>CM062929.1:86781188-89181188 GCA_031878705.1 Tapirus indicus | reverse complement strand
TTCAACAAGAGCTTTCTCAATTCCTTGCACAGAAGTAGAAGAAAGCAGTGGAGTGTAAGTCAGTGGCACAGATGTCCCTCTGACTCTGCACGATATGGAGAAAAACAGAATTTCCATGTTTGCAAAGCAGAAGGTTTACTTGGACTGAAAAGTCTTTTCCAAGTCCTAATGTTCTCCGTTCCTCATGAACCCCAAAGAAATGTGAATTAATGTGCTTGACTTGTGCAAACAAAACCTGAATATGAAAAATAATACCAGCACGGATGATGCGCCCAAAATGATGCTCAGTGTTCTGCATCCATCACCTCGTCTTCTCATCTTGGTGAGGTGGACAGCATCACTGTCCCTGTTCTGTGGGTGCAGAGCCCAAGACTTAGAGAGGTTAAGCCAGTTGCCTGAGGTCACATGGGGTGAGCATCAGCATTCAGAATCCAAGGTCTCTCCCCCACCCACTCCAGTCCCATGAATCATCTGACCCATAAGTAGTGATCAGAAGTTATGACTGCTGACAATGTTAATATTACTATCCACAACAATATTACTACCAGACAGGGGACACAGAGTGAATCACAATTTAATAATATGGATACTTTTTTTCTAGAAGATTTATGGCAAAGTCCCAAGTCTTTTCAGATTGCACAATGTTCATTGCTATTTCTCTTAGATTTTCTTTCCTCCCCAAAGCCTCAGTGCATGGTTGTACATCCTAGTTGTACATCATTCCAGATCTTCTATGTGAACCACTGCCACAGCATGGCAACTGACAGATGGGTGGTGTGGTTCCAGGACCAGGAAATGAACCTGAGCCACCAAAGTGGTGACAGTGCCAAACTTTAACCACTAGGCCAACAGGGCTGACTCACTGTTTCTCTTAGTTTTGAGTTTGATTCCCCAATACCTAACTGGCTCCCGGGTAGTTAATAACTAAGAATGGTCTTAATAAGCTTGATGCTAAAATAGTACCCTTTAGGATTGGCATTAATTATTCCAGGCTATGGAAGGGAAGACACATAATCATCTGTCCCAATTCTGCATAGGATTGCAATGTTGCTTAACAAAACCTGGCCACATGCTCGGGTTTCTTAGCCACCACATGGTCACACAGAGGTGATCATATCCAGGCAGGAAGATCAAGCAAATGAGACAGCAGGTACAGAGGCCTTAAACAGCAGGTTTGGGAGGCTGCCTGGGAGGCTGAGGCACGGGGCTGTGTTTTAGGAGGGGAACAGGGGGAGAGGAGGCCAAAGGCTAAGCAGCATTCATCTTACATGTCAAGTTACAGGCACCAAGCTGCTTCCGGGAGCCATCAGGTCTTTGGAGTAATGTGAAGGAGGATCACATTGGGTTGATATTTTGGAAATATAAGGCGTCTTCTAAGAGTTCCTTTAACAAAAATAATGTCACGAGTCAGTGGTAAAAGACTGAAACTCAAGAGGTTAGAATATCCTCAGTTCAGTGTAGACAAATCCCTGGCAAGGGAGGCATGAGCCCATTGGAGGACTGGGAGCACAGGCAGGTGGGATTTGGGGGCAGGTGGACGTGCTGAGCTACAATTGAAGGCAGCCGGGTGTTGCAGGGCCTGGAGCTTGGACAATTTCGGGGGCATCTTTATGAAAAATA
This sequence comes from Tapirus indicus, assembly GCA_031878705.1. Classification (NCBI taxonomy): domain Eukaryota; kingdom Metazoa; phylum Chordata; class Mammalia; order Perissodactyla; family Tapiridae; genus Tapirus; species Tapirus indicus. The sequence goes on along the minus strand of CM062929.1, from coordinate 89,179,568 downwards.
CCACGATATTACCAATACTCAACTAAGCACAAAAGTTATATTATTTAGAAAGAGAAAATAAATCATGGAATATTACAAATTTTAAAATGCTGATAAATACCACAAACATCACAAAATCGGAAAAATAACATAAGTCGTAGCACAATCAGGTCACCAAAAACAAACCCGAGGTCAACAAAGTCACGATTATCAGCTCGTTGCAATAAGGGAATAAAGTCATAGGAACCCAGGGGCGACTCACAAGACAAAGGAACAGAGAGTTATTACAGACTTCAGGGAAGGGATTTTGAAGCAGTATTTTGATGGACTCAGAACAAAGCAGGGCTGTGTGCAAAGGAGTCAAGGTCAGGTCAGGATACAAAGTGGACCCAGGTCCCATCTCCTTAGAAACCACGAAGTGCAGCCAGATGGGGGATGTTTGGTCCAGAACCCCCTCTCTGAAGCCTGCACTTCTGTGTGCAGGTTGCTTCTTGGGTGGAAGTGACCCAGGTCCTCTGGGTGGGGGGTTGGGGGGAATGTTTTCTTCTTACTGATGAGCAGAGTTTCTGAGAGCCCATGGCTCTAGAGGACAAGGTCTCTCATTGAGTGAGAAAGCAGTTGTTAACTAAAGAAGATGTTGCTTTGACATTTTAAAGCTGCAAATGGGAGAATTATTGTTTCCTTTTAATGTTAAACTGGCTTTGTCCTTATCCACTCACCTTATCCATTCATCCATTCATCCTGCGGAAGGAAGGGCAGATTTCTCCTTCCTTAATCCACATTATTTTTACTTTCTCACATAGAAATTTTACTAATTAACTTCTTGACACAACTCTAATAATTTTCTCTTATATTTTCATCCTCAGCTAATGAATGACGATTGGATTGCCTCATCATACGACATTGACTTTGTAACATCATTTTCTATAAATATAGTGGAAAGATGAACCAGTCTTTCCACAAATAGTGTTGATCGCTTTTTTAAATTGACGGTATATAACATTTAATGTCTTCTTCAAAACCTATAATTGGTAATATTATGTAAATTTTTCAAATTACTGTCATATTTGGGCAAGCCTCCACCAGTTTTCTTTCATATATGAGTGCTAAGATTTTAATACTTCCTAAATTTTCTTGATTTAAGATTGGTAAATCTAACAGGCTAATCTGAGTAAAGTTTGGTCAACACTGGGAATAATGTTAAAGTGGACGACCAGTAAAACACTGGGTTATGATATCCTTTAATGTTGGTGCTAGAATACTTTATTTATTCAGAGTTATTAAACATTCAAAGCCTAGAAGCAAGCACTAAACTTAGAATAACCCATTTTTCTTGCTTCTGTTTCTTACTAGCTTTTTGAGTCAACTATTTAACCTCTAGAACCTTCTGTGTTCTTATCTGCATAGTAGAGCTAATAATATTTGTGTCAAAATGTGTATTATTCTGAGTATTAAAAATTATAATGAATTTAAAACACCTGATAATCTCTCAAAAAATTTTTGTTATCCTTGTTTTGCTAAGTAGCATGATCCAAATCAGATTAGATACTATAAAAATTGATATCCTGATGTTTGAAATGTGAAAGAAAACTTTATGTATGGATTTGTACATGGTAGAGAAAGAGAGGCTAACTGAACTTCATTGTGTGCAGATGAGGCTGAGTCTAAACAGCCTGTGAATAGTCAGTGACAGGAGAAAGAACCAAATGGTAAACACAATAAAAGCTTTGCTGTACAAAAAAAAAAAAAAAAAAGATTGGTAAATCTAAAAGATTCTTTGTCTTTGTATCGACAATGTTCACTAAACACAGCATTTTTAAATTGTCACCACATTGTCTTGAGCTTCGAAATTGTGTAGTCATATAATTTTATACTATATTGATTAGCTTATTGCATCTGCATAAGGATTTTGTACTGAAATAAATAATTCTTCAGGATATCTTTACTGCCCAGGTCATGACCTCACATCTGTCTTGTCTGGAACTGCTGGACTTCATCAGGATAAAAGGATGTAAGAGGACAGATCCCACACATTGGATCTAGGCCGCTTGCACACGTGAGTCCTAGCCGTGGGTGGTTACACTACACAGGTGTGCCCTACAAATATGGAAGATTGAGAAATTCTATTTCATCCAATTCCCATCAAAGACAAAAACAAATACAAGGTGCATGAATTATTGCATATACCGCACCAGTGAGTATGTTTCCAACGAGAGAAAACTTCCATTTTTGACTAGGCATCAAAAAGGACCAAATCCTCGGGGCCGGCCCAGTGACACAGCGGTTTAGTTCACGCTTGGCAGCCCGGGATTTGCAGGTTCGGATCCGGGCGCCCGCCGACACACTGCTTGTCAGCCATGCCATGGCGGCGTCCCATATAGAGGAAGATGAGAACCAATGTTAGCCCAGGGCCAGTCTTCCTCAGCAAAAAGAGGAGGATTAGCAACGGGTGTTAGCTCAGGGCTGGTCTTCCTCACACACACACAAAAAAAGGACCAAATCCTCTACTCTAGTTTTACATGACGGGAAGAATTTTCCACAGACCAGCTTCTGGTTTCATGTGTCTCAAACCTTGCTTCCTCTCCACTAATCACATACTCCCAACGTGAGGGGCTATGGGACCCTTCCTGATCAAGATCCTTCTTCTGACTGCTTCTTTGTGTCAAAGTCCAGGTAGATGGCGGAGTTGTGTCTGGGCCATGCCTACACTAGGACAGCTGGAGATAACATAATTATACACAGGAGTGACTGAGAACCACAGGAATATATTACTCTAACCCTTGTTAAATGCATCCCCAACTCAACTTGTAACAAAGATAGCAAAAATGCCGGTGACCACCCCAAAGGAGGAGAATGTGATGGAGGAAGTCAGAGTGGAAAAAGACAATGTTGTGAACTTACTGCAGGTGAAATACCTCACCTTTTTAAATTGTACAAACATCTGGCCCAGGAAACCTGTTGCAGAGGTTTAGATGGTTCAGAGCCTTAGATGGGTTTGTGGGGAGCCCTGCACCTGAACACCATTAGCTTCACGGACAATCCTCTTCGGACAATAACGTGAACAGACTCCACTATTTTGCAAGAGTGGGGTGGGCAATGGGGACATGAGGGAGGAGGCATATCCAGCAGACTCGAAGTGGAACCGCTCTGAGGAATAAGGAAGGGTAGGAGAAAACCGTGCAGAAGAAAAGTCACCAGCATCAGGAGCTGGTGAGAAGCCTTCAGCTGCATGTAATAGAAAGCCTTCTCAGGTCTCAATATCCGGGGCTGGGTCACATGCCCACCCTTCGCTAATCACTGTAAGGAACTGACGTCATAGATGTGAGCACCAACACTCAATAGAACATGCAGGCAAGGACTGCAGCAGCAGCATCAAATGATGCCCTCGCTGGGGGCTGGTTACATAAACCATGGTGCACATGTGTGATGGAACGGTACACAGCCATTGAGAAGAATTAGATAGCAGTATATGTGTTAAAGTGGAAAGAATGTCTAAATATATTATCTTATTGAAAGCAAGGAGCATACAGTGTGTTAATATAAGGCTCTTTGTGAAAACAAAACTATACATATGTGCGTGTGTATACACACACACTCTTCTGATACAATGGCGGGGGGCAGACTAGCATGTGCCTTTTTCCTGGAAGAAAGCAGAAGGAATTATTAAGAGTGAATATCTTTGAAGAGAGGTATTTTGGGTAGGAGAATCGGTGGTAAGCTTTTATTTTTTTTAAATTTTGTACCTTTTGGTTCCATTTGAATATTACAGCGATGTGCATGTGTTTTTAACACCAGCCATGGGTGTTTGGGTGCTAAGATTATAAGTTACTGTTCCTCTTATTCTTTATATGTCTATATTTTAGAAACTAACAACTGCTATGGCAGTGTCCTATTTTGCATGGTTGATATGCCTGCATATGCTTAATAGCGCATTAAGTTAACTAGGAGTTAATCTGTGAGTGGATTTTCAACATAAGGTGTGCCCACATGCTCCCTTGAATTATGGCATCTGTTTAGCGTTCAATACATCTTTCCTTGTTTTTAGTGGCACGGAACATTTCTGGATATGTCCTCTCCCGCTGATACTGTGCGCTCCTGGGGGGAAGAGAGCAAGTCTTAGACTTTTCACATTCCCCACAGTGCCCGTCTCAGCAGGGAGCACATCTCTGCTGCTGGCTAAATGGCTGGGATTAGCAGGTGGCCTCCTGCTTGGCTCCACGGCATTTGATTTCATCCTCTTCCATCCTCTTATCTTTTACTCCCATTCAATGTTAAGAGGAAGCAGCCTGCTGCCAATTCAGTTGAAAGTAAAGGACATATAAATCTCAAGAGGGTGGTCTGCCTTTAATTTCAGTGCAAGCCCAGATTTTGCAGGCTTCAGATGCAAAATCAATTTCCTAGCCTACCTCACCCCCAGGGGCCTAGGACCCAGTTCCAGCTAATACCATGTAAGAAGTCTAGGACTCTTCTAGGAAAGTATCTATTCTGGATAAAAAGAGAGAGGCCCTGGGGAGGGTTTCTGTCTCTCTCCTCTCCCTCCCTCCCCTCCCTCCTACTCCTCCTGGTCTTTGGAAGCTGTAGTGTGGGACAGGATGCCTACAGCTATTGCAGCTGCCTTTCAGCCAAGAGCAATGTGCCGGGAACACAATGCTCCAGAAAAGATCGAGAAGATGGAGAGAAGTAGCCTGGGTCCTTTGACAACATTGCGCCGTCTGTGGCCACCATCTCCCCATGGTCAACATCTTCACAAGAGAGGCCAGTGTTTCTCAGGACTTCTAGTCCTCGTAGTCAGAATGTCCCTATGAGAAATGGAGTTGACACATTCTAAGTTACCCTTGAAGCTTATTGTGCAATGAGGGGGAGAAGGAGAGGTTAACCGAAAATTACAGAACCCAGCTTCTTGTCCTCAACCTCCCTTCCTGGGCAGAGGTGGAACTTGGGCTGGGATGCAGCTCCACAGAGGCCTCAGCTGGCCCCATGGAGAACTCTGGAGCTGGGATGGCCCCTCAGAGTTGTTGCATATTGAGGCAAAGGAGTCAGGACTTTGTGCCCCACTATAGACTATTCATTGGAAATAGGCAATCCCAGGGCAGAGGCGTGATCTTTGACAAAGCAGCTTTCTTCAACTCAGATCAATGCCCACAGAAGGACTTAGATGTGAGCCATCAGTGGCCACACTCCCAGCAGCTGAGAGAATGAGGTCTCACTGGTAAAGGGGAAACCGGGCAATGCAGGCTCTACTGGAGACAGCAAGTGATGAAATCTCTCTGAGGCTCAGTTAACCCATCTGTATAATGGGGAGAATTATAACTATTACTGTATATGGTCATTTAGGAAATAAATGAAAGAATGTCTTTGAAAAGGGACTTTAAATACCACAAGATATAATATAATTGTTGGTAATTAAAAATGTACACAATAAAGGAAATAAAATTGGCATTATGTGGCAGCATTTAACATGCCCCAAGGTGAGGCACAAAGAGTTACTCAGCAAATGCTTGTTCACTGACTCTTAGGTGCTTTGTGTAGTTCTAAGTCCTGGGAATAAAGAGACACATAAGACATGACCTCCTGCAAATACAAACAGATGTACAACAGAGTTAGCTGAAAATGCAGGAGAGAAAAAGACCAGGTGATCCTTACTTGTACAAGATTTTTTCCTATGTCTAGAAAGCTCAGAAGAATCAACTTAAATATTAGGAGAATCAATATAGGTGTTCAGTAGCATGGTTGAATCCATAGCAAAAACCCAAACATCAATAACTTTCCTAGATACTAGCAAAAACCAATCAGAATTTATAAAGGAAAAAAATTCCACTTCTAGCAGCAAAAATATGCCCAAAAATATCTTTAAAAAGAAATGTGCACTGTACACCAATACTCACAGCAGCACTGTTCACAATAGCCGAAAGGTGAAAGCAACCCAACTGTCCACCAATGGATGAACGGATGTGTGTATGCATACACATACAACGGAATATTGTTCAACCTTAAAAATACTGGAAATTCTGACACATGCTACAACATGGATGAACCCTGAGGACATTATGCTAAGCAAAATAAGTCAGGCACAAAAGGACAAATACTATATGATTCCACTTACACGAGGTCCCTAGATTAGTCAAATTCAGAGACAGAAAGTAGAATGGTGGTTGCCAGGGCAGGGAGAAGCAGGAATAGGGAGTTAGTGTTTAATGGATGCAGAGGTTCAGTTTGGGAAGAAGAAAAAGTTCTGGAGATTTATGATGATGATGATGGTTGCACGACAACGTGAGTGTACATAATGCTGTTGAACCGTACACTTAAAAATGGTACAACGGCAAATTTTTATGTTATGTATATTTTACCACAGTAAAGAAATTTTAAAAGCAAGTTCTTTATGAAGAATAAGAAAACTTTCTGGGAAGAAAGATAAAATGACATGTATAGCTAGAGCTTTATAATTTTTTTTGTATGTGAAGGATAAATATGATAAAGATGTTAATTTTTTTCAAATTAATCTTAGACTTATTTGAGTTCCATTCAAAACACATTCAATCATCTTTAAGATGCTAAAAGTCATTTCAAAGACTAAACAGAAATAGCTAAGATCATTCAGAAAACACCTGTCATATCTGATATTAAATAATATTATAGAATTAAAACAATGTAGTAATGATGCAAAAAATGAAACACAATCTGGCTTTTGTCCCACATCTTAACCATCAGTTCATATCCTCTTTCAAGAAATCCTACCTACGATGTGCCCTGGGGAGGCTAGAGATAGACAGCAACAATTACAAGGCTGTCGTGGTGCCAGGGACCACATCCCAGGAGGGACAACCTGCCTGCAGGCGATCCCACCTGTGCTGCAATTACAGACTAGGAAAATGATGAGGAAGGGACCTGAGGCAGACATTCCAGACTCAGGACAAGAACGCAGGCTGGGGGAGCGCAGTATCTCAGAGACCTGCAGGGACTCCTTTGTGGGAAGTGCCAGGCTGGAGGCGTGGCAGTGCGTGGTGCTGCTGGGCTGCAAGCCACACTAGTGAGGTCATAGGTGATAGCCCTACAAAAATTTTAAGCAGAGAAGCAAACTATTTAGAGATGTATTTAAGAGACAGTGTTGTCTCTTGAAGGAATGGAGGGGAGAGGGACAAGTGATAGACTCAAGATGGGCTTGGCCACGCTTTGGGGTTCAGAGCATTGGTTGGAATCATGTAACTGTCTATAAAGTAGTTCCCGCCTGTAGTCTAAGCCAGTCTGCCTGGCCTGCCGCTGCCTGAGAGAGGTGAGCAGGTCAGCCAGTGGCAGCTGCAAAAATGCAAATGCTCTACAAGGAAACACTGACTTCAAGGCCATGTAGCCATTGCCTGTTCTCTGCACACCTGAGAAACTTGGAATGTTCCTCTGTCTTTGAGTGACTTCTCCTCTGAATGTGTTACTTGCTGTCGAGTTGGCCCCAACTCCTGGTGACCCTATGAATGAGTGCTGCCTACAGTGTCCTGTCCTCAACAGCCCTACTCAGCTCCTATAGACTCATGCCAATGGCTCCCTTTATGGAGTCGATCCATCTCATATTAGATCTCCTCTTTTCCTGCTGCCTTCTATTTTTCCCAGCATTATTGTCTTCCAAGGAATCCTGCCCTCCCATGATGTGCCCAAAGTAGGACAGCCTCAGTTTTATCATTTTTGTCTCCAGGGATAGTTCAGGCTTAATTTGCTCTAGGACCCATGTCTTTTTGTCTTTCTGGCAGTCCAGGGTATCTGTGGAGCTCTCCTCCTAAACCTTATTTCAAATGAATCAATTATTTTCCTGTCCACCTTCTTCACTGTCCAGCTTTTGCACCTGTACATAGTAATTGGGAGTATGAGGGTGTGGATAATCTTGGCCTTATTCTCTACTGACACTTCCTTACATTTGATGATCTTTCCTAATTCTTTCATTGCCGCCCTTTCAAGTGTCAGTCTTCTCTTGATTTCTGGGCTGCAGTCTCCATTTAAATTGGTGACTGAACCAAGGTAAACAAACTTTTAACAATTTCAGTGTCTTCATTGTCTATGTTAAATTTGTGTAGTTCTTCCATAGTCATAATTTTTGTCTTCTTGATGTTTAAGTGCAGTCCTGCTTTGGCACTTTCTTCTTTCATTTTCATCAGAAGTCATTTCAAGTCATTCCTGCTTTCTGCTAGTAATATGGGGTCATCTCCTCTGAATGCAAGCTCCAATTCCCATGAGCACCATCCTAGAGCCCCCAACATTAAGAAATGGATGTAGGGTCTTGCTCTGCCTCACTGCACTTTGAAGATTGAGCCATATGCTCTTCAGTTTTTCATTTTAAAATGTGAAGGGCACGACCTGCAAATGGCAATGGGCTAAGACCCTCAGGGAAGCAGCACTCTGACTCTCCCAGTGTTCTGTGAAGTAGGGAATCTGTAAGAATAAGGGCAAATGAGCAATAAGAGCGCTGCACTCCTGTCTATGCTCTGCACCCAGCACCTGTGGCAACGCCTTCACGGTTTCAGACCAGAAGGAGTGACACAAAGTAGACTCGCAACCAAACCTGGACTGTGAGCTTTCAAATCTCCTTTCCCCACCTGACTTCCCTACCCCGTCACGTGCCCCATCATGGGAAGGCGTCACCATGGTCCCACTATAAATGAGACAGGTAGGGGTTCAGATACATTGGGGAAGGCAGAGGGGAGGAGGCAGCTGTGGGTGGGAAGCACTAATAAGAGGACGTGGGAACTGTGAGGGACAGAATGGCCTGCCTGGCAGAGGGCACAGCACAGGCAAAGTGACAGAGACAGGCAAGGATGTGAAGGAAATGCTGGGGAGGGTTAAAATGACACAGACCATGTAGACAGAGGTTGTGTAATGACATGTCTTTCATTCCATGCCAATGGTTTTGAATATCAGCACACAGACCCCCTTCTTAAAGACCTTCATGGAACACCAGTACCATACAACGATTCAAAGAAGAGAAATCTATGTCCCAACTGTGAGAAACTTTGTATACTCACCCCTCCCCACTTTTGGAGTCACAAAGCTTCCCCCCGACAGACTAAAAGCTCTCAGTAACCTTCTATAGGAATGAAATAGATTTGATTGTGTTAACCAAAACATTTCTCAAAATTGCTTGATCAGAAGACATTTTATTTACATAAAACTTATTGACTAGTGTGCAATAACTGTAATAAAACAACAGAGAAACCTTCCTTAGATCATATTCTGGGGTTAAAAAACAGCTTATGAAAGTAGGCATCTATCAAAGTTCTGTAAACAGAGTATGGCGTGATCTTCTGTAGTAGATTATATTGTGGGTTCCCAAGTCTTCACCCCTCTCTATATTGGAGCATTTGCCATGTGATTTGCAAGGACTCCCACCAGAGACGGGATGTTGGGTTTGGCCAATGGTGTGTAAGTAGACACGGTGCAAGCAAAGACATGAAATGTACTCACACATTCTACCATCGCCACTAGAACATGGTCTAGGTAGCCCACTGCTCCAAGGAGACTGGGAGACACAGAGGTGCTGCTCTGGACCCAACCAGCAGCTCAGAACCAAGCCCAGCAAACCCAGTAGAGTCTAGACTAGAAAAGCCAGCCTGGGTCAGCCAGCCCCCGGCCATCCCTCAGATACGTGAGTGAAAATTAATGGCCGTGGCATTAAGACATTGAGTTCTTGAGTGGTATCTTACGATGTTTGTTTAAGAAAATAAATCAACTTCTGGATTAAATGGTAGACTGCAAACATGCATCTAATCTTGGTCCCTCCTGAATCTCCACTAAACTGAGAGCAAATGCCCTTTTTTAAAGGAGTAAATCCACAGGGATGAGTGGGAGAAGAGATAGCAGCAAGAGATTTTGGAAACTGGGAAGAAAGTGGATGAAAGTAATTGACTCAGTCTTCAGGAAACTGAATCCTGACCAGAAGTGGGAAAAGGTAAAAAACCAACACAATTTACAACAGGAACTGATGGGGGTTAGTTACCTCTGGAGGTGAAGGGAAAAAGAAAGTAAAATAGCCTTGGTTACTAGTTGAATAAGAAGCAATTAATCCACAGATCCCTGCCCCAGAACATGAGAGGTTTGTTTTCTGGGGAGGGTAAGCAAGAGGGTCTGTGGACTAGGGTGTACTAAGTGAGTATATGCAGATGGATTTTGAAACCCCCAGCCCTCTCTACCTGATCCTGGAGGCGAGGCCTCTCCCTCCAGGCAGGAGGTTAGGAGACCCTTCTCTGAGGAACCTACCAGCCAAGAGGAAATCCTAAAGACGCTAAAACTAAAGGTATTAACCTCAAGGGTGCCTCAGCAGAACAGCACAACCAGATCCCTCTGCAGTGAGCTCCCAATCATCTTTTTACTTCCTCTTCTAAAATGAGCACCCAAACAAGGTTACCAGATATCAACAAACACATCTACCCCAAAGCACAACCAAAAAAAGAGGAGAAAGAAGCTGCCATAAGAAATGAAGAAGCAATGGAACTACACATTCGCCAGAATGGCTGCAATTAGAGACTGACGGCCCCAAAGGCAACAGGACGTGGAACAGCTGGACTCGCACACGCCGTCGGCAGGAGTGTAACACGGTCGGTCACTCTAGGAAAGCGTGTTATAGGATTAAATACACGCCAACCCCACTGATTTTTGGTGTGGGTGCGTGAGCGTTTGTTATGCTTTTCTGTGATTGTGTTTAATTAAGACCAATAAAACCCCTTACAGGGGGCAGAGACTCGGGGAGCCTATGCTCAGGGAGGTATGGTAACAGCGTAAGCTCGAGATAAATTAGGCTGGTGGCTGGGCCAGGGAATGGAGCCTGAGCTACGCAAGACACGTGGAAGCCGAATTTGCCCCCTGGGTGCGAGAGCTAAGTGACATGGCTTCCGTTCTGAACACTTGGCTGGTGATGACGTTTCCAAGTGAGACAATGAGTTCACTTGCGGATGTTTTAAATTTGATTTAAGCTTCAGACAGCTGGATGGAGACACTCAGCAGAGAAATACAGACCTGAAGTTTAAGAGAGGTCGGGGCATTTTTATATATTTATGTCTAAAAGATGCCTACGTAAGACAGAATACTAAAATGCAAAAACACTCTGAGTTGGAGGTAAGAAAGAGTGAACTTTCGGTAAATTTATCTTTGCATAAAGAGATCATTTGATGAACTGATTTAAGACCAATAAAAAATTTTACAGATGAAAACTTTGAAGATTGGAGAACCTACGTTATTTGCCCAGACCCACACCAGAATTATGACGCATAACTGAGACTCGGGGCAGATGGGTCCACTCTAAATCCTTCCCATGTGTTATGGGCCCGGCTCCAATCATATGTTGAGTCCTAACCCCCAGGACCTCAGAATGTGACTGCATTTGGAGTAGGGCCTTTACAGGGGTAATCAAGTTAAAATGAGATCATTAGGGTGGGCACGAATATGCCTGATGTCCTTATAAAAAGAGGAAATTTGGACACAGAGACAGACACACATAGAGGGAGGATGACATGAAGAATCACAGGGAGAAGATGGCCATCTACAAGCCAAGGAGAGAGGCCTAGAATAGGCCTTCCTTCACAGCCCTTGGAAGGAACCAAGCCTGCCGACAGCTTAATCTTGAACTTCCAGACTCTGGAACTGTAAGACAACAAATTTCTGTTTTTTAAGCCACTTAGTCTGTGTTACTTTGTTACAGCAGCTCTAGCCAGCAAAGTAAAATACCTCCCTCCCTGCTCAGCCACACCAAACACCTTTCCCCCCACGCCCCACCCAGTGTTGTCACCATAGGAACACCAATATCCAGTTCCTCAAAGCAATGAAAGGCAGTTGAGTTCATTCTCAGCACAGCATCAGACACACCCGAAGAACCAAAGCCTCGAGTTCAGCTCAGTGAATTGATCTGCATTCTGAGAGGAGCTGGACCTTGCTGGTGTCAGTTACATGGGACCAGAGTCTCCTTTTTTCTTGCAGAAGACTTTGCCTGTGAGACACATTATCGGGGTTTTTAGACATATGATTGTCAGTGTGTGACCAAACCTCAGAGCTAACATAAATATCTCTTTTGGAAGCACCCGATTGTTCTGTTAATGAATGTGGAGGGTTCCAAGCCGTGAGGGGGGCAAAGTCGACATGTGGTCTGTAGGACCCACTAGTGCCAGGCCTCCGTCTGTCTTTGCTATGAGCTCAGTTCCTCCTGACTCGCCATCGTGGGGCGGGATTGTGTTTCCATATGTCATAGGTCATTCGGAGTTTGTAGGAGCTCTAAACCAGGCAAATACGGCCGTTACAACCATTGCAGGAAGAGAGCTGACATTTCAAAATATAAGAGATTTTATTTCTATTTTATTTTATTATTCTATTTTATTTCTATTTTAGCCTAAAGGATCTTTTGGCGTGGGGCTCCCAGCAGGTTTTTCAGTGGCAATCTCATCCAAATAAGATAAAACATCCATGCTCTGGAAATGCTTTTTATTCTAGAGCTGAATCTATCTGGCAAATGACATCACAACATAAATTAGCATGGGATGTCCTTATCTAATCAGTGGAAGATCCTCTCTCCTTTTTTATAATAAACAAAAGGGGGGAAAATTTCAAGAAAGAGGCTTATGAAGACCCCATTTTGTTGGTTGATTGCCACTCCATTCCTTTGCCTCCTTACATATCCTTTTCCTCTTCTTCTCTGCTTTCTTCTTTCTCCTTCTCCTGGTCTCAGTTAATAATCAAAAGTTTCTGGCCTCAGCGTGTCTATATCCTGACTGTCGAAAACAGAACACATAGACCCATCAAGCAAGTACGTCTTACCCCATGTACGATCGGGAGACTTTCTTAGTCTTTCTGAGCCTCATTTTCCACATTTCCAACTGCGGCGGCAGTCAGGACAGCCTGGACTGGGCTGTGGTCCCCAACCTCAGGGACAAGGCAGCAACATAATGCTCAGGAGTTGTGTCCTGCTGGTTCCACAGAGGCACTGCACATGCATCTGCTCCATGCTGTGCTGGTTCTGGGTCCCAGCTGATGAAGAGAGCACCACTGGGAATACCAGGCACCAAGGCAGCAAGCACCGTCTCTCAACAGTGCTGCTGGAAATGACACACATCACTTCCTCTTCTGTGCTATTGGCCAAAGCAAGTCACATGACCTCACTAACTCAACGGAAGTGGAAGTGAGAAGAAACAGGAATGGTCAGAGGACAGCCCTAATGGCTACCACAAATGCCCCCCAAACACACCTGGTTGATGTCTGCAGGCAGCACAAGGCTGTAAGCAAACAGAGCAGAACATAAATCCCTGCTCACTGAGTCCTCTTCCCCAGATGCTTCTGACACCAGGGCTCCAAAACCACATGATTGGGGTATGATGCAATCTAGAACATTAAAAATTCCTTAAAGAAGTCATTTTACCCCATCTTAACAGTCAAGTAGGGCCAGCCCAGTGGCATAGTAGTTGAGTTTGCACGCTCTGCTTCAGCGGCCTGGGGTTCATCAGTTCAGATCCCAGACGCGGACCTACAATCCACTAATCAAGCCATGCTGTGGCAGCCTCCACATACAAAATAGAGGAAGACTGGCAAAGATGTTAGCTCAGGGATAATCTTCCTGAAGCAAAAAATAAGAAAAAATAGTCCAGTAATTCCTGGACAGAGTGCATGGACAACCACTTACACTTTTCATCCAATTCAGCACCAAGTTCACCAAGATGCAAGATGAATGTCTTCCCCTGAATGCCACTCATAACTACTCTGGGAGGCCAGCATCTTGCTTCTGGTTGCATCTCTTGCCCAATTCCTTGTTTAGTCAGAAGAGAATGAGCATCACACCACCTGCAATTCATTTTCACTTTTACCTTATTTCATTTCTGGGTCTCCAGGCTGTTGATTACCTTTTCCTTCTTTTCCATTTCCTTGTTATGCATTTTAAGTTTTCTGGCTGATTTTCTAAATTGCATGAAGCAATTTTCCTTTTGTTTCTGCAGCTTCTATAAAATATTTTTTCTTTTAACTATTTAAAAGTATTCCTCCATAAGTTAAAGTTTCTGAATGAAGATTTATGAGAGTTTTTCAGGCTTGTCATAATATAGGCCTCATTTTGTCACTCCTCATATATTTATTGAGCACATATTCTGTGCCAGCCACTCAGTGGGATGCTGGAGAAATCAAGGAGAAAGAGCCTTCCACCCTCAATAAGCATTTAGTCTAGTATGGAAGGTGGGTTGCTAGACATGCAAACAGAGATCAGAGACAAGAATAGGGCACTAGAGAGCACAGAGAGGGCACCAAACCCACACAGAGGGCTGTAGGAGGGGCGAGCATCATGGCGGCTGTGGAAGATGCTGCCTCATCCCCTTGGTCTTCCTACCTCAGTACCCACCTGCTCGCCTCCCAACTGCCAGCACCTCTGCTGGTGACACAGGGAGATGCTAGAGAACTAATGCTCACTGGCAGTATCCCTTACCACTGATAGATGCCAGTTGACCAGTTCTCCACCGTCTTCCAGAGGTTACCAGCAATACTGAGCCCCAGGTGCCCACAGCAGGAGCCGACGGTCCACACTCCCTGTTTCAGCTGTCTTCCCTTCCCTGTCCCATTTCCCCACTCCCCCAAAAGTGGTTCCTGGGACTACCTCCCAAATAAACCATCTGCAGTTGCTGTCTCAGGGTCTGCTTCTGAGTAGCCCACACTAGACAGTCATCTTCATGGAGAGTGTAATATCTGCTGAGTCACGAAGGATGAAGAGGACTCAGTGAGGCAACATAAGGGAAGCGAATTCCAAGCACAAGGAGAGTCTGGGCCAAGACACATGGGTGTGAATTAGCGTCAGGTTTCACAGGAGCGGGCAATGACCCTGGAGTTTTAAAGGGCCCCATCTGCTGAGCTCCAGCTCAAAAGCAGCTTAACTGTGGCCCACCATAGAATCTCTCAAATGTGCAAAGGATTTGAAGACTGCACACAGCTGGGACATCTAACCTCACGGCAAGAGCATGCTTTGGATCCAGAATACATGGTTTAAAATCCTGGTTCTTCATTTAGAAGCTGTGTGACTTTAAGATACTGTCCTAATATCTCTCTACCTCAGTTCCTCATCAGTATAGTAGGGATAGTAATTGTACCTACTAAATAGTTATTGTGATGCTATAATGAATTACTGAGTGTTATGTTCATTGTTAGCTGATATTATTATTATTATTAGCTAGTTTTTGTTTGTGATTATTTCAGTGATGTCTGACAGGCAAATAACTTGGGGAAGAAGGAGACTCAGTCTCTGACCTCCAGGATCTCATGGCCTGATGGGGGGCAGAAACATACATACAAGTAAGAAGATCCAAAAAGGAGGGTGGTAAATGCCCCTAGTGGACACAAAAGTGCTGTAGGACCTGAAGAGAGAAAGGCTCACCTCTGGCTGAGTGGACCAGAGAGAAATTAATTCATGGACAGGGTGCATATAGACCTGAACCTGAAGAACAGGTAGGATTTGGGAGGCAAAGATTGAGAGTGGAGTGGCAAGGTAGAGGAAAACTTTCCAGAAAGGCGAAATCATGTGAGCCTAGACAGGTGTGTTGTGTGTGCAGAACAACAAGGAGTCCAGTGTCCCTAGAGGCCAGGCTGTATGAAGGGCAAACGGAGGGCACAGCTACAGTGGGCAAAATGCTGGCATTTCATGTGGCGGGTGATGTAGCTCTCTGAAAATTTCAGAACCAGGAAATCAGAATCTGAGGGACGAGACCAGTAGCCAGAGAGGACATCACTGCAGATGTCCAGATCAGAGCTAGCTAGGGAAGGTTCAGCAAGATGAGGGCTAAGAAATAAAGTGAGTCTTTTCGTTTCTTTGATTTCCAGATAGTGTTTGAGAACAGAAAGCAAGTTCTTATTCTCTCATGTCTCAGCTGAAGCCCAATCACCACTTCCTTTTTGTCTATAAGTATAGAACAGGGTGATTATGTAATAAAATAAGGTTTGTAAAGGGTGTGGCACAATGTCTGATGCAGAGTAACTGCTCACACCTGGAAGTGATGGTGATGGTGATGGTGGTGGTGATGGTAGTGGTGATGGTGATGATGACGGCAGTGATCGTGATGGTGGTATGATGGCAGTGATGGTGGTGGTAGTGGTGGTGATAGTGATGGTGATGGTGGTGATGGTAATGGTGATGGTGAGAGTGGTGATGATGACAGTGATGGTGATGATGGTGGTGATGGTGACGGTGGTGGTGGTGATGGTGAAAGTGGTGATGATGGTGGTGATGGTGGTGGTGGTGGTAGTGGTGATGGTGATGATGGTGGTGATGGTGATGGTGGTGATGGTGATGGTGGTAATAGTGATATTTAGTGCAAAAAGATCAAGCTCCTTGGAGCAGAGAGTAAGCACCAGGCCTGAGCAGGTTCCAGTAAGAGGAGTCCTATGTCTGCAGATTCATTAGCTCAGGACTTCACTGAATCTTCTCCTCAGTCACCTCACAATGCATGGGAAACAGTCTGGGTCTCCCACTCTTGTTAACCACTGAAGCAAAAGCAACATTCACACTCCTGTCTACCAGAGATGGCCATGAACAAGAAAGAGATAGATAGCTTGAGAAAGGGGAAAGGGGAGCAAGAGAGAGCAGAGAGAAGGTGGGAAGAGAGAGGGAAATGAGGAGAGAGGGCAGAAACCAGACTTGTCTGCAGGGATATCCACACTCATTGTCATCTGCTTTCAGAAGGTCTCTGTCTTCCACAACAGTCAGTTCTAGGTCTGTCTCTCCTTCCTGGGGAGGTATAGTTCTGGGCATCGGCACTGAAGAGTTGCATAATGGGAGGCTACTGCCATCTACTGGCATTTACTCTGTTCAGTAACACGCGATGTCCCCAGGTAGCCCAGGGCAACGAGCACAGAGCCAAGGAGATGGAGTTCTCCAGAATCCAAGACAGCAGTAAGGGAATGTTTAGCTTGCAAAGCTCCTTCCCTCAAATCAGATCCTAAGTCACACCAGGGGACACCTTCAGAATGTGCAGCACACACAGTGAGGTTGGCATAAGAAGCTACACAAAGGGATTGATCATCAGTGGGAGAATGCTCCCCTCTGGTGGTCATTGTGGTCAAGTGGAGGATGCTGGCCTTACAGAGACTGTCTCCAAACTCATAAACTCAGCAGGACTCCCAGGGCAGGGTGACTGCAGGCAATGGAATTGCCCTCAGCCTTGTGACTGATGGGCCACCTGTAAGAATTCTCTTCTTCTTGTCTTCATCTTCATATCTGACGTCTCAGCACATCAACTTCTCCTTCATTGTGGGAGGGGTGTTGTCGCCTCTGTGAGCCCCTCCCCTCCCTAGTTCCCCCAGACACCCATCATCTCTCAGAGCCCTAAAGGCCCATTCTCTGCCTACTCTGACACAATTCCACGGTCCCCCTCAGACACTCCATGCTGTGGACTGCACACTGTGTGTTCCTATAATCAGTGCCTTTTAAACCTTAACAGTTGCTAATGTTTTCTTTTTAAGGTAAGATTGTCAAAGAAAAAAATCTACTATCACTATTTCATAAAAGAAATTTTTGATATCACCCAAAATAAAGGCCATCACCAAAATGCAGAAGTGTCCTGCCCTTCACTTTGAACTAATAATCCCTTTAGGCTGGAATCCACAGGTTGGCATCTGGGATCCCCAATCTACCCCACGGCCCCCCCGCCAAGGATCTCTGAGTACAGCTCTCTGCCCCTCCCCCAGCCCAAGGCACTGACAGTCTGCCCATCCTCATGTCTTCTCCAGCTCAGTGACTGTCACTGCCATTTGCTCAAGCCTGGGCTGCTGTTTTTGTTCTTTCCTCCCTCTACACCCACACCCACACCCTCAGCAAGTCCACCTCTCATGTACATCTTGAGTCTATCTTCTAGCTCCATCTGCCTGCCACTACAGCAGCCTAGGTCACTGTCCTCTCTTTCCTGGACCACTGAAATAGTCTCCTGACTGTTCTCCATGCTTCCATTCTTGCTGACTTAACACCCATTCTCCTTGCCATGGCCGTGCTCATCTTCTAATAATATATAGGGTGTCATGTTATGTCCCTGTAAGCCTTTCAAAGGTTTCTTGTGACACTTTGAATAAAATACAAACTCCTTATGAGGGTGTATAAGGTCTGGCATGAACTGATGTCTGCTCATCCATCAAACCCAATCTCCTTTACCCCACCCCACTGGTCCCTGACATTCCATTCCGGAGCTCCAAAGGTTAAGATCTTTTCTGCCTCAGGGTCAGCTCAGGCTGGTTTCTGCAGCTGGCTCCTTCTCTTCCCTCAGATTTTGGCTCAGATGTCACCTCTTTAAAGTGATCTTTCCCGATTATTTTTTTTTAGGTAGGATATTATTTGGGTATAAGCTCCTTGAAGGGAATACTATATTTATCTCATTCTCCGTAATATGCCTGGCACTGTCCCTGGAACATGGAGGCATTCAATGTACATGGTGGATGAATACACCCTTATGGACAATATCAGAGACTCCCCAGTGTAGATAAGACGTTCCAGGATGGACATTTTGCTGGCAGTATCCATGAGGTTATGACTTAAAGACTATTATTAGAACTGCTATTTTTATTTGCTGGAACCTGCATTACCTGTGGATCTTTTTGAAAAATAACAAAGACTTGGGAAGAAATATCAAAATGCAATCGGGGAGGGATGAAAAAGTGGCCTTGGAGAGGGTAGCTCAAAATACAGGGTGTCCCAGAGGCAGAGTCCTGGGACCCAGACAGCAGAACATTCACTGTCAACACTTGTTGCCCTCTCTCAAGTGCTTCCGTGTGCCAAGCAGTTTGCAGGGGATGAACACAAAAAATGAAGAGTCATCATTTTCTCTTCACAACTCCCCAATTATGTAGGCATACTTCTGCTGATGAGAAGATAATTCCTGACATATGGTAGGCACACCATAAAATTTTTAAAATTACTTGAACCAATAGATTGAAAATATTCTGTATACAAGACCCACACGCACACTCACACAAGAATTTGGCTGTGATTTAGATAACATAGTAGCTACATGGCCCATGCTTGGTTGGGGGTGGCACAGGAAGAAGGATGAATGCTTCATCATGAAGAACTCAGCAATTAATGAACCACAAAACTTAGGGCTGGGAAGCTCTTTCCCAGACCATGCCCTTTAATCTCTTCCTTTTTATAGAGGAAGAAGCTGAGGTCCTGGGAAGGGAAGCTGTCGTTATTTGGAGGACCCCCACTTAGGAGCCATGGTTTCCCAGACATTCCAGGGTAGTAAAGAGTAGACGGAAAAAAGTCAGCCTTGTTAACAGAAGTTTAGCCAGCCACTATCAACGTGAAATCCACAGCTTCATATAAACATGCATGCAGTGACACATGCCCATTCAAAGGAGAAGTATTTTTCTAAGATTTAGGTAGGTGTGCTAGGATTAATGGACAATCGCCTCCCTGGCTGAAATAAAATTACATGTCCATGCCTTCTGCCAAGTGGCTTTGCAGCACCTCCTTCGTGAAAATGCAGACATAATCCCCCACCACATTGCCCTTGGGTATGGTCACGTGACTTGCTCACTAATAGCCAACAGGATGGTAGCAGATGTGACATGGCACAGACTTTGCTGTGCATGTGTGATTTGGCTGGTCCTCCCACTCCCCTCTGAACCTCTATGAGAAGAACCTGACCCAGACAGCCACTGCCCCTTCAGCCTGGGCCGCAGCACGAACACACAAGCCTTGCAGGCCAGATCAGCTGAACCACAGCCCATCCACAGACCTGAGAGTGTGAGAGGAAATGTGTGTTGCTGTAAACTACTGAGATGGTAAGGTTTTTTTGCTATGCAACAAAAACTAACACATGATTTAGCTTATTTAGCATCTTCTCTAATCTTTTCCCAAATGAGAGTTTTCCTGCCCCCACAACAACTCACATTCCATAATAAGGAATTAAAGTGGTTATTGTGAAGACTAGAAGCAGGAGCTTTAAAAGTTTCCTTTTGGCATTTCCTAGCTGGTGCCCATACCTTCTTGGAGACACGGATAAATGTAAGCAATCCTGATGGTTTGTGCAAAGCACAGCAAGTGTGTCCTCACTACCAGGTGCCAACCCCCAAACAAGGGAAGCCCCAACATTACCTCATTACAGCACATCAACCAGGGAAAACAGGAGGAGCCCAGCTCTAACTCTCAAACCATGCCCTAAACCTAAGAAATAATGCTAAGAACTAGAGAGGCAAAGGGGATGCAGTCTTTGAATGGTTATTCCTTTAGATAAGAAAATGCAGAACAATTTAAGAAGATGGAATCCATTTTTAGGTTTATAGCCAAGGCAGAAAAGAAATAAGCAGGACTGTTGAGTTTCCCAGGTTGACTCACCCCACTTCTGTTTGATTAGCCCCTTTCTAATCCAACCCAGAAGGAGTGATTTGACCAGATCACATGATGGTTAAGTGTGGAAACAGGTTAAATTCAGCTCTCCGGATTCCTGGCCTTCAGTTCCTTCCTGTGTGTGTCAACACCGTCATTAAGGATACCTAATCTTCTCCATCCACATATTAGGGGAAACCTAATTTTCCTCAAGTAGCAGTCTTTAAAACTGCAACCAGATGTTCTGAGTTCATGACTCCTTCACTGGATTCCATGTGGGTGTGGCAGGTTGATGTATTCATGGTCCCCAAAGCACTGGGGCTCAGGGCATCCACATCCATGATGCCCCTCCCACTGACTCTGGGCTTAGCCATGTGACCTGCTGTGGCCAATGTGACATCAGCAAACATGGTGCTCCCAGAGACTGGAGCCAGGCTTGCTCACTGGGGCTTTGCTCTTAGACTGCTTCCTCATGTGAAGAAGTGCTTTCTATCCTCCTTGAGTTTAAGAGACTGCATGGAAAGAGATGCCCACTGTCCCCACTGAGCCTGTCCTCCAATCTACCCTCCAACTGAATGCAGTCACATCAGTGAACCCAGGAGAGATTAGCAAAAGAGCCACCTATACAACTAGAGAATTATGAGAAATGGTAACTCATGCTGTTTTAAGCCACTAAGTTTGGGGGTGGTTTCTTATGCTGAAATAGATAATTGATACATTCAGAATGTTCTGAATACCTCTCATGCAAAGACCCCACTCCACCCACGTTGGGATCCAGAGAAGGCAATCTTGATCCATAGGCTGTGTGGTGTCTTTTGATGTCCATCATTGCCATGCTACACTTGGACCTCTTGTCTTCTGAATCCAGTCTATATTCCGTTGCTTTCACAGCTGTCTACTGCTCTCCAGCTTTCATCCTGTTTCCAAAGCACTGCTACATGCAGACCCATCAATCTGTATCACAAAGAATCAGCCTTCCAAAGGACCCAAAAGAGATCCAGGACCAGTGCACACAGGATTGTAACAAAATGTCCAGATGCAGTACACTCCAGACTCTCACCCCAAAGGGCAGGCCAGGCCAGAACCCAACTGCCTACAGGATGCATGTGAGCTAGAAGGAGCAAGATCTCAGATAGCGTTATATGTCATGTTATATACTAGAGTTTTTTTAAGGACAATTAGAAGCCACTGAAGTCCTCAAGCGCAGAGTCACAATCTGCTTTGCTGCAGTGGGGTGGACGGCAACGAGGAGGAAGCATGGTGTACAGTCAGGGTACTTGAAAGATAATTCAGTCAAGAGAAATCTACGGGCTTTCTTATAGCTAGGGCAGTAGGAATGACACATTTAAAAGATATTTAAGGGAATTTTACAACTCTTCAACTTTTACTGGCTTGGGAAAGATGAAGAATAAAGAGGAAACAATGTAAACAGATATATAGGTAGGTAGGTAGATAGATGGATGATAGACAATAGATCTATAGAGGAAGGAAGCAAGCAAGCAAGCAAGCAAGCAAGGAAAGATAGAAAGAAATGCCAGGCACTGTTCTAAACACTTTACAAATATTATCTCATTTGATTCTCCTGACAACCCTGTGAGGCAGTGTGGTACACTATTGTGGCACATTAGATTGTTGTTCAAAAATATTCACTCCTTCCACCACCACCTCCATGGTGGAGTATACTTCTCCACCACTTCTCCATGAGCTGGGCTGTGTGACTTGCTTTACACAATGTAATGTTAGCAGGTGTGATGTAACCAAAAGTTTAAAAAGCGTTTATGAAATTTAGCTTGCCCCTGTGTGTGTCTGCCATTACCATGAGAGAATTTGGAAAATCTAGGCCACTGGTCCATGGAGAAGGATGAAAGACATGTGGAGCAGAGCCAGCCCAGGTAATCCCATTCCATATCAGCTGACCCCCAGCTGGATTACAGACGTGTGCAAAATAAATAGTAATTGTCTTATGCCAATGAGTTCATGCAGTAGTTTGTAACACAGTATATTGTAGTAACAACTCATTGATACAGGGTATCACTGTTATTCCTGTTTAAAGAGGAAACTGAGGCACTGAGAGATTAAATAACTTGTCTGGTGGTGACTGCTATGTCTCTGGTCAGAATGACCATGGAGAATGGTGGTGCCATTAACTGAGATGGGGACACTTGTTGAGGGGCAGGTCTGTGGGCTAAAGTGATGAACTTAAGATTGGACATGGGTGGTACCTGCAAGAAGTCCAGTGGTGACAACCAGTAGGCTGTAGAATATGTAGTTTTATTGTTTGAAGCCCTGAGCATGGGTGAGGTGGCCTAGAGAAGAGAAGGTGATGGGTGAGAGGAGCTGAGGGTCTAACCCTCCTGCATGTGAGCAGTCTTGGTCATAGGAACCTCAGTCTGGAATCCACTAGCACACTGTAGGGGTGAGAACAAAGGTCAAGGCCTGCAGCGTATCTTCCCTAAGGCCCCAGTGAGGTTGATTTTTAATTTTTCTCCATTCCTAAAAATGTTCCCTCAGGTTGGTAAGAAACGCAATGGTGGTTCCAGTGCATCACCAATTTTCTCTTTCCTGATGTAACCAGAGTCGCAACATATATTTTCTTCATTTATTCTTGGCATTTGTTTTCTTAATATCATGGAATAAACGACAAACCCCAGCTGGGATATAGCTCTTAGTTTTGTTTGCTTTCAGTTGAACCTGTTGATTGAAGAACATGTCTACCATCTTGTTTCTGCAGAGGTCCATTTGCGTCTGCCAACCTCCCGTGTGTGAGAAACCATGGTGTGCCTCATCCCCCCACCCGCCTTGGTTATGGTGGTCTTAGACCAGGTTCTCCAAAAGCAGAGGCTGAGATGGGATTCTTGGACAAATGATTTTCTGAAGAAGTGTTCCCAGGAGAAACGTACACAAGAGTGAGGAGAGAAACAGGGAAGGGCAGAGGAAGCAGCTAAGCAGAAGTGGCTTTCAGGTGAGTTCCAGCCTTAGGGTGACCCCAGGGGCCCTGGAGCCTGAGTGACAGCACTGAGTTGTCCCTCCTTGAGGAATGGGTTCTACACTCCAGACAGTCACTGGCCAAGAGCTGCCCCTAGCAAGGCAGGGGCCAATCGCCCAGGCATGTGTGGGAGAAGCAGCTCCCCTCAGCCAAGGACCACCCCTCAGGAGAAGAGCAGGTGTGAGCTCTTAGCAGCCAAAATCTGCAGGAGCTGAGGACAGGTGCACCATCCCCGCGAGAGGGTCTGGGCGGGGCACCGGTAGCATCTGCTACAGTGGGTATCGCTTGATGTGGGGAGGGGAGCTTGCTGTAGACTTAAAGCTATGGCGCTGGCAACCCCAGGGCCCTGAGCACTAACACAGTCCCAGGCAAGTCCTGAAGGAAGTTAGTATGAATACAACGATGAACAGCATCCTAAAGAAAATGAGAATGACAACGTCCAACCGTCGTAACGCCACAGTAACACATCTGCTTAACCCGCAGATGCATTACCGAAAACGCGTGCAGAATGCATTTCACAAATCCAGACGGGCTTCCTCCCGGTGGCCTTCTCCTTGAGTTCAGAGACATGACCCACCAGAAAACACTTTGTTCCCTAAACACCATTAGTTCATTCATCTCACAAGAACACTGGGTGTATTTTGAGTTGCTTCCCTTCGTGCTGAAGTGGGGGTTTTTATTTTTCTGGTCCGTAGTGTCTGTAGCCATCAACAGTGCTTAGTGGGCTCTGCGCGACGTCTCTGGCACACACCCCTGTGTGTGCGCCCTCAGCACACACCCCTGGTAAATGCTACTGCTGCTTCCAGCTGAACTGTCTCTTCTCTTTCTTCTGATGACCTGAGCATTTAGGAGACAGACATCAAAGAAAAAGGAAGGTGAGTTCAGAGAAATGAAACCCAGAAAAAAAGTTTACTTATGCCACATGATTGCAAGAATGAGTACTCGGTAACAGGGCTGTTGATGAGAAATGTGTAAAGTCCCCATTTCAAATCACATTATATATAAACCAGAGCACAGATAACAGAAAGTTCAAGGAAACTGCAAACAAGAAACACGCACACGCTTGGCTTCACCTACACTCTTTTCTCTAGACTCCCAATTTCCAATGTTATTAGATCATTCCCCTCAATGAGAACACCTTGCCAGGATGAAGAAAGAGGTGGGCCAGAAGCCAGGTGTGTCCTGGCTCATCTTTCCACCATCTTAATGCCTGAGACGCTCCCATGTCCCAGCCAATTCCAAGGTCTGGGGATTTGACCTTCTACCTCCGCTTTTGCCCTTGTGCTGTGTTTCTAACTCACCAAGGGGCTGAGCCACACCTGCAGTCAGATTGGACAACAAGAAGGATCAAGTTCAGGGTTCAGGTTAGGTCTCAGAGGCGGCCAGCTCCAGCAAGCCCTGAATTACAGAGACCCCAGGAAGCCTGTGTCCACCCAGCTTTTATTAGGGACAAATCTCAAAGCTTCCATAATTTTCCGAAGGCCCTACCTGTTCAGTTTCTTCATTCAGAGAGACCAAGCTTGTCTGGGACTTCTGGAGCTGTCCAACAGGTTGGGCCAGTATTGCCCAAGTCTCAGCTTCATGTTCCACATAACAAAGGTGGGAAGCCAGATGCCCAGGAGGCAAAGTGGACAGGCCATGTGGAAGAGACCACATAAAAGTGGCATACCTCCCAGATAGGGGCACCCCCCCATGTCAAGAAGGCCCAGCCCCTCCAGCTCTCCATGAGAGCATGTCTGTGTCTGTGTCTGTGTGTGTGTGCGCGTGCGCATGCATGTGAGTTCATGTAACTTTCACTTGGCACCTAATCAGCGTTTCCTAAACCCTTAATTAAACCAGGCCTTTGGGAAGTTTCAGAAATCCCTTCAGTTACCTCATTAAGCAATGGAGGAATTTGGTATTGGATTCTGTCATTAGCCTCTTAATTTTTATTTTCACACAAGTTCCAGTTAACGGCAATTGGCTGTTCACCTTCACCATTGAAGGAAGAACATGACATTTGTGATTCAACAGTTCTGATTCAAGGTGACCTTGTCTTGGATTTCCATGCTTCAAATGTCGAGAGAGTTGATGCATTTCTCACTGTCTTTGGAGGCACTTGACTGAGCAAAGAGAAGGCAAGCCTTAAAACACAAGATCTTCCTAGTTCAGCCCAGGTTGCTCATACTATCAATGCCACACTTGTGCCAAGGGGGGGGGGGGGCTGGAAATTGGAAATGTACAGTAAGTGCCAATGTAATTTCCTCTCACCTTTTGTTTGTTGGCCCTAAAACCCCTGGGCATTTTCATGGCATCTATTTGAGAACGTCAGTGAGCCACTAAGTTTTATTACAGGATGGCGATCCTACGTCAGAGAGCATTGTAATGATTCAGTTTAACGTTGGTGTCAGTGTGCCTGACACATCTGCCGATGAAATCCTGATGAATGTCCACAGCTAACTTGGGGAGATTTGTTATCTTCTAGAGTCGGTGTTAGAAAGTACTGCAATGGAGTGAAAGAACACTGTGGCTAAAGGTGCTGGTCCTTTCACTGCCCCCATCCTGGACTTAGTGTATCTGGATCTCAAGCAGATACAGCAACGCCCTGTTGGATGTGTGCCTTCCAGCAAACTGGCACTTAGCAGTTGGAGAAGATATACACACTCACCAATCATGCTCTAGGAATCACAACCAAATGAGTGCCGTGGTGCTCTAATTATAGCTTATAACGGCTATAATGTCATTTCACTAAAAATTATCGAAAATCCCAGAAGTTCCTGAACAAGTAGTTAGTGGTAGAAAAAAGAGGAAGCTAATCACTCTTGGCTTTTATACCTGTAATGGGATTCTTTAAAGGAGAGAAGCATGGGGCACTGTGAGTAACTGACACCAAGTCTAACTGACATAAGAGAGAAGGGATTTGTCCAAAGGAAGTGAGGTGGTTCACAAACTCAGGGGTCAGCCTGGATAGCCAGGTTCCTAAAATGAGCACAGACTGAGGGGCACAGGAAACCAGAATACGGCAAGCTTACGCCTCGTGAAGCGCCTGGTTAGGGCTGCAGCTCCTGCCACCCCTGGGCAGTGGACCTCGCCGTGAGCATTGTGGAGCGATGGCCGGCAGGCAGGCCCGTCCACACTGCCGTGATGGACATGGACACTGCATCACCCCACTTCCTTGTAAACCATCCTTGTCTCTTTGTAGACCTAGTTCCAATTTGAAATCCAGAATCAAAGTATCCGTTGGCCTATCCAAAGGCAGGTGTCTGTGTCCTACCTTCCAGGACGCAGGAAGAGGCGATCGGCTTTCTCAGCTTGCATAGTAGGGGATGGAGCTCTGGCTTCCTCCACAACACACATAAGGGGATGCTCCAAGGAGGAAGCTGGTTCAGACACGAGACAGCCCAAAAAGTTAAACATTAAAGCTGCAAATGTCCAGTACAGAAACATAAAGTATTTTGGAGGAACGTGGTCAAAAGGTACAAACTTCCAGTTATAAATTAAGTAAGTCCTAAGGATGTAATGTACACCATGATGACTGTAGCTAACACTGATGCAGGACATATAGGAAAGTTGTTAAGGGAGTGAATCCTGAGTTCTCATCACAAGAAAATTTTTTTCCTCTTTTCTTTTTTTTCTTTTTATTGTATCTGTATGAGAAGATGGATGTTAGCTGAACCTATTGTGGCAATCATTTCACAATATATGTAAATCAAACCATCATGCCATATGCCTTAAACTTATACAGTGATGTATGTCAGTTATTTCTCAATAAAACTGGAAAAAAATATACAAAGCTCCTTGGCGATTTCTATCCCTTAAGAGAATTATAAGTTATTGGTTTGTTGCATTTCTTATATTTAACCTGAAGCTTTTGTCTGTTGTATTTGACCTTGGATAATGAGAAAATAAACTTAAAGTAATAAAATATTGCTTTAATCTTAAAAAAACAGGTTTGGCTAAGGATCTGAAAAGTTAAGATTGTTTCACTAGCCTAAGTTGGCAAAAAGTTCACTAGGCTACTCTGAAAGGGTTTTTTTTTTCTTAATACCTTTCTGAGAGAGAACTAGGATTACAAGATTTAAAGTAACTGGAGCCTTCAGAGTCATTAGTAATGACTAATTTAAAGTCCTTGATTTCATGCTATTCAGTGAAACATCTGGATCCATTCTGTGCTGTGCGGTGGCTGGGCAGGTTTCTCTTCTGCTTGTCAAGGGCACTAGCATCTGACTCATTGGCACTGAGCTCCAGCCATATGGTTCTGTTTACATTTACCTCGAAGTTCCACGGTAGCCAAACAAGGAAACTAGTCGAGCATCCAACAGGAAGCATATCAAATCTCCTGCACCGAGGCCAAAGATTGACCTAACATCACTATGATCGTGCTGGAGCTCAGCCCCGTGTCTGCATCCACAGCTCTGATGTGCAGTATGTCCACGGTCCTGCATCGACACTACCTGGGAGTGTGTCAGAGACGCAGAATCTCAGCTTTGCCCCAGAACTTCTGAATCAGAACCTGCACTTTAACAAGCTCCACAGGCAGTTCATGTGCACATTCAAGTTTGAGAAGCCCGGTCTACAGGCCCCCAGACAGGGACAGACTTCGCCTGCTGTCCTGTCTGGGGTATCGCTCACCTGCTCTCCCCACCTTGGCACCAGAGTCTTATCTCCGGTTGTTAGCAGGGATGGGTTCAGTTCAGAGGTTGTTTTCTCACTGGGTTCCCTGTCTTAGTCCCATGGCACGGGGCAGCCTCTATGTTATGACATCTTGTCATCTGTCATCTTGTGGTGTTCAAGCCCCATTTTCCCCAGTGAGATTATATTAGAGACTCCACACAGGGCTTCTCTCAAATCACTCCATTTCCCCTCCTCTTCTCTCAGGCCCCTCTCCAAGGAGGCATGCACAAGGAGGGATGGCCCAAAGGAAAGTGAAGTGCCTGCCCGGTTTCTGGGTAAGCTCCCAACACCCCCTAGGGTAAGTTTTTCTGGTAAATTCCAAGATGCAGACCCAAGCTGCTGCCCCTCGCCCTCCATCTGGACTCCTTGGTCCACTTGGTAACATAGGGAGAGCAGCCAGTCCACCCTCAGGTCAGTCCTTCACAGCGTGCTCAGGGCTGAGAGCGGGAAGTGAAAGGGGAAAGCAGAAGGACTGGACTTCCTCCTCTGTGGTGGGAGAGGTTTGGCCCTTTATTCCAGTCCCTCAGGGAGGAAGTGAAAGAGGAACTGGGAAGCAGACCTGCTGTGCATGGCACAGGAAGTGAAGGAGCTAAGGAAATCCCCATTCCTTGGTGGAAGAACCTGCCTCCCAGGCTTGCTTCTCTGGTGTCCCTGTAGAGAGAGGCCACAGCCATCTGGTAAACACGTGCACTTAATGAACGTGTGTGTGCAACATGAGGCAGAGGAGAAACAAAAGCCTGTGTCTGGACACCATTTTACAGGAAGGTTGTGTATTTAGCCAATCCCAAGCCAATTCCCAGACCACGAGCCATATTCCAGCTTCTGCAGTGCAGGGAGGGCTCCTTCCAACATGTTCCAGATTCTGCTCTTTCCCATCCAGTAGAGCAGCAGTGCCAGCAAGCCTGAGATTTCTGCCTCTTGGTCTTAAGTACAAGAGAGCTGGCTGACAATACAAACCTTTATTCTACCCTCCTCTGTTCTCAGGAAGAGAAATTTAAATTCCGGGAGGAACAAAGCTTGCATTTTTCCAATGCCCAAGTGAATGTTGAGAATTCAGACTGCTTCAGAAACCAGCTTTAGAATTCCCAAAGGATTCCACAACTGAGCCAAGAAGAGCCTTTTCTCCCATCAATTACTTATTTTGTTTTAATAAACTCCCTCAGGTCAGGATCTCCATAGCCACCAATGATCGTATCATTAAAAAATGTATCTGCACTCATTGTTTTCTTCTTCTTGAAGTATCAACACCAAAACCTTGAGTGTGTTTTGTAATTTATTTAGCTCTTCTGTAGACCTCCAGGACTGGAATGACTGAACGTTACGGAGAAGCAAGTGTAAGCTAAAGGTTACATAAGTGATGGCAGGACTATCTGGGTACTTACCGGTATGTAACGACAAGCCTGATGACTTTCATGGTGTCTCTGCCACATTGACACTGACGTTCCCCTCCCAGCTCCTGCCAGACTGAGCGTGCTCATGGGGTCCCCAGCCTCACACCAATCACTCCCTTGTCTGTTCCCTGTTTGGCTTCACTCATCAATTTCTAGCCCTGTGGTCTCCACACCCAGCCCGCTTCCCACTTCCACACAGAAGGAACAGACTTGGTTTGCATCCCCTTTCTGACTGAATGAGTGTGGGGGATGTACCGACCTCTCCAACTCTCTATTTCGATATCTACAAAATAGGGGTCATGTCTCCCAGGATTGTCTGAAAATTAAATGAGGAAGCACATACGAAAGGACCTGGTAGGTGCTGGAGCCCCGAAAGTCACAGCTTACCTTAAAGCGTTGGTTTCTCTGCCCCGTCACCTGCTCCTGCCTCCACCCCTCTGTTCCCACCCTGCCCCAGAAAGGTCATCCCCACGTCCTTGCCCTGCATCATTACCCTCTTTCCACCCATTCTCACAGCGTTAGGGGGTGAGGGAATTCAATTTCCTAAGCAGTGTGGTGGCAATGTTAGGAGGAAACACACATGCTCATAGGATGACCCTTTCTGCCGCAGATCCCTGGCCTCACATTTCCACACAGCCTTGGACCCTTCCCCAGCCAAGGGAATTTGGGTCAGCACAAGAAGAGGGTCAGAATGAGGACTTCTGACTTGTAAATTATGAGTCAGGTTTGCTGAGCATTTGACTTCTTACCAGAGACGAGCAGCAATCTCAGGCAATGTTTGCCTCAGTGCCGGAACTCCACAGAGGCTCGCGCCGATTCCCCCAGGGCCACGTGCTCTAAGAAGCATGGACTTGTGAGTCAGGCTGTGTGCGATTTCCACAGGACTTGCAGCCGAGAT
The DNA here is from genome assembly GCA_031878705.1 of Tapirus indicus. Lineage (NCBI taxonomy): Eukaryota > Metazoa > Chordata > Mammalia > Perissodactyla > Tapiridae > Tapirus > Tapirus indicus. Next base: position 89,149,362 of record CM062929.1, on the reverse strand, counting down.
TCAGTGAGTGGTGATTTTTGTAAAAATAAAAATGTATGGTAGGATGTGGATGTGTGACTCGTTAATATGTTAGCAAGGATTGTCTTGTTCTGGAAACTTCAGGCAAGCTCTGTGTGGTGTTTGGGTCCAAGCAATGACCTGTAGCCACAGACTTATCCCTGCCTCAGCAGGCCCCTGAGTTCACCCCACCTCTGCTGCTCACTTCCCACCACAGTCCAAGGGCTTGGTAGCATCGCAAACAAAACCTTCTTGTCCACCTGGGCAGGAGTTCACAAGACACACAAGCCAGAAGCCACAAGCAGCCCGGATTGTGAAAACCTCGGCGTGATTTTAGACTGAGGGGGGTTAACTCCCTGATTTACAGAGCACATGCTTTGGCCTTTAGCCCGTGACCCTTGCTGCTCATTGCCTCACTGCAGGATCACCTGAAGAAGTTGAAAACTATGGACACCTGGGCCCCACCACCAAGCAGTTAACAGAAACTCCAGGTGCCTGACCTCGAATAGCACCCAGAGGATCCTGCTGTGTGGCCAGAGTGAGAACGACCGGCCAGACTGTGTGCAAGCCTTCTCGGAGACACAGCTCTCAGGGACATGAACCTCAGGCAGCCTGTGGGCCACCTCCCCTGTCCTGTCCCCAGAGGGGACAAAAAGAGAGAGTCCCTGCTCCACAGAGTGGAGTTCGGGGGGCAGTTCTGCCCACTGCAGCAGGGCATGGAGATCGTGGGCAGCAGAAACTGGGGTGGGGTGGGAAGGGAGAGGGGAAAAGAGGGAGTAACAGCCTACACTCAGTCCCCAAGATCAGGTCCTCCTGCACCTCGTGCTCGGGAGCAGCGACCCTCTAGCGTGGCGCAGCAGCAGGTGGCAGCAGGCAGGACCAGGCTGGGCCTGGCTGGTGTGTGGGTGCCTTGGGCTGTCCCAGAGAGTCAGCCATCAGGCCCTCTCCTTGGGGCCCCCTGGGATTCTTCCTGACTCCTCTTCAGGGCCAGGCTTCCCAGACACAAGCAACCACCAGTCCCTCTTAAATACACACTTTTCAAATCAATTACACTGACATGTTTCAGGCATAGCACTGGCTTCCAAATTTAAACTACTGTCATGACCCACTTCCAGCCACCAGCCAACATATTTAAGGCCTATAGACTTCGACTGATGGTTCAATTGAAAAACTGCCATTAAAAGGGACATTTGCTGGGGGACCCTCCAGTCTTGGAAAGGGACTTCCTAACAAAACTTGCCTAAAGAGCCTCACCTGTTGCTCAGAGGAAAGGACATGCACAGAATATTGTAGCTGACTTGGACACACCACCACTTCCCCGCAGCCCAATGTTCTGGGCTCTGCCCCAAACTCTGAAGGCAGAGTCTCACCTGACAGTCCCCCACAAGCAGAAGCCTATGCTAAGAGCTGCATTTTAAAAGCCTGGAAGGCGATCACATCATCATAATAATAATAGGTTCAGACAAGAATCACCAATAGATGCTAAAACCACCAGAGAAAGTGATTGGAGAACAGGATATTTACAGTCTCAAAGTATCTCCCCACAGATAACTTATTAACTACAAAGGGAGTAAGATATATGGAGAAACCTGACAGACTACCTTAAACAAATGATCAAAGTTAATGTCACCAGGGATGGGACAAATCCACAATGTGTTCTTCTGACATGATGTCCTGAGAGGGACACAGCATCACCCATGTGGTGCTTCTGCCAAAGCACCGAACTGAATCCGATTGTCACGAAACCATTGGACAGACCCAAATTATTATACTATAATAACATATATAGAATATTGTTATTTAAAAACTGTACTGTACTCTTCAAAAATGTAAATGACATGGAAGACAAATCAAAGCAGAGCACTTGTCCCAGATTAAAGAGACGTGATACTAATGCAAAGTGTAATAATCCTGGATTGGATCCTGGACCAGACGGGAGAAAATGCTGTAATGGACATTTTGGGTACAATTGGAAGAGTTTGAAAAAAGGACTATTGGAATAATAGTGCGTCAGAGGTAAATTTCCTGAATTTGATCATTATGTTGCGATTACATAAAAGAAGAAAAGTCCTTTTCTTAGGGGTACTTAGTTCTTAGGCAGAAGTGTTTAGGGATACAGGGCCATAATATCTACAACTTACTCTCAAAAGGGTCAGCAAGTAATTCTAATTAATATTTTATGTGTATATATAATTTTACATTTGAGATGCTATTCCTGGCTCTTATAATGGGCCCGCCTTTCAAAAATGCATGTTTTCTTTCAGGTTATTGTTTCTAAGGATTTATGGGCTAGGAAACCAGAGAAAGGTTTCTTTGAATTGTGTATAAAATAAGAGTTAATCAACTCTGCATGAGGCCTTAAGGACTTTCTGGTGAATAAATTACATTAAATAAGGTGACAAACCTTTTGCCATTGTATACTTACTCTTGAATTGCTGGGTGGTTGAGTTTGCTGGAAAAGTAATTTCTGAATAAAATTTTGAAATTTCAAAATAATTTATTAGTGGTAAGAAAATTAAAACTTTTTGAAAAAATTTCTTAGAAAATTTCAGATATGTTCCTGAAAAGTTTTATGCAATTCCATTTCTGTAGTTTACTTAGGGACACTGAGCAATTCTGTTCCTGAAGCACAGAAGACCTAGAAACATACCCTTGCTTTTCCGCACATTTCCTTGCTTAGAGCAGGGCGTGTTGGCTTTTCACTTTCTCAGTGTGCAGTTCAACCAAGCCCAGGAAGATCAGGGAAGCACCTCCACTTCCAGGAACAAGGCAGGGTAGGGATCAGACGAACCTCCCACTAGAAACTACCAGAAATGCTGACCATAAGAACTTTTTTTAAGTTCTTAAAAGGATCAAAGATTAGGCAAGATAGTAAGAAGATGAAGTTCAAAATCAAAGGGAAAACAGGATCACTGAAAGTTAAGTGGCACCCTAAAGCCATTTTTAAATCAAGAGCATTTGCCAATTTGGGCAAACATGAACTTTTAATGTGTTTATGTTTGTGTGATATGTACATATGGGTGAGTGTCTATAGAAGAGAGAGAAAGCAAAGCTTACAGTTGGTCTGTGGGTGCCTATCAGCCAGGGTTCAACCAGAGAAACAGAGCTGGCACAGGCTGGAGCTGCTGTCCACTGGCAGGATGTCTTCTTCCTCAGGGAAGCTCAGCTCTGGTCTTAAGGCCATGGACCGATTGAATCAAGCACACCCAGGTTATCGGGGATAATCTCTCTCCTTAAAGTCAACTGATTATGGACTTTAACCACATCTACAATAGACCTCCACAACAACACCCAAATTAGTGTTTGATTGAATCATTGGAACGAAAGACTACCCAAGATCGCACAGAAAACCTACCATCTATTTTTACAACTTTTCTATAATTTTGAAATCTTTCTAAATAAAAAGTCTTAAACACTGTGCTACCACATTCCTTTCGCAAATCCCAGTGAGTAAAGGGCACTTGGGAGAAGAGTCTGAGACCCCCAACCAACCCCTCCTCGCTGCCCCAGAGTTCTATCCCTTTGGTCAGGACAGCAGCAATTTAAGGACTGGACTTACTTTTCTTTACCACCCTGAAGAAATTAACTCACAGCCTCTGTAACGAAATGTCATGCCTCAGCCACATGAGGTGGTGCTTCCTGAACCTTAACATGCCACAAATCCCTTGTTCTTCAGAAAGAAGGAAAACAATATACATCAGAAACTCAGATCTATGTAAAGAAGGGAAGAGTGTCAGAGAAGGAAAAACTAAAGGTGAAATAATCTCTCTTATTTTTCTTATTTATTTTATTTTTCTCTCAACTCCCACAAGCTAACTGAAGCAGGGGAATGGACTGGATGTCCCTATTAGCATGATACAGTCTCCTCCCAAAATAAGACTTCTCTGTGCTTTAATTTTATACTGGTTTTTGACCTGTATCCCAGCTTTCCCAAGTAGCTCTGTTTTCTATTGATTTCTTGTCCACCTTGCAAATGGACTGGAGTGTTGTGTACATAGGCACGTGAACACAGATGCTGTAGGTGTAAAAGCATGGCATACCACTGTGGCCAAGGGAGCTTGGACCCCACTGGTGACCTTACAGGCAGAGTCACTGTCTGGGAGGGAACTTGGGCTACCACCCTTTCTTCTTTGCAAAAAATTCCTGTTTTTGAACAAGTCAGACATAAATCAGTCATAACTGCCTGACATTGGGAACTGCTGGGCAGGCACATCCATTAGAACTACAGTTCCTATTCATGTCACTTTCTCTGCTAATTCTCATTTGCCTGCAGCCTCCTAACCTTCGACTTCAGCCTGGTAAAGAGTAGTTCAACGTGAAGCATTTTTATTCTCATGAAGTCCCTCATGTGCACAAAACATGCTTCTGTGGAGGATGAGTAAGAGCCAGAGAAGAATGGAATTACGCTTTAATTACCAGCTATTTCCAAACAAGTGCGTTCGGACCTTGACTTACCTAGAGACCTGAGTCAGCCTCCTTTTTACCTCATTAATATAAACCTGGTCTCTCCTATAGGTTTCATTTCCTATAATTTCTGAGACACTAAAAACAAGTGAGGTAATGTACTGTTTTCAATTTTACTTCTTTTTTTTTCCATGTCCCTTGGGGATTCTCCCTTCCCTGTCTTACTGAAAGAGTTAGCTCCAATTTCATAAGACTTAAACTATAATGGGAGGAAACATTGACATCATTTTCTCAAAAATGAGCTTAAGAGCACTAATCCAGTTCATCCATTTATTCAGCTAATACTTAGCAACTCCTATTATGTGCCAGGCACTGGGAAAGGCAGTGAACAAAACTGACAAAAATATCAAGCATGCATTCTAGTGTGCAGAGACAGAAAAGACGGAAAATATGCATCCAGCCAATCAGAAGCTGCAATGGAAAAAATAAATCAGGGAAGGAGGAAGGGAAGGTGGAGAAGTTGGGGGGAGGGTCACAATTTTAAAGACTGGGGTTAGGGAAGGTCTGACTGAGAGGCTGACCTTTAAGTAACAGCCCTTACTGAAATGGGGAACACTGTGAGCACGGGAGGGAGAGGGGTAAACCTACAGTGCAGTTTAGGGCATAGGCAGCTTGGGGTGTCTTGGGCCGCCCAAGTAGAAAGGCAATCAGATGGATTTGGAGGTAGGATTCTGGTACCAATTAATGATTCTGGTCACCACTTCAAAAGTATGGGGGTTTTTTTCCCCACACCACCAAGCAATGCTCCAACATCAGTTGGGTGTCCTACAATTTAACTCCATTCTGACACTACCTGACATCAATACCTACATTCTGACATCCACCCTGAGATAGCATCAGATTCCACAGGTTAAGAGCTCAGTCCTACAAGACTGTCCTCCACCCCACTTCAGACGCTAATCGAAAGTCTAGGTTGTCATCTGTGCTTCTGACCAACAGGCTATAGATCGGAGGTGCCAATGACCCCCTCTTTGGATTCAATTAATTTGCTAAAGTGGCTCACAGAACTCAGAGAAATATTTAATTTGCTAGATTACTGGTTTACTATAAAAAAAATACAACTCGGGAACAGCCAGATGGAAGAGATGCATAGGGCAAGGTATGGGGGAAGGATGCAGAGCTCCCATGCTCTCTCCAAGCAGGCCATTCCCCCCAAATCTCTGTGTTTTCACCAACCCAGAAGCTCTCTGAATGCTGTCCTTTTGGCTTCACGGAGGCTTCATAACCTCGGCATGATTGAGTAAATCATTGGCCATTGGCAATTGATTCAACCTTCAGTCTCTCTCCCCTCCCCAGAGGTCCAGGGCTGAAATGGAAAGTTCCAGCCCTCTAATCACATGGTTGGGTCCCCTAGCAACCAGCCCGCTCCCTTGGGTGGGGGTCCAAAGTCAGCTCATTAACGTAACAGAAGACACCTTAATGGCTCTCATCACTTAGGGTATTCCAAGGGTTTTAGGAGCTCCATGCTAGAAAATGGCAGAAGAATATATATTTCTTATTATTAATCATAATATCACAGGATTTAAGGTGGCAGCTTTGTGCTGGAGATATCACATGGACGTTGTGGGTGTAGAGTTGGTATAAAAACCACGAGACTGGACAAGACCTCCAAGGGAAGGAGTGCACAGAGACATGAAGAAAGGTTCCCCTGAGCCTGGTAACAGGTCAGGACAGGCCTGGATGAGGGTCTCGAGGATGAGGACAAGGCAGGACTGCAGAAATTTTTCACATCTAGAAGAGCAAAGAGAGGCAATGCTCCAGGTTTCTTGGAGTTAACAAGTGAATCAAGATTATACTGCTCTTTCTTGGGGCCAGCAGTGGTGTAGTGGTCAAGTTTGGCGCACTGTGCTTCAGCAGCCTGGGTTCACAGGTTTGGATCCCAGGTGCGGACCTACACCATTTGTTAGCCATGCTGTGGCAGTGACCTCATATACAAATAGAGGAAAGATTAACACAGATATTAACTCAGGGCCAATCTTCACACAAAAAATAGATTACACTGCTCTTTCTAAAGCTACCTGCAAAGTGTATATCTGATTGCCCTTCCACTTGAGTGGCCCAAGGCAGTGAGACACATCAGGCAGAATCTGGAGCACTGGTCTCTGGCTCTTCCCGCAATTTGTGACAATTCGCATCATGCTGTGTGAAATGCCTGTTTATATGTCTTTCTCCTCATCAGACCCAGGACTTCTGGAGGGCAGGAACTGAGCTTTTATACCTTTAAAGTCAGTATCTGACATCGTGTGTTCCATGAGCATTTACTAAATCAGTGAATGAATAAATAGCATAGACATGGAATTGATAACATCTCTCATGGAGGATAAATAAGTGCAAGATGGATCCACCATGATATGATTCAGGTTTAAGGCTGTAGTAATAGGACGAAGCCTCCCATAAGGTGGTTCCCCGAGGGTCTCAGGCCCAGCACAACAGCATCGAGGACAATCCCACTTGTAGATACTTGCAAATAAAGCACAAAATGCTGCTTTTGACCACTAGAACTTTCTCTTCTCTGCTTGGACCTGACTGAGTCAAGCACATCTTTCTGGAGAACTATTTGGCAATCTGTATCCAAAAAAGCTTTGTAGGCTCTGACTCAATAATTCCAATTCTAGGAAGAAAACAATCCAAAATAGGCAACAAGGCTTTTTTCCTATAATAGTGTGTATCACAGGATTACTCTCTATAGGAAAAAAAAAAAAAAAAAAAAGCCCTGAGAACAGCCTAAAAGTCTAGCATTAGAGAAAAAAATTAAACTATGGAATAACAGATTGGACAGAGGATAAAACAGAGTTTTCAGATGATAACACCATGAGAAATGCTCATGACGTGACAGTGAAAAGGGCAGCACCGAGCTTTGATCACCACGTGGCCTCAGTGTGGTGAACAGCACGCACGTGCACTCAAGTACACGCAGGCACACACGCCCACATGCACACACGGAATTGATCTTCTTCCTCTGTTCTTTGTTTTCTTATTTGTTTTTATAACAAACATATTGTACCGATTTGATTTTTAAAAAAACAAGAACTTTCATTTTCGAATATGAAGAAGTGTTGGAAAAATCTGCTCTTTGTCTTTTAAAATCAGGTTTTCCTCTACTGATGGTGGAAGCTTTTTTCCAAAAATTAAAACTAGCTTTGGGGAGTGAAAGGAGGAAGGGAAGGAAGGAGAGAGGGAAGGGGAGGAAGAAGGACTGAGCAGGGGAGAGGAGGGGCAGGCAGTTGTTCCAGGTTAAAAAGGAAAAAGGAAGAGAAGCAGCAGCAGACATCCCCAATGATCAAGAGCTGTCCTCCTCGTGAGGGCAGATGCTGTCTGCCCCCCGGGAGCCCGAGACCCGTCTAAGACTCTGCTGGAGGAGGCTCCTTGTGGCAAGTGAGGCTGGCTCACAAACATACAACTTAAACCACGGGGATGAATCTCGAAAACATCAAGCTGAGTGAAAAAAAAGCCACACAGAGAAGTCTACATACTGTAGAATTCCATTTATGTGAACTTCTGGAATAGACAGAACTAACCTATAGTGAAAAAAAAATCAGTGCAGCTGTCTCTGGGGATGAGGCCCAGACTGACTGGGAAGGGGTGATGGTCGTGTTCTGCATCTGACACAGCCTTGGGTGACACAGGGGGATGCACCTGTCAGAGTTAAGTGAATGCACACATGAGTGTGTGCATTCACTATGGGTAAATTTTACAGCAAATGAAAAAGCTATAAATAAATATTGACCTCTAGTTAATGCTACGCATGCTTATGTATTTAGGGGTGAAGTGTACTGATGTCTACAACCTACTTTGAATTGCACCAAAGCAAGATGGATTGATGGATGGGTAGAAAGATAGACAGATGGAAAGACGTGATAAAGTAAGTAAAGTACAATATTAATGGTGGAATCTATGTGGTGAGTATGTAAGTGTTTGCTATAAAATTTTTCTAACTTTGTTGCATGTTTGAAAATTTTCATAATAAAATGTCAGGGAAAATGCATCCTCCCCACCTCCCCATGTTACCTGCACGTCTCCCCTCCCCATCTGCCTCTCTTTACCTGCCCTCTCCCCTGCCTTTGGTCTCCCCCAGTCTCACAGGCTCCTGCTTGGCAACAGAACTTTCACCATGTTCCAGGCAACACCTGGGGTAGGGTGGAGCATTGTCCTGGCTGGCTTCTAGTGTTAAATATTATTCTGACACTTGTCCTCTGAGACTGGCAGGAAGAAGGGGCAGGGGGCACCATGGAGAGGGCAGGGCTGCCCTTAGTGACCTCTGAGTTCCAGCTCCAACATTCAGTGCATCAGTTTTTACGCTATCTAGGGTGGGAAGAGGAATCCCTCTGCTGCCTGACCACAGATTGCTAAAGGAACTAGAATTCAAGGTTGCACAAACACTGAGAGGGAAGTCAGAGCAGTGGCCACACTGTGGATTTGAAAAGGAAACTCTGACCACCCAGAGATGCCAAGGGGATTGCTCAACCCGACTCAGAGCCATCCTGCTTTCCTCACGGCCAGGGCTGAGGCCCAGAGAGATGGCAGAGCATCCAGCTGCACAAGCCACCCACCCGTGTCCCTGGACGCCCTCTCCCTGACCCTGCCCTTGGCTATGCTGCTTCAGACACTGGAGCTGCTCTGGTAAATGGCTGCTTGTGAGAATAAATGGTAACTTGCAATATAAAGTAATGAGGCTGTTTACATGTTGGACCCTGAGCAAAAGCTGCCAAAGGGATTCTCTTTTCCCCTATTAAGTGCAAAACAGATATTGGCCACCATATTCTCTTGTGTCTCGTCCTTACAGGGGCTGCCAACAGACTTTCCCATGAGTATCACAGTGTCGTACCGATACAGCATTGATCCCGATCAGAGCCCTAGTGCTTTACCAATATTGGCACATGGTGTAGAAGCCTCCCCACATCCCCCTGAGTTTGGGGGTTGGCCAGGGGGAGAAGGTGGGAAGGTGTGTGTAAGGCACTTCAGAGCTTGACCCCAGAGAACCCCATGCATCCCGATCTTTCCTTGATAAGATGCCACCAAAACCCATGACTTTCTCAGACTAAGCTACTGTCGTGGACGCCAAGTTCTAATCGCTCAAAGCCCACATGTTCGGAATCTCAACTCTTGGCCACTTGTCACCTTAGGTGGCGTTTTATGTGCTTAGTCATTTATTTATTATAGCATTATTTAATATTCACTTATTATTGTTTATTTATTACAGAGAACTTCTGTCACTCCCTCACCTTAATTTCTCGCTACACTAGTTCACATCATGAGATCCACAGTCATGTACATGGGCATGTGGGAACACAGTTTTCTCTTCATCTGGCAGAAGGGAAACAAGCTCGCCTCCTGGGCAGACGTGCTCCTCCCTCCCTGGTGCACTGGTGCCAGAGGCCCATGCCTTAATCTTGAGTTCACTATTTCTCTCTGGGTCCCTGCTAGCTTATCCTCGAAGCTGCAGGCTACAATAATCAGGGCTTGGCCTGCTCCATCATTTTAAACTGTGCTTAACCATCACCGCTGAAGCCTGCTCATCTCTCTCGGTTCTGAGCCCCAGACACTGAGGTTAACAAAGTAGCCCACCTCTCCAGACTTGTTACATTTGCCCAAGGTCATTCAAACATCTGGAGCAGACGTGCAGCCTCATGCTAGCTTTCCATCTCTTATCAGACTGTACTGCAGGTTGCACTGGTAGCTCCTGTTGGCACCCTATGTTGGGGTTAGAGATGTTGCTGTATCAAAACACCTGCCGCTCGGTGCAGCACATGCCAGCATCCTACTAGAGGATCATGATAGGCAGTGCAATCCACATACAGCAGCACATGTCACCATTCAAGCCACCTCCCCCCAACACACTCACACCTACCACCATGCTCTGGCTATCTGGGTGCCCTGCACCTCCTTCCCAATGACAGAAGATAGAAGGATCCCTTAGATTTCAGCTTACCCTCTGCACAACATACCCTCCTAAGACTGGAACCCCTGCTGCCCAGCGTGGGTGGGGAAACCACGGTGAGAACCAATTCCCTTCAGAGAGAATCACTTGGCTCAGAAGTATCTGGCCAGGGAAGCCCTCTCATTCCCTGCTCTGTGTATCTCCCCCTCTTTTCTCTCTAACTGAGAAAGCACTGAAGACCTCTCCCTCGCTGCCCTGTAAATGCTGTCCCTGCTACACCCGGGTGTGTCCAGTGAGGCACCCTGATTTTCCAGAGGCTCTCGACTTGCAGTGGGGTGAGCTGGTGAAGGTGAGCAGAACACGCCCCCCCCAAAATGTGCTACTTTGGCATGTGGATCATTTTGAGCTGAAGGAGTCAAGACCCAGAAGGCTCAGGTAGAGCGTTTTGCTTCCTCCTCAACTGCCTAAAAGAATTTACATAGGAGGCCTGTACCAGGAAGGGAGCTATTCCCAGAGATAACTTTTCTATCTGTAAGACTATCCACACAGCAGGGCAAACATCTGGTCCCCAAGCATCTGCCGCTCCCCTGTTCCTGCGGTCTGCCCTCCTCCCCTTTGAAGCCCCAGGTCCCTGTCCATTTCCTCAGCTCAGGATGGCATACAAGCCTCAACTGCCTGACTGCCTTTGACTCTCATATTTTTATGGGGATCCTATACGTACAAAATTAAATTTGTTTTTCTCCTGTTAATCTGTCTTATGTCAATTGTATTATTAGACCAGCCAAAGAACCTAGAAGGAAAGAAGGGAAAATTTTCCACCCCTACAGTTGTGACTGGGCCTCAGCAACAGGGTCTCACACCCTGACATTGAGCATAAACGGTCATTATTCATATTGTCCGGCTGCCAGACTCCTGCCGCTCCAGCCCCAAGACCAAGTGGATCTGGGCTGGTGCTGACTGACCATGGCCTCCACCACTCCCCAGAGTTCTGGGTGTGCTTCAAGGGCCAAGAGGCCCCCCAGTGTTTCTGGCGAGGCCTGCCACCGTCACTATAGGTCATTTGCCACTGGGTCACCTTCAGGAATGGAGGGTGGGGGTAAAAGAAACACAGCCAGCTACCCATTCAGAATAGCCTCCCCACCCCACCCGCTCCGGGCCATATTCGAGCCCAGACCTGCACAGTCCTGAGCCAGGGGCTCTGTTAGCCCACATGGTACTCAGCTGACCATGGCTTCTCGGTCCAGGGAGAAAGAGAGCCAACAGTTAGATTAATGCAGTGACAGGGAAATCTCAAAAGTGATGCTGAGTGAAAGAAGCCAGACACATTCTCGCTCACACTGCCTGATTCCATTCATGGGAAGCTCGGGAACATGCAAAACCCAAGTCTCCAGGGTCAGATCTGTGCCAGGAGCCAGGGGTGGGCATCGGACTGACTACACAGGGGCACTAGGAAACTTTCTGGGGTAACGGAAACGTTCTGGATCTCGACGGAGTGGTAATACTGGTGTATGTATTTGCTAAAATTCCTCAGTCAGGACACATAAAATGGGGCATTTTACTCTATGTAAATTATGCCTCATTCAAGTTGATTTTTTAAAAATGAAGAAAGTTTTCCAAATAGTGGACAGAGGACCAGAGCCAGGAATGTGGTTCCCCAAGGGGAGAAGCAAGAGTAGCCCTGTGCTTCCACCTTCATTCCCTCAGCTGCCCTCTCCCTTAACTGTCCCCCTCCCACCACCTGCATCCCTCTGGTAGGCATCTCCCTGCACCCTACCCATCTAACTTGGGTGGATTCCTGTTCCTACAACAGGTGCGCCAAGCCCCACCCTAGGGCCTTTGCATTGGTGGTTCTCTCTGCCTGAAGGCCTTTTCCTGGTCTCAGCAGGACTTCCTGTCCTTTAGGTTTCAGCTTAAATATCTCTCTTCTCCAAGACGCCTCCCTGACCAGTTTCCAAGGGCACCCATCTCTCTCTATCGCCCCTTCTGTTTCACTGCCAACAGAGGACCTATCACTCCCTGATCTTAATTATTAACCACTGCCCCACACAAAGCCGGGCTGTGCAATACCATAGCCACCAGCCACACTGGGCCATGGGGCGCTTGACATGGGGCTGGTCTGAACTGACGCCTGCTCTAAGTGTAAAACGGACACACAGGATTCCAAAGACTTAGTACACACACATACAAAAGAATGTAAAACATCTCACTAACAACTGTTTGCATATGTTGAAATAATATTTTGGATGTATTGGGTTAAATAATACTATTAAACTTACTTTCCACAACAGCTAGTCGGGCGTACTCGCCTGCGCTCTTATGTACGCACAGGCCCTAGACCACCTGGCCCGGGGACAAGCCTGAGAAAGGTTTGCTGGCTGAATAAAAAAATGAGTTATGAAAAAGAGAACCCAATGACCTTTTATCAAAGACAGGTTAATTCATTCATTTACGTTTGGCAAAGAAGTTCTCCAGAACGGGCTGCAGATGGGGTTTTCCCCAGCCTTTGAAATCGCACCGCTGCTCTAGGGATCCCCAGACTTGGACAAATGCTCTGCTCTGAGGCCGAGCCCGCTATTTCTCCCTTTTATTTTTCCCTTTTCAAGGAAGGAATTGGAGTTCAGGGGATACAAGTTTTGCAGGCCCCGAGAGGGGTGACACCTTCTGTGAGACCGGGGTGAGCTGGGTTTGGGGGCGCTGGAAAGGACTTGCCTCGGGGGAGGGGCGGGACTGCGGGGGCGAGACACTGGGACTAGGAACCAGGACTGGGGGAGGGGAGGGCGGCGGGACTGGGAGGGAGGAGCAGGACTGGGGGAGCCGCGACGGCGGGAGCGGCAGGAGTGGACTGGGGGGCAGGACTGCAGGGGAGGAGAGGAACGGCCCGGGGCAAGGGCGGGCGTCGGGGGAAGGGCGGGTCGGGGTGGCGAGGCGGAAGAGGAGGAGCCGGGGCGGGCCCGCGCTACCCGAGGCCCGGCCGGGCGCATAAAAGCGCGGCCGGCCCGGCGGTGCTCGCGGCCTCTGGATCCGGTCCCTCCGCTCTGCGCCGGTCCTCCTCCTCGCAGAGCATGGCCCTGCTACCCCGCGCCCCGCTGCTCCTGCTGGCCGCCCTGGTCCTGGCCGCGAGCCCCGCGGCCGGCGCGAGCCCGGGCAAGCGCCAGCTGGTGGGCGGCCTCTTGGACGCGGACGTCGGCGAGCAGGGCGTGCAGCAGGCGCTCGACTTCGCGCTCAGCGAGTACAACAAGGCGAGCAACGACGCCTTCCACAGCCGCGCGCTGCGCGTGGTGCGCGCCCGCAAGCAGGTGCGTCCTCCGGGCCGTGGGCGGCGGGGGCCGCGGCGGGGAGGGAGCGGGTGGGGCGCGGGCCCGGGGCGCGGCGAGCCCTGAAGGCTGAGGCTCGGCCCCGGGAGGGCGTGGCCCGCGCGACGTCAGCAGTCCCGCCCCTCAGCTCCCAGGAGGGGTCACCCCGCAGCCCCTCGCGCCCTGCGCACCGTCGCGGGACGCGGACATGGCCGTGCTTCACACTCGGGCAGCGTCCTGGTCTTTCCTGTCGCCCACGGCCCTCGGCGGGCGTGTCACCGGGAGTGTCTGGGACCCGCAGCACTCCGGGTCAGCGCCCTGGCCTGCCGAGTCGGCCGCGGCGTCGGGCTTGGTCGGTGTCCGCCGGCTTGGCGCCCTACCCCGCCTCGTGGGACCCGCGGCTCAGTGGGAGTTGTCAACTAAAGGACCGCAGGCGAAGGAAGAACACTCCACACCTGGCTGCCGTCCTGGCTTTGCCACTGAATGATTTTTTTTAAGCACTTTTTCTCCTTTTAACTTTTCATTTTGACATGATTTCAGACTTACAGAGCAGTTGCAAAAATAGCACGTAAAATCCCTGTAGATCCTTTACCCAGATTCCTCAAATGTTGGTATTTTACCGTATTTGCTTTATTCGCTTCGCTCCCCACATACGTGTATATATGTGTATATGCATATATATTTAAGCATCCATTTTTCTGAACCTTTTGGGAGTGATTCAGTGTATATTTCCTAAAAACAAGGGCGTTTTGTTCCTTAAACACAGTACAGTTTGAAAGTCAGGAATCAGCACGGCACGGTGCTCTAACACACAGACTTTATTCAGACGTCACTGATAATCATGCTGATGACCCTTATAGCCGAAGACCTCGTGGGTCATGGGTCTCAGCCGCTGTCCTGCAGCCTCCTTTACTTGGCAGCAGCCCCTCAGTCTGTTGCACGACCTTGGCCCTTTGGAAGGGTCCAGCCAGTTTGTGGTGCAGACTGTTGCTCAGTTTGGGTCGGCCTGATGGTTCCTCAAGATGAGATTTGGGGGTGTGTTCTCTTCTGTGCCTCCTCTCAGCAGGTGCCCCTAAACCAACCTGGCCTCCACGGTGTCAGCCTGCAATGGCATTTGGGGCCAACACTCCAAACATCCTCCCTGAGGCAGGGCCCTCACTGCTCCCCGAGCACCCAGAGGTTAGCAGCAAACACAGATGAGTGAGTGAGCTGGCCTATGGTATCCAGTGCATCCCAGAGCAGAGGGTCTTGCGCGAGAATCCCCATCTGTCTAGGAATCCTGGAGGAAAGGATCCCTCTGTAGGTTACATCCATGAGTGCAGCCTGTCGGCTGTCACATCTCATTCCCCACCCTGAGATGGGCACGCTGTCACCAATAACCAGGGGTAGCTCAGTGCCTGCTGCAGTAAAGAGGCACACACCTGACCCCTGCCCCCCTGCCGTAGGGTTCTGGCCAGTAAGGAGTGCAGTCACCGGAGTCGAGAAGCGGGGTGGGACGGAGTGTCAGGAAGGGCTACTGGGCCTTTTGCTCGGGCTTGAAAGAAGGCTAGAATTTAGGCCAGCTGGATGGCGTCTCGTGGGAGAGGAGAACATAGCCACGCAGCGACAAAAGTGTGGTACTGCATGCCAGCGTTTAGGGCTCCTTTCCCCCTTCTCTTGAAACTTCAGAAGATGGGTCAAGACCAGACCCATTCCTCCTGCAGCTGTCGGCTGGCACTGTCTCCTTTGGACAGGACATATGCACTCCCTGCTCACCAGGTCCCCGCCAGCCTGCTCCTCTTGAGTGTGACATTAGCTTGGCGTCACAGCTCATCAGCCCATGTGGGGAAATGGACACCAGAGGGACCACAGGACTTGCTGTGATTCCACCGGATAGGGTCTGGAGCCTGGTCCCCAGCCCCTTGTCTTGTGCTTCCCCAAGCTCTAACGAGGCGTGTCCGTGGGATGCCCTGTGTGAGGACAGGGTTCACTTCTATTCTGTAATCTCAAATATAGAAGACACACAGGTGTGTGACACATCAGAAATATACCCATCAAAAATAACACTTAAAAGATAGGCATTCCAGCAGCAGTCTTTTTATTGACCTAAAACATCCGTGTGTGTGTGTGTGTGTGTGTGTGTGTGGCATCTCATTTCTTACTGTTTAGTGAGGGAATGAATAAACCTGGGTTACATGGAGGGAAGGAGATTCCCTGGGCTCGACCCTAGTAACTGGAATTTAGCTGAAATGTAATGATCAGATGACAGTCTTCCCAAGGCCGATCCAGCATTTGCTCCAGCACAGCGCCCTCTCTTCTTGCTAAGTCCTGACCCTGGCACAGATGATTTGGCAACACCCTGGCAGCATCCCCAGAGCTGTGCCTTCCGTTCTTGAACCTAGTTAACAGAATTTTGGTGCCTAGCTTCCACCTTCCATTTTCCCACCTCTCATCCCACCGGGCTGCAGGAGACGCCTTGGTAGAGCCACCATGTTACAAGAAGGGCCTGGGGCGCAGCGGCTTGGCCAGCGTCAGGAGGTGGCTGTGGGCTTCCTGGGTGCCGCCTTTGACAGCCTGTGAATGCTGGCTCAAAGGCCCAATAGTGGGAAGGTAACTGTGTGTGTGTGAAACTGGCAGGGTGTTGTAAGATAATTCTGCTCTCCCTGTGTACAGGTTGTGGCTGGGTTGAACTACTTCTTGGACGTGGAGATTGGCCGAACCAGATGTACCAAGTCTCAGCCCAACTTGGCCAGCTGTCCCTTCCATGACCCGCTGAGGGTATGTGCCCAATGTGGGCCAGAGGGGCGGGGATGTGCCTGTGTATGCGAGTCCATCATGTGAGAGTACTGGGGGCTGTGGGGTGTGCGTGTGCCTGGGTGTGTGGCGGGGGAAGGGAGCATGTGTATGCACATGACAAATTTGAATTTATAAGGAAGTTTTCACTGGGGAATTGGGGCACCATGTGCTTTCGGATTGTTGCCTACTGGATGGAGCAACCAGCTGCAGGGTGTTTGCTGGGGAGTGAGAAGAGGCTGTTTAATCCCAGCCTCAGCAACCCGAACAGATTAGAGGGAATTAGAGCCCTGTAAGCGGCTGGCACCCTCTGATGCCGCCCTTCTCAGTGAATCCCAGGCTCCCCCCCGTGGGCTTGGCTGGTTCTTGGGAAGTCTCAGCCTCTAGGGAGAGCTGCATGCCTTTTGTCACCCCCACACACACACACATCTTGCCTCTTTCGCAGGGGGTGGTTTCCTGGACCCAGATCCCAGCCCCTGAGTCCTTCCCTCTGGACCTGTCTTAATGCTGGCCCACTGAAGGTGGAGGGAACTTGGGGACGGGGCCCTGCACCCTCTGGGGCTTTGTGGCCTTGCACAGGCTGCTCCTTAAAGAGCTGTGCTGGGGGCACAACAGTGTGGAATCCTGTGGGCTGGTGGGTAGGGGTCATGATGCCATTTCCTGGACTTGGAGCAAAGGGAGGGTGACTGAGAGGTCACTGCAGAGTCCTGCTTAGTGTTCCGGGGCTCAGCGGGGTCGGGGCTGAGTCCCACCACCATTCCTCACCTGCATTTCTGACATCCCCTGGCTGGGCATTTTCCTTTTTAACTGTGACCCTAACTGTCTCTCTCTCTTCCCTTTCGCAGAAAACGCTCTGCTCTTTCCAGATATACACTGTGCCCTGGATGGGCACAATGTCTGTGGTGAAATCCAGCTGCCATGACGCATAGAGGACTGTGTGGCAGGCCAGGCCACACTGCCTCTCACTCCCACCCCTCCTTATAGAGCTCCTAAGCCTTAGATGGGTGACCACGCCCTGGTGGAAGTCCCCTCGGTGTTCCCCTTGCTGACAAATAGACAAGGTTTCTCGGGTATTCTTTGAACTACTAAGTGGTCCTAACTCGCTTCTTTCTTCTAACTGCTTCCCAAGTACACCAGTACATAGTACACATGTTCTGCTTCTGTCTTACTCAATAAAAGAGTAATATCAGCTGCTTCGAGAGTTGTTCACTGTCTCGGGGATGCGCACACAAGTGTTCCTTTATGAAGAGCTACTTGTTCTGCTGGCTCTACAGGGCAGACGAGGAGCTGAGAGCTGATAGGGCCACAGCGGGCATGTCGGGGGACCGTGCTGCCACTTTTTAGGATGATTAAGTCATGGAGTTGGCTGGGAACTTGGGCCTCCAGCTGTGGTGTCTCTTGATAATTGGATAAGGGAGAAGAGGGGACCTAGGCTGCTGCCTTCGAAAGAAGTCAGACAATGAGCAGGGGCAGGACAGGAGGGAGAGGAATCAGACGGAGCCCACAACCCAGGGCTACCCTTACGGGGCTCTGCTGGACAGTAGATTTCAGCCGTGTGTGCTGAGCTGATCAGACTCCTGGGGCTGATGTTCACTGGTCAAGTTTCTAGAAACTAAATAATGGTTTATGATTTGATTTATAATAGCTTCTTTCCACAAAAGACTTTAGGCACCTGTGAGGAGACAGAGACTAAAGTATATATGTGTATATGTTACTGATTGGAGAAATCACAATCAGAATCAAGATCAATCAAGGTCAGAATCAAGACTGAAATAAGAGTAAAAGCAATGTCTTTCTGATGCGTTTCAGGATGTTGTCGTCTACAAGGGCTTTACCAGTTGTCATCCTGCCAGCCCTTTTCTGGGCCCGATTTAAAACAAGTCCTTGTGTAGAGCTTCACGTAGGGATGTAGAATTTAAAACATATACGAGACTGATGTACAGTGGGCTTTCTTCTTTTTCTAAGGACTTTTTAATTAACAGGGAATGTCGCCTCTTAGTAGCACCATCAATCCATAGAATAGTAGATATTTTAGTACCGCAAAATAAGAAAGATTCAGTCCTAAACAAAAGACAACACACAGCCTGCTCCCTGCACTATCCGTATGTTGCCCGTTCACTGCAGAGGGGTGAAGCTCTCGCTGGCTGGTACTGCTGGCGAGGTGTTCTCAAATGCCGCCGTGCTCACAGCAGTATTGAAGTGCTCTCGTGGCTCGCTGCCATGAACACAGAAGGTGGTGTGACGAAGGAAATCCGCCCAAACAGCCCCGAGGCCCAGCCCCCACGTGGGTGCCGGGCTGCACCCGGCAAAGCTAGAACCAGGAACACCAGGAAGAGGGCGGGGATCGTCCCCTTCCCCCGGGCTCCCCCTGTGATTAGCTAGGCCCCAACAGGTTTGCATGCCTTGTCTCAGCTCCTCTTCACCCTACTTGCAGCTGTGAAATGAATGAGAAACCTCAGTTAAATTGGAGTCAGGAAGGCCTATAGGGGGACTCTTGCCCAATCATACATGGTTAGTTACTCAAAAGAGGAAGGGACATAGGCTTGCATCTCTGACAGGAAGGTGTTGACCACTTTACTACTCATCAGGAGGAAGGAAGATTTCTCTTCTGGCTCGGCAACAGCCCAGCCAATGAGAAGCTGTCACCACCCTGAACTCTTACTCTCCTCCAACTGGCTTTCATTTCCAACAGCCCTTCTCTACTCCCCATTTTCATCTAAAAGCAAGCCCCTTCCTTTGTCTCTTTGGATTTGCCTATGGTTTGCCATAGCATGCACAAACTGAATTGCAATTCTTTTGGCTGTTCCTGAATAAACTCATTTTGAAGGTAAAATAAATGGCAGATTCGCTTTTTTTTTTTTTTTTGCAAGGAAGACCAACTCTGAGCTAACATCCGTTGCCAATCCTCCCCTTTTTGCTGAGGAAGACTGGCCCTGGGCTAACATCTGTGCCCATCTTCCTCCACTTTATATGGGACGCCGCCACGGCGTGGCTGACAGGCAGTGCGTCGGCGGGCGCCCAGGATCCGAACCCGCGAACCCCGGGCTGCCAAGCGCGAACTAAACCGCTGCGCCACCGGGCGGCCCCCTGGCAGATTCGCTTTTTAAGTTGACACAGGAGAGCCTTTGCACCCCAGACTTTATTTAACAAAAGGGCTTTGGGATTAGAGAAGTGAAGCACTGCCCACAGGCCTTGAGCCGGCAAGGTTTGGGCCTGGGACTGGGCCCTGCAGGAAGTGCCCAGATGTGGGGATAACACACTTGTGTTGGGAGGGAGGGGCTGTGGCAGAGCAGACAGTACTCAGAATTGGTGGCTGGGACAAAGTCCTCCCTAGGGTCTTTCCTACCTTGGTGAAAAATCTTGGTTTTACACAAGCAACCAGCATCCAGGCACCACAATGAATCACTGATTTCCTGTAAAGCCATCCCTTTGTGGACACTTCTGTTTCTCCCGTCCTCGTGGAAGTTGGGGGCAGGTGGTGGCAGGCAAGAAAAGGCTGAACACACAGCTTGGCTCACCCACAGCTCCCCACAGCTTCTGCCTGTGTGTCTGCTCCCTTCTCCCAGCACTCAGTGGCCTTGTGTTTCACAGCCCACACTACAGGGGTTCAGGTTGGTGCCACCCTAGGTCTCCCCCAGGGAGTGGACAGGCCTGTGGATGCCACAAGCCTGGGGGTCCAGGTGAGGTGCTGTGACCCAGAAGGCTCTCTGACCGAGACATCACCCAGACCAGTGTGTCTAGGAGAGGAAGCACAGCCCCTACATCTTTTATCTGCATGGTTTTACTTTTATGTTTATTTTAAATTTATTTTAAATGTAAATATGTATATAATTTATATAAGATTATTCATATAAATTTTAACACAGTGCCTGGCTCTAAGTAAACTCAATAGGTTTTAGATATATTTTCATTGATTTAATTATCTATTGTGGTGATTTAAAACGTGGTCCCGATGATATTCTTGTACACTCCTTGCATTTGACATTCCTTGAGAGGTGGGGTCTGTGAGCCACCTCTTGAATCTGGGTGGGCTTGTGACTGCTTCAACCGAAAACTGCAGAGGAAGTGACCCTGTGACCTCAGGTGGGGTCAGAGAAGGCCTGTGGCTTCCACCGAGCTCTCTTGGACACTTGCCCCGGGGGAAGCCAGCATCCCTGTAAGGAGCCTCACTCCTCCAAGACCACCATTCTGGAGAGGCCTCCTGGAGGTGCCCAATACACAGCCCGTGCTGAGCTCCTGGCCAAAGCCCATGTCTCCTGCCAGCCAGGTGAGTGGGCCACTGTGGACACCCAGCCCACCTGAGCTCTCAGAGGACTGAGGCCCCGCTGTCTCCTGGCCGCAGTCAGATGAGAGTCCCCACGCAAGAGCCCAGCTGCTGCCCTCCCGGTCCTGGTCCACAAACCATGAGCAAGAGGAAATGGTGGTTGTACCACACTTCCAAGCGTTAGGGTGACTAGTCACACAGCAATAGTGTCTGGGACACCCCTGTGTGTGTGTATGTGTGTCGAAGGGGGTGAAGCCCAGGGACCCTGGAGCCAGAGAGCCTGGGTGAGGGATCTGCTGGCTGTGTGACCTGGGCAAGCTCCTTACTCTGCTGAGTCTCACTTGTCAGCAGTGAGGGGCAGCACGAGTCCCTTCCTCATGGGGTTATGGGAATTCAGTGTCTTCTCTGTAAAGCACTTAGAACAGTGCGGTGGACTACATAAATGCATAGTAGTATTACAGTCAGACTGTCAACAGATTTTATTTTTATGTGGTGTCTTATGAGTCTAACTTTGTTTTTTCAAAGAACATTATTAGCCTTTTTTTTTTCTGTGAGGTTTCCAAGAACTGCCTCAAAAGGCCATAGTTTGTATCGCGAATTGCCGTAGGATCATAGGTCAGTTGCTGGATTTCAGTCCTGAAGCTAACTGGGATTATTTTTCTGTTCCAACACTTTGTTTTAAATATAATGTTTTAATATCTGTTAGGTCAGAACCATTCTCTTTATTCTTTTCTAAATTTTATTTCTAAATATATTGTATTTATACTTTCACATGAAAATTTTTTTAAGTTCAAAAAGTAGAATTACTGTGTTTTGAACTGGGACTACACTGAATTTATATTCCATTTGGGGAAAAAAAATTGACAACATTTAATATTTGACCTTTTCATTTTAGAATACCATATATCATACAATCAGTTCATGCTTTTATTGTGTCCTCCGGTAGTATAAAATAACTTTTTTATGCATCTTCCATATTTCCTGTGAAATTTATCTCTGGATATTTTATATTTTCGTCAAGAATGTTTCCCCATTGTATCTCTCACCAGTCATTGCTGATACAGAAGAAAATTATTGATCTTGCCTGTTTTTCTTGTGTCTGTCTTGGTTGATCACAATTTATAGACTCTTAGAAGTCTGCAGTTTTGTGGTCCATTACTGCCATCAGATGCAGAAGGGCAGGACTGACCTTGGAGGAAACCACAGCCCCATTAGAAGATGCAGAGAGAGGAAAATGCCAACCTTGTCCCAAACCTCCAGGACCGAGCTAGAGAGGGGAGACATCTGGAGACAACAGTCCAGTCACCCATTCCTTTTCATTATACTCTGTTGTGCTAACAAACATAACACCGAGAAGCAGTGAATCAAATGGCAGCCAAAACAAGAAGCAGATTCTCTGTTAATCACCCATATGTGCTGTCTCGCCCTGGGCACTGGGGCTCCCAGTCGGTCACCTCAGTGTCATGTCACCTGAGATTTACGCAGCCCGGAGTCAGATACGCTCAGGGTTCATTCAGATGTCAGCCAGGGCCTCCAGCCCCCTGAGACCAGAGAGGGTGTATAGATAGTCCCAAGTGTGGCTGCACATGCAATCACCTGGAGAGCTTTAAAAAATGCTGATGCCTGGTCCCACTCTGAGAAACTCTGACTTAACTGATCTGAGCTGAGGCACTGGGATTTTGAAATATTACCCAACTGATTTCCCAAAGAACCACTCAACTATAACCCAGTTAGATTCCCTGTCAAAGTCCAACTGCTCCTACAACATCTGCAAATTGCAGCAGGTACAGGAGTTCTCTCGGGGCCCCACCTGCATCCAGACACAGTTTTGGTGCCAGGTGCCTCCCCAGATGTAAAACCCAGGCCCCTCCTCCATTCCTGGCAAATAAAACACAGCCAAACCAAACCAAATGAAATGTCTTTCACCCAAAGCATTTGTTAGGTCAGTGAACTTTTGTGAAGATTTCAGGCAGCTCAGCAGGTTTCTGTGGAGCACTAAGCTTGACATCTTCAACCCCAGCACTGGACACTCCTGTCCTTGAATTGCCCTTGAC
Source organism: Tapirus indicus (assembly GCA_031878705.1). Lineage (NCBI taxonomy): Eukaryota > Metazoa > Chordata > Mammalia > Perissodactyla > Tapiridae > Tapirus > Tapirus indicus. Next base: position 89,126,640 of record CM062929.1, on the reverse strand, counting down.
CTCACTTCCAGAAGTAGTTACCACTTAACTTTCACCCCACTGAGTCACTGACCCTATTCGTCTCACTGGTTCCTCTTTCCCTTAGCATTTCCCATTTGTTCACCCTATCCCTTCCTCCAGAGCCCTCTGGAGGTTCAAACCCTCCCTCTGTGGGGTAGAAGAGTTCAACTCTTTCTAGACTTTCCCACACCCATCAAGATGCTCAGAAAACAAAGGGCTTGCTAGTGAACAGGACCCACCCTTTTTGTAAGGTACTTTTGATCATGAAGAGCAACTTTTTTTTTTTTACCCAAATCCTGGACCCTGAGGAACAGACTAAGGAAAACGCCCACCTTTTCTGAATGGCTACCAGCCAATGAATGGTGCTGGGGACTGTTTATCCCACGGGCTGTGTGCGTTTTCACTGGTCACACTGTCCACCTGCAGGCAACATGACCAAACAATCCTTGATGTTCGTGCTGACTCACAAACCAGCGAGCACCTCGCCTTCTTATGATGAAATAAGAAGATAATACCTGTGGTGATGTCCCCTCCTTCCCTCTCACTCCACCTGTTTCCAGGGAAGCTGACTCCATCCTTTGGACCACGGCTTGGAAAATGTGACCTTGGCTAAGCCAGTCAGGGTAGCCCATCCCCCCCAATCCTTAGTGATTGTCTTAAAGACGGCACATGACCCGGGTCTGGCCACCCAGGGATCATGAGGCTTAATGGTGGGATTTTGTTTGAACTATTTGAAAAGCAGCCTCTCTCTTCCATGTGGGATATTGTGATGGGAAGACAGGAGATCCAGAGCAGCTGTTTGAGAATAAAGCCAAATGAGGGGCCGCCCGGTGGTGCAGCAGTTTAGTTCGTGCTTGGCAGCCCGGGGTTCACGGGTTCGGATCCCGGGCGCCAGCCGACACACAGCTTGTCAGCCATGCTGTGGCAGCGTCCCATAAAAGTAGAGGAAGATGGGCACGGATGTTAGCCCAGGGCCAGTCTTCCTCAGCAAAAAGAGGAGGATTGGCAACAGATGTTAGCTCAGGGCTGGTCTTCCTCATAAAAAAAAAAAAAAGAATAAAGCCAAATGACAGGGGGCACCAGAACTGAGTCAAGAGACAGCAAAGAACAGGCCAATTACATCACTGGAGTCCCTGCACCAACCAGTGCCTGACGCCTGCCCTTCCTCTGTACATTTTAGTTGTGTGAAACAGTCATCCCCCTTCTTCAGGACTGTCAGGTTGGGTTTTCCAGCACTTGTGCTCTTATGAGTCCTAACTGATAGAGAGGAGCAAAGGTTGAACTCACCATTTATTTCTTATACCTGACAGTCCTGTGACATATCTTGATGGTTTCAAAAGTAACACCTCAAGAGGTCACCTTGCAGAAAGTGAAGGTTCTACCCTGTGGATCTTGCAAGCATCAGACCACTCCTAAAAGTGCAATGGTGACAGGTGTAACTGTGGCTAACAAAGAAACAGAAGCATGAGTCAGACCATTAAGAGCCATTAGGATGTCCACCACTATCAGGAAATCTTCTCATGAAAGGAATAATAAATCTTATTGTCAGTGGGAATCTCAGAAGCCAAAGCTGCAAAATTGGTGGGCACGGGTTGAGCACTTAAAAGCTATTAGAATGTTCGCCACCTAAATCTAAGACTCCTGTGCTAAGATAAGTTGGTCATGGAACAGGTTATATCAACAGTAGATCTCTCGCCAACCTCAAGAAAATTTCTCTGCAATGAAGTACACTGTAAACACCACAAAATCTCCAGTCCAGTAGTACATCCCTCTTAGTTACGAATTTGGCCCCAAGAGACTCAAGGCTCAGCTAAAGAAATGGGATCCTCAAGTTTCAAAGAATTAAGCATGCCACTGAAGCTGGGGACCTGAGGGTTACTGTAAATACTTAGTAAGACCTGTGGACCTTGTTCCCAACACAGACACAGATGAAAAGAAGCTAATCCTGTCAATTTGCTGTTTTCTTGTTTAACCTGAAGGGTGACTTAAATGTCACAGGGAGTTATGAGCTTGTTTAACAGAAGAAGGGGAATGCCTTCAAGGAAATTATAATCACCAGATAACCAGCCCCCAGCTTCTGTTGATGCCCAGAAGTCAGGCTGCTCGGGGGGCTTCTCTGAAGTGAAAGAAACATGGATTTCCCCTTTGTTTCTCCGAAGCTCCTCCTGCCAAGCCCCTTAGCTCCATAAACACTCCTGCTTTCTTTTCTTGTGAAGGCGGATTTGAGAGAACCTATCCTCTACCTTCTTGTTTTAGGCAATTTGAATATACCTTTCTCCATCTCCAAGCACCGGTGTCTCAGTGATTGGTTTACTGTGCTTTGGGCACACAAACTTGAGATTAAGAGGTTCAGTATCACCACCTTCTGGCATACCTGCCTATTTTATATCTAAGATCTGTGGCCTCAGAAGCTGTAAATCTCTTTAAAAAATGGAAAAATCTTACTAAGACAATCTAGAATTACAATGGCCATTATGGGAAATGTTCCAACTAGACAAGATCATTCATTTATAAAGTGCACTTAAAAGCAAGGTTTTCCAAATCAAACAAACTGAATGGGATTTAACTGGCATGCAGAGGCTCCAAAAGACTTCAAGATTCCAAACTAGCTTTATTGAAAGATTCATTGCAAAAGGCTAATGAAAAATTAAAGACCCAGGAGGTACCTAAAGCAAAAGACTATAAGACTGACGTGACTCCTACCACTCCGCTCTATCCTCCTTTACCTGAGTCCTCACCACCATCTACTAATCCTCTGTCTCAGTTGCCTTTCTACTCTAAAGAGACTGCAAGACTGTGAACACAAGTCCTTCAAGTTAGTGACCTTACAGCTGCAACAGCTCCAAGGCCAGAAACCTAAGACAGCACCCGGGCCTCCCCCACTGCACCCTCCTAGGGTCTGTCATCAAAACACTGGCCCAGAAGTTAGTATCTCACCTGCAATCAACTGAAACACTACCCTCGGGCTCCTCTCAGGGTTGATGGGACTCTAAGAGATTCTCTAGTAAACTGCTCCCAGTTATTCCCTTAAACAGCCCAGAGGAAACTAAAATTAAAATTAATGGAAACCTCACCAAATTCTGGTAGATATCAGGGCTATACTTTCTCCTTTAAACCCCATTCACTCCAGAGCCCCCAGTGGGATCCTGGAAAAACTGGCAGAAGCTGGCAAAGGGTGAGAATTCTTACCAGAGTCAACTCTCCTGAATCTCTGCCTGTAGTGCCCAGTCGAGAGAGGAAAATAAAATTTAATGTTGCCCTTTTGTTTCCAAGTTCAGACTCTTGTGAATTTGGTTTAGGGGCACCTATTGGTTACTGATTCTTTTCTTTCCCGGGGACAGCTATTGCCTTCTTGTTTGTCTTGTTTTGTGTCCTGAGAACTTGGCTTGGCAAACATCAGGTTGAGGACCCTGAAATTTGGCCAGACAGAAATGTGGACTGCTGTTCATTTGCAGCTAGTGTCCTACCAACTGTTGCTAGTTCTCAGGGGAATTGTCTAAGTCTTTCCTTTTTTGCTTATCTTTGGGAGTGGCTCTAAATCTTGGGAGAGCAATATCTTTTGCATCCTCTTTGGGGACAACTCTTGCATCCATGGGGTTGTTCAATACTGCCATGAATATTTGCTGTTTGTCCCAGCTGAAACCTGACAAGATATTTGAAAGGATTTTTTTTTAAATTTCCACTATGGTCAGAAGTTGGCCAAATTGGAAGCTGATATACAGAGACTGATAGAAAAAAATTTTAGGTCCTCTCCCCTAAGCTAAATAAAACCACATACCTAGAGGGAAAGAAAAGCATTCCAAAAAAAACCAACAACAACAACCTCTAAATCTAGAACATAAGAATCCTTTGATTTCCACCTTAGTTGAAGATTTTCTCCCTGATATAAAGAAGAAGATTGAAGACAATATAGTTGGATGGGTGAGTTAGCCCCTTGATATCATTTAGCTTGCAAACCAATTCTTTAAGGAATTAAAACAACTTCCTTGTCTTACAAATTGAGTCTTTACAAGGACAGAAATGCAGCTCTAGAAGCAATGCAAAGCCCACTTGTCCTTTTTACCAATCTCCAAACCTCTGCTATTCTTCTCAAAAGGCTATTGTAAAAGATCTGAATTTAGGAAACAAAAATCCTTCTCGGAGGAACTTGCATTCTTTCCCTGTGTCTTTGAGATGTAAATGTTCTACCCAGTCTTCTCTATGAATGTGCTATATCTTTAAAATGCAAACTTCATGGAGGTAATTCTTATCAAGGGGGGAAAAAAGGTTAGTTGGAAACTAGGCAAATGAAAAATTTTAAAAATCTCTGTCATGAATATTACTGAAAAGCTTAAGCCAGCTGAGCAGGTAACCTTAACTTACTCCATCTTCCAGAAACACAATTTGGATCCAACTGTTCCTTTATAAACTAGTGAGTTTTGCATTATCATGCCTGTCTCATGGCTAAAATTTTAAAATGAAAGCTATAAAATCTCTGTTTACATCTGTCTGTATGTTTATGTATGTCTACATATGGATGTTACAGATATGTGATTTTTTTCCTACCTCCAGACAGTATTGTCAAAATTAATTTGAAAAGAACTCTATTTACTTGGTTTAAAGAAAATTAGGTGCTTATATAAGTTAAGTATATGGTCAGAAATATAGAAACTAACTCAAATGTTTTTCAAGGTCACGTGATCTAGGATAATCTTCAGTAAATAAAATCTAGCTTAAGTCTGTTAGTTTAATTAAAACAGGCATGTCTTCAGAGTTATCAGCATTAAATATAATGTGCACATACAACTTTTATTCTACCTAGCTTTACTAGATGTCAGTAAGTTCATGTTACATCTATTACAGAATTTGTCAGCAAGAAAAATAACTTAAGATGATGGTTAGCTGTTTAATGTCTTGAGAAGTTTTCACAAATAAGCTAAACATAATTATTAAGAGCAGGTAAATTAGATGTAAGTAAGATAAAGGGTTATAAATGAACTTTTCAACAATAACTATGTTTTATGGTATGTCTACTTGAAAATAGTTCCAAAATATTTTTGGTAACCTGAAACCTTAAAGTTATACTAAGTTAAGTTAAATGATGGATATTCATTGAATATCTAGATAATTTCAAAGTAAGATAAAATACTGAAACAATTATTGAACACAAGTTTAACCACTTTTGGCTTCTTAGTACAAAGGAACTAAAGATATTTGGGCCCATCACTAAACTTGTTTTATGTCACATTGAAAAATTTACTATGAGGAAAAACATACTTCCAGAAATTACAAAATGTATTTATAAATTTGCCAATCCACAGAATGCTGGTGTGATAGATTGTCCACAATTGCTTACTTGTTAGTTTTCACTAGGAATTAAGAATTGTAAGGATTAAGAATTCTAATCAATTAAAACTACTTAGAAATAATGAGGATGAAGAGAAACAACTGTATATCAAAAGTAGGTAAGGAAGGTAGAATGTGTTTTTTTGATAAGAAAAGGTATGAATGACCTGTTTTTTGATGTTGTTAGGGGTGGAAAAAAGTAATTTTGTCCTAAAGTAAAATGACTGATTGTTCTAGAATGAAAAAAAATAGGACAAAACCTGAATCGATATAAAATAGTTGTAGAAGGTTTGTGGAAAAGGAATTTTGGAAAAGGAATTTTATATGTGTGCAAGCTGGCTAAGATTTGAGTGGATTTATTTATGTTTTTAAAGAATGAATTTTAATATCAAAAGTACCCTGAAGCAAAATTAGAATTAGATTTTCTGTCTGTTAAAAGGACAACATTTTCTTAGATTATTGGTCTGCTTTAATAAGAAATTGTAAACAAAAGTTTTCTTTACCTTTTAAGTAATCTGCCTTGAAAAAATAGTTTTGCATCTTACCAAAATACCTTACTGGGGTGTAGTGGTTAAGTTCGCACACTCTGCTTCAGCGGCCAGGGGTTCACAGGTTCGAATCCCAGGCGTGGACCTACGCAGCGCTCACCAGTCCACGCTGTGGCAGCACCCCACGTGCAAAATAGAGGAAGATGGGCACGGATGTTAGCTCAGGGCCACTCTTCCTCACCAAAAAATAAATAGATAAAATAAAATAACTTACTGTGCTTCACATCGTCTTTGTCAGGTCTTTGAGCGCTTAAGAAAACCCAGTCCTCTCAATATTAAAAGAACTAAGTTTTTTGTTTGTTTTTTTTTAACTATGGAACTTTCTGTATTTGCCCTCAAAGTTTTTAACGGTCACTTTGGTTAAATGAATAAGTATTGTTTCACAGTAACCTATGATCCTATTTGGTCAAATGTTTTAAAACATTTTGATATTTTTGACAAACTTCCCCAAAACAAGTTCTAAATAAAGTCTTTTTGACCTCAAACCAACCGAGATTTTCTAGAGGGCCCCTGGAACATCTCAAAAGATTTGTTCTCTCTCCTTATAAAAAGAGAGATGTTAAACCAATTAGGCTTATTTGATGTGTTAAATTACGTAGGAAGCATTGTCAAATAAGAAATGATATTTAACCTTCTTTGGTTATAGTTGTATGAATATATGTTATTAATATAAGTATTGTATAAAATTACATAAAATTCCTTAAAATCTATGTCCTTGTATAATGTTATCAGTCATAATTCTAGTTATATTAAAATGTGTCACAGGGCCGACCCAGTGGTGCAGCAGGTTAGTTCGCACTTGGCAGCCCGGGGTTCGCAGGTTTGGATCCGGGGCGCCGGCAGACGCACTGCTTGTCAGCCAGGCTGTGGCGGCATCCCATATAAAGTAGAGGAAGACGGGCACAGATGTTAGCCCAGGGTCAGTCTTCCTCAGCGAAAAAGAGGAGGATTAGCAACGGATGTTAGCTCAGGGCTGGTCTTCCTGGCAAAAAAAAATGTGTCACAGAAATAACCAAATTTTCTTGCCAATTGCATTATAATGAACTCTCTTGAGATCATTAATCATGACCATTTTTAAGTCTTTTGTAATTTACAGACAGTTATTGTTTTACTTTGCTGCTTCTGCAAAAGTGAGATTCATGGAAAAGACACCACCAAGTGCCCTTGACCACTGACACCCCGGCCAAATTACAGAGTGTCAAACCTTGGGTCCATATTTCAAAACTGAAGAAAAGCCCATCTGCCATCTGGTCCTGTACAAATGCTGGAGCCCTCAAAATCAAACTGTTGAAGAAGAGAAGTAGCCAATACTGAGGCAGTCTCCTGCCTCCCAATATGTCAGAACATGAATGTTTCTTTCCATTCCTTCTTCCCTCTCTGACCATCTTTTTCCCAATTCTTACACCATGAAGGTCTTTATGATCCCTTTGCCTACTTTTTTGCATTTCTCTGGCCTGGAAAGATAATACCATTGTTCACATATCTCAGGCTATTGCAAGGGAGGGGTAATCCAACCTCCAAACAACTGCTGGATTTGCTACAATGATGGTGATCCTGTAGTTCTGCCTGTCATGAACTTCTCCCTGATTTCCAATGCTTCAGCTTCACTGGAACAAACTCAGACCCTCTCTATCATGTCAGACTCCCTAACCCTGGGGTTGCATTTCTTACTCTAAGTGAAATAGCAGTGTCTACTGCTGAAGCTATAGCTACTCAATAGAGATCATTGGAGTCACTTGCAAAAGTTGTCCTAGATAATAAAATAGCTCTGCATTACCTACTTGCAGAAGAAGGAGAAATTTTTGCAATAGTCAACAGCACTTGCTGTACCTGGATAAACATTTCTGGGGAAGTGGAGACATAATTACAAGAAATACATAAACAGGAAAACTGACTTAAAGAAGTATCCCCTTCTTCAGGATCATTTCTTGCCTTATTTGATTCTAACTTGTTTGGGTCATGGAGACCCTGGCTCAGGAGTGCTTTTCAAACCATGGATATTGTTTTGTTGCTAATAATTGTCTCCCTAATACACTGCTTTCTCTCAAAAGTTTTAAATGCATGTGGGCAGCGACTGACCAGCCAATAGATGGCCCCTCACTGACGGGAATGACAAAAGAGAACAGAAGAATGTAACCATCTCCAGGAATACAAGCTCAACATCATCTTTTGTGACTATTACACTGAGACTCAAAGATGCAAAGATAACCGAGAGTCACACTGAGGCCAAGATTTTTGATAAAAACTCTTGAGTGATCAAGAGGATGATCAAGAGGATGGACTGTTGAAATAAATTTCTAGGCCCAAGATGGAGCCACTCCTGCTCACGATGCCACATCAGCAAACCAAACGTTCATGTTTCTGTAAATACTGTGCTCAACTAGAAACACAGAATATCCAGTCAGCCGATCCCCAAATGCCAAGCCAACTCTGGGCTCTATACTTATTTTCTTGTTCCTTGAGCTTTCTAGATAAGGTCAGATCTGCAATCCCAGCCAATCACACGCTGTCTCCATGTTGCTTCTTCTAACAGTCTATAAAACTTGCTTTTGACCAAAATTCCTCCAGAAGAGCACTTCACTGCTAGTGAGGCTCTGTACTACCAAAATCCACGGATTGGTTTCCCTTGAATAAAGGACATCAAACTTGTTACCAATTGTTTTAGTTTTCTCTTTTGACAATCCCATCAAGAAAGAGAAGAGACAACTCACAGAATGGAAGAAAACATTTGCTGATCATATATCTGATATAAAACTATTAACCAAAATACAGAAAGAACTCTTACAACTCAATAAGAAGACAGCTAAACCATTTTTAAATAAACTTCAATTTTAAAAATTAAAAAACAACCCAATTAAATTTTTTAAGACAAATAACCCAATTAAAAAATCCAAAAAGATTTGAAGAGACATTTCTCCAAAGAAGATATGCAAATGGCCAATAAGCATATGAAAAAAATGTTCATCATTAGCCTTTAGGGAAATACAAATCAAAATTAAAATGAGATACCACTTTACACCCACCACCTGGCTATAATACACAAGACAGATATTAACAAATTAGAACCTTCATTTGTTGCTGATAGGGATATAAAATGGTGCAGCTGATTTGGTAAACAGTTTGGCAGTTCCTCAAAAGGTTAAACAGAGTTATCATATCACCCAGAAATTCTACTCCTATATAGATACTCGATATAAATAAAAACATGACTATACAAAAACTTATACACAAATGTTTGAGCAGCATTATTCATGATATCCAAAAAATAGGAGAAAAGCAAATGTCCATCAACTGATAAGTGAGTAAACAACATGTAATATATCTATACAATGGAATATAATTGGGCAATAAAAAGAATAAAGTACTGATACAGGCTACAACATGGATGAATCTTGAAAACATTATGCTATTTGAAAAAATGTCAGCAACAGCAAAAAACACATATTTCATGATTCTATTTATCTTAAATGGCCAGAAGAGGCAAATTTATAGAGAGACAATGTAGACTGATGTTTGCTCAGGGCTGAGGGGGAGGTGGCAGAGGGGTGGAAAGTGACTCCTAATGGGTAGGGGGTTTCTTTGGGGGGCAATGAAAGTGTTACAAAATTAGATTGTGGAGATATTTGCACAATTATGTGAATACACTAATAGCCACTGAACTGTATACATTAAATGGTTGAATTGTTTGGTATGTGAATTATACCTGAATAAAGCTGTTATAAAAAGATTTATCCCAAAGGTACATTTTACCCAAGCCAAATGTTTATGTTCTCTTTCCATCCCAAATAATTTCTGGCCACATTGTCCAACCAAGCCTCAACAAAATTAAAGTACAATTAAACGATGGTACTCTAATTACAAGCCAACATGGAAATTTCCCACTCCATCCCAATCCCCGTTATCTCATTCCCAGGAAAAATTAAAGTTCAAGATTAACTTTCCTTCCAAGTTGAAGTCATAAGACATTAAAGTCCAAAGGAATTAAAGCCCTAAATAGAATTTTCTTGCTTTTGTGTGAGTTGAAAATCCAAAGCCTTAAGATAGAGTTCACAAACTATTCTCAAATTCTTGTTCAGCTCAGACTCAGCCAGAATCTCAGCCACAGAAATTCCCAGTCTCAGTGCAGGGATGAAGTCCAATTTCCTCCAGTAGCTGTAGCCTGTCTCTCCCTGTGATTGGGTGTAGTGTTTTTAAAGGAACAATTCCCAAAGTGCCATCCTTGGACTAGCAGAAGCAGAAACAGCAGCCAGGAATTTGTTAGAAATACAAATTCTCAGGCCCCACCCCAACCCTGCCGAATCTGAAACTCTGGGGTAAGGTCCAATAATCTGTGTGTTAATAAGCTGTGGTAGGCAGCCTCCCAGATGCTCCCCACAATCTCCATCTCCTGGTATTCACGATCTTGTGTAATCCCCTTCCCCTGAGTATGTGCTGGATTTAGTGACTAGGTTTTAATGAAAAGACTTCAGCAGAAATAATGAAATGTCACTGCCAAATCTAGTATGTAAAGTCTATAAGGACTGTGGCTCCATCCTGGGCACTCTCTGGCTCTCTGGCTCTCTGGCTGCTGTGATGTAAGGACACCAGGCAGCCTGTGGAGAGGCTCACATGATGAGGAACTAAGACTTTCCAGCAGCCACGTCAGGGAGCCTGGAAGCTGTCCCTCACCAACCAGCTCCAGTGAAGCCTTCCTCTGGTACCGAAGCTCTGGCCAACAGCTTGACTTTAACTTCCTGGAGACCTTGAGCTAGAGGCACCCGGTGAAGCTGTGCCTGGATTCCCAACACACAGAAACTGTGAGATAATCAATGCTTATTGTTTTAAGCTGCCAAGTTTTGCAATAATCTGTGACACAGCAATATGTAACTAACTCACAAGCCCTCAGGTGATTCTGATGCAGGCTAAAGTTTGAGAACCACTGCTTTCATCCAGGAGTGATCAGAATTTCTGGTGAATCACTTCAGTGGATCAGAATTTCTCACTCTTCCTCTTGCCTTTCAGTAAGCATAAGATAAGTTATTGACGGTTTCGTCTGCCTCTTTGGTTGGCCCCAAAACTTTCCTCACTGTTAGGCCTTGTATTATTTGTAGATTGATTACCTCCCTTCCTTGCTTTTACCTTCTCCTTGCTTTCAAACCCCACTCATTTCTTGTTCTTATATAGTCCACTATATTTTGCCCTAGGGGTGCCCTATGGAAGGACAAAAATCAATGACTTCTACTCTGCCAAAATCATCGGCTGTTGAAACATTTCTTGCCCATTCTCTTTTCCTGAGATGGATAACTTGCATCTAAGGGGATGTTTTCCATCAGAATGTCCACTAACCCAAGCTGCCTTTGGTTCATCTCTCGTTAGTATGTCCCACCTCTGCTGCACACTCCCTTAGTTTCCTTGAGTTTATCAAGCACATTGCCTTGGAGCTGAAGCAAACCTGTATCTCCATCTCCAGGGTCTATATCACCTGGAAACCCCACATTAGAGATTTGATGAGGTTAGGTTGGTGAAATTGATCAGTAAATCTGACCTATTTGCTAAAGCTATGGTCCTCACCCCTGGCTGCACATTAGAACCACTCAAGAGCTTTAAATACATGATGATCCCCAGGCCCTACCCACACTGCTTAAGTCACAGTGCTCGCTGATTCTAACAGTTTTAGGGGAAATCCCTCAACTGTTCTTACTGTGGGTACTCTTTGTGCAGAACCACCACAGTAGTTTCGTGGATCTTACCCCTCCACCAAAGGTGTTATTTCAGTCTGTCTTGAGACCTCTCTTCTCTTCATCAGTGAGATGCCTTTGGCTAAAGTCTCTGTTTCTAATTCAGTAATAATTTATACTTCTCTCACCTTTTTAGTCCTCCCTTTAAGAGCAATTGGATCATCATTGGTCCCCATTTCCCTATCCTGGCCTTTGGACCCACTTTGTGCTTCACACCAGTCTCATTGGCACCAGGTCCTTAAATTCCTGAGGAAGTCTCTCTCATCCTTCACCTGAATTAGCCAGTATATCAGTCAAGGTTCTCCAGAGAAACAGAGTCCATAAGATATATGTATATATTAAGAGATTTATTTTAAGGAATTGGCTCATGTGATTGGAGGGGCTAGCAAGTCTGGAATTTGTCAGGCAGGCCAGCAGGCTGGAAATTCAGATAGGATTGAGGTTACCACCTTGAGGTAGAATTCCTTCATTTCCTGGAAACCTAAGTTTTTGCTCTTAATGCCCTAAACTGGTTGGATCAGTCTTGCCCAACATTATCAAGGGTAATCTTCTTTACTTAAAGTCAGCTTATTGGAGATGTTAATCACATCTACAAAATACCTTCATAGAAACTTCTAGACTAGTGTTTGACCAAACAACTGGGCACCATATCCTAGTTAAGTTGACATAAAATTTAACCATCACAGTTAATTTGGGCAATATTGTGGAATACTTTAACATCTTGGGTGATCTGGTACAAGTAGGTATGAACCTGTCCTGAGTTGGTAGATTGTTCCATATCTCACTGAACCAGTCTCTTAGTCCTAAGAAGAGGTCAGTTCAACTAAAGGGTTGTGTCTCATTTCAGGACGTGGTAATACAGGTGGGCTCCCAAAGATAGGCCTATATGGTGCAAGTATTTGCATCAGGTATTTAATAAGAGGCATTTCTATGGAAACAAAAGAAAAACAATGGTTAATGTTTGCAGCAGACTATAAACCCAGTCTGAATCCTGAGGGTGGCCAGTCAGAGAAGACTTCTAGATGTTGGGCTTCAAGTATCTCTAGATGAAGTAAGGGCAGGCAGTGGCAATCTGACAGAATTTCCTGGTTTGCAATTCAAATGTCTCTGGTGATCTTTCTGAGTGATCCACACAGCAACAGGCATGAAGATTGTCCATATATGAGCTGTTGTGTTTTTTTTCTCTGAAGTTTATATCTAGTTGTCTAATTTTAGCTTGCATGGCTTTTGGAAAAGGGCAATTTTAGCTCTCAATGATTCCAAGTCAGAAAAATTGGAAACATTATCTTAGAGAGTTGTAGCCAGATACTGGAGGAAAGAAAAGAAAATTCAGGATCTGGTCCAGTTTACAGGTAGAAAGCAAAACTTCAAAGACAATTAACAGGACTGGAATCTGATGTCCAAAAAGGTGTACTATAGTTTTCCCTTTTAACATAATTGTTCTCTCTACAGTCACGCCCATTTCTACCAGAGATAATAAAAGTAAGACTAATTTGTTTGCTATATGTCTAGTCTCATTAAACTTAGCCTGATTATTTACATAAGCACAGTAAGAATAGTTAATGTATCATAGAGCCTCTTTTAAGTCTGCTTTGCGGGACTTTTCCACACGGAATCTCAGATTGAACTGTTAAAAGTCTCTCAACTCTAGGAAACCAAGACAAGAACTCACCATCAAACTTTGCCTGTAATACCTAGATTGGGTGAATTCCTCCCTTTTCAAGGTCTCCAAAATATCCTGAGGTTCCTGGGCTTGCCAGGAAGTGACCTTGCTTACATACATGGTAAGGCTGTCAGGAACCCTGTAAGCAAGGTACCAGGCCAATATTTCCAAGGGGCTTTATCATCTCCATTAAATCAACCATAGTTCCTTAAAGCTGTCTGGTCATATCTGAGTCGACACATCTCACTCTCAAATACGACATTCCAGTAAAAGCCTGGGTAATATAACCAATGTTTCCAATTGTGTCCTGTTACAAGGAGAATGGATTCTTATTGAGCTTATACAAATAACTATATTGCCATCAAAATGGTAATACTCAATAAGAGTTCCCAAATTCTGGAGGGATCAGATAGGGAGAAAAAGTAATTGTTTCATCTTTGTTCACAAAGATATACTTTACCCAATTGCTTTAAGTCATAGCTAGCTAAAGAGAAAAGGTTTCCTTAAATCTGGAAAATCAATACATTAAAGAACCAACAATGTTTCAAACAAAAAGTAATAAAAATTTTAATCATCCTCATCAGTTTCTTCAGTCCCATGTAAATAATTCTTGTTGATCTTGACCTTTTGTTAGCAATTTTATGTATCCAGCTTTTTTTCTTAGCATTCTGTAATTTATTACCTAGTTCAATAGTACGATCTGAAAGTTACCAGAAACCTGTACTTGTTAGAGTCCTTTTCATGAGTCTCCTTGAAGATGAAATACTTTTGCAATAGCTCTTCTGCAAAAGACTCAAACAATAACTGTCTGTAAATGACAAAAGACTTAAAAATGGCCATGATTAAAGATCTTATGAGAGTTCATTATAATGCACTTGACAGGGACATTTGATTATTTCTGTGACATACAACATTTTAAGATGATAACTGGAATTATGACTGATAATATTACATATCAAATTTTTAGGAATTTATACAATTTCTGAAACACATATTAATAACATATACTCATATAAACACAACCTAAAGAAGGTTTAGCATCACCTCTTATTTGGCAATGCTTCCCATGTAATTTAACATGTCAAATAAGCCTAATTAGTTTATCATTTCTCTTTTTATAAGGAGAGAGAATAAATCTCTTAAGATGTTCCAGAGGCCTTCTGGAAAATCCCAAAGTGAGTTTGAAGTCAAAAAGACTTCATTTAGAATTTGATTTTGAAGAAGTTTGTCAAAAAATCAAAAGGTTTTAAAACACTAGATTAAATAGGATCATAGGTCACTGTGAAACAATACTTAGTTATCCATTTAATCAAGGTGACAGTTAAAGACTTCAAAGGCAAATACAGAATGTTACATAGTTGTAAAAACAAACAAACAAAACTTTAGCTCTTTTGGTAGAGAAGAGACTTTCCTTAAATAATCAAAGACCTGATAAACACAACATGAAGCACAGAAAATTATTTTGATAAAACACAGAATCTTTGCTTTCTAGGTAGATTACTTAAAAATGTAAAGATGACTTTTCACAATCTTATCAAGAGCAGATGAATAGTTCAAGAAAACTTTGTCCTTTTCTTAGTGAAAGAAAGTTAAGTTTTAGTTTTACATGAGTATACTATTTATTAAAACTTATTTTTAAAAGCCCTTATAATAAATTTATTCCACTTTAGCTGTCTTAACTGCACATGGTAAAATTCTCCCTCTCTCTCTCTCTCCCCCAACGTTCTATATCCATTTAGTTTGACCTTTATTCCCTTCTTTCCATTTTGAAACAACCAGTTCTACTTTAGGAAAAAATCACTTTCATTCCCTTAACAAAAATACATCTACATACCTTATACCTTTTCTTAGCCAAAACACATCCTACTTTCCTTGCATAGAGATGTTTCCATTATTACTTCTAGTATTTTTATTTACATATATCAATTAGAATTCTTAACCCTTAAAAATCTTAACTTTTAGTGAAAACTAAGTAAGCAATTGTGAAATGTTACACCAGTATTCTGTAGATTGACAAATTTATGAACACATTTCATAATTTCTAGAAGGATACACTTTCTTACAGTAAAAAATTTTTTTATGTGGCACAAGACATGTTTACTGACAGATTCAAATATCTTTAGTTTCTCTGTAATAATAAGGTGAATAAATGTATGTGTAGTAATTGATGTTTCAGTGTTTTATCTCATTTGGAAATAATCTAGACAGTCACTGAATGTCCATCATTTAACTTAGCAAAATTCTGTGGTTTTAAATTACCAAAAAGATTTGGATACCTATTTAAGTAGTTATACCATAAAATATACCATACCATAAAATACATATACATATACAAACATACCATAAAATACATATACATATACAAACATACCATAAAACAGTTATTGTTGAAAAGTTCACTTATAAACTTTCATCCCACTCATATTTATTTAATTGACTTGTTCTTAACAATCATATTTAGATTACTTATGAAAATATCATGAGACATTAAAACAGCTAGCCAAAATTTTGTTATTTTTCTTGCTGACAAATTTTGTAACAGAGATAACACAAGCTTATTTGACTAATAAACCCCAGTGGAATAAAAGTTACATGTCTGCATTATATTTAATGCTGATAACTCTGAAGACATACCTATTTAAGTGAAATCACCAAACAAACTAGCTTTTATTTACCAACAATTATCCCAGATCATGTGAACTTGAAAAGCATTTGGGTTAGTTTCTATTGTATTTCTAAGAGTTTAGAAATATTTAATTTGACACTTGCTTATTTTTTTCTTTAAGTCTATTAAATAGAGCTTTTTTACAAATTAATTTTGGCAATACCGTTGGAGGTAGAAAAAAATCACATATACATAACATACATCTGTAAACATGCATAAACACTCAGACGAACACAAACGGGGATGCTATAGCTTCTGTTCCAAAATTTTAACCATGAATCAGGTACAACAACACAAAACTCACTAGTTTATAAATAACAGTGGAATCCAAATTGTGTCTCTGGCAGATGAAACAAATTAAGGTACCAACTCACATGGCTAAAGCTTTTTACTAACATTTGTGGAGAAGATTTGTGTGTGTGTGTGAGGAAGATTGGTGCTGAGCTAACATGTGTGCCAATCTTCCTCTATTTTGTATATGGGACACTGCCACAGCATGGCTGACGAGCAATGTGCATGCCCGGAATCTGAACCCACAAACCCCAGGCTGCCAAAGTGGAGCACATGAACTTAACTGCTATGCCACTGGGTCAGCCCTGGAGAAGACCTTTTTAAGATTTGTACTTGTCTTTGACAAGTAATCTTATGGAGGCTGTGGAGCAGATTTTGGGCAAGAAAGCTTTCATAGTAGTTTGTATTTAAAAGGCCTCTCCCCACCTGCCTTTTTTCTTAAGTCTCAGGTAACTGTGGGCAGTGTTTTACTTACCTCGTGGAGTGGTTACATTTTAAAGACATGGTAAGATTTACATATTCAAGGGAGAGAAAAAGGATGTAACTTTTTTCTCCTGGGAGTTTTTGGGATATATTTGTCTATTATCAGAAGTCTAGGGCAATTATTATTTAAATTTTTCTTTCATTTTCTTAAATTCAGGACAGTTCTGCTTCCTGAGTCCTGATCTTTTACAATATCTGCAAGCACATTTGGGGGATTGTTAAAGTTAGGTGGACATTTGATTTTTTCTGGAGCCACATTTCTGATTTTGTAAAGACGTGATTTGTAGACAAGGACAGTTACTTTTAATTCCTCGAAGAATTGGGTTGCAGCCTTCATAGTATCAAAGGATTGACCCACCTATCCAACTACATTTTCTTCAATTTGCTTCTTATTATTGGGGGAAGATTTCCAACCAAGATGGAAATCAAAAGATTCTTAAGTTCTAGAGCTTCAGGGTTAGAAATAAAGAGCGGTCATTTGGGTCACTATGGTGATGGAATCAATAAACCCAGTGGACCATGCCAGTTTTGTGTAGCAGGAGACGGGCCTCATCTACCACTGTGAGCTGTAGTGGTGATCACTGTGATGGGAGAACGGGCGTGGCACTAGGCAATAAATACCCGAGGAGAAGAGGAGAGGCCCTGGTACAAATATTGGTGACTCTAGGGGCCTTTGCCTTCTTTTCTCCCTCTTCCTCCTCAGTAGTGGCCTCAATATCCCTGTCAGCTTTTCCCTTGGTGGCAGAGATACCTCATGAGGCATATTTCTTGATTCTACCCCCTTCAGGGGAAAGCTGAGAGATCTCAGGATCTATGGTATCTTGAAGAAAGTGAGCGTATAGCCCAGATGGAGCTTTAAGAAGGTTACAGATTTTAGGGTCTTCAGAGATACCATTCAGTTGATGCATTTCAGCAGCTGTAACAATTCCCATTCCAAAAACCTGCAATAGCCAATTAGTTCCCCTCTCTCCTTCCCACTGCATAAAATCGTTAAGAAAAGTTTGAATTTCAGTTAAGGTATAGTTTCTGACCTCAGTTTCTACTTCTTAATTTTCTCCTGTTACCTTAATCTTATGTGTCGTTACCAGAAAATTTGGGACATCACTGAGAGCTCTCTTTGTAGGAGGCCACTTTTCTTTCCAGGGTATCTCAATTGACGTCTCCAGGATTGGGATCTGCCTCCGCTAACGTGATACTCACGGGGTCTTTGGGCAATGCCCTTAGGCCTCTTAAGTGTATTACCAGAGCCTCTGCATACTGGTGTGCTATGGCACTAAGCGATGCTCAGGAAGCTTCCATAGGGGTTTTGCATGTATTGAAGAGCTGGTGTACCTTCTCAGGTTCAGGCACCAGATGTTCAGGACACTTCTATTTGTCCACTTTTTTTTTTTTGCTAACATCATGCCAGGGATTGGACCCATGATACCCCATTGGGTCAAGGGGATTAAGAATGACAGCAGCCGGTGAAGCATGACACAGAGACCACAGGCCTGTTACATTTCCCCTTTTGTGGTGCCATTTGTTTCTGGTTGCAAGGCTATTTCACTTGTCTGGGTTAGGAAACGTAGTCCAGGCATGACCCACTGACTTAGTGGTCATAGGTGGGGGTCTCCCATCCTCTCCTTACCTATGGGAATATCCTTTCCTCATGCCTTTAGCCCAGAGCTTCTCCTTGGGCAATGACAATTGCTTTGCAATCTAGTCCACCTTCCTTAGCTCTCCTTGGCCTCAAGGAGTCTCACACGTGTTAATAGTCAATTAAGGCCTTTATAATTAGTGGTCTAATCATCTTATTAGACCAATGGCCTTGATCATGCTTCTCTGGGGAGATTGTTGAATTATTATGGCAGCCGTGGCATTTTGGGATGGATCCTGCTGGCAACACATGACAGAGGCAGTATGCAAAAGCATGTAGCAGCATAAAGAACCCCCAGCAAGTGGTGCTTTTTTCCCAGATGATGTTACTCACCTGAATTAGGTGGTTAGTAAGCCAGTTGCAGTTAAAGGGTGTTCCCCTCAGTTAATTGCAAGAGCAATTGTGAAATCCTGCCAACTACACCAATTGTTTGGTGCTTGTCTCAACCTATAGATAGTGATACTATTGGCTGGAAATGCCTAGGAGGCCTGAGTTTCCCTTTCAGAACCAATGCTGTGGCTGCATCAGCCATTGTGGTTCTTATTATGATTACAAGATACCCCCAAAATAACCATTAGGAAACTTTAAAAGAGATAAGGTTTATTATTACAGATACTGAAGGGTACATGGCATGCCTGGGATCACACAGTGAGGTTGTGGGTACATAGAGAGAGAGAGAGAGAGAAAATGCAGGCTTGGGGTTCTGCCTTTACTGGGATCCAGGGTGGGATCTAGGGATTTGCAGGTTCAACATTTATTGGTAAATTTAAAACATTAAAGCACAGGAAAAAAAATAAAACAAGTGGCCAAATGGTCAGTTATCTAAATCAACCAAAGATCTCTAAAACAAAAGAGCTTTGGGGTGGGGGAGCAGCCTGACTCTTTATCTTGTCCTGTGGTTGGCAATGTGTTTACTGGAGATAGCTGTCTTTGAAGAGGATGCCTTGACAATCAAAGCTTAAGTCAGGCACCTGCATTACAAAAAGGAAACCAACTCTCAGAGCTTACACTACAACA
Organism: Tapirus indicus; assembly: GCA_031878705.1. NCBI lineage: Eukaryota > Metazoa > Chordata > Mammalia > Perissodactyla > Tapiridae > Tapirus > Tapirus indicus. The sequence continues at coordinate 89,107,295 of CM062929.1, read as the reverse complement.
GCAGAATAGGAGGTCACCCGCTTTAGTTACCTCACATAAACTGATACAGCAACTATCCACAGAAGAGAATGTCTGTGAGAATTCTGGAACCAAGAGGTTAGAATGTAGCTCCCTGATAGAGCACAAAAAACAAGAAAAACTGCAGTTAAAAGGGTAAGAGGAATGGTCTCACTTTGTCCACATTGCACCTCCCCCAAGCCAGCATAGTGCCACACCAAGAAGGATCTCCTTGGCCTGTAATTTCTCCAGTGGGTGAAAGAGAAACCGATGGGGACATCCAACTTTCCCAGCATTTCAAGGCACTGCCTGAGAGGCCCACTTCTGGTCACTTTATGCAGAACACTGGGAAACTGGCACAGCTAGACCACCTGAAGAGCTAGGAACAAAGAAAAGGGTTAGGAGCTCTCAGCAATAAGCATGCAGATCTCAGCCATAGACTTGTGCCCCCACCAGTGGCCTCACTCAACCAAGGCCCTCACCAGCAGCCTCACCCAACTGAGAGGCCCCCAACCAGTCCTATTTGAGTGTGGAACCAAGCCAGAGGCCCCATCCAATGAGAGGGCCCAGTCAGCAGCCCCACACAACCAGTAGTCCTGCCCCACCAAGGAGCCTGTCCAGCAGCTCTACCCAACAGTAGACACCAGCAATGGGCCCTGCCTACTTGTAGACACAACTAGTTGGCCCACCCAGACGCCCAGGCTTGGCTGATTGGTGTAGGTCTTTCCTTGCTGAAGCCAACCTGAAAAGACTGGAAGAGGTGACTGTTTCCTCAGAGGGATAGACAACTACACAAGGATACAGGATCATGAAAAATCAGGGAAATGTGATGCCAAAGGAAATTAACAAAACTCTAATAACTGAACTTAAAGAAATGGAGATATACAAACTGCCTGGCAAAAAATTCAAATAATCATCTTAAAGAAGCTCAGTGAACTACAAGAGAATACAGATAGACAACTAAATGAAATCAGGAAAACAGTACATGAACAAAATGAGAAATCTTACAAAGAAATAGACACTTTTAAAAAATTCAAACAGAAATCCCAGAACTGAAGAATCCAATAAGGTGAACTGAAAAATTAAATAGAGACCTTCAACATCAGACTTGATCAAACAGAAGAGAGAACTAGTGAACTAAAAAACTGGTCATTTGAAATTATCCAATGAGAAGACCAAAAAGAAAATAGAACGTAGGGACCGGCCTAGTGGCGTAGCAGTTAAGTTTGCGTGTTCCGCTTCAGCAGCCTGGGGTTCATCAGTTCAGATCCTGAGAGCAGACCTACTCACCACTCATCAAGCCATGCTTAGGCAGCATCCCATATAGAAGAGCTACAACTCTACAACTATGATACACAACAAAGTACTGGGGCCTTTGGGGAGAAAAAAGAAAAAGAAGAAGATTGGCAACAGATGTTAGTGCAGGGCCAATCTTCCTCAGGAAAAAAAAACGAAGTTTCATTTGAACTTCCTTAAAAAAAAAAAAGAAAGAAAATAGAATGTAAAAAGGGTGAAGAAAGCTTACAAGACTTATGAGACACCATCAAGGGAAACAACATACATGGAAAGGAAGTCCCAGAAGCAGAAGAGAGAGAGAGAAAGGGGGTAGAACAGCTATGTAAAGAAATAATGGCTGAAAACTTCCCAAATTTGAGGAGCAAAATGAACATCCAGAGTCATCATACCCAAAGATTCCCAGAAAGGTTGAATCTGAAAAGGTCTACACCAAGACACATTGTAATTAAATTGTCAAAAGTTGAAGACAAAGAGAATTTTGAAAGTGACAGGAGAGGAGCAACTCATCACATACAGTCTTATGGGAACTGCCATAAGACTGTCAGCAGAGTTCTCAGCAAAAAACCTTGCGGGCCAGAAGATAGTGACACAATATTCAAAGGACAGGAATGGTGCAGGGAAGAAGGAGGGAAACCTAATAACAAAAAGTACTATACTTGGCACAACTTTCCTTCAAAAATAAAGGAGAGGGGCATGCATAGTGGTTAAGTTCGCATGCTCCACTTTGGATTTGCAGGATTCCCAGGATTTGCAGATTCAGATCACGGGCACAGACCTACACACTGCTCATTAAGCCATGCTGTGGTGGCATCCCACATGCAAAACAGAGGAAGATTGGCACAGATGTTAGCTCAGGGCCAATCTTCCTCACCAAAAAAATTAATTAATTAAATAAAGGAGAGAGAGAAACTTTCTCAGATAAATGAAAATTGAGGGAGTTTGCCACCACCAGACTTGCCTTTCAAGAAGTGCTAAAGGAAATACTTCAAGTTGAAACAAATAAATGCTAAAGAACAATATGACAGCACAGATCTCACTGGTAAAGGTAAATATATGGGCAAACACAGAATATCATAATACTATAATGATGGCATGTAAATCTCTTTTAACCATAGTATAAAAGTTAAAGGACAAAAGTATTAAGAATAACTATAACCACAAAAACTTGTGAATGGATACACAATATAAAAAGAAATAAACTCTGATATCAATAAAATAAAGTAGAAGGAAGTGAAAATTAAAGCTTTCAAATGCAATTGAAGTTAAATTGTTATCAGCTTAAAATAGGCTGTGATAAGTATAAGAGGCTTGATGCAAGCCTCATGGTAACCACAAAGAAAATACCTGTAGTGGATACACAAAAGATAAAGAGAAAAGAGACAAAAACATATCACTACAAAAAAATCATCAAACCACAAATAAAAAAGCAAGGGAAGAAGAGAGGAACAAGAGAACTACGAAACAGACAGAAAACAATTAACAAAATGACATTAATCCTTACCTATCAATAATTACTTTAAATATAAATGGATTAAACTCACCAATCAAAAGACATAGAGTGACTAAATGAATTAAAAAACAAGACCCAACCATATGCTATCTACAAGAGACTCACCTTAGATTTAAGGAAACACATAGGCTGAAACTAAAGAGTTAGAAAAATATATTTCATGCAAATGGAAACCAATAGACAATAGGGGTAACTATACAGTCAGCCCTCCATATCTGTGGGATCCATATCTGTGGATTCAACCAACCACAGATCAATCATTGCATCTATAGTGAGCATGTACAGACTTTTTTTCTTTTCATTATTCCCTAAACCATGCAGCATAAAACCTATTTACATTGTATTAGGTGTTATAAGTAATCTAGAGATGATTTAAAGGATACAGGAGGATGTGTGTAGGTTATATGCAAATACTATGCCATTTTATATAAGGCACTTGAGCATTCACAGATTTTGGTATCTACAGGGGTCCTGGAACCAATCCCCCATCGATACAGAGGGACGACTGCACTTATACCAAACAAAATAGACTTTGAGTAAAAACCTGTTACAAGAAACAAAAAGGTATAATAATAAATTATTATATAATTTAATAATAATAAAAGGTCAATTCAACAGGAAGATATAATAATTATGAATATATATGCATTCAACATCAAAAGACCTATATATGTAAAGCAAACATTGACAGATCTGAATGGAGAAAAAGACAGTAACACAATAATAATAGGAGACTTAAATATCCTGCTTTCAATAGTGAATAAGTTGTCCAGACAGAATATTAACAAGGAAACAAGAGAATTGAAGATCACTATAGACCAAATGGACCTAACAGACATATACAGAACATTCCACCCAACAGCAGCAGAATACACATTCTTTTTGAACGCACATAGAACATTCTCTAGGATAGATCACATGCTGGGTCACAAAACAAAATTTAACAAATTTAAGAAGATTAAAATTATTCCAAGCATCATTTCCAAACATGAAAGAATAAAACTAGAAACAACTTAAAAAGGAAATCATCAAAACTCACAAATGCATGGAAATTACACAACACACTCTTGAACCAACATTGGGTCAAAGAATAAATTGAAATGGAAATTGGAAAATTTCTTAAGAGAAATGAAAACAAAAACAAAACATATTAAAACTTATGGGATATAGCCAAAGCAATACTAAGTGGGAAGTTTATAATGATAAATGCCTACATTTAACAAGAAGAAAGATCTCAAGTAAAAGCCTAATTTTACACCTCAAGAAATTAGGAAATGAAGAAAAAACTAAGCTTAAAGTTAGCAGAAGGAAGGAAATAATAAAGACCAGAGAAGAAATAAATCAAATAGACGATAGAAAATTGAAAACTGAGTTATTTTTGGAAAAGATAAAGAAAATTGACAAAACCTTAGCTAGACTAAGAGAAAAAGAGAGAAGACTCAAAGAAAATCAGAAATGAAAGAGGAGACATTAAAACAAATGCCAAATGCCACACACACAAAAAAAGGTTATTAGGGACTATTATGAACAATAGTATATGCCAACAAATTCAATAACTTAGAAGAAATGGGTAAATTCCTAGAAACATACAACTATGAAGACAGAATCAAGAAGAAATAGAAAGCCCGAATTTATCAATAACAAGTAAGGGTATTGAATCAGTGATCAAAAACCTCTCCAAAAAGAAAATCTCAGGACCAGATGGCTTTACAGGTGAATTTTACTAAACATTTAAATAAGAGTGAATACCAATCCTTCTCAAACTTTTCTGAAAAACAGAAGAGGGAATACTTTCAAATTCATTTTATGAGGTCAGCATCACCCTGATATGAAAGCCAGACAAAGACATTACAAGAAAAAAAAAACTTCAGGATAATCAATATTTCTGATGAACATGGATGCAAAAATCCTCAATGAAATATTAGCAGATCAAATTCAACAGCACATTAAAATGATCACACACCATGACCAAGTAGGATTTATCCCTGGGATGCAAAGATGGTTCAAGATACACAAATCAATATGATACACCACATTAACTGAAGGAAGGACAAAAATCACATGATCATCTCAATAGATACAGAAAATCATTTGACAAGATTCAACACCCCTTCATGATAAAAATTTTCAATAAGTTAGGTACAGAAGAAACTTACCTCAACATAAATAAAGGCCGTTATGAAAAGCCCATAGCTAACATCATACCCAACGGTGAAAAACTGAAAGCTTTCCCTGTAAGATCTGGAAGAAGGAAAGGATGCCCACTCTCACCACTTCTATTCAACATAGTACTGTAAGTCCTATCCAGAGCAAATAGACAAGAAAAAGAAATAAAAGACATCCAAATTGGAAAGGAGAAGTAAAATTATCTCTGTTTGTAGATGATGTGATCTTATATGTAGAAAATCTTACACCTTAAAGACTCAACAAAAAACTATTAGAACTAATAAATTCAGCAAAGTTGCAAGATACAAAATCAACATATAAAAATCAATTGCATTTCTATACACCAACAATAAACTATCCAAAAAGGAAATTTAGAAAACAATCCCATTTATGATAGCACTAAAAGCATAAAATACTTAGGAATAAACCTAACCAACAGGGTGAAAGACTTGTACATTGAAAGCTATAAAACACTGATGAAAGAAATTAAAGCAGACACAAATAATGGAAAAATATTCCATGTTCATAGATTGGAAGAATTAGTGTTGTTAAAATATCTGTACTACTCAAAGCAATTTACAGATTCAGTGTAATCCCTATCAAAATCCGAAAGACATTTTTTACAAAAATTTTTTTAAAAATCCTAAGATTCATATGGAGCCACGAAACTTCTCTAATAGCCACAGTATTTCAAGCAAGAACAAAGCTGGAGGCATCACATTTCCTGATTTTAAAATATATTACAAAGCTACAGTAATCAAAACAGTATAGTAGTAGTATAAAAATAGACATATTGACCAATGGAACAGAATAGAAGCCCAGAAATAGACCCACATATATAGGATCAACTGATTTTCAACAAGGGTGCCAAGAGCAAACATTGGGGAAAGGAAAATTTCTTCAATAAATGGTGTTGAGAATACTGGATGATCACATCCAAAAGAATGAAATGGGACCCTTATCTTTCACCATAACAAAAATTAACTAAAAATGGATTAAAGATTTGAATATAGATTTGTAACCCTATACTCCTAGAAAAAAAAACCTAGAGGAAAGCTTCTTGACATTGGTCTTGGCAATGATTTCTTGAATATGACACCAAAAGCACAAGCAACAAAAGCAAAAATAGACAACTGGTACAACAACAAACTAAAAAGCTTCCACACAATAAATGCAACAATCAACAGAGTAAAAAGGCAATCTATAGAATGAGAGAAAACATTTGTAAATCATATACAGTTGTCCCTCAGTATTCACGGGGGATTGGTTCCAGGACCCCCATGGATACCAAAATCTGTCAGTGCTCAAGTCCCTTATATAAAATAGTGTGGTATTTGCATATAGCCTATGCACATCCTCCTGTATACTTTAAATCATCTCTGGGTTGCTTATAATACCTACTACATTGTAAATGCTATGTAAATATTTGTTATACTGTATTGTTTAGGGAATAATGACAAGAAAAAATGTCTGTACATGTTCAGTACAGACACAACCATCATAGGCCTTTCAATCCGTGGTTGGTTGAATTTGCAGATGTGAAAGACACAAATACAGAGGGCCAACTGTATCTGATAAGGGGTTAGTTTATACAATATATAAGGAACTCCTAGAACTGAATAGCAAAAAAAATAATAACCCAATTTTAAAAATGGCCAAAGGACTTGAATAGACATTTCTTCAAGGAAGACATACGAATGGCCAATAGGTATATGAAAAGATGCTCAACATCACTAATCATCAGGGAAATCAAAATCACAATGAGACATCACCTCACACCTGTGAGGATGGTTACTATCAACTCCCCCGCCAAAATATAACAAGTGTTGGGGAGGTTGTAGAGTAATTGGAACTCAACCACCATTGGTAGTAATGTAAAATGGTGCCACTATAATGGAAAGCAGTATGGAGGGTCCTCAAAAAATTAATAATAGAACTACCATATGATCTAGCAATCCCAGTTTTGTGTATATATACCAAATAATTAAAATCAGGTCTCAAAGAGATACCTGTTCCATGTTCATTGCAGCATTATTCACAACAGCCAAGATATGGAAACAACCTAAATGTCCATCAACAGATGAATGGATAAACAAAATGTGGTATACATATATATACACAATGGACTATTATTTCTCCTTTAAAAAGAAGAAAATCCTATCATTTGTGACACTATGGATGGACCTGGAAGACATTATGCTAAGTGACATAAGTTAGTTACAGAAGGACAAACACTGTATGATTCCTCTTATTTGAGGCATCTAAAATAGTCAAAGGTATAGAGGTAGACAACAGAATGAAGGTGCCTGGGGTATGGGTGGGGGATTTGAGGAGTTGCTGTTCAATAGGTATAAAGATAGATTAACAAGATGAGTCAGTTCCAGAGATCTGCTGTACAAATGTATTGCCCATAGTTAACAGTAAAGTATTGTGTTCTTAAAAATTTAAGAGGGTAGGGCTCATGTTAAATGTTCTTACACAAAAAAGAGGGGACACTAGGAAATTTCTGGAGGTGATGGATGTGTTTATTACCTGAATTGTAGTGAGAACAACATGAATGTGTACATATGTCCAAACTCACCAAATTGTATATGTTAATTATGTATGGGTTTTTGTGTACCAACTATACCTCAATAAAGCTAAAAAAAATAAAATAAATTCTTGCAATGTGTGATTCTGAATTGCATCTTGAACTGGTAAAATAATTGCTATGATGGATATTAGTTGAACAAAATTTGTATGTGGACTGTGGATTAACCATTAATGTTGTATCAATGTTAAATGTCCTGATCTTTATAATTGTCTTGTGTTTATGAACAACAATGCCCTTGTTTTTAGAAAATACAACTGAAGTGTTTAGGGGTATATATATATAACACAACATATATACAAAGAGAAAATGATAATGGAAATATGGCAAAAAATATTAATAATTGGTGAATCTGGATATTTAGGAATTTTTGTACTATTTTTACAAATTCCTTGTAAGTTTTAAACTATATCAAACAAAATGTTAATGAGGAAAAAAAGAGCAGGGAAAGGGCAGAGGAGCTCATGACCCTCAGTGACCCACATCCTTTCTGCTCACACCTCCCAGCCAATCATGACTCACTTGGCCACACCCGGCAGCAAGGGGACTGGGGCTGGTGTCTGGGCAGAGGGTCATGTGCCAAGTCACAGCTAAAGAATTCTATTGTTAAAGAAAAGAAACGGATATAATATAGCAAGAGTGAGCAGATGGCTCCAACTGTTACTCACAGAAATAAAAATATGAGAATGTCTCTGCTTTCTATATTCCATAAATTATGCTTCACTATCCATGAAATTAAACAGAATTGAACTTATGTGAATGCAAAATACACCAACACTGCCATTGTTATATGTGATGTTAGAATCAAGAAGGGACTCTCCACCTCCATGAGATATCTTCTTGCTCTCATCTGTCCTGGATCGATTTCCTCAGGATATGAACAGCCTTCTGAGAGGAATCCCCTTTAAAACGTCTCTCCCCCTGCCTTCTCCAGCCTGGCAATCTCTCTCTGGTGCCCCCTCACACCCACCCTTGGCAGAGCCCAACAGGAAGCAGCTGCAGAAATGTGTGGCAGAGTCTCAGCACCAGCACGACAAACAGAGATTGGAAGGGCAGGTGTGCAGCCAAGAGGAGGCAGCCACTAATAACTGGGAAATGTGGTCACAACATCTTGTTCAAGACACATTTAAAAATTTCAACTTCCATCCTGCATGTGTGCAAATATTTCTCACCTATCAATAGTTTTATTTCCTTTCTAAATATGTGTCTGAGAAAGAGAGGGAGAGAGAGACTCACTCCCTGGAAGACTAGACCCTTCTCTTGGCTTGGGAATGCAGGAGACATTACATCACCAACAAATGAGGGGGTTTATTTCAGGATTTTTAGGAGATATGAACCAGAGCCCAAAGAGTGGGTGAGTGAGAGTCAGACAAATGAAAAATCACTAGCAGGGCTGACAGGTGTGGAGAAAGAGTCCTACATTCCACGTGCGTTCATCTGCCCTTTGGTTCTATCTATTTCAAATAAGAAATTCCCTCATGGGCCACAGGTTAGATAAAACCCTTAGTGATCATACATGTTTTATTTTTTACCCACTGTTTCCTCCAGCTAGGACAAGAAAACTTGAAATAACATTTTTTCCTAGTTCTGTAAAGTTACTTTTCCGTAACATTCTTATTTGTGTTTTAAAAATTTTTTGGCAGATGACTCCTCAGCCTATAAAATTAACCCGCTACCCTGAGTGAAGCCTTCATTCCTTCCCTCTGATCTTTTTCTCCTTTGATAATTCTCCTTTTTCCCCTCCCCCTGTTCCGGATGACCTTGGCCCTCTGCTTTTCTTCTTTCCCTTCTCCCTCAAACACCCTATTTGGTTCTAAAAATTCAATAAGCGTATCTTTTCAGATGAATGCTAATTCCACATCTCTAGTTCAAACACCATTCCCAACCTCTTATTGGAGAGCTCCATTTGGATGTAAAGAGAAGAAAGTCAGACACAAACTAACATCCACCTCCACAGAGAACCTTGGGCAACCCCAGGAGGAAAGACCCTTGGTGCCTGCAATGTGTACATATTTGGGAGAGTTTCATCTGAGGCTTGTTTCTATCACTGGGAGGTGAGGTTGGGAGGAAAGGGAGATCATGTAGCACTCTCTTAATTGCCAGAGGTTACTGATATAGACCAGAAGAACTTGACTTGTGCTGAATGAGCAAAGTAGCTTACATTATTTCACTGCATTGCCTCACAAGGCTATGACAACTAACTGGGTTACAGCATGTCAAGTGCTAGTGCAGCATACATTTTTCTTTCCCTCTCTCCCTCCAGCCCTGCCAATCTACCTCTCTTCCAGTTTACTTTCTTTCTTTGTCTCAAACCACCTTCTTTCCCTAACCTCCTCATCTCTGCTAATGGAACCATCTTTTTCCTCATTACCCAAACTTAAAATTTTTTTGACTTCTCCTCCTCTTTCTGTTCTCTTTTTTTCCCTCATATTAAAACAATCTCCAAGACTGAATTAGTAATCAAAAACTTCCCAACAAAGAAAAGTGCAGGACCAGACAGCTTCACTGGTGAATTATACTAAACAATTAAATAAGAATTAACACCAAGTTTTCTCAAATCCTTCTGAAAACATTGAAAAGGAGGAAACACTTCCAAACTCATTTTATGAGGCTAAAATTTCCCTGATACTAAATCCAGACAAAAGACACCACAGAAAAATAAAACTACCAGCTAATATCCCTTATGAATATTCATACTAAATCCTCAACAAATACTGGCAGGTGATGTTTAATGCCATAGGTATTAATCAGAAATCTCCAGGGAAATAGAACAAATAGGATGTATAAATATATATAGAGAGAGAGACAGAAAAAGATATATAAGGAATCAGCTTACATGATTATGGATGCTGACAAGTCCCAAAATCTGCAGCCAACAAGCTGGAGGCTCAGGAGAGGCAGTAGTGTAGCTCTAGACCAAAAGCTGGCAGGCTCAAGACCCAGGAAAAGCCAACGTTTCAGTTCACGTCCAAAGGCAGAAAAAAACAATGTCTCAGCTTAAAGGCAGTCAAACAGGAGGAGTCTCCTTTTATTTGAGGAAAAGTCAGCCTTTCGTTCTATTCAAGCTTTAATTGATTGGATGAGGCCCACTCACGTTAGGGAAGTCAATCTGCTTTATTCTGTCTACTGACTCAAATGTTACTCTTATTCAGAAACACCCTCACAGATGCACTCAGAATAATTTTTGACCATATGTCTGGGTACCCCATGGCCCAGTCAAGTTGACACATAAAATTAACCTCACAGCATATTTAAAGGATTATACAGCATGACCAAGTGGAATTTATTCCTGGAATGCAAGGATGGTTTGATATATGAAAATCAATCAGTGCAATAGACCATATTAATAGAATAAAGAAAAAAAACCACATGATCATCCCAATTGATGTGGAAAAAGCATTTGACAAAATTTGACACCCTTGATAGCAAATAAAAATATGAAAAGATGCTCCACATCATATGTCATCAGGAAAATGCAACTTAAAACAACAATGCAATGCCACTACATACCTATTAAAATGGCCAAAATCCAAAATACTGACAACACCAAATACTGTTAGAATGTGGAGAAACAGGAAGTCTAATTATTGCTGGTGGGAATGCAAATTGATACAGTTACTTTGGAAGGCAGTTTAGTGGTTTCTTACAAAATTAAACATACTTTTATCATATGATCCAGCAATCTTACTACTTAGTATTTACCCAAAGTTTAAAACTTACATCCGCACAAAAATTTGCACATGGATGTTTATAGCAGCTTTATTCATAACTGCCAAAACTTGGGAGCAACCAAGAAGTCTTTCAGTAGATGAGCAGATAAATAAACTGTGGTACATCCAGACAATGAAATATTATTCACTGCTAAAAATAAATGAGCTATCAAGCCATGGAAAGATACAGAAGAAACTTAAATGCATATTACTAAGTGAAAGAAGTCAACCTAAAAAGTCTACATAGTGTATTATTCCAACTATATGACATTCTGGAAAAGGTAAAACTATGGAGGCAGTGAAAAAAAAATCAGTGGTTGCCAGAGATTAACAGAAAAAGAGGAATGAATAGGCAGAGCACAGAGGACTTTTAGGGCAGTGAAATTATTCTGTATGATATTATAATGGGTGATACATGTCATTATATATTTGTCTAAACCCATGGAATGTACAACACCAAGAATGAACCCTAATGTAAACTATGGACTCTAGGTGATTATGATGTGTCAATGTAGGTTCATCAATTGTAACAAATGTACTCCTGTGGTGGGGGATATTAACAATGGGGGAGGCTATGCATGTATGGGGACAGTAAGTATATGGGAAATCTCTATACCTTCTGCTCAATTTTGCTGTGAAACTAAAACTGCTCTAAAAAACAAAGTCTACTTTTTAAAAATTCAACACCCCTTTATGATAAAAAAAAAAGTACTCCACAAAACAGAAATAGAAGGACACTGCCTCAACATAATAAAGGCCATACATGAAAAATCCACAGCTAACATCATACTCAATGGTGAAAGACTTAAAGTATTCCTCTAAGATCAAGAACAAGACAAGGATGCCCACTTTTCCAACATCTATTCAACATAGTACTGGAAATCCTAACCAGAGCTATTAGGCATAAAAAAGACATAAAAGTCATCCAGATTGTAAAGGAAGAAGTAAAATCATCTCTGTTTGCAGATGACATGATCTTATATGTAAAATACCCTAGAGATTACACAGACACACACACACACAACTGTTCAAACTAACAAACAAATTCAGCCAAGTGGCAGGAAACAAAATCAACATACAAAAATAGTCACATTTCTATACACTAACAATGCACAATCTGTAAAGGAAATTACGAAAACAATTTTGTGTACAATAACATCAAAAATAATAAAATACTTATGAATAAACTTAACCTAGGAGATGAAAGACTTTTACACTGAAAACTATACTACATTGTAGTTTGTAAATGAAAAGACATCCCATATTCATGGAATGGAAGACTTAATATCGTTGAGATGACAATACTACCCAAAACAATCTACAGATTCAATGCAACGCCTATCAAAACCCCAACAACTTTTTTGCAGAAATGGAAAAATCCATCTCAAACTTGATATAATCTCAAGGATGAATAACCAAATAACATGAATAATCTGAATAACCAAAACAATCTTGAAATGGAAGAACAAAGTAGGAGGTCTCACACTTCCTGATTTAAAAACTGACTACAAACCTACAGTAATCAAAACAGTGTAGTCCTGGCATACAGACAGACATACAGACCAATGGAATAGAACAGAGAGCCCAGAAATAAACTTTTGCGTATATGGTCAAATGATTTTTGACAGGACCATTCAATTGGAAAAGGACAGTCTTTTCAACAAATGGTGCTGGGGAAACTAGATACCCACATGCAAAAGAATCAGGTTGAACCCTTACCCAACACCATATAAAAAAAAGTATCTCAAAATGGATATAAGACCTAAACATAAGAGCTAAAACTATAAAACTCTCAGAAGAAAATAAAGGGGAAAGCTTTATGACATTGGATTTAGTGATGATTTCTTGGATATGATAACAACACACTGGCAACAAAAGAAAACAATAGATAAATTGGACACTTTTGTGTATCAAAGGGTACTTTCAACAAAGTGAAAAGGCAACCCATGGAATGAGAGAAAATATTTGCAAATCATATATCTGAGAGGGGTTAATATTCAGAATATACAAAGAAATTCGACTACTCAACAACAAAAAAACAACCTGATTAAAAATGAGCAAAAGTCTTGAATAAACATTTCTTCAAAGACAATATGCACATGATCAATAATTACAAAAAAAGATGCTCAATATCACTAATCATTAGGGAAATGTAAATCCAAACCACAATGAGATACCGCTTCACACCCATTAGGGGGGCTATGATTTAAAAAAATTTTTTCTTAAACCAGAAAATGGTAAGTATTGCTGAGGATGTGGAGAAATTGGAATCTTTTGCACTGAGGTGGGAATGTAAAATGGTGCAGCCACTATGGAAAACAGTATGGTGGTTCCTCAAAAAATTAAAAATAGAATTATCATATGATCCAACAATTCCACTTCTGGGTATATACCCCAAAGAATTGAAAGCAGAGACTCAAAGAAATATTTGTACACTCACATTCATAGCAGCATTGTTCGCAACAACCAAAAGGTGGGAGCAACCCAAATATCCATTGACAGATGAATAGATGAACAAAATGTGGTATATACATACAATGGAATGTTATTCAGCCTTACAAAGAAGGAAATTCTGACACATGCTACGACATGGATGAACCTTGAGGACATTATGCTAAGTGAAATAAGCCAGTCACAAGACAAATACTGTATGATTCCACTTATATTAGGTACCTGGTGTAATCAAATTCATAGAGACAAAAAGTAGGATACTGGTTGCCAGGGGCTGGGGGGAGGGAGGAATGGGGAGTTAGCATTTAATGGGTACAGATGGGGAAGATGAAAAAGTTCTGGAGATGGATGGTGTTGATTGTTACACAACAATGTGAATGTACACTACATTGATGTAATGGTACAATGGTAAATTTTATGTTATGCATATTTTACCGCGATAAAAAAAAAGAAAAAATCCTCCAAATTTCCTTTTTCCTTCAGAGTGTTTCTTGTATCTGTCACATGCAGTTGCAGACACTGAAGTCTCACCTCATGCCAGAAACAATTTCCTAAAAGGACAAGGTCATTACCCATCACTGAGGTTGAGATGGGCAGAGCAGGGTTTGGATCGTGGATTTCCAAGGATGGTTCTCACCTCTCACGACAGGTCCTGCTTTCTTCCTGCCGGGTCTTGCTAGGCTGGGATCCAAAGGGGTCACAGTGAGGGGCAGGACCAGGGCTGCCCTCTTCCTATGAGAAATCCTTTCAGTTCTCAAAAGCAACCATGACTTGGGAGAGGCAGGACACAGGCGGGACACTCCTTGTGATTTACAGTAAGTGACGTGCTGTGAGCTGTGGGCAGCCCTGGAAGACCATTCAGACCCTCCTCCCGCTAGTATGTTGCCCTGTCTGTACTAGGGATGCATTCACTGAGTCAAAGGATCACAGGACAGGCGAACTCAGAGGACCCTTGGGACCTTCTGTCCAGTGGTTTCCAAAGGTTGGCCTGCAGATGGTACCCTGCTGGCTACATCGGAATCACCGGGAGGGTTTGTTAAAATTCCAGGTTCCCAGGCCCCACTGCCAGAACGTCTGAGTCTATCACACAAGGCCTCAGAATCTATGTACTTTTTAAGCTCCCTAGGTTTTTCTGATGGGCAGTCAGATTTGAGAATTGCTGACAATCCCAGGGAAAGATGAGCAGAGTAACTTGCAATTGGAAATTGGAGGATTTAAGCTTGACTCCCATGGGACTCGACAGTCTCCCTGTAGCATAAGGAGGGGTTTGGACCAAATAGTCCCTGGCCGTCCCCTCCAGGACCCAAGTAGCCCTTGAAATTGGTCACACCTCCAGGACTCTAGTACCCAGCTAAGGACACAGTAAAACGGGAAAGTCTCTGGGGCCGGAGCATACCTGGCCCGGGGCAGAATTCAGTGCTCTGAGCTTTCATTAAGGAGTCCTTTGGTCACTTGGGTTTTCTTGTTTGATTGTTTTGTTGTTGTTGTTCAGTGCCAGAGTGAGTAAACATTGCTGTGAATTCAGTTTTTCCAAAGCAGTCTTGCAATCTCATGAGACAAGGTAATGTGCGAGCTCTGAGAAACAATGTCTTGAAACAGAGAAAGAAGCACAGAGGTGGAGTTTAGGCTGGGGAGCCTGAAGGCAGATTCTACAACCTTAGAATATGACTGTGAAGACTTAAGCTCTGGAAACATGTGGTAGTGAATAAAGCACTCCCCATGGTTATCTTAGACCATTTAATGTAGAAAATCTAAAAACAAGTGCCACAAATTACTCCTTGAATGACTCACTGGGTTTTCCAAGAGCTGTCCTTTCCTTCCACCCTGCTTCTTACCTGGATGCCCCATGGTGGAGCATCCCCTAAAGAAGAGGGCCTCCCTCGCCTCACCCAATCCTTCTGCCCCTGGCCCCCCAACCTACATCACTCTGTTGGGTCTGACAGCTTCTCTTTGCATTCAAGGGGAGGCAAAAAAGCTCAGAACCATTATTTTATTTTTATCAAAGTAGTGTCTACACATGATAGAAACTGCCGATGAGCTTAAGATGAAAAGCAAGTCTTCATCTGCTCCAGGCTGCTGTCCCAGTCCCCAAGAGCAGATTGCCATGTTCTAATTATTCTAGTGTGTTCTCTTAAGACTTGTCTGGTCATAGGCTATAACTTTATTTGTCAATATTAAACAATACCTGTCTGATCTCTGATATGAATGGTGGCAATTGACCCACACAGGCATAACCCCCCCTCCAGTATTTGATATTTATATTTCAATACTGCTATAGATTATCTTTTAACTTGAACCAGTGTGTATGGGATTCCAAATTTTGGAAATAGATTCTAAATCTAATTCCTTAGCCTGAATTCACATGGATTGAAGTGAGGCTTAAGAAAGATGTTAGCTTAGTCAAGAACTGCTGATGTGCCTGGAAAAGTAAAGAAGGCGGAAAATGGACTGAATCAGTTTTTTGTCCCCCAAAAGGGAGTGTTATCTCCGCAATGAGTTTACTGTTTGTTATTTCCAAAATAAATGCCAATGTTGGACATTTGTGGTTGATCTCCAAATAACACTAATTGAGGAAGTGGAAATTTGGCTGAGTCAACGGAAACTGCTGCAGGAGACCCAAAAAGGACTCTGAATGGAATCATTTCAAGGAAAAAGCAGGCATTGTCCACGCCTGGATAACCATTAAGGAAGACAAAAAGGACACGTTTGTCAAATTGGCCAAGTGTAAAGAGACAATTTTGAAAAGAGCAACGGTAAACATTGCCCAGAACTGTCAAAATGAAAAGTATTGAAAACACCGTGCACAGTATGAGCAAAGTGTCTAAGGCAGGACAACCCCAAGCCTGTACAGAAGGGGCTCCCAGAACAAAGGGTCAGTGTGAACTCAAATGGAGTGGTTGGCATGGAAGGTTTCAAGGACCTCAGCAGATGATTGGATCTATCACTTATGCCTTGTTTTATCATGCAATAAACTTGCTCCCAATGGAGAACAAGAAGAACCCAGGACTGTTTTAACTTTAGTATAGGGACAGGAGACACTGTATTCTATGAACCAGCAGTTAAATGGTTCCATGAGAGACCACACAGCATCGCTACACACACCCCCTCATGTAAACTTGACATAGACCATGTCAGAGAAGAGAGGAAGAGGGTGTGGGAAGGCTGAGTACAGTGCTGGGGTTTCACACCCGCAAGGTCAGGATGCAGGGACTTGAACCCAAGCTTCCCAACACTTTGAAGCCCAGGAGGGTGAGTTTGGTTGTCAGTACCTCTCAAAGAGAAAACCATCATATTTGATTCTCCAGAATGAGTTTTCTTGAGCTCTGATCCCAACATGAATCAAACTGAAAGTCTAAACTCAAAGCCAAACAACAAAGCCCAACCCTGTGCCTGTGTCTCCACCATCCCAAGGGACCAGGGAGGTGGTGACAGAGCCTTGGAAACCTCTGCTCCCCTGCCCTCCCCATATGCCCCCATCCCACAGCTCTGAAAAGGCAGTGATCATTTGCCACCTGCTGGTGATGGGGATTGTTAGAACCAAACTTGTTTCCCGAGGGATGCTTTTCCAATAATCAAGGGGAAGAATAAGCACCACACATGTCATTTGTTGAGGGCCTGGTTCTGCCAGACATTCTGTCAATGCCTTCTATACTTTATCTCATTCATCTAACAACCCCTTGAGGAAGATAACAAATAATTCTAATCCTATGATTGTGGACGCAGAAGCTCACACAAAATAAAAATGAGCCCCAGGTACTGCAAGCAGTAATAAGTGTGAATAAGACCCAAACTCAAATGTGTCCAACTCCAAGGACCTCTTCAACCCCTGCTTTGCCTCCTTCCATGATTTCTATAAACTACAACAAATTGGCTATACAAATCATCTAAAAACTCAAGCCTCCATCAGTGGATACAATGACGGTACACTTCCTTTGCTGTCAATCAATTCTTATTCCCAGGCCTGCACTCCCAGTCCCTGTCCTCTCCATGATGGACATGCCCAGTTCTTCCTCTGACTCTTTTGGGCAAGTGCTTACCTGCATCCAAAAGATAATTCCAATTTCCCAGGAAGACAAGCTCCTTAAAAAATAAAACCAAAAAATCTTTAGGAAAGGATAAAAGAACAAATCTCGTGTTTCTAAATGATGAAGGAATGGGGTGAAGTCTGCAGGGTTGGGTGCTTGAGATACTAACAAGAGCATCCATAGTAATGGCTAATCCAAGAAGGACTTCCTACATCTGAGATCAAACCCAGAACACTTACCCCAAAGCTGGGATCTGAGTGCAGAGCACCAAGGGACACAGGTCCGGTAACCCAAGGGTGTGGCCAGGAGTTAGAGGTTGGCAGGGAGTAGCCCCCTAATAGGCAGGGCCCAGGACACATGTCCAGGCCTGGAATGTGTCCTGGAATTTTACTTCCTTTTCTGGCCAACATCAAATGATCACCCTCTTACCACTGGCTCATGCCTCCTTCACTCAGCCAGCACAATGGAAGAGAGACTCAGAAGCAACCGACATGTTTGGGGAAACAGGCATAGAACAGACATGCTGTTGGAATCAGACAGGAAAGAATAAATTACTCCATAAACAGTGCTGGAAAAGCCAGCTGTGCATCTGGAGGTGAGGGGGCCAAGCCTTAAATCCCTACCTCACGCACACACACACATTCAAATTCCAACTGGATCACACACCTAAATGTGAAGAGCAAAGAAAATGACATGATTAGAAGAAAATGTAGGAGAATATAGGAAAGCATTTTTAAAGGAGAACAATAAAAGCACAAACCTTTAACAAAAATATTGATGCGTTGAACCATTTTCAATTTAATCTGAATAATAAAAGAAATCATTAGCACAGTGACTCCTTATAAAGCTGAAGGAGGTTCTATCTCACATCCCAGCAATGGTTCTTCTGGGGTCCACCCTGGAGAAACTCTCACACACATGCACATGGAAACCAGGATAAGGTACCTACTGAAGGCCCGATTTTAACAGGAAAAGAGTAGATTAACCCAGAGTGCTAGTAGGGAATGATTTTATTAACTATGATCTGTTAGGACAAGGTTCTAAAGAATAAAGTGAAAGCAGTGACAGTGGAAGAAATAGATCGACAAGTGCCAAATGAGTGAGGCTCACAGATATGATTTGAGTAAGCAGTTGCAAGAAATACAGTATGATATTATTTATGCAAAATACTAAAAGCATGTAACTTAATACTACATATCATTTTGGTTGACTCTCTATGAGGCTTAAATGAGTCAAAGCGTGTAGAGAGCGAGGACAGCACCTACTATAGGCTCAAGAGTGAGCCAGTTTTATATTATATTATATTAGCTACCGTCAATATCATGAGAGAAATAAATACCTTGCTTGTTTAAGCCAATGTTATTTGGAGTTTCTATTATGTTGAAGGAAACCTACATTTTACCTAGTAAAATTGATGTTGTAACATTTTGTAATTTTATTTATTTAGAATATTTTAATGTTAAAAAAACCTAAAGTACACAGGAAATAAAACTAATGGGCAACATTAGATCAGAGAGAATTCAGTCCTGGGGACACGTAGGCGCTCAGCGAAGGCTTGTGAAAGGAGTGGACAGAGGCGTGTGTCGGGCAGAAGTGAGAGCCGTGGGCCTCGTGGGAGGGAGGAAAAGACATTTCAACAGAGAAGGTGTCTGCAACAACAGACACAGTTATAACAGGATTGACTGTTTTCCTCTCTTTTTGTTTCAAGACTCAAATCCACTTTGCCCATATATAACGCAAAGTTCAAGGAAAGCCTTTGTTTTCATGTAAACAATGAAAGAGATGGAAAAGCCAGCTCTGGTCACATGGAAGGAAAAGAACAGTTTCCACAAGTGAGTCATGAAGGGGCGAGTGGGGCATGCTTCCTCCCCCCAGCAGCCCCCGCTCCCACAGGCTGCTCTGGACAGGCGGGCTGGCGCCGATGCCCTAAGTGAGCTCAGAGAGACCGCTGGTCACCCCATGGCAGGCTGGACCAGTGGGAGGAGAAGAAACCACCCTGTCACTGCAGATGTGCACATGTGGCAAGCGGTTGCTGATTGAGGCCTTACATATTTTGTGGGAATGTTTATATTTTTATCTTTCCTTCTGCCATTTTTAGATTCTGTTGTTGCTCTTCTTTTTCAGTTTAAATTTGCTGGAAATCTAAATGGGATTCCTTAAACGACCAGAATTCAAAGCCACCTGAAGACTGAGCTGGGAAGAGCCCTCCGGCTGGGAGAACTGGGAGGAAGGAGACAGAGGGGTGGGATGGGGGCAGCTCTGCCACGCCTGGCAGGTTCCTGGCCCCTCACACACTGCATCCTTTGACCAGACTAGGCTCACTCTGCTCGTTTCCTTCTTGTGACCACGTGCACTCTGGGCACATTCTTGTTTCCAGCACCCGGGAAACCTGGGGAGTCTGGGTTCTTTGGGCAGGGCCCCTGAGGGAGCGTCAAGCAGGAGGTGCGGGGCCCTTAGGAAGTGGTCTGGAAGCCAAGCCGATGGTCCCAGGCAAGATGGTGCAGGACAGCCAGAGGGTGTGGCTAAGTCAGCCTGGGAAATGGGCACAGGACAGACATGCTAGGGAGTCAGATAGGAAAGAAGAAACTGCTCCATGAACAGCGCTGGAAAAGCCAGCTCAGCATCTGGAGGTGAGGGGTCATGGAAGGAAGAAGGAAGGTGTTGACTGTGAGGTCAGAGGGCGGGACCTCGGGAGGAGGAGCATTCTGTGTCCTAGAGAGTCCATGGCTTCTGCTCAGCACCTGCATTACCCTCAGCACCACAGAGAAGGGCTGGTGGTTCATTCTTGGATTGTTGAAAGGAATGCTTCCGGAAACACGGGGCTCTGGCCCTAGAGAATCAGGCCCATTTCAGTGAGCAGGCACTGACATCTTTCTATCCAATCCATATGGGGTGCTCTGTGCCAGCAACACAACAGTGGGCATGACAGAAGTCCTTCCTCCCCCAGGAGACAGACAGGTCAACAAGTGCCCATGACTCAGCCTAGTGAGACAGAGTTCTTCCCCAAGGAGTCAGGACAGCTTTACAGAAGAGGTAACATTCTTCCTGGGCATTGAAAGATGAATAGGAGATGCCTGGAGAAAGGGCATCCCAGATCCCAGATGGAGGGATGGCTAGGCAGAGGGCTGGGAGGGGGGACTGCAGGCTCCCAGCCAGGCACTCCACACCTTCTTGATTGAGCTGGGCCTACGCAATGTCTGTGCCCATGTCTTTGGGGTTCTGACAGGCTAGGGCCCACATTCACTCTTCGTTCTTTGGCTCGTGTCTTGATATGCCAGTAGCTCTCAGTCTGGGAAGGGAGACCACCCCAGACTTCTAAGGATTTGGCAACAGTATAGACACACTTGCAGGGGCCAGCCGTGTTCACGCATTCGTGGTCCCAGGTCTGGGTATGGCCATCCCCTGTTCTCTCCTCGGCTGCACAGTGAGGACAGCACAGTGCCCAGGGGTGAATCATCCCTTGTGGCAGAGCAAATGTGGACGTTCCCTTGGAATGCATGTGGATCTTGCCCTCAGGACAGGCAGGCCTGACGTTTGCAGGGCAAATCCATGTTGTTCAGGCCCCTCTGATGACAAAGCATGAGTGGTCTCTGTGGGCATTTCCTCGACTCCATCGGGACACTTGCAGTCTATCCAGGGGTGTCAGGATTCTACTTCACACAGGTATCCACAGCCTGTTCTCCCCAAAACCCATGAAGACCTTCCTATGATCGGGTCCCCCAGCCCACCCCCAAACATGCACAATCATTCTCAGGCTAAAAAACCATATTACTTAAGCTTCAGTTGCAGTTTTAATGAACATAAAGCCATCTGAGAAAAGACACAACTTTTCATTTCTTTGGTTAAACCACTTGTAGTCAGTCAAGTATGCTGGATACACAAAAGCTGCAATACTCAACTAACTTTAAGTCTACAACTTAAAGAGTTTGGAGATTAGTATACACCATCACCACAGTCAAGACCATACACTTATTACTGCCTCCAAGTGTTCTCCTCCTTC
This sequence comes from Tapirus indicus, assembly GCA_031878705.1. Taxonomy (NCBI): domain Eukaryota; kingdom Metazoa; phylum Chordata; class Mammalia; order Perissodactyla; family Tapiridae; genus Tapirus; species Tapirus indicus. The sequence continues at coordinate 89,085,550 of CM062929.1, read as the reverse complement.
CTTTTATTCTTTTAATTTAATTTTTCCTTTTGTGGTAAAAGCACACAATACAGCATTGTTAGTTAGAGGCCCTGTGTTGTACTGTAGATCTCCAGAAATTATCCATCTTGCATAAGCAAAATTTTGAAACTTTTCACTATCTCCCCATTCCCCCCACCCCCAGTCCTGGTAACCACCATTCTACTTTCTATTTCCGTGAGTTTGACTATTTTTGGGTTCCTCATAAAAGTGGAATCATGCAGTATTTGTCCTTATTTCATTTACCATAATGTCCTCCAGGTGCATCCACATTGGCAAAAATTTCTCTTTTCTAAGGTTTGATTAACATTGCATGAGACACAACCACTTTGTGTGGAGTTTTGTTGCACATCTGGCTGCGTCTCACATGTGATCATATCAAGTTGCTTATTCACTGCAAATAACACATCTCAACCTGACAATGTCCGGCCAGGACGGAGTTGTTGTCTAGTGGGAGACAACGGAACATTGACCATAGAACTGTCTGAAAAGACGCATGTCAGATAAGACACAGGATGCTCACTCCAGAGAGGGAAAGAAACGGATGTGCAGGGAAGTGTTAGCAGGGAGCACGTGCAGGGACTCCCGAATGTGGATGAGACGAGGAGTAGAGACCGGGGGTGGGATAGAGAGCTGCTCCCGGGAGACGCCGGCTCTGAGCGAATCTGAGTGGGGAGACAGGCTGTCAGGGTCAGAGCAGCCTCCTCTCCTTCCATAGGCACCCCCTGGCCACTGATGCCTAGGTTCTGGAAATCCTCCTTTCTCTTTGTCACCAGGCGCGGTGATCCAGCGTGGCCCCAGAAACCACTCTCAAGCCCACCACCGTGCCCTTACAACTGAGGGACTTCTCCCTGCAGTTCGGCTGCATCCACTGCAGGAACTCCGAGCTGTGCTACACAAAGTGTGGGCCAGGCACACCACTGTCCCCTGGTTGCTGCTTAAGATGCAAACTCTGCAGCCCTGCCTAGACCTACTGTGTCCGAATCCTGGGACACGGGTACCCAGAGGCCTTCAGGGGGGTCTGGTCCCCTCTGCAGTTCACAAACAGCTGCAGACAAAGGCTGAAGGTCTACTTCACAGGCACAGAGCTGAAGTCTTGTTTGGAAAGAGTGTGTTCTTTAGTCCTTCCAGACCTCCATTTGCTGCTTCAGATGAAGGCTGTGAAGGTCTCGTTTCTAGAAACAGACTCTGCCTCCTGGAAATTGTGCCCACTGGGCTGTGATAACTGTGGCCACAAGAGGGCACCAATGGTCACCTAATGGGCACAGCTCAGCCATCCCTGGAGCTCATTGGTTCAGTCTCCCTCTTTCTGTTCTCTTTCACTCCAGTCCCCCTCCTCGAAAGACAAAGTCCTACAGAAGGGAAACTAGAGCCCAGTGTGACAATGGCCCCCTCCTGTAAACACAGCCAGGCCCCCAGGCTGAGCACATAGCAGCACATCCAGGAGCGGAGAGGTTGTACAAAGGGAGATGCAGCGAGCTCAGCTGGAAGCTCCTGGTTCAGAGACCCTCCAACTGCCCTGGCCTAGCATTAGCCCCAGGAACCAGAGAACTCAAGGGAGGCTGGGGAGCCAAGTGGGACCAGGAACATCTGGACCTGTCAAGACTCAGGCCTCTTCTGCTCCTTTCTTAGCAAGAATGTGCGTCATGTCTGGACAGGCTGTCTTCTGTCACCCACAAAGCTGGCCCTGGGAAACTCTCCTTTCTGGCTCTAACCCGCTTTGTCTCCCTGGCCCTCATCGTGCTGGTGTGTCTGGGGATCACCTTCCGCTTATGCCTCTTGCACGTATGTTTTTGCTTTGTTTCAGCGTCCAGATTCTAGGGCGTCCAGATAAAGTCTCCCATCCCAGTTGAGGTGGTGAGGGAGGGCTTGTGGCTGGGATTCAGGTACAGAGGACCCGCTCCCATCACTGGCCCTCCCCAACCCACCCTGTTTGGGGCTTGTCCCTCTCTCCCGGACAGGAGACAATTTTAACAGCTTTGGATGGAGGAGGCACAGTCACGTGTGGGAAGGGACAGGGTGTAACAGCAGAGAGGAGGCCCAGAGGGAAGCGTTTGTCCTGGAGCAGATGAGTGGGACCGATGCCAGGGAGGCTCTGGTGGAAGCCTGAGCCAGGAGGAGCCATGGGTGCCTGTGTGCCTGCAGCCGGGCCTCGCCAGCAGTGGAGGTGGGCTCTGCCCTGGGCCGTGCTGCTGCTTCTCTTGGGTCCCCAGCTCCTGGGGACTCACAGCCAGAGTTCCCAAGAGGAAAGGGACGCTGATGGCCAAAAAGTCATGGCAAGTTACTTCCCTGCTACAGTGGAGTATGCCTTACACACGTTCAACATGCAGAGCAAGGACGTGAATGCCTACAGGCTGGTGCGCATCCTGAACTCCAGGGAGGAACAGGTAGGTGACCACATCTTCCTGCCCTGCTGCCCGGCACTTGCTGTGATGTGAGGGTCAGCGGTGGGAGTCTTATCAAGGGATCTTGTTCATCATTAGAAGTTCAAAAAATACAGGGAAAATACAACCTATTCAATTCATTTTGGTTTTTATAAAAGAAGGGGAAATTTTTAAAAACTCAATCTACTCACATGTAAGATATATTTTCAATCTTTATCATTTTTATGACATTATTTAATGAAGAATGACTTCAAAATATGGACTAAGGGGATAAAGATCTTGAGAAGGGAAATGAGCCATACAGAAAATGTCAGGGAGATAGATTGTGGAAATATTTCGAGGAAATAAAGATATTTAGAAGAAAGAGAGAGAGTAGGGCAGAGAGAGAGGGTGAGGGAGAGAGAGAGAGTAGGGGAGAGGGAGAAAGGGAGAGGGAGAGAGAGGGTGAGAGAGAAAGGGAGAGGGAGAGAGGGTGAGGGAGAGAGAGAGAGTAGGGGAGAGGGGGAAAGGGAGAGGGAGAGAGGGTGAGGGAGAGAGAGAGTAGGGGAGAGGGAGAAAGGGAGAGGGAGAGAGAGGGTGAGGGAGAAAGGGAGAGGGAGAGAGGGTGAGGGAGAGAGAGAGAGTAGGGGAGAGGGAGAGGGTGAGGGAGAGAGAAAGAGTAGGGGAGAGGGGGAAAGGGAGAGGGCGAGAGGGTGAGGGAGAGAGAGAGTAGGGGAGAGGGAGAAAGGGAGAGGGAGAGAGAGGGTGAGGGAGAGAGAGAGTAGGGGAGAGGGAGAAAGGGAGAGGGAGAGAGAGGGTGAGGGAGAGAGAGAGTAGGGGAGAGGGAGAAAGGGAGAGGGAGAGAGAGGGAGAGGGAGAGAGGGTTGAGGATCAGGGACACTGGCCTCTCCCTCATCCTGAGGTCCCGCTGTGAGGTCAGGGCCTCTTCCCTGACTTCCATGTGCTCTGGTCTTCACCTGCGAGAATGGACGTGATTTTACACTCTGCCCCAGACCGTGGTTCCTAATCCTAAAATGTCCTCCTTCCAATGGCATCGCGACAGAGGCAACCAGGAACGCCATTTTCACCTGTGCCGCAGATGTGAACAATGAAAACACTTCATAAAGGAGCACTCTGTGTGCGTGTGTGTGTGTTGGGGATGGATGGGGGCATTACACTTTCTTCCTTTCTCTGGGCCTCTGGACTGAGAGCCTGAAAGAAGGGCATGGGCTCTCCACTCTGCCCCGAGTTAAGTGTCTGTGAACACTGGTGTGCAGTGTCCTGGCTGGTGTGTTCCAGCAGCACTGTGTGGCATTCTTCTGCTGTCGGGCAGGTGAAAGGTGTGAGGAGGGGGCTGTAGGTGAGTCTCCCTCTCTCTGGGATGAGGTTACTCAGCAAACTCTTGCAGAGCCAATGCCCTCCCAGGCCACTGGCACCTGTCCCCGGGAATGCTGTTGTGGCTTCAGAAGCAAGCTGAAAGTGAAGATGCGGTCTCACCGGGGGCACCCGGGGACATGGGGCTGCAGGTGTGTGATGTTAATGGTGTGTGAGTCAGCCTGTGTCTACCCTGGGGCCTCCACGGGGCCTACACACCTCTGCTCTGAACATCTCAAGCTTCCCTTTACCCCAGAGAGCTGACTCAGGCCCAGAGGCAAGCTCCCAAATGGAGTAGCCTTTGGGCCTCTCCCTACATTGCAGGGACCAGCACTAGCAGCTTCTTAGGGGACCAAGATGAGTGTTTCCACTGTAACGTCTCTACACACCACAGGTGGAGACCATGATAGCATTCTCCATGGAGCTGGAGCTTCGCAGAACCAGGTGTGGGAAATTTGACGAAGATATTAACAACTGCCCCTTTGAAGAAAGCTCAGAGCTGAATAATGTAAGATACATCTACTTCCCTCAGGTTACACAGCTGTGGACTCTGAGTGGGGTGCAGTGGGGGCTGAAGCCGATGACAATGTCATTCCTAGGGACAGAGGAGGCAGGGAGCTGCAGGCCCTCCTTGCCCACTGCTTGTGCTGCAGTCGGGGGCCTAGCAAGGCAGGGAAAGTCCAGGGTCCATTTGCAGGCCCCTGGCCATTCTGAGATCCCGACTCTGCCCACTTACCCTGTTCTAGCTGCCTGTACCCTGGGCCACACTGGTGTCAGACTGGTCCTGCCCACTTGGGTTCCAGTCTCCTGGGTCCGAGCACAGACGTCTCCTCTCTGGTCTTCATCAACCTCCCTTCCCTGCGTTCTGGAGAAGTAGCACCTCAAGGGTGGCCAACATCACCTTTGCCTGAGTGCGCAGTTCTCAGGTGCCCGTGGCACTGACCAGTGCCCGAGGAGGTGGTGGTTGAAGAGGGGTCCTGCTGTCCTCCCTCCTAGGTCTCACCCTGGGCCCTGCTGAACTGCACTTCCTGACTGGGGAATAAGGGGATATGAACCCCAGCTCTGGGACTAGCCCACCTAGGGTTAGAGGCCCCTCTAAGATGACACCTGCTGGCAGGGCGCATCCGACTGTGCTCTTGAGCCATGGATCACACTGGGACACACCACAGGCCTGGGGAGGGGAGAATGACACAGGTGCCCTGGTGTCAGGAGAGATCCAGATCAGGACCATCCAGGACTCAGGCTGGGGCTGCACCTAATGTCCAGAGCCTGCATCTCCCAGCTGTTCACCTGGGAACGCAAGGTTGGGATGGATGCTGTTTCGAGCTGGAGACACAACCTCTCCAAGACTCTTCCACCCACACTCCATTCCTGTGTTTGTCCCCTCAGACTTTCACCTGCTTCTTCACCATTGACACTGAGCCCTGGAGAACAACTTTCCATCTCCTATACAAGACCTGCTTGGCTGGGTTCCGCTGAGTGAGACCACACCCCCTCCAGGCCGAGGGCTGTCCTCCTTCTAGATGCCATCAGTTCCCAAGAGGTGGGCCTTCAGTGGTTGAGCCGACTTTGTTCTGTTCTCTTTATTTTCAGGTGTCTGGGGTCTCACAGCCGGGCAATGTGGGAACTCCTCCTTGTCCATTTTCCTCGTGTAGAATAGACCATTAAACATCAGCATTGCAAGAGGCTTTGTGTGGCATCTTCCCCAGGGGGGGAGCTGGGCAGTTGATGGAGTCCTCCCAGGAGGGCAGCCTGGTGGGCCCAGGGCGGGTGGGTCCTGTTTCCTTCTTGGACCTCCTGAGCCAGCTCCAGGTGGCACAACCTGGAAGCACTGGTGCTTCTGAGCTGCTGTCTCAGGACTCATGAGGGATGACCTACATCCCCAGAAGTGCAATGAGCATGACCTGGAGGGAACCCAAAGTGCACGATGGACCGAAACAGGGCCTCAGGCCCCTCAGGACTCACGTGCCCCCTGTCTTGGGGGCGTGCTCACACACATTCTCTGGTTCATGACAGGTGGGAGGAGGTGGGAGGGAATTGTACCCTCCACTCAAAGAGCGGTCCAGCCACCAGCCACAGCAGCAGCATCCCTGGAACCTCTTAGGAACATACAGTCTTGGGGCCTCCTGACCTTTGGACAAGGAGGCTGTGTTGTCAGAAATTCCCAGGGGATTCACAGGAAATTCAGTGTGTGACGTCTCTTGTAGCAGATGCTACTGGGGCTCTCCTCGAATCTCCTAGAACAGGATTCAGGAAACTTGTTTCCTAAAGAGGTGGAACGTAACCCTGGCCACTGGGCCATGTGTCCTCCTTCTCAAGTCCCCAGTGTCACTCTGTGTCTGGAAAGCCCGTGGACAGTGTGAACACAAACAGGAGTGGGAGTGTTCCAATAAGACTTGATTTACACACATAGGCAGGGACTGGATTTGGTCCTTGGGCCGTAATTGCCCCCTCCTCCACTGGGCGCCCCTTTAGTGCCCCTGCAGCGGGCGACCCAAGGACCAGCAGGTTCCTGTTCCACCGCAAGATCCCCATCTCCCCCAGCTCTGCTCAGGGCTTTCTCTGTGCAAGTGGAGCTCCAGCAGCAGAGCAGGGCCCACCCGCAGGGGGAGGGGTAAGGCCTGAGGAGAACACTCCATCCCTGGGGAGGGCGGCAGGGGTGGGGGTGGGGGGCCGGCCCAGTGTGCCAGTGGCAGGAAGGCCAGTCAGAGGCGAGTTCCATGTGGTTCTCACACTTCCCAGCAGGGGAAAACCCATGGCTGCAGGCTGACCCATTATAAGAGCCACACTGGCTTTCTCCCTTCTCTGCCTCCCTGTCCCACTGTGCCTCCTGCGATCATCTCCCAAACAAACTACCTGCACTCGAGCCTGCGCTGCAGGGTCTCCCTGGGGAACCAGACCAGATGTGTGCTGTTAGACATCCTCTGGACGCGTCCTCCACAGAGACCTGCTGCGCTTCCCAGGACGTGTGATTCCAGGCCAGGCCGAGGGGAGAGCCAGGCCATGGGCGTCCTCGCTGCAGGCCGAGCATCGCTCAGCGTGGGCACCACTCTGTCGTCCCACAGCCCTGCCTGCCTGGTCCTGGATTTGAGTAGATTTTCCTGGAAGACTCTCCCACCACCCTCCTGTCTTCTCCCATCCCTGGTCTTTCCGGAGTCGTGGCTCATTCAACAGAAGGAAGCTTAGAGGGCGCCTTTACCCACTGTGCTTCCTTCTCCTGCTTTCCTGGGAGTCAACCTCACTCATTCCACTTGGGTGCCATCTTCAGGCAGCTCCCGGGAGAGGGTCTCCTGTGTGGTCAGTCCAACGGGGGGAGACCTGGCCCTGGACCCTTTGTGAGCACACTCCACCTCCTCGGACTGACGAGGGAGCATGTGACAGAGGTATCAAGCATAGCCCCTGGCAGGACACGCTGATTCCTGCCTCACTCAGCTCACACATGTGGGCTTTGCCTGTGGTTCTGTCCCTCCCAAGGGCATCTACAGGACGTGGGGATTTGTCCCGCTCCCCACTGTCTCTCCAGCACCGCGAGGGTGAAAACATGTGCCAGGTGCTCGGTCTTGTGAGTAACAGGTGTAGGGCTGAGGAACTTGTTGTCATAGGAAGACCCATCCTCCCCTGCCCTGCGCATCTCTGCTTGGCTCTGGGGTCATCCGGGCCACTTCTCCTCCTCTGGAATCTGTGTGTTGAAGTATCAGGGAAGCAAGTTTCTGGAAATTCAGTGTTGCTCTGAGGTGTCCCTGGGCAGCACCCTGCCAGAGGCAGAAGCAGGAGGTGGCTGTGAACACAGAGTCAGAGGCATAACTGGGCCCCAAACCTGAGGAAGGGCAAGGGACTCAGCCCGCGGCTCAGTCTCTGGAGCTCCCTCTCTCTGGAATGTGAGTCTAGTTGTGACTCTGCATCCTCCTCGCTGCTAAGCCTTCAGCCTCAGTCCAGGTCATCAAGGCATGCAGCTGGAATCAAGCGGAGCAGTGGAGGAAATAGCTGTTTCATTTATCAAATGCTCACTATCCTTATCCTGTGTTCTGCTCTGTGGCCACTTTCCCACCTACCAAGGGCACAGTGGACACTTTCCTCAGCTTTCCCAGGGTGTTAGGGGCTGGGCCCAGACTGGGGGCTCAATAAATACAGGACTGAACACAAAGTAATAATGGAGAACTTGGGGAGGTCTGTGCAGATGCCAGGGTCTCTCCCATGGGTGACAGAGGAAGGAGGAAGGGGCTGGAACCTGGGGGAAGGGCTGTTATGGGGTGTACACAGGACACACCCCAGCTGTGTGTGGTCCTTGCCCTGTGGGTTCTTCAGCCCGACTCCCTCACATTTGGAATCTCCATTTCAGTTCCTAATGCTCAGACGCCCCTCGGGTCCTAGGACGTCCCACGGGATTCGGCCTCTGGTTTTTCCCTGGCCCTGGGCTATCCTAGGAAAGGAAAATCCCTGCTTAAAAGGTGTATTTTTGACTCCCCCTGTTTTTGTTTTTTCCAAATTATTCATGATCTAAGTGGGGGAAAAAAAGCCATGGTGGCAAAGCTAACACTTCTGTCATCCCCGTGTCATCTAGCAGCACGTCTCTGCAGAGAAGGGTAGGGAGCAGGATGAAACTTTTCATGGGCCGCTGGCCACGACGTGGCCAAGGTTACAGGCTTCAATTTAACGAGCCTTCGAACCTTGGAAGAGAATGAGCCAACACCGAAGGTGTCTCAGAATCCGTGTGCCCACACATTCCAGTTCCCTCCATGCTCACTCAGTTCCCTCATAAAATTCGCCAATTGTGGGCAAATAAAAACTCAAAAACCTCATTAGTCAACAGAGTTATCTTGACCCTGATTCTTCACCCTAACTAACTCAACGCCTCAGAAGGGCCCAGGCGGTTTTGGAGATTTGAATTTGATCCAGTGCACTGTTAATGCTAACCAGCTAACCTTGGATGTGGGCAGCAAAGTCTAGCTGGCCCCAAATGCTTGCAACAGGTATTATGGGTAAGATGAAAACAACCAACTGAGCTGTGTGAACACCCCGGGTCCCTCCAGGTGCAGCCATACTGCCAGGGTTCTGAGGAGAAAACCTGTCTCTATGGGCTGCTCATGGGCCGTGGCGGGGCCGGTTGGCTCCAGCTCCGGAGGAGGAGACAGTGCCCTGGCAGCACAGGCTGCACACCCACAGCAGTCGGGGCTGAAGGCGGAGGTGGGCGGAGAGGTGCAGGCTGCAGGGGCTGGAGGTGTGGCATAGAGATCCCCATTGCAGGGGTGTGGGGGCAGCAATGTGACAAGAACTGGCCTGCCCATGTCCCCAGAACTCTGTGAGCACACAGAGGGAGGGAGCCCAGGGTGTGCCTTCCCCAGGACACAGCTGTCAGGGGGAGTGCAGCCCAAGTGTTCCCTGCCACCTGACCTCACGCAGGCAAGGGTGGCCCCAGCCTGCATCTCATAGTGGACCTGCGCTCCAGTATGAGGTGGTTTCCTCCAGAAGCTGACCTTGAGACAAAAATCCAAGTGCAAGTGGTTTATTTGAAAGTGATCTCAGAAAACACCAGAAGGGCAGCGAGGAAGTGGGAAGGGCAAGCAGCACATAATGGTGAGCAGACTAACAGTGGTGGCACCGAGGGCTCCGTCCCTCTGGGCACATCTCAGAGACTGGGGAGAATGCACCCCTCTGTGATCTCTCAGGGGCTCAGAAGACTGCGCTATTCATCCTCCAACTTCTGCACTGGCTGAGGGCTCTCCCTGGGGCACTGCCTGCCCAGCATCCAGGCCTGCCCCTCACAGGAAGAGAGAAAGCCCTCAGGCAGAGAGGCTCAGGTGTTTGCAGTAGGCCCTGCCAGAGAAGAACTCTGGGGGAGTGTCTGCCTGTCAGCCAGGTGGCCTCTGTGCTTCCCCATCTCTCACATTTCTCAGTTAGAACCTAATTCTGTGTTATTGTTGGCATTTCCTGGATTGCCTTGACCTGCACACCAGTGCTGTAGTTTCCACATCCAGGTGTCAGAAAGTGGCTCTTTCTGGTCATGTTAACCTCCTTCATCATCTCAGCCCTCCCAACACACACCCTGAGGTAGCCAGCCTCCAAGAGGGCCTCCACTGGTCCTCATCTGCTGGTCTTCACACCCTTGTAGAGGCCCCTCCCACACCAAACCAGGGCTGATCTGGGTGACCAGTAACACAGGAAGAGGTGATGGTGTGTGACCTCTGAAACTAGGTCACAAAGGGCATTGTGTCTTCCATGTTGGTCTCTCGGAACACTCTGTCTGGAGGAAGCCAGCCACCATATCAAGCATACAGCAGCCCCGTGGAGAGGCCCACATGGAGGAGAACATAGACCTCCTGTCAACAGCCAACAACAACCTGCAGCCATGAGTGTGAGCGCCTAGGAAGTGGATTCTCCAGAGCCCAGCTAACCTTCAGGTGAGGGCAGTGCAGTCAATGTCTGAGTGTAACCTCATGAGAAATGACACCTGGAGCTTCCCAGCCAAGCCACGCCCCGATCCCTGACCCACAGAACCCATGAGACACATAAATAAACTGCTTAAGCCACTAAGGGCAGGGTGGTTAGTCACGCAGCATTAGATGTCTAGTACATCCTATGTGCACACGTGCATGCACATACACACACACAAATGCAGCCTACTCTCCATGCACCGTCACTATTGCATTTTTTCTGCCTCAATTCAAAACCAAAAGTACAACACAAATCTGCAAACGACCCCAGATTGGATCTGGGGTTTAAAACTGTTTCTGAGCCATCAGGCTGGGTCTTCCCAGGAGTCCTGGGCAGAGAGATTTCTGGGGAAATCCACAGATGGACACTCTCAAGGCAGCCAGACCCTCAGAACCTTGCAGAAACTACCCACCAGCTTGAAGCAATTGAGGGCTGGGTCGTCTGGTTAGTTCTCTAGAAAGAGCTGTCAGAAAAGTAATTTGTGCTCAGAGTTTGGTGAAATATGGAAACACGTTCACACTCTCTTCCATTCGTTGGGAGCAGATTGCCCCTGCTAGTAGCTGCCTTAGCCACTGGAAGGGGCTGCCCAGCTCTGTAAAAAGGCATCGCATTCTCAGCATCAGCCCCTGAAGAACACACAAAAAAGCAAAAAGGCCACAAAAATATGATCAATGGGTCAGCTGTGTCATTTAAATGTTTTGCAAGTGTCTTTGCTTCTTTAAAATGGAAGTGTGAGTGGCAGAATGTGCTAGAAGATAATTAGACATCTTTGCATTGTTTCTTCAGCATAGTGAGTTCAAATTTCCAGGGTTTTGATGCAACAATAAAGGTGCAAAGAAACATCTAAAAGAGACAAAAAAAAAATAATAACAATCAGCTTGTAAGAAAGAAAAATGAAAAACAACAAAAATCAACAAAACAGAAGTTCCTATTTCCAGGTGCTGGGATTTGGCTTCGAAGGGCTAAAGAGGCCATCTAAGCCAGCCATGCTCCTCAGTCCCTGGAGCTGCTGACCTGGGACCTGATGGCAGGGGAGCCAGCCTCACTCACCAGGATGGAGCCCTGTCAATTGACCTGCCTGTGATCTGAAGGCATCATGGACATGGCTCCGTCAGCTCCAGGAGAGCAAGCGCTGGAGCCCAGGAACTGGTCATCATCCAGAAACCCTTATCTCTAGCTCTGGCCCTCTTTTAGCCATGCCACTTCTCTGCAGCCCATGGAGACCCCAGGCTACATGGAGGGCCTAGTGGGTCTTTCTCGGGGAAGGCAACACAATGAGAATAGTTCAGGGTCCTACAAGCCTTGGGGAGGGGGGTCAAAGTCTGGCCAGAGACCACAAAGAAAAGCTTGCAGCAGAGGAGCTAGGAGGAGACTCTTCCCAGAGTCTGCAGAATGAGGGGGGCTTCAGGCTCACAGTGTGCAGTGAGCTCACAGTGTCCCTCCTTTCTCTCCTAAAATCTTTATTCAGTTAGGATAAAAATGTAAAGCAGGAATACCTCCATTATATCAATGGAAATGTGAATGGCAGCATCAAATAGAACTGACATTGTATAAGATACAAAGACTGAGGGATCAGATTGAGGGAGAAAATAAGATCAAGCTACCCACAACCCAGACAGGCCATTGAAGGACCAAGGCCAGGCTGGAGGGATGCCCGGGCGAGAGGGGAGTCCAGGATGGGGTGAACAGGTTCGTGGCAGTGGTGGGGAGAAGAGAGAGTAAGCTCATCGGAGAGTTAGCTAATTGCTTAACTTCTGGATCAGCCAAGGTAGACAGGAAACAATCAAGGAACAGGAATTGAAAACCCAACTATCAGGGTCAATCCTAGAGGACACTTTAGCAATGTATATTAAAAATCTTTAAGAGATGAAAAAATATTGGACAATTAATTCAAATTCTGGGAACTTTACACTAAAGAGCTTCTACAAGGCAAATGAAACCAGGATCAAAATGAATAAACAACCCACCAGCTGGGAGAAAATATTTGCAAATCATTTGTCTGACAAGGGATTAATCTCAGTAATATATAAAGATCTCATACAACTGAGCAACAAAAAAACAAACAACCCGATCAAAAAATGGGCAGAGGATATGAACAGACATTTCTCCAAGGAAGAGATACAGATGGCCAATAGACACATGAAAAGATGTTCAACATCACTAATCATCAGGGAAATGCAAATCAAAACTACACTAAGATATCACCTTACACCCATTAGAATGGCTATAATCACAAAGACAAATAACAACAAATGCTGGAGAGGTTGTGGAGAAATGGGGACCCTCATTCACTGCTGGTGGGAATGCAAACTGGTGCAGCCTCTATGGAAAACAGTATGGAGAGTCCTCAAAAAATTAAAAATAGAAATACCGTATGATCCAGCAATCGCACTCTTGGGCATCTACCCAATGGACATGAAATCAACCATCACAAGAGGCGTATGCACCCCTATGTTCATTGCAGCATTATTCACTATAGCCAAGAAGTGGAAGCAACCCAAGTGTCCCTTGACTGATGATTGGTTAAAGAAGATGTGGTATATACATACAATGGAATACTACTCAGCCATAAGAAAAGACAGAATTGTCCCATTTGCAACAACATGGATGGACCTAGAGGGTATTATGTTAAGTGAAATAAGCCAGAGAGAGAAGGACAGACACTGCATGAACTCACTCATATATGGAATATACGTGAACACACGGACAGAGAGAACTGATTGGTGGTTACCAAGGGGAAGGGGGGTGGGGGGTGGGCACAAGGGGTGAAGGGTTACATCCACAAGGTGACGGACAAACAAAAATGTACAACTAAAACCCCACAGTGTTATAAACTATTAAGACATCAATAAAAAAAATTCTGGGAACTTTACCTATAAGTAAACAATAATCAGATATACATGCAAATAGAAATAAAGAAGAATAGTCATTAAAACATTGTTTATAATAACTAAAAATTAGAAAAAACTTAATTCTCAGGGATTGGCTAAATAAAATGTGAAAACACCATTAAATGAAATCAAATAGTTTCATGATATGGTGCTCTCAAATAATGGTACTATTTTAGAAATCCTTAGAGTTTATTATTAAATGAAAATCTCGATTATGGAGCAATGTACACTATGATTCCAACTATACAAAAATACAAATATAATATAAAATATAGAAAAAAACTAGGATATATAACAATATATCAACAGTGGTAAGCTTTACATAAGGGTATTTTTAATGGATTTAAGCTACTTAATACTCTGAATATTTCCAAATTTTCTACATTAAATGAATCAGGCCAATACTTATTTAAAATAACATCAAGTTTCAGAATTTATTTTCTAAGGAGCTCAGATGTTACCCTTTTTTTCTTTCTAAATTTCAATAAATACCTAAAGAAAAGAGATAAGCTCAAATCTACAGGAGCTCTATGAATCAGGAAAGGACCCCATGCAAGGGCAGAGACAGGGAGGAATCTCACATGATAAGTGGATGCAAGCAAGGTAATGGAAGTCTATGGAGTGCCAAGTACTCTATATAGAGGATGAGAGCATAAGAGGAAACCAAAAAAGCCAGCTGCTTCCAAACTCCACAAACCTTAAAGTCATCCTTGACTTTCCTCCCCTCACACTCCATGGCCAGTCCCTCAGCAAATTCTGACCAAGACTTCCAGAGACATCCAGAACTGAGAACCTGCACCATCCTAACCAACATCATCTCTCATCTGAGCTATTCCAATAGACTCCTTGTAGACTCTAACTGATCTTGCTGTCTCCACCCCTGTCCCTTTCCTGAATTTTCTCCATTTGTACCTCCAGGACTCTACTCCTCTTGTCTCTACGCAGCATGTCTTGGAAAACCAATGACCTCTATCGGCTGTGCCAATGGGCATCCTTACCCTCTGAGCCCTATGGGCTGGGCCAATGGGCACCCTTGCCCTCTGACCTCTATAGACTGCATCAATGAGCACCCTCTGGCTTCTAGTTGGGTTTGGCCAAGGGGAGATAGAGGCAGGAGAGTGGGAGGCATGAGGAGAGTGAGGTCAGGGGGTTACAGTGGGTTGGCTGTATTCCTCCACCTGAGGCACCAGACAGGGTCCCTCTGATTGCTCCAGAGAAAAGGATAGTAAAAAGAAAGTCCTAGAAGTGAAAACCTGAATGACCACTAGGAATATTAAAACATCTCAACCTTACTAGAAATCAGGGAGATGAAAAGTGAAATAATGAGGAGATAACATTTCACATACATCAGACTAGAAAAATTTAAGACTCAAAACAGCAAGTGCTGGCAAGGTTGAGGGGAAATGAACAATTATACACGCCACTGAAGGAAGGTGTGCTGGTTCAACCACTTTGGAGAGTACAGTTGAAGCTGTGTGTCGCATGTGGCCTACCACACTAAAATTGAAGTGACACGTGCTCCACAATGCGGCAGCTCCCAGCGTCATCCCTGGGGAGATTCCTAACCCTGGTCAGTCAGCACGTGTCAGGTCTTTCACTGTAGCACTGTTGTTAAAAGTGAAAAGTTAAAACAACCATATTGTCCAAAATAGGGAAATGGTTAAATACAATGAAATATAGTCATATAAGAGATTAATATACAGTAATAAAAACAATTTTTAGCCAATTTCTATACACACCAACTGGCCCAAAAAATCATTTGGCATAAATAAATAATAGAAGATTGTACCAATATAAATAAATCTCAAAACATATTGTTGAATAAAAAAACCGAGAAAGTTCCAAAATTTGTGTAAATTTTGAAAAACACACAAAACTCTACATATGTAGATAAAAGTTTTAAAAAATGGATAGTAACACTACTCACCAATTTTAGGAGACTGGTTATCTTTGAGAGGGGAGGTGGAATGGATGTGTAACATTTTACTTGTTAAAATAAATAATTAGAATTAATGTGATAAATGACAACCATTATAAACTCTATGTGGCAGGTGCACGAGCCACACACCTTTTGCATTTGAGGATCCTGTTGTAATAAGCAGTTTTCACTTTCTCCTGCAATTTTCTTGCACATTGTTCGGGCAATTTTGACTTCAAGAAAGTAGTCCAGACTATCTGTGACCTGTCAATGAGTAATTTAAAAATTAGATATCACAAAAGAATACATGGTATCAATCGTCATTTCTGATAAATAAACATGTTATTGCCTGCTTAGGGTCAACGAGCCTGTCTCCTATAGATTCCTTGCCAGAAGTTTGGGGGTTTGGGGGTTACCTTGATATCTTGCTGTCTCTGTTTCTCTGTCTCTCCCTCATTAAAGTATTTAATTTTAAAGTAATGACAACTGTCCCCAAGATAAAGTGAGAAACTATTCCACAAAGAATATTTTCCTGGGAAAGCTAATGGTTTGCTTTTTGGAGCTTGGGAAATGAACAGCAGATGTTGTAGTATCCTCATACCTAGTCAATAGATATTGAAGGAAGAAAAGACATCCCAGAACTGAACTCCGCTTGGAGTGGATGGCTTCTTTCTAAAGCCTTCCATGCTTTTGCAGTTTTAGTAATCCACTCCTTATTCCACGTGATACACCCTCCACAATCCCTCATTTCCAGGCATCTTCCTCACCTGTGTGGAGCCCACCATCAGCCTTTTATTCAAGGAGGGCCCGGTGGGGACATGGAGATGCATGATGGCAAAGGTAGACTTTTATTATTAAAAAATGAACAACAAGAAAACAAGGTTTACAAAACATAGGGGAAAACATATTAAAGAGAATGACCAAGTTACACACAATAACTGACCCCAGAAGAATAAGTGATAATTCAGAAAATATAGTAAACATTTTGGAAATTCTAGAAAAGTTGCCTGGGCATTGAACAAAATGGATGTGGCAGGCAGAATTCTAAGGGTGATCTCATGAATATAAAACATACTTCTAAAATTTCCATTTACATATGTGAGTGTACAGAAAATGTCTGGAAGGACAGCGCGAACCACTTTTGGTGGTGCCCTCAGGACGAGTCAGACTGGAAATGCAAGAAGATGAATGTTCGCTTCCGTTTTTTTAACTCAGCAACTTCCAAACCTACTCCTAGTACTCTTTTTATGACTGGATATCAAGCTTCTCAACCTCAACACCATTGACACTGGGGCTGGATCATTCTTTGCTCGGGGGCCGTCCTGTTCACTGTAGAGGGTTTAGCAGCATCCCTGGCCTCTGCCCCTAGATGTCAGCAGCCCCTTCAGGTGTGATGACCAAAAATGCCTCCAGGTATCGCCAAGAATCCCCTGCTGAGCAAAACCCATGCCCAGCTGAGGACCACTGCTTTATATTTGAGTAATAGTTCCAAGTTAAATTATCATACAAACAGACTGCTCTAAATCATACTCAACAGCCACCAAGGGCAGCCAGCCCTAATTTGACCCCTATTGCCCAGGAAGGGGAAGCAGATAGGGGTCCTGGCTACTGAGGCAGCCCCTCTCTCCTTTCACAGACAGACCATGCTGACTATGAGCAGG
This sequence comes from Tapirus indicus, assembly GCA_031878705.1. Classification (NCBI taxonomy): domain Eukaryota; kingdom Metazoa; phylum Chordata; class Mammalia; order Perissodactyla; family Tapiridae; genus Tapirus; species Tapirus indicus. Next base: position 89,068,893 of record CM062929.1, on the reverse strand, counting down.
CAGCCTGGGTTCAAATCTTGGCTCCTCCACTTAGTAGCTGTGTGAACTTGGGCAGGTTACTAAACCTCTCTGTGCTTGTTTCCTCCTCTGTAAAGTGGAAGTAGTTCCTACTTAACCAGTTGAGACCTGAACTGGTGAGCATGTGAAAAGCAACTGAATCTGGCACAGATTAAACTTTATTTAATTGTCAGCTGTGGCTCCAGGCTACTGCCAGTGCTTATTTTTGCCAGCACTCACATTGCGCGAACTTCAGTCAACTATGAACTAGAGCAGGTGGCTGCAAACTTTCACTTTAAGGCCCAGAGAGTAAATATTTTAGGCTTTGCAGACTGCATCGTCCTGTCATGGCAGCGTTCTGTTTATAGACACTGAAATTTGAATTTTATGTAATTTTCAAATGTCACAAAATATTCTTTTTATTTCTCATAACCACTCTTAGCTCATGCGGCACATGAAAATAGGCAGCAGGCCAGACTTGGCCTTGGGCTGTAATTGGCCAACTCGTGAGCTAGATCTTTGCACTTTTTTTTTTTTTTTTTTTTGTGAGGAAGACCAGCTCTGAGCTAACATCCGTCGCCAATCCTCCCCTTTTTGCTGAGGAAGACTGGCCCTGGGCTAACATCCGTGCCCATCTTCCTCCACTTTATATGGGACGCCACCACGGCGTGGCTGACAGGCAGTGCGTCGGCGGGCGCCCGGGATCCGAACTCGCGAACCCCGGGCTGCCAAGCGCGGACTAAACCGCTGCGCCACCGGGCGGCCCCTAGATCTTTGCACTTTTAATTAAATCATCCAATAAGATAGCAGACGTTTTCTTTATATAGGGCCTGTGTATGTGTTATTAAGTGTAATTCGGATTGTCACCAAGCATTTTTCTTTCTGCTTTTGTTTTGTCTTGAGTTATTTTTGTTTGGGAGGGTGCATTTTTTCTTACCTCTTTCTTCAATATGTTTTCCAGCCATATGTAGATGGAATGTCAGGGAATTTACATTACCTCAGTTCTAACCTCTTTTTGAACCTATTTCTACCTGAATTTTTTGAATTCTTACCTGCGTTCAAGAGCTTACAGTGAACTGAGAAATAAAATGTACATTCATGAAAAAAAAACTACCACATAACAGAAAATGATATATAATTTTTAAGATACATGAGTATTTGATTTATTATTAAATACCCACCTATGAAACAGAATCATCTATTTCTATTTGTGTGAGTGGGGAAGCATAGGTAAAGAGAAGTCCAAGAAAGCAGAATAGTTCTGGAAAAGGTGCTAACTTCACTAAAGAGAGGTACTCAATACAGATGAGACCCTGAGGCAGTGGATATTCATGAGGTTTTAATTCGGCCACCCATCGGTGACACACATTCTGACCCTGGGTGTCCCTACCTGAGAAACACAAACAGCATAACCAGGACCACACAAAAGAACCAGAGGGAGCCCACGTCTCAGTGTGTGGAAGACGGCTGAGGAGCCAGAGGTCCCAGCTTCATGGGGGATAAAGCCACCAGATGAACCTTCTGAGCACAGAAGGCAATAGGAAACTAGGGCAGCTTGGCTGGTGACTTGGAGGGATGGACAGAAAAGGTTAAAGGGAAGATGGTGGAGAGACATGGAGCTAGTGAAGGAGGAAGAGGCGCAGAAGACAAGTCCCTGCACTGCATGTTGTGCCAACGTCACCCACAAACCGGGTCCAGGGCAGCCCCCGTTCACTTTCTGCCCCTCTCTTTCCTTCCTCAAACTCCACCCAGATTGCACTAACTCCTGTTCCTCTGTGCACCCTACTACTTCCTATCTCAGGCTCCTACATAACCACAGTACAATCATCTTTCTCAGGAAATATGATGCTGGTCTTCTATGACATAGTCCATATTCGAATCCCTCCAATTGCCCTAATAACATCCTTTCCGGTTTGTTTAAATCTGAGATAACACAGGACCACACATCACATTTATTGTCATGTTTCTTGTCTCCTTGAATTGAGAACAGTTTTCCTGCCTTTTATCCATCTTTTATAACATTGACATTTTTAAGTGGTCTTATAAAATGCCCCATAATGTGGCTCTGTCTCATTGTTCCTCATGATTACCTCCAGGGTAAGCATTTAGGCGAGAATACCACACACAGTGATGTTGTGTCCTTTCAGTGACATCACGTTAGCAACGCATGGTGTCAATTTATCGACAATTATTAGCAATTATTTATTGACAAGTTATTACCAATTTACTGGTAACAAGAATTTGGTGAACAAGGCGTTCTTGATTTTAAGGGTATTTTTTATCCATTGTAATTAATTAATAAGTAATTCCTGAGCCATTTGTTCCCCAGCACTCCCCAGTGGTTATAGCATTTGTTGATCTGTACCTGAATTAGTTTTTACCATGGGGTTGAAAAGGTGATTTCTGGCTACATATTCTTTTACATCCATACGTAGGCATTTTTCTGTGAAGACGAGCCTTCCCTTCTGCCCTGTTTCCTTTCTTCAGTGAAAACTGGACTTGGCATTTCTTTGCTTGTTCATGCATTATAATCCATCCCTGTCATGACTCTTCTGATGATATCAGCTCAAATTGTCCTCCACTTGGCCCTTTCTGGGCTCTTACCTATGCTTTGATATGGCTATAGCCAATTTTAAGTTATTTTAATGGATATGTTATGTTTCATCCCAGAATAATAAAGGATGAAGTATAATTAATTTTTCTCCAAAAACCCCTAAAATAAGATTAATACATTTTGGCTAAAGGCATCTCTCAGCTGCTTTCCACTCTCCGGTCTCAGTAGCCATCCATGGACAATGGGCCCACCAGGATGGCGGACATGGAGAGAACAAGCAAGGAACGAGCACTCACTGACCTGCTCCTGGGATTTCAGAACTTTCACGACCTTGAAGGCGTACTTGTCTCTGCTGGCCTTGTTGTACTCTTTCATGGCGAACCACAGCGCCTGCTGCACATACACGTAGGTTTCCGGGATGTCTTGGAATTTCCTCACCACCTTCGGCGAGCCCCAGGCCTGGATGCCTCTGGACACAAGGGCCAAAGAGGCCACCAGGAGCAGCAGGCTCGGGCAGAGTCTGGCCATGGCACCTCAGCCAAGGGGGCACAGGCAGCGTTCCTTCTGTCCTTCCAGGGCTGGGGTGGGGTGTGGGCCGGGCTCGCCCCACTGCCTCTGTACCCCAGTCCTCCTGGCACTTCTGCGGGTGAAAAGGAGAGAATGGCTGTTAACATCGTCTTTTATTGGCTTCTTTCTCTGGGGCATCTTCTCTGGGGCTTCTCCCCAAAAAGAAGCCACGAGAAATCTGCAGTCACAATTCAGTCCATTTCCCATCTTGGCCGCTTCTGTTCTGGAAGGATGCGTAGCTCAGTGCACTCACACATGGAAGGTGCACACTCATGCACGCACACGCATACACACCCTTTTTCTTCCCTGCCAGGTGCCCCTACTCCTGTCCATGTGGTCCCTGTATATCCCGTGAAGGTGCCTATTGTCTCAGGTCTGTGTGCACAGACAGGCACAGACAGCAGACACGCTGCCACAGGGAGAACGTGGGCCTCAAAACTCATCTTATTTGTTTCCTTTCCAACGTGAAATCCTCAGCTAAGCTTTGTACTGGCCTCAAAACCGTGCCCTGCATCTCCCCCTTTCTAGTCAGACTCAGTGATCACACTGGGATCTGTTTGCTGAGTATCATTGAGTCTTGCCAGGCCCTGTAATAGGGACTTCACATGCGGCCGCATAATGAGTAACCCCTTTTATACAGAGGAAAATGGGACTCACACAGAGGTCAAGTAAATGCCTCAGGCCACACGATTAAGCGTGGGAGCTTTACCTCGTGGCCTGCCCTGACGTGTACCTTCAGACCCACCTCAGTGTGACATGTGTGTCCACACACACCTGTTAGATGTAGATCAAGCTCATAGTGTGCACTTGCCCCTGAGGAGATTCATTCTACTGGAGATGAAGCGGGACACAGCCGTGAGACCCAGGCCCAGCAGTGCATGTGTTCAGTATAGACAATGAGAAGCGAATAGCTTGAGAGACAAAGGCCGAGTCCCTGCGTGTGTTCCTTCCAGATACGTGGTGAGTGCAGCAGGTCCCAGCGGAACGTAGAACGTGATGGCACAGCCAAGAGACATGTGACCCTCACCAGGCTGAATGTCCATGAGGCACACGCAGCACAGGACGCTCACGAGGACTGAGTGCAGCCGCCATCCGGGCGCAGGATGTCCTGCCCCAGGAAGCGCAAACCAAACCCCAGCTGGCAGGAGGCGGGTCAGCATGCCCAGCTGTGCCTGGCAGACTTGCCAATGTGTTTTACTGACCTTTTGAACACTTAGCTCAAACTTCCATCTCGGGCCTCGTAACCCCCATCAGCAGGGAGGCCGCTACAGCAGAGAACATCACAGGCCCGAATCCACCTCCACCCCGCTTGCCCCGTGTCTTAAGCATGTTAACCTGCTCCTTTTCATTACCTAGCTTCTGCTCAATGGTTTACGCTGATTTGATACACGTGGGATTCAAGCAGCCAGCTTTGGCCTGTGAGCCTCTCTGCTCCATGCTCTCTGCAGTAAGTTGCTCAGGAAACATGTGGAGGCCACCCTGGCACATGGTCATTTCCCACTCGGCACAGCTACGCTCCAGACCTACCTCAGAACCAAGCTCTTCACCGCGTTCCTCCTTGCCGAGCCTCGTGCTGGCTGTCCTGGCCCTCAGGTGGTAGCTTTCTCCTTCCTGAGGACCTGAGCTCTGACCAGCTCCCACCTCGTGGGCCACTCTCCGTCCCCAACACACTCGGTGCCTGCCCCTGCGCCTGGTCAGGGTGTCAGTGGGGCCTGAGCTCAGGCATGCTTCTGCCCTCTGGCTGCACTCTCTGGCCAGGTGGTGACATCTATGGCCCCTTTGTGAGGTAAGCCCAGCCCCTCTGATGCTGCTCAAGTGGGCGGCACCTCTGACAAGGTCCCTCAGCCCTCAGAGATGCACAGGCTCACCGAGAGCCACCAGCATCTGCCCCAGTGCTGAAGTCTTCACTCTTGTTCCACACTCCTGACTTCCTAAATGTCTGCGCTTTGGACTGAACCAGTTGGAAGTGAAAACACCTCCATGGCCATTTCTGTCAGGGTCCTGCCATGTGACCCCATGGTCTTGAAGCAAGATGAAGCACCAAACGAACAGACAGGCTCAGGAAATCTGGGACTGAGAGGACCTCGGGGAGGGGAGGCTGTCAGTGGTGCCTGTGGCAGGAGCTGGGGGCTTACAGCTGGCAGGAGCTGCCACCAGCAACACCAAGGAGAAGGCATCCACTGGCAACAGCCGTGCTGGCATAATATACCTCTGGGGGGTGAACAAATGAACAGATCCCTAATGGCCTCTTGGCCGTGTCTTCCCCATCTTGAACCTTGTCCCAGGTAATCATTTCTGATTCTGCTTACCTCCTCCTCGCTGGAGTTTTCTCTCCTGCATGTGATTCTCAGGTCCCAAGCCAGGCTCCACTGAGGAGAGCTCCATCCACTCCACATTTAGGGCCTGGCACAGTAACAATTGGAGAGCTCCCAAGAACTCAGAAGTTTGGAAATTACTATTTCTCTTTCCAGGATAATACAGCACAAAAAGGATCACACCTGAGATCCGTATGATAAAATTCCAAAGAGTAAGTCAGACCCTCAGGCCTACAAGACTTGAGAGTCACCTGGCTAAAGATTCATATGTCGGAGAAAAATTGTGTGCTCGATCTGAGGAGCCCTTTCTAAGCACATGTAGACAGCAGACACCAAAATGGAAAAGAATAATAAATTTGGCCACACATTATGTACAGCATAGCATACACACACAAAGTCAAGAGATGAATGGGAACACAGGGTAACTTATTTGGAAGATACCTAGCAAAAGGCTAAATTCCCTTTTATAGAAAAAGCTCTTTAAAATCCAAAAGACAAAAACAATTTCCTCCACTGTCTTGGCTCAAAGTGAGCCAAGAATTCAAGCAGACAACACACCCAAAAGGAATCCATTTCCCCTCTTGTCCACACATCAGTTGTCTGAAGACAATTGACCTATGGTGAGGCCTTTCTCCAACTGCCCCCGTTGACCTACCTTCTGCCTGGCATCTTGCATCCAGGGGAGTTGCACAACACAGAGCAGAGAGACACCCACATCCTTCCCTGTGGATTCCACAGGTCTGGACTGGAACCCAGGCATTTGTGACCCCACATCTTCTCCTGAGGAGGGTGGTCCTGGTGAAAGTAAAAGCGGCTGGGGGGAGGGTTTGCTGAATGCTGTGAAGGGTGTGGACCACAGATGTGAAGGGGACACAGCTCCATCTGGGGCTGTCCTCAGGCCCCCGCTGATGGAGTGAGGGTGGGAAAGAGCCCTGCACATCCTCTCGGCAAGGCCCTGCTCCTCCCCCCACCAACATTCTCCCCACCAAGCATGGCTTATCTATGTTTAGGTCATCAGCAAATGCAGATACTGATTGTTCCAGATACTATTGACACATAAGAAGCATTTCATTTTGCTCATGACTGTGGGAATCAAGATTTCGGAAGGGCCCAGCAAGGTGCTTCTCACTCAAGGTGTCTCGTGGGGTGTGGTCAGAGAGCAGCTGGGACACAACTGAGCTCCCAGCTCACATGTGGGGTGGTTCTGTAAACAGCTTTACTGAAATATAATTCTCATACCACACAATTCATCCATTTGAGTATACAGTTCAGTGTCTTTTCATATATTCACAGAGGTTTACCTCCAAAACCACAATCAACTTTAGAATATTTTCATTACCTCAAAAAGAAACCCCGCACTCCTTAGTCATCACCCCCCAATCTCCTCACCCCCTTCCAACCTTAGGCAACCACTAACCCACTTTCTTTCTCTATAGATTTACCTATTTGGGACATTTTATATAAATGAAATCATGCTATATATGATTTTTGGTGTCTGGCTTCTTTCATGTAGCATGTTTTCAAGGTTCATCCTGTTATAGCATGTATTGCTACTTCATTTCTTTTTATTGCTGAATAATATTCCATTGTACATGTATACTATGTCTCATTTATCCTTTCATCAATTAGTGGACATTTGGGTTGTTTCCACTTTTGGCTATTATGACTAATACTACTATGAACATTCGTGTTCAAGCTTTTGTGTGGACATGTTTTTATTTCTCTTGGATATATACCTGAGAGTAGAATTACTGAGTTACATAGTAACTCTATGTTTAACTTTTGAGGAACTACTAGATGGTTTTCCAAAGTGACTGTACCATTTTACATTCCCACCAGCAGTGTATGAGGGTTTCAATTTCTCTGCATCCTCAGCAACACTGGTCATCATCTGTCTTTTTGATTATAGCCATCCTAGTGGGTATGACACGAGACAAGCAGTAAGAATTCGACAAGTGTGACACAGAAAATTTTAATTTCCATCATATCAAAGTGCTCTTACAAGTAAATTTTTTTAAAGACAAAAATCCAATAGGAAACGGTGAAAATTCATAAACACACAAATCACAGAAAAAGAAATATAAATGTTTCTAATACATGTGTGAAAATATGCTTTATCTCCTCAACAATAAAAATTCAAATTAGCCCAGCAATGAAATGCCACTATTCTCCTACACACTGGAAAAAAATTAAACACCAGGACAATGCCCAGTTGATAAGACGCCTTCATCTGCACTGGCAGGGTGGGACTCCAACAGCCTTTGTTAACAGTGACTTCGCAATCTCCGTGAAACATTAAAAGTTACATATTCCTCAACACAGTGTTCCACATCTAGGATTTTATCCCACAGAAATATTCGCCTAAGTGCACAAAACTGACTGAAAAATTATTCACTGCAACACAGTTTCTAATAGTAAAAAAAGGTCGGGGGGGGGGAATGAGGGAAACAGCCCAAATATGTATCAATAGTTGACTATTAAATGAAATATGTACTATCCATGCAATGAGATCTAAAAAAGTTAACCAAAATATGTGCATGCACTGACAAGGAAAGACATCTGCTCTATATAAATGTTATAAGCAAGTTATAAACCCCTAAGCAGAGAAAGATCTGTTAAGAATAAAGATAATTATTGTAAAACTCAAATAAAAGGAAATCTGGAGATTTTGAACCATTCACAGGCTTGTGCCTGAGGGATGGAATTACACAGGAATGTCACTTTCTAAGTTAGTTATTTCTGTAATGCTCTCTCTCTCAATAAATAGAATTACTTTTATAAAAATTTCCAAGTTTCATAGTAAAAATTAAATGTAGAGTAGACCTTAAGATGATGAAAAGCAAGTGCCCACTCAACCTCTACATTTCGGGTCGATTCCCTGGGACTCATAAAAGATATTGTGAGTCCTTGATACAAAAGATGAGGATTTAGTTCACTTACCAGCTCTTTATCTTCCCCCTTCTTCTCACTGTTTGGAGGGACAGGTGGATGGATGGATAGATAGATAGATAGATAGATAGATAGATAGATAGATAGATTGATCGATCAATAGATTGATCGATCGATCGATCGATAGATATTCTGCTAGTTACTTTTATAAGTTTAAAAAATATAACCAAACCTCTCCTTCTGATTCATCAACTTCCAGGAGTTCCTTTTGGACTTTTCTCTGCAGGATAAGAATGTTAGCAGCCCTGCCTTTTCCATCACCTCCTCTATCTCCATGTCCCACCATCTGTTGCCCATATCCTAATTTGTCCCTCCTCCCACAACTGTGCTTTGCCTATTGGGTCACCTAAAAAGTTGAAAACCAAAAAACATATACTTAAACCTGGGGGTCTAGAGGACTGGCATTGTAAGTTTCTATTTTTTTAAATGTGATTCTCTGTATGATGGCAAATGATTGAAGTGTGGCAAGAGTGGAGGAGGCTGGATGCTCAGTTAAAAAGGGCTGTTGAAATATTGCAGTTGTGAGAAGGTGGCTTCTGCTGGCGTTTAAGCAGATGAGGGGAAAGTAAGTCATGCTCAGAGCTATGAGCTTGTTGAGCTAACCAGACCTGGAGAAAGAGGAGTCAAAAGTCAAAGGTGACTCCAGATAATAAGTGGCTTAAGCAGCAGTTGGTGGTTGTATGTGCTGGGGTGGGGATGGAGGAAAAGCAGGTTTGAGCAGGAAATGTGAAGAGTTGAATTTGAAGCAAATGGAGTGTCAGGTACCTGCAAGATACACCTGTCTCAGGTAGTCCTCACCCTGCCCCCACCTTGCCAATCAATCCCTTTCTCACTATCCCATTTTATATTCTACTAGCACTTATGAATACTGGAAATAGTCTTATTTATTTGCTCATTGGTATGTTGTCTGCCGCCTCTCCTGCCCCCCATGATTTTAACAGGACCTTTCCACCTGTGATGGCTGAATAATGTGCCATAATTGATTTAGTCTTGCCCCTATTCTAAACACATGTGTCATTTGCATCATTTGCCATTCTTATCAACAATATAATGAGATCATTCTGTGCATAGCTCTTTGTACATACCCAATTTCTTGCTCAAATATTATTTTCTTGAAAAATCACAGTCAACATGCACGTAAATGTAACAAGCTGTATCTCCCCCAATCCTTTAAAATAATTTATTCATTTGTGTGTGTGTGAGAGAGAGAGAGACAGAGACAGAGAGAGACACAGAGAGAGGGGGGCAGAGACAGAAAGAGAATACATGAGCAGTGTATATAATTCATTCAACTCCCAAAAACAAGAAGCATTCTGTGCATGGACTTGATAATTGACGTATATCTAGTCTTGATTTGTTTGATTGGCTCCCTTCAGGTATTAGTTCCCTTTTTTGATCCAGATTGGAATTCCTGTTTTGGTTACTCCTTGAATTCTTGTATTAGTCATAATATTCAAACTAATTGCTGTTTTGTTTACTCAGCGTTGTAAGACGGGAGTGCAGGCTGGAGTAATGACTGCTCAGCAACTTGAGATGGTCAATCTTACAACCCTGGATGAATCTCCTTTTCCGATAAAGACTATGCCTAAGAATTCATTTTAAAATGAAACTTTTCAAATATTGAATTATCATCATTGTTACCATACCCATTCTATAACTGTTAAAATGTCAACATAATGAATCATGTAAAAGCATATGCACAATGTTTGTGCAACAACCTAAAATTAATTGAAAAACCTATGAAATGCTTCCTCTGTTAATATACATACACCTCTATGCTTGTCCATTATATCCAACTATTTCCCTCCAATGTGGATAACAGGGCAAATCAATAAAATAAAAGCCTAGCACTGAGGGACATGATCACCCTGGGGCAGGCAGCAATCACTCTGGCACCGAGGGACAATATCTTGATCATCGATGCTTTCTATTGAAAGATTATCAATCAAAAGGGGGAAAATGATGAATAAATGATAAGTGATAGGATATATTGGAGTATATGAGGAAGCCACTTGGTTTAAAACTAATTTGGCCTGACCTTGTTTTTCCAGAAAGGCCTGACATGGCCTGTTGAGCATGCATTGTATATCTGCTTTAAACATTTACGATGTCCCAAAGATAAGAATCATGCCCTTAGATAGGGATGTAGCTTCCCCCCCCCCATATCAGCATTTCTTTAAGGATAAGCATCTCTTCCCAGAAACTAAGGATTAATTACCAACCTGCTGTGTTCACCTTGTGACCACTGACCTGCTATGCCATAAAGCAATCTTGTAACTGTTGTGAAAAGGATATTCCTGTCTTATGTGATATGTGCTCTTTGTTCCAAGATGGCATATAACCACTCTGTACACCCCGCTTCTTTGGAGTGCTTCCTTCCTTAGTGAAGCTATTTTCCTAGGCTACATGATCCTTAGGTTTGGTTCATAATAAACTCACCCCAATTTTGATTTATAGATTGATTATGGATTATTTGAGTTGAAAGTGTGCGTGTTTGTGTGTGTGTGTGTGAGAGAGAGAGAATACATGAGGAGTGTATATAATTCATTAAACTTCCCAAACCAGGAAGCAGAGATTCTATACATGGACTTAATGATTTACATGTATCTCACTCCCACGTGAAGACCAGTGGAGGAGTGAAAGGGATGTGGAAAAGGAAATGAAAGAAGAGAGAAAAAGAGAAACAGGGAGGAAAGCATGAGCCAAATGGGAAGAAAGTAGGATCAAGAGGCTGGCTTTGAGGCCTAGGTGAGAGGTCCAGTGAGGCCCAGGGGCTCTGTAGGGGAGGACAGAAGACAAAGGACTAACACACTGGCAACTCCTTCCCTCCCCTCCCACGTCCTGTACCTTCCCAAGGCTTTGGACGTTCCTGTCCCCTTGCTGACGATGGAGAGACTGGCCTTTGCTCTTTCTCCTCCTCCTCCCCTGAGCCCACAGTCAATTCCCAATCGTGGCCCAGAGCCTGCAGAGACCTCAGTCCTCATCCTGCAAACCCTCTCTGAGTGGTGGCAGGCTCCCCGGGTGCCTCCACTTCTAGCCCTCCTGGTTAGGGTGCGCGTGCTCTCACTCACTGTGAGAGGTGCTTGTAAAGACAACCACTATCACTCGGGATGCACTGGTGTCATCTGGTGGTTCTGTCGACTTGTGCTCTCACTATTTTGAGGCATATATATAATTTTAGGTGCATTTGGGTTCAGAATTCTTATATCTTCAGAATGAATCACCCCTATGACATTAAGTAGTGGCTTTAATTAGCATTTCAAGACATATTTTCTGAGGCCTCCTGCATGGCCAGAACTGTTTTAAACGTGGTGGTCAGGCTGGGCTTTCACAGAGCATGGCAGGTGGTAGGCATACCTGCTCATGGGGGTCCAGTGACTGAGTGTGCTTTTCACCAGACTGTCTTGGATTCTCATACTAAAAGAGATTGCTTTTTCTCCTCTCTTCTAGAGTTTATACCAGTTCTTTCATTTTCTTGCATCATTACATTTCCTAAAACATTCCAGACCAGCATCCTTTCTAGTTCCTGAAACCTATTTTCATCCGTCTATTCACATATAATCTTTCTTGGTTGTTTTGTTTTACAGTTGTCTTTTATAAACATTTGTCACTGCAAATAATCCATAATGAATCTGTAAATCAAAACTGGGGTGTGTTTATTATGAGCCAAAGTTGAGGACCATATAGCCTGGGGCCTTCCTTCCCCAAGGAAGGAAGGGTATCAAAGAAGTGGGGTATACAGAATGGTTATATACCTTCAAAGAGCATGTATCACATATGATTGGAATGTCCCTTTTACAACAGTCACGAGATTTCCTAGCCAGCCTAGCCAGCACAGCAATTGATGGACGCAGCAGGTATCAGGTCTGCTGTCTTGATGGGCACAGCAGGTAGCAGGTCTGTTGTCTCAAGTTGGGTGGTCACAGGATGAGCACAGCAATCAAATCCTAGCCTAGGTAGAGGTGCTTATCCTTAAGGAAATGCCAACGTAGGGGAAGTTGCATCCTTATCTTAAAGGCATTTGTTCTTGTCTCTGGACATGGTAAATGCTCAAAGCAGACATACACTGCATGTTCAAAGGCCACATCAGGCCCTTTTGAAAAAACAAGGGCAGGCCGAATTAGTTTTACCCTAAATGGCTTCCTCATATACTCCAATATATCCTATTGTTTGCCATTTATTTATCAACTATATTGCTAGACCTCAGGTCCTTAACAAATATGAGTAGGGGAACTTAATCCACTCACATTTTTGTGATCACTAATCCACACACTTTTAATCCATAGACATTTATTTTCTTTCCTTTTAATCACAATTTTAATTAGAAGTTCTCCATCATAGTTCTTTTCTATTAGTTTTACTTATGTATTAAGCAATATAATTTATAAGGATCTTGAAATGGGAGATTATCCCGGATTATCCAGGCAGGTCCAATGTAAACATAAAGGTTCTTATGAGGGAAAGAAGGAGGCAAGAGGATCAGAGAAGATGCAACAGAAGGCAGAGGTGACTGAGAACCTGCCCAGAGGCCGAGATGCCAAGCTGTTTCCCAGAGAGAGACTCCCATGAAAGGCTGTGCAGTTGAGGTTTCAAAGTCCACCTCCAGGGAGCCATGTTGCAACACCCTTGACAAGCAAATGAGTCTGGGAAGGAAATGGTCCCATCACACTTTCCTTTAGGCATCCATTATTTCCCGGCCACTTGCCAAGGCAGAGGCTGAGCTGCAAGGGCAGCAGAAGCTGGGCATTGTGCCCAGCCCAGCAAGACTCACATGAGGCACCAGCCCGTGGGTCAGAACAACTGGGCTCTCATCCTAGTTTGGGAAAATTGCAGATCCTTGATCCCCATTCGCACTCAGCTGTCTCTGTGGAGCATAGGCTTGCATGACTTGTAAGACCAGCTGGGACAGTCTATTTGGTGATTCTTCTTGGAGCAACACCCTTAAGTCTCGCTCCAGGGATGGCTGAATTGGGAAAGATCCTGCAGAAATCGCTCTCATTTCATCTTAAATCTCCCTTTGTGGGGAGGAAGCATGGTCAATCCCCAGGACTTTTTAACAATTCTCTGATTTATAGCCTGGCTCAGGGCCTTCCCTTATGGGTGAAGTTTGCTGTAACACTTAGCAAGTTGAAGCTAGTTCCACCGCAGGTCAGTTCCCCATCTTGGCAGTAGGCACAGTCCCATAGTCATGCTCTCTTTCCACCGGCAAGGTGAGGCTGAGTGAGGGAGTGCAAAAGGGGCTTCTTTGCATGTGCACAGAGGGGCCAGGTGTAGGACCTTAGCTTCCTGACAGGGAGGGGTAGGCAGGGTTCTGGAGGCAGAGCAAGCTGGGCCCCTGCACATGTGCACACCTTTGGGTGAGGCTGCTATGTCGGAAAACTCCAGGGGGCTGTCCCTGCAGTGACCAAGGTGGCGGGCTGTGTGGGGCAGGAGATGAGGTCATTGCCCTCTGGCGATTCTTTTCCAGAGAATTGCCCACAGATTCACATTCCCGTTCACACCAATGAAAGGGTGGATGCTGCAGACGTGACCTTGGGTATAGATAAAAGCTGGGGAGCCCCCAGTCTCAGGCCCTCCCTATTGTCCAGTCCACAGACCCTCTGTGCTTTGGGCAGGAGCATTGCAGACTCTGTTTTGTCCCTGGCCTACTTTGAAGTTGCAACATTCAAACTCTGTGTCAGCTCAAGAATAAAGCGACCATGGAACTAACATTTTTCTACTCTGGTGGGAGAAGGTCTACAGTGAGCAAGTAGGAGGAGGCAGCAGAGGCAAGGACTCAGATCTTGCCACCTCTACCATCTGTCCCCAAGGCTGTTGCCCTGACCTGACTCCACAAGTGACTCATAAATTTAAGTGTCCAAACAGATCCATAGCCAAGACAGGGAACAATCACTCCACCCCAAGATGAAGTGCATTGCAGCTGACCCAGCACGTGCGCCTGTGTCCCCTCCCCTCATTCCCAACAACCCCCTCTGAGATAGGCAGGCTGGTTGTTCTCCCAAGTTGAAGATGAGGTGACTGAGGGCCTTAAAACTAGGAAATGGCAGAGTTGGGACAAGAGCTCCTGTAGTCTGAGCTGGCCTGTGGCCGTACCCCTGTCCTTGCAAGTGTCAGCAGCCTGGGGCTCAGAGATGCTGGTGTCCATGCAGTGACCACAGAGCTGACCCTGCTTCTGACTTCACTTCTCACTGGCCAGGGGGCTCCCGTGGCTCAGCCAAGACTTTGAAACTCATTGTCCTGTGCTCAACTCGGTCATGCCTGAGAAGAAAACTTATTAGCTGGGCCTGGTCACCAGTAGCCAGGCACTCCCTGCCTGCAGAGTTGCTAAAACATGGTGGGGAGAGGCCTTCCTCCACCCACCCTCCACTTCCCACCTCCAAGCCCGGCCCCACAGCCAAGGGCGCCAACCCAGACCACACAGCTCCCCTGTTCATGGCCCTTTGTCCCAGGTCCCTCTGTCCTCCATTCCTTGTGGCTTCCTGGGCTTCTGTCCTTCCACGGCCCAGGTTGGGCCCCTGGGGATGTGGCCGAGGAGTTGGGAGGCTGTCAGTCACTGGGTAGTGGCGCTGACTGAGAGCAGGGACAATAATGTGTGTGAAAAGTCTCTACCAAGGTGATACAAACCCAGGGTGGGGATGCTTCCTGTGTGACTGGGTCATGGTGTGGAGCAGAGGACCTCGTGGGAGAGAATAAAATGGCTCTGGGCAGGGGTGGGAGCCCAGAAGGCAGTCCACTCCCTACCACCAGCAACACCACCAGGCCTGAAGAGGGCCCGTCCAGGCACTGAAAGTCACCCCTCCTTCCTGACATCACACTGGTCAGTCCGCAGGAGAGGACTAGTTCCTCGGGGAGCATCTGAAGAGCCTCCCTCATTGGCCCTGGATGAGGTCGATGACAGTGAGTTGACTGGATCCGGGCATCGCCAGCAGAGGGCTGGTGAACAGGGGCAAAAATGGATTTTTGTCACCTCCCTTTGGTCTGCAGAAATCAACAACTAATTTTGAAAGTGAGGAAAATACTCTAAGTAACCACAGAGATGGTACCAGTTGTGCTCAAGTGCACTTTATGGGCCTTCAATTATTCGAGGAGAAGGATTTAGTTTTGTGGCAATAATCATACAGTTGGTAGTGGCTGAGACAGAAGATGCTGAGAGCGAGGCTGGGAGCCATTTCGAACATGCCACGTTGAGTGGCCTGTCTCAGTTCCGGTCCTGCCAGGAAATCGGGGACACACTCCACGGGAGACATGAGGGGAGTTGACGGAAGTGCTACTTACCAAGGAAAACCAACGCAGGGGGCCAGGGGGCAAAGGACCCAAGGTCAGCAGAAAGGTCATGTTTCCCACCCCTCAAGGTGGAGTATCTCACTGCTGTCTTGGGTCTCCTGCCCGCCAGTCATCTGGCTGCAGTCCCGGGCTTCTCCTGTTCTCCTTCCCTCTTCCTGCATTGATTTCCTCTACCTCATGGAGCCAAATCGTTATTTGCATGTACCCGGGAAACAAAACAGCTTCATTATTTTATTTACCTCATCTAGTTCCTTAATTTATTTTCCTACTTGATTTGTCACCTTTGGAAAGAGATTTCTCAATCTTCTACTCTATTTATGATTTAGTCATTTCCATAATATTTGGATTAAGTGTCATTTAGTGCCACTTCATTTGTATTTCCTTGGTATCTTAGAGTAGGTTTTCTAGGAAAAGAATTCTTCTTCACCCCACTTAACGCTCTTTGCCTAAATTCCACTCTGCCTAATATTGATATTGTCTCTCCTGCTGTCTGTAATTAGCAGTTCTTCAGTATATCTTTGTCCATCAACAAATTTTCAGCATGTCAGGATTAGTTTGTGGTATGTGTGTCTCTTATGAACATCCTATGAGTTTGATAATTGTTAAAAAACAAAATTCAGCTGAGCAAATTTTAAAGATCTTATTGACTTTGTTCAATAATTCGTGAATCGGGCCACAGCCAATCTAGAAAATGGAAAGGAACTGCGAGGAGCTGGACAAAATGAAAGACTTTTCTAGGCAGAAGGGAGCAGGAGCAAGGACGTTATTCTAAGCAGAAAATCGAGTTGGTTGTTGCAGGTCCCTGTCCCGTGGAGGACAGTGGGGTCTATCAGGCAGATCACCCACATGTGCAGATCAGGCGGTTCCTGATTGATTCCATTTCTGGGAGAGCCCAAACCGCAATCAGATTAAGTCTCAGTTTGGTGACATGGGGCTTAGCGTAAGCGACCCATTTGGGGCCTGTTGTCTTGTTTTTAACATAACCTTATAAAATTCAAGAATTTCCATTTTATCAGTTTACAAAATCCAACCACATTTTGACTTTCTTAGTTTGTTGTCCTGTGTACCATGCTTTATTTCTTGGGTTTATCTGGGGTGAGTTGTCCTTCCTATGGATTTCCCTCCTCCAGGATTGTAAGTGCTACCTGATTTTCTGTTCTATTAACACTTTCTGCTAAAGTTGATAAACTACGTATTTACTCTGATTTTTTTCAATGCATAAATCAGTATCTGCCCAACAAGATAAGCCTTTTAGCCAGTTTGACACCTGCCACGGGAAACTGGTTTTTCTCCTTTCTCCATGATTGTTCCTTTTTTTATTTTCCATGAAAGCTAATTAATTTTTTTCTTTTTCTTTTTCAGGAAGAAATTTGTTATTTTTCAGTAGGAGCCAAACACTGGGTTGGTAAACTCTCCATCATGAATAAAACCACTGTAACAATATGTATTAGTTTATTCATACATACCTCCACCAACCTTACTGTTTTCTTTAATCTTGTTTTTAAAATGGTAATGACATACAAAGGCTATTTTCAATGTGTCTGCTCTGGTCAAATCTCCACCTGGATTGGTGTCTTGGACACATTCTGCAGCAAGTGTGGGGCTTTCAGCCAGCTTACGTGGATATGCCAGTAGTGTTGGTTTTATTCAAAACCAAAGTCAAGGGCTAATTTTACAATCAGACATGGCTTTTACAGGGGCCCCCAAGGTTTTGTCACTTTACCAGTGGCACAGGGCCTAGTCCCTGAGTCTTCAACTGTCAGATTTAGAGTTTTATCGGTTTCACCTGGTGGTCCAGCTGAGCCTGGGCAGCATCTGTGGTCACCCAGTTTGTCTGGTCATGCCCCATTTCCTGAACAAAATCCCCAGGGAACCTGGTCAGCAAGGCACAAAGCCTCTTTATGCAGGCCAGCAGGAGATGCAGCTGGTGGCTCCAGCTGCTCACTCAGCATGTCTCCGCGTTAGGGACGCAGATGTGTGATTAAACACAAGGAACTCTGAACAGTTTGGAAAGTTGATGCTCCAAGGGCGGGTTGTCATTTTACTGCCTTCGGGCACCGTGAGTTCAGAACCAAAAAGCTCGCATCTGGCGACAGGTGGCAGTCATCAGTCTGAGTACTCACCCTCCCCAGGGCAAAGGCCAAACCTGGCCTCCCCGGTGCCACTCTCTCTGGACACCCGCTGACCCCCAGGTGCTCCTGACAGCCTCCAAGCCCCTGAGCA
The DNA here is from genome assembly GCA_031878705.1 of Tapirus indicus. Lineage (NCBI taxonomy): Eukaryota > Metazoa > Chordata > Mammalia > Perissodactyla > Tapiridae > Tapirus > Tapirus indicus. The sequence continues at coordinate 89,051,004 of CM062929.1, read as the reverse complement.
GGGCCAACGCTCATATCCGTCAGAGACCACTCGGCCACTGACATTTCTGTGCTTATCACTCGTACTCTTGACCCCTCCCCTCCATAGCAAGGGACAGGCCTGTGAGGAGGCCCATCCCAGAGTCTCCCCAAGTTAACCTGGTGAGGGACGGCAGTGGTCCTGAATCCCAGGGGATGTACCTGGTGCCCTGGAGGGTGGAGAACTTTGGTGGATTCACATGGAAACTGTCAAAGGATAATTTTCAGAAAGTTACAAACCTGATCCACTTGCATAGAATGAGCATCTGATTTATTCAACTGGGAAAAGAAAGGCCCAACAGTGAGGCAAAGCCAGCTCAAAGGAGAATTGAGGAACAGCATTACTGGGCATGGAGAAAGAATGTTGAGGGGAAATTCCTAGGTTAGTCACAAAATTGATTCATTTTTCTAGAAAGCAGTAAAACCATCATCTCTGGGGTGACCTTTTCTCCTAGAGAGGAATCATTTGCACTTCTGTTGGACAAAAAGACCCACAAGTTAACATGTAACTGTAGAATCTGGCCTTCAAATCAGTAACGAAGAGCACATCAAACAGAAGGACATTCCCTGGATAATTTAATAATCCTCGTTAGGCCTGTTGAACAATGTCCAAAATGACACGAAAAGCACATGCTGACTTCTCAAGTTTCAGGTAATGTTTTTCTTACAGAGATACAGAGGGCATGTGGAGGCGGGTGGGCCAGAAGAGAGAGTCGAGGTGGGGCTGAGGAGGGAATCGGACACAGCCGGAGGAGAAGCAAAGGCTTTGAATGGTGAGTGCCACTTGTCCCCTGCTGCTCCAAGTGATGTGGTGTCCCCAACCATGAAACATTGACTGGTAAATCAGAGAAACCAGAGACAAAAGGAATGGCCTTTGCATCTCATGGCTTCATTCTGTCTGGAGCAGAAATACTGCAGTCCCCACCACCAGGCCCTGGGAGGTAAAATCTGGCTTATGTGTGTACACACTTGGAATACAACTGGCCTCCTGAATCATACCCAACACCATGTTTAAAATAGATACATCTATTTATTTTTTAAATTTTTTATGCTCCAGTTTTGTTTTGTTTTCTTTTGTTTTTGTGTGTGTGTGAGGAAGATTAGCCCTGAGCTAATATCCGCTGCCAATACTCCTCTTTTTGGCTGAGGAAGATTGGCCCTGGGCTAACGTCCATGCCCATTTTCTTCTACTTTGTGTGTGGAACGCCTGCCACAGCACGGCTTGACAAGTGGTGCGTAGGGGCGTAGGTCTGCACCCGAAACTGCAAACTCCGGGCCACCACAGCGGAGCACAAACTTAATCACTACACCACCGGGCAGGCTTATTTTTTAAATTTTTAATTGTGGTAAAATGCATATAAAATTTACCATCTTAACCATTTTTAAGTGTATGGTTCAGTAGTGTTAAGTGTATTCACGTTGTTGTGCAACTCATCTCCAGAACTTTTTCATCTTGCAAAACTGAAACTCTCTATCCATTAAATAATTCCCCATTAGACACACCTATTTTTAATGATTACTTTCCTCAAGGGAATTTTATTTCCTACTATCATCCCTGTTTGCCTACTTCCTTCTCCACATTCCCCCATCTCTCCTCTTTCTCTCTCTTTCACCACACACACATGCCCACATATACACACATGCATGTACACACGTACACGTGCACACACACGCACCCACAGACACATGCAAACAACACAGCTCACTTGTAAGGCTTTAGTGCCCTCCCCCCTCTCTCTGTGACTATTGTTGACATTTACATAAGAATAAACACAAGTTCCCCCAAGTCACAGAGACCTCACAGGGGAGGACTGCTGTTTCTGCCAGGGGGTCTCCCAGCCCAGGGACCCATCCACCTAGGACTCCCAGGCAGGAAGGAGTCTCAAGCCAAAGAAGGCTTCCAGAAGGAAGCTGAGTTAGCACCTACTGGGTTTGGACCTCTGGAAGAGGTTGTTACCCAATCAAAAAGGGATTCCTCCTGGGATTTGCAGTGGGGAATAGAACTGGACCTCACTCCGTCCTTTGTCCTCAGTGATAAACTCATTCCTGGTGGTGGGCCATCAAGCTGGCCAGAGGCAAGACATCTCCCTCGAGGCCAGGAAGGAGGAATCAGACATGCCCATCTTTTGTCACCACCTAATATGAAACTAGAAAACAAAACAGCAAGCAGAGAGGCATGCATGAGGAAAGTGTGTTGGTCCACCACTATCCTTTTAATAAAGAAAGGTATAGACAGTGGTGGGGGCGTGCTCCAGAACCCCTAGGCGTCCGCACACTCCTTCTTCATCACGGTGAATTCGCCATTCCAGGGGAGTGCTCCAACCAAAAAGCTGCACATTACTTTCTGAAAAAGACCACCACCACAACAAAAATCAGTAGTGTGCCAGAAGAAAAAGAAAAAGTTGTCCTGTTGCTGGGTGTCAGCTCAGGGATATGCTGGAAGATGGGTCATCACCCATCAAGGATTGCTCCCAGAAATCTTCTAGCTGGAGGCTGCAGACTGTTACAGCCATCAGCAGTTACCCAGAGAGGTCTCTATTCCCACACCAAACACATAAAGATAGCAAATACTAGCAATTATCATATTTTGGTGGGAGATCAGCTGTAAACTTGATTTTATTTTTAATTATCTTTAATATTTTCTACAATGTAAATGAAGCAATTCTATGTCAGATATAAACTAATGTATGCTATCTTAATAACTAAATAATTCCTTTTGTTCTAATAACAAGTCAGGGTAAGAACAATTTAGAGGGTTCTAGGGCCTAACATACCTTTTATTCCAAAGATTCCTTCTTTGTCTTTCAAAATATCATTGAAATGACAAATGGAATATTTTGTGTGTGTGTGACAGATGGATGAATGGGTAGATAGATGGATAGATGGATGGATGGATGGATAGATGGGTGGATGGATGAATGGATGGGTAGGTGGATGGAGAGATGGGTGGATGAATGTTTGGATGAGTGGATGGATGGAAGGATGAGTGGATGGATGGATGGATGGATGGTTGGATGGGTGGATGGATTAATGGATGGATGGATGGGTGGGTGGTGGGTGGGTGGGTGGATGGCTGGATGGATGGATGGATTGATGGTTGGATGGATGAATGGATGGATGGGTGGACAGATGGATGAATGTGTGGATGGGTCATTAAATGGGTAGAAAGATACATGAATGGATGGATAGATAATGGATGTATGGATGGATAGGTAGATAGATAGACAGGCAGGCAGATAGCAGTCCTGGAAAAATAGCAAAAGGCATCTTAAATAATTGACTGGAAACAATGAGGTACTTCTAGGAGCTATGAGGCAAATGGAGTCAGAGAGAAGGAAGTTTGGTCTCTGACGATTATTGGACACATGAAAGGAGAACTAAGGAGGCCTCCTTTCCCCACAAATCCACAAAAAAAAAAAAACCAAATCAAGATGGTTTTATAGACAAACTACATCAAACCTTGGGAACCAAAAACTCCTTTGGTCTTTAAACTGATCCAGAACACAGAAAAAAAAAATGGAAAGCTCTCATCCATGGAGTGGGCTTCAAGAAGCATGCCCCCCAGTACTCAAAGAGAGCCAGAAATTTGCTATTAAAGAGATGGGAATGCCAGATGTGCACATAGACACCAGGCTCAACAAAGCTGTCCAACCAAAGAATAAGGAACATTCTAAACCGTGTCCATGTGGGGTTGCCCAGAAAACTTAATAAAGATGAGGATTCACCAAAAAGGCTTATATATTGATTATCTGTGTACCTGTCACCACTTTCAAAAACCTACAGTCTGTCAATGTGGATGATAACTAATCACTGACAATCAAATAAAGTCATAAAACCACAGACACACGCAAAGCCAAGTACACCATATTCCAGACAAGTCAGAATGGCTCAGTGTTAGGGAATCTATTATTGTAATTAATTACACTGTGAGTCAGAGAAGAAAGGATATTCAATATACTTGGTAGAAGCTGAAAGAATATTTGATAGAGGAAAACATTCTTAATTTAAAAAACTCTCGATAAGAGAGAATTGGAGGAAGTTCAGAAATCACTTGATATAATATTTAATAATAGGATATAAACACTGAAAACATTCCCATTAAATCCAGGAATAAGAAAAACAGTCCAATATTCTTACTTTTCAGCATTATTCCAAAGACTCAGAAAGAAAGTTTTTATTATTGATACATTTTGTGCTTACAAACGTATGCCGTGAAACCAGGAGGGTCCACGGAAACATTACAAACAATAAGTGAGCTCCTTGAGAACAAGTCTCCTTAATTCTCTTTAATATTTCCTACAAACACATAAAAAGCAACAACTTTCCCATAATCCCAAAAAACCCGGGAGAAAATGTAAATTTAAACCAGCCATACTTTCACCAACAGTAAAAGATAAACAAAACTAATGCGAAAGATCAGATGGCTTTAAGACCTCCCCACCGCTTAAATGTTTGTCCTGGGAGGTATCTACTATTAACTGGAACTGGCGAGACTTGCTCAGTTTGAGCATGCAGAGGCAGTTTCAGTCAGACTTAATGGGAGTGCACTTCGTTAATGGTCCCTTGCCATCTCCTGTGCTCAGGCTATGTAAAGCAGTGGTGCTCAAAGGATGGTCCCAAGGCCAGCGGCGGCATCACCTGGGAACTTGCTAAGAATGCACATTCTTGGATCTCACTCCGGACCTAAGAATCAGAACCTCTGCAGGTAGGACCCAGCCATCTGGGTTTATCAAGGCCTTCACGTGATTCTGATGCCCACAAACCTGCGGAAAGCCTGGGGCCTAAGCAATTGGATGAACAATTCAGAGCTCTCACTGCCTCTGAGGTCAGAAGTACAGGCTTGGGGCCAAAAGTGCCTGGACCAAGCCAGCCCTTTAGTTGGGAGTCTTTGAGCTCTTCCCTGACCTTTGTGGAAACCTGGCTGAGCCTGGCAAGAATCAGCTGTCAGCCTGGGAGATTGGGGGGGCGGGGGGACACTGTCTGGCCTAGTCACTGCTTAATCTCCAGCATGCAGAATAGCACCTGGTGCAAAGTATGCTTTAACGGGTGAATGAATTTCCTTTTGTGCCTTCACAAGGATGAGCAACTGTGTGGTCAGAAACAGCTGGCTTGATCGTCCGGGTCCGAGAGGGCAGATTTTCAGTGAATATGTGTTGGCGGGTTTTCCTGCACCAAGAGGCCAGTGTTGATGGAGCCTTTGTGATAGGAATGAGCTTGACAACACCCTGTCCCTAGAACGAGGGGTGAGGAAAGACTCAGAGGGTCCATTCTGCTGCCCTGCACCCTCTGCTCCAAAAACCACAGGGTTGACCACTTCTGGGGCTAAACATTGGGAGTGATCCAGACTTCAAAGAGAGGGTGTGGACACCCCGAGTTCTTCTGCCTGGGGCTCAGAGCAGCCAAGACCACCACAGATAGTCAGTTTGTCACCTACCTTTTCCAGCTTGAAGTTTTCTTGAATAGTACAGTTTTCGTTATTGTTTGAAAGCTTTCTGCAATTGCTGCGGGCAACCTCAACATCAATGAGGTATTCCAAACGGTCTGTGACCTGTCAGACAGCAATCGTGGGATTTTATTCAAAAAAGTTTTATTTTACTTTTAAAAACTTTTAGCAAACACTAAAGAAATTGCTCTCACTCTCATCCTCTCTCCCTTTCTCCTACCTGCTACCCTCTCTCCCCCTCCATCCAAACATATTCTTAGGAGGCCTGTGACGTCCACTGCCAGGATTGCCTTGTGCACTGATACCAGTTACAACTCTGGCAGCCGCTACCCGAAGCTGGGTACTCAGGGAGAAGCCTCCTTTCCAGCGTGGGGCCTCCTTGAAGGCAAAACCTTCCAAGTCCATTTTCTGTCCCAAAGTCTAGGGCACGCCACGTGCTCAGTGCAGCAGGTAGAAGGATGAGGCCAGCAGAACCATCAGCTCTCCCAGGTGCCAGATGTTATAGGTCCACATGCTCCAGATGGGAGGACAGGCCCTCAGCCATGTAGGACCCTCCTCGCTGATTCCTTTCCCACACACCCTTTCAGATTCTGTCATCTGGTGACATCTCCTGCCCTTTGGGGCTCCCACCCCAAGGCCAGCCCACCACCTCAGCAAGCAGTCCTCAAGGAGTCCGTCTTCTATTCTCTGTGAAGCGTTTAGTAAGCAGAGCAGCAGTGGGTTTACAGCGAGGCATCCGTGTTCACTGATTCATTCATGGTTGAACACGGGTAAGGCTACTCATGACGTCCATTTAAACCTGTTTTCATCGATTGTAAAAGATTACAGCAGGCGAGGAAAGGGGCGTCTGCGAGTTGGGTCCAGGTTGCCTGGACTCACCTTTCTCTATCAGGCCTTTCCTCACCGCTGTCTCCAGGCCTTAATGAAGTTGTACTACATTTTAGCTTTGTTCCAAAGCATTAATCAGGGGCACTCTGGCCTGTGTTGCGGGGAGAAGCTGGTTAGACAACACCAAGAAGTGACCAACAGAACCACCCCTTAGGTTTGGGAGCTAAGTTTGTACTTAGGGAACCTCAAAAATCCTGTGGAGGTGAACCTGCTCACTAGCAGAACTTCCTGTTAGTCGTGATACTTGCTGTCACTTCCATTTTTATCAAGTGAGGAAACTGAGGCACGGAGGAACTAAGTAACCATCCATCCATCAAGCAGCTAACCCAGGGCTCAAACAGAGGCCCCCCTGCACTAGAACCTGCATCCCTAACCTCCATGCTTCACTCCTCTCTTGTTTCTGCCCTCTCTGCTAATTCAGCCAAGGGAAGGCCGAGGAGTGTTCTGTGCTGATTCCAGGGAAACGTGAACCTGAACTGTGGGAAGCTGGAGGCCGTGTGGTTACATGGACATCTTCACGGAATCCTCACAACCCCGTTCTAAAAAGAAGTTAACCAGCGATAGTTTTAGAACCGAAATCTGATCATATGGATCCTAGGAACTCCCTGACCAAATGTTTTTCTGGCTTTTCATTGTTCTTAGAGTCAAAGTCTTGCCCAGGCCCACAAGGCCCAGCATGGTCTGGTCCCTGCCCAACTCTCTGGCAGCTTAGAGTTGCTGCAATTGGCCATGCTCCTTCCCACTGGCAGCCTGCTGTGCCTGGCTGCTCTTTCCCACCCCCATGCACCCCCAAATCCTCCCTGATCCCCCCTGTGCAGATGCTGGGAGTGGCATGCCCCATGCTGCTCCCAAACACATTGCCAGTTCCAGGGCTCCCTGCGCCGGGGGCTTCTTGCCACGAGCAGGAGCCATGGGCCCCCAGAGCAGCTCTTAACCAATGACGGCTGGCAGTTGGTGGGTAAGGAACCCAGCTCCTCACCTGCAGAGTAGCCAGCTCCAAGGCGGGCTCTGCATCCTCTCCCTGAGGCCCTAGGCAGACCAAGCCCAGCTGCCCATGGTGGTTGCCTGCTCAGTACCTCGCCCTGCACTGGCTGCCTCCCTGCCCTCTCGTACTTCCCCTCTGGCCTCCTCATGCTTCCTGGGACAGCCTCTCAAATAAACCACTAGCACGCGGGTCTGCTTCTGGGGAAACCCAAACAAAAACACTTCCCACCAGTCTCCTTCACCCATTTAACTGGTCCACCTTCAGATTGCATCCTCAACGTCACTCCCTAGAGAGATTCTCAGCCTTGACTGCGTGTTGGGATCACCTGGAGGATTTTAACAGCTACTGAGACCTGGGTCCCAACCCGATGTCATTTAATTGGTGACAGTGCAGCCAGGGCAGGAGGACATTTTCAAGCTCCTCAGGTAAGAAACACTATCTGAGGAAATCTTCCCCTGACACCCAGACCCCCAAGCACTACGCTACCAGAATAAGGTCACAACACACATTCCTGGTTTAGCATTTCTTCTTTCTAATTGGACTGCTGGCTCCCTAAGGCCTGTGACCGTTGCTGCCACTCTCACTACCCCATCTACAGCGGCTAGCATAGAAGTGGCTCATGAGAAACTTGTTGCATGCATATGCTACTTGGTACCAAAGAAAGAAAGCTGTGAACAGGACTCGAGAAGTTATAAGAGCCAGAATCCATTCCTTTCTTTCAAAGGGCCAAGGGAGCGTGCCTCCAGGTGGATTGTGGAGGGTACCCAGTCCATAAAGGGTGCTACATCATCACCATAAGGTACTGGAAACATGGTGCTGGTGGCTCACATTTTCCCAAAGAGACAAGGTCATACGCACCAACATGTAAACCAGCCTAACTTCTGCTACAGAGGCAGCACGGAGAGGGGAAAACTGAAGTAAGCTCTGCCGACAGTGACCTCTCTGTTGAGTGTCTTTACAACTCATTCCTGCACCTTCCATGGTGCAATTACAAGCCACACCACCAACCCACTGACTGAGGCTGGGACAGTCAGCTGAATTCCAACACTGAGGGCCCTTTCTCAAACATGGCAGGCAGGGCCCAATGCTGCAAACTCCAGGGAGCATCACCCACATTGGTATCCAAGGAAGCAATTCTTCCTAGCATTGGGCACCTCATGGCCCCATGAGGAGGGATACATTTCTATAAAAAGAAAATCAGAATGCCTCCACTTCCACTAAATAAATGTTGAATTAGAAGAATTAAGGAATATAGGAGGAGGCACTTTATTAGTTTATTAACTAGTGCATTAAATACTGCCTTGTGGCTCTTTTCAACCCCACATTCCACGTTAGTGGCTAGACTGAAATGTTGCCCCCGGCAGCATTATTACAAAATGCCCATGGCACTCAATTTGTCCCCCAACCTTAGCAAATACAAACCATGAACATTTGATGTGCGGTTTGGGGTTTAAATGAGTTAATATATGTAAAGCACCTGGAACGACAGTTGGAGCAGATATAGAAGGTGCACCGGTGTCACGGGAGCACGCGAGTACGTATGCGCTGGAGCACTCACAGATTCAGCATTTCTGTATATCAGTGTTTTTCTCACAGGCCCACTCTGTCAGCCTGGCTTCAGTCTGTGCCACCGTACGCAAATGTGCATATTTGGAGAGAACACCTTTACCTGCAGCTTGACTTGCACGATCTTGACCACCTGGAAGAGGTACTTGTCCTCACTTTCTTTGTTGTATTCTTGCATAGCAAACCACAGACACTGCTTCACATTGGCGTTTGAGGCACCGATGATTTTTAATTCCCTCCACGCCATGACTTTATTCTTGTCTGGGTCTGTGCTGGTCACCAGGGCCACCAGAATGGTGAGCAGGAGCAGGCTGGACCCTTGGGGTCTGGTCATGGTCCCTCTGTCCAGGGACAGAGGCAAGCCTCCTTGTTTTCTCAGGGCTGGAGCTGCAGGTGGCATGGGGTGACTGCTACTGCCGCTATAGGTTCAAAGATCTTACCACGAGGGCATCAGCCCAGCTGGATTCAAGAAAGAGCCATTAGGGTCACCCTATAGGGCTACGCCTGTCCTCCAAGGAAACCCACCCACGAGAAGCTAAGGAGTCTCTGTTAACAGCCTCCCGCCCTCCTTATCCTGTGGTTCCAGGGAGAGCACTTAGACCCAGAGTGCCGACACCTACCCTGTGCACCTCACTGCCCACTCCTGTTTCTGCAACTCAGGCCTGTAAGATGTGACTGAAAAGTGCTGCAGCCCCAGGGTTTCCTGGCTCTGGTCCTCTGTGGACTTTCCAACCTGCCCCACCTGACAGCTGCTCCTTCCTCATGGAGTTGGGCTCTGACCCACACCCAGCCTGTGGTTCTCCCAGCTCTCCAGCACTCTCAGCTGGTGCCTATGCCCTGGTCTGAGGCCTCCCTTGTTCCTGATCTCTGGTCTGTCTTCACCTTCTGAGTCCACACCCCTGCAGGGAGGTCACACTTTGTGACGTAATCCAGCACCTGTGACCCTGCCTCAGTGAGGCCACCTCTCACCTACTGGCCACTGGCCTTCGGTCCAGGCAGCTCACACACAGCAGGCAAGTGCCTCCTGCCTCTGCCCTAAGAGTGGGGGAACACCCCTCAGAGGTCTCCTGCCCACCTGTGTTGTGCCCCGGCTTCCTAAATGCCTGGCCTCTCGACTCCCTCTGTTTGGACCAATAGCACCTCCCTTCAATGTCCTGCCAGGATGCAGGGCCACACAACCCACCCTGATGCCCAGGCCTACTTAGTAGGAGGGGGTACATGCACCCCTTGGGCTCTCAGACATCCTGCTTCTCTGTGAACATCACAAGTGGGTGCCCAGCAGGTTCCTGGAAGGGCAGAGAGGTAGGCATTTGTCCCAGGGTGTGAAGATTGGTGGGCTCTTGACCACTAGGAGAGGCAATGTATAGGAAACAACAGATAGGCATAAATCTGCCAGGCAGATTGTAAAACGTTGCAGAGTATGAATATACTATATTGCATTTAAACTGTCTGCCTATTGATGGATTTTTTTGGTTGTTTCTCATTTTCAGCTGTTACAAACAGTATTGTAGTGGACAATACTTTTCCAATATCTTTGCAAAATTACACAGATATTTCTGTATAATAAAATACTAGATGGAAAATTGATGCAAAATTTTATACAAATTTAAATTTAGTATATATTGCCAAATTGCTAGTCACTTACTAGTAACGTATTCAGGATTTTCAAATTTGGCTACATATTAAAAGCACCTGAGGAGTTTTAAGAAGTGCCAAGGCCACTCGCACCAATAAAATGAATCTCTGGGAGAGGGTCCAGGAAGTCAGCATTTTTTAAAGTTCCCAGGAGTTCCCACGCACAGCCAAGTTTGAGAACCAGTGTACTACATCTGTGTTTCTTGAATAGTAATGTGCATGTGAACCACTTGGAATCTTGTTAAAATGCAGGTGGGGCCCGAGACACTGCATTTCTAACCAGCAACTCAGACTACAGTTTGACAATCCTTGCTTCTCCATATATTTCCTTCAGCCTAATTATTGTTTTTTAATTAGTAGGAGAACAATTACATTTCCTTGATTAGTATGATTGATCAAAGCATGTTTCCATGTAGACTCAGTAGTTTTCTTTCTATTAACGTCCTGCCCATTCTCCCTAGTGTATGGTCTGTCCTTATTAATGTCTAGGGCTTTAGGGATATATTAGAGAAATTAATGTTTTGTTTTATATACGTGAAGCAAGACTTTTTCCCAATTTATCTTCCATCTTTGGAATTTATTGATATTTGATTTTTGTTTTTAATATTTTCCATAAAAGAATTTTAAATTTTTATATAGATAAATATATCCACCTTTTCCTTCATAGCTTCTAACTTTTATGACAACTTTTATTTTAAAAACTTCTTCTTAACTTAAAAAAATTAATCTGTTTATTTTATTTATATTTTTATAATTTGTAAAATAATCAAATACCCCTCACATACTCCTGATGAGAGTGTAAACTGGTAGTATCTTTTTGGAAAGCAAGTTGACAAAACATATTAAAACCCTTAAAATTAGCTGTGTTGTTTGACCCAGCAACACCACTTTAAGTTATCTTAAAGCTATAATAGAAGTGAAGTTAAATTTTTTCATTGAAAGATGTTTACCACAGCCTTACATAAAAGAGCTAAAACTTGTTAACATTTAAATATCCACCTTTAGTGAATATATAAATGCATTACAGTATGAATATAGGGACCCTCTTACATTTACTTAATAACTGTGTATTTGAAGAATTCTCAGCAGTGTTAGAAAAATTCTCATGAAAAAATAAGTTATGCACAGGATGCAAAACACTAAATATGACACAATTTTTTACAAATAAAAATATTTTATGAAAAAATGCAGGAGGGGGCTGGCCCAGTGGTGTAGCAGTTAAGTTCGCGCACTCCGCTTCAGCGGCCCAGGGTTCGCAGGTTCGGATCCCAGGTGTGGACCAAGGCACCGATTGTCAAGCTGTGCTGTGGCAGCGTCCCATATAAAGTAGAGGAAGACAGGCATGGATGTTAGCCCACGGCCAGTCTCCCTCAGCAAAAAGAGGAGGATTGGCAACAGATGTTAGCTCAAGGCTGGTCTTCCCCCCACACACACACAAACATGCAGGAGACTCTTGATCATACTTTGATTGCGTGTGCATTTCTCTGGCAGCCTCTCCCACCTCCCTAAGCACCAGACCAGGGCCTCACCTCCTGAGCCAGGCCTGGCCTCCTCTCTTGGGCTGGGCGTTGCCTCTGCTGGATGTTCCTCCCTCATCTCCAATGCAGCAGCTCATCTTACCCTGTAAGTCTCAACACAAATGTCATTTCCACAGACCCCTCCCAACCCAAATCTAAAATGCCTCTCCCAGCTATTCTTCCAGCTACTGTCCCAGCTACTCTTGTTTTCATCGCCCTGTTTATTCCCTCCACTTCGTTTATCATAACCTGCAGTTATTTATTGGTGAATTTCTTTATCGTATGTCTTCCCCCTCAAGAAATAAAATGGGCTTTCTAAGGTCAGGGAATCCTTTCAATTGTACATCACTATGCCACCAGAGCCTGGAACAAGGCCAAGCATGGAGTATATGTTAATATTTGTTGAGTGAATGAACAATGGTTTTGCTTTGATGAAAGAAAAAAAAATTAATTTCTGATTTTTCTTTTTTATTTGTATTTTTTCAAATTTTCTATATTATGTATGCATTTCTTCAATAATTAGGGGAAAATAATCTTAGCGTGGATATGATGGTATGGAAATAAAAGTGGGATCAGATTAAAGAGCAGTTCATATGTTTAGGACAGAAGGTTGAAGAGGAGCTGGGGTGTGAGGGCCGAGTACGGGCCGCACATCACTTTGATCATTTTCACCTGTAGGGAGTCAGCCACATAGGCTCCTCTGTCCCTTTTCCTCCCACCCCTTCTTCCCCTGGGGTCAGGATGCCTCAGGCACCATCCACACAAGGCCTGACTCAGGGGAGACCCTGGTTCCTGGGAGCAGATCAAGCTCTAGAGACTGCAGCAGCCTCTTCCTTGGGGCCTGTGTTCCCACAGAGATCAGGGCATCTAGATCCCTGTTCTGCTTCTGTTATAGCCGAGGGTGGCCCTTGGGCCAGGGACCTAATCGCTTGGAAAGCCAACATCCATATCTGTAAAATGGAGATAAGCTTTCCTCTACTCCCCATGGTTCCCATGACCCAGCAAAATGGGGGTGACTGGGGCCCCTCAAGAGGGAGCTCATGTAGGTTGGGACATGACTTGAGGCCCTCACTGGGCTCCATTATACAAGAGCCATTCATTGCCCCTTAGGCCAAGAGGGTCATTAATGACAAGCCCCAAGACACAGCCCAGCAGACAGAAAGCCCACTTCAGAGGGTCTTCAGTGCAGGGAGTCCCACTGCCCCAGGGCCCACCAAGTCTGGACTGCTGGAGTAACCCCACCACCTGACCCTCAGCCCTTTCCTAATTAACTACCAAGATCAAAACACCTGCTGGACTTTCTCTGACTACAGAGTGCATTTGAATCTTTTGTTTGCTTGCTTTTTTCTTTTTTATGAACCCTAGTTGCCCAGAATCTGGCTTAAACATCATCCTTTCCTTTGTTGGTGCATTTCCCAGCTTTTAGAGGCTGCCTAAATTCCTTGGCTCATCGTCCCTTCCTCCATCTTCAAAGCCAGGCATCAAGCATCTTTGAATCTCTCTCTCTCCCTCTCTCTCAATCTCTCTCCCCTCTGCTGCTTCCATCATCACATCTCTGTCTTTGACTCTGATTCTGACCCTCTTGCCTCCCCCTTATAAGGACCTTTGTGGTTACAGTGGACCTATCCAGATAATCCAGGATAATCTCCCCATTTCAAGATCCTCAATCACATTTGCAAAATGCGTTCACCCCACCTCAACATTCCCAATAGTCTCAACCCATTACACCACCATACCAGGAGATTTGGGTGGGCTATGTAGCTGCCTGAAAGTAGATGCTTGACCCCACTGGGTTTCATCAACTCCTCTAGCTGGAAGGAATCTTACATTGCCCTGTTCTTACACCAGGGCCCTGGTACCTACAGCCTTGGAAGTTGCTGCCAATTTCTATGGTGAAAAGGTAAATAATAATTACCACAAAACAAGAGTCACCCCAGGAGTCTCATATGGTTTTTGTCTTGTTATACTTTGCTCGTTACTGGAATTTAAGTTTCCCTCTCATTTCTATAGTCTCTATAGCATTGGTCCTGGGAGGGAGCCAGGAGCCCATGCTAGTTCACCATCTTGGCAGGACCTGGGAGCCACAGGGGTGAATAAGTACGAAAATGGCTCTCAAGTTAAATGAACAATAACCACAGAACAGATACAGAATGTAGCCAGCAAAGAAACTTCAATTTACCCATTGAAAAGAAGATTAGGAGGGCAAAAACAAAAAATGAGAAAACACAGTAAATGGGAAGTACTGAAAATGGCAGAGAAGACATCTAGTATAACAGTAATAAAATTAACTCACTAAATAAAATATTGAGACTCACAGATTAGATTTTTTAAAAAGACCCACAGCATGGTGTCTATGAAAGATACACTTAAAACAAAAAAAAAACACAAAGAAGATAAAAATAAAAGGGAAAATATTTAGGTAAATATGAAACAGAAAGAAAATTGGAGCATCAATCTTAATAGATGACAAAATAAGGTTTAAGGCAAAAAAAAAAGTCATAAGGAACTACGGTGGGCAAAATTCTAACGTGACCCTCAAGCTATGGCCCCTGGGATACACACTCTGTATAATCCCCTCCCATGGATTGTGGGTGGGACATGGGAATATGATGGGATATCATTCTCATGATGTGGTTAGGTTATATGGCAAAGAGGAAGCTATTTTACAGAAGTAGTTAAGGTCCCTAATCAGCAAACTTTGAGATAATATAAAGGGAAATTATCCTGGGTAGACCGGACCTAATCAAGAGTCATTTAAAAGAAGGTCTAGAGAAGAGTTTCACTTCCAAGATGGCAAACTGAGGAGCTTGATGGGCCCATTTCCCATGGAAATGTAAGAAACCCAGACTAGCCAAAACAATCTTTCAAAAGAGGAACAAAGTTGAAGAACCCACACTTTCCAATCTCAAAATTTATTCCAAAACACACACAAAATTACTCTACATTAACCATAACAGTGTGGTACTGACATAAGGATAGATATATAGATCAGTGAAATAGAATTGAGAGTCCAGAAATAAACTCTTATATTTATAGGCAATTGATTTTTGACAAGGGCCCCAAGGCAATTCAATAGGGAAAGAAGAGTTTTTTCCACAATCGGTGGTGGGGCAATGCAGTATCACATGACAAACAATGAAGTTGGACTCCTACCTCACAGCATATATAAAAATTAACTCAAAATGGATTAAAGACATAAATGTAAGAGCTAAAACAATAAAACTTTCAGAAGAAAACATAGGTGTAAATCTTTGTGAGCTTCAATTAGGCAACGCTTTCTGAAGTTACCAAAAGCATAAGCAACCAAAGAAAAAATAGATGAACTGGACATAATCAAAATGAAAAACTTTTGTATTTCAGGGGACACTATCAAGAAAGTGAAAAGATAACCCACATAATTGTAGAAAAATTTTGAAAACTGTATATGACTTAAGGGATTTGAATCTAGAATATATAAAAAACTATTACATTCACTAATAAAAAGACAAATAACCCACTTAAAAGATGGGCAAAATATCTGAATGAACATTTCTTCAAAGAAGATATGCAAATGGCCAATAAACACATGGAAAGATGTTCACCTTCATTAGTCATCAGAGAAATGCAAATCAAAACCACAATGAGGGGCTGGCCCCGTTACGTAGTGGTTAAGTTTGGTGCACTCCACTTCAGCAGACCAGGTTCAGATCCCAGGAGCAGACCTACACCAATTGTTGGCCATGAGGCAGAGACTCACACACAAAATATAGAAAGATTGGCACAGATGTTAGCTCAGGGTGAATCTTCCTCACAAATAAAACACACACACACATGCAATGAGCTGCCACTTCACACCACTAGGATGACTAGACTCAAAAAGATGGATTATAACAAGTGTTGGCAAGCATGTGGAGAAATTGGAACTCTCATACACCCCTAGTGGGAATAGAAAGTGGTTGCACCACTTTGGAAAGCAGTCTGGTAGTTCTTCAAATGGTTAAACATAGAATTACCATATGTTCCAGCCATACCACTCCTAGGTATATACCCAAGAGAAATGAAAAATTATGTCCACACAAAAACTTATACACAAATGTTCACAGCAGCATTATTCATAATTGCTGAAAAGAGGAACCAACCCACATGTCCATCAACTGAAGAGTGGATACCTATAATGTAGTATATCCATACAATGGAATGTTACTGGGCAATGAGAAGGAAGGAAGTACTGATGCAATGCTACAGCATGAATGAACCTTGGAAGCATTATTCTAATTGAAGGATGCTATCATTAATATTGTATGATTCCTCTCATATGAAGTGTCCACAATAGGCGAATCCAAACGACAGAAAGTTATTTGCTCATAGGACTGGGGCAGGGAGAGATAGGGAATTAGAGAGTGGTGGCTAAGAGGTGTGGCATTTCTTTCTGAGATAATGAAAATGTTCTAAGATTGATTCTGGTGATAGATACATAACTTTGTGAATATAGTGAAAGCCATTGAATTGTACGTGTTAAATAGGTGAATTGTATGGTACATAAATTATATCTCAATAAAGCTGTTTTTTTAAAAAAGGATGGTCTACAGGTAAGAGACAAGAAGAAGCAGAGACACTTGCCAATTGGCCTTGAAGAAGCAAGCTGCCGTGTTGCACAGAAGGCCCTGTGGCAGGGAACAGCAGCCTGCCTCTAGGAGCTGAGGGCCTCAGTCCCACAACCACAGGAACTAAATTCTGCCAACTACCACATAAGATTGGAGCAGGATCCCAAGCCTCAGATGAGCCCCCATTCTTGGCCAACACTTTGAGTTCAGCCTGGAGAGACCCCGATCAAAGGACCCAGATAAATCTGACGCACAGACACTATGTGATAAATAATGTGTGTTGTTTTAAGCTGCTAAATTTGTAGTTATTTGTTATGTAGCATAGAACACTAATATAGGAATGAAAATAGACAAAAGGAAAAATAAGACAAGAAGACACAGCCTTCAAAATATTTATAGGCCTAGCACTGCAGACTAACACACACTAGCAAGAAACGAGAGCACTGCAGGGGAAAATAGATAAGTGGTTAGCTTTTTATCTGATAGATCTAAAGCCAAACATTGATAGATCAAGAAGCCAAAAAACAAGCAGAGAAGAAAAGGCCTGAAGAATACACTAACAATCTTTAGTATAAAATGCCAGACCCAACATTAAAACTCACAAATTTAAGGATGTCTGTTCAACAAAAGACACCATTAACAAAAGTCAATAGACAGATTACAGTATAGATGAAGACATTTGCCATGTCTGAAACCAACAAGGAATTAATATCTAGAACAGAAAAATCAACATGGAGGTGAATGTAATCATCACTAGAACTTCCTGTGCTTCTCAAAATCTCTGTTGTGAAGGACCAGTTCCTTTTTTTTATTATTATGATTATTCCTGTACTTAGAGCAGGCTGGTAACAAACAGGAGGGCACCAGTCCACAGACCACACTTTGATAGCAGTCACTTAGAAAACTTAAGAAAGGCAAAGACATTATCATAAAAAATAAAAGAGCAATCAGAAAAACTGCATTAATGTTATGAGCCAGGAATTCTCAGAGGGGGAACCTGAGAGACTGAGCACATCAAAAGATGTTCCCACCCATTAGTAACCAAGAAGTGCAAATAGGCATCACCAGTGAAGCAGCCTACTCCTTTTCACTTACTAGACTATTAAAAAAGAGAAAGCTCAATGAGACTGGCCTTGGGGGCATGGGAGGCCTGGGCAGCTGGTGGGGATGAGGACTGGGGCCCCCATTCTGGAGGGCAAATTGAGGATTTGCAAATCCCGAGACACAGCAAGTCTATTCCTGAGTACCAGCCCAAAGAATTTCTCAGGATGTCCATAAGGGACTTAAAGGAAGAAGTTCACTGCAGCAAATTTGGCAGCAGAGAGTCAGAAGCAATTTGTGGATGGAAGAAAGGGTGGGTAAAATGGGTGAGCACTCCCCCACAGAGTACTGTGCAGGAGTTCGAAGCTAGACTGGATGGACACAGAGAAACAAGAAGGGATCTTTTAAAAGATAATGTTAACTGGAAAAAGTAAAATTTAAGATATATAACACGGCACGAGTACATGAATATCATGCACGCAAAATAACACTACCCATTCTTCAAGAGCAGTGACATAAAGCTACACATAAATGGCATAAGAATGGTTGTCTAAGAAGAAAAGAGGTAGGGAACTGGAGTATGAAAAAGAGAATGAATGGATGAATGAATGAATGGGAAGCTAATAAACCAGAGAGGACCCCGGGGCTCTGGGGAGGACTAAGGGAAGGGCGAGGAGTGAGAAAGTACTGCGAACTGAGTCAGAGTGGAGAAAAGTGTCTCCTAGTGCCCCTCCTCCTTAAGAAGGTTCCCCCCTAGGAAGTGTCTCCATCGAACACCTGCCCTATGAGAGGGAGGGGCATGTGAGTCCGTGCCAGCAGCTCCCTCCATGGAATGCAAACTGTGTGCACAAGTCAGGTGTGGGGGCAGCTTCCCCCATGGAGCTGGCCAGGCAGAGCCTTTGTTATTACCCGTGATCGGGCCTGAAAGGTTCCACATAAGATTTTGGCCTGGGGCAAGAGAGAGCCCTAAACAGCTTCTCTTTCCTAGCAGCACATCCTCCAACTCCATCCCCCTTAATCTTTGGGTACTCCAGGGATGGGAAAGGTCTGCAAGAACACATGAGGGAAGCCCCTTCTGAGCTCAGGAAGTCTCTAACATTTTCGTATTGATTTCTAGCTTCATGTCACAGCAGCTATAGAACAGTCTGCATGGTATCAGGTCTGTGAATTTTGTTGAGAATTGCTTTTTGGTGCACAATTGATCAATTCTGAAAATGTTTCCTGTGCACTTGAAAAAAGCACATATTCACATTCAGCGTTTCCATGATGTTCCATTTAAGTCAAAAAGGACAATTTGATATTGCGTCGTTCGGAACTTCTGTATCAGAACTTCAGAACTTGACTGATTTTTTGTGTTGGGTTAGTTTTTTAGTCCCTGGAGTTGTGTTTTATACTCTCTCCCTATGATTGTGGACTTGATTATTTCTCCTTTTTACTCCTCTTTTTTGGTTTAAGTATTTTTAGACAGGTGCCTACATACTTAGAGTTGTCATATCTTCTCAGTAGATGAAAATTTTCATCAGCAAAACATCCATCTTTATTTCAGGCAGTGCTTCTTGTCTGAGAGTTTATTTTATGGGATATTATACTGTTACACTGACATTTTCTGGTTAGTGTTGGCATAGTATACTTTAATCCATCCTTATTTTTCCAAAATCTCTGTGTTCTTATATCTCACGTGTTCCCTTTTTTGTGTGTGTTCTTTTGCTTTTCCAACAGTCAACTAAATGTGTCTTTTAATTACAGCATTCAGTCCATATACCTCATTCTAGCTACATTTACTCCTCTCCCAGCTTTATGCCATTATTTTCATGTATACTAATTCTATATGTATTTTACAATCTTCAACACAATATCATTTCTTACAGTCAATGTATCATCTAGGTTTATCTACATATTTATCCTTTTGAGTGTTCTTCCTTTCTTCCTACCACACTATTTTTCCTTCTGGGATTGTTTCCCTTCTGCCCAGAGAATTCCCTTTACTATTTATTTTGGAACGATTATACTGGCAACAAAAACATCCCATTTTGTTTGTTTAAAATAACTTTGTTTTGTATGCATTTTTGAGAGAGATTTTTGCTAGCTAAGGAATTTTAGGTCCGTGGTTAATTTCCTTCAGCACTTAGAAGACGCAGGACAGTATCTTCTGACACTCATTGTCCCTACCTGAGCCCAGCTGAAAGCCTGATGGTCGCTTATTTGAAAATAAGATATCTTTTTATCTCTGACTGTTTTCAAGGTTTTTCTCCTAAAATTTGATTTTGAACTCTTTCATGCTCAGCTGTGGGTCTCTTTTATTATATCTAGCTTGTAGTTTGTTACACTGCTTAAATCAATGGCTTGATGTCTTTGGTCAGTTCTAGAAAACTCAGGCTTTACATTTTCAAGCATTGCTTCTGCCCCATTCTCTCCTTCTCCCCCTCCCGGGCAGATCTCACATTACTCTTCTCGCACTTTCCATCCTGTACCATCTCCTCTGGCCTGCCTCCCTCCTGGCATCTGACTCTCTCTTCAGCTGTTCCTAATCTGAGGCTAACCTGCCTATCTCATTGTTCCTTTCAGTTATTATATTTTTCAGTCTTAGGACTTTCCTTTTTTTCTTTTTTAATAGCTTCTATTCCTTTGCCAGTATTATCCATCTTGTAATTCCTTGAATCTATTCATCCTGAGTACATTAAAGTCCGTGTCTAATTACTACAGTGTCTAAATATTTTCTCAGATTTGTTTCTAATATTTTTTTTGCTCTTGATTTATCCATCAAATCTTGTCTTTTTTATGACTGTTTCTGATTGATTGCTGAACATTCTGTTTTAAAAATATAGAACTGATTTGAGGCTTTGCGTGATTTAGATCATATTTTAGATTTATCTGACAGCTCTGCACAGGATGGAAGCCACAGGAGAGGTCCTCATAATATATAGACCATTTCAGAAATCACGGGTGTCATCATTTAAAGAGTAGCAGATTCTGAAAGTAAGGTGCAGCAAAGAGACTGGAAGAGGAAGGAGAGGAGCTTGTACAGGGTCTGTGGGGTGCTGGGAGTGATTGGGGCGGATGCCGAGGAATGGTGCCTGAGCGTGGGGCGCTGGGAGACACAGGTGAGGGGCTCATCCTGATGAATGTGCTGGTTTGGTTTTGATCTGCTGATGCTATTCCTGACAACATGAGCTTATAAGAGGGGACAGGAAAACAGAAAAATAATAGCAGTTTCTGGGAGGGTGATTTTGTTCTGAAAATAATGTTTGGAAAGCATCACAGAAAGAATGACAAGCGGCCAGTTACAAGTGTTTCTGAGCCTTTGTTTCTTTGCTAATGCCTGTGGATCTTTGTGTTTGGAAATCAAAGAGTTAAAGGGACTAGACTCGATCCTTGAGCTCACTTCCAGAAAATCACAGTAAGGAACCCCGAGACTAGCTGCCAGTGCCCTGACATGGAAATGGGAAAGGAAGCTCGCGGCGAGAGTGAGCAAAGATAATCGCATCACAAGGATTTTACCACAGCGAACTTGCAGGGAGCACGGCTCTCCTCTCTCTCCTCCACCTCCTTCCTTCCCTCTTTGAGGCTTCCCCTGAAGAGCCCAGTGCTGAGATTTGGGTTAAGCCCCCGTTTCAGGAGGGGTCTCAGCAAATATATTCCAAAGAACCTTGCTCCTTCAAACCAGGTAATCCCATAAAACATTCTGGGTTTCATGGAAATCAGCAATTCCTGAAATACATGTCAGTTTTTCTATTGTGTGCTTGTATTATAACTTTCAAGTATATTTTTACTCCCTACTGATTTGGGACAACTAGTGACTGGGTTAATCTGGAGAGGTCTCTCCAGGATGCAATGACACAGGACAGGCTGCTCCCAATTCTGACTGCCCTTAGAGAGTGATGCATCATCCAAAAACTACTAACGTGGGTTCATCAATGACAATAGTGGCAGGCACAAAATTTACCAGCACTACCAAAGACCCTTACACAGCCCATGCCCTGTGAGCATCAACTCAGTGAAAGGGCTGTGTTTGTAATCCCATATTCTGTGAGAGCAGAAACAAGAGGAAAGACACAGGCCACAAATAAAATACACTAACTGCAATTTACACAATTTCTAAACATTGGAGTTCCCTGGAGAACCATTTCCAAACCTTGGCCATAAGTGCTAATCATCTGGGACTTCATGCATTTCTGATGTTGGGTCACGGAGATTCTTCTACAGTAGAGATGGGGGTGTGGCATGGTCTCCAGATTTGTAAGATGACACCAAGAGGGTTTCATGTGGATGAGACAATGAATGACATATGGTGAAAAGAGCAGGACTCCAGGCCTTCCTGATGTGAAATGGGAGCTGGAGGTGTCAGTGCTACCACCTGTGAGGAACGCCACCCAGTGCACAGGAGGGCTGGCTGTCCTTGACCGATAAAGAGGGGCTTGGTCCCATAGAAACTGAGTGCTCTCATTGCCAAGCAGGAAAGGCAATAGGCCACCTTTGCTGACCACACTCCTACCCTTGTAAGTTTGTGTATGCCCCTATCAAAGAGTGGGGAGTTGTAGGGGGCCGCCCGGTGGCGCAGCGGTTTAGTCCGCGCTTGGCAGCCAGGGGTTCGCAGGTTCGGATCCCGGGCGCCTGCCGATGCACTGCGTGTCAGCCATGCTGTGGCGGTGTCCCATATAAAGTGGAGGAAGATGGGCACGGATGTTAGCCCAGGGCCAGTCGTCCTCAGCAAAAAGGGGAGGATTGGTGATGGATGTTAGCTCAGGGCTGGTCTTCCCCACAAAAAAAAAAAAAAGAGTGGGGAGTTGTAAACTCTACACACAGGTTGGTCAAAAGAACCAAAGCTGATTCAGGTCACTGTCTTTCTGCAGTGCCCAATGGAGTTGTCCCCAACTGTTCTGGGAAATCCTGTCCCATCAGTGCTTAGGACCACTTCCTGAGAATGGATTGATCAGGAAAGAGGCAGACTTTCAACCAGGGACACTCAGATGAGATCCCCAGTAATCCAGGTGGAGGAGGGAAATCCCTCAGCCCTACGTTCTGGAGTATTCCTCCAGATGGCATTGCCACTGCCTCTCTGTCCAAGTCATGCCCCCATACCCTCCACGCCCTCCACCTCTCTGTCCCTCCAGGGCTGCTCCCCACTACAACCCAACAAGACGGAGTTGCTCATCAGGGTGGGTGTCTGTCACCACACTGCCTGTCCCATGGGCAGTGGTTGGTGTTGACAGCCGTGGAGGCCAGGCTGGGCCCTGATGGGGGAATAAAGGCCTCAGGGAGCAGGTAGGGATGTGGTGACTAGAGCTGCCAAATTCTGAGCAATCCCCAGAGACGCTGGAGAAGACAACCTCATCAGTCAGGCAGCTCCTGGTACAGATGCCCCTGATGGGTGTCCAAGGAGGGCAGAGCCTTCTATCAGTTTCAGTCACTCACCCCTGTGTCTGGGTGTGGCCCACCTGCAGAAGCACCACCCGCTGTGAGCCTGGCCCCAGAGATGGAAGCAGAGGGGATGCAGGTGGCTGTTGCCTGGCAAAATTGTCTGCATTCCTTTTGAGTGGAATGGATGAGGGCCAGGGAGGGATTGGAGAATGAATAAACAAACGGAAGACGGAATGAATGAATGAGCACACAAACCATCCGGTGGGGGCCCTACCAGAACCAGTAAGGGCAGCGTCATATGAACTGGGGAGTTTGATTTACTCAACACTCTGCACCTGCAGCCAAGGAAAGAGCTATAACGACAAATTCTCCACCACTCGTCACTGGCAGCGGTGTTCATGGAGAATAAACGATCCGGGAGGGTGCAACACTGACAGGGACACAGAAAGTGCTCTGAGATGCCTTTATTCCCCTGCTGCACAGACCGAGGACTGCGGATGGACCGTCATCCTCTAGCAGAAAAGGAACTTCTGCTGTGAGGAGCCACGGCTCCTTCCCCGCCTATTTCTACACGCAGGTGCTGTTCAGGAGGGTGAACTGGGAAAACCAGGGTCGAGCATCCACAATAAAAGTGCAGTCCACCTGAAAAAAAGTAATCATACGACATAAATCAGGACAGTGCAACACACTGAGAGCACTTCGCATGAAGGACTGAATAGGAGCTCGACATGCATTAAAGCTACAAGAGGAAAGGAAAGCAAAAGCAGTCGCCTGGGCCAGGGCTCGAGAAGCTCAAGGCTCCACCAGGATGATGGGCAGGGGTTGCTGGATCCGCCCACCTAGGATGGGGGCTCCTGAGAGGGCACCTGGTGGGGCCATCACCTGCCCCTCAGGGGCCCTCCCCAGTGTGCAAGATGCTGCATGAAGAGCCCCTGC
This sequence comes from Tapirus indicus, assembly GCA_031878705.1. Classification (NCBI taxonomy): domain Eukaryota; kingdom Metazoa; phylum Chordata; class Mammalia; order Perissodactyla; family Tapiridae; genus Tapirus; species Tapirus indicus. Next base: position 89,027,035 of record CM062929.1, on the reverse strand, counting down.
ACTGTGAGTTCTGAGGGAGCCAGCACACGGCCCAGGAGATGGTCCAGCTGGGCACCCTCTCTCTCAAGGACATCTGCAAACCACCCCCCCAAGGGGAGGCTGCCCCCAGGGCTGGGTTTGTGGGGGAGACCAGTCCCCCTGAGGGTGTTTCCCTGATAAGGCCCATCCCCATGGTCCCAGTCCTGTGGACCAGGTGTCAGATCATGGGACAATGATACGAGAACGAGGACAGACCAGGATGTGTTCCTGCAGTCCAGGAGACTAGAGGGAGAGGCGGGATGACCAGACAAACTAAACAGTCCTCCCAACCCAAAATACAGGAGCAAAGGAGGAGTCAGGACCACAGGGAGAGCGTCCTCTGCCTGAACCCCGATTTCTCAGGAAGCTTCAAAGCTGGGACCTGGGGGAGGCTCCATCCAGGCAGGAAGGTCCTGTGGGTGTCTCCAGGCAGTCTCTGCTCAGCCAATCGGGTGTGAGCAAAGGCTCAGCGCACTGCTCTGCTGGAAGCGGCTCTGTCTGCTTAGAATGACCACCTTCTCCCTCCAGCGGGGAGCCCTGGGACCTGGTAGGAGAGGAGCCAGGAGTGTCCTCATCCCACCCAGGAACATCCCTGGAGACCTGATGGGAGAGTGGCCAGGACCTTCATTCTGCCCCAGGAGAGTCCCTGATGGCTTCTTAGCCTTCTCCCATAAACGCTCCCTGATATTATTTTTCATTCCCAGAATATCCATGATGCTTTGGGCTAATTTTATTCTCCAACCTGTTTCTCTCCTGGGCCTTCTTGCAGGGGGCAATTGTCAATGTCTTCATCGTGTTTTTTACAGACTGTGCGGCCCATCTCCAAGTTCATTAAATATATCCAAGTATACTGCTGCGGAGAAGAAATTGGAGAAATTAGTGGGCAATACTTTGCAATAATGAGAAAAACACAGAGAACCAAATAGAAAAGTGGGCAAAAGATGTGATTGTGCATATGCATATAAATAAGGATAAACATATGTGCAATTTCTTTTTTTTCTTATTTGTTAATTTATTCTTTTGCTTTTTTTCTCTTGATTTTCCATTTCTTTTACAAAACCATGTCCATATGTGCACCTCAAGCATGCACTGGAATCTTCCCTGCCGCTCTGCTCCCGTGGCCGATACCTGGTGGTCACAGGGCCAGGGCCATGAACACAGAGGGTGGCACGTTCACAGGACTTAAGCTCCACAGCAGTGAACCGGTTACACAGCACAGTAACACGTGACAGTGTAACCAATCTCTCAGTCGACGCTTGAGCAGCACCAGCCAGACACAGGCGTGCACACGGAGTGATGCCTTCTGCAGAGAACAGGATAACGAGTGGGTTAGCCCACTGATTGGCCCTCAGAGCTGGGCTATCCTTTCGAGGGAAGCATCGCGATGGGGATGTAGGGTCGGGGGCTGGGAGTGCTCAGTCTCTTCATGTGGGAAATGGCTGCAGGGAAGGGCTCCTCTTGCAGGCGTTCACTGAGGTGGATACTTATGCATCAGGTGCTGTTTCATGTGTTTATGAGGCTTCTTGAAGAAGTTATTAAAAGGTGTGATTTCATTTCCCCAAATAGAAGTTCATAAAAATTCGGGAAGAACTCCAACATAGAGAGAAATCACCATGAGGAGGAACCCGCCTCTACTGGACTAACCTGGAATTGTCTAGAAGGCTGATTTACTTTGGGGCTCAGAAACTCCTACAGCTGACACCTGATGCCCACTCGTGCTCCCACACACACCAACAACACACTCACACATGCCCAGCCCCCCTGCACAGTCACAGGTCCTGAGCTAGGACAGGGGCTCGGGCTGGGGCAGCAGCAGCAGCGTCGGTGCCCGAGGGTCTCCGGGGACCTCCCCGGGTCCAGGGCTGAGATGCAGCCCGAGGAAGAAGCTGAGGGTCAGGAAGCGGGAAGGCCTGAGGGATCTGTGCGCTGTGTGCAGAGAGGGGGTGACCCTGCAGGCTCTCCAGGAGTGTGGTGCAGAGGTGGGACCTCCACCTCAGAGTCCGGCTGACATCACACCTGCCTCAGGGCCGCTCATTCGGGGACCAGAACCCCGGCATGGACAGAATGACTCCTGGACAACAGTCTTTATTAGATTCAATAGAAGCAGGAAGTGGTAAGAATAAACATCAGTGGGAAAGGTTTGCATAACCAGATGCTAATGACACCCACATTTATATCAGGCCCAGTCTCTTCCCTACCCTTAAGACTCTATAACCCACCGCCTTCTGGACCATTCCATGGCTGTTTCAGGAACTAAATGTGGTGTGTTCTGCCCGGATCCTTTCATGCCCCGCCGCACTCCATTGTCTTTTCAGTGGATAGAGTCACCACTCACCCATGTGCTTGGGGCAAACATCTGTGATCTGTCCTTGACTCGCTCTTCTCTCACACCCCACATCAGCGCACCCCACATCGACCTCCAAGCAGACTCAGAAGACAGCATTTCTTGTACCTCCTGGTGACCAGGGGACCATCCCCTGCATGCTGGCCTCAGCTTGCCCACAGGTTTTGGAGCCCACTGTGCCCACAGGGTCCAGAGAGATGCTTGCTAAAGCACCTGAGCAACTTCCTCCCATGGGTCCCCATTACTCTCAGACTTTCAGGCCATCCTCCCAGCACTCGCAGCTTGTCCTGGTCCAGGGGTCTCTCTGTGGCTGCCTGTCCTTCTCCCCAAACCTCCATGTGGCTGGGTCCTTCCAGGAGTGTCCATCATGCAGAGGCCTTCTCTGACCACTCCCCACGGCCCTGCATCCCTTCACTGACCGCTGTTGTCCCAGCCTTCCACTACTTCAATCATGAGCTTGGGGTCTGTTTGCCTCTCATCACCAGCATAAGTCTCATGAGAACTCGTCTGTCTTCTCTGCCACCTCCCACCTAGGCCCGGACCCACAGAGGCTGCACAGTCAAGGCCACTGGCTTCATGCAGGAGTGTCACGTCTCCTCTGGAATGCCCTTCCTCTTTGGGCTTCTGTTTTTCGGCTACCGCTTCTCTCTGTCTTTCTCATTACCAGTCTCTCTCTGCTGTTCTCGTTTCTCTCCACTATCTCATAAGGGATGCTGTTTTTCTCTCCACACACCACACCCGAATCTCTGACTTGAATGCTTTCCTTTCTGCTGACCTGCCTTCCTCTCTACACTGTTTTTCAAGGACTCCACTCATTAAGGAAACAAAAAGAAACTTGGAACACATCTGATGATGTCTTATATTCTTAAAAACTATTTACCAAGTTAGAACATCCATTGCTGTTTCCTGCAGACCAAGTATTCACCCCTCCCAGGCCTGGTTTTCAGGTGAACGTGGAGCCCCAGGGAGGGGAGATGAGCCACTCACCTTGCGCTGGCTTCGCCGCACCCACAGCAGCTTATAGGCGTACTCATCTGGCTGGGCTTTGTTGAACTGAAACTTGGCAAACTCCACACACATGCGGAAGAATTCCGTGCTCTTACTGATGTCCACGAAGCCCCAGCTGTCGACATGAGGCACCAGCGCAATGAGCCCCAGAAGCAGAGGCGCCTTCAGGAACATACTGTCTAGCGTCAGCCCTGGAGGCCAGCAGTACAAGGCAAGGTGGGGGCGGCAGCTGCTGCTGGGCCCACCACTGCTCCACATCCCACACCGCCCTGCCCCACAGGGGCCTTGAGCTGCTGACCAGCGCCTGTGTCCAGCCCCTCCTCTCTGCTCCCTGCCTTGTCCCTCCCACTATCACCAAGCAGGAGGCAGAGCAGGGCTCACATTTTCCACCCCCTTGTCACATAAGCCTTGGACCCAAGGACATACAAGCAACACACTCATCGCCCCAGCCCAACCCTGATAGGGCCTGGGTGGAGGTCTTGAGCCCATTTGCTTGCCCTCATGGCAGTGCATCCCAGGACTGGCAGAGTCACAGGAATTCTCAGGAATACTGGTGAGCCCTGAGTCCTGGGGAGTTGAGGTAAAAACCAGGTCTACCGCTGACCTTGGCTGCAGCCCACAACCTCAGGGAGCATCAGGAGGGTAGGGGGACCAGCATGAGGGCTGGGGTACCATCCTCTCCACTGCCTCTGGCACCTGCTGGCCTACTTGCCATGAGGCCTGGCTGTGTTTGGCAGGGGGGAGAGGGGTTTCTAACATCCTGAGGTGGGCAGAGAGAATGCCCAGGACCAGAGGGAAGCTAGTCTGATCCAGGACTCTGCTGGAATGGAGGGGAACGGCAGCCATGGTCATGAGAAGGTGTTGGGGCAGGGGAAGGGCAGCCCTGCCTAGCCCAGCAGACCTGCATTCTCATGCAGCTCTGCCACTTTGTGGTCCCATGGCCTTTGCCGTGTCTCCGTGTCAGAGGAACTGTGGTACCGATGCATGCCCTGCCTGGTTCACGGACAAGGCAAGGGGAGTGAGCAGTCTGGGAAAGTCTGAAGTGCTGCCCATGTGCGTGAGGACGCTCTTCTCTATGACAATTTTCCCAGCTCAGGAATGGGGTAAATGGACACCTGTACATTGATGGAGGTCCCAGAAAGGGTGCTGGGCCTGAGCCACAGCCATGGGGAAGGACAGGACTGGGACTAGCACAGGAATAGAAGGGGTGTAGACTAAATAGAGGACACCCTTGTGACCTCCTTCCTGGTCACACATCAATGGATGGCGGCGGTGTGGGGTCTAAGGAACACAGCAAAACCCTTTCAGGGGGATCACCATGAGGACGCAGCAACCTGCTTCAAAGTGTGTCAGAGCCCAAGTGTTTCCTCCCACCCCAGCAGCTGCAGGCTCCCACTGCTTGCTGTTCTTCACGGTGCCGGGCAGCAGGTTCACTATAGTACTCATCATCATCTTTCAGATCTGCAGGACCTGTAATGAGGACCCTTCTTCATTCCTGATATGGGTTATGACTACCTTCTCCATTTCTAGATCTCTCTTTCCAGGAGTTAGCTATTTTATTACACTATCCAAAAGATCAGCTGTTGGATTTCTTGATCCTCTCTATCAATCTGTTTCCTCTTTAATTCATTTATGCTTTTTTTAAATTATATTTTCCTTCCATTCTTGATAGAGAGAGGCTTAGATTATCGATCATCATCCTGTCCATCCTCAGGCACTTGTGTGTCCGGGCATATATGCAGCCCCCGAAGCTGGATGTCAGCCATATCTCATGTGTTTTTTATGCCATAAGGTTTTTAATGAATTACTTTAAAAATATACCCTATGCATGGAACATTCTCAAGGATAGACCTTATATTAGGAAACAAGGCAAACCTCTATAAATTTAAGAAGATTAAAATCATTACAAGCATCTTGTCCTTTTTTTTTTTTTTTTTGTGAGGAAGACCAGCCCTGAGCTAACATCCATTGCTAATCCTCCTCTTTTTGCTGAGGAAGACTGGCCCTGGGCTAACATCTGTGCCCATCTTCCTCCACTTTATATGGGACGCCGCCACAGCATGGCTGACAAGCAGTGCGTCGGCAGGCGCCTGGGATCCGAACCAGCGAACCCCGGGCTGCCAAGCACGGACGAAACCACTATGCCACCGGGCAGCCCTACAAGCATCTTTTCTGATCATAATGCTGTGAAACTAGAAATCAACCGCAAGGAAAAAACTGGGAATGGGACAAGGTGTGGAGACTAAACAACGTGCTACTGGACAACCAATGAATCATTGATGAAATTAAAGGAGAAATCAAGAGCTATCTGGAGACAGATGAAAAGGAAAATACACCATACCAACTCATATGGGACACAGGAAAAGCAGTCCTGAGAGGGAAATTCATAGCAATACAAGCCCACCTTAACAAACAAGAAAAATCCCAAATAAATAACCTTAAACTGCATCTAACAGAATTAGAAAAAGAAGAACAGACAAAGCCCTGAATCATCAGAAGGAGGGAAATAATAAAAATCAGAGCAGAAATAAATGAAATTGAAACCAAAAAAACAGTAGAAAGAATCAATGAAACAAAGAGCTGGTTCTTTGAGAAGATAAGTACAATTGACAAACCCTTAGCTGGACTCACTAAGAAAAAAAGGAAGAAGACTCAAATAAATAAAATTAGAAATGAAAGAGGAGAAATTACAATGGATACCACAGAAATACAAGGGATTATTAGGGAATACTACGAAAAACTTTATGCCAACAAGTTGGACAACCTAGAGGAAATGGACAAATTCTTGGATGTATACAACCTCCCAAAACTGAATCAAGAAGAAATAGAGAATCTGAATAGACCAGTCACAAGTAAAGAGATTGAAACAAGTAATCAAAAACCTCCCCAAAAATAAAAGCCCAGGACCAGATGGCTTCCCTGGAGAATTTTACCAAACATTCAAAGAAGATTTAACACCTATCCTTCTCAAACTTTTCCAAAAAATAGAGGAAGATGGAATACTTCCTAACACATTCTACAAGGCCAGCATCATCCTGATACCAAAGCCAGACAATGACAATATGAAGAAGGAAAACTACAGACCAATATCACTGATGAACATAGACGCAAAAATCCTCAACAAAATATTGGCAAACCGAATACAGCAATACATCAAAAAGATCATACACCATGATCAAGTGGGATTTATACCAGGGACACAGTGATGGTTCAACATCTGCAAATCAATCATCATGATACACCACATTAACAAAATGAGGAATAAAAACCACGTGATCATCTCAATCGATGTAGAGAAAGCATTTGACAAGATCCAACATCCATTAATGATAAAAACTCTCAACAAAATGGATATAGAAGGAAAGTACCTCAACGTAATATGGGCCATATATGATAAACCTACAGCTAACATCCTTCTCAATGGGAAAAACTGAAAGCCATTCCTTTGAGGACAGGAACAAGACAAGGGTGCCCACTCTCGCTGCTCTTATTCAACATAGTACTGGAAGTTCTGGCCAGAGCAATTAGGCAAGAAAAAGGAATAAAAGGACTCCAAACAGGCAATGAAGAAGTGAAACTCTCACTATTTGCAGACGACATGATCTTATACATAGAAAACCAAAAAAAAATCCATTGGAAAACTACTAGAAATAATCAACAACTACAGCAAAGTGGCAAGGTATAAAAATCAACTTACAAAAATCAGTTGCATTTCTATATGCTAATGATGAACTAACAGAAAGAGAACTCAAAAAGACAATCCCATTTACAACTGCAACAAAAAGAATAAAATATCTTGGAATAAATTTAACCAAGGAGGTGAAAGACCTATACAATGAAAACTATAAGACACTATTGAAAGAAATCGAGGAAGACATAAAGAAATGGAAAAATATTCCATGCACACGGATTGGAAGATAAACATAGTTAAAATGTCCATACTACCTAAAGCAATCTACAGATTCAATGCAATCCCAATCAGAATCCCAATGTCATTCTTCACGGAAATAGAACAAAAAATACTGAAATTTGTATGGGGCAACAAAAGACCCCGAATAGCTAAAGCAATCCTGAAAAAAAAGAACAAAGCTGGAGGCATCACAATCCCTCATTTCAAAATATACTATAGAGCCATAGTAATCAAAACAGCATGGTTCTGGTACAAAAATAGACACACAGATCAATGGAACAGAATTGAAAGCCCAGAAATAAAACCACACACCTATGGACAGCTAATCTTCAACAAAGGAGCAAAGAACATACAATGGAGAAAGGGAAGTCTGTTCAATAAATGGCGCTGGAGAAATTGGACAGCCACATGCAAAAGAATGAAAGTAGACCATCTTCTATGGCCATACACAAAAATCAACTCAAAATGGATTAAGGACCTGAAAACTCCTGGAAGAAAATATAGGCAGTACACTGACTGACATCGGTCATAAAGGGATCCTTTCAGATTCCATGTCTACTCGGACAAGGGAAACAAAAGAAAAAATAAACGACTGGGACTTCATCAGACTACAGAGCTTCTAAAAGGCAAATGAAACCAGGAGCAAAGTGAATAAACAACCCACCAGCTGGGAGAAAATATTCGCAAATTGTTTATCCGACAAGGGATTAATCTCCATAATATATAAAGAACTCACACAACTGAGCAACAAAAAAACAAACAACCCGATCAACAAATGGGCAGAAGATACAAATAAACATTTTTCCAAGGAAGATATACAGATGGCCAACAGACACATGAAAAGATGTTCAACATCACTAATCATCAGGGAAATGCAAATCAAAACTACGCTAAGATATCACCTTACACCCATTAGAATGGCTATAATCACCAAGACAAAAACAACAAATGCTGGAGAGGTTGTGGAGAAATGGGAACCCTAATTCACTGCTGGTGGGAATGCAAACTGGTGCAGCCTCTATGGAAAACAGTATGGAGAGTCCTCAAAAAATTAAAAATAGAAATACCTTATGATCCAGCAATCCCACTCTTGGGCATCTACCCAACGCACATGAAATCAACCATCACAAGAGGCATATGCACCCCTATATTCATTGCAGCATTATTCACCATAGCCAAGAAGTGGAAGCAACCCAAGTGTCCCTCCACTGATGATTGGTTAAAGAAGATGTGGTATATACATACAATGGAATACTACTCAGCCATAAGAAAAGACAGAATTGTCCCATTTGCAACAACATGGATGGACCTAGAGGGTATTATGTTAAGTGAAATTAGCCAGAGAGAGGACAGACACCACATGATTTCACTCACATGTGGAATATAAACGAACACACGGACAGAGAAAACTGGTTGGTGGTTACCAAGGGGAAGGGAAGTGGGGAGTGGGGGGTGGGCACAAGGGGTGAAGGGTTACATCCACATGGTGACAGACAAAAAATAATGTACAGCTAAAACTCCACAATGTTATAAACTATTAAGACATCAATAAAAAGGAATATATATATATATATATATATATATATATATACACCCTAATCTGCACTGAGATTGCTTCTCCAACCCCCGTGTGATTTAGAGGTGTGTGGCTGAATTTTCAAACATTTGTCTCCTTAATTTCTACCTAAACTTCACTGTGGCTGGAGAACCTGTTCTATATGATGTCAGTTCTTTGGAATTCATTGAGATTTACTTTATGGATCAGAATATACTCAATTTGGATAAATGTTCTATCAGCTCAAAAGAATGCATGTTCTGCCGTTTTGGTGAATGTTCTATTTAGCTGTTATGAATTCATCAAACTAACGCTTGTTAAGTGGAGCACAGAGTGCCTGATGGCGAGTCTGGGTTCAACAATGGACCACAAGAGAAACTGAAATAGAGATGGTTATTACTCACAGGCCCTGGAGGGATTACCCAGCACACCTCGAGGAGCCACGTGGGGAGGTCAAGGCAGAGAGCAGATAGGGAGAGGCAAGACCTGGGCCCCCGCCCTTATCAGTGTCTATGGTGGGGTTCCCAGGGTAGGGCCAGATTGGTCAAACCAAACCAAAAGAGCGGGGCTTTGGTAAGCTCCACAGGGCTCTTTTCTGAGGGGCACAAGGGGAAGCCCTGGGAGGCGGGGAGGCTGCTGCTCACAGGGCTGCTGGGAAGCCGTACAGGAACTTCCATTTGCTGTGACTGCCATGCTTTCCAGGTCATGTGCTTGCACGAGGGGCCTGTGTCAGTTTCAGGTGCCTGCGGGCTACTTGGCCAAACAAAGTGGATGCTGAGCAGCAATACTGTGGAGTTTAGTTTAGCTAAACTCTCGACAGTAACCAAAAGTCAAATTTGTTAAATGGACTCCTAACTTCTGTGTTTGTCTTCTGATTTTTACCTGCAGGTTCTATCTGTTACTGAGAGCTGCTCTAAACTCCCCCAGGGTCGGGGCTTTGACTGCTATCCCTCCGGCCCCGGGAAGTGTTGTTCCTCTTATCTTGACACCATGAGAAGAGGTGGCACCATGAACAGAACTCTTGTAACTTCCATAAAGAAGCACATCTGTGGCCTTCAGTTCCCAAAAGGCTGTTTCTAATCCCACATTTGTTGAGAGCTGCAACCAGCAGACAGGGCACAGTCAGAAGCGGGCACCTCCATTCATACCCTGGTGCCCAACAGGGGGCTCACTGGGATCAGCAGCGGAGGGTTTAAAATCATCCCGCGTCTGGGTGCAAACGCTTAGGGTCATGGCATGAACACAGGGGACATCTGCAAGGCCCCCTGGTGCACTTAAGGTGCGTCTGAGCTCAAACCCTGACAAACTGAACAGAGCAAGACCCCAGGCCTTCCCGATGGAAGTGGGAGTTGACATGAAGGTGTCTACCAGTGAGCAGCATGCACTAGCACTCAGGGAGGATCTGGCGGTCCTTGGCCAGCACAGGACCCGAGAACAATGGCTCAACCCCACTGAGCCCAAGTGCTCTCAAGCCAAGGGCAAGTAATAGGCCAGCTTTGCTGACCACACTCCTACCCTTGTAAGTTTGTGTATGCCCCTATCAAAGAGTGGGGAGTTGTAAACTCTACACACAGGTTGGTCAAAAGAACCAAAGCTGATTCAGGTCACTGTCTTTCTGCAGTGCCCAATGGAGTTGTCCCCAACTGTTCTGGGAAATCCTGTCCCATCAGTGCTTAGGACCACTTCCTGAGAATGGATTGATCAGGAAAGAGGCAGACTTTCAACCAGGGACACTCAGATGAGATCCCCAGTAATCCAGGTGGAGGAGGGAAATCCCTCAGCCCTACGTTCTGGAGTATTCCTCCAGATGGCATTGCCACTGCCTCTCTGTCCAAGTCATGCCCCCATACCCTCCACGCCCTCCACCTCTCTGTCCCTCCAGGGCTGCTCCCCACTACAACCCAACAAGACGGAGTTGCTCATCAGGGTGGGTGTCTGTCACCACACTGCCTGTCCCATGGGCAGTGGTTGGTGTTGACAGCCGTGGAGGCCAGGCTGGGCCCTGATGGGGGAATAAAGGCCTCAGGGAGCAGGTAGGGATGTGGTGACTAGAGCTGCCAAATTCTGAGCAATCCCCAGAGACGCTGGAGAAGACAACCTCATCAGTCAGGCAGCTCCTGGTACAGATGCCCCTGATGGGTGTCCAAGGAGGGCAGAGCCTTCTATCAGTTTCAGTCACTCACCCCTGTGTCTGGGTGTGGCCCACCTGCAGAAGCACCACCCGCTGTGAGCCTGGCCCCAGAGATGGAAGCAGAGGGGATGCAGGTGGCTGTTGCCTGGCAAAATTGTCTGCATTCCTTTTGAGTGGAATGGATGAGGGCCAGGGAGGGATTGGAGAATGAATAAACAAACGGAAGACGGAATGAATGAATGAGCACACAAACCATCCGGTGGGGGCCCTACCAGAACCAGTAAGGGCAGCGTCATATGAACTGGGGAGTTTGATTTACTCAACACTCTGCACCTGCAGCCAAGGAAAGAGCTATAACGACAAATTCTCCACCACTCGTCACTGGCAGCGGTGTTCATGGAGAATAAACGATCCGGGAGGGTGCAACACTGACAGGGACACAGAAAGTGCTCTGAGATGCCTTTATTCCCCTGCTGCACAGACCGAGGACTGCGGATGGACCGTCATCCTCTAGCAGAAAAGGAACTTCTGCTGTGAGGAGCCACGGCTCCTTCCCCGCCTATTTCTACACGCAGGTGCTGTTCAGGAGGGTGAACTGGGAAAACCAGGGTCGAGCATCCACAATAAAAGTGCAGTCCACCTGAAAAAAAGTAATCATACGACATAAATCAGGACAGTGCAACACACTGAGAGCACTTCGCATGAAGGACTGAATAGGAGCTCGACATGCATTAAAGCTACAAGAGGAAAGGAAAGCAAAAGCAGTCGCCTGGGCCAGGGCTCGAGAAGCTCAAGGCTCCACCAGGATGATGGGCAGGGGTTGCTGGATCCGCCCACCTAGGATGGGGGCTCCTGAGAGGGCACCTGGTGGGGCCATCACCTGCCCCTCAGGGGCCCTCCCCAGTGTGCAAGATGCTGCATGAAGAGCCCCTGCACTGTGAGTTCTGAGGGAGCCAGCACACGGCCCAGGAGATGGTCCAGCTGGGCACCCTCTCTCTCAACGACATCTGCAAACCGCCCCCAAGCGGAGGCTGCCCCCAGGGCTGGGTTTGTGGGGGAGACCAGTCCCCCTGAGGGTGTTTCCCTGATAAGGCCCATCCCCATGGTCCCAGTCCTGTGGACCAGGTGTCAGATCATGGGACAATGATACGAGAACGAGGACAGACCAGGATGTGTTCCTGCAGTCCAGGAGACTAGAGGGAGAGGCGGGATGACCAGACAAACTAAACAGTCCTCCCAACCCAAAATACAGGAGCAAAGGAGGAGTCAGGACCACAGGGAGAGCGTCCTCTGCCTGAACCCCGATTTCTCAGGAAGCTTCAAAGCTGGGACCTGGGGGAGGCTCCATCCAGGCAGGAAGGTCCTGTGGGTGTCTCCAGGCAGTCTCTGCTCAGCCAATCGGGTGTGAGCACAGGCTCAGCGCACTGCTCTGCTGGAAGCGGCTCTGTCTGCTTAGAATGACCACCTTCTCCCTCCAGCGGGGAGCCCTGGGACCTGGTAGGAGAGGAGCCAGGAGTGTCCTCATCCCACCCAGGAGCATCCCTGGAGACCTGATGGGAGAGTGGCCAGGACCTTCATTCTGCCCCAGGAGAGTCCCTGATGGCTTTCCTAAGCCTCCTCCCTTAGGACTGCTGTGAGATAGTAGAAAATATATATGTTGGTCTCTGCCCCCAGTTCCTGGCACACAGCTCCTAAAACTCTTGTAAATTCCTAAGTAATAAGAACACTAGGAGCATGTCTTATTCTAAAGAGGTGACTCTGGGTGGGCTCCTGGATGGCAGCTGGTCACCAGAACGACTAAGTCAAGATTAGAACTCGGAATTTTCAGCCTTACCCCTCATCTTGCAGAGAGGGGAAAGGGGCTGGAAATGGAGGTAATAACTGATGGTGCCCACGTGAGGAAGCCTCCATGAAATCCCAGTAGCAGGGGGTTCAGGGAGCCCCAGGTGGTTGACACATCCACACAGGGAGGGTGATGCACCCCAACTGCACAGGAACAGAAGCTCCTGCGCCTGGGCTCTCCCAGACCTCACCCTCTGTGTCTCTTCATCTGGTCGTCCATCAGTGCCCTTTATCATGTCCTTTAATAAACTGGTAAACAGAAGGAAATACTTCCAAGTTCTGTGAGCTGCTCTCACAAATTAATCAAACTTTAGGAAGGGTCGTGAGAACCTCTGATTTGTAGCCAAATTAGACAGATGTTTTGGGTAAACTGGGGACCTGCTACTTGAGATTGGTATCTGAATGGGGAGTTTTGTGGGACTGAGCCCTTAACCTGTGGGATCTGATGCTGTTTCCAGGTAGAGAGCTGGTGTCACAGAGAATGACTTGCTGGGAGGAAGACCCCACACATTTGGTGAGCTGAGGTGTCTGGAGTGAAGTGTTCTGTATGAGGAGTAAGGAGACGCTCGGGAGCACTATAGGCTTTTCTAACACACCTTCCTTGATATTATTTTTCATTTCCAGAATATCCGTGATGCTTTGGGCTGATTTTATTCCCCAACCTGTTTCTCTCCTGGGCCTTCTTGCAGGGGGCAGTTGTCAACGTCTTCATCATGTTTTTTACAGATTGTGCGGCCCATCTTCAAGTCCATTAAAAATATCATTGTCCACCTCTGTCAAGAAGAAGTTATGAAACAGGTGCTAAATATTTGCTTTTCATGAGTGAAAAACAGGCAGAGAATCAAGTAGAAAGGTGGGCAAAAGACTAGAACACGCATATAAATAGGATATGCAAATCATATGACATTTCTCTATAAGCACCTACGTGCACCTCGAGCATGCACTGGAATCTTCCCTGCCTCTCTGCTCTCGTGGCCAATACCTGGCAGGCACAGGGACAGGGCCATGAACACATAGGGTGGCACGTTCACAGGATTAAACTCCACAGTGGTGAGCTGGCACACACTACAGCAACACCTGACAGGGCTCAGGAATTCCTGCAGCTGATACCCACTTGTGCCCCCCCACACACCAACAACACACTCACGCATGCCCAGACCCCCTGCATGGTCACAGGCCCTGAGCTAGGACGGGGGCTCGGGCTGGGGCAGCAGCAACAGCAGCATCGGTGCCCGAGGGTCTCCGGGGACCTCCCCGGGTCCAGGGCTGAGATGCAGCCCGAGGAAGAAGCTGAGGGTCAGGAAGCGGGAAGGCCTGAGGGAGCGTGCGCTGTGTGCAGAGAGGGGGTGACCCTGCAGGCTCTCCAGGAGTGTGGTTTAGAGGTGGGACCTCCACCTCAGAGCCCAGCTGACGTCGCACCTGCCTCAGGGCCGCTCATCCAGGGACCAGAGCCCGGGCATGGACAGCGTTACTGCCACTTACCTTTTGCTGGGCTCACCTGACCTCCCATATGCATTCTCTTCCTGTATGCATTCTCTTCCATACCGTCATCACTGAACTGAGCCACGGCAAACTCCACAGATACTGCAAAATAATCGTGGTTCTTATTAATATTTACAAATTCCTTCTGAATGGTCCAGACATGAGTGCCCAGCACAATGAGCCCTAGAAGCAGCGGCACATTCAGGAACATGCTGTCCAGCATCAGCACAGAGGGCTGGCCAGGCGCAAGGGAAGGGGGTGGCAGCTGCTGCTGGGCCACCCTCCAAAGCTCCGCATCCCACACAGCCCTACCCTGAGGAGGGCCTGAGCTGCTGACCTCTTCTCTTAGATTGGTGCCTCTGTCCAGCCCCTCCTCTCCATCCTCCTGCCTTGTCCCTCCCATTACCACCAAACAAAAGACAGAACAGGGGTCACATTTTCCACTCCCTTGTCACAAAAATCTTGGATGCACGGTAATGCACGCAACATGCTCTGTTCCCTGCACGTTTCCAAGCTGCTTGCCTGAGCTGCACCCTGAGCATTTCCCTCCTGCTGCTGCAGCCCCACTCCTGCAGGCCCTGCCACACCCTCGCTCGCCCTCACGACAGTGCAGGCGAGGACTGCCAGAGTTCCACGGATTCCTGGGAACTCTGGTGAGCCTGTGCCTGGGGAGTAGAGGCCATGGCTAAGCCTGCCTGTGACGTTGGCTGGAGCCAACACCCCCAGCTCGGCCCAGGGAAGTACAAGGTGTGTGGCCAGCATTCCTGGGGCGGGTAGGGGGTTGGGGCTATCCATCTCACCACCGCCCTGACCCTACTTCACCAGAAGGTACCTTTGGCCTCATCCTCCCAGTCTGACATGCCTATGATTAGTTTCCCTCACTTTAAAACATTTCCTCATCTCCACTGTGACTTCATTCTTGACCTGTGGGCTATTATAGCTGTGTTGTTTAATTTCTAACCATAGTCCGCTTTCTACCTACTTTTCCCTTATTGACTTTCAGTTCAAGTCCACTATAGTCAGAGAACATCTTTTCTATTATTTCTCTTCTTTGAAATTTGTTGAGATTTGTTTTATTGCCCAGAAAATGGCCAATATTTTATATGTCCTTGAAAATAATGTTATTCTGCATTTTTTAGGTGCAGAGTTAGACATCTATGTATCTCAGTAAGCCCTTTTGTTCATATCTTCCATATATTTACTCTTTTTACTTTTTTTGTTTTATTGAATTTTGTTTGGTTTGGTTTGGGTTTGGGTTTGGGTCGTCTTTTTTGTCAGTTACTGGGAGATGTGTTAAAATTTTTCACTATGATTATGCATTTGCCCATTCTTTTTTTCTCACAATTCTTGCTTTATATATTTTGAGACTCTGTTGTTAAGTGCTTATACAAATAGAACTCTTACACATTTTTGGCAGTCAACCATTTTATCATTATGAATTGTACTTTTTTATCCCAAGGAATGCTTCTTGCTCTGACGTCTACTTTGTCTGATGTCAGACTAGCTGCATCAGCATTGTTCCCATGATATATCTTTATCCACTTTTTTGCCTGAAGATGGTATCTTAATAATTCAGATGTCTTTGAAGCAGCAAATAGTGTTTTAAATCAGTCTAACAGTCTTTCATTTGAAGGATTCATCCCATTTACAAAGACTCATATTACCGATAACTAATATTACCATTACTGATATGTCAGGGTTCGAATCTACCATATTACTATTTGTTTTCTATTCATTTCATTTGTCTCTATTCCTTCTTTTCTCCTTTCTTGCATTCTTTTGGATTATTCCAGATCTTTTTACTATTCCGTTTCTTCCTCTCAATGGCTTTATTTACCATTCCTTTTACTCTTCTTTTAGTGGTAATCCTAGCAATTATAACGAACATTGTTGACTTAACTGAGTCTACAGTAAATTAGTACCATTGCCATTTCAAGGATGGTGGGAAGACCTTAGAACACTATTACTGCTAACCCCCCTCTGCCTGGGTGTTATTGTTGTCATATGTTAACTTCTACATATTTGAAAGCCCATAAGACAATATGATTGTTGTTTTATACATTCATTGTTCATACGAATTTCGCAACATATTTACCCTTCTGCTGGGCATCATTCCTTCACACTACGTTGCTTGCACTGGGATCATTTCCCTTCCCCCTAAAGAGCTCTCTTAAGGATTTATTTGGGGCTGGATCTTGTTGATACAACTTTTAGTTTTTTAAAAAAACTGCTCACTATACAGTTCTACTTCTATGGGTGCCCCTGTCCTAGGGTTTTAGCCAAGTCTCCCTCCTGTCTCCTCTCAGTGTCCTCCAATCATTCTAACATATGGATTTAAGACTATGAATTTTTCTCTAAGCCCTGCTTTGGCTGCATCTCAGAAGTTTTGCTATGTCATATGTTAATAAACTTTTAATTCAGTCTTTTCTATTTCCTATATGATTTCTTCTTTGACTCTTGGATTATTTAGAAATATACTATTAAATTTACAGGCAGCTAGAGGTTTTCAAATTAAATTTTTGTTACAGTCACCTACCATGAACAGAGAACATGCTCTGAACCATTTCAATTTTTTGAAATTTTTGAGATGCCTCTCCTTTTTGTTTGTCTGAAAATATTTTTTTGCCTTCATTTTTGAAGAATATTTTTGCTAGCTATAGAATTCTAGGTTGTTAATTATCTTATTTCAGTTCTTAGAAGATTCAAAGCAGAGCTTCTGAAAGTGGTCTGTTTCCAGTCAACTTTTACTCATGGGATGTGGCCCTTCATGGTCTCAACTGACATCCTGGGATATTTACCACAGCCCTTCTTGGCAGGTGCTGAACTCCATTGTTTGTCCCCCCAGTTGAAGCAAAGAAAATGCCTTTTCTCCAGTGGTGTTGAATGTCACCTCCTCCATCACCCCCAGTGCCCTCTCATTCTCTCCTCTCTCTCCTCCAGGTCTTGCTCTGAGTCAAGCAGGATGGGGATGAGACAGTTCCACACCAGGTGAGTGTCCATCCCCACATGTCTCTCCCAGGGGCAGTGAGTAGTGCCTGCAGGCAAGTCCTCACCATGGAGACCAGGCTGGGTCCCCAGGTGGGGGAATTTAAGCATCAAGTAGAGTTAGGGACATGCTGAGTTGAGTTATGGCCTTCTGAGATCATCTGCAGTCCTGATGAAGGTTTTCTTTCAATCCAGTGGCCCCCTGTGTAGTGCCCCTGGTGGATATCTACAGATGGACAGAACTACCCTCAGTGACCCTCTTTGTCCTCTCAGGCCTGGGCATGGCCCCTCTAGAGAAGACCTGGGTCCTATGAGCTCAGTAGCCTGAGCTTGAAGCAGAAGTGACATGTTCCTTGCTTCCTGGGAAATTCTCCTGCAATCTTTGACTTTCAAGAGGTTTATGTGAAAGGAAGAAAATTTTGGTTCCACTTGAAACAGCATTGAATTTTACAACCTGACTCTGCCTTAAAGTGTTCTTCAGTCTGTCCATGACCTCTCCAGTGCTCCAGCACTGCTCCTGGAAGGGTCAGCAGGGCCCTTTACCCTCTTCCCTATGGAGGTCAGGCCCCCAGAGACAGGGCCATGTGGTTATACCCACTGGAGGCCTATGGACAAAGCAGAGAGCTACCCAGGTGGTCAGAGCCCCTGGGAGTTCTGCTGGAGCCCAGCAGTTACTGCCCCAGGATGGGGCTTAGGATGGAACAGATACATTCACATCCATGTCCACAGCAACATTAGTCATAGAAGCCAAAAGGCAAAAGCAATTTGTGTCTATCAACAGACAAATGGATAAACCAAATATTATATATACATACAATGTAATATTATTCAGCCTTAAAAAAGGAAGGAAATTCTATCACATGGTATAACATGGATGAACCTTGAGGATGTTATGTTAAGTGAAATAAGCCAGTCACAGAAGGACAAATATCGTATGATTCCACTTATATGAAGTATCTAGAATAGTCAAACTCATACAGACAGAAAGTAGAACGGTGGTTGCCAGGGGCTGGTGGGGGGGGGTGACGTGTTATTGTTTAATAGGCGCAGAATTTCAGTTTGGGAAGATGAGAAAGTTCTGGAGATGGATGGTGGTGATGATTGCACAATAATGTGAATATACTTAATGCCACTGAACTGCACAGTTAAAAATGATTAAAAAGGTAAAATTTATGTTTCATATATTTTACCACAATAAAAAAAAATCAGGGGCTCAGGAGACTTCAGAATCACAAAAGAGAGAAGCATATGGTTTTGAAGGGCAAGTTGTTCCCATCGTGACTGCTGGCACTGCCCTCTGGTGCCCATCTGTCGGCAGGGAGATCAGAGAGGAAGACAGCCGCTGCCCCAAACCCAACCCCAACTTGGACCTGCTTGGTCTCCTCTGGTCTCCCAGCTGGCCTGAGCATTGCTGCCTCTTTCTAAAGCATTAGTGCTGCCCAAGAGTGCTGGGGGCTAATGGTGGCCACTCCTGAAGCTGCGTCACATGTCTTAGAACATCTAATGCCTGCCCGGGTTCCAATTCTTTATCACAATCACAATTGAGATCGGTCATTCCCAAGGAACCATCGAAACAGCAGAGTTACCGCCTGTTATCAGAATACTCTATCCTCTTGAGAGCTCTGAAAAGTAGGTCTAGTTAGCAATGTTTTTTTTAAATGGTGCCAACAAAAGGCCTTTTCCCCAATCATTCCGCCACAAATCAGAACCAGGATCAAGCATCAGTGCTGTTATTTCATCATTTGAAAAATGATAGGCATTTTCTTCCCAGCCTCTGGCAAAGCACTTTTGTGGGTGTCTTAGGAAACCTTGCTCGAAGGGAATGTGGGTGCAGGGAAAGACAGAGATGCCAGCTAATGCTGTTCAAATGCCCAAGGAACCCAGACCAAGGCTGACAGGCCTCTGCTCTCCTGCCTCGTCCCACACCTTCTGACCTTGTCCCTGGGATGATAAACCAGTGAATAAACATGCTTGCTACAGGGACATTCCTATTCCTTAGCTCTCAAAGGGTCTCATTGTTACTATTTCAGAAGTCAGGAGGGACCGAGACAGCTGGCAAGGCACCCACTTAAAGAACAGAGCTTCCCTTTCTCAGGGGAGGGGCCTGAGCAGGGACCTGGAGCAGATGTGGAAGATGCATTCTGAGGCTAACAGGTCCAGACCGGGAGAGATCTATGGACAGGCTTCTGCCCTGGGAGAACACTGACCAGGATGCCATGCTAGTGTGCACGTTAGACAAATACAAATTTAGGGAGATGCTACAATATCACGACCCTTCAAAAGAGTCAAGGTCTTGAAAGTCAAGAAAAGACTGAGAAACCGTTCCAGATGGAAGAAGATCAAATACAACCCGTGACTCTGCATCCTTTTGTTATGGGGCACTTGGGACAAGAAAAGTTTCCTTGTTCTGGGGAGGCCCAGAACACATGTCCTGGTGCTCTGAGGCTTGGGGAGCCATCCCCGTCTCTTGACACTTGACTGGGTCAAGACCAGGCAGGAGGGATGCCTCTGTGTTCATTCCCTGCACCCACAGTTGCACTGTGGTTAGGGAGAAGGCGCCTGTTTGTAGGAATCACTCTCTAACATATTCGGGGAGATGAAGCATCACATTTTCAACTTCCTCTCAAATGTTTCAGGGAAAAAGTTCATTGCTTCATAATTACAGCATTTCTGTAAGTTTAAGATTCTTTTAAAATAAAACATTTTTTAAAACTCAGCAGGACTGGGACAGAGCAGTCCCCTCAGCACATGGAGACGGGTGAGAGAAGGGAGGAGATGAGCTCAGGAGGACAGAGCATTGTCCCAGCATGGGGGGACACAAACTGCAGTGATGGGTGTGTCCCAGTGCAGTACTGTGACCCATCTTTCCAGATTCAGCAACAGGAAAATACTTTGTTGCTTCTGAGAAAGAATCGCACATTATTGCAGCTGAACGTGTTTTAAATACAGACCAAGGTCATCTTTGTGGAGACGAGAAAGCTGAGATGCTGAGCAGCTTTCTCAAGCCACAGAAACGGGGATCCTAATTGCCATTGCTCCGCGGAGCCATTTCTGGCTTAGCCGAAGTCCCCTGGGGCCATCACAAAGGAGACTTAAGTGGAGCTTCAGGCTGTCCTCTCTCAGAGATGAAGGCCCCATGGTCTATCGGGACTGTGGCACAGGGCTGCCACATAGGAGGTGCTGTTGGTGCCCAGGAAGCACAGTGAGAGAAGCAGGGAAGGAAGTTAGTTCAGGGGTGCTAATAAGCAGTGACTGCTGAGGGCAACTGGGGCTCCGTTCCACTAGGGACATCTGGAGACAATATGGAGCGCACGCCTCAGAAGTGGCCCACCTGAGAGGCCAACAAGCTGGGATATTGAGTCCCCAGCTCCCGTCTGTCATATGTGGAGGCTGCTCCCAAGTGCATGACTTGCCTGCTGCTTTTGGCCTCTTCCATCTTGGGCAGACATGCCCTGTGGTCAGAAAAAGCTTCAGGCAAGGCCACAGGGCATGCAGTGGCATCTGTGGCAGATGCACCTGTGGCATCTGCCATACTCCCTTAAATGGGGCATATGAGCAGGAGAGGATCATGTTTGGGCAATTCTGCTGGAAAGCCTGCCCAGAGTCCTCTCCACTCTGTTCCCCTGGGGGTTGGCCCTGTCCTATGGCTGGCAATGCCCTGGAGAGCTGCACTGGCCCAGCCTCACATCCTTACTCCAACCAGCACAAAGGGAGAATGAGGGCTCTTCTCAAAGTGCCTGTGGAAGAGGGAGAAGAGGTTCCTTGTTCTGGCAGGCCCAGCACACATCTCCTGGGGCTCCATCATTGGCTGGGGTTGAGGAAGGCATGTCTGTCACTGCATGTACACAGGCAGTGCTGTGGTCTGCACTAATCAGCCTGGTTCAATCAGAGACCATCCCTGGTGGGGTGGGCTCAGTCCCTGCTATGCACATGGCTGGAGACAAGGGAAGGAGCAAGTCCCTAAGTAAAGTCAGAATTCGGCTTTTTGCTGAAGATATTCAGTGGGAAGAGAAGGGAAAGAGTCTTCTATACTCTCTTCAGAGTAGTACATTTCCAAAAGCAGGAAGACCAGCCTGAAGCCCCAGGATAGAGGCCTTTTAGATATAGAATGTTTGGTAGAAAAGAGACTTTTTAAAAATGAGAGGGGATGTTCTGGTTCCAGGTAAGGCAAGGTAAACACATGACACCCTGAATCAACTATGAAACCTGGACAGAACACATGGAGGAGCTACCTGGGGGCTCTGGAACATAAATTGCAGCAGACGTACTGGAGAAGAACATCAGAATTTGACACACCATGGAACCAAGTAGGGTTACCATTCATTTTCCTCCAGTGTCCCCCAGCCCGAACTCAAGAAGCCAGAAACCCAGAAGTGGGCACCAGGGAGTGGAGAGAGACAGCTCTGGGAGAAGACCTCTAGTTCTACTTGAGGAGAAGGAAAGGGGACTCATGAGTACAGAGACAGTGGGAGAAGTCCCTTTTTTTCTTTTCCGAATTCTCTCATGCCCCAGCCCCCAGGGAGTCCCATGGTGGCAGCAATGACAGCAACAGCAGTGGCTGTGGAGCCTACATCCACATAAAATGTTGAGGAAGGGGATCATTCCTCTCTGATCAGAGCAGCTGTGAGTCCAAGAAAGTAGGGCAAATCCCAGTAGCTTTTTTCATATTTCTGTCCTGCTCTGTGGCCTCAGAATTGGGTATAGTTGTGGCCATGCAGGGGAGGGGAGGTCCAGGAAACCAGAAAGTACTGGAGAGATCATGGCAAGTGAGGAGCTCAGGAAAGCAACCCCTTCCCTGAACCCTGAACTGCAGAAGTGTAGATCTAATCCTAAACAACACACCAAGAACTTGTAGGAAACCATCACCTAGCCAGACTGGCCACTGGAAGACACACACTCAACACAGATGCTTTGACACAACTGACATAGAGACCACAACCCATAGAAGGCTGGTCAGAATTTGCAACCTGAACCCAACTAGGTCAATTGCCTGCTGAAACAAAAATGTCAGCATTCCCCATAGCATTTAAACAAGATACAGAGTCCCATAATGTAACTTACAAAATGTCCAGTATGCTGGGGCCGGCCCTGTGGCATAGTGGTTGAGTTCACACACTCCACTTCAGCAACCCAGGGTTCACAGGTTCGGATCCCCGGTGTGAACCTACACACTGCTTATCAAGTCATGCTGTGGTAAGTGTCCCACATATAAAGTGAAGGAAGATGAACACAGATGTTAGCCCATGGCCAATCTTCCTCAGCAAGAAGAAGAGGATTGGCAATAGATATTAGCTCAGGTCTAATCTTCCTCACACACAAAAATAATAATAATGCTCAGGATGCAATCCAAAATTACTCAGCATATGAAGAATCAAGAAAATTTCAACTCTCATGAGAAAAAACAATCAACAGACACTAACGCTGAGATAACTCAGATGTTGAAAATATCTGACACAGACTTTAAAGTAGCTATTATTGAAATATTTTAAGAAGTAAGGGTGAGTACTCTTGAATGGAAAGGCAGGAAATATTAGCAAGAAGTAAAAAATATAAATTAAAACCAAATGGAAATTTTACTGATTTCCTGAAAAATATGAAAATAAAAATAAAGAAATCCTTGGATGCACTCAGCAGCAATTTGAAGATGTCATAAGAAAGGGTCCATGAACTTGAAGATAGATCAATAGAAATTATCCATTATGAAAAATAAAGAGGAAAATAAGATTGAGAATAATGAATAGGGCTTCAGGTGCCTGTGGGACAATATCAACAGGTCTAACATTTATGTCATTGGATGCCCAGAAATAGAAGAGAAAGAATGTAGCAACAAAAAATAAAGTGGAAAAGATAATGGCTGAAACTTCCCAAATTTGTCAGACACAGATTTAAGAACCTTGGTGAATCCAAAAACAGATAAATCCCAGGAAATCCACATCAAGGCACATCGTAGTCAAACTTCTGAAACCTAAAGACAAAGAAAAAACCTTGAAAGCTACTGGAGAAAAGACATATTATCTGTAGAAGAGCAAAGATAATAACAAAAATGGTAAGTAAGACCAATCCCCAGCTCATTCCTTCCACCAAAATAAGTTCCAGATGGGATCAACTTTTAAGTGTAGAAAAAGGAGACAATGAAGAACTAATAAAACCAAAGAACTGAATGAAACTTGTAGCCCTAACATATCTTTTTCCAGAAAGGAAATATCTCTAACCTCGGGCCTTGAATATTTTTCTCTAAAACTTTTATAATTTTTACATTTTTATCTACTATTCTGTTTTGAGTTAATTTTTGTGTAAGATATGAGGTTGAGTTTGAGATTCATTTCTCCTACATAAGGAAGGTCAATTGTTCCAACACCATTTGTTGAAAAGACTGTTCTTTCTACATTGAATTGCCTTTATATCAATGTCAAAAATCAGTAGGCTATCAACAGTTCTATTTCTTGACTATTCTGTCCATGTACCTAGATTTAAATGACTGCAAACTTCTCATCAAAAATCATAGATGCTGGAAGGAAGTAGAACAAGATTTTGAATGCTGAAAGATAAGAACTGCCAAATCAGAATTCTATGTGCAGAGAAAATATATTTTAGGAATAATAGTGATATAAAGATGTTATCAGATGAAGAAAAGTTAAGATATTTCATTGCTAGTAGACCTGCTATAAAAGAGGGGCTAAAGGAAATTTGTCAACAGACAGAAAAAGATACCAAAAGTTAACTTAGAGCACAAGGAATACAGGAAAACACCATATGTAAATATTAGGGTAAATATAATAAACAATTAATCCCTTCTTGAATTCTTTAAAATATATGACAGTTGAAAGCAAAACTTAAACATTTTTATGGAATTTTTGATGTATGTAATATAATAGGTAAGACAATTCTATAATAAAAGGAGGAGGATAAAGTGATCCCATATTGTGGTAAGATTTCTACATTCCACCTAAAGTAGTGAAAAGTGATCCTAAGTTGTCTTTTAAAGGTTTGAAATGTATATTCCAATCTGTAGAGCAGCCAATGAAAAACTATACAAAAAAGATATAGGCAAAAGCACAACAGATAAATAAAATACCAAAAACATGTTCAAATAACCCAGAAGAAGGCAGAAAAGCAAAATCAGAGAATGAAAACAGAGGTAACACACAAAAACAAATAATAAAACAGTAGGCTAAATCCAAACATATCAATAACTACATTAAATGTAAGTGATCTAAATTCAGAGATTGTCAAAATGAATAAACACATGACCCAACCATATGTTCTCCCTATTCACATACAACATGATTGTTCATGGCCTGAGGTTTAAACAAAACACCAAAACCATGATCCTTTTTGAAAAAAGTGATAAATTGAACATCATCAAAAGTTACATTTCAACATACACCTAATTGTAGTGTTTGAATTGTTATTTTTTAGCATAGGGTTGTCTAGTTTTATCAGCCCCATTTGTTGAATAATCATCCTTTCCCCACTAACTTGAAATCCCACCTCAATCAAATTCTCTCCCTGGCCCCAAGTCTGTTCCACCCTGTAGCTATGCTGGTCAGAGTGCCAGGCTGTGTAACTCCCACTGCAATCTATTACATGGCCTCCCTGAGCCTCACCCCCGACTCCTAGGAGTGACTCCCAAGCAGCTGTGCAGCCAGCAGCCCTGCCAATCTCCACAGCTGGTAATAGCTCTTGGAATTTTTCCCCTCACTCCTCTTCTGCAGAAATGTACTGGCTCTTCTTTCGTGTTTATTTTTCTACACAGACTTCGAAATTGGTTTGCCTACTTCCTAACACATCCTATTAATAATTTTCATTGGGGTTACATTAAACATATCAATTTGGAGGAAACTAAATATTTATAACACTGAGCATTATGCTTTTGGTGTACTTAGCTCTTTTTTTATATCTCTCAGGAGCCTTTAGAACATTTGTTTACATATATTTTTCTTATTTCTTACTATTTCCTAGGTAGTTTTACCTTTCTGTCATCATAAATAGGATATTCTATTGTATTTTCTAACATTGTTGAAGGTATGGATTTTGTGTAGACTCAGCCACTGTGCTGATTTCTCTAACTGAATTGTTTTTAGCCATAAGCCAAGTTCCTTTAAAGGAAAAAAGAGATATTAATCACCAGAGACAACTCTAGACCTTATCAGACCAGTGACACCATCAGAGGAATCTACATAACAAACCCTACTGACTAGCTCTAATCCATCACTAATGTCCCCACATAGTTACCTTCTCACAATTTGCCCCCCAGAAGCTCAAAGTCCCTTTTCTTTGTCTTGTCCCTTCTCTACAAATGTATCATTCCTTTGTTAAGATGCTATCAAAGCCCAAGTTCTAACCACCCCTTTGAGTTACTCATCGCTGGGTGATCCATGTGTGTGTGTGATGCACGTTAATAAATTTCCATCTGTTTTTCTCTTGTTAACCTGTCTTTTGTCAGTCTCATTTGCAGGGCCTAAGCCAATGAACCTAAGATGGGTAGAGGAAAAATTTTTTTTCCTCCCCTCCAATACCGTAATGTACTTAAGCGTTCCCTACTTGGCACACACTTAGGCTTCCCAGTGTGTTTTCCTATTTTAAGCAATAAGTGAACATGCTTATTGAAACACCTGCTGTCCTAGTTTTGTTTCCCTGAGGCAAGGACTTGAGTGCACATGGAAGATTTAGGAGGTGGTCCCAGCAAGCATGGGGAGGGGATCAGGGAGTGAGACAGGACAGGAAGGCAGGCAGGCAGTACAGGTATGATAATGAGCAGGTGACCACAGTGGACACCTGGGGCTCAGTCCTGCTGGGGACCATGGAAAACCGCAGAACACATAACTCTGAGTCAACCCCTGAGAGGCATGAGGGAACAGGAGTATTTGTACACCAACTCCCCAGATGCTCCAGGGGCAACAACTCCCTGGCACTGACGGCCTGCACTGCACAAAAGGGCAGAGTAAGCCCTAATGAGGCACAGGGAAGCTTGGCAATACTGGGAGAGGGAGCTGGACTTCTGTTAGTGCAGGCATTTGGGGGGCTCAGTTGTTCCAATAGGGAGCTACCATGTGTCTTGTAAGCTGTGAAGCAAAACTTTGTTATGTTTATTCCCAGAGTAGTATAAATGCATTTGAGGTGCTTACAGGGGTTGGGGGAGACCAGCAGGGTTTGTGGAAACAGCATTCCCTTATACTGTTGGCAGAAGCATGAGCTGGAGATGTAGAAGAAGTGATGCTGTAAACACAGCTGTCTCTTGAGTTTGTCCCTTCTTTGCTAGGCCACAGGGACCTCTGGAGATGTGGGAGCAAACTGCAGTCACAGTAAAGCTGACTGTGTGCGCGAGCAGAGGCCAGAGTGGACACTGCACAAACAGGTAGGACAAGAGTCCAAGCAGAAGCAATGAAGAGCAGGCTGGGAGGTAGCCAGGCATGGGAATGCAGTCTGGAGGGAAAAGATTTCATTCTTCATTCATTAATTCATTCATGTGTTTGTGTATTCATTCATTCAATATATTTTTGAGCAGTGACTCTGTACCAGGTCCTGGGGATATAGTCATGAATAAAACAAAGTCCTGCCCTGTGACACTTCCATGCCAGGGACCTTTGAGAGGTATTCTGAAGAATGACCCAATGGGACCCAGTGACTGACTGGGCACAAAGGATGCACAAGAGGAGAGAACCAAGGTTTAACCAGTGTGCATGTGTGTGTGCGTGTGTGTGTGTGTGTGTGTGTGTGTGTGTGTGTAAACACTGCCAGCCATTCATGCAATGTCAAGAACTGTACTAGGTGCCAAGGAGGATGATAATAATAATGACCATGACAACAGCCATAATCATAATAGCTGACATGTGTTGAACACTGTTATAAGCTCTTTGTCTGAATTATCTCATTTAATTATCAGAACAACTGCATAGATGGGAACTACTTTATATCCATTTTCCAGACAAGAAGACTGATGCACATCAAATGTATGTAACTTGTCCACAGTCACCCAACTGGTAAATGATGGAGCCAGATGTGAGTTCAGAAAATTTGGCTTTGCTGTCCTGAGGGGCTTAAAGTCAGGTACCTGATGTAGACAGGAAAAGCAAGAGGGAGGACAGTCTTGCATGCTTTGATGGAAGGATGCCCAAAGGAGTGGCATCCATAGCAGCATGGGCAGAGGGGAGGGTCAAGCAATCAAAGAAACTTCCTGGAGGAGTATGACCCTTGAGCAGAGTCTAGGAAGATGAGTAGATGTTACCGAAGTGAAGAAAAGGGGAGCATATTCACCAGAGGGGAGGCCCCAGGACTGAGCTAAGGCAGGTATGTGGGAGACCTGGGCAGGAGGCAGCATGCTCTAGGGAAGGTGGATGGGAGAATCCCTGCCTGAGAACCAGCTTCTCCTCTGTGGCCCCGCCATTCCAGTCTTCCTCCAGACCCACAAAATGAGACCTAGCCAAATCAAAGTCCCAAGGGATACTAAAGCCACCTCCAAGGGTTTGGGACCATCCTTTTTGCAAAGAGTCCTGATAAAGGTGACTTCCTCACTCTCACCATAGTGCAGGGATATGCTCATGCTCCTGGTAGACAGGCACCCTGGGCAGCCACCTAGCTGATTTCCAAGTCAATCTGCTCTGAGTGCAGGGAGCTGTTCTGTTGGCCGGAAAGACAGTGTTTACATCTTTCAGGAGGATGAATCAACTGGTGCGGAGGTGTATTCACCTGAACTACAGGGAACCATGAAGAGGCATTAGCAGGGCAGAAACACAGAGAACTTACAAAATTACTGGAGTTGGAGAGTGTGTGAGGAGTTTTAGAAACCGCCAATCAAACTTCTTCAGCGAGTCCATAGATCTGAGATGACAGTTTGGCGATCAGATGACATCTTCCAGCACAGCAAGTCCAAGCCCATGGCCACAGGCACATTAGGCAAATCCACATAAGCTTGAGGCTAAGTGTTCTGTCTAAGGTTGGGCAGGAAGCTTTTCTGACAGCTGACAATGACCATCGCTTCTGCTTTCAACTTCAGCATCTAAGCCAACTGTCAGTGGGATGTGGAAAGCCTGCAGCCAGGAAGTACAGATTTTTTTTATAAGATAAATGTGCTAGAGAAGTACACCCACAGATGCATGTCTCTTAACAATAAACTTAATGGTTCATGTCACCCGTGAAGGATTATGCAGGAGGTGAAACAGAAACAATGAAGGAGGACTGGGTGGACCTGGGTGGCTGACTTCGCTGCTTCCGAGAGACAGAACGGGAGCCCGGAGCAGTCGCCTAAGGGGGTGAAGACAATGGGCTGACCCAGGTTTGAGGAGTTTCAGTTCCCAGTGGGATTTTCAAAGAATTTGCAACAACCAGGTAGAGATATAGGATCAGACCTCAAAACAGGGACGTGGGGGGACCAGCTGAGTGGCGTTGCAGTTAAGTTCGCTCACTCCGCTAAGGTGACCCGGGGTTCTCAGTTTCGGATCCTGGGCAGGACTGACGCACAGCTCGTCAAGCCCTGCTGTGGCGGTGTCCCCTATAAAGCAGAGGAAGATGGGCACGGATGTTAACCCAGGGCCAGTCTTCCTCAGCAAAAAGAGGAGGATTGGCAACGGATGTTAGCTCAGGGCTAGTCTTCCTCACCAAAAATATGTGTGTGTGTGTGTGTGTGTGTGTGTGTGTGGAATGAAGGCAAATAAGCGGAGGTCGCCTCCACGGAAGTATTGAACATGGGCAAATTCTTAGTAGCTTTGAATGTAGAAAAGGAGTTCTTAATTCAGGCCCATGCAAGGGGGTGTTACTTAGGGATCTGTAACCCCCTAAAGTTATATGCAACATTTTATATAAATGTTAGTGAACGCTAACAGAGACAGATTGAGATGGATTTCAAAGTGAGGTGCCATGGAAGAATGCAAAATTTCTCATCGTAGGTGAAGACACAAGAATAGCTCACCAACAGTAAGAAAATAAAATGATCAGGAGTTGGAGAGCAGAGGGAAAGTTTTAAGTGAGGAGGTCTCGTGTCGGACCCTCACCAAAGCTGCGAGCGGTGACCAACTCAGTGCTTCCCGGCCAGGCAACCAAAAGAGACAGAGCTGAGGTGGGAGCAATGCCAAGAGCATCCCACACTCTGCCGAAGGAAACCCGAGGATTCCCAGGGCTGAGCAGAGAGCAAACGAGCAGCTGGAAGAGAGAAATATTGTGCAGTTATGACCAGGAGAATAATGTCCCCAAAGATGTCCCTGTCCTGACCCCTGGAACCTGTGAATAGGCTGTCATAAAGGGAAAAGGGGACTTTGCAGATGTGACTAAGTTAAGGATCTTGAGATGGGAAGATTATTCCCTACTGTCTGAGTGGGTCGGACGTAACCACAAGGGTCCTTGCGAGAGGGACGTGAGAGTCAGGGAGAGGTTGCAAGATGCTGCACTGCTGGCTTTAAAGATGAAAGAAGGGGCTGTGGGCTGAGCAACACAGGCGGCCTCCAGAAGCTGGAAAAGGCAAGGAAAGGGGATCTTTCCTAGGGCCTCCAGAAGGAAGGTAGCCCTGCCAACACCCTGATTTTAGGACTTCTGATATCCAGACCTGTGAGATAGATAATTCACAGCTGCCAGGAGGGCTGCAGAGGAGAGGTTCCCAGTAGGGAAGGTCGGGGGCAGCCAGGAAGGGACCCACAGGACGGGCAGCTTTAAAATTCCACTAAGTCCCAGAGCACTGCAGCTGGAGTCAAGTGGGAACTTTCCAGTCCCCTACCCCTTCTTCTTCTCCTAGTCCCAGCACCAGAAAGTTCCTAAGACCTGCGGTTGGTGAGACGGGGGAGGCGGAGTAGATGGGGGAAAGGAAAAGAAGCACTCCCTCCTCCTCGCCACACGCAGGCCTCCAGGGGGAGAAGCGCAGCTTTAAACCATGTTCAGAGCTCTGACCATCTGGAGAGACTGGCATTTTAACTATTGGACTGAGGCTGTGTGTATCGTCCGAGAGTGCACCACAGCTCGCAGGGGACAAAGAGCATGGCTAGTCCACCCAAAGGGACAGCGGGAAGTGAAAATAAAGCCACAGCATGACTACACCCGCAAGTGGAGCCTGCTCCCCATAGGCGGCACATCCTCAGTTTTCTGTGGAGCGTTGGCTTTTCCCTGGGGCCCACGCACCTCCCAAGGTTGAGAACTATTAACATAGAGGAGGAGGCTAAGGCTTGGGCTTGAGGGAGAGTTTGTATTCCGGCCAGCCTGGGAAGTGGGGAGTGGATGGCAAGAAGAATCAGAGGGAAGGTCAAGAAGACAGGAAGGATATGGTGTTCACCCTGCTCACCTATTCACGCTCCACCGCCCTGACATACAGCGTCCTCTGTGTCTCCATCGCTTCCTGTCGCTCCAGACCTCCCACGGCCCTGGCTGAGGTGAGCTCACTGGCAGGAGGCTCCTGGCCGGGCTTCCACCCAGATACTGCTGGGGCAGCAGGATGTAGTGTGTTGCTGAGAAAGCAGCCCCCCAAACGGGAGGAGATGGGTGTTTGCATGAGTATATGTGTGTGAGACACAAACCTATGCAAAAAGAATGAGAGCAAGTGGGAGCAAGCTTGCCAACCACAGCAAAGTCTCCCCTGCTCTTCCTTCAGGTTCAGCTGCAGATGAAGAGGGAGGGAGAGGAGGGCTGTGGGCGTCCACCACAGACGGGCTTAAATCCAGCCAGGCCAGATGGGGTCAGTGGGAACTAACCGGCCCTGGCAGGGCGAGGACAGAGCTCTTCCCTTCCTCCTCAGCTAAGGGATGATGGCCAGACCCTGGCAGGCCCCACGGCTCCTGCTGGCCATTCTGGTGGTCTTCACCTGCCAAGCAAGGAGGAAAACCTTTATGAGTGTCCAAGAAGTGCCTGCATCAGAAAACTACGTGATAGCCACCATGCAGTTTGTGACCAACGAGTTCAACAAGGAAAGTGACGACAAGTACAGCTTCCGGATTGTGCGGGTCCTGAAGGTCCGGAAGCAGGTCAGTCGGCTGCTCTCCTCTCTCCTTGCCATGCCCCTATGCTGGCGGACTTCTGGAGCTCTGGGGGAAGTCCGCTCCCGTGAAATTCAGCCTCATTTAGTTTGAAGTGGGCATTTTAAGAAAAACGTAAATTCACTGGGTGGATGAAGTTGTCACTTAAATGATACCCAAGACCAGAGGTCAGCACATTACAGCCCAAGGGCCAAATCTGCCTGCTGCCTACTTTTGTAAGTAGTTTTATTGGCACCCCGCCACATCACATGTGTTCACGTCTCTAGGGCTGCTGCTGCGCTACAACGGCGGAGTCGAGTACTTTACTATTCAGCCCTTTGCAGACAAAGTTTACAGAGTCTTGCCCAAAAGAATTAGCATCATTTGAGTTATCCGGGACAACTTTTCCCACCTCAAAGGACACAAGGAGGCGTGGGAGTCAGATAGGAAAGGGAGAGAGGAGTCCACCAATCTGTTCGGGATGGGGTCCTTGACCGTGGGCACCACGTAAAGGACTTCCCACCACCAGAAGCTACAGAGAAGGGAGAAGAAGTCCTTTCATCTCCTTGCCGCTTGCCTCCTGCAGGTTACTGACCACATGGAGTATCACGTGAACCTGGAGATGAGACGGACCACCTGCCAGAGGCCGAAGACTGGAAACTGCACCTTTCAGGAAGGGGAGCTTTACAAGGTACTGGGTGAAGGCACATTCATTCAGAAAGAACTCATTTTTCAATGGAGTTTCCATGGTTTTAGGATGGGGGTGGTAGAATTATTGGGGATATATTCAAGCTTGCTCCAAAAGAATGCATGGATAGCACCTCCTTTCTCAAAGTGGGAAAGTGAAGGTGAGAATGACCAGCTCCTGCCCGGCAGGCACTGCTCCTCTGTTGCTGAAAACATTGTGGGGAGTTTGGAAGTGTGCAGAGGGAGGAGCCAAGTGGCTGAGCTACAGGGGGACACTCGGGGTCCAGGGGAAGTAGTTAATTATTAGCAGCCAGTGGGATTTCGCTGGTGTGCCCAGCTAAATATCTGAATATCAATAGGCAATCACTGGGCTACCAGCCTCTGTTCCTTTCCTCCAGCAGTGTTTGGGCAAAGAGGAGGAGGAGATGGGAAAATGAGTTCAGAAATAGTTCAACTGGAGGTAGGAGGGGGTCGGGGGGTGGGGGCAAACCTGTATGCGTGGAGCCACTGAGGAGCCATCTCCGCCAACCGTGGCTTAGTCCCCTACATGCTTCATCCCCCTCCAGGATTGTCACATCAGAGGGAGGCTGGCCAGACTATCATCACTGCAGTGTCATAGTGAGGGTGGGCCCACACGCACAGGAGCTTTGACGATCTCAAGTCCTACAGGCAAATCACTTCTCTTTACCCAAATGAATTAAAATGAGAAAGATCATATGTCCCACCTCACCTGGAATAGTCCTGATTTATGCCTAGCTTCTTAGTGTAATCATTAGTGGCATCCCCATTTGCTTACAATGTATCTTGGTTCATAAATTATATGGTCACCCTAGTTATAAGGCCTGGATATTCTCAACACAGAAGCATGTCGATCCATGGGCTCTCTCCTCACTTTTTACACAGTAATTCTTCAAAATCTAGCAAGGTAGACTTTTTTGGTTTTCCCTGAAGGACATGAGGAAATCTATGAAAAGAATAATTGAAGATAACAGTAAAGCAAAAATAGAGGATCTTATTGATTAAA
This sequence comes from Tapirus indicus, assembly GCA_031878705.1. Classification (NCBI taxonomy): domain Eukaryota; kingdom Metazoa; phylum Chordata; class Mammalia; order Perissodactyla; family Tapiridae; genus Tapirus; species Tapirus indicus. Next base: position 88,994,118 of record CM062929.1, on the reverse strand, counting down.
TTGGTGGAATTAGTATTCTGATTTCTATTTTAGGTGAATGTTAAGCCTCCCCCTCCCACCCCACTCCCTGCCCTGGACTTTCAAATGAAGAGCAGGAAAACAAAATCTCACTAAAAAATGATAATAACATGCAAAATATATTTATTGATTTCTCATTATGGGAGAAGAGGGAAGTGAAAAAGAAAAGGGAAATATTGGAGAGAGAATAGGTATAATGGAAAGAGAGAGAGTATGTGACGGATAGACAAATGAAGGAAGAAAGATGATGGAGGTGGATGAGATGGTGGGTGGATGAATGGATAGGTGAATGGATGGACAAATGAAGGAAGGATTGAAGGAAGGAAAGATGGATGGATTGGGTAAAAAGAAGGTGAAAGGAAGGATAGATGGATGGAGATGGATGAGAAGGTGGATGGATGGATGGATGGATGGAGGCAGTAGAGACCAAGTAAGTGAAAGTGTGAAGTAAACAACACATAAGGAAAAATGAAAAGGAAAAAGAATCAGTAGTTCCCGTGGTGAACATGGGCGAGGTGGACACTTTACTTCTAGTCTCCAATTCTAACCACAAACAGAAGGACATTTTCTGTGATGATCTCAGCCCTAATACTGTCAAGTGAAGGAAATAAAAATACAAGATCCAACCATACCTGGATTGGAGGTGTGGTGAGGTGGTGTCATTTTCCCTATCCACATGTCTTATATCCTCTTTTCCCTTTTAAATTTTCATCTTACATGTTGATCTTTCTTAAATATTGTTTTTGTTTTTGTTTTTGTTTTTTAGCAAATTGAGTGCTTCTACTCAGTGTTTGTTGTTCCCTGGTTTGAAAAGTACAAAATTCTGAACAAAAACTGCACCGGTGGCTAGGTGGAGCACACACCTGCGGACACTATATGTGAGTGTATCCTGCAATATGCAGCAATTCTTACCATAGAAAATAAATGTTTATCAACCTATTCTCTCAATGCTCTTAGTGTGTATGCTTCCACTCTTTTTTCCCCAAATTCTTCAACTCGTAATAATATAATCTGAAGGTCCTCTGGGCCAGGGCAGTTTGGGGATCCAAATGAGGTGACATGCATATTTCCTGGCCTTATAGCCTATACCTGCACGATAGCAGAACTTCAACCCCATCCTTATATCAAGTAGGATTCTCTAGATTTTAAAACAAGAAAGAGAAGATGAGAAGAAGGAGGAAGGAAGAGGCTCTATGTTACTTAACTGAACAGCCAAGAGATATTTGCAAGTTTGGCCTATGACCCCTTTCTGAGTTGTTCAATGAAGAGTATCCCCTTCTTTGTCTAAAGTACAAAACAAGGAGAAATAATTCAAGTAGTTTAAAAAGATGAGGTCCTTTGTTACTGATAAGGACTAGGTTGACAGATGTGCCTTATTTTTGCTGACAAGTGCACCTTCTAATATCAAACTCTAGAATTAGACTTACACCCCCAGCATCAGCAACATTGAGCAGGTGCCTTCACAGAGGGATTCCTCTCCTGGAGTTACCTAGGAAAATATGTGCCTCCTATGGGAAAGAGGATGACCTGGGCTACAATGCCCAGTTTATTCTTCCCAAATAGACCAATCAGATTAATCAGATTCCTCCAGGAGAGGAATGATTGAGGACAGAGAGAAACCAGGAATACTACGCTAAAGGAACTCCCATTCCATGGATGGCACGTTAGCCGTGGGAAATGAGCACCCCACACACAACAGCTTGATTCAGGATTTCAAACAATGTCACCAGGCTCATATCTCCACTCCACTTCCTCCATGGTCTCAAGAGGGCTCCCAGCAGCTCACTGGGTCACATCTGCCCTCATTCACATCCAGTAGGAGAGAAGAAGATCTCGTCCCCAAGAACTCAGTCAAAAGCCTTGGGGTTTAATACCACAGGGGAACTTTAGCGACACTGTAGAATACACACACACACACACACACAAACATACACACACACACACACACACACAGCATTCATCTACCTGAAGGGAGAGGGAGCTGAGGTGTTTATCCAATAGCTCCAGCCAGTTATTGCCAGCGGGGCAGCTCCTAGGGGGCATCAATCCCCCGCAGCCTCTGTTCTAGGGTAGCTCGAGGGCAGAGCAAGCAGGCAAAGAAAAAGGGGCACAGGGGCTGACATTTGAAACTCAAGCTGGTGTGCACAGAAGGATAAGACGTGAGAGGACATATACAGAGCGCCAACAGGATACTCCTCGCACATGTGAATTGTGAACCAAGATGCATACCAAGATGCATACCATGTCTTTACCAGTTGAAGATAGCTGGGAGTCTGGAAAGAACAATTTTTTTTTACCTACTCTCCCTACCAAAGTTCTGGAGTACTCAAGACCCTGTCTCAGGTGGGACCCAGGTGGGATCCCTCTCCACCAACTATCTAGGAAAATGGTAACCTACAATTTCCTCATCTTTAACTGAGAATAACTGTACTTATTTCTTGGGGTAGTTATAAAGATGAGTAATGATAATGCATGTAAATTGCTCAACAGAGTGCTAACACAAAACAGATATTCAAATAAATGTAAACTATTAGTAAGAATACTGGCAGCAGCAGTAGTAATTTAATGTTAATTAATTCTCTTCTGATACTTTGGAGGCAGGGATTATTATCCTGGCGGAGACTAAAGGGAAGGTAGAACATTTGTACTCACTGATCTTTTGGATTTCTCAGCCCAGTGGGTTTTTCAATTTTTTTATTTTGAAATAAGTGTAGATTCACAGGAAGTTACAAAGACAGTACAAAGAGGTCTCTTGTACCCTTCATCTAGTTTCCTCCCCACTGGTTGTATCTTATGTAATTATAGAAAAATATCACAACTAGGAAATTGACACTGGTACGATGTGCATGTATGTCATTTTGTCATATGTGTAGATTTATGTGTCCACCACGACAATCAAGATGCAGAACTGTCCCTTTACCACAAAGATATTCCTTACTACCCCTTCACAGTCACATCTACCTTTCCTCCACCATCTCAAATTCCTGGCTACCACTAATTTATTCTCCATCTCTATAATTGTGCCAGTTTGAGAATGTTATACAAATGCAATCATACAGTATGTGACCTTTGAGGTTGATCATAATGCCCTTAGGATCCATCGAAGTTGTTTCATGTATCAGTAGTTTGTTCCTTTTAATTGTTGTGTAGGATTCCACAGTCTATTATGGTACCACACTGTGCTTAACTATTTATCTATTCTAGGATGTGTTGTTTTCAAGTTTTGGGCTATTACAAATAAAGCTTTACAAACAATCATGTACAGGTTTTTGTGTGGACATAAGTTTTCATTTCTCTGGGTTAAATGCACTGGAGTGCAATTGCTGCATTACATGGTAAAGTATATTTTAGGGTTTTTTAAAGAAACTGCCAAACTAGTTTCCAGAGTGAATGTATCACTATATAATATCTCTCTCTATCCTTGGTAATTTTCCTTGCTCTGAGGTCTACTTTATCTGATATTAATATAGCCTCTTTTACTTTCTTTCAATTAATGTTTGTATAATATAACTTTTTTCACCCTTCTACTTTCAACCTACCCATATCATTATATTTGAAATAAGTTTTTGTAGAGAGCATATAGTTGGGTCATGTTTTTTTTAATCCATGCTACCACCCTCTGTCTTTTAATTGGCTTATTTAGACCATTTTACATGTAGTTTGCACATACCATTTAACATAATTATTGATATGTGAGGGCCTGAGTCTGTCATTTTACTTTTTTGTCCTCTGTTTGTTCTCTCTGCTTTTTGTTTCTGGGTTGTTGTTTTCTTTTTTATTCTTCCTTCCTATGAGTTACTTGAACATTCTTTAAAGAATTCCATTTTTATGTATCTATACTGTTTTTGAATGTGTGTCTTTGCATAGCCCTTTTAGTGGTTGCTCTAGATATTACAATATGTACACATAACTTGACAGTCTACTGGTGTCAATATTTTACCAATCTGAATGAAGTGTAAAATGTTTACCTCCCTTTACATCCTTTTATCATTCCTCATTTACAAATGTCTTAAATACTTCTTCTACATACATTGAAAATCACATCAGACAATGATATAATTTTTGCTTTAACCATCAAACATAATTTAGAAAACTCAGGAGAAAGAAAGCCTATTGTACTTACCCATATTTTTACTTTTTAAGTTCTTCCTTTCTGATGTTCCAAGATTTCTTCTTTTATAATTTCCTTTCTATTTAGAGAAATTCTTTTAACTATTCTTTCAGGGTAGGTCTTCTGGTGCAAATTCTCTTGGTTTCCTTTCATCTGAGAATGGCTTGATTTCCCCTTCATTTCTGAGGAATATTTTTGGTGGATATAGGATTCTGGGTTGACAGGGGGTTTTCCTTCATCACCTGAAAAACCTTGTGCCACTTCTGGCCTCCATGGTTTTTGATGAGAAATCTGCTGTCATTCAAATTGAGGGGTTTTTTTCCCCTAAAGGTAAGGTGTCTTTTCTCTCTCACGTTTTTCTTCTTTGTCTTTAATTTTCAGAAGTTTGACTCTGATGTGTCTTGGTGTGGATTTCTTTGGGTTTATCCTGTTTAGGATTCATTCTGTTTCTTGAATCTATAGATTTAGGTCTTTTGCCAAATTTGGGAACTTCTCAGCCATTATTTCTTCAAATAGTTTTTCAGCCTCTCTCTCTCCTCTCCTCCTGGGACTTCAGTGCGTTAGATCTTTTGTGGTAGTCTCACAAATCTCTGAGGCTCTAGTCATATGTTTAGTTGCCTTTCTCTCTGTGGTTCAGACTGGGTAGTTTCTATTGTTTTCTCTTCCAGTTCTTTCTCCATCCACTGGTAAGCCCATCTATTGAATTTTTTATTTTAGTTATTGTATTTTTCAGTTGTAAAATTTCCATTTGTTTCTTCTTTATATCTTCTATTTCTTTGGTCAGATTTGCTATATCGTTGCTGAGACTTTCTATTCATTCATTTGTTTGAAGCATGTTCATAATTGCTCATTGCAGCATTTTTATGATGACTGCTTTAAAATCCTTCTTGCGATATTGCAATTTGTAAGAAATATATATATTTAGTCATTCAGATGACCAAAATATGTTTCTCAAGTATATTTGATCTACATCTACAGTTCCTGGCTTACAGCTTCCAAAACCCTTGGAATTTCCAGAGCAATAAGAGCAATGGGAACATCTCCTGTTATAACATTTGGTCTCTAGTCCTCAGTTCCTGAAAATGCTTCAAGGCCATATAGATAAAATGGGTGTCTTGTTTATGTTAATGAAGGTGACTTTTGGACCCCACCCAAGAGTGGAGATGGTTGCCAGGAGAACCATCCAAGTGATTAGAGGATTGGAACTTTCAGTCCCACCCCCTGATTTCCGGGGAGGGGAGGGGGGCTTGAGCTTGAATCAATTGCCAATGGCCAATGACTTAGTCAATCATGAATGAAGCCTCCATAAAAACCCAAAAGGACAGTTTGTTGGCCTCTTTTTTTGGAAAGCTTCCACATTGGGAAACCGGAATGCTTCCATGTGCCTCTGTGCCAGGCCCCAAGCTCCATGAGGACAGAAGATCCTTTGTTCAGGACCTCCCCCTATGTATCTCTTCATCTGACTGTTAATCTGTATCCTTTAATATCCTTTTAACAAATCAGTAATCTAGTGAGTAAACAGGTTTTCTTGAGTTCTGTAAGATGTGCTAGCAAGTTAATCAAAACTGAAGAGGGGGTCATGGGAACCTCTGATTTATAGCCAGTCAGTCAGAAGTGCAGGTTGTAACCTAGACTTGCAATTGGCAACCTGAGTTGGAGGGGGTCTTTGGAACCTCCAGCTTGTTGCTGGCCATCAGAAGCACAAGTGACAACCTGAGCTTGCAACTGGCATCTGAAGTGGACTGCCATCCTGTGAGACTGAGCCTTTTACCTGTGGAGTCTGATCCCCAGGTCAATAGTGTCTGAACTGAGTTGAATTCTCAGATGTCCTGTTGGTGTCCAAGAACTTCTTGTTGGTATGGCGAAGCCTCCACACACACACGCTGGAAGTGAGTCCAAGAGCCCTTTGCACTTACCAAATGATGTTAAGTCTGTGCTATCTCTATTTAGTATCTGATCATTATCTTTTCTCATTTAAGTTTAAATTTCCCTGTTTCTTAGTAGGACAAGTGATTTTCTATGAAAACTTGGATGTTTTCATAATATAACTCTGGATCTTATTTATGTCTCTTTTAGCAGGCCTCCACTGACAGTGTTCTTGGAAAGAGAGGGCCGCCACCTCATTACTGCAGGTGGGGATGGAAGCCCAGGTTCTCCACTTGGCCTCTGTTGACACAGTGGGGAGACTCCTCATCACAGCTGGACAGGGGTGGGAGTTCAGGCTTCCCACTAGGCCTCTGTTGATACCACTCTGGCTGGGAAGGGCAGGAGTGCCTCATCACTGCTGCCCACAGGCCTTTGCTGACACTACCTTGGTGGGAAAACAGAAGTCCAGGCTCTCCACATGGTCTTCACTATCAATCACCACAGGGAGAAGGGGGCTTGTTACCACCCAATGGGGGGGATGAAAGTCCTGGCTCCCTACTTGGCCTTCTCTGGCACTGTCCCAATGTGGGTGTTGGGCTCCCTATTATAGGCTCCAGAGGGTGGAAGTCTAGGCTCCCTATTCAGCCTTTGCTGGGGGTTGGAGGGTTGTGGAGCTTCATTTTTCCCCTGTGATGTTTGGCTGGAGCACAGCAGTTATTGTCTAAATGTTTTCTGTCCTGATGGGCTGCCCCTTTCCTGGCCCTTCGGCTGGAGAGAACAGGCTTTTGTTGAGGCATTTTCTCTGCACATATTGGCATTTCCAGGTTGCCACCTTCTTCATCCCCAAGTCTGAAACATATGAAGCAAAAAGGAAACCCAGTGTGTTAGCTTCCTGTGGCTGCTGTAACAAATTACCACAAACTTGGTGGCTTAAAACTGAGAAATGTGTTTCACGCAGTTCTGGAGCCAGGAAGTCTGAAATCAAAGCTATTAGCAGGACCAGCTTCCCTCAGAAAGGCCAAGGAGACTCTGTTCTGTGTCTCCTCCAGCCTCTGGCAGCTGCTGGCATTCCTGGGCTGTGGGCGCGTCACTGCCGTCTCTGCCTCATCTTCACACACCTTCTCCTCCATGTGTCTCTGCCAAATCTCTCTTCGCCGCTCTCTTATCAGGACCTGTCTTGGGTCCCTTAGAGGTAACCCACTAAGGGACTCCCCAGTCCTATCGCACAGGCCTGCCTGCCTTGTGCCTGCCCCTCCCAGCTGCCATTTATAAAAGCAGGGTAGGCAGGTGGGGCGGGGAGAGTTCACTTTAAAAGTTCAAAGCAAAGCCATAAAGTTTGCTAAAATATTATTTAAAAATTGAGTGCCAGTATGAAATTACACAAAATAAAGGTAGAAACAAAACAATTAAGCCACATAAGTAAAAGATATAAAAAAGTGAGAACTTAGAGGTTGAACAAGGTTTAAACCAATAATTAAGTAACATTAGAGTGGTAAACTAAGTAAAAAATTAAAAATGCTAAAAGATCTTGAGTAAATTAACTAAAGGCTGAACACAGACACAATGTATCATCCACCAATTCCACTCTTAGGTATGTACCCAACAGAACATGTGTGTATGTCCACCATTAGACATTGTACACACTCGTTTATTCTCAACAGCTATTATTCCTAACAGTTAGAAACTACCCAAAATCTCATTATCAGTAGAATGAATCAAGTGCGATATATTCACACAATGGAATTCTACACAATAATAAAAGTGAACCACAAGTACGCACAACATGGATGAATTCAGAAATATGTTGAGTGGAAAAAGCCAGAAACAAAAGAATGTGCTCCATTTCTAAAAGTTCAACCAGCAGGCCAAACTCAGCGAGGATGCTAGGATCTGGACGCAGGTTACCTTTGGAGGCTCCCCCCTGTAAAGTGGAGGTCAGAGTTGCTGTTTCACTGGGTTATCATGATGATCAGAGAATGAGGACAGCAGGCCAGTGCTGGGCACCTGGTCGGCCCTCAGTGAGGTTAGATTTGCAGTCCTGGATGCTTCTGGCTTCCCTCTTCTTTGAACGAGAATTTCACCACCTTTAACCCTTCACCTCCATTCTCCCTTCTCCCTCAGGCCTCCTGGGAAAATCTGAGGTTCTCACTTGTGTATTTACTTTTCCCCTTTGGAAATACTCTCTCGAGTTGCTGTTATGACTGTGCTGGTGGGACTGGTCCCTGAGGAGGAGACCAACTGGTCCAGTGGGACACTCTCAGCCCACACCTGCTCGCCATTTCTGGTGCAGTGCGTGCCTCTCTGCTCGACCATGAGTCACAAGAGGGAAGACACCATAGGTCCCGTTCCACCAGCAATGAGCACATGGGAGGCTCAGGAGCTCTCTCTGAAGAATCGAGTTCCCACAGCCAGCTGGAGACTGCTGTCCTTGGAAAGATCTGCTTGCAAAGATGGACTTGGCTGGAGTGTGGGAACTCAGATGATAAACAGCTCCCTACACTGATATAAACCTTTCCCTAAACGATAAGAGGGCCTCCCTGTGTCCACACTGTTTGTACAATGTGACTTATGCTAAACACCTGCTTTCCTTGTGGGAACCTGAAATTCTGGTACATGCTAGGCAGAGGCTGCTGGGTGACCAGCTCCGGGAAAACCCGGGTCACGGAGTCTCTACCGTGCTTCCCTGGCAGACAACATTTCACACGTGTGTCCTGTGTGACTGCACCGGGTGAGGACTCTGGAAGCCTGCACCTGGCTTCCTAGGGCTTCTCCCCATGCACCTCTTCCCTCTGCTGATTCTGCTTCATATCGTTTCGCTTCAGGAAGTCACGGCCATGAGTACGACTGCATGCCGAGTCCTGAGAGTCCCCCCGGTGAGTCACTGAGCCGGGGGGTGGTCTCAGGGACCTGGAACACACTCACAAAGACATGCCTCAGTCAGAGAGTTGCATGTGTACAGAGAAGAGACAGAGCTCATCCAAGCTCAGGCCAGAGGTCTCAAGGTGCCTGGATCATGAAAAGCCTCAGAGAGATGGGCTGACGTAGAAAAAATTACGAGTTTCTCCCAAAGAGTTCACAACCTTCTGCTCAAAGTGCACCAGCCACTAAAGACCACTGAAAATGTACGAGTGAGCATGAGTGTGTGAGTGTGAGTGAGCATGTGAGAATGCATCTGAGTGTGAGCATGCATGTGTGTGTGCATTGTGAGTTTGAGTGAATGTGCACATGCATGTGTGTGTGAGTGTGTGTGTATGTGTGCATGTGTGTGCATGTGTGCGTGTGTGTGTCTGTGAGTGGGTGTGTAGCGAGACTCTGATGAGGGAGATGTGGTCCTTTCTGAAGCCTATAACAGAAAGCACACAGGGTGGCGGTCTATGGTTTCATCAAGGATCTTTGCACAAACACGTTTAGGCCTCCAGACAAGAGTTGTTCCAGAGCTGGTAATAGTTCATCCAGGGCACAGTGTATATCAAAAAATCACAAATGAAACTCTGTGGAAGGAGAAAGAAAACAATCAGCTTTCAGGGAAATATTTTTTGAAGGCAAACAAAAAGATCCAACCCCTTGTCTAGGGGTCCTGGACCTCTCACTGAGGCTGAGCACTGACCATGTGGGGCGGGGAGGATCTGCTCCCTGTCACATGGTGGGGGTGGAGCAGAGGCCAGGCCCTGAAAAGGAATCTCACCCCGGGGTCCCCCTTCCCAGCTGGAGAGCTACCCCCCACACTGCCCCAGTCCTCCTACACCTGCACCCAGGCGCTGGGAGAGACCCTTGTATCTGTCAGCTTGCAGGTGGTGCCACCAGGAGGGAACAGGAAAGGGTGGGCAGAGGTTGGAAGACAAGTAGGCAACTAGACAATCCTCAGGGACCTGGAGAGTGTGAGCCGAGACCACAACGAGGTCCTCAAGGAAAGCAAACACTGCTCCCACCTGAGGGCCAGGGAGTGAGCCAGGAGGGCAGGAGTCCAGCGACCAGGAGGCCTGGATCCAGGGCAGTGCCAGCACAGGAGGGGAGACTGCCCAAATAGAAAGCCTTCCTCCCACCCCCAGGGGCCTCCAATGGCATCAGGAGGCCCTAGGGCTATGCCTTCACTCTGCCCCAATCCACACAGCTGGAAAAGCCGTCAATGTCCAATTTGTGTTTACTTTTAAATTTTTTACTTTTTCCCCTCTTGATCATGAGTCCCTTCGAACACACCTTTTTCAGATTCTTCTTGCTTTGAATGGGACATGAGCGACTTTTTGTGCTGTTCCTCTTGCATTTGGTCCGGCTAATCTTCACGGTGATCATATACTCCACTCCCGTCGTCAGCTACCGAGAAGCAATAGGCACTGTTAGTTTCAACTCCAAGCATCCAGTTGCTGACTCTCTCCAGGAAAAACCAGGACGGAGGGTGAAGCCCCAGGAGGCGCAGTCCCTGTTTCCAGAGCTCATCTACCGAAAGCGTGGCTCCCTCCTCCCCTCCCAGGCTGGAGAATACACAGTGGTGACTGCAGTCCTTGGTCAGCACCCAGCATGGGTGGAACCCATTCTCTTGCTCTGGACAGGCTTCGCTGCTGCAGCCACAGATGGCTTTTCACCTGTCTCCCTTGCATCCTCAGGACAAGGGAGGCTACACATCGCGAGCTTGGCTGCTCTACAGCCCCAGAGCACCCCCTAGTCTGCACACAAGGTCCTCAGGAAGCATAGAGCCACATCTTGTCCCTCAGCTCTCTCAGTTCCCTTTATCCATGTCCTCCCTCCCTACTCTCCTTCCCAACAAATCTGACGGGAGGCAGTTTAGCAACACAGCTGAAAACATGGGCTTAGGAATCAAATCAATCTGGGGCACGAGTTCCCCATCTACTAATGCTGTAACCTCGGGCAAGGGCCTAGCAACTTCAGTGTCTTCACTTACAGAGCACAGATAATAATTGTGCCTGCTCGAGGATTTGTTATGCGGGCAAAGGGGAAGCATGCATTTCACTGAATGAGCAAAATAAATTTTAAAATAACTTAATAATTCCAAATTATTAAATATTTAGCAAAGTGTCAGGAACATTACTCTGAAGCAGCGCTGGAGGTGGGAGAGCGATCGAATAAAAGAATTGTGCTCAAGTTCTGGCTTAATCCCCTGCCATCTCTGTCACTTTGGCCAACTCCCTCCACCTCCCTGAGTCTCTGTTTCCTCAACTAGAAAATGAGGAGAATAATGTCAATTTCTTCCTCGGGAGCATGCAAGCGACAAACACGTAAGCCATGGAGAACACACACCAGGGCTATTTCCTCTTACTGTAGTCTGTCTTCTTGTACTCAGGCTCAAGGACGAGGCTGTGAAGACTCACGGGATTAGAGGCTAGGAAAGCGTTCTGTGGCAGGGAAGCCCACCCCTGGAAGTGGAACTCTGACAGATGGTCTGGTGGTCATTGTTGCCTGTTAGAACCTGAACTGGATTCCCCAAGTAAACGTGTGGGCTAGAGAGCGCTGCACTGGTGAGGGCAGAACCTCCCGGAAGTTCCCCGCTTCCTTCTCCTAATGTCAGTGGTCAAACCAAACGAGAAGGCTTGGCACTCTCTAGGGTAGCAATAGAGGGAGAGAGTGCTCACACTGCCCCAGGGAGGAAAGCACCCCCAGAAAACCTTGAGGCCATGTCGGGGAGGGGCTGAAGGCAGTACCGCCATCCTGGTCCCAGCACCCGCCAGAAAAACTCAGGATGCAGGGCTCTCATGATCTTCATCAAACGACAGTTCCATCCAGGCATTGGCATCTTGCAGGGCCAGTGCCAAGCGCTTTCACACTGACCTTCAGCACACTCTGTACATGCGAAGAAACTAAAACACTGGCCGTAAATTTAATATTCCAGGGTGTGAGGTGTCTTCTTATTCATTATTAGACTTGATGGTTAATAACGGGAATAATCATAATAACACAAATATTCTCACAAGTGCTGCTTCACTCTTATTCTGCCTACTTTGCAGGTGAGGAAACTGAGGCCTGGAGAGTATGGATGCACTTGACCAAGACCCCAAGATTAGGAGGGACACCTGGAGCCCAGGCACAGGGAGCACACCGTGCCACCTCCTGAGCCCCTCTGTGAGGGTTTAGGATGGACACAACCTTGCAGCCACAGGTGTGGGGATGCCCAAGGGACCCTTGTCCCAGGTGACCCAGCTACCGAGGGGCACACTTGCTCTGTCCATTCATCCATTTGCATGACATCAAAAATTTGCTCATAACAATTCTTTTTTTTTGTGTGGGGAAGACCAGCCCTGAGCTAACATCCGTCCAATCCTCCCCTTTTTGCTGAGGAAGACTGGCCCTGGGCTAACATCTGTGCCCATCTTCCTCCACTTTATATGGGACGCCACCACGGCATGGCCGACAGGCAGTGCGTCGGCGGGAGCCCAGGATCCGAACCCGCGAACCCCGGGCTGCCAAGCGCGAACTAAACCGCTGCGCCACCGGGCGGCCCCAACAATTCTTTTAAAGTGAACTGTTAATGGCAGTGGATTGATTCCACAGGACAGACCTCCTCGGGTTCTCAGAGTCATCCTTGGAAAGACTGATGGGGAGAACAAGCCAACTTCTACAAGAACTTGGCTGCCACCTTGTGGCCAAGTCACCTCAACGTTCTTGGCCCTGAGGAGCTGCCACCTTGTGGCAAGAGTATGTGACTGATGCAGGGACAGGCTAATGTCTTCACGCTGTGACATGAAGCCATTTGTGTCACACTAACACTGCTCGCCCCTCTCTGCCCCTGACCTTGCTGGTTTCTCCTGTTCCCGCTGCCCCTCTCTCTGGCCAGAGCACTTTTCTCCAGTCAATTATTTTTTCAAAATCCAGTTAATTGAACTAAGATGTATTATTGACTGCCCCAACTTATATAGTTTACTATCTGAATTTGAGGGCAGGTTGGACCAACAGAAGTGGGTTTCAAACAACTTTTCTTTCCTCTGTCATCCTTCAATTGATATATTTCAGAGAAACTTAATACATAAAACCAGTAAAAAGAAAGATAATCTGTGTAATTCCAGGTTTGTATGGAAGTGCTTCCCAACAAACCAGACAAAGACTTGGATTTTACAACCCGGGACATTGAAAAATGATTGTTCAGGGGAAGCTTCTGTCATTCTGGTGGGACCTAATTTCAGAATATCCCAAGGAAGAGCTGCTGACAATCTCAGGGGACATTTTTGCTTCGGACTAAGAGTAGGAGAGCTGGGATTTCACTCCCGCCCCGAGACAAGCATCTCGGAAGGGTGGCTAAGGCAACTCTGGGGACTGAACAACTCTGGAGCGCACCCATTCCAAGGGAGGCCGCCCCCAACTTGATGAGACCACCACTTGGTTGTCTCTGGGAGCCACACTGTGTCCCCACTTCTCCGAGTGGGCAAGAGTGGGGGCAGTGCCCACATCCAGAGAAACTGAGTCACAAACCTGCATCCGACTTCGAAGTAGCTTGTCAACTCCAAAGAAGTAGGCGTCACTGCTGGCATTGTTGTACGTTTCAAGGAAGAACCTGAGTGTTGCATTCACGTTTTCCTGACTCGTGGATTCCTCCTGGAAGCCTCCCCACCTTTGAAAGTGACCCAACTTGGCCGCCAGGACCAGGACAGCCAGCAGCAGCAGAGGGTTCCTCCAGCATCCACTTCCCATCTCTGCAGCCTCAGAAACCTCCTCTCCACTGCACCTTCCGGGGTGGGGAGGCGCCAGGCTACGGCTCGCTCACTCCCCAGCGGCAGGCCTTGCCAACACAGGCTTCCGCAGGAGATGGCCTGCCTGCATTTAAACGGAGGTTGAGACTGGAACCTCATCCTTCCGAGGCCCCGCCCACAATATGACCAAAGGACCAACCAGGGAAATCTCTTTGCATGGCTACCCAACCCACTCTCAGGTCAGTACATTTTCCACACATTTATGACATCCATTCAGTTCTTTGGTGGTTCAGGCAAGCGTAATTTCTAAACACCTGCCAAGATGGACAAGAACCTCTCCCCACCTTCACACCTAAGATGTATTATTGACTCTGCCCCGACTTAGTTTACTATCTGACCCTGAGGGCAGGTTGGACCTGTGAGGAAGAAAGCCCCCAGAATAGACCTTTACAGTGCTATGCAATAAGAGCTGGTATATTGGATGAAGGAGCGCCATTTGTGGGAATTGGGGAAGGCTTGTGGAGAAGGTAATATTTGAACTGAGACCTAAGGAATCAGGGACATGGAACAGGGTGTGGTACATTCTACTTACCTACTGTGGGTTCCAACTGTCTGACCCAGCCATTAACTATTCCCTGTGCTTCCTCTAGGGACAGGTTCTCTTTACTCACCTGCCACCTACTCACCACAGATATCTATCTGCCTGCTGGATCCCACTGTGCCTGCAGGCCCTGGAGCTAACTCTTACTCTCTTGGTGAGACCCCAGCAGAGCTTTGTGAGGTAATCCCAGCTCCCTGTGAGGGAGGAATAAGCTGTGAGCCTTATTCATAAATTAATCCTGCAAACTCCTGAAGGTTAGGTGTTGCCTGTGTAGGGGAGGAAATTCTCCTCTACCCTCTTTGGGTCTGTGGCTGTGCCTAAGAATTAAACTGACATAAGGTAAAGTAACAGGAGAAAAGCATACAAATTTTATTGAATTTTTACATGTACATGGGAGCCTTCATTAGAGAATGGAGACCCAAAGAAGTGAGCACAGCAGGAAGCTTTTATATCTTTTAGACAAAGAAACAATCAATTTTTGAAGAGTTGACAAGACAAAGGGGTTTGGGCTAGGGGTGGGTAGTCCATGGTGAAGAAATAATGAGGTTTGTTTATACAGCCTTCTTGGCCCTAAATTCCCCATCTCTGGGGATAAGGTGTCCTCTATCCTCCTGGTAAAGGGAGGCCACCCTTCACACGGGAGATTTGTCTCCTGCTTTCAGGGAACAAGGACCAGGGAGGAGGTCAGAGTGTTCTTTCCACTTCTGCTGTTTTCTCAAACTCCTTCAACTTATGATATTCAATATGCCAAGGTGCCACATTTTGGAGTAGCATGTCCTAAACCCCATCATCTGCACCCACAAGAGCTCCCTGTTTTTGAAACACTCAATAAGGTGGGATCCTGAATGAGTTCCTGCTCCAGAAGAAGAATGTTAGTGGGACAATTGATGAAATGTAAATAAAATCGTAGATTAGTTAATAGTATTGTATGAATGTTAACTTCCTAGTTGTCACCACTGTACTGTAATTATGTAAGATGTTAATGTTTGGGAAAGTGGGGTGGAGGGTATATGAGAACATTTATGTTATTTTTGTAACCTTTTTGTAAGTCTGAAATTATGTCAAAACAAAGGTTAAAATGTTCCAAAATAAATAAATAGGACCTTGGTCTTTGAGAAGCAGCATGATTTGGTGGGGAGCGTGGGCCTTACAACCCAGCTCTCCGGGGTTCAGATCCCTTGCTGGGTGACTCTGAGAGAGTTACTCAATCTCCCAAGCCTCAGTTTTGTCATCTAAAAGAATGGCAAATGCACTAATCTTGGATTGTGGTGGAGACTAAATGAATGCAGCAAAGAACCTATTCCCAGGTCAGGCAGCAGTCGGCACACAAGACCCTCCTCTGCGGGGTTCCTCCCTGACTCTGAACCCACACGCGAAGCCCACGGTCTGTCAGATCCCAACTGCCCCAGAACCCAGACCACCTCCAGCATGAAAATCCTGCTGGGACCTGTTCCACCATGCCCCCCGGCCCTCAGAGCCGGCCCTGTGCGGCGGATGGGGGTGGCGGCTTTGGAATACCCTGAGCCTGAGCTGCAGGAGTGTCACTTTAAAATAGAAACAGCAGGATTCTGAGGAATACGTGTGAGTGCTCAGACCTAAACAAGCTCAGCCAGCCCTGGAAATCTGGGATATGCCCGTCAGACTGTGACCTGAGGAAGGGAAAGTAGTATTCAAGAGGCCATATTAGGAAGCCCGGGAACATGGGGCTAAATACATAAAAAATAGGTCTGCTTGGGGCCAGCCCGGTGAGGTAGCAGTTAAGTTTGTGCTCCACTCCGGCAGCCCCGGATTCCTGCGTTCGGATCCCAGGCGCGGATCTGCTCACTGCTCATCAAGCCATGCCGTGGTGGCGTTCCACATATACAGCAGAGGATGATGGGCACGGATGTTAGCCCAGGGCCAGTCTTCCTCAGCAAAAAGGGGAGGATTGGCAACGGATGTTAGCTCAGGGCTGGTCTTCCTCACACACACAAAAAAAATAGGTCTGCTTAAGAAATATGGGCCTTGATTATGTCCCTAAAGTAGGAGAAAAATGGATCCCTGTAATTTCCATGGAATAAGAGGAAAATATAGATTTTGGCTATGTCCTTACAATAAAACCAAAAAAGGGGAACTTGTCGTGTCACTCCTGGAGTTCTGCTTGTGGCAGCATAACTAATGCCAGTCTCTGCCCCTGTCGTCACATGGCCTTTCTCCTTGTGTCTCTTTGCCTCAAATCTCTCTCTCCTTTCTCTTATAAGAACACCAGTCATTGGATTTAGGGCATACTCTAAATCCACTAGGATCTCATCTTAGGATCTTTAACTAAATTAAATCTGTAAAGACTCTGTATCCAAATAAGTTCACATTCACAGGTACTAGGGGTTGGGACTTGGATATATATTTTGGGGGAACACAATTCAACTCACTAAAATGTCCATGGAAGGAGAAGAAAATTAGGAGCCCAGGTGTGTCCATGTGTGTATTAGTTTCCCTGTAACAAATTACCACAAACTTGGTGGTTTAAAACAGCAGGAATTTCTCTCTTACAGTTCTGGAGGCCAGAAGTCTGAAGTCATTTTCATTGGACCAAAATCAAGGTGTCGGCAGGGCTGTAGTCCCTCCACAGGCTCTGGGGAGAATCCATTCCTTGTCTCTTACAGCTTCCTGGCAACTGGCAGCCCTTGGCATGTGGCCACATAACTCCAGTACCTGCTTCCGTGGTCGCATGGCCTCCTTCTCCTCTATCTGCGTCAAATCTCCCCCTGGCTACGTCTTCGAGGGATACATGGGTCATATTTTGTGCCCACCTGGAAATTCCAGGATGATCTGCCCATCTCAAGGTCTTGAACTTAATCACCTATATAAAGTCCTTCTTTGCCATATAAGGTAATTTTCACAGGTTTCAGGGGGTTAGAATGTGAATATCTTTTGGAGGGCCATTATTCAACCTACCACACCACGGATTAGGGGAAAATAGGACGGCTGATTATTTTCATGAAATGAGAGGAGAAAATGACTGTGGTCACATCCCTGGAAAAGCAAAAAAGGGGAATGGACACATTCGGAGAAATAGGAGGCCCCACCAATTCTATGCTCAAGGGGAATATAGGGGTCCTGGTCATGTCCATGGAGCAAGGGGAAAAATAGGAGACCTGATAATACATGGGATCAGATGAAAATAGGGAGCAGCGTTATATCTATGAGTTGGAGGAAAATTAAGGTAAAACAGATTATTTCCATAGATTAAGGGGAAAACACGGGTTTTTGGCTATGTCTATATGAGAAGAGGGAAATAGGAGGCTGGTCATGTCAATGGAATGAAGAGAAAATAGGACTCTAGTAATGTCCATGGTATAGGGGGAAACAGGGAGCTTAGTGAAGATCATGGAATAAAGGGAAAATAACTGACCTGGTTATATCTGGATTACTCTGTGTGGAAAGGTGGCAATTTAATGTCCATAAAATCAGGGGGAACCAGGGAGCCCTGGTCCATGGAACAAGAGTAAAATAGGGACCCTGTCATGTCCATGGAATATGATGGAAATAAGGGGCCTAGCTATGTTCATAAATTAAGAGGAAAACATGGAGCCTGATAAAATCCACAGAAAGGGAAAATTTTAGGCCTGATTATTTCCATGCAACGAGGAGAAAACAGAGCATGGTGCTGGATATGTCCATGTAACAAGGGGAAAGTGGGGAACCTGGTTATGTCAATGGAATAAGGGACAGAGCAAAGGGCCCTGGCCAGGTTTATGGAATGAAAGGGAAAATAGGAGACCTCATTATGTCCATGGAGAAAGAGAAAAATGGAGACCATGACTATGTCCACATAATAGGGGGAACGAGGGACCCCGGCCATGTCCATGGAACATGGTAAGAGCCCTGGTCATACACATGAAAGAAGGGGAAATAAAGGACCTGGCCGTGTCCATGCATGAAGAGGGAAATATTAAGCTTAATAATGTCCATGGAATAAAGGGGAAATAGAAGCCCAAAGTGTCCAGGAATAAGAAGAAAATTGGAGACATGGTCATGTTCATGGAATAAGCGGAAAATAGGGGCTTTGGTCCTCTCCATGGAATAAGGAAGAAATCAGGGGTCTGATTATATCCATTGAATAGGAGGAAACAGGGAGCGTGGTCACCTCCATGGAATTAGGAGAAAGTAGGGTCTCTGGACACTTCCATGGAAAAGGGGAAAAGAGGGAACTTGGTCATGTCCATGAACTAACAGGGAACTAGATGCCCTGGCTCTATATATGTCCCAGTCACATCCACAGAACAATGGGAAAATAGAGTACCTATTTATTTCCATGGAATAATAGGAAAATATGTTGCCTGGGTACAGCCATAGGGTAAGAGGAAAATAGGAGCCTGATTATCTCCATGGAATAAGGGTACATTAGGCAGACTGGTTATGTTCATGAGAAAAGTGAAAAATAAATAGGAGCCCTGGTTATAGCATGAAATTATAGGAAATATGGGGCCTGCTATGTCCACAGAATAAGAAAGGAATGCAATGGACATGAGGAAATCTTGGGTGATAGATGTGTTCATTTTATGGATTATAGTGATATTTTATGAGTGACACATATGTCAAAACTCATCAAACTGTGCACGTGAAATATGTGCAGTTTGTTTTATGTCAATTATACCTCAATAAAGCAGTTTGGATGATGGATGGATGGATGGACAGACAGATGAGTGGGTGGACAGGTGATTGGATGGATGGATGGACAGATGGATGAAGGGTGTGTGGAAATAAGCACAGTGCTTTCTATGGAACAGACACCCAGCCTGGGGTCCCCTTCCTGCCATTGCTGTGCCCCTTTTCATGACCGGTACCTGGGGCACTGAGTGAGAAAGGGCTGGCTTTGGTCAGAGCCACATGGGGGCAAATCTGACAAGAGTGAGGCCTGCACCATGGATCCTCCCACCTGCCTGCACCCAGGCCACCTACTCGTCTGCTGCCACACCACCCAGGGGAAGACACTCTTGCTGGCAGTTGGTTCTTAGGAAAGAGAAAGCATCTTTCCCAAGAGCCCAGCAAACTTGGCCTCCTATCTCACAGGCTGGGCCTGGCAGCAGGGCCCCTGCTGGACCAGTCTCGGCGGCAAGTAGATAGGATTCGTCTTAGGTTAGCCCTTGGCTATGTGATGTGTGGGTGAGGTGGTGGGGCCCAAGGGGAGCCCTCTGTAGGCTGCACAACTTCCTGGTTTTGCCTGTTGCTAACCACGCTTGGGAATTCTTTTTCAGGTCTGCTCCCAGGGTACAATAAGCAGGAAACAAACAAAAGGACAAATGTGTCCTATCACTGCAGGCTCTGCCTGTGTGGGCTGAGGAGTCTGGAGACCAGGAGTTTCCTGCCTGTGGCTTTTGTGTGCGTGTGTGTGTGTGTGTGTGTGAGGAAGACCAGCCCTGAGCTAACATCCGTTGCCAATCCTCCTCTTTTTGCTGAGGAAGACTGACCCTGGGCTAACATCCGTGCCCATCTTCCTCTACTTTATACGGGACGCCACCACGGCATGGCTGACAAGCAGTGTGTCAGCGGGCACCCGGGATCTGAACCCGTGAACCCTGGGCTGCCAAGCGCGAACTAAACCGCTGCCTGGCTGTGGCTTTTAATTCACTCCCTTGTCCTACCTTGTCATTACTGCCCCCACCCCCACCCCACACCAGATGAACTTCTCAGGCTCCTCCTTGACCTGAGCTCTCAGGCCTACCCAAGATCACCCATCAGTCTGGTCAAAAGCTATTGCTCATCATGTTATGCCTCTGACTGGGAACCTGAAGTGGGGTACCCTTGCTCCCCAAAGCAGGAAGGGACCTGAAGGTCATCTAACAGGTGGAAAGCCATGCCCAAGGATGCCAGGCATGTTACAGGACAGGTAGCCAGCTAGAGCATCCTCTGCCCAGCCAGGCTGAGTCCGGATATCCAGGCTGGTCAGGCCTGGACTCACTGTGCGGACTGGGGCTGCCGTGAGGGGTGGGAGAACTTCAGAGTAGGGTCAGATATGGAGAAGGAGGCAGCCTTTCCACTGTTGCTTGGCAGTTGTTTCACCTTCTGAGTCTCAGTTTCCTCATCTATAAAACAGGTATAATAGTAAATACCCCAGAAGACTATGGAAATTAAATTATAAGAGGCACAGAAGTGCCCGGCACAGTGTGGGGTGCACAGGGCTCAAGCGTGTCAGCTATTTCAATAAGGATTGAAACCTCCTCCAGCAGACATGGAGGTGAAGCAAGTGGAACTGCCCTGGGGCTTTCCTGAGAACTCCTCCCTGCAGCCCTCCCTCCATCTTCATTGCCACTGACAGCATGAGGAATGCAAGAAGGGTCACAGAGTGACACCCTCTTCATGAGCCTCCATCTGCTATTATGCATCTGCTCCTCATTCCAGGTGAACAAATAAGCCCTTGCAAACAGCTGGGCTGATCTCACCTGGGGTCTTCTCTCCACCCTTTTTTCTTGTTTTCTTTGCGTAGTACTATTTGGTAAGTTCTTCTCTTTCCCCTAAATTGTCCTACTCTGGACTGCTGCTGACCTAGATATCACCCAGACAGAAAGCAAAGCTATTTGATACCCACCCTGCTGCCAGCAACCCTTCAAAGCCAGCCCCGCAAGGAGCAATCTGCAGTATGGGTACCTGCCCAAGTACTCTCCCAAGTGAGGTTGCAGGGGAGCACTGCCCAGGCCACCAATGGCACCCCACGGTGACCCCGAGCCCTTGTCCCTGAGGCCGCAGCCAAAGGACTTGGCTGACCTTGGCTGGAAATGCCTGCTGGTCCCCGGGAGCAAGCCGGCAGCAGGTGCAGAATGTCAACAATGACGAGGTGGTACTATAGACGGCTTGGATCTGGCGTCGCCAAACAAGGTCCAGTGTACATTTTCGCTTTCCAGACTAAGAAACCTGAGAAATCAGGAGGCTCAGAAAGTGGGAGATGTCACAAGAGGCTGAGCATTCTCACTGACTCCATAGGACTTCCACCTGGGATCAAGGATGGGGGTGGTTGTTGGCAGGCCATCGTCCTCGTGCAGCCTTGGTCTCCTTTCTGCAGATGTTTTCCATAATGCAGTATTGGTTTACCAGCTCCTACACAGGCCACTCCATTTAAATAACCATCAGGTCGCATTTTGAAAGCAAATAAAAAGCATGTAGTTTCTGCAGGCCGCCACACCTCTGCTTTTGCTCTCTCCAGCTATCTTTCTGTTTTTCTGTGGTCAGACAGCCGTCCTCCTGAAGTAATGAGCAGCAAAAGCTGAAAAGGGCCAAGACTTTGTTGTAACCTTCAAGTTCAATTCCTTTGCCCATTTTTTCTCTTTGGTTGTTTGTCTTCCATTGATTTGTAGGATTTCCATATCCTTAATAGTAATTATTTTGGGGTATATGTGCTACAAATATCTTTTTCTGGGTTGTGGCTTCGCCTTTTCATTTGAGTTATGCTATGTTGGTGAAAAGAAATCCTTAATCTTAATGGAGGGAATGTATCGATTTTTCTCTCTTATGGTTTGCAGTTTTGATGACTTATTTAGGAAATTAAGGTCGTAAAGCTACTTTCCTGTAGTTTCATTTAAAACTTCTAAAAGTTTTAAAGTTTAGTATTTCACATTATGTCCATAACCATCTAGGGTTTTGTGCGTGGTATGTTCGGTCGTGCTTTGTTCAGAAATTTTGTATCCATGTTCATGAGCGAGACCGGCCCAAGATTGTCCTTTCTCCTACTGGCCTTTTCTGTTTTGGGTTCCAGGGTGATACCAGCCTCATACGATGAACTGGGGAGCGTGTCAGTCAGGGTCCCCACAGTAAACAGAGACACACTTGCCATAAAAGGGTTCATTTACAATTCTGCAGGTGCAAGGGAACCCCAGAGTAGTCACAGGGCCGTCATTTGCTGAAGGGTGAGGGAGGCAATCTAGACAACAGGGAGCTCAGCTGGCCACCCTGTGGAGGGCCCAGTGAACAAATGCCATGATCTCATTCACCTTCTGCCCCCACCTCACACTGGGCACTTCGTTGGCCAGACATAACAGGAAGTCAGAGGGCACGGGAGCCCCATTGATGGAGCTCATACAGGTCAGTGTCCTGGGGCAGAGAGAAGCATAAAGATGGGTAGTGAATGGGACTGGGGAGCAATGTGATCTGACAAAGGGAGATTTCCCTCTGTCTTAATTCTCTGGAGGAGTTGCTAGTTACTTTCTTGACCATTTGTTTGAGAGATTGAGAAAGAGAGATTCTATGATCTGGCTTCATTTCATTTTCTTTGTCTGGACATCCTCCCAATGTACAGTCAATTCTCATCATTTGAGGTAGTTATTTTCTATCAAGTCAACACAGACACTGAATTAAATACTGAACCATTGCACCTAAGGGAAATACAGGTTTGGTTCCTGTGAGTCTCTGGTCACATTTTAGTCAATCCATCAATACATAACCTTGTTTTATGTGTGTTTCTGTTTAAAGACACTTTATTTGACATATATAGTTGACTCATTAACATTGAACTCATAGCCAACAGCACTATAACTCGTGCCCGTGGAAAACGTATCTAACACGTGTATTCTCTCCATAAGACACATCACAGCCTTCTTGTACTAGGAATACTAGACAGCACTTCAGCATTTTGCTTTTGGGGCCATTTTAAATAGTGAAATCACCAACAAAACGTACCAAAAATGTGAGGCCAGCCCGGTAATGTAGTGATTAAGTTTGCATGCTCCGCTTCAGCGGCCCGGGGTTTGCAGGTTCAGATCCTGGGTGTGGACCTACACACCATCATCAAGCCATGCTGTGGCGGGATCACACATACGGAATAGAGGAAGACTGGCACAGATGTTAGTTCAGGGACAATCTTCCTCAAGCAAAAAAGGGAAAATTGGCAATGGATGTTGGCTCAGAGCCAATCTTCCTCACCACCACCCCCCCACAAAAATACAAAAAATATGAAAAAAGTGGCTCTAAATAGACCATGAAAAGGACACTTATAGTATGAGAGCTTAAAAATGGCAGTATTGCCTTGTCTAACCTTAGATGGGAACACGTGTGTCAGGCCACTCAAATTTTGCACTGCTCTGCAAATGTCCATAATGACCACAAAACTGCCATGAGTATTGATTTTGGGGTTAGAAATAAATTTTACCAAAAAGGCAAATTTGCAAATACAGAATCTGTGAATAATGAGCACCAATCATATTTTCAAATCCAGTTACTACAGTGCAGAGTGGGTTTATGAAGACACAATTCTTTCAGACTGTGACAGTGTGGATCACTGATGGGAAAATCCTTCTTGCTTTTTGGGACAGACTTAAATATTTTGGTAATAGCCACCACATCTGCCACAATGGGAAAGAGGTGTGTAAATTTGGCACATTGAATTATTATCCAATAAAAATTAAATCACAAAGACTTGTAGCAATATAGAAAATGCTTATGTTTCCTAAACAAATAAAATACAAATATGTACCCTAATGACACCTACATATTTGTAGGTTTGATAGATAAAGATTTGATAGGAATACATATACATAAAAAATGAAAATAGTCTGGTTAGGTAAAAATATAGGTGAAAAAAATTTCCTAAAATTTCTTTTAATGTAACATTAAACAATAATGTGATAGGAAAGCAAAAGACAGTCCAAGGAATAAACCATTTTCCCTTTAAGCCATTGTGCCTGTAGCTCAGAACCATAACTTTGAGAAGAACTAGATCGAGCATCGAGAAGAAAAGTCTTAGAATATATCACATAAATACAAGTTATGTCATCTTTGTTTTTATGCCCATTTGCCACATTTAAAATCATTAAGTTAATTTCAAAATGTGTTTGTGGAATTTCATATCAACTAATGAAAAGAATAACGTTAACTAATGACAATATTATTTTTTCATAAGTATTTATTTTAACTTCATTTACCATTTTCTATGTTTCCTCTAACAGATATTTGTGTATATTTAATTTTACTTTTTCTAATTCTTTGATCTAAATTTTACAGAATAATTTCTTAAGGAAATGTTAGATAATATTAACAAAGCTGCCTTTGGGAATATTTGTAGCAATTTTGACATGGTGTAAAGTGTCTCTCACACACACACATAAGTAAACTAATGTTGTTTAGAAAAGTTAAAAAAAATTATAATAAAAAACACTTATCTAATTGTTCCTCTGAAGTTCCCCATTCGAATGCTCTTGAGTTTTGCAAGTCCATGAGGAAAAGGAAAGGAGCCACTGTAAACGGAGTGAGTAAATTCTGTCCTTAAAGCCACACAAAGTACAGAAGCCCCACCTCATCACCGTGAGTGCAGAACATTCATTTTCATGAATTCATTACTTTGATGCTTTTGGATGAAGAGCCTTCCAGATGGCTTCCTTTCTTCCCTGCTTTCTAAGGGGAGCACACTGAACAGACTTGACCTTGTCCAGATGCCTCTGAGCCACTCTTATTTCACAGAGAGAAGCAAAGCCGAGATGTCATTGGAGAAGGCAGCTGGAGGTTGGGCAGGGCCCCTCAGGGCTCCAGGGCCCTTGGAGGTGAAGGGCTGCTCCCCAGCCCCCCCGAGGGGACTCCAGCTTCACAGCTTTGTCAATGCAGCTGGAGTGGACCAGGGTGGACACTGGCTCCTTTGAACCTAACTGTGGTGGTTTTAACATGTGTGTAAATCCTTCAAGACTCATCCCTTGAGTATGGATGAGCCTGAGCGATTTGCTTCAGAGAAGCGGAAGTCATGCCTCACAACTTTGGAGACTAGGTCATAAAGGTGATCCAGCTGCTGCCTGGATCCCTCTCCTCCAGCACCTTTGGAGCCCTGGCCACCATGTAAGAGACTAGAAAGACATGCAAGGATCTGCAGGTGCTCTGGCCTTTTGTCTTCACATCCCAGGCACCAGGTATGTGCGGGGAGAAGACCCTGAGTCGGCCCCAGCTCTGCTACCATCTGACTGAGAGCCCCCGGCTGAGCCCCTAAAACCACAAGTGATAACACTAATAAATGACTGTTGTTATTTCACACCACTAAGTTGAAGTGGGAAGCAGAACCCTAAGTATACAGTTATCCATGGATGAGAATGCTGATCTATGAATCTGTAATGTAATGAACACCGTGACTGACCATGGGGACCAGAACACACCTATTGGTCCTCAGAGCATACTCTCCCTGTCTTTGTTTGTGTCCTTCTAGAAGCAGACCTTGAGACAAGGAGTCTAGAGAAAGCAATTTATTGGGAGGTGACAGCAGCAGGCAGGACCAGTGGGGTGTGGGGATAGGGAAAGGAAGGAAGTCAATAAAGGGTATGGAACAAACAACCTTCTACTGTGGGTAGCTGGTGCTCCTTCCCACTGGGGCCCTCTAGGAGAGAGTGTAGAACATTCCTCAGAGTTGTCCCACCAGAGGGGTATCTATCCTCCAACTTCCCAACAGTCATTGATTGAGGGTTGCTCCTAGGAGATAAAGAGTCATTAATTCCTCTATTAATGAAGTTAACTAATCCCCCTACTCCTCCAGCATTCACGCAGAGTAGGCTGAAAGGCTAGAGAGAACCCCAGGAGAATTTCCAGTGAAAGCAGTTGGGACCAGCAAGCATGTGAATGTTCAGTACTAGTCATGATTAGAAATTTCCAACCGACTTTGGAATCACAGGGAGGGGAGGTGGGTGACACTAAGTGACCTTAGTAACTGGTAGCTGCTACTGGACCACTGAATAGTGAGAGCCAGCTGCACTCAGCTGCATGATGGTCACTCACCCAGTGCACTGGGCATCTGCACTGGCCAGTCAGGACACCAGCCCAGGCAATCCTGGAGGTACACTGCATTTGCGCCTGCTGCCCTCTCCCTCAGTGCCGGGCTCCACACAGGACTCTCCCCACGCCACACCCCCTTCTATGAACACATGCAGATGGCCACACCTTGATTTCCCCATGGGTCCTTTTCTGGCCCTGCCTCTCTTAGAGCTGGCTGTTCTCCAATGGCTTCAGCCTTGCCTTTGCAGACCACCTCTTAGGGTGAGTAGCTGGACACTAGACATTCCGATCTAGCCTCATGTGTTCATTCAGCCTGAGTGTCTGTGTGTCCACCCTGATCTACTCATAAGGAAAGGCTTGCAGGTTCTGCTTGGTTCTGCCTTGTTCAGGGTGCAGGTGCCTCCTTTCCTGCTCTGTCTTCCCAGAAACTGTCTGAAGTCTTTTTCCTCTTTTCTTCCAAGTGTCTAGAGCTGTTGAAATGCAAGGTGTGTATAGGCCAGCGCTGTCCACCAGAACTTTGTGCAGTGATAGAAATGCTCTATATCTGTGTAGTCCAATATGGTAGCCACTAGCTATATGTGGCTATTAAGTAGTTGAAATGTGGCTAGTGTGACTGAGGAACAAAATCTTGTATCTTATTTCATATTATTTGATTTAAATTTAAATGGCCACCTGTGGCAAGTGACCACCATCCTGGTCAGCACAGGTGTAGGCCGTGGGTCCTTTGGACCTACTCCTGGATAGCTCCTACTCGAGGGTCTCACTCTCTCCCTGGTCAACACCAAAGTGGGCTTCCTTTTCCCTCATGCTTCAAAAATTCCTCATCTGTCCCTCTAGTTGGTCCTTATTCTGTGAGGTTTGTCTCTCTGCTTTGCCAATTCCCCTCACCTAGACTCTGGGAGAAGAAAACACATGCTGTACGCAGTTTGAAGTTTTTCTGCCACTTGGGTGTGGACAGGGGGAATCATGGGAGTGCCCATGAGAAAGAAGAGAATGAGAGAAATACCCAGAAACATCAAAAATGACAGGATGTATCCCTGCCACCCTTAATTGCAAGTTCTAGCCTAGAGGAGACAGTCCATTCTACCTCCTTTTTCAGCTGACTACAGATTTAAGAATCTAAAATTGTATGCTTTAGAATAGTGGTGGAGAGTTCTTTTTAATATGTACACTTCCTAGACCCCAGCTCCAGGAGATCCTGATACAAAAAGCTGGTGGCTTAGGAATCAGTATTTCTTGAACATCCTGTAGAGTTTTTGCATTGAGCCAGCTTTGGGAACTGCTTTAATCAACATACTGATGCTGCTCTTAGGAGCTTTCAAGTTGGCCCAACTCCATTAAATCCCCATGGACTGTTCTGCTTTTCAAATGCTGATGTCCACTTTTTGCAGTTTTTCCCTTTATTTCTCCATTTATTGCTGAAGCTGGGTACCTAAGGGTTACTGTAAATATTCAGTAAGAACATGATTACCCTTCCGTCTTGTTCCCAACACAGACACAGATGAAAAGAAGTTAATCTTGTTAACTTGCTGTTTTCTTATTAAACCTGAGGGGTGACTCAAAGGATTTATGAGCTTGTTTTGCAGAAGAAAAAGAATGCCGTTAAGGAGGTTAGATCACCAGATAACCAGGCCCCAGCTGCCACAGACAGCCAGAAGTCCGATTGCCCAAGGGCTTATCTGGAGTGAAAGAAACATGGATTTCCCCTTTGATTCTCTAAAACTCCTCCTGCCAAACCCCTTAGCTCTATAAAGATCCCCTGCTTTCTTCTTTTGTTAAGGTAGATTTGAGAAAACCTAACCTCCCACCTTCTAGCTTTGGCCAACTCAAATAAACCTTTCTCCATCTCCAAACACTGATGTCTGGGCAATTGGCTTATTTCACATCAGGCACATAAGCTTGAGATTAAGAGGTTCGGTATCACTGCTACCTTTAATTTCCTGCCTCCTTCTTCCCCCATACTGCTCCAAAAACACACACATTAGCTTTTGGAAATTAGAATAATGCGTGTAGTAAGAGTAAATAAACTCTGCCTGATGATGTGAGATTTTCTTCTCTCTCTAGAGTGCCTGCAATGCATGAATTCTATGGCATGTGCTTTAGTTACCTTTCTTTCTAGGAGTTGGCCCTCTTACCTTGCTCTCTAAAGACAGGATGCATTTTCTTAGATGTATTTTGTGTGCCAGAGCCCACAATGTATTTATTAATAGTTTGAAATTGTCACAAGTTCTCATTTGGCAGTGATTTTCATGTTTGCTGCGCCACCTCTGCTTTAGCATTGCCAATGTAAATGGTCTAGACTTTGTGTTAAAAAATAACTCCGTCTGGGACAGGCCTGGAAATCCTTGGCACACAAGAGCATCTATCTATGGATATTTCTCATGGGAGATTAGAAGTCTTCCTGGCAGGCAGGAATTGTGTCCCAGGAGACGCACTCTCTATGGTCAGCATTATGTAAAGGATAAGACAGCTCAATGGCTCACATCCGTTGAAAAGAATTCAGTCAATAAAAACTGGATTATGCATATATGTAATTCATTTACAACCAAGGAAGAGAGGACAGACAGAAAGCTGCAATGTGGAGAGACTGAAAACTAACTCTGAATTTATATTGGGGGAAATGATACGTTCCTAAACGTCTTGCCCTGGAGATAAAAATGGCTCTTTCTGCCAGCTGTTCCTGGTGGGTGGGCATCACAGGGTTAATGAAATTGCTTTCGGAGGCTGCTTTAGCTCCTTTGAGGAGCTGGGGCGACGGTTGAACGATCCAATCTGTTATCCCGTTTCCTCATCCATCCCATTGCCATGTGTCAGTCCCTATGAGCAGGGATTTTTGAACCAACGTGATGCTGCGCATTTTAGTTGATGTTTACTAGAAGCCAGCTGTCATTTTCCATTTCCAGCATACCTAAATCATTAAAGTTTACCTTGGCCTAGGACCCCCTACAGAGGGTCACGCTCCCCACCGCGAAACCCCGGGCGCCAGCGGTCTCCGAGCTCGGCTCCCACCAATCCCGGCTGTGCGACCAGGTGGGAACTGTAGCTGATTGGTGAGCTTCGCCGCCGCCAGTCCCGGGACTACAAATCCCGATAGGCCACGCGCCGCGCCTGCGCTCCCCGCCGCCAGGGCCGGGCCGGGACTATAAATCCCGTCAGGCCGCGCGCCGCGCCTGCGCTTCCCGCCGCTGCAAGAGGCGAGCGAAGGCGCGGAAGGCTCGTCCGAGCTTGCCGAGGCGGTTGTGGCGGCGGCGGCGGCGGCGGCGGGCAACATGGACAACGCGGGCAAAGAGCGTGAGGCGGTGCAGCTGATGGCGGAGGCCGAGAAGCGAGTGAAGGCCTCCCACTCCTTCCTCCGAGGGCTGTTCGGGTGAGTGACAGGCCGCGCGTGCCCTGAGGGGGTCTCCGTCCCGAGCCCCTCCCCGGCCGGCTGCCCCCCACGCCTCCCTTGGGGTGGGAGGAGCCCCCCCAGAACGCCCCAGGGGCCCTCAGCCCCACGCGCTCTCCAGGGGTCCCCAGAGCCCCCCTCCCCGCCCCTCGGCGCTGCGCTGTCCCGGCTCGGTGCGGGGGTCCTGGGTCCGCGGCAGCCGGGGGTGCGTGGCCTCACCGCCGTGCTGGGCCGGTGTGTCCTTCGGCGGCGGCTGGACCGCATTGCCCCGGGACCCGTGTTGGGGGGCGTGAGGCGGCCCGCGGGAGCCGGAGGAGCTGGGCGCGTCCCCGCGGAGGGGCAGGTGGCGGCGGCGTCCGGGTTCCAGCGGTCAGGGGCGCGTGTGCTTTGCGTCAAGTGGGCATTTGGTAAATATTCGTAGGAGGAACGAAGGCGTCTTCTCGGCATAGTGTTTTTCCTTCATCGGAGATGGATGTCGTAGCCAGGGCCTCCTGTTCGGTTAGGGGTAACGCAGCGCCTGTTGAAGTCAGCGTCTTTGGGGGAATCCCGTTAATTTCCTGTAATCCTTCCATGTTTTCTAGGGAAGGTCTTAAATTCGGACATCCCAAAAAGCAGAGCCTGCACTGACAGTTTTTGGAAGAATTATGGACGGTTGATTGAATGATTCAGCTGTTTAGGATGAGAGAGGCGGAAATTTCAGGGTGGTTTTTGTTTTTCCTTGTGAAAGCAAAAGATCCTCTGCTCAGACACCAAGAGCATATTTTCATTCTTCAGAAGCACCGGTGGTCCGCAGTTAACCATGACTAGACACAGTTTTATTTCCGTACAAATTCCATGTGGAATCTGCTTGTTTTGCCACGTTCGTTCTTTCGGTTATAATACTTGACGGTTGTTGATACATCTCCGGGAAATGCTGAAATGCAGGTTTCGTGTAGTGCACAGTAGTACGGGATTCAAAGATGGATAAACGTAAGGGTTCTTGTCCTCAAGAAGCTTTCAGAAGGCATTTATCCCAGCTGGGTTCTAAATTTCTCATGTGATGTGTAGTTTGGAATATAGCGATGAATTTTAAGTTTGTTTCCCTTTAAAAGTAATGACAGTACGTAAAGAACACTGCCTAATCTTGATGCTGTCACCAAAAATATATTCTTTCTCTGATTCACACAACATTTAAAATTTATTCAGATCAAATTTAATGTCATGATACCTTGTGCCAGGAGGTGATCTTAATGTCACAGCATATTTCAAGCCAGGATGTGCTTCCCTGGAAGAGAATCTGTAATTGACAGAGGAGAAAAGCAGTACGGTCCTTGATGCTCCTCTCGGGAACATTCCTTTCTGTGAGAGGTGTTGCGCTGTTGTTTTTGTGAAACTAGGCCAAATCTTGAGTCAATAATTCTAGAAGGATTTTGAAAACCCTTTTGTTTTGAAAGAACCATATCTTTTCTCCTTGACTATTGATCACTTATTAAATTGAGAGGCAGTATAAGAAGACTTCCGTCTTCACCATTCACACTCAGTTTGCACAAAGTTATTGCATCCTAGGTCTGACCTGGGTACGGCAGGTCAGTTTATTATCCTAGCTTTGGGACCTGGGGCAAGTTACTTAGCCTGTCTGTGCCTCAGTTCCCTCTGCTATAAAATGGTGGTATTAATAGTACATCTCATGTGAGGGTTCAGTGAGTTTAAGCTTGGAAAATGTTTAGTACTGTTGGAGATGGTGATTATGAAATATTAATTAGCATATTCTTCCAACTTGTCAGCCTCAGTTATTTATCAAGGAAGCAGACCCAGACAGATTGACTTTTACAGAATTTCAGAGCCAAAGACCTTTTGGGCTGGATCATTGGTGTTTTAATGAAATAAAAGATCTGAAAGAGCTTTGTACTGTGAATTGTTATTTATACTGTGGAGGACTGTGTTATTTTCAGTAATATTTGGCTCCAGGAAAGTTTGGGGAAGAAGAATACTCAGAGTTCTGTGAGTTTTAATAGGGTTATATCTTTATTTGAAGCCAAAAACCAGGTCTAGTTTCTCTGTCAGTTACAATGGGAAGATAAATTCTGTATCAATTTTAGGTGTTTAGAATTGTACATTATATCTGGTGCCACTTGCACCTATCATCACCCTTCTAGGCTGGAATGCGTGTTACTCCTCCCTGCCCCCACTCCCTTAGCTATAGAATTTTCCAGTTTTCATTGCTAATCGTCTGCTTGTTATCCTTTATTTAAATCACGGTAGACCATCTCTGGGTCAGAGCTGACCAATTAGTGCTTTAAAGAGGACAGGTGATGCTGTTTTGAGGCTGTGGCAGCTGTTAAAAGCTGCTTAGCATATTTCAGGTATTTCACATCACAGACTTGTTCTCAGCATCCTAACTGCAGATTAAAACCTCTCAGGAGTTCATCTCCTTCACTCAGTGTTTATCCACCACCCAACACTGGTTTTGTGGCAATACTGTATTCTCACTACTCTTGTATAACTCTTTTGTGTTGCTTTCAGTAAACGTAGATGAAAATATGCATTGTATATTTCTGAGAAAGGGTCAGTCATGTATTTTCTTCTGTATGTAAGGCGCTAGTGTCATGCTTGTCTGCAAGATGTCAGTGTTCCTTCCCCGCATACCCCCTGCAGGAAAAGAGCTGCTGAGGGACGAAAGCATCACAAGAAACCACTTTTAGTTTTTCTGCTTGACTGCCAGTGAGACAGTGATGTGTTTTTGTAGTTGTGGAATTAAATTAAAACATACTCTTTCTGAAGGGCTTAGTGTAGTAAAGTAAAACTGCCACCAAAAGGGTAGTGTTTTCATTTATTTCCAGAGATGAGCTATCAAATTTTCTAGTTAATTTCAAATTCTAATTTAGAATCTTAAAGAAGTGCTGTATGGTCTTAAAACTGGCCTGGGTCTGACAGTAAGATAGTTTTGAATTGTGAGGGCCTCTCTTAATATCCTCTCCATCTTGTTAGTAGGAGACCCGATTGGGGATAACCTGTACAGTGCACATCAAAGACAGTGGCAGCTTAAGAATGATAGTGGGAAGATGTTCTAGATGATTAATGCTGTCTTCTCTTGCTTTTGAATGTTCCCCAATCTCAAAGCTTGTAAAAGAGCCATAATCTGGCAGTGTCAAAGTAAATTTAATGAAAGGCCATGTTGGCTTATCTTGAAATAATCGTGAGTCTATAATTTTTTAGCTGTTTGTGAAAATTGGGACTATTTCTTAAGCATTGTAGGCCATTAATTATCAGTATTCTTCATTCAGGTTTATTTCAACAAAGATTGTGTTTAAATTTTGTCAAAATATGGTGGGGACATGTAATAGCGTTTGTAAAGCATTTAGGTCTTCCTCAGTTACAGTATATATTCAAATGCAGATTGAACTTTAAAAAAAAATCATTAAGCTCAAATTTACTTAAAGACAGGTGGTATAGTATAAGGAATGTGTATGTACTGGCTGTATTTCATATGTATTTCTTATAATGTAAGAAATAGAAGAACCTATATATTGGATAATTATTTCATGTATCCTATATATTATATATGAACTATAATAATACATATTATTATATATAGGAAGACCAAATACAGGCTCTAGTTTTCTCATTTACTCGTTTGGTGACCCTGGCCAAGTAAATCATACTTGGAGCTTCTGTTTTTTCAGCTTTCAAATGGTCAGGGGACAGAATCTACTTTTCAGAGTTGTAAGGATCGAATAAGGTTTCAGAATGCTTATTAAGCTACACAGCTATATTACTGTTAATTATAATCGTTTCATTTTCTAATTTTAGTATCAGATTACAGTTTGTATATCAAATGATAAGCTATTACCAGATTGGCCTTTTTCTGTTAGCATTTTTGCATTGTTCACCATATATTCTCTCATTCTTGTGAGCCCCGTGAGGTGCAGAGTTGTTCAGAAGACGCAGGGAGCACCCAGTGGTGGTGTGTAGCTTTAGAATGTAAGCTCCTGGGAGTCTGTCTGGTTTTATGGCTGTGGTCCGACACCTCACCCAGCACATGGCAGGCAGTAGGCACTTAGTGAATATTGGTGGAGAGAATGAATGTATGCATGCTAATACAAATGCTAATTTTTTTTCTCTTTTTTGTTTAGTTTTCAAGAGCAAAGGCAACAAAGTGAAGGGGAGTTCATGTCACTTTCTTCTGTTATACTTAAATATGTGTTTATTATAAACCTAGCAGCTACACATGGTAGAAAATTGTAAGGAGTACAGAAGAGTTTCAATTGAAAAGGGAAATTTTCCCTTAGTCTTCCCTGTCCTAAATCTTACTGCCCAGAAGTAATTGTTTCTAACTTTCTTTCTAATTCTTCTGATGGTTACCACCATAATTCTAAATAATTTTAGAATACTTCTACTTCTGAAACCAGTAAACAGTTAGCCATTGATGATTAGGTAGCTAGTAATTAAAGGTTTTTTTCTTTTTTGCAATTACTGATTATAGCTTTTAGTTATTCATCTGCCCATTGTTAACTGTGCTGCTTAGGCAATATGCTGACTCCCACTGGGTTCCTATAGATAACATCTCTCTGGCACCTGGGTCACCATGGTAATGGATGTTTTTCAGGAATTAGGACCCCCTTGTCCAGTTCAGGTCTGTTGAGACCACCAACTCATCAACTAGGCCCTCACAGATGCCCCATAGTGACCTTTTGATGTCAAGAGGCTAACAATTCCACCCCCAGATTATACTGACACCACGATTTGGTGAACACGCGTCCTATGAAGAGGTATGAAGTTTGACTACGCGTGTGCAGATTATCAATTACTTCACCTCTCCTCACCTCCAATCATCTATCTCCACATTTCAGACCCCCTTACCCCCTACTCCATAAATATCTCTGAGTCCCCATTTTCAAGGAGGCAGATGTGAGACTTATTCTCTTGCTTCCTCACTGGGCTGCCTTGTGATTAAAACCCACTCTTTGCTGCAATCTCGTTGTCTTGGTGTTTGGCTTTCTGGGTGATGGGCAAAAATGAACCTGGTTCAGTAATACGTCCTGATTTATTAATTTTAAACAGTATCTATCAATTCTGCTAAAAATGGGGAAGCTTACATGGCCTTGCATTTTCTCCTTTACCTAACTCTCAATCTGTAAATATTACCTTTTATATGTAAATAACATATGTAAACCTGTAATTATACTTTTAAGTTATTTCAAATATTTCCCTATTTCTGTGAGTTATGTAGTGGCCATGAATATATTGTTCAAACTGGGATATTTTTGAGATGCCAAGAAAATGGGTATAAACCAAGAGTATCCATGCAACCAGGACACAGGATCATTCTAGTTATAGGAGACTTTATACTCTGTCTTTATGCTTTCACTTTGTGTTCATTTGATTAGATGATAAAATCAGTAAAGATTTTGTACGTTCAAAGAATTTTCAGTGAGTGATGCTTAGAAGTAAGGAAACTTTGGAAGTAGAATTTCAGAATGTTAACCATTTCTGTATTTAAATGGAGCTTATTATAACGGTAATTTAATTAAAATCTAGCAAATTAATGGATCAATACTTTCTTGAATTAAAGTATTTTATCATGGTAAGGAAGTATCGGTCAATTCCTGTTTAAATGGATGTTTTCATTAGGGATTGAATGAAGAGTTGTATTTTGAAGGCCTTTTCAGTATCTGTGGAGATAAACATGATTTTTCTCCTTAGTTATTAATATGTTAATTAGTGGGTATCTTCATATTGAACTGTCCTTGCATTCCTTGAATAACTCCTGGATTTATAATATATTATTTTTTAATCGGCTATCAGATTCTTTTTTAAAATATTTTATTTCAGATTCTTTTATTTACAATTATTTTGTATATAGTCTTTATCAGATTGAAATATTGATGTTACAGGTGCCTCATAAAAAGAATTTGGAAGTTTTTCTTTTTTCCTATGCTCTGGTCTTTGAAGGTTTAAGTAGAATCCTTTTATAGTGAAACTGTCTTGGGCTTTTTGGTGGGTATTTTTTTGATAACTTTCTCTTTTCTCCTCTGGAATTTATAATGTTTAAACTTTCTCTACTGAGGTCAGTTTTGGTAAATTGCATTTTCCTAGGAAATTATTCATTTCATCTGAGTTCTAAAATTTATTTGCAGCATTGTGCAGAGTAGTCTTTTATGACTTTTAAAAATGTTCTTTATTTCAGTCGTTATTTCCCTCTTGTCACTTCTTTTGTGTTTGTGCTTTTCCTCTTTTTTTCTTGATTCTTTTCTTTTTCTCCAAACAACTAATATTTTTGTTTTGTTTTTTTTGTGAGGAAGACCAGCCCTGAGCTAACATCCATTGCCAGTCCTCCTCTTTTTGCTGAGGAAGACTGGCCCTGGGCTAACATCTGTGCCCATCTTCCTCTACTTTATATGGGACGCTGCCACGGCATAGCTGACAAGCGTGAACTAAACCTCTGCGCCACCGGGCGGCCCCCAAACAACTAATATTTTTGACTTATTAGTTCTACTAGTTTTCTGCCGTATTAATTTCTGCTTTTACCTTTATTGCTTTCTTCTGTTTTTCCGTCTGGCTTTCTTAGGGGGTAGGGGATGGTATTTAATTCACTGTTTTGCATTGGGTTTTTTTATATGGATCCAAGTATTCATGGATAAATTTTCCTTTAAAATTGTATTAATGTTTTAATTATATCCCATATATCCTTATATATAGTGTTTTAATTTTAGTTGGTTTCCTCTTTGACCCACGAGTTGCTTGAGGGTATTGTTCCAGGTAGAAGGACCTTTTTTTGTATATTATTATTAATTTCTAGTTTTACTTCATTATGATCAGAGAACTTATTACTGAGGTTTTCTTTGCCACCTAATATATGATTGGTGTTCATGAGTGGTCCATGTGCCCTTGAGAAGAAGTTGGATTTTCTCTTATCAGTGTGTATAACTTAATAGAGATCCCTAAGATCTAGTTATTAATTATGTTGTCTAGGTCTTTCATGTCTGTGTTTATTTTTTTGTCTGCTTGACCTGCTTTGGACTAAAAGAGGTATATTTATGTCTTCTTTTATAAGTGTATTTCTGTCTGTCTTTTTGCATCTCTTGTAGTTTTTGTTCTGTGAAGATGGCTACTGTGTTTTGGTACATAGATATTCACAACTAATATAATTTCATTATGAATTGTATTTTAGCATTATGAAGTGAAATTCTTAATCTTACTTGATACTTTTGAGCCCGAATTCTGCCTTGTCTGATACCAGGGTAGCAATCCCTGCCTTCTTATTGTTTGCGTTTATCTGCTTTAGGACTGTATTATGTAAGAGGATTATACATTCTGCTAGTTGCCATGTGACCTGCGCTGCCCGTCTCTGGGAGAGTGCACTTCCCCTCCCCATTGAGTCCGTTTTGGCCCATGACTGACTCAGACTGAAGAGTGTGAGTAGAAGGGGTACCTGCTCTATCTGAGCAGAAGCTACGGGGACCATCCCGTGCTTCTGCCATGGTTTTTTTCTCTCTGTCATAAGAGGAGTGCATCCCAGATTGGGGCTGCATTCCCAAATAGAGAAAGATGACCATGGAGAAAGAACCAGCAGAGTCACAACCAGCCTGCTATGACAGGTAAAGTGAGCAAGAGAGGAGCCTTTGGGAGGTTTTGGGGTTTTTTTCTTGCTGCAACCAATCTAACATAAGCTGGTTGATATATTTGGTATACTTTTGACCATCTCTCTATTGTAAGCCTTTCAGAAAAGCTTTATTTTAGTTCTATCGCTCAATTTCTTATATTGAGCACAGAGTTGGCTTTTGTTTTGGGAGCAAATCTAAAAATCTTCAGCCCATTTACATTATTGGTATGACTGGTATATGATTGGTTTTTAATTCTATCATCTTTGTTATATATTTGTGTATATTGTATATATATTACTTTCTATTTGCAATTTGTCATGTGATCTCTTTTCTTTGCTTTTTATTTAGGAAATTTTATATTTTTGTTGTACTGGTTACCATTATACTATGAATTTTTTTTAATATACTTAGTTCCTTTTCCCTGCTTAGCCACCTAGTATTTTGTCTGTTCTGGAAAACACCCATTACCTATGTGCCAGTCAGTGAGCATGTTCTACTTCCCCCTTTCCCCAAGGTGTGGGAGGGGGGCTGGTGGGAGGAGGGGTTCAGTAATTTGTACTTTGTCAGAACATTTTCATATTATTTTTCTACCCTTGTCCCTACTTTTTTTAGTCTTGGATCTATAATAAAACATATTCAGTGCCACCACCACCAGTCTTTTTACTGATGTTCCCGAGTCATTTCTTGGTTGGAAGTTAGTGCTGTGTCCTTGAGTTCTTGTTTCTATCAGTGGCTTGGCTGGCTAGATAATCCTTGGCTCACACTTCTTTTCTCCTTGAGTTTCTTGAAAAATATTGTTCCTCTTTTGTCTTGCTTTGTATGTTGCTGTTGAAGTCTGATGCTAACTTGATTTTCTTAATTTTGTAAGTGACTTTGCCTTTTTGCCTGTAAGCCCAGAGGATTTCTTTATTTATAAAATCTGATAGTCTTATTAGGCTGTGTTCACAGCAGACCATTCTGGGTCAGTTTTCCCAGTACATGGTAGGTCCTTTTGGTATTTAGATTCAGATCTTCTGTTTGTTAGTTCGCAACCTGGAGAGCTTCCCTGGTGTGATCTGAAACTAGCCCCCATACACTGAGGGCAAGGGGAAACCAAAGAAAGAGGCAAATCCCTCCAGATTGGTAGG
Organism: Tapirus indicus; assembly: GCA_031878705.1. Lineage (NCBI taxonomy): Eukaryota > Metazoa > Chordata > Mammalia > Perissodactyla > Tapiridae > Tapirus > Tapirus indicus. Next base: position 88,956,081 of record CM062929.1, on the reverse strand, counting down.
TGGCAGTTTTAATATGCAAGGACGCTTCTTTCGGAGGCTTGTCTTGGGCGCCTGCCAGAATCTTAAAAGTTTATGTAGAGGCCTTGACTGGGTCCAGTCACTTATACTGTCCAGGTGGTCTCAACTACACCTTACTCTCTCAAGGCTATGTCCTTGGGCAGCTTCTAGTGCAGGAAAGGCAAGTGGAATGCACATTCCAAGGACGGGAGGGAGTGAGGAGCCTCCAGTTACCTGGGTCCAGCTCACAGGTCAACCGGTGGTCATGTCCTCTCAGTGACCTCCTCCAACACTGTTTCCACAAAGTTTTCGGAGATTGTTGTTTTAAATATTGTTTCAACGGATTTTTTTTCCCTCTCTTCTTCAGAGACTCCAATTACATGGATATTGGTTCTTTGCCTATCCTCTATATCACATTTTCTCTGATTCTTTTCCCTCCTCTATTTCATTTTCACCCTCTTGACTGTTTTCATTTTTCTCCTCAGTGTCAGTAAAATCTGTTCTCCCGTTAGGTATGTTACAGCTTAGATTTCATTTCTGAGGGATGATTTTGTCTTTTTCTTTCCTCCTAGAATTTGAAACAAGAGTTCATTGTTTTATTTTTTGTGCATGTAAGGGAGGAAAACTTAACCTTTTTCCTCTACTGTCCTAGGTTCTCTAGCTGGGGTCCTACAAGTTAGACCAACGAAAGACAGATTAACAAGAGAAAAACAGTTTATAAAACGCTTGCAGTGATGAGTATCTCAAAGGGGTGGTTAGAACTTGGGCTTGTATAGCATCATAACAAAAAATAATACATTTGTAGAGAAATGTCAGGACAAAAGGTTTTAGGCTTCCAAGGGCAGCAAACTGCAGGAAACAAATGGAATAAGGTTTGTTTGTGTAGGTCTGTCTCCATACCAACTTTCAGTCTTCTTCACGGCCATAAAACTTCCCCAAGAGAGGAGATTTATGGCCATCCTCATTTCTCAGAAGTTTCTGCTTTTAGTCAGATAGGGGAAACACTGCTAATATGTCTTTCTGCGTCTGCTGATTCTCATTTGCCTCCAGCTCAAAATAATCCTGTCAAAGTGGCATATTTTCGGATGGTGTATTCTAGTCCCCTGCATGCGCTTCCCTTCTGAGTTTTGAATTTCTGACTTATGGTGTAGTTTCATATCTGTAAATGTTTAATAATATTTAGATTATATGGGATTGTTTTCCTCTGCCTTGTGGTTGTTTGGGGAAGCATATTTTTATCAGCTACAAAATTTTTATCCCTCTTTATAGTAGTTTTGTATGGATGCTATTTGCCTTTTTCTGTTAATTTAGAGTGTCTTGGAGTTTCGTGAGCCCACAATAGCGTTTCTGTGATGGGAGATGAGGGTATCAACTGAAATAAAGTCTGGGTAAAGGTTAATTAAAGAAGTCTATTTGATAATCAACGTGAGGAACTCAAGTACCTGGAAACAGTCCAACAGAGTGTTCTGAGGAACTGCTCCGACGTCTACAGATCTGAGTGCAGTTTATATACTCTTTAACAGAACAGTGTCTGTGCAGGACAGGGCTTACATGTCTAATGGCCACATACTTTAAAGAGAACACGAACAAGAGCTTTTTGGTTATACATCAAACAAGGCTTGGAATGTTGGTGTTATCTATGTGTGGAGGGAGGCAAGGACCAGGGTCGTTACTTTTCCCCTCCATCTCTAAGAAATGCAGCTGGGAAGTGTGGGAGCAGGGTACCCATTATCTTTCCTGTTGTGGATCTGTCCAGCTGGCATCTTCAGTCTTAAGGTGTGGGATTGCAAGGTCATTCTAACACAGGCTTTTGAGGCCTGCATGGCTGCTTCACAGTACAGCATGGATCTTTGTACTGATTTTAAGCCTATGCACCTTCCTCCTAGATTCACCTATTAGACAGGGAGAGAGGTCCCAGTTTCGCTCACAATGGGTTTGGGTGGCTTCACAGTTTTCTTAGTTTTAATGCTCTCTTCCGTTGGTACTATTAAGTGCAGTCTCTGTGATGAATAGTGTCATGGAAGGATGGGTAAGAGCTTGGTGTGACTTCCAGTTCTGTGATACTTCTTTGTTTCAGTAGGACTCTTAGTTTATTTCTACCACTTGCTTTCTTTCCTTTCACTACCAAGCTGCCTCCCTGTCCCAGAAGCAGTGTCTTCTGGAGACTGCCACCTCTGGCTAAGCCCCACTCCCAACTCTCCACTTCTGATGCTCTGGCCCTCTAGGGCTTACACCAGGCCTCAGTGTTCCCCCACTCTCTGTGGCCCTTCCTTGCCGAGGTGTTGCTGTCCTTGAACTGCTGCTGTTAGGACCCTACTGCACCCCCTCTTGTGTCCAGGCATCCCCTACTCACTTCCGGCAGGGGCTGTGTCACTGGCTCTGCTAGTTTGGGGTTTTTATTTCTCCAGTTATATTTGAATGGAGTCTCGTTGAGTTCTGTCTCCTAGTTTTGCTGTCAGCATGGATTATGGATGGTTGTATCTGCTGCTTGTTGATCTGTATGGTTTTGGAGCATGTGTGGACAAGTTTGTATCTAGACAGCTACCATTATTCTGTGGGAATCACAGGTCTCATCAGTATTTTTTAAAGGTTGAAATTCAATTTAAAAATTGAATTTTTGTAAAACTTAAATATAAAAACTTACCTCGGCAAGTCGTATGCGTGAGTCATTTCTGAGTTTATCCAATAATTACTACTCTTAGCTCCATTGTGTATTTAAGTATTTTGGTTTGTTTTATTAATAGGTCCTATCTATACATATCTCCCTCTGTAAGAAAGGTGACTCCCCATATCAAGTTGAGGCTCTGGGACAATTATCAAAATAAAATCCAACTAGCTTTCTTTGCGATACCTGTTCTCATAAACTTCATTTCAGGAAATTATGCTTAAACAGCTACTTTTGTTAGGCAGTCCTTAAATGTCTCAAATTGTTTCCTGTGTCTGAGAATCTATGACTATTTTTTTTTCTTAAATAAACAGAAATAAAACAAGAAGTTCTCAGAAAATCGAATCCCAGGATCCAAGACAGAGAGCACTGAGACTGCACTTGATAGTAAAGGCGCATCCCCCCTGCTCAGTCTGCAGGCTGCACTGGTGGGATTTCCCTCAGGCTTGGAGGAGTGGCCTGCTCTGTCCTGGGAGCATGCAGCTAATAAAGGACAACGTTCATTTGTAGGTAGTCTTGACTCCAAGGCCTGTGTCATTGCCCCTACACTTCCGGTTACTGGTTTGTGAAAAAACAAAGGACCTCAATCTAGTGGTTACAGGCATTTGGTGTAAGAATTCAAATTAGCATTCTGAAGAATCTCTCTCTGGGGCCTCTGTATCTTCCCTGCTGCAGATATCTCTACTTCCTGCATCACATGAAAGAAGTTGGACTGTGTTTAAGTATCTTAAACCTAGAAATAAAATAATCTTGAAAAGGTAAGTTTATCTAGAAGAATTTCAAGATTTTAGAATCTGGAAATTACAGAAATGAAATATCAGAAGAAAAGTTGCTTATGGAGGGTAAAAAATGATATTAGGGAATAAACAGTTCCATATGGCTGTGGTGGTGTGCTATAATGAATATATATTTGTTCTTCATCCCCAGTTCTTGGCACGAAAGTCCTAAAACCCTTGTAATCCTGAGTGCTAAGATTGAGAGAAGTTTCTTCTGTTATTCGTAATAAGCCCTTTATAATAATATAATAAGCATACTTGAGTTTATGCTAATGAGGTGACTCTTCCTGGGTCCCTTGATGACTTCAGGAGGGGGGCGGTTGTCAGAGCAACCAACCTTGTGATTAGAGGGTTGGAACTCAGCCCCATCCCCAAACCTCCCAAGAGGGGAGAGGGGCTGGGGATTGAGTTAATCACCAATGGGCAATGATTTAATTAATCATGGCTACATAATGAGCCTCCATAAAACCCCTAATCGATGGGATTCAGAGAGCTTCCGGGTTGGTGAACACATAGAGATGCTGGGAGGTGGTGTGCCCAGAGAGAGCATGGAAGTTCTGCGCCCCTTCTTGCGTACCTTGTCCTGTGCATCTCTTCCATTTGGCTGTTCCTGAGTTGTATCCTTTATCATAAACTGATAATAGTAAGTGAACTGTTTCCCTGAGTTCTGTGAGCTGTTGTAGCAAATTATTGAATCTGAGGAGGGGCTCGTGGGAACCCCTGATTTGTAGCCAAGTTAGAGATGTGCGTACCCTGGGGACTCATTAGTTGTGATTGGCCTCTGTAGTAGGGGCAGTGTTGTGGGACTGGGGTCTGCGGGAATTCTGGGTAGTTAGTGTCAGAATTGAATTTAATTCGAGGACACCCAGCTGGTGACCACAGAGAACTGGAGAATATCTTGGTGTGGAAAACCCATGTATTTGGTGTCAGAAGTATTGTGAGTAGAGAGACAATGTTTCCTTTAATGGTAGAGGTATTTTAAACAGATTTTGAATTTTTTGCTCCTTTTGTAGATGCTTTCTAAATGTATTTGCTTTTTGTTTTAAGTGACACGTGGGAAAACTTTTTAAAAACCATAACATGGGTAGTTTCTTCTATCCAGACACTGAGCAATCAGCATTGTAATGGAGGCCTGTGTGCCAGGCCCTGTGCTGGTCCCTCTCCTCAGAGCATCAGTCTAGTGGCTAAAGTGATGTTGCTCGTAAATAATGAGAAGAAGGAGCTCTCTTAGTTGGTGGGGTTTTCCCTGAGGGTCCTGGGCACTACTAAAATGATCCCTGTGTGTAGTCCTTTTTGACATAGTTTGACACCCCTTCAGGGTATTCTGATGATAGAGCTGAGTTTTGTCTCTAGTTCTGCTTTCACATCACAGCACTGTCACTGTCGCTTTTTATGATATTTCTACTCTACTGTCTTGTGATTTTAGAAGCAGCTTTATTTCTTTCTCTGCAGTTGTCACCTTTTCTTTCAGGAACATCTCATGATGTGCGTGCAGTTAGTCCTCATGAAATCTACTTTAAAGTCTCCCCCCTCCTGTTACCAGTGCATTGGGTTCTTGTTGTCCCCCAGGATAGAAATCGAGAGAGACGACAAGCGGGAGTAGAAAAGTAAAAGTTCAATTGCTTGTGCACAAGGGAGGCGCAAGGGAGCTGGTGCGGAAGGGAAAGGGGCAGGTGATGGCTTGTCAGGGAGCAGGACTGTGGGGCTTCTTCTTAGGCAAAGGCTGGGAAGGAGTCCCTTGTCATGGCACGTACAGGCGGGGTTTTTCTTGGGCTTGCGCTGTTGTTCAACACGCCAGCACATGTGTTGCATGTGTCATTAGCATGGTAGCTCTCCACCCCTGGGTGTGATTTTTACTGTGTAAGGGGGCTGAGGTCACCTTCAGCCAACTCCTGGGTGCTAGGGTGCATGTGTAAGTCCAGGGAATTCCAGAGGCTGCAGAATGTGGATCTTGGTGGTCTCTATCTGATTCTCTTAGCTTGCTGATTGGTTAGGGGCCTTATCTTGTTAGGGCAGGGGCCTTGCAGATGACCCTGTCTCATTAGGCTGGTTCCTGTCTCACTCCCACCTGTAGTTTTAAAAGAGCATGTAATATAGTTGCCAGTATTTTACAGTGCTCCAAAATAGTTCTTATTCAGGATGAGGAAAAAGCAAGACTTCTGATTATTCGAGGCTTAATTAGTTTTGTTTTTTGGGTGTTTTTTTTTTTTTTTTGGCTGAGGAAGACTCGCCCTAAGCTAATATCCATTGCCAATCTTCCTCTTTCTTTTCGCTTGAGGAAGATTGTCCCTGGGCTAACATCTGTTGCCAATCTTCCTCTTTTTTTTGCCTTGAGAAAGATTGCCCCTGAGCTAACATCTATACCCATCTTCCTCTGTTTTGTATGTGGGTTGCCGCCACCGCATGGCTTGACAAGTGGTGTAGATCTGCGCCCAGGATCTGAACCAGTGAACCCGGGCCACCAAAGCAGAGTACACAGAACTTTAACCACTCGGCCATGGGGCTGGCCCCAAGGATTAATTAGTCTTTAAAAGATCAGTGACTTGTCTGTCTGTCAAGTCATCTGAGATCATTGAAAAACTGGGCTATAATTTTCCTGGCTGATTCCCCCCGCCTCCCTCCACCCCAATCTAAATGGGAATAGGCAGGATGGGATAGTGAAGAGAGCAGGCCACGCTCAAGGCACAGCTCTGCTGTTCACTGGCTCCTGATGGGACATGTTGTGGCTCTGACCAGGTTTCCTCAATGGAACATGATAGGGGTTGGACACTCTCACATTTTTCCCAGCCCTGAAGTTTAATATTCTTTCCTCAGCATTCTGATCTCCTTGTGGGCGAGCACTTTCTTTCCTTAGTGTTTTCTTGCACATATTGATCTCAGTGAATGTTTCCTGAATAAGCATGGCCAAGGAAAGGAGAGTCAGCCTTGCCCCTGGAGTTGAGGGGGTTTGGGGTCAGCTGGGGCTGCATGGGCAGAGGCAGGGAGGGGAGTGGTTGTGGTGGTGTTGGTTGTGACGGGGGTGGGGGTGAGGGAGTGGTAGTGGTGGTTCTTATGCAGGCTGGTCACTGTTTTCTTTCACTTTAGAGAAAGTGTTTTCTTTTTCAAGGCCAGGATATCATAATCCCCCAAAATAATTTGGTTCAATTTAGTGTCGTGTACTTACATTGTATCACTTTATAATGTAGATTCCCTTACAGAAACTTGTTTCTGTTTTCAAGGATCTTCTACTTCTCTAGGGGGGCTCTGGATAACAATCTATTGAATTATTTGAATGTGAATTCTGAATATTTGTCCTTAAAACTTATAAAAATTAACTTTCACAATATAAAACGCAGTATACATTTGGAGTAATTTCAAAAGTACATTTTTTCATGAATTATTAAAGTTATGTTCTGTTTATGACAAGTGAGTTTCTCTAATGCTTTTAAAATGAAAACTTCTGGTGATTCTGTTTTAGTAGAGGTAAGAGTCTTGAGTGGAGCAGAGTTCTTTCATTATTTTTATGTAAAGATCACTGAACTTCAAGTCAGCTGTCAGCTCCACCACTGACCTTGGCTGGATGACCTTGGGCGAGCCATTGACCTCCAGATATGGTTTTCTCTTCTGTAAAATGGAGACAGCGTCTTTCATGGTTGTTGTATGTGGAAGTATCCAGCATAAAACCTAGTGTAATGTAGGCATCTATTATTCCTAGCTGAATCTTTCTCTGAAAATAATAGGATAGAGTACATTTTAATTAAGCTAGTTTTATTTGGAAAACTTTAATAAGAATGATTGCACTATAATTACGGTTCAAGATTCCTGGTACATTTTAGAAAAAGACAACACAAGAAAGTGGCAAGCCTTTGTTAGCTTTAAGGAGCTGTGACTAAGGTTGAAAACTTTCTCATGTTAGGAATTTTCCACTGGGGAAATTAGCTAATTGTTTTTTTTTAAAAAAGATGTGTAGATTTGAAGTGGTGAAAAGGACATGAAGGTGTGAGAGAAGGTTTTGGTTATTCTGACACTTCATCGTTGATGTGATTTGTTGCTGTCCTGTCATTCACTGTGTGACATAGCCCCCAAAGGTGTTTTTTGGGGGGAGGGGATACAGGTTTATTGAGACATAATTCACATACCATACAATTCACCCATTTAAAGTGCCCAATTCAGTAGTTTTTAGCATATTCACAGAGCTTGCAACCATCACGACAATCAATTTTAGGATGTTTTTATCACCCTAAAAAGGAAACTATACCCTCCCTGCCCCTCCATTTTTCTCTTATACTCCCAGCTCTAGGCAACCACTAATCTGTTTTCTATGTATAAAGTTGCCTATTCTAGACCTTTCACCTAAGTGGAATCATACAATATGTGCTCGTTTGTGACTGGCTTCTTTCACTTAACATGTTTTCAAGGCTTATCCAGGTTGTAGCATGTATCAATACTTCATTCCTTTTCATTGTCCAATAATATTCCATTGTATGTGTATACCATATTTTATTTATCCATTCATCAGTTGGTGGACATTTAGGTTGTTCCCTCTTTTTGGTAATCATGAATAATGCTGCTGTAAACATTTGCATACAAGTTTTTCTGTGGACATAATGTTTTCATTTCTCTTGGCTGTGTACCTAGGAGTGGAATTGCTGGGTCATGTAGTAACTCTATGTTTAACCTTTTGAGCACCTGCCAAACTGTTTTCCAAAGCTGCTGTACCATTTCACATTTGTACCAGCAATGTAGGAGGGTTCTGGGTTATACATCCTCCCTAACACTAGTTATTATCTGTCTTTTGATTCTACCCATCCTAGTGGGAGTGACGTCGTATCTCATTTGTGGTTTTGATTTGTGTTTCCCTGATGCCTAATGATGTTGAGTATCTTTTCATGTGTTTATTGGCTATTTATATATCTTTTTTGGAGAAATGTCTGTTCAGATCCTTTGCCCATTTTTTAATTGCGTTATTAGTGTTTTTATTATCGGATTGTAAGAGTTCTTTCTGTATTCTAGATAGAAGCCCCTTATCAGACTAGTCCCTTATCAGATGTACAGATATTCCTAAAAGTTTTTATGCCTTCAGTACATGAATCTAATTATAATAATCAGCCTGATTGAGTACCTATTCTGGGTCAAGCCCTGCACTGGAAACTGTATACGGATTATTTCTTTTGATCTTCATAATAACCCAAAAGTATAGGTCATATGATCCTCAGTTTACACATGCAAAAACGGAGGCCCAAAGAAGTTAAGAACTAGCCTAGGGTCAGTTAGTAGTTAACTGCCTAAGGCGAGAGTCACACCTGGGCCTAAATGTGTGCCCAGTCCCACTGCACTGGGGCTCAGAGCTGTGCGTGCCCCTCTGCTCGAGCTTGGAGCCTGTGTGAGTTCCTGGCATATGCATTCACTCATGTTCATATCGTGCCCGCTCTTCAAGGGTCAGGCTTGACCTCTCCTGTCCCTTAGTCCTTACATCCATACTCCACTCTGAGTTCCTTATTATGTGTACTGCACAGTCTGCTTTGTCCTGGTTCTTTGGTTATTTTATGTTTATAATGTAGATAGACAAGATAGAGAAACATTGTTCATAGAGAGGCCTTAGCTTAGTAAAAACAAGGTTGGATTTTAAAACTGGTGGAAGTTACAGAGGATTATTTTTGCCTTTGTGTAAGAAGAAATTTCTTAGCAGCTAAAGCTCTCTGTCAATAGAATCACCTACCTAGTGAAGAACTTTCCAGAACAGTATGTATTCAAGCAGCAGTGGAGTTCCTTCCTTTCAGGATGTTGAAAAATGCATTTCCACCTGGGGTGAGGAGCTGGACCCTGAGGCCCCTTCCACACTGGAGAAGGGCTTGTTGCCTGCCAGAGCCAACAGTTAATACAACTGTAGAACAGCGTGTTGCTTTCTCTTATGCTCTGGCTCCAGGTTTTGTTTTTATTTTTAAGTCTGAATAAACATATTGCTAAACTCTTGGAAATTAACAAGGCAAAGATGTCTTTATCCTTCAAAATTTAATCTCCTTTGAAAAAATGTACTTCTCATTTCTCAGACTGACATAAAACTTCAGTTTTCAAGCATGGAAAGGACTCTGGTTGAGGGTACAGTCTCTGGAGTCAGCCAGATCTGTATTTGAGTCTCAGTCTGTGGCATCCTTGCCGTGTGACCTTGGGCTAGTTACTTTGCTTTCGTATGCCTCATCTGGAAATCGGGGATAATATCATCTCCTTTGAGCAGCTGTTAAGATTCCGTAATGCTTATCTGGCACATAGTCAGTGCCCATTAAATGTCTGTTATTTGAGGGAGGGAAGATTAGGGACATGGATGGTTGTTATGATAAAACTTAACATCATTTTAAAATTTTTCTTAGAGGAAACACAAGAATAGAAGAGGCTTGTGAAATGTATACCAGAGCTGCAAATATGTTCAAGATGGCTAAAAATTGGAGTGGTATGTATAAAGTTTTTGTTTGTTTGCTTTTCAGGTAAATAACTTTAATATCATTTTGAACGAGGAAATGACTGTCTGCATTCCCCTTAGAAGAAGACTGCTGGCTCTGAAACAGGTGTCAGTGCTGAATAACTGGTGTGGTCACCAGGGGCTGGGAGAAAAGGACCTTGATCTAAGTGAACAAAACTTGAAACCCTGACCAAAGTTTAAGCATAGAGACCATTTCTGTTTTAGTTTCTATAAACAACATAACACAGTAGGTGTGTGGTAATTAGAGTAAAAATTACTTGGAATTAGGAAGAGTAATCTTTGCTTGTTATTAATATGCTCAAATAAACCCAGTACCATAAGGAATGAAAATTATAGTAAAACTCATTGAAAACAAGTAGGGTAAATAGAGATGCCTGCTCTTCTTTACCTAAACATTGGTTGAGAATTTCTAACCATTCCTTGCTCTGAGAACAGCTTTGTGGTAACTGATTGTGGTTCCGTTGAGAAATGTGGCAGTGGGGGCGTTATTTATATAAACCCCACAAGACTTATCATCATTTTTTAAAGTAATGCTTTCTACTCAGCGAAATTACACATGACAAAATCAACAGAATTATTCTTTTTATTGGTCTGAGAGGGGATGGCTCTTTCCAACACTGATTTGAGAAACAAATTCATCCCCTACCCCTGGAAAAAGACGCTTGTCATGACTCAGTGAGAGGGTATTTCTGTCGTGAAAATGGAGAGGACTTTGAATCAGAACAGGGATGGGTCTCTAGCCTGGGTGGTACCTGTTGCATGACCTAATGCTGGGCCCTTGCCCTCTACAGGGCCTTTTCCCCATTTGCTTTTTTTTTTTTTCCCAGCCTCCTTGAGATATGGCTGACACATAACATTATGTAAGTTTAAGGTACACATTGTGTTTATTTACCCATTTGCTTTTAAGGCTGACACTTTAAAATCATTTCAATGAAGAAAATGCTGTTCAACTAGATGAATCTGAAAGGTCCTTTCTGTTCCAAAAGTCTTTTAAAGGTTTAGTTTTAGGTAAAAAGGATATGTTATATTTTCAAAATTCACTTACACCTGAATTATAATGTATTGAAAAAAATGGAGGAGAAAAAGAGTATTGTCTCAGCGTTCCCATCTTTTGTTCAGTTCTGATAATCATAGGTAAAAAGTGATCTTATCTAAAAAGACGACTTATCTATTTTATCTGGTGACCAGATGTTCTAACCTTTGGAAATTCCATTTCAGAGGGGCCATTAACATTTATATAACTGAGGAGGCTTTGTGTGTACCCCTCACCCCAGTCATCTCTTGCCTGGGCTGACATTTCATGCTTCTGCACTTTTCTAGTTCGTTTTAATGAAGAAACCAAAATAATCCTGTTAAAACACATCAGATCATGTCATTTCAAATAAGAGCTAAAGTCCTTAACAGTGGCTTCAGAGACCTACCTGATCTCCCCAATCCCTCTGGTCTCTGACCTCATCTCCTCCCCACTCCCTTGGTTCACCCAACTCCCTCCTCAGAGCCTTTGCATGTGCTGTTCCATCTCTCTGGCACTCTCTTCTCCAAATGGAGCATGGCTGGTTCCCTGCTTCCTTCAGGTCCTTCTTCAAATCTTGTCTTCTTGAGGTCTTTCCTGGCCATCACTTTTGAAGATAGCAATCTTCTCCTACCAGGAATCCCCCTTCCCTTTTCTCCAATGTCTTTATCACCATCTAGCAAAAATAAATGAAATACATTTATTCATTTATATTGTTTATGTGTTTTTATTATGTGCTATCCCTCACTAGAATGTAAACCTTAGAAGGCCAGGATGTTTTTGTACTTCTTTTCTCCTATACTTGCAGGCCCTTGACTAGTGTCTGCAACACAGTAGATGGTGCCTGAAACACAGTAGATGCTCAGGATATTTATGTAGTGAATGAATAAATACTAGGTTCTTTAAAATTACTTCCTTGTTGCAATGATGGTGATCATAACACCACTGCATCTCTTTATAGTTTTAAAAGTTGTTTTATAAAGATTAAGCTAATTCACATGATATTCAGCTTTTGAGAGATCATCCTGGCAGGTATTAGACCAACTTTACCGTTGAGGAAATTGAGCCTGAGAAGTTGTGTGACTTTGATTTAAAATATGCTCCTTTAAAGACACTTACTTCCCAGTTTGAAGAGATAGAGCTGGCATTTGTTAGCAGTGATTGGAGTGAGTGCTCAGAGTGAAAAAATAAGCCAGCAGTTAGTTTTGGAAGGTCAGAGCGTGAAATTGCAAAATTAAAGCTCTTAATGTTGTCTGGGGAAATGGAGCTAGCTGGAGAGAGTCTGAATGTTGTGGTATTACACTCAGTGAGGAATGGATGGACAATGATTGCTTCTGGGACAGTCAACATAGATAAACTGTGTAAAATGAAATTAGTGGTGGAAGAGGGAGGATGTAGTTTGTAAAAGAAATGATGACATTTAAACATGCCAAACCATAGATATGGTCTAAGGATAGATTTGCATGTAATGATGAGAGTGGCCAGCACATGTGTAACTGGAGCTGGGCTGTTCTAAGCACTTTACTTGGGAGGTCCAAATCACTACTACACTCTTCTGAGGCAGAGTCCATCAGAGCTGCGATTCAGCTGGTACATTCCTGAACTGCCATTTGGAAGTTAGCTGCTGCCCCAAGTACCCTAGGTGCCTGCCCACTACCCTGGCAGGGGCCTTGCCCCCTCCTCTGGGACTCCCCACCTCATGGTTCACCAACGTAAGGGTTAAAGCCCACCAAGCAGGGGTTCTCCAGTCCCAGCTCCAGCTGGGGGCCAGTGTCCTCTCTGATTGGTCCCTGCCTGTGCCAGGCTGGTGGTTAAATATTTTAAAAACTGCCTGGGCACTCTTTTTATCTTGCACAGAACAAAAATTGAATCGGGGCAGGCTGGCTCGGGAGTTTGTTCTGCCTCTTTTCCCTCGGGTAAGCCCAGAAACTCGGAATTATGTGGTTACCTCTGGAGAAGAGTCGGGACAAGGGATGGCAGCTGAAGCTTCAGTGGAATTGAATGTTTTATTTCTTAAAAAGAAATTTAAGGTAAATGTTTAGGGGGCCGGCCCAGTGGCGTAGCGGTTAAGTTTGCACGCTCCGCTTCAGTGCCCGGGGTTCGCAGGTTCGGATCCTGGGCGTGGAAAGATGCACTGCTAGTCAAGCCATGCTGTGGTGGCCTCCCATTTAAAGTAGAGGAAGATGGGCACAGATGTTAGCCCAGGGCCAGTCTTCCTCAGCAAAAAGAGGAGGATTGGCAACAGATGTTAGCTCAGGGCTAGTCTTGCTCACCAAAAAAAATAAAGTAAATGTTTAATACCAGCAGTGGGTACTTAGGTATCTGTCACTATTTTCTGTACTTTTCTGAATGTTTATGACAAAAATTTTTTTTTTAAGTACAAGAGGTTTTGTGATAATTGTGCTTTTCCTAGTGTAGCAAATTCTTCCCCCTCCATTCCTGTTGGTACTAACTTCCCTATTCCAGAGCTTACTGAGCTGTGTCTCCAGAGGCCTCTGTGCTCCCTAGTCTAGGGGCTCATTTTTCTGAGGACTGCCGTCTTGTTCTCTCTGAACTGAGAACCTCACGGTGAAGTGGATTCACCCTCGTCCAGGTTTCTCGGGTTGACATTTAAAGCCTCCCTGAACTGGCCTGGTGGGTCTTCAGCCTTGGTTTCTATTGCCCCAGCACGTTCATTCCTCCTCCAGCCAGCACAGGCTTGTCACTGGCCTCCAGTTCCAGCCCTTTCTTGCCTTTAAACATTTGTTCCTTGTTCGTGTGACTCCTCTGCTAAGGATTCCTTCCCTCATTCTTTCCTGCCACTCTAGAATCCATGGTCCCTGATCCAAAACCTTTTCTGAAAAAATTTAGTGCATAGACCTTTCATGTTGTGCTGTGTCTCAACAGAGACCTGGGCAGCACCCCATAACCAAACCCATCTGTGATTCTGTGGGGAAATGTATGAGTTTTCACATGAAGTGAAATAAAGACAGATTAAACCTCATATAAATTTCAGAGTTTGTTATGAACTTAAGAAAAAACTTTGAATTGTCAAATTTGGGGCCTAATTTTCACTCTTTGAGAAATTTACTTTGTCCATGAAGCCTTTGTTAGCAGTTTCTTTAGCAATGACCGCTAAGTCCATGGACGCTGTAAGATAGAAAGACGAGCAAATAAATATTCTTGACCTCAGTGTTTTACTTTCTTTAGACATTTGTACCTTGAAGGCCCCAGTCGGTGTTTAGTGCATGCTGGGGAACAGAACTGAACAGCCCAGGACTTTCTTGTTAGTATTGAATGGAGGCCTGTTGCTCAGGGGCCACTTGGGAGGTCTTCTGGGGCTGAGAGAAGCTTTTATCTCTGTTTGACTTGATTCTGGTTGTTTTTACATACATCTAAGATGCACTTGATCACATTTACTGTGCTTCTGACTAGAATGCTTCTTTTCAGTGAACTGGAACTCTCCTAGGAGTAGGTCCAGCACTTTGAGCATGGGTAAGTTCTGTGGGAATACTTGTTCTCTGTGTTTAATTGTAGTAATTTATTTTCTTCAGCTGCAGGAAATGCATTTTGTCAGGCAGCCAAGCTTCACATGCAGCTTCAGAGCAAACATGATTCTGCTACCAGCTTTGTGGATGCTGGGAATGCTTACAAAAAGGCAGACCCTCAAGGTAAGTCACACCCATCTCTGTGTAACTAGGACAGTAGAGTCGATGTTGTTGACCTTTCCACAGGGGACACTACTGGACCTTTCAGTCCTGGTAAAAAGAAATTTTTATACTTTGGAATAACAGAGATTTTGGTAACTTTCGTGATTTTTCTTTAATCATTTTATGAGGAGAAAATATGTTATCCTGGCTGTTTAGTTGTCAGCACTATTTTCTTAAATTCCATTTATGTTGCGTTTGGAGAATTTTTTAGAAATTAGCTTTAGTTTTGTCTAAGACTTCTTCTATCTTAATTTTATGAATATTTATATTGCTCATTAAAGGAAACTAAGGTTCCCTTACTTCTAAATACCTGGTGTGTTTTAAGATCCAGTTAATGGGAGATTGTAATATCTGATAGTTCAAAACAACTTATTCAGACAGTAGTCATCTGACTTTTTAAAATGTGTTTTTCAAAGAATTCGTTTTGAGGAAAGAATGAACTTGGGTATTTAAAGTATTAAAATTTTGCAAATAGTATTTCTTTTTTAGTTAGAGGACTGTACACTTAGTGATTAAAAGCATTAATTTCTTCTTTTCCACACATGGCACTGGTAGCTATGGAGTCTCCCTTTTTCTTTTTAACAGTCCATTTTAACACAGAAATCTCAACTTTTATGAATATATCATACAGAAATAGATATTTCAAGGGCTAATCATAGTTTATTTCCAAACATGAAAAACAGGACATAGCCTACATGAGCAGTAAGAATAGAATGGTAAAATTATAATCCATTACTGTTTTATAATAGGATGCAAACATTAAAATCCCTGGTTTCAGAGAATCTTCAGCAACCTGGCAAATGCTCACATGGTAACTAAAGAACCTCATGAGAACTGAGACCTCAAATTCATAAAAAAGTTTGTGCACACAGAATTGCATCCAGAAAACACTGGAAGGAAAAGTACATCCAAATACTAACAGTGGGTTTGATTGGGGTTGTGGATAGCTTATTTTTCTGTTTCTCTGTATTTTTTTATTATTATTACTTTTTTTTTGCTGTGGAAGATTTGCCCTGAGCTAACATCCATTGCCAGTCTTCCTCTTTTTTCTTTTTTTTTTTTTTTTGGCTTGAGGAAGATTCACCCTGAGCTAACATTGGTGCCCATCTTCCTCTATTTTGTGTGTGGGATGCTGCCACAGCATGGCTGACAAGTGGTGTAGGTCCGTGCTTGGGATCCGAACCTGTGAACCTGGGCCACTGAAGTGGAATGTGCTGAACTTAACCACTACACCACGGGGCTGGCCTCTTTCTCTGTATTTTTGAAGGTGTAACGATGAATCCACATTTCTTCTATAGTTTAAAAGGAAATTGCTTTTACTTTTTGTTAATCTACTTACCTTTCTAGTTCTTTAGTCAGGCCTGTTCACTTTGCTGCCTCTTTTAAAGCAAAAGCAGTAAACTTGGAGCTGTCAACCACATGCCAGCATTATAAACACCACCATTTTGTGATGGGAAATTTGTTGGCTTGCTGTTTTAGAAAATTAATGTAATTTATTAGCAGTATTCATTTATTAGATTTTTTTCTTCCTTGCTTCCTACACCAAGTGTTAAAAGCACCTTTTAACATTGTACAAAATGTTGACTTTGCTTAAGAGTTGTCTGGACAGGGATTTCAAAGTGCTTTTGATTTTGGCTGCATGAAGCATAGTCTGTTGGCTTGATCTTTCTTGTGAAGATCCAAAATTGATGTGTATACATGATATCAGTGAAGAGTGCATTTACACTTATGTTTTAGCAGATATAGCTGATCACTGTTGACACCCGCATGGTTTTGTCTTCTTTTAATGCAGTCTTTCCCCTGGATGGAGTCCTCACTGTCAGGTTGAGAGTAACTGAGCCACACCACTCCAGCTCCAGTTCCCTAAATTGCACTGCAGCTGCTGCGGACAGAGCATGCTGAGGGGTCTGGACTTGTGGGTGATTTGTGTTTGCTTCTCACTAACATGCCCACTCTCTGCCCCTTATGGGGCCTCCTTAACATTTCTAGCAACAGCCAGCAAAGACAGGCTCAGCTGAACCCTCTTTGACTGAATGGATTTTTCATTGTTTTTCTTAAATGCCTTCGCTTCAGAGGCTATCAACTGCTTAAATGCAGCCATCGACATTTACACAGACATGGTAAGACATTGCCTTGCTTGAGCGGCTGTGGGGTGGAGTCCTTGAGATGGTTTAGAGTGCACTTTTTTTTTTGGTTTCCAAACTGATTGGCATTTAGATAGATAAAACAGGAATATGACTGTCTGGCTTTTTTCTCCCCAGGGAAGGTTTACAATCGCAGCCAAGCACCACATTACCATTGCTGAGATCTATGAGACTGAACTTGTAGACATCGAGAAGGTAAAGCAATGAATGTGATTCCTCATAAACTTGATGCAAAGCAGGTAGATAAACCCCTGCCTTTTCCAGCGGAGTTGAGTGGTGCAGAGTGGTCATAGATCACTTCACGTGGAGGAGACTCTAGGGGTCTTGTGGGCTGAAGAGTAGACAGGCTGTTTTCCTGGAGTGAGTGTCTGAGACACGAGAGTTGGTAAAGATTTACCAAACCCACTTGTTGTTTCTGCTGTGTCTGATTCATGTCAGAACATTGCTATCACTAGAAGAATCTTCTCTATTGCTGAGGCTTCTGTAGCCCTGTGAAGGAAGCCCACGTCCTGTGGGCATTTGCACACCTTTATATTCAGGCCCAGCCCTTGGGGAGGAAGATGGGTGAACACTGACTTGGCCATACATGTGTTTCACTAGGATCTGGTTTTCTGAGCTGTGGTTTTTAGTAGCAAAAGAAGAGAAGAAGGAAACACTTATTGAGCACCTACAGTTTTCCAGGCTTTGTCCTTGGTGGCATGCCATGAATTTTACTACATTTCAGCTTTCCAACTCTGCGGCCCCTTTATGGGTATGGAAGCTAGAGCTCAGAAGGGTTACGCTGCCTAGGATCACTCAGGTTGGAACCAGTGGAGCTGATGCAAAGTTGGCCCCAGCGCTGAGTTTTGTCCTGTTTCACGCTGACTTCTCAGTCATAGGATCACCAGCAGGGCTGGAGTATACCTCGGTGCAAGTAAAACACATTTGTCAGACTCCAGAGGCTGCCTCAGCCCAGACTGGAGATGAATATTTATGTAAAACCGTCCTGAGTACTATGGAAGATGATAGGTGTGAATCAGACAGGGAAACGGTAGTGGAGGAGATCATCGCTAGTTACTGTCAGACTAATACACACTGAGCATGCTCTTAGAGATTACAGTTCCACCCTGTCTGAATGGTCATGGCACTCCCTGGGCCTGCTGCGGCATCAGACAGTTGTCACTCTTCCTCTTTGCCTCACTTCTTCCCTCAGCGGCTTCTGGAACACAGCGCCCACCTGGTTCTGTGGCCACCTCACTGAGCACTCTCTCTCAGCTCCTTGGCTGTTGCCTCCTCTTCTCCCCACCCTCTCGTGTGGGGTGCCCCAGGGTTGGGTCCTTGTCTTCTCTCATTCTGCATTTGCGCCCTTGGTACTTCTCTCTGCGCTCAGTCAGCATCACAGCTTTAAGTATCATCTGTATGCCAGTGACTCGCAAATCTGACTGCAGTACAGACCTTGAATTTCACATTCCTGTATCTGCCTGTCTGCCAACCTCTCCACTTGGCGTCCGACAGTCATCTTCAACCCAGCATGTCTGAGACTGAATTCTGATCTCACCCTACCTCTCACCCCAATGTTCCCCTCCAAACCACAGGCCTCTTTGTCTTCTCTCTTTCTCCATATCCAGCCTGTGAACAATTGCTGTGGGCACTGTCCTCAAAGCTCCTGAGTCTTAGCACTTCTGACTACCTTGTCTCCCAGCTTTCACTGGATCATGGCAGTAGCTTCCATAGGGCCTCTCTGCTTTTACTCCTGCCCTGCTACCATGTAACAGAGCAGCCACAGTGATCCTTGTAGACAGTAAATCAGATGTTTTTCCACTGCTTACCACCTGGCATTGGCCGCCCTTTACTCAGAGGCACGGCAGATGGCCTCCAACTGCCCACTAATTTGCCCCCTCACCCACGTGCCTCTCAGACCTCTCCTCTTACTCTTTTCCCCCTTTCTCCCCACACTGTACCCTGCGGCAACCACCCTGACCTCTTTGCTGATCCTCACACATGCCAGATGAGCTCCTGCCTCAGGACGTGTCGATGCAAATAATCCATAGCCAATCTATAAATCAAAATTGGGGTGAGTTTATTATGAGCCAAATTTGAGGACCATATAGCCCAGGGCCTTCCTTCCCCAAGGATAGAAGGGCACCAGAGAAGTGGAGTGTACAGAGTGGTTATATACCGTCAAAGAGCATATATCACATATGATTGGAATGTTCTTTTTACGATAGTCACGAGATTGCCCTGTCGGCAAAGGGATTGATGGGCATAGCAGGTAGCAGGTCTGTTGTCTCTAGTTGGTTACAGGGTAAGTACAAGCAATCAAATCCTAGCCTAGGGAGAAATGCTTATCCTTAAGGAAATGCCAGTGTGGGGGAAGTTGCATCCTTATCTTAAGGGCATTTGTTTTTGTCTCTGGGACATGGTAAATGCTGAAAGCAGATATACCATGCATGTTCAAAGGCCAGTCAGGCCCTTTTGGAAAAACAAGGTCAGGCCAAATTAGTTTTACATCAAATGGCTTCCTCATCTACTCCAATATATCCTATTGCTTGCCATTTTATTTATCAGACCTTTGCACCACTGTTCCTCTGCCTGCAGAGCTCCCCATATGTCCATGTGGCTGACTTCCCCTTGTCCTTCAGATTTTTGCTCATTTGTCACCTTTTCCATGAGACCTATAGTGACCACTTAGTTAACATTGGAACTTTAGCCCCTCATGAATACATACCCAGACACTTCCCCCCACCTCAGCTTTTTCTTTTTTTTTTTTTTTTTTTGCAAAGCGTGGGTCACCTTATATCATGTGCTACAATATGCTTGCTCATCATTCCTGTTATTCATCATCTCTCTGTCCACTAGTGTGGGTGCCCATGTCAACAGGGAGCTTTACCTCTGGTTTGCTGATGTGTCCCAAGAGCCCAGAACTCTGGGACATAGTAAGTTCTAATAAATCAACAAACGGCAAATGACACCCCTATCTCTGCCATAGCAGCATACCTGCCGGAGCAGATGAAGTCTTTCTTGGTCAGGGAGACATCTCTGAGTTCTGAAATTGGACTGGCATGGTTAACCTTTGCCCTCTGACTTCATTGCTGACCACCACCTTTTGGTTATACAGCACAATATTTGCTGACTTGTTACATAGAATTCATTATTTGGCCGTTTTTATCATAATATGCCATGCTTCTCCAAGGCTACCCTCTGATCTTGACTGGATCAGGGCGACCAAGTGCAGTGGCACGTGCATGTACACCTTCTCTTTGGAAAGGTTATCTGCAGATCCTGCAGGGAGATGATGAGCCCAGACTTTTGAGCCCTTCTTTGTTCCCTGGTGTGAAATTGAGGAAGGAACAGGAAGAAGGCGGGTCTGGTATGGGTGGGGTATTTCTTTGGTCATGGTGTCTTGGATGGGCACAATATCTCTACTGAGACTGAATCATCTTGGGGAGATGGGCACTCATGTGCAGAGCATCTTGCCAGCTGAGGCTGCTTCATCAGTTCCTTGTCCATGGTGGTCAGAAGAGCACTCGGGAGGTAGGAACCCATAGCACTGTGCCCTCTCTGTTGCCAGACCATGGTCTTGGGCAGTCACTTCGCCACATGGGTCTCCTTAAAATGCAGGGTGGGTAAAAGATCTATGATGCACTCTTATTTTCCTTCTTTGTAAAAAAAAAAAAAAAAAAAAAAATTGATGGTTTGTCATGGCACCTTCTGAAGCCCCCATTACTTATGTTCCTGCCATTCTGCGAGTTGGCCAGTAGGTGGCATCTTCTTCCATTGATGTGATGTGTTCTTTTAAAAGCAATTTAAGAATACTACTCAACACACACACAGGGTTAACTTGTCATGTTCCCTGATGTTTGGGCTCTTGTGTTTAGAAACATCATTGCCTTCACTTCCCTGGTTGGACTCACTGTATTGTGGTTGGTGGTGTATGAAGTTTAAATCTGAAAAATCAGACACACCAAGGTACTTTATATCTGATTTATTACAAATCAATTTCTTCCCTTTTAATACTGGCCACCATTTGTTCTCTGATTCATTCACAGATTTTAGCTAGTGAACCATGAAGTGTGAAGTTTATTAAACTCATATTACTTCTTTGACTTCATGAAGTAAAACACTGAATCAAATAATAAATGGATCTTTTTTAAATGGTCTTCTAAAATATCCAGAGGAACTATGACCCATTTGTGTTTCAGCCCCTAGAGAATGTGATTTAATACTGTCTGTTACAATGTAGGCTAGGTGTCTGTGGCAAGTTCATGTTAGGTCCTGTCTGGGGTATATATTCTAAAAGAATTGATCCTATCCGAAGGCTGTATAAGGCTATTTTACCTACAAGGTGGTCTGTTAAGCTTGAACCCTGGAAGGTGCGTTTGCTTTAAAATACTGGTGATGACTGCAGTCCTAGAGAGGCTTGCCTCGTTTCAGGATCCGTGTATTCTCCAGCATCATGACACTTAACCAGATTCCCCAAGGAGGAATATTGCGATTCCTTTGGCACACTACTTAAATAATAGGATAATCAAGCTGGTTTTCATGTCTGGATTTATCATTACTGTGCTGTTGTTATTGGTGGCTGTGTTCTACTTTTGATATTTTTTATTATCCTTGAAATTGTAAGATACAGCAGGCCAATTTCTAGTGTGTCAGGGTCTGCTTGTGCCTGGTAAGTTTCTCTGCATGTTAAAATTTCAGACTAGGTGTAAACATGCGAGATAACCTGTGGCTAACTTTTTTTCTCTGAAACTTCTCTAAGGCAGTAGATAAGCTTTCCTTTCAACTCCAGTCTCTGTCAAATCTTGGGAAACCTATGAAATTTGATTATTAGTTTAACTAGCATTATTAAAAACCAGACTTTAATTTTTCTTTCATGTGATAAATCCAGCTGTAGTTTACAGTTATAACATTTTGATGAAGCAATACCTTTATCTAATAAGTGTTAGGTTAAACCAAATTGTCGACATTTGACTTTTTTTTTTTAACCTCCAAAACAGCAGTTACATATGGTTTAACCCAGCCCTATTCATTGAGTCGTGGTGCTGTAAGAACTAGGAAGATAAGTAGCTACATTCCCTCTCTGCGGAGAGGTTGTATAATCTGATACTCTGCAGAAAGATTTGGTCATGTTTCTCATACCTTATCCCATTTATGGCGATGGGAAATAGTGCTAAATACTGGGGAGAGTGAGGATAGTTCAAAGAAGATTATTTTTGATTAATCATAAATTCACTGAAAAACTTTTCTTTCCTCGTCATTCAAATTAACCAAGATATTGGTAGTAGTTAATAGGAGACCCTCATTTGAAGTGCAGTTTGCATTCATTCACCTAACATCTGTTTATTGAGCACCTGCTACATGACAGGCATTGTGCTGGGCTCTGGGACGTAATGGTAGGCAAAACCGCCATGAGACCTGCCCTCACAGAGCTTACGTTTTAGTGGGAGAAGATGTGCATTCCTCAAATAATCACACATGTATATGTATGTGACAGCTCTAACTTGTGCTCCAAAGGAATATATTCTACCAGGCGTTTTCTGGGTGCATCTAGTCTAGTATATTTATTAAAAAGAGGATTATGGTGTACCTGTTCTTTAATTTAATATTTCATGAAGAACTTTCCATATTGAGCTTTTCCTCCATTAATTTTAATCATAGCACATTAGCCCATTATATTTAACTACTAAAATTGTTTCCATTTTTTTCTCTGATTATAAATAATGCTGATAAAATTTGGGGGGGAGCATAGTAATCAGGGTAGGCTAAATGACTGAAACAAACAGATACAAAACATAGTGATTTAAACACAGAAGTGTCTGCTTTTCGCAAACCGTCTACGGTGTTTTGCAGCCCAGACTGACTAGGCTAATGTTGGCTCTGCCCCCTTCAGCTTGTGGCTGCAGAGGTGGCTCTGCTCTCTTGGTCATCATCAGTATCACCTGCAGGAGAGGGGGCTTGAGGCTTTATGGGCCAGTTCTGTTTGCTTCCAGTCAGCTCCTTGACCAGTATCCACACCAAAGTGGTTTTCTAACATACTTCCCTAGCCTGTTTTATTTTGTTTGTTGTTTTCTTGTTCCTGGGCCTCTTTTTTAACTCATTAGGGCTGCCTTGAAGTCATTGAACTGATAGTCTCAAGTGGGAAGGCAGCACCTGTAGTCTGATTTTTGCATAATGCTACCTCCTTCTTTTGGGCTTACTGGGAAAACCTTGAAACTTAAGGCAGGGGTCTACAAACCCACCACCTGTTTATGTGTGCCCTCAAGCTAAAAATGGTTTTCACAGTTTTTAATCAGTGATGGGGAAAAAAGCATTTTATAACACATAAGAATTATATAAAACTGAAATGTCATTGTCCATAGATAAAGTTTATTGGAACACAGCCACACTCATTCATTTATATATCATCTGTGGCCACTTTTGTGCTACTGTAGGAAAACTAAGTAGTTACAACAGGTCATATGGCTCACAAAGCCTAACATATTTGTTATCTGGCCTGTTACAGAAAAGTTTGCCAGACTCCTGGTTTAAAACATTGTTCAGGGGCCAGCCTGGTGGCATAGCAGTTAAGTTTGCGTGCTCCGCTTCGGCAGCCCGGGGTTTCGCAGGCCCAGATCCCGGGCGCGGACAGATGCACCACTTGTCAAATCATGCTGTGGCAGCGTCCCATGTAAAGTAGAGGAGGATGGGCACGGATGTTAGCCCAGGGCCAGTCTCCCTCAGCAAAAAAAGAGGAGGATTGGCGTTGGATGTTAGCTCAGGGTTAGTCTTCCTCACACACACAAAAAAACAAAACATTGTTCAGACTTATCTCTTGCCATTTGGGGTATAGAAGCCGTTGGCCTTTCCGTCTTATGAGGCTCTGTTTATGGACTTTGCCTACTTCCTTTTGTAATTGCCTACAAACACACTAATTCTTTCCAGAGTTCTTCTCTCTCATAAAACCTTGCCGAAAACAGTAATACAAACTGTTATCTGGCTCTGTATAGACATTCTTCTCATAGGGTTTCCAGCTCCAGTAGGCATGTGTTTTGCCTTCTAAATTGTCACATGGTTGATCTCACCAAATCTTCTGCCACAGAGTGACAAAGGCTTCTAGCTTTCCAGCCTACAACCTCTGTTTCCTCTCCACTTGACTAATTCAGCACCACACATTTTAGATTGAAGGCATCACCCTATTCTAGATAACAGTTAAAGTATTAGTAAGGATAGTCTGTGCTGCTGTAGCAAGTCGTGGATCTAAGATGTAATAGGGCTTTATATGTCTCTACAGTGTCACTCCAGTGTAGCCATTCTGGGTTTGGCAATGGTGGTGACATAGGCGTTGGGGTACATTCTACCCTGGGTAGTTATTTAGGAACCAGATAGAAGTTCTGCCATCTTCAACTTGTGAAGTGTCACTCTAGACTTGGTCATTTCCATTCTAGCTCATGGGAAGGGGAAAAAGCCTGGAGAAGGATGCAAAGTCAGATGGATGGGCCAAGCCTGGAAGTAGCCCACAGCATGTCTGTTTACATTCCACTGGAAAGAACGGGTCACATGGCCTCCCCTAACTGCAGTGGGATCTGGGGAAATTGTGCAGCTGGGAATTTGCCATGGGGGAAGGGAAGAAGAGATTTCAATGGACAGAGAGCATTCTGCCACTAGGCTTCCAGAGGTGCATGCTTTTTTGTGTTCCCTAAATAAAGTAAGCTAAGTTGTGAAAGATATGCTGTTGGAATAGGTTTATTTATAGGAAAAAATACCTATATGTACCTATATGTAGTAAAAAATGTAGTTTTTAAATGCAACTCTTCATACAAGTAGTTTGAATAAAAGATGTGTGTGTTTTCAGGCTATTGCACATTATGAACAATCGGCTGATTATTACAAAGGAGAAGAATCCAACAGGCAAGTATTATTTTTCTTAGTATAATGGGTTTTGTTATATGTGATAAAAGACAAACCTTCACTGTACTCTGTGAGTGTGTTGGACCAAATGGAGGTGTACTGGGATATCTTTTTGTTTTTCTATCAGGTTGTTGACTCTGCTCTGATTCTTGATTTCAGTTCAGCTAACAAGTGTCTGCTGAAGGTGGCGGCATATGCTGCCCAGCTTGAGCAGTACCAGAAAGCCATTGAGATCTATGAGCAGGTGAGCTGTCTGTCCAACTTTGAGTAGAAGTTGTTCTGAATCTTTTTTTTAATTAAACTTTTTATTGAGAAATAATTCACACATCATATAGTTCATCTTTCTAAGGAGCACAGGTCAGTGGTGTTCAGTTATATTCACAAAGTTGTATAACCATCATTACTACCTAATTTTAAAACATTTTCGTCATCCCAAGAAGAAACCCCATTCCTTTCTCCTCCCAGTCCCTGGAACCACCCTCTACTTTCTATCTCAATGAATTTGCTTAGTCTAGGTCTTTAATGTGTATGGAATCATGCACTATGTGGCCTTTTGTGACTAGCTTCTTGCCTTTTGCATAATTTCGTCAAGGTTCATCTATGTTTTAGCATATTAATACTCCATTCCTTTTCATAGCTGAGCAATATTTCACACAGGCATACCTCAGAGATATTGTGGGTTCAGTTCCAGACCACCGCAAAAAAGCAAATACCACGATAAAGCAAGTCACATGAATTTTTTGGTTTGCCAGTGCATATACAAGTCATGTCTACACTATACTGTAGTCTGTTAAATGTGCAATAGCAGTATGTCTCAGAAAACAGTGTACATAATTTAATTTAAAAATACTGTGTTGCTAAAAAGTGGTAACCTTCATCCAAGCCTTTAGCAAGTCGTAATCTTTTTGCTGGTGGAGGGTCTTACAAAAAATGCACTATCTGCAAAGCACAGTAAAGTGAAGCACAGTGAAGTGAGGTATGCCAGTCGTTTGTTTATCCTGTTTATCAATTGATGGACTTTTGGGTTTTATTCACTTTTGGGCTATTATAAATAGTGCTGCTGGGAACATCTGTGTTCAGGTTTTTGTGGGTGTATGTTTGCAGTTCTCTCGATTGTATACCTAGGACTGGGATTGCTGCATCATGTGGCAAGTCCATTTTTAACTTTTTGAGGAACTGCCAAACTCGTCACAGTGGCTGCACTGTTTTGCATTCCCACCAGCAATGTACTAGGGTTGCAGTTTCTCCACATCCTTACCCATACTTGTTGTTTTTCATTTTTTTGATAATAGCCACCCTAATGAATGTGAAGTGATACCTCATTGTGTTTTTGATTTCCATTTCCCTAATGATTAGTGATGTTGATAATCTTTTCATGTGCTTATTGGCCATTTATATATCTTCATTAGAGAAATGTCTGTTTAGTTCCTTTGCCAATTTTTTAAATGGGTTGTTTGTTTTCTGGTGTTGAGTTTTAGAAGTTCTTTATATAAACTAGATATTAATCCCATATCACATATGTGATTTGCAAATATTTTCTCCCATTCTGTGGGTTGCCTTTTTACTCAGTTATTCATGTCCTTTGATGCATAAAGTTTTAAATTTTGATAAAGTCCAATTTGTCTGTTTCTTCTTTTGTTGCCTACGTTTTTCATGTCACATCCAAGAAATCATTGCCCAACCCAAGATCGTGAAGCTTTTCCCCTATGTTTTGTTGTAAGAGTTTTGTTGTTTTCACTCTTAGGTTTAGGTATTTGATCCATTTTGAGTTAAAGTAAAGGTCCAACTTCATTCTTTTGCATATGGATATCCAGTTCATTTCCATATGAATTTTAGGATCAGCTTGTCAGACTGCCAAGAAGCCAGCTGGGAATTTGATGGGGAGTGTGTTGAATCTATAAACCAATTTGGAAAATATTGCCCTCTTAACAACATTGTCTTACAATCTATGAATGCAGTATGCCTTTCCATTTATTTTAGGTCTTTTTTAATTTTGTTCAACAGTGTTTTATAGTTTTAGTGTGCAAGTCTTGCACTTCTTTGGTTAAAATATAGTCCTGAGTATTTTATTCTTTTTGGTGCTGTTGTAAATGGAATTATTTTCTTAATTTCCTTTTCAGGTTGTTGCTAGTTTTATATACGACAACCTTGCTGAACTTGTTTATTAGCTCTAATGTTTTTCTTGTGGATTCCTTAGGATTTTCTATATATAAAATCATATCATCTGTAAATAGTGGTAGTTTTATTTCTTCTTTTCCACTGTGGATAGGTTTTACTTCATTTTCTTGTCAATTGCCCTGGCTAGAACCTCCAGTACAATGTTAAATAGAAGTGGCAAGAGCAGACATCCTTTTCTTGTTCCCATTTTAGAAGGAAAGCTTTCAGTCTTTCACCATTAAGTATGTTAAATGGGTTTTTGTAGATGTCCTTTATCAGTTTGAGGAAGTTCCCTTTTCTTCCTAGTTTGTTGAGTGTTTTTATCATCAAAAGGTGTTGGATTTTGTCAAGTGCTTATTTTGCATCTATTGAGATGATCAAATGGTTTTTGTCCTTTATTCTATTAATATGGCATATTCCATTGATTGATTTTCATATATTGAACCAACCTTACTACATTCCTGGGATAAATCCTACTTGGTTATTACAAAGTTTGGGGTCTCCAAGAATACCTTTAGGTTCGATAATTCTCTAGAAGAATTCACAGAACCCATTGAAAGCTGTTATACTCACAGTTATGGTTTATTATAGCAAAAGGAAACATGTTAAAATCAGCCAAAAGAAGAGGTGCATACGGCAGGTCCAGTAGAGTTCCAAGTGTGGAACTCTCTGTTGTCCTGCCCCAATGGAGTTATGTGGACAGCACTTACTTCTCCCAACAACAACATGTGAAAATATGCATAGAGTATTGTCAACTGGGGAACCTCACCTGAACATGGAGTCTAGAGTTTTTATTGGGGCTCAGTCACTTACACATGACTAGCCACTCACATGATTGACCTTATTCTCCAGTCCTTCCAAAGGTTGAGCTGAACCACAATGCCCAAGGCCTCCAGGTAAACAAAAACACTCTTTCAGGCAGGACATTCCAAGGGCTTAGAGATTACTTCCCAGGAGCCACAGGCAAAGGCCAGAGCTCACTTTGTACAAAATTAATCCTTTACTGCATAATCATGGTGTGTAATCCTTTTTGTAAATTGTCAGAATTAATTTGCTAGTATTTTGTGGAGGATTTTGCGTCTATATTCGTAAGGGATATTGATCTTTCCTTGTGATGTCTTTGGTTTTGGTAGCAAGGTAATACTGGCCTCATAGAATAAGTTGGGAAGTATTCTCATCTCTTCTATTTTTTGGAAGAGTTTGTCAAGGATTTGTGTTAATTCTTTAAACATTTGGTAGAATTCGATGATTTTCTCTTTTGTTTTTCTTTTTTCAAATTTGTTGATGTCCACTGTTATCTTTATTCCTTCCTTCTGCTTTCTTTAGATTTATTTTGCTCTTTTTCTGGGGAGTTGAGGTGGGAGGTTATTAACCTATTGATTTTCCTCTTTGTGTGTATGCATTTTTAGTGCTCTCAGTTTTCCTCTCAGCAGTGCTTTGACTGTGTCTCACAATTTTGTTATATTGTTTTATTTTTATTTTAATTCATTTTGTTGCATTTATTGATTTCCCTTGAGCCTTCCTCTTTGACCCTTGGATTATTTAGAGGTGTTTTGTTTAATTTCCAAGTGTTTGGAGATTTTTCTGTTATCTTTCTGTCAACTTCTAGTTTGATTCTGTTGTGGCTAGAGAACACACTGTGTAATTTCAATGCTTATAGATGTGTTGAGGTTTGTTTTATGGCCCAGAGTATGTTGTCTTTGCATATGTTCTGTGGTTCTGCTGTTGCAGGTGGCATGTTCTATAAATGTTGATTAGATCCTCTGGGTGGTTGCTGGTGTTGAGTTCTTCTATATATTTGCTGATTTTCTGTCTATTTCTATATGTTGTTGAAATCTCTAGCTATAATTGTAGATTTATCTGTCTTTCATTTCTATCAGTCTTTGCTTTACATATTTTGCAGCTCTGTTGTTTGCTGCATACGTAATTAGGATTGCTGTGTCTTCTTGGTGGGTTGACCCTTTTATTGTTACATAACATTTCCCTTTGTCACTGGTAATTTTCAGTGCTCTGAAGTCTACTTTATCTGCTGTTAATATAGCTTGTCTTGCTCTCTTGATAAATATTTATATGATATATCTTTTTCTATCCTTTTTCTTTCTGCTTGCTTATATCATTGTAATTGAAGTGAGTTTCTTATGGACAGCTATATTGTTAGGTCATGCTTTCTAATCCACTTTGCCAATCTCTGCCTTTTAATTGGTGTATTTAGGTCATTCACATTTAATGTAATTATTGATATATTAGGTAAGTCTACCATTTTATTTTTTTGATCTTGTTTATGCTCTATTTTTCATTTCTCTATTTTCTTTTTCCTGCTTTCCAGCAAGTTACTTATCTATTGTGTTTTTGAGTATATCTCTGAATAGTTTTTTTTTAGTGATTGCTCTTGATATTACATTTATATAACTTATCACAGGCTAATGGTGTCATCATTTTAACAGTTCCAGTAAAATACAGAAATCTTATCTTACTTTCTGACCTTTTACTCTCCCTGTTCAATATATAATTGTCTGGGGGCCACCCGGTGGCGCAGCGGTTTAGTCCGCGCTTGGCAGCCCGGGGTTCGCGCGTTCGGATCCCGGGCGCCCGCCGACACACTGCCTGTCAGCCATGCCGTGGCGGCATCCCATATCAAGTGGAGGAAGATGGGCACGGATGTTAGCCCAGGGCCAGTCTTCCTCAGCAAAAAGGGGAGGATTGGAACAGATGTTAGCTCAGGGCTGGTCTTCCCCACAAAAAAAAAAAAAAAAAAAAAAAAAAAAAAAAATATATATAATTGTCTGAAATATTTCCTCTACATACTTTTAGAACCATATCAGTCAGTGTTAATAATTTTTGCTTCAACCATCAAACATAATTTAGAAAACTCACAAGAAGAAAAGTCCATTGTATTCACCCGTATTTTGCTTACTGTTTTCTTTCTTCCTTCCTAATGTTCAAAGATTCCTTCCTTTATTGTTTCCTTTCTATTTAGAGAATATCCTTTTGCCATTTTTGTAGGGTAGGTCTACTGGTGACAAATTCACTTAGTTTTCCTTCATCTGGGTGTGTTTTGATTTCCCCTTCATTCCTGCAGCATATTTTCCTAGGTGTACAGTTCTGAGTTGATAGTTCTTTTCTTTTAGTACTTGAAATATATGCCACTTACGTCCTCCATGGTTTCTGATGAGAAGTCTGCTCTCATTCAGATAGTTATTCCCCTGTAAGTAAGGTGTTGTTTTTCTCTGGCCACTTTCAAAATTTTTTTATCTTTAGTTTTCAGAAGTTTACGTGGCTTGGCATGGATATCTTTGCTTTTATCCTGTTTGGGTTTCACTAAACTTTTTGAATCTGTAGGTTCATGTTACTTGCCAAATTTGGGAACTTTTCAGCCATTATTTCTTCAAGTACTTTTAAAGCCCCTCTCTTTTTCTCCTCTTCTTCCAGGACTCAGACAACCTGAATGTTAGACCTTATTTTATAGTCATTCCCTGACACTCTGTTCATTTTTTTTTCAGGTCGCCATCTCACTCTTGTTCAGACTAATTTCTGATGTTCTATCATCAGTTCACTGATTCTTTCCTCTGTCCTATCCATTCTGCTGTTGAGCCCATCCACTTTTTATGTGGATTTTTGTATTTTTCAGTTCTGAAATTTCTACTTGTTTCCTTTTTATATTTTCTGGGATATTTTGCTGGGAATTTCTTTGTCTTCGTTGATGCTTCCTGTTTTTTCTTTAGTTTCAAGTGTTTTTGTAATTGCTTGTTGTAGCATTTTTCTGAGAGCTCCTTTAAAATCTTTGTTAGATAATTCTGACATTTCTGTCATCTCAGAGCAGTCATCTATTGGTTGTCTTTTTTCTTTCAGCTTGAGATCTTTTCTTTTTTTGGTATGGTAAGTGAGTTTTGATTGAAAACTGGACATTTTCATATTATGTTGTGAGACTGGATCTTATTTAAACCTACTCTGTCAGCTTGTTTTCTTTGACACTGCTCTGGCTAAGGAAGGTGTGTCACCTCATTACTGCTCAGTGAATTTCAAAGTTCAGGCTCCTCACTTGGCTTCCATTGATGTCTGGGGAGAGACCCTCCTTAATTCTGGGCAGATGTGGCCAATCCAGCCCCCGCTTGCTCTCCACCAGTGCTACACTGAGGTTGTCCTCGTTACTGCCAGGTGATGGTGAAAGTCTTAACCCTCCACTGGGCCTCTTCTGGGAGATGAGGGGTGCCTGGTTCCTGCTGGGTAAATGTAGAACCCATGCTCCCCGTGTGGTCTCCACCTTCTCAGCGGCAGGGGTGGAGGGTGGGCTTATTGCTAGATGACGGAGATGAAGGCTTAGCTCTTTACTTGGCCTTTTCTGAAGCCCACCTTGACAGGAATGTTGAGCTCCTCCTTGCAGGCTTAAAAGGATGGATGTCTCAGTTCCCTCTTCAGTCTTTGCTCTTGTGACTGGGGATAGGGCCACAGTTTTCCTGTGGTGTTTGGCTGGAGTAGAAGAGTTATTATCTAAACATTTTCTGTCTTGCTAGGTTACCCCTTTCCTAGTCCTAGTTAGAGCAGACTTTTGTCTCTCCCCTGTTTTTTTGCTATACCCGCTGGCATTTATAGGTTGCTGGGTTTTTCTGTTTCAAGTGAGGGATATCTGAGAGAAAAAGAAAACCCAGGGAACTCACTGCCATGATTTCCCTTGGGTCCCAAGGTCCTTAGCTCGTCTACTCTCTTGTCTCCGCCTTTCAGTCTTCTTATGTTTGTTTTATATAAAATGGGGCTTTTAGTTGTACTTAGCAGGAGGAATAGAGGAAAGTATGTCTTTTCTTATCCTCCTGGAAGTGGAAGTCTTCTGAGTCACGTTTAAAATAGAGAAAAGTATGTCTATTCCATCTTCCTGGAAGTGGAAGTCTTCCAAGTCACGTTTAACAGGTCAGCACTTTAAGTGTTAGGTACTGGTTCTTGTCTAGTAAAATTTTCTAGTATATGATATTGGGTTAAAGGAGTGTGTTTCATATTATTTTATACTAAACTAGACAGAAGTATTTTCTAAAGGGCAGCAGATGAGAATCAGTTTGTCTAATATAAGAAGGCAAATCTTTTATATCTAACTCTGCTTTCTGTGCCTAGGTTGGGGCCAACACCATGGATAATCCTTTGTTGAAGTACAGTGCAAAGGATTACTTCTTTAAAGCAGCCCTCTGCCACTTCATAGTGGATGAGTTGAATGCCAAGGTAAGGAGTACTTCAGCGGTAGTTTTCTGATACACTTTACCTATGGGAACAGGCCTCGGGTCACTGTCATTCTTGATCTCATTTTGTTTGGGTCATGTTCATTAGTAGCAAGACTACATTGGGTACGTTAATAATACAAATAATAATAATACCATGATATGTGTCTCACCTGTAGTCTTGTAACAGCTGCAAAAGCTGGTTTCATAAAGTTCCCTGTAGCCACATTTCCTTCAGTAGTTTTTCTTTAAAGGAATTAAGGGCTGGGGCTGGCCCTGCGGCGTAGTGGCTAAATTCGCGTGATCTGCTTCAGCGGCCTGGGGTTCACGGGTTCAGCTCCCGAGTGCAGACCTACACACCGCTCATCAAGCCATGCTGTGGCAGCGTCCCACATACAAAATAGGGGAAAACTGGTACAGATGTTAGCTCAGGGACAGTCTTCCTCACCAAAAAAAAAAAGATGAAATTAAGGGGCTGAGGGGGAGAGAATAAAAGTAGAATAACATCCTTTTTTTTTTTTTTTTTTTTGTGAGGAAGACCAGCCCTGAGCTAACATCCGTTGCTAATCCTCCTCTTTTTTGCTGAGGAAGACTGGCCCTGGGCTAACATCTGTGCCCATCTTCCTCTACTTTATATGGGACGCCGCCACGGCATGGCTGACAGGCAGTGCGTCGGCGGGCGCCCGGGATCCGAACCTGCGAACTCCGGGCTGCCAAGCGCGGACGAAACCGCTGCGCCACCGGGCGGCTCCCGAATAACATCCTTTTTTTTAAACTCAGAACTGGAATTGGAATGAGGATTGAGGAGAAAGTGAAAAGTGAAGTGAAAGCTGAGAGACAAGAGGCAAGACTTGGGCAGCCTTGGTGTTGTCAGTGTCTGGAGTTGGAAGAGCAGAATTAAAGCCCCTGAGAGAAAAAGCGTTCTTCCTTCCAGCCTCGAGCAGTGGTCTAACTGTGATTTATTTGGAATCTGGACAGTGTTAGGGAAGAGCTTCTCCATTTAATGGATGAAAATAGACACTTGGTCTGTGAGTTTTTAGGAATTAGGTTTGGTTCACATTGCCTTCTCTACAGCAACTTAATTCAGAAAAATTGCTTTAGAAATTTATTCTTAACTGAAATTGAAAGTTCAAAATACATAGGTTTTCTGTGTTGGTTTTGATGTTGAGTTTAACAGCATACTTCTTACACACTTAAATAGGATGTAGATGAATATTACTGAAGTCAATAGAGTGTTCAGAGCTTTGTTTTCTGGTTTAGTGCGTCAGACATTAACAAGTGGCTTTTTTCTCTCAGCTTGCTCTTGAGAAATATGAGGAAATGTTTCCAGCATTTACTGATTCAAGAGAATGTAAATTATTGAAAGTAAGTAGTATTAGAACTTTGAAGAAAAAAAGCCTTTGCTGGCAGGTGGGATCGGGTATAAAGTGAAGTCTGCTGAGAAACCCTGGTACTCTGTTGCTTTTATGTATTAGGTCTGAAATGCCACTAGAATCAGGGATACAAGCCTTGTGTTCTGAAATAGGAAATTCAGAAATGTTAGCACAAAAGCTGGATCCCTGACTTGGAGTAATTCTTGACTTGTATTTGAATATTTCCCCAGTTTTTTAAAGTATTTGGCAACATCATTTAATGTGATAACTACGGCTATTTCTGTATTTAAAGTATCTGTTCATAAATGGAGCTTTTCAGCCCACCAAATTAATTTTTCCACATTTATGCTACCAGAAACTTCTAGAAGCTCATGAAGAACAGAACAGTGAAGCTTACACTGAAGCAGTAAGTTATGCCTTTAGGGTATAGTACATTCTTTGAATGTTTAAGTTATAGAAATCTCTTGTCCTTTTTATTGTATAAATGCTGAATATTTATTTGAACGTTATTCCAGTATACCTAAGCTGTATTTTCCAAAGGTCTTGTTTTCTATATCTCACAAACCCTTACAAGTAAATAGTTCCATTAGCCATGCTGAATTTGACTGTGAGGCAAATTCAAGAGAGAATATCACATACTTTTACAGTTTGCTGTTTGAATGTTTTCTTTTGAAAATAATCTGATCCATAAATAAGTGTAAAGTAAAATCATTTAAATACAATTTAAAATACAAAAAGCAATGAGAGTTTGCTATATTCTTGGCATAAAATAAACGGAAGATTTTTTTCTTTTCACTCATCAGTTTTTTGTTTTCGCATCTTTTGCCGTCTTATGTTTAGAATCAAGCAAATTTCTCAGTATCCTCCATTAATATATTCATCGTGGCTTTGAAACCATGGTGGAAAAGAATGTTTTCCCATTTAACTTTTGCTACCAAACCATTTTCATTGGATTAAAATTTCATTCTTTGGTAGCACATTGAAATGAGTTAAAGGAGTTCCACTTCCACATGTCCTCTCTCTGCAAGTTCGTTTTGTCATGTTCAGTGAATATTGGAGCAGTACCTATTTTCCATGTTCCTTTCTTATTCTTACACAGGGTCTCATTTCCTTTGTCACATTAAATGTACTCTTCTTCCACTTACAAAGGCTGTTATGAATTTTTGCCATCACATGTTAGCAGAGCAACATAAAAAGCACAGGAACTTGTCATTAGCACCATCAAAATAGTCACAGTATAATGAAAAATAAACAATTTGTAATGAAGAAAGTTATAAACTGGAATGAATGATTTTAAATGAAAAGTTGGCAGACTATCACTGTAAATGTTTAAACAGCTTGGGGCACTGTTGTTTTAGGTTTTCTTTGGAATAATTTTTGTTCCTCTTCCCTTAAACTAGGTGAAAGAGTTTGACTCAATATCTCGCTTGGATCAGTGGCTTACTACCATGTTGCTTCGCATCAAAAAGTCCATCCAAGGGGATGGAGAAGGAGATGGAGACCTCAAGTGAAACGTTTGTCTTTGTGGCATGCAGCTAAACTCTTTAGTTTCATCCTAGGGCCAAGAGATCTTTATGGAATGCCCATTTAATGGCTTAATTTTGTGCACCTGAGTGAAATGATCTGCGTGCTGTTGAAGCTCCCTGTGTTTGTGTTACTGTGATGTGGGCAGATGGGAAGCTCCTGTGCATATTGTGGATGTGATGGGCTATTTCACGCTTGTCAGAGTCCCCAGAGTTTTCTGAGAACTACTTCAGAATTGTGTTCCCGTTATTTTGATATTTGTAGAGCCTGTGTGTAGTTTTGCCACTTGTTTTCATGTTCTTTTTCTTGGACTTGAGTACCCCACCAAATGTTCTGATAGATACTCTGCATATTCTCTGTAAATTTGCATCTGGATGTATCCTCTAAATATGTGCGTTTAGTTTAGGATGGTTGTTGGGAATGAGTTTATGATTTTCCTCATTAGAAATTGTTTTGTGTGTGTGTGCGGGTGTGTGTGATCTTGTGATTCTTTTGATAGTGCTAATGGCCAGTCTCTTTGCTTTTTATGTTCTGTATGCTAACATGCATGTGAAAATTCAGAACAGCCAGGGTCTGCCGGCCTCACTTACGGTGTGAGAAAAGGGAGCTTCTTGGCAGTGCTGGCTTCTGTGTGTGGATGAATGTCAAGATAGGTTTGACTGATTGTACTTACACATAGACACACACAAGATCTAAAAGAAACGGAATTTTTTCTTTTCCTGGAGATAGTTTTCACTTTTAGTTGGGATGGAACTCCCTTTCTTTATGTTCACATAAAGATGTTTTAACTAGCACATCCTTCTTCACTTTCATGCTCATACGCTTTCCCATATTGAGATGGTGCCCTCTGTGCCACCATCATGTAAATCTTCTTCATCAGGGCCCAGAGATTATCTAAGTGGAAGCTTGAGAAGGTGTGTCATTAGTTTTATCCATTTATTGAACATGATGAGTTAGGTAGGGTAAATAATGGTAACACAGGTTTACTATATGCCCAGTTGGGGAAGAACCCCAGTTAGCTTCCAAGGGGACTTGATTTTCTCCCAAGGCTGACGGAATTGTTGTAGCTTATGTGTTTGAATTCTGTCCTGTTATTTTGGTTGACATAATATGTGCTCTATTGATTTATGAACTTGATCCCTACTCATTATGTTACATGCTGACATTGTACTTTAGACATGGTCAGAATCTCCTCTGTGCATATTTTTAGGCTTCAGTGATTTATGTTTGATGCATATTTGTTGCCAGACGTAGCGTGTGGTTCTTTCTAAATTGTGCTGCTGTCATTAGCGGTAGTGAAACTTCCCATGTTATGTCAGATAGTAACTGGTATTTGAATGACGTTTTCATTTTTGGATGTCCCTTGGCTGGGATTGGTAGGCTTTTGTTGGGCAGAAGTAGAGTGGGTGTGCCCAGGCCAAGGGCTGACAGCAAAGGAAGGTTTGGGGATGGTGAATAGGTCTGGGATGAAGGAGAAAGTAGCAGGAAAGGAAGTTGAAAAGGGCCAGCTGAGCCCCAGTTATGGAGACTGTCTCTCAGGTGGCTATGAGGATTCCCTGGCTGTAGTTGTGGGGTCACCTGCACGAGGTGGGCTGGTGGAGAGGAAGGTCAGAGATGTCACAGTGTTGTCTGCGGGTAGAGGGAATGGGCCAGAAAACATGGATACTCTGGCATTGGGCCCTAGAATCTGACAAGGATTCCTTCCTTCCGTCCTTCCTTCCTTCCTTCCAAGGTCTGGGATTCTTAAAGATGTCTCACTTATGGTACAATTTGGAATGGAGCCCACTTGGTACTTCATTTCCTGTTGGGATCTCTTATGAAAAAAAGGTTAGAGAGAAAAGTGGATTCTTGTTGCTATACCTAATCTATTCCACAACCAAATGTACTTTTGTGAAGATGAGGTGTGCAGAGTGCTTTTGTAGCCTGTGTCCCTGGCTGTAATCTGTTCCATCTGGAGAGCATTTAAATCCTAGGCAGCCGGCATGCTTGTTTCATCACTAGTCTAGAAAGTTTGTTTCCACTTGTTAAAAGAACCTTCTGGTCTGACCACTTAAACTAAAACCAGTGATTTATTTTAAGGCAATTCCATTTAGCTTTCATCATGATCCCCTAACAAACACCTATCTGAAGAAAGAGGTATAGTTTTTAAAAATAGTATTGGCAATATGTCAGTCAAAGAGTTGCTTGTTGTATTGAAATGAACACTGGGCTCAGTGCCTGAGTTAAGAATTTTTTGTTTTTAATATTTTCATATGGAAAGAGTAAAAATAATTGTAATGGCTAGAACAGACCTGCCAGAAGATAAAAGGAAAATGAGAGGAAAAAAGTCCCATTAACAGTATCCAGACTTCCTTCCTTGAAATGTCTCCTCGCTGTAGAGCAGTAACCATGACTCAGAGGCCCAAGTTAGGGTTTCAGGATTTATAGAATGTTGTTTATGAACAAAACATAATGACTTTTTATGTTGCAGTTCTTGTATTTTAGCAAATCTGGGGTTAGTTCATAGTCAGTTAAAATTTCTTACAGGAAAGCTTTGCTTTTTGTGGCAGCATTTTTATAGCTTGTGTGAATTCCTTTTTTATTTAATAATTTGAAAACAGTGTTTTTGCACAGTCGTGACCATGTGTGATAGCATCTCTATAACCAAAGTGTGTGCATTTATTGTTTCCTCTGATACTGTGCATTTAATATGTCCAAATGCAAACCTTTGTGGCTTTCTTCGGAGGATTTGGCAGCACGGCATGCCGTCTGCGACCCGCCCGCCTGCCGTGTGAGCCGTGATCAGGGGCAGGTTCCTGCCCATCAAGTTCTGGGTTGGTCACTGTGGTGTTCTCTCCTCTCGTGCTCTTGGGCAGAGGATTATGTTATGAAAACTCACCATGTGACGATAAATCTACCTTAGCAGAAAGAGTATGTATGTTTTATGTGAACCTGTACAGTAAATAAAATGGAAATTATGAGTAATATTTTGATGGGTCTTTCCTAGCTAAATTTACACAGATCAAGAGTAGCTTCCTTTCCTTGAAGTTGTTCCCATTAAGTTTAAGGCAGTGGACGTTAATATTCTTTGAGTATCCATCTAAGCATGAGTTTGACTGTGTTACAACCTCCATCACTTGGTGGAAATTCAGGGCACTGTAACCGTTTTGCAGGCAGAGGGTTTATGAAGGAAGCCCTGATTATAGACTGTGGACTGCAAGTTTGCACCATCCCTGAAGCTCCCACTCTCCTCTCTTCCTGCTGCCCCAGTAAGGAATCTTGCTTGCATCCTGTAGTCTACAGTCACTTGGAAAATTGTGGGCGGAGTGGTTCCTAGAAGACTGTTGGGGGAATTGGGGGGCAAGGAATCCTGAAGTCACTCAACTCTGTTGGCAGTGAGGGCATTATTTAACTTTCAGATGTCTGTACAGGGATGGCATGTGGCCCTGGGGAGGGTGGAGCCCACTGGCCACTTGGGCCTCAGATTCTGGGGAGCAAGAGGAGGCTGTTTGGGGGTAGTACAGGCTGGCTTATCCTGTCAGAGAGCAGTGTTCAGGTCTGTAAGTATATTCACAACAATTTAAAGGTAATTCAAAGCAAATTTTAAAAAAGGAATAGTACAACAGGCCATCCCAATCTGGGAATTCTGAGAAGTTGATCAGTCAAGGTTAGTTTATCATTCAAATGTCTCTTCTCAGAATCAGTATTTCCTAACAGAAGCCACCATGGTGGTTTAAAAAACTGGTTTTGCGGGGCCGCCCGGTGGCACAGCGGTTTAGTCTGCACTTGGCAGCCCGAGGTTCGCAGGTTCGGATCCCGGGCGCCCGCGGATGCACTGCTCGTCAGCCACGTGGTGGCGGCGTCCCATATAAAGTGGGGGAAGATGGGCACGGATGTTAGCCCAGGGCTAGTCTTCCTCAGCAAAAAGAGGAAGACTAGCAACGGATGTTAGCTCAGGGCTGGTCTTCCTCACACACACACAAAAAAAACTGGTTTTGCAAGCTTTGGTAAGAGTCCCTGTACAGATTGGCAAAGGTAAGTGGGTGGTTTCCGGGGCTTGGCTAGGGTGACATGACAGATGGCCCTCTGACCTGTGTTTGTAGCCTGCTCGGTTCTATCTGCCCATCTTGGTACATGTGAACAAATGACCCTTTGCATGGGTACGCACCCCCCCCCGAGATAACATGGTTACTTCAAGTGACGTGAACACCATCAAGTTTAGTTAAAGAGACAGCACTCATTTGGTCTCAAAAAATGTCCCTGGTGTGGCAAGGTATAAAATTTAACAGGTTGGAATCAAATTATAACTTCAACTACCTATGCAAAACCACATTTCTGTTAAAATCACCTTTAATAAAGGTCTTTCCTCACCACATGGCCCATGGTTTTTCAAACTCAATACAACAAATTTTGGTAAAACCAAAGGCAGCGGCATGCTTTGGAGTTTGGGCTCAGTATTTCCCAGAAATGGTTGGAAGGCCCTAATCACCTCCTCAGTTGCCTTTCCTGATGCCCTGGGAGAAGCAAGGCCAGCACTGAGGGCACTTTCCTAATCATGGATTTGGGACTGACATACTCAGAGGGTAGCTTTGCTGTCACTCAGCGAAGCTGTACTTGGATTAAGAGAAATAGAGGGAGACGTCCACAAATCCCTGTGATGAGTCTTTTACAGGGTGTTGGGATTTCTCTGTTCTCAGGGGCAGCTTTACCGTAACTCCC
Organism: Tapirus indicus; assembly: GCA_031878705.1. Lineage (NCBI taxonomy): Eukaryota > Metazoa > Chordata > Mammalia > Perissodactyla > Tapiridae > Tapirus > Tapirus indicus. The sequence goes on along the minus strand of CM062929.1, from coordinate 88,916,519 downwards.
AGGAAGTGGACAGAGAAACAGATATAGTTGGAGAAGTCTCTGTGATACGAACTTGAACATTACATTGAAGAAACCAGTCCACTTACACACTCCAGCTGCACAGGTTATTTCTACATAAGCAGCAGTCATTGTTACTCATCACCAGGCCTTACACTTCTAAAGAATAAATGTGCAGTGCAATCCACATAGTTAAATAGATTAATCCTAGGACTGCAGATCCTGATTTTAAATTTCATTATCCAGGAACTTATACTTGTTTCAGTTAAGAATCTTATTTCTATAAAGCCTAAATTCTAATAATGGAAATAGACTTGCAAAACTATTTTTACAAAGCAAACATTTATTAACACATTAAACATTTTTTATAGAATTTCTAAAGAAACAAATTCAAGACAAAAATTCTTCCAGTAGGTAACAAAATAATCTATTATTTAAATTCCTTCTCATTGGGATGACTTTATTCCTTGAAACAGTACATCAGCAGGGCAGGTTCATTCTCTCACCAAGAATAAAATGGTTGTGTGACAATCACTATTGTTTTGTTCTGTAAACACAACTAGGATATGCTGTCATAATTGAAGTAATTAAATACTGCCACCTTCAAGAGCACGTGTGAAGCATGTTATCAGCACCTAAGACACCTTAGAGTGGCTTTAGTATTGATTTGACCATGTCACAAGTTAGAACAAAATAAGCACTTACGAAGAGTCTCCTTCCCTCATTAGTTTCTGGCATAGTGCAGCTGTATCTTCATCCTGGAACTCATGGAGAAAGTACCTCTCTCTTAGAAAATGAAAGTGTTTTCACAGCAAGTTTAATAAATTAAAACGTAGGAAAAACAACTAGTGAACAAAAGAATTCTTCGAGGTTCTCTTTTTAAATTAATATTTTTAGGGTTACATGTGAGCCAAAGCATTTTACATGCAGCAACATACCCAAGCCACTGGAACCAAGAGTCAGGTTAGGATATACAGCAGAGTTATCTTTTCACCGCAAATTCATTTTGAGCAGAAGGCCAGCATGAGACGCCAAAGGAGCGTTTCAGACAAAGTCGTGTGTCCGGCACAGTGCACTCGTAAGGCGTCAACACGGGTGAGTGTGCTGAAGCCTTGGTACCCTCTGCTGCGTTCTCACCTGCTCCCGAGGAAACATGTCTGGAGATTACTTGTCTGTTTCAGGCTCTTCTGTGGAAATGAGAAATTCTGCATTTCTGAAAATTACAGAGATTAAGTCAGAAAAACCTATCAAAAATATTAATACTCTGTGTTCTAAGATTTGCCACAATCACCTCATTGCTACTCATGAATAAAATGACTACATCATGTTTCAAGTGTTCTAAAGCCTCTTGCTTAATTTTTCACACCTCTTTGCAAAAACTACACTGTTTGCTGCTATAATCTTTGGTAGGACAGCTTTTACCTAATCAGATTTTTAGGAATGAAACGGAACAGCCACATTTCGTTTCAAAAGTTATTTTGTGACAAATTTCCTTGCTGCATATGTGCTGTGAGTAGAGATTATACTAAGCTATTTCACAAGTGTTCAATTTGTCATTCCTTTTTTAGTGCCTACAAACAGGATGGAAGGGAATAAATGCAATAATCCATTTCTTCAGTCCCATTCAAGGGTCCCCAGAGCAAGTCTGATTTGCTTCAATTCAACAGGAAAGAAACAGCTGAAAATACATGGCCCTCATTTTATTTCAGCTTTGTAGAAAAATACTTTAAAAGTATCAGAGAAATAAACCCACATGGAAGTATAAGGCAGACTGAGACACCAGGGAGACCATTAACAGCAATTTCATGAGCTGGGTCAATGCTCTGTACTAAGGTTAAGCAGTTGTCCAAACTTCATAAACAACAAGATAATCAAGCATTAGAATGATTAACGCATACAACTACACCAGAATTAAGTGAGGTTATATTAACTGCCTTGTTTGTTGATAAAGTGTAGCTGAGATCATGCGGATCAGGATTTTTAAGGGAAAGCTTTAAAAACGCTTTGATAAAGACGTGCAAGTTAGCAGAAATTCAGGGAAACCTGCTGAAGCCATTCTTGCCCACTTCTTTGCCCATAGACAGTCTTTTTCTTAGCCCCTGATGTTATCTTGTGTACAGCTACCACATGTAAAGACGCAGGATGAGAGGCCTGCTTGGCAGGTAACTTCAAGCTCTTACTCCATGCTGGTCAAAGAGTGAAGCTGTGTGGGCACAGAGTCTGTCTGTGGAGTCAGGTCGCTAAGCTCACTGATGGTGGTGGCCAGCAGAGCGTCCTGGGACACCATGGAGTCATCTGACTTGCAGGCCGTGTCTGCAGAACTGTTCTCGTGCACAGTAGATACACTGTCTTGGACTGTGGCCAGGTTGTGAAAATGGCCATTTTCTGCAAAAGACAGCAGTTTATCCGAAAGTTTGGATGACGCATATTCTTCATCAGGCTGTTCGGTCTTGTGCCCTTCGTCGTTCTTAGGTGAGCCATCTACAATAACAAGGAAAGACTTCCATGGAGTATTCTTATCATGTATCTACAAATCAAACACAAAACAAAAGTCACTTAATGTGTTTCTGAACAAGTATCTGTAAATCTCCCAATTCACAGCTTCTTATTAACGAGTACGTCTTTTAAACCAATGGTCTCTTCAACAAATTTAGTCTCTACTGCAGCAAAATGCCCTTTCACTAATGGTCAAAGGTCTTTCTACCACCGCTGTCACTCTTAGGAAGTATTTATCACAGATTGTACCTTCCTGCACCTCGAGACCCGGTCCTTCACTTCATTCACACTGCGAGTGTACTCAGTGCAGAGAAAACCTGAGCGAAGACCTGTCATCTTCTCTAACCACCTTACAGAATGGTGACAGGCGTTTCTGACTGTCTAGGGTTATGTCATTCTTAAAGAAGCCAGACTATTGCTTACTGAGGTGTGCCGCCGGAGAGTGGACTTGTCAGTAAACGTCCGTCCACATGCATTACACATGAACGGCTTCTCTCCCGTGTGGATCCGATGGTGGCGCTGGAGAGCGTTGAGCTGGGTGAACTGCTTACCACATTGGTCACAACAATAGGGACGTTCCCCTGAGACAGGAAGAGAAGAAAACTACTGGTTGGTCTCTTTAGCCCACCATACCTCATTTTGATTACACTCTGGAATAATGCTGTTTGTAAACCACTGGAAAGTGTCAGCATTCCACCATAAGGAAGGCTATATTGGGAATGACTCAGGTCAACTGACATGCATGAATCTACTATCCCTATAATACCAGGAGTTTATGGTCTACACCAAAAAAGGGCCAACGCCCATGCAGGCAGCTGGTATTACATATATAGAATTTCACCTATTTTCCACAGTAATGAAATATAAAATCCCAGTCCCATAAGAAGTGAATATGCATGTGTGTGTGTGTATACCCCTAATATGTACAGATCATTATGCCTAATACTAATGGGAAAATGTTAAAATGTTTACATATCCACATCCATATTCAAACATTCATACCTTTTCAGTTTCTTAGAGCCAGAAACCAGAAACTCAAAAATTTTTTAAATGCTATTATGACATACACAGTTTGGCCAAAGATCTTTCCTAAAGCTAATGTCCACATAATTTTCTAGTAAATCAAAAACCTTTGGGAAATATTTCTTGCCACACTGAACTCCCTTTTTTGGCAACATTCCAGCCATACCTGTGTGGACTTTAATATGCTGGTAAAGTGAATTCCGCTGGGCAAAAGTCCTGAAACAAACTTCACATTTAAAGGGTTTGGATCCAGTATGGATTCTATTATGATGTTTTAAATACTCCTTAGAAGCAAAACTCTTGCCACATGTTTCACACATAAAAGGTCTTTCACCTACATGAAAAGATGAAACAAAAAGTTGGAAATGATACAGACACTAAAACACACCACAGTAGTGGGTCCACACTCTTAAAACCCATATAAACTCAAAAGTGCTTTTGACGGGCAGTGTGTTACACTTCCTAGTTAAAACTATCATAAAACATCTATCCAGGTAAGATGCTTGCTACTTGCTGAAAGCTGTTTTAAAATATCCTTGAGAATCCCAAGAAAGATTCCACTAGACTAGAATTAAAGAGGGATCATTCAGCAGCTCACATATTGGAAATTTAGTCATTCCAAACAAAATAATTTTACAACTTGTTTGGAGGAGTTGTTGGATTTTTTTCAAAGCATTTCTGTGGGTCTTTATCAGACCCTCTGGACCCAAAGTCCCTCTGGAAAGAAGGTTCACATTGGATATATGTGCATGACTATACCAGAGTAGCAACTCCCCATCACCCTGGATTGGCTTACAGGACAAGAAAAAAATGTTTCAATACCATTTCACATTACGTAGTTTGAATCCTTTAATCCCACAAATCAGACTCATCTGATTATTAGGTGTGCCCCTGATTTCACAAACATCAAAATAAAAATATTGGCTTTAATAAAATGGGAATATATTAACATTTTCACCAAATGACCAATTCTAACAATCTTTCAGTGTGACCTAACCTCACTTCCACCCCAAGCATCCATTAGACACCAGTTGTGTTCATTTCAGTCTAGTAATTCATCTCATTAAATGCCTTATCTCTGTCTTGCCTGCATTTGAACTTGAGGCTCTTATGATAGTGCTTAGAAGTAAAAATTTTAAAATGCAGGCAAGTAAGAAGGAACTGGATTAGTATGATAACTATAGTTACTCAACAGTTAGATTCTGTATGCTTCTGTACCATATACAACAGGGTTCTAAACCTCAGGGTTATTGTGCTGAATCAGAAGAAAGCCAACTTAAATTTTCTCCCTCACATAATAAAATCCCCCAAATTTTGGAAAATAGAAATGAGATAATTCCACCACCTTAACACACAACATAATTTATTTTCTTCTAGTCTTTTATATGTGCAGGTTTTCAATATAGTTGGGTATTAACTATGCTTAATTGTGTATTTTTCAAGTCGACATCCAAGCACAAGTGTTTTTCATACTGTTCAGAGCGCTTACTAGGAACAGCGAGGTCGCTAGCCAGGAGGAGGTGGATTTACCAGTTTACTGAACCACTTCCTTTGGTTGGACAATCAGGTTGTTTCCAATGCTCTATTAGAAATAGCAAGAAGAGGGATAATAGCATATAGCTTTTCCCGTATTCTGAACAATTTCTTTAGGACAGATTCCTGGAAATGGAATTTGGGACTAAAACAGTATGGCCTGTTTCATACCTCTTGATACATAAGACTCACATGCCAGTTCCTACTGCCCAGTGTGCAAAGGCCATCACCACAAGCACACCAGCCCTGGAGGCAGTGAGCATATTTTATTTATTCATTTTTACTCATTTACTAGATGGAAAAGCTATATCATGACTCTAACCTGCACCACTTTGGGAGATGCCAACTTCTAAATAAATGGCAGTTTCCTTCTACAGCTAGGAAAGACATTTAATCACAACAGCATGAGTATTTACCTGTGTGACACCTTTTATGATAAATCAGCATGTGGTTCTGAGTGAATCTTGCACCACATTCATCACAGACAAAAGGTTTTTCCCCTGTATGAATTCTGAAAGTACAACATTCAGATGATGACTTAGGATGTATTTCAAACCTCACTTTGCAATACAATTTCCACTCTAGCCTATAAAGATAGTTTATTCCAAGAGACCAAACGAGAATGACTGGAGTGAAAGGTAAAGAGGCCCACAGTCTCCATCCCCAAATCCATTTCTGCACAGCACCAACAAACCGACGTGTGTCCCGGAAGATGCTGGATGTCCACCCACATCTGCCTTATGCTGGACGGCGCCAGCAGGCAGAGACCACGCCTTTGCATATTTTTTAAAACACTAACTAGCACCATATAATATTTGTAAAGCTTCCTCATTCAGAATAATCAACCACAAACACCTTAGGAACTATTACTGACAAAGTACCACCACATGATCAAAAATTTTACTATCATTTCCTGATACGACATAACCAGTCTAGAAAGAACTGTTCTCAAAATGCTGAAGAAGCCTGGTTTCTGAGGAGTCTGCATAAGCATTTTAATTTCACAACTAGCATGAAGGAGCCATCAACCACGATTTACTGAGCACTTCCTACACCAAGTTTTTAAACTGACAGGGAGTAAAAAGATGATGAACACCATGCTACCACCCCAGCCCCGACGACTGGCCCAGGTGCGAGGGCAGATCTAGAATAGAGTGGAAGACTGCTTGTCTGGATTGCAAGCATAAATGCTAATGTCGCCCACCTGCAGTTCAACAGAAAACACCGTCCTAATTCTGGAGTTTAGACCAACCAATGGCACACTTTCCAAGCCCAAGAACAAACAGACAAGACCAGAGAGATGTCCTAAAGCCCTCAGTGTCATCTCACTGAGGTCTTTGATGGGACGGTAGAACCCAGATGGTCACAGGCCCAAGTTCTAAATGAAGAGTCAGGAAGAGAGAAATAAAGGGAATTAGCCCCAACTCCTCAAGCATGGCGGAACGAAGCACCAGAGGTTACTCTGGGAGTGGGAGAGCCCTGGCCTGCAGACAAGACGTGCAGGGCCTGGAGTTTTCAGCAGCCCTCTGCTGCGGTGGGGACACTAGGTTCTGTGTCCAAGCTTCCGTATGTGGACGTGGACAGAAGGAGGGAGGGTCCTCATGGGCCTGGGGCCTGTAGGAACACTACGGCATTTGGTAGCGTTGAAGAGCAATCTCTCAGCATCTCTACCCAGAGAGAGAATTCAAAGATGTCTCCAAGTAGCCTCCCAACCTTTAGAGGGAACAAATTAACAAGTGAAACATCTAGAGATGCAGCCACACTGGGCCAAATCCTGGAACCTCAGTTTCTCGACATGCATTCAGAAAAATAAGCCACATTCTAGAAAAAAAATGTTTGCATAGGGTCTCTGATATTCCCACAACACCCCTCCGCCCAGAGCCGCGCCCGCACCTCATGTGGGTCTTCAGAGCCGAGGGCTGCGAGAACTTGGCCTCGCACTCGGTGCAGCCGTAGGGCTTGTGGCCCGTGTGCGTCCGCTCGTGCAGCCGCAGCGCCGTCTTAGAGCTCAGGCCCTTGCCGCACTGCTGGCACTGGTGGCGCTCGCCCCCGCCCTCGTGCACCTGAACCACGTGCCGCTTGACATCCTTCTTCCTTTTGAACTTCTTCCCGCACAGCTCACAGGGGAAGTGGCGCTCGCTGCTGTGCACGTGGCGCTGGTGGCTCTTCAGGTTGCAGCGGTTGGCGAAGGTCTGGCCGCAGGTGTCGCAGCGGTGAACCACCTCAGTGGCCACTCCGTGGTGGCGCCTGATGTGCTTCAGGAAGCTCTTCTCATACAAAAAAGCTTTTTTGCAGATAGTGCACTTCAAGTTGCTCTTCCTCTCCTCCTCCTCCTCGCCCTCCTCATCCTCTTCGTCCCCCTGCCCTGCTTTCTGCAATACCTCCTCCACCTCCACCCCAGCACCGCAATCCTGGTTTTTTGGAATTGGCTCCATCTCTGTTCCCACAGTGTCTGGGCTGGGGTCTTGGGGACCCCTGCAGTCCCTCACATCATCCTCAGCACTTCTCTGCTGCTCTCGGAGTCTTCTTGTGTATTTCTTTTTAGGGATTTCCACAAATACCTTTCTTCCAGCCAGCCTTCCACTAGCTCTTCTGATTTTCGGGTAGGGAGGCTTAACTACATCTTTTTTCTTGTCTGGTTTGTCCTTGGACTTCCTCGGAGGCATATCTGACGACATACCATTGCTGATTCTCTCCACTGGGGGAGCCGAGGAATCCACAAGGCTGTTGCCAAGAGGGCTGTCCGCTGCAGCGCTCGCCCGAACCTCAGGAGCAACAGGGACGTGGGAGCCACTGCTCCCGTCCACCTCCTGAGACTCCGAGAAATTCTGCAACTCCAGCAGTACTGACTCCAACATCTGTTTCTTTAGTTGGAAACAAGTTTCTGATAAGTCCAAACATTTTAGCTTTTCAGCCATTTCTAACATTCGCTGCACCCGATCTTCTTCCACCTGTACCTTTGCGGTGTAGACAAACTCAAGAAATGAAGCAAAGTCAACAACTTGCACTTCATTTAAGTAGACGTTAGTCCTAGTCCCATCCACGGGCTTCTCATTAAGGAACATTTCCTTAAAAAACTTGCTAGTGGCTGCCAGCACCGCCTTATGGGCCATGAATTCTTCTCGGACACCCTGGTACTCCACGCTGACAGTCACGTCACACAGGTGACCGAGAAGACGTAGCTGATGCATTTCATGCAGAAGGTTAAATGGTGAGGATTTGGATTCCAGCAGGACTGCACCACTTTCCATGTTTCTTCTTTCCAAAAACAGCTTTGAAAACAAAACCAAGAATTATTCACGCATGAACAATCACTGAAGTAAAAGAATTAAAAATTATGAGGTTTATTTCAGATTTTTAGAGGATATAAACTGATTAACAACCTAAACCTAACTTTTCTCATGCAAACATTCAAATCACACTTCACTTCCTAGTTTTCTGAAGTGAATTCCTGATGCAGCCTAAGATAAATGTGCATGAAAAAATAAAATATTACTAAAATTCCCCCAAATATAAACATAAATGATTAAAGTTTTAATTAGTGAAATACATTAAAGCAATAATCTGTTTATAGACACAGATCCCAAAACTAACAACTTATGGCAACAATAATATCTAGTTCTTTGATCAGGAAACCAATTAAAACAAAACACATGGACTCCACTGTCTGGGAGCAAACCTTAGAGAATCATGTCTGCCCTTGAAAACAACCAAATAAATAGATAACTACTTTCCATAAGGAAAAGTCCATGGAAAAGTAGACCACAAGCCATGGCCATTTCTAACAACCCCATACACCTCATAATTGGAATTACTGTTACTCTACTGAAGGAATGCAAGTTCCACAGCTTTTACAAACTGTTACCTTGAACAAGTAACAACTTCTCTGAACCTTAGTTTGCTCCTCTGCAGAAGGCTAGCAGGTCACTGTGAGACTTCAAGGAGTACAAACATGTCAAGTGCTTACAGCTGTGCCTGAGGCCTGTTAGCAAGTTGTAACTGGCTTCCTATGTGCCAGGCCTGGGTGCTACTGTCATCCCCATTTCACAGATGAGGAACCCACATGGTAACAGTTAAGTGGTTGGGTTGGGCTGGGCCTGGAGTCTGCGCCTGGTGGCCTCTGGACTCAGTGAAAGTGCCAAGCACACCCCTCGCCGAATGCAGAGAGCTACTTCTACTCCCTGGATCTTCCCACGGCAGTGGGCATTGCAGATTTCATCCCCACCCCACCCTGAGTCTCCTCTCCTTGATTTCCACAGTACCCCACACCATCCTGGGTCATTTCTTCTGCTCTGCTGGCTCTACTCTCTCCTCAGACTCCCTGAATATGTGCTTTCTCCTCAAGGTTCACCCCTAATCTGCTGTTGAATCTACCTTCCTCTTAAGTTTGCTCTGCTTCCTAAATCTCCACCCACCCATCCACGGTACCCACCTTCCTTTTAACCTCCTTCAGCCAGCTCTCGGATGTCACCTCAGACCAATATGTCTACAGCATAACTTGTCTTCCCCTTCCCAATCTCACCTCTCCCGCCTTCTCCCATCCCGTCCCATCCACCATACTGCTTTCGGTACCCGGGGCTACAACTGGCTTCCCACAACCACCAGCCCCCCAAACAGGAAAAAAGACTGCCCTCTGAGAGCTCAAGTAAAAGGACATCTAGGAAGCCTGAGCAGTGTCACCTGAAGGAGGCTCCACAGTAAACTGCAAACACTGACCCAGCCTGAGTAAAGGATATGTGGCGTGGGGGCCGGAGGCAGGGCGGGGACGGATTCCAGCCCGGCCTCGGGAGAAATGGCTGCAGGCTCTCAGCCTGATGCCCATACGCACCAGCAGCCCTGCACTTCCCCAAACCTCTGCCAACGCGGCCCTCGAGCAGACGTGCGGACTCACAGCCGACCTGACTGATTTCTGAGCCAATCAGTAGAGCTGTTTCTGAGCACGATTTCCCATTTTGCCCGATCACAGGGAGAGAAGGCAGTGATCATGGCGATAGGAACAGTTCGGCCTAGGTGACAGCTGCATCTCCCACTGTAACTGGCTGGCACCCTGGCCGCCGCCTCCGTCCCGAGCATCAGCCTACGTCGGCGCTCCCCGCGGCCCTCCACACGGGGGAGGCTGCAGCGCTCCAGCCCGGCCCGAGCCCGAGTCAGCACCGGTTCCGACGGCGCCCGCCCCGGCCCGCCCCCCGCGCACTGGCCCCGCGGCCCCCCGACCCGCACACTTCCGAAGGACACGCGGCCCCGCTGCAGGCGGACGCGAGTGCCGGCTCGGGCCCGGGCACCCACGGCTTGCGCGTGATCGGGCCTGGCCTCCGGCCCCGGGCCGCCCCGGCTCCTGCACCCCGAGGCCCGCCGCCTATCCGGGGGAACCCGCGCGGACAACCGGGAGGCGGCGGCTGGGAAGAGCGCGGGCAGGCCCGCGGGCAGCTCACCCACCTCTCCGCTGGCCCCCTGCCGCCGCCGCGCATCCGCTGGACCAGGCCCGCAGGACAGAAGGCCGGTTGGGCGGGGAGCGGCAGCCGCGCGGGGAGCGCCGATTGGCCGCCGCGGGCCCTGCCCCGCCCCCGGACGGCCCCGCCCCCTCGCGGGGCGGGGGCAGGGCCTGCGCGCGCACGTCCCACTGCGGCGACCTCTCGGGCCGAGTTACGTGGTCCGACGTACGTTGGGGCCGCGCGTCTGTCCGGCAGTGCAGGATGGCGTAACCCGCCGCCAGCCAAAGTCTGCGCCTGCGCAGAAGCCCGCGCCTGCGGCCCTCGCCGGCGCGGCGGCTGGGGCCGGGCCAGGCCCCAGAGGTCACGTGGGTGGCGGGCGCGGTCACGCTCGGCTTCAGCGGCGCCGGCGGTGTCCGTGCAGGCGTCCCGAGCGCGGTCCGCGCTTAGAGGCGGGGCGGACAGAGCGTCTCTGCGTGCTGCGGCCGCGCGTCCTCCTCTGCGCCGGGCCCTGGTCTGACTGGCCGTTGAGGGTCGGACCGCGCGCCCACTCCGCACGGCGCGGTCCTTTGTCCAGAGGCCCCGGCGCGCCCCCGGCTGGCGGTGGTCACGGCCCTCCGTGGGAAACAGCCGTGCACTCGGGGTCCGAGTCCTCCGGCTCAGAGCCGCGCTGCGCCGCCAGCCTGACACGGTCCCGGTGACACCGCCGAGAAGGACCCTGGGCTCTGACTCCCAGTTCTCAGTTCCCGCCAGGCCCGGCGAGGGCACGTGCCCCTTCCTGCGGCCGGCGGTGGCCGCGGCTCCTCCGCAGGTCGTGTTGGTAACGCCTGGGAGTGTGAGACGGCGCAGATTCGAACGAGGCGGCTTCATTCTTCCTGTTGGAAATAGTTTCCTCTTCTCTTTTTCCTTTGAGCATTTACCTTAGAAAACTAGTCATTATGAAGACTTTATCGTCGCTTTGAATGTATGTAAACCCTTTTGGAGACTAGTTAGGTCTTGTGTCAGCTTGATGACCTAGAACCTGGGAAAGTCCTTCTCAGGGCCTGGGCGCCCTCTCTGAAATGTAGACATCCAGGGGATAGCTGCCAATTCCCGGTTTGCTGGAGAGGGTGGGGGCCTCACCTCGGTGGGCGCCTCGCTCCAAGTTGGAAGACTAACTCCTGTCATAAAGATAGGAGAAGTGTGTTTTTCCTCTGGATAACCAAAGAGCTAACCTAGATGGTCATCCCAATTGCCAGGTGGAGTTGGGGTGAACTATGACCCATAGCGCTGTCAAGTCCTCTTACGGGAGGACTAGTCACTGTTTACGTTGACAATATGTATGTAATGGGTTGTATCTGGCTGGCTACAGGAAAGGGTGAGATTTCTTACCGTCTTTGCCAGCTGCCTGTGATGTGCGTCCAATTCTGCTTTCATGCTTACTCAACAAAGGTGTTTTATTTCTCTTATCACCTGTGTGGGGAAGATTTCTGGGTCAAGAGAAGATTTTGTTTTTAATTGTATTTTCCCAGCAGGAGCCAGCATCCCACACATGGTAGGTGCTCGGTCAAGATTTGAAGAACGAATGATAGTCATCTTTGCTACAGCACACTATCTATATTTGCATGCCCTGATTCCAGGAGATTGGAATAAACACAATGTTCACTTGTGGCCCAGAGAAGGTCCAGAATCATTTTTTATTTTATGATTTTGTTTTGCATTACAAAAAGTTGATTTGCTTCCTCACTTACCTCAGTGCTTGTTGACCTTTGGAGAAATTTCTATTCAGATCCTTTGCCCTTTTTTCAGCTGTCTTTTATTATTGAGTTCTAAGAGTTCTTTTTATATTCTATATAAAAGTCCCTTATCAGATAATATAATTTGTAAATATTTCTCCCAGCCTGTAGATTGTCTTTTCCTTTTCATGACGGTATCTTTTGAAGCACAGCGTTTTTTAATTTTGATGAAATCCAATCTATTTTTTCTTTTGCTTTTGGAAACCAGTGCCTAATCCAAGGTCATGATTTACACCTGTGTTTTTCTAAAAGTTCTGTAGTTTTAGCTCTTACATTTAGGTCTTTGATCCATTTTGAGTTAATTTTTGTATATGATATGAGGTAGGGGTCCCACTTAATTCTTTTGCATGTGATTATCCAGTTGTCCCAGCACCATTTGTTGAAAAGACTATGCTTTCCCCATTAAACTGTTCTGGCCTTCTTGTCAAAAATCATTTGACCATAAATGTGAGGATCTACTTCTGGACTCGCTAGTCAATTGATCCATACGACTATCCTATGTCAGTACCACTGTCTTAATGATTGTGTTTATTTTTTCTTTTGCTTGGAGAGGTTTTTAAGTTTTTGATGATCACTCTTTTCTTTTGGGTTTCTTCCGCTATTTGTAAACTCAGAAAATATTTCTAAATGTAAAGAAGAGAGGATGGGAAGGGAGAAAGTGTAGAGATGATACCCTGAGAGCCTATCGTGTCCAAAAGAGGATACAGACTTGGCTCAGAGATTCCTAGTGGTCAAAGAGAAAAAGACTATAAAGCTTTGTCTACCACCTGTTTTGTAGTCTTTTGCCTCCCATCAGCTGCTGAGTGAGACAACCATCCAGTACACTGGCCGAGGTTTTTGTCTTGTCCAGATTCATGTATTCTGTAGAAAAACAAGATGTTAACTGCAGTGGATAAAAACTCATTTACATGAACTGTGTTTCTATAAGAAATGAGATAAACAGCAGAACGAGATGGTCAGTGATGGCTGCATTACAGAGCCTGTGTCCTCTGTTGGGGGGGACTACATGGGGACACAAGGACTCAAGGAAGCAGGCTGATACGAGACTTGTGGATTCCAGGCTAAATATGCTGCTACTTAACCATGTGATTTGGGGCAAGCACCTCACCTAGTCTGTCAGTATTTATCTGTCTAAAAGCTCCTGGACACGGTGGAGGCCATGGGAATGTTTCACGTCTACAATTAACCTGGCACTCTATTTCACCACAGTGTTGGACAAGCTAAAAGAAAGTGCTTTAATGGGTTAGTGGTGTAGGCTCCTTGCTAGCTAGTGTCCAAACAAGGCAGTTCCTTGGTGGGAATCCTAGAACATACACAGATAGGCAAGAAGTAGCATGCACATTTACAGACATCCTGAGTGCAGAGCAGTTGATCTGGGGGGGCACCTGGCAGGCTGCTGGAGTGGCCGCGGATCTGTTTCTTGATTGAGTGGTGGTTAAAAGGATGTCTTTTACTAAGATTAACATTTGCCTTGTGTGGTTTTTCTGTGTCTGTGTTTTATTTTTCATAAAAAGAAAATAAAATTAGGATATAGAAGACACACTCATTCGCTTCTACCTAGGGAACGTGGGCTCTGAATGTACTCAGTGTCCCAGTGTTGACTGCAGATGTGATTCAATAGCCACTTCTCCCATTGGGCTTTTGTTTCCCACGTTGTAATAATTAGGGTCAGTGAAATCGCTAATTAGGTCTCTTCAGTTGCATTATAGCCCCACTTTGCTCCTACAAGCAAAGCAAAAGGAAGGATATGTGTCATCTTAAATTGCTGACTCTGCCAGGAGCCAAGGATCTTCCCCAAGTTAGATTACAGAAACAAGATTTGAGGAGTTCTAGCAGTAGAGCCAACTATGTAATAACTTTAAAAACCTCCTGCTACAAACACATAGAAATGGAAGCTTAAATACAAGTATCTTTTCAAATGCATGGCTGAGTTTACAAGAAATGTGGGAAATCTCTAGGGTCCAGAAATGAAGAGGGAGCCCAAAATCAAATCTGTGTGAGTGAGCGAGCTGTGGCTGCCCTAGGAAGGGGGTGTGGGTCTGGTCTTAATAGTCTAGGAGTCTGGATTTACACACACACACACACACACAAAAAGTCTGGAAACACGTGAGATCATTGCATAATGCTAAGACCCACAAAGAACCATACCACCAGTGAAAGAGTAGATCAGGAAAAAAAATTCATCCACCAGCACAGAAAATCTAGAAAACTGGACTCACCCTGAGCTTGGGGTGTAAAAGTCTCCCCTGAGGATTTATAACTATGAGCCTGCCTGACACATCAGATTGTGATTCAAAATTACGCTACCCATGAAACCTGGGAACTCCTTAACTTGCACATTAACCTAAAACCTGGTCTCTGGCCAGAAATATCCCAGGGACACCTGTGGAAGCAAATGCAAAACTGCTCTGGAGGGAGGTACACACTCCCAGCTCAGGCTTCAGAGGATCCAGCTTACCGTAGCTGAACTCACAATCCAAAATTGCAAAACACAAAAAGAAAAAGCTTCCATGAGTGAGAGGAGGCCAGCAATGCAACAAACAGCAGGTTAGATCCCTAAGAACTTCAGTACAACTCTCAGAGGGATTATAAAATAAACATGTTTATATTATTTAAAACAAGAGAATGATTTAAATATATTAGAATAAGAAGCAAGCAGATATGAAAAAGGACTAAATAAAACTGAAAATTAAAATATACTCACTGAAATTAAAAGCTCCATTGATAGTAGTTTAGGCACAGCTGAAGAATTACTGGATGGAAATAGAACTGAGGAAATTGCCAAGTATGCAGTAGAGACGTAGGATGGGAAATGTGAAAGAGAGCTTAAGAAAGACAGAGGAGAGAATAAATCTAACATACAGTCATGCGTCGCTTAATGACAGGGCTATGTTCTGAGAAATGCACTTACACAAACCCAGATGGTATAGCCTCCTACACACCTAGGCTAAGGAACATGAAAGAAAAATTCAGCAGCAGAAATACTGAAGAGCAAGCAGCAGGCTTCTTTACAGAAATAATAAGGATGAATTACACAGAAAAACAAATCCCCATTTAAGAACTGAGATTTTTCTTCCTCTCAATTTTTCTAGTCTCTGATCTTATCCCAGGTGTGATGGTTAGTTTTATGTCAACTTGACTGGCCTAAAGGAGGCCCAGATAGCTGGTAAGACATTATTTCCGGGTGTGCCCATGAGGCTGTTTCTGGAAGAGATTAGCATCTGGTTCAGTAGACTGAGTAAAGAGAAATGCCCTCCCGATGTGAGCAGGATCATCCAATCCTATGGGGGCCTAAATGGAACAAAAAGGCAAATGAAGAGCGAATTCTCTCTCTTCTTGAGCTGAGACATGCATCTTCTCCTGCCTTCGGAGATCAGAGCTCCAGGTGCTCAGGCCTTTGCACTTGAACTGAGTTATACCACCCATTTTCCTGGTTCTCCAGCTGGCACATGGAAGACTGTGGGACTTCTCAGCCTCCATAACCACGTGACCAATTCCTATAATAAATCTCCTCTCATATACATTTCTCTCTCTCTCTCTCTCTCTCTCTCTCTCTCTCTCTCTATATATATATATATATATATATATATATATATGTATATACATCTCCTATTGGTTCTGTTTCTGTGGAGAACCCTGACTAACACACCTGGGCATACTCCCCATTCTACATCCTCTAACCACTTTGGCATTGAGCTGTTCTCTTCAGTCTTCCTTTCAATTTAACTCTGTCACTGATCTTATCTGAAAATTCTTGGCACTAAGATATGCTCTCAGGAGAGAATTCCTATTAAGTCTATGGCCTCAATTACTTCTGTTCCAAAGTCCCCAAACAAATACATCTGAAATATGAGTCCATTATACTTAAAATTTAGTTATATATGAAAGAGCTCCCTTTTGTAATGAATCTATACTACAATGTAAAACTCTGATAGAGTTTTTATTAAAATTGAGTTTTATATTTATTATTTTCAAGTGAATGTCTGATGCAAGTTCAACTTCTTATCAATAAATACAACATTAGATAATGATTCATTCAGTTACCTACCAGATGAGCCCAGCATGAAGGTTCCAAATTAAATTATAATCTTAGCTCTCTGGTGAGTAAACAGATATTTCTACCTGCCATTTATATGTCTTATCACTTTGGCTGGTTCTTCACTAAACAATTCCACCAGTAAGTCAAAGTGATTAGAAGTGTAAAGTCTTAAAAATCCTGTCAAAACCTGCCATAACTCCTGTGACTACATTCTCTGTGTGTGTGTCTCTCTCGCACACACACACCCACATTGTGCAGTCCATAACATGGGCTGTAGGCAGCGGTCTGCAAAACCAGAACAGCATCCACATTTATGGGGCTTCTCGCTGATGTAGGTTTCAATGTGCCTGGTCCACTGCACTTTGACAGGAGGACAAGCCTGGAGGTTCCCCTCTTCTTGTGCCCCCAGAGGTCAGGACACTTTATCCTCAGTGGGCACTGGGGGGAGCGCCGCTCCTCTGGTGGTTAGAGAAACACTGCCTGCACGTACTATGGCCCGACCAGAGGAGGACATTGATCCCGCCCTCTGTCTCTGTGCAGGACTGCCCAGAGTTCTCCAGGCCCTGGGGTCTGAGAAAAGCGCAGTTGTGACTACATGGGCTTCCCTATCAGGGTGGGGAGGCTTGGCCCACCATCTCCGCTGCAGCTCCCAGCTGCTCCGCTCCCTTCCAACTGACCACAGGGCATTTCTAGTTTACAGGCTGATCCCACCAGGCCCCTTGCATCTGGGCATGCTAGCTGCCCACCCAAGAGCTCGCTCCCTGCTGATAAGCGTCCCACAGTTTTCTCTTCATAGGAGACATCACTGGGAAGCAGTCGCCGGTCTGCTTTTTGCATCCCTGGCCCACAGACTGTGAGAATCTGCCAGTCTCACACCTGATGCTTCAGTGACGCTACTCCAAGACTTCTGCAGCCTCTTACCAGCTGGGCTGCCCTCGTTCCTTCACAAATATTCAGCAGACCCTGGCACTCGTGTCTCTCAGCTACCTCTCTCATTCGGCGCAATTTTTCTGGTCAATTTTTGCAACATAGACAAATTCCAGAAATGAGGCAAATTCCTCTGTGCAAATGTCATCTAAAACAATCTCTCTCTTAATATGTGACATCTCATCTCTGAGACAAAGTCCCTTAAAGCAACTTCTTGAAGCAGCTAAAATGCTTTGTGGACCAAAAATTCTCCCTGGGTCCCCAGGTGAGCAGGGTGCTGCGTCACAGCTCAAGAGCAGCCCAGCTGGTAAGAGGCTGCAGGAAATTTGGAGGCCTCGGACAGCAGCTTTCTGTCTCATGAGCAGTTTCTTTTCCATTCCGTCAGGGAGGGAGGAAAAAGGAACAGCCAGAACTGGAGCAATACAATACAAAACTAGCAAAGAACACAGACAATTCACAAAAGAGTACACGTGGCAGAGACAATGGAATACCATAAAAACAATGATATACCAACGAATACAACAGAATGACCAGAAGTTAAACATACTGTTTGATGCAGCAGCAGTTTGCATGGGAAATGTAATCTCAGGGGCAGTTGAAAAATAACTATGTATATACATACATACATATATACATAACTGTGTAACTGTCTCTACCCTTTAGACCTCCTGAAGGAGTAAACCGGAGCGCACAATTTTCATGTAAGGGAGTTCACTGCAGTGCACCATATTAGTGAAAATTTGGAAACAACCTACTCTCCCACAAGGAGACAACTGAGTATTTTAAGATATATCCATGCACTGGTTTATTATGCAGTCATTAAAATAACCTCTTAAAAAAATGTTTAATGGACTGTGTGGCAATCATTTCACAATGTGTATATATATTTCAAATTATCACGTTGTACACTTTAAAGATACGCAATTTTATTTGTCAATTATACTTCAATAAAGCTGGAAAAACTGTTTAATGGCTTGGGGAAATGCTCACCATATTATGAGTAAAGAAGGCTACACTATTTTACATAGGAAACGATCTAGTTCAAAAACAAATCTATAGAACTACATGGAAAGCCCGAAATCAAATTCTAAATTGCACTAACACGAGTGCAGAAAAACCCCGGGCAACTGCAAAGCCCAGCCACGTGCGCCTGCCGCGCCCGCCCAGCAGGCTGGGCCACGCCCCTAACGGGCTCGCGAGGGCTCCGCGGAGGGGCAGGACCGCAGCACTCGCTGCTCATTGGCTGTCAGGCAGTTTTACGATTGGTCCTGGGCTGTCGCAGGATAATGACGTAAGCCTCCGTCCGTGAGACCCGGAAAAGCCACTAAGTGTCCGGCGGGCGCGGGTAGAAAAGGCTCCGACGTCCCCCCGTTCGGCTGATGGCCGGCGGGGTCCAGGGTTCTGGTGCACCCGTGTCCTCTGCAGAGCTGCCCGCAGTCCTCCGATGCTCCCTCCTGGCCAGGCAGCCCACCCTCCGTCTGCCCACTGGGCGGGGACGCGGGCGACCGTCGGCGGGGTGCTGTCGGCTCTGAGGGTCGTTGCGGGTGCGGCGTCGGGGTCGCGGGCGGCCTCGGCGCGTCGCCGGGGAGAGCAGCCCCGCTGAGGCAGAGGCCATGCGACCCGGAGCCCGGGCGCAGGCGGGCTCTACTGAGGAACGCCGTCGCCGCCTACCGAGTGATTTTTCTAATGTGCGAATGTCAAGGCGCTAAAATGCTGCAAATTACATTCCAGTAGATCAAGTTAAGCGTATTTAGGGTAGCTTGGGGGTCAATCAGGAGTTTGAGTTTTAGCACGTCTTCACCCGCCTTAAATTTGGTCAAGTTATCAGAACTTTAAGTTATTCCTCACAAGGTTAGTGGATGACTTTTAAAATTTTAAAGTGTGTATTCATAAGACCCCAATGTTTCAGGGGAACATCTACCTGGAGACTTCTCCATTGCTCAGGTCAAGCTCAGGTTGGGCTGTTCTTTTGGGAGAAGTGAGGCCACTCTGCGAATGCCCACAATTTGAATGCTCTTTACTTCTGGCTGCGAAAACACATTCCTAATTCTTAAATGAGATTTTAATTTAAAAAAGGAAGACGTGCACACTGTATAAAACATGAAGAGTCTAAGAGGACATACAGCAGCAATACCTTGTCCCCACATTGAAATCCTCAAATCCAAACCCTCAGGTCAGCCTTCCATCAGTTCTTGCCAGTCCTTCCAGAAGATCCATGCATACAGAGCAAGCCTAGGTGCAATCTCAGCCTTTTAAAAAAAAAACACAAATCAATTTCTTCATCTGTATAATGACGTTGAAAATAATGCAAAGCACCTTGAACAGTTCTTGGGACGTTCTTGCCACCTGTGACAACAGTTGTTAATATTCTACAAAGAGTGGAACTTTGCTTTTCTGACCACCAATGAATCTCAAAGATTGTGTCATATCACGGACAGGCCTACCTCTTGTCAAGGCTGCACAATAGTCCATTCTGTGGAAATAATTATGACTTTTAAAATCTCTTATTGGTGGGTGCTTTCACTAATATCTTACAAAGATTGCTATGATGATGAATTATGTTGAATAAAGATTTGAGTATATGGGCAATTGCATTTGCAAAATACCTATACATAGAAATGGGGCTACAGGAATAAGAGGAGTGAGTTTTAAATGTCACTTGCCCTCAGAAGAGCTTGCACCAGTCAACACCCCCAAAAACTGAGCAGGAATGTTCCTTTTCCTGGACCCTGGCCAACATGGTACAGCAAAACTGTTTGGTCCATTATCACTATGATAAATGAAAAATGGTGATTAATATCAGTTGGACAACTTTGCAAGTAGCAGAAAGGCCCATCAAACTGTCTTAGATGTTAAAAGGGCTTTACTGACTCCCATAAGACCTGGAGGTGGAATACGTGGGCTTTGGCTTCGGCTTACTCTCATAGGGCATCAAAGCCACCAAGAACACAATTTCCTTTTCCCCTGGCTCTTCAGTTCTGTTTGCTGGGCCCAGGTCTCTGAACCTGCCACTCTTTCAAGGGCAATGGAATTACTCTGAGTGCCTGAGACCCGTGAGGAGGTTTACCCAGAGATGAGCAAGGGTTCAACCCCCTGAAAATCTGTTACAAAGGGGATTCCAGGGAAATTGCCACAACATCCAGTACAGTCCTCTTTTGTAATGTGCATTTTTAAAGTGAAGTTGAGGTGAGCATCTTGTCCAATATCAACAGGCCATCTGTATTTCTGTGATCTGCATGCATGAGTCCTTTTCCAAGTTTTCCATTTTGCTAAGCCTTAGATTTATAGAAGCTCTTTAAATGGTAAAGAGCTCATCTTTGTCCTGTGCAGCAAGTATTTTTGCAGATTCACTGGCATCCTTCAGGATGCTATGAACACCTCTCTCTTCACAAGCTTTCCTCCACTCCCACTCCCAACCTGCCCCCACCCATCACGTGGAAATGGCAGTAGAAAAGTTGACTGGCCACGAGATTGTTTCTGTTGGTTGTCTAAACTGGGCCAAGACTGAGGTGAGGCGAGTGGGAGCCTTAGGCACACAATGAACGGGGGCACTGGCTCTCAGGCTTGTTCAGGTGCTGACCTTGAACGAGTATGGCCCAGAGCAGCATCCCCTTAAATTTTGCACCCTAGTCGGCTCGTCTCACCCAGACCCAGCCCTGTGTCTAGAGGACAAAGCAACCTTCTGCAGTTTCCAGTTTGCTCTTTACAAAGGAGAGACTGCCCGAATTAGGCAAGGTTGTGGGGAAGGCAGGGACTGGTGTTAAGGTCAACCAAAGCAGCATCTACTCTGAACGTCCCCAAAGACCCCATGTCTACATACTCTAAAAGTAGCTCCTACCAGACTCTTCCTCCTAATCTGAGAGGATAAACTCATCTTCAAGTGATTTGGGGGGAATTTAGGATTCTGTAGTCCTGTTCCCCTGTTAAATCTCAGCTGCAGGGTCAAACCCTAATGGAAACCCTTCTCATCTTGCCCCCAGTGCTTTAGGGGATGGGTAGATTGTATTGATGATCAGTGGCCTTGATTCCTCATCCCACTTGTGCCCACCCTCTTTCCCATGTGTTTTCAGCTTCTCCCATAAAAAGCCAGCGTCTATTTCTATGTCCGTTGACCCTGAACTCAGCCATGTGACTTGACTGGACCAATGGAATGTGTAGGAGTGACAATGTGCCAGTTCCAAGCCTGCACCTGCTTGCACTCTGCACCTCTGCCATTGCCGCGAGACTACCGTAGGAAAGCCTGCTGATCCCAGGAGGAAGATGAGGGCGCGTGCAGCAGAGATTTGCCAGGTAAGTTGAACCAGCTCAGCCCAGGCTAGAAGAGCCCCAAGACAACCTGCAAACTCAAATGAGATCAGCCAAGCCTCAGCCTGATGCTGGTCCTGATATCAGTTCTCCTATGTTAAACTCAGCACATGTGGGGTTAAAACCCAAAGTACTCATCCCCTTTTCCCTGCTTTCTGTAAGTTTCATTCACATGTAAATATGGGTGCTTTTTTTTTTTTTAACCTTTGTATCCCTGAATTTCACAGGGCAGATGGAGGTTACAAATTGTTAAAGCCCAGGTGGCCCCATGTTAGGCTTACACTAAAGTTTGGCTAATTATGGGCCCCTTGAAGTTTTGTTACAGGGAAACTGATGTCCAGAGAATATCAAAAAGCTGAAGCTGAAGCTTCCCAACTCCTTGACTTCCTGGCACCAAGATCCACCATTTATCACGGAGACAGACAACCAAGGACATCCACCTACAGGTTGGCCAAAAGCAGTCTGATGGGAGGGTGGCGACCTGCAAAGTCACAGTTCCCTCTCCCCTATCTAAAACCTTGTAAACTTTGTAATCATTAATTGGGGGCAGGTTCTTTCTTCTCCTCAGGGCCCAATTTTTGGTTTCGAGAGAAGATTAAATGATGAAACACTGGACCACCCACTACAGATAGAGATAACAGCTGGCTTGACGCCAGAAGGTCTGCTCGGACCCTTGCACAATCACTCCCCCAGATGCCTGTGCTCACGACTACCATGGCTTCTCTCCTTTGCTCATCCCTTTAAAAACCCTTGTTTGTAACTTTTCGGGGAGTTAGGGATTATAGTGTGAGCTGCCTGTTCTCCTTGCTCAGTGCTTTGCAATAAAGTTCCTACTTTCTTCCACTACCCCGGGTGTCAGAGATTGGCTTGCTGTGTGACGGGTGAGCGAACTCACTTCAGGTTCCATATCAAGCCTTATGTCACCTGGACTAGATAAAAGCTTCTGTTGCATGCAGCTGAGGTTTAGGGAATGTTTGTTACCCAGCATTATTGAAGCCATAGTTAACTCACACAGAACCCTACAGAAACCTGTGCAGTCCTCTTCTGTCTGTATTTACATGTGGATCCCCCACTTTGGACAATAAACTACTAGCAGACAGAGGTCTTGCTTTATGGACACATGCATTTCCAAAGAGTAGCACAATGCATAGACACCGTTGATGGGGTTCAGGGCAGGCTGCCCCAAGATGTGCCACTCTGGTATATGGATTATTTCGAGCTAAAGACAATAAAGGCTCAGAAGACTCAGGAAGAACATTTGACCTTCCCCCAAATTGCCTAAAAGAATTTAAGATAGAAGGCCTGTTCCAGGAAGGAGTTAATACCATGAGATAACTATAGTATAATGTAAAATAGGTGTGATAAGAAAGGCACCAAGAAGCCCATCTTATCGAAATTCTGTCTCTTGGGCCACATTCTCTATATGTGGCCCAGTAAACAATTGTGTAATAAACATTTGCTTTTCCATCTCCATGTGAATTGCCACCCTCCCCTTTGAAGTCCCAAACCACTACCCCCCAACATCCTCCTTTGTCTTTACCTGAATATACTATACCTGAAGATGCTATTTAAGATGACGACCTCAGCCAGATGGCTGAGTTACTCAGTTTTCCTGGGTCTTTCCCATGTGTACATGTTATTAAACTTTGTTTTATTTTCTCCTGCTAACCTGCCTTTTTAATTATTTGGCCAGCCATAAGAACCTTAAGGGGGGGTGGATTTCTCCCTCTTCCCCAACACTGTCATCTTAGCCAAATTCACAAATCTTTATTCTGCTGTGACCTATATTTTACTTTAGCAGACACACAAGATGTTTTAAAATATTGCTATGCTGCTTTGTTGGAAAAGTGCTGAAAACATTAAGTTTACACTTAACAGTGAGGGTAAAATTAATACTTTGCCTAGTTATCTTTAATTTCAGGAATAATGGTGGCAAAATAAGGACGAAAATCTGGACCGGCATGGAAGCCGGCCTCTGGGATTCCCAGGGGACCCATCTCTGTCTCCTCTTGCCTCCCCACCCTACCCCGGGCCTGGGCGGGGTCTCTGTCCCAAGAACTGTGTGGCAGGAAGCTCTTCGGGGTCCTGCGGTCTTGCATGCTGGACTTTGGTGTCAAACCACCAGTCACGAGCGGGCTCGCTTGACCCTGCCCGGCGCTCCGAGGCAGACCTCCGGCAGAATTCCCGTCCACAGGACAAAACCTTAAAAATCGACGGTGGGGTGTGCCTCCCAACCCCTGCAGACTGGGTTCTTTAGGCACCTGGCCCTCGGGTCGGTTTTCTCTGCAGGGAGGTCCGTGGTCGGAGGAGAAGGAGTGCAGGCCCCGTGGGTACCTTGGGGCTTTCAGGGAGCAGGGGTGGTCCTGGCTGCGCCCCCGCACAGCAGGGCTGTCGGCTGTGCCTGCCTTCGGTGGACACCGCCCGGTGGCCGCTGGCGGGGCGTGGAGCGTCCACGGAGGAACGAAGCGCCGGGCGCGCGGCGGGCGTGGCCTGGGGGCCTGGCGTCTGTCGGGCAGGGTCCAGCGCCCACGACTCCCCTGCCACGTGAACAAAACACGCCACAAGTCCTTGGCCCGCGGGGTCACGTTCTGGCCCGGGGCGGCCACTGCACTACGAGTAAGGGCAATAACAGGCTGGAAAGTGATGCCCGCGCAGTCGCAGTCGGTGGCAGGGCGGCCCGAGGCTCATCGTCCTGGATAGGGCTCAGGGAGGCCACCTTGAGGAGGTGAGCTATGAGCAAACATTTAAGGAGGTGCCGGCGCAGCCTGGGGACACCTGGGGAAGGATCTCCAGGCAGAGGGACAAGCCAGTGCAAAGGTGCGGCATGGGGGGGGGGGTGGCTGGGGATGACGCGGCGTGGACGCCCGGCCCCCTCCGGGTTCAGGTCAGATCCCCACGGGGGCAGGTTGCGCAGTGGGAGCCGGGGGAGGGCGCGCGCTGGGTGCCCACGCCCCACCTAGCCGGGTGTGCAGGAGGCATCGCAGAAGGCGAGGCGGGAGCCTCGGCCCTGGCGGCGGCCCGGCCACCCAGAAGACTGGACCGACACGTGCACCCGGCCCATCCCTCCTGCCATTCTGAGACGCCCCCAGACAGACCACTGAGCTGCCGCAGCGCAGATATCCGGCCAGGGCTCTTCTCTGCGGGCAGGGATTCCCACTTGGAGGAAGCCTTTCACCCTCCCCCATCCCGCCCGGCACGCTGCCCCCAAGGTCCAGCCTTCAGGCCAGACCCACCAGAGCCTCTTGCCTCGCAGCCTTTCCCGGGGCAGAGATCTTGCCCGACCCGGGAAGGGTTGGAGGAAGTCGGTGGGAGCCAGGGAGGGGCCCTGAATAGAAGCAGGGCAGGAAGGGCGGGGAAGGGTCCCACATTCGGGGCTCCAGGTCTGCCCCACCTCCATCATTCCTGAGATTACAGGACAATCAGGCAAAGTGTTTCACGAAGTTGGGAGTGACTAAATCGGAATTGTATGCGTCTTTTCCCCCTCCTCCACCCATTGCCTTCATCCCAGCAATGGAACCGGAAAGCAAACGCTTATATCCGCAGCCTGTAAAAACAGACGAAAGGGAACACGAATTTATAAATCTGATGTAGAAAAGTAATTGTAAGGTGAATCTAGGTGAAGAGGTTACTAGTTTTTCTTATTTTTGCAACTTTTTGTAAATTTTAAATTATTCTGAAACTAAAGTTTAAAAAATTAATTGTGCTGAGGAGTGATGGTAAATAATCCCCGGTGTGCATTCTTTTTTATTCTGGCCCAAGTCCACAAGCCTTATGTGTGGGCAAGAAAAGAGGAGAGAAGGCCACCGCCAGGTCCTGGGGCAGGTCAGCTCAGGTTACACAGCTGCTGGGAGGCTAGCACAGCAAGGTTTGGTTTCTTTCTGTGGCTTTCGTTTGGGTTTGAAGGCCACAGTGGCGGAGCAGAGGGGTGGACAGGGGGAGCAGAGGGAAGTGGTGGGTAGGTCTGAGGGAGGAGTGGTGAGGCCCAGACAGGGTACCGGAGGGAGGGACTGGAGCTGGGGCCTGGAGGATGGGGAGAGGGAGAGGAGGAGAGTGACTTAGAGCCTTCTGGCAGAAGAGAAATTGGGGGTGGGGTGTGAAATGGATAGTGAGCAAAGCTGAGGGGGGCCCTGGTGAACCATTTTAACTGGGATTCAGATATTCAGGGAATGTCAGGATATCAAGAAGCTTCTGAATGTGGTCTGCTCGAGGCTCGGAAGGTCACTCTGTTGATCACGACATGTGTAGCAGGCTCTGTCCTAAGAACACTGCATGCACTCCCGCCAGGTATAACCCTACTCCCGGTGTACAGATGAGGAAACTGAGGTGGGAGACATGAAGCAGCAGCTGAAATCTGAGTCCAGTTCGTGTCTCTGCAATACCCGTTTTTTAACCTCCATACTCCTCCGACAGTTCAGAGTCTCCCAGCAAGAGAAGAGGAGGGATCTTCCACTAAATCAGTGGTCCTCCAGCCTTGGCGAGCACCAGAATCATCACCGACAGCTTGTTTGGTTGGTGTTGGGGTCCGAGAATCTGCATCCCTAGCAAGTGCCCAGGTGATGGTCCAGAGAACTGCTGCTCTAGGAGGCTTCTAGAGTTCATCTAGAAATAGGGGTCGGTCTTTGAAGACTGCCATTCTCATGCTCCTTCCCAGGCTTGCAGCTCCTGGTGGCCTGAGACAGAAGATTTTCCCAGGCTGCCTTGTCCAGCGCCTAAGATTATGATCTCTTCATTGCACAGTTTCAAGAAATGCCACAAGCAGGTGTGCAAGGCTGACACAGAACTTGTCAATGATTACTACCCCAGCGTGGATGAGAAGAGGGATCAGCTGTCCTGCCGTACGTGGAAGAGGCCATGCTGACGTGGGATGGAAGCCTAGTCTCTGGGCAGAAGGCCTTAGGTGAGTTTTCAACTCGCTGGCTTCCAGCTCATTCCATGTCAGCACAGTCCACTGCCAAGCCTGTGAAGCACCCGGAAATGGACAGCCAGGTGATGGCCTCGTCATGATCTGTGGGACAGTGAAGTCTGAAGGCTGCTGCCCACAATGCAGCTTCCACCAGACCTTCGTTTTGAAACTGCTCACTTGGTACAACCACACATATAGGAAGTTTCTCGTGGTTGCTCCTGGTCTGGGTGGAGGAGGATGTTAAGGGTGGGAATGCCTTCTGTGTGGTCTGTAGTGTGGAGGCCGCATTTTCCACGTGGCAGACTGGCTGCTGCAGCCCTGTGCTGTGTTGAAGTTCACACTCTGAATATTAGCGGCCTGTCTGCTAAGGAATTTGCTGTTTGTTATGGTTCCCTTGTAACGACCGATTTTTTATCTTGTCCTATAACTGGCCCTAGTTCTGAAATTCTGAAAAATAAAAACACAATAGAAATGTTGCCAGGTTTGTGTGTTTGGGCTTGGGGGTGGTTGGAGGAGTATTTGGGGGAAGGGATACCTTCGTGGTGGGACGGGAGGCCAAGCCACCCTGGCTGGGCCCGCGTGCATAGGAGTTCACACACACTCACACATGTGTACCCATTCCTTAGAAAGAAAGTGAAAGAGCTCATCTTCAGGCGAACGCAGGAGATTCAGGTGAAAGCTTTATCCTTTCCGCTCCCACTTGATTCTATTAGAAGGCAGAATGTTCGGGGAATTGGATCGCCTTATACACTTTGCGTATAATACGCAGTGAAAATAAACCAACTGGTCACCTGGCTCACCTTCCTCTCTGAACTGGGAGATGACAACCAAGCAGTAACTGTAAAGCCCCAAGCAGGACGGCCACAGTGCGGCAGGGAGCAGGGCCTTGGCTGTAATGGAGGATGGCGCGGCCAGGAGATTCTTCACATCTAGATCTCAAGTACATCTGCATTTACTTTAGGGCAGTTTTCCCAGAGCAGTTTCAAGCCCGTCTCATGCCTCATTTCAAGGAGGAAGCAGGTAAGGCTCCTAATGTTCTTGGGAAGTCAAGGAACAAGGCCTTCCCGGCCTTGCCTCAATGAAGCCCTGACAGGCAGGAGAAACTCTCTCCTTAGGAGACAGAAGCGGGGCGTCTGCGTTTCATGTCCTGTGCCAGACAGTTACTGAACAGACAGAAACCTGTCTGGTTTTGAGACACAATCCTAAGAAGGAGCTTGCTGTCTTAAAAAAAATTTCCGGTTTTCCGCTGGACCAGGGTTTTCCCCGTGCTGTGCCATCCAATACAATAGGGACCAACCACATGTGGCTATTCAGATTTAAATTAATTAAAGTAAAATGAAAACCCAGTTCCCAGGTCACAGGAGCCACATTTCAAGTGCTCAGGCATCCCTGGTGGCTGGGGAGACATGATCACCCGCCGGGCAGGTTGGACAGCCTGATGCCCTCCTGTTCTCAGCACTACTGGCTACACCCCACCCCACTCCCTCCTTCCCTGTTTCCAGAGACCACAGTGTGATGTACAGTTTACTGGTCTGCAGCATAAATTGGGCTGAGAGCAGGGTAACCACCTAGTCCCAGATTTTCTGGAACTTTCTTGCTCTTCGCAGTGAAAGCTTACACCCAGGGACCCCCTCAATCCTGGGCAACCTGGGGTGGTCAGTCCACCTGGCTGAGACCCACAAAGCAAATGCTGACAGTGGGATGGGGTCCCCACCATGCCTCTTCAGGGGAGGCACCCTCTCTAGCACCTTGATGACACCTTGTGCTTGCTCTTAGATGAAACAGTCCTGCATTCACTTAAATCCCCTGCAAGCCTCAAGTGTTAGAAGGCTCTGTGGCTTGTCCCTCCCTCAGCCCGGCCGGCCACCATCTTGGAGGAGGCAGAGGCACCCACGTCCATCTCCCCTGAGTTTCTCAACCGTTAAGTCTTTGGAGGTGAGTGTTCTGGTAGGAGGAGTTTGCTCTCTCTGAACTTGTGATTTTTTTCTCTCCTGGGGCAGCTGAGTGGGTTTTCTGAGGCCCCTCAACATTGCTGAGGTCTTCCTGCCTTGGAGAAAGGACCTCCCATTCTGGGGGACTCTTGCTCCCCTAGCAACTCAGAGGAACCCTGAGGACCACCTCCACCATCCTCTTGGTCTCTCCCAGGGGCTCAGTCACTCGGTGCCCGAGACGTCCTCAGGCCAGGCTCCCCGCTCAGGCCCGAGTCTCAGCCCAGGAAACGGACCCAGACTTGCCTCTGAGTACAGGCTCCCCCCAGTGCAGCAGCCACTGTCCCTCCCCCTGCCCTGTCCCTTAGTCCTGCCAGCTTTCTGTCCAGTCCCTGTCCAGGGTTCAGCCCCTTTGCTCCTTGTCAGAGGGGGGTGAGATCCTTTCCAAGTCAGCATCAATGCCCTCCCTAGCCCACCCATCCCAGGTGCACACCACAGCCCTGGCCTTGAGGACCCTTGAGGCTGTGTCCAGTGGGGTCTCGTAGACTCCAGGTGGCTCCTGTCAAGCTCAGCAGGCCCTGTTGAAGCCCCTTCTGTCTGGGCACGAGAGATGGTACCTCACCACTCTTCCCTGTGAGGGGCCTTGGAGCAGGGGGCAGCTTTCTCCAAAGAAACCTCTCCCCAAAATGCTCCAATCCCCATTTTCTCCTTCTTCTTCTATCTCCCTTATGAGGCAGTCAGCACCCTGAGTTCCCATCCTGAAAAACACTGGGGCGCTTGGGGTTTCCTGGCCATTAGCAGTGTGATAGGGTGGGGGATGGTACCTCCTGCTATCACTTAGGTGGCTGCCCCACAGTGGGGAGGGGGATGGATGTGGGGACACCATCACAGTATCCGCTGCAGACCTTGGCTAATTTCATTACAATAAATTGTTAGTTTATGCATCATTTCCTTCCTTCTCTACTTCCTTCCTTTCTTCCATATATATTTTTGATTCTTTTCTTGTGCTATTGTTTTTTTCCTCTTATTTTTTTCCTTACTGATTTGTAAGAGTTCTTTATATAGTAAGGAAATACTATGCCTGTCCTTTTTTGTACATACTTTTCTCCAGTTTGTCACTGATTATGTTTGGCTGTAAAAAGGCCCCCAAACAAGAGTGGCTTCAGTCAGATGGGAATGTATTCCTCGTTCTCCTGAGAGAAGCCATAGGGGATTATCCCAAGCTGGTGAGGGGCTCCATGAGGTTGACAGGGACCCCAGGGCCTCCTTTCAATTCCTCCATCTCTTGCATGTGGCCAAATGGGCCTCATGGCCCAATAGAGCTGCTGGAATATCAACCCTCACACCTGCTTTCCAAACAGCAGGATGGAGGGAGGTTGGAAGGGAGGAAAGAACGGAAGGAGGAAAGACTGGCTGCCCCAATCTTCCAAGGTGACTTCCCTGAAGTGTCTCACAGCCCTTCCTCATACACCTCACTGGGCTCATTAAGTTGCAGGGCCACCCTAGCTAGGTGGTCTAGGGAAGGCTAGTCTTTCATCTCACTGCTTTCCCAACTAAAACCCCACTTTCTCTTGTTCCTGAAGATGGGGAGAATGGATATTGGAAGGTCAGTAGGTCTGCCCTTCAGAATGCTTGCCTATGCTTGTTTCCCAAACCTGTTGTCCCACCGGGACACCCACAGCTGTTGTCTTGAAGCTTCTCAGGCCAATGTGATTCACAGACTCCAGGGGGTTCACGTCAATCTCTTTGAGGGCCCAACGGGACATGCGCCCTCTACCTAGGCCTGAGAGGAAGGAGGGGCTCTGAGATTTGGAGCCCAGCAGCACCTCCCTCCAGATCAGCTTCTGCACTAATCCTCCCACCCCACTCCCTCTGTGGGGCCGCTCGAGGGCCTCAGACAATTCTGCATCTTGGTTTGAACCTCACTTTTGTATCTCACACCTGCTTTACAATCTCAGCTGAACTGCTTGTCTCAGCTTGCTATGCACGTCTACATGACTGGTTGGGCCACTCTATATGTGGCTTTGAAGTGGAATTCAATTTACTGTTTCAGTGTCTTGCCTCCAATTAGATTCTGAACCCCGTGAAGGCAAGGAACACACTTGAGCCTCCTTTGCTCCCCCAGGGTGCTGTGGCAGAGCCACTCCCCCATGACACGCCGTCTGCCCCTGCTGCAAATCTTTTCCCTCACTTGGGATTAGATTTCACTACGGAAGGTGACACATGCCCTGAACAAAGAATAGCCCAGAAAAAAAGGATTTATTTCTCTCATTTAAATAAAGAAGTCTAGGGGTAGGCAAACTGGAGCCATCTTGGTGGTTCCACATGGTCACCAGGGACCCACAGGCTCCTTCGAGCTCAATACAATCCCATCTCTGGGGTATAGCCCAGCTGTCCTCACGGCAAGACTGAGCCAGAGCCAGCGGTCAGGCCATCATAACTGCTTTCCAGACAATAGGTAGAGGAAGGAATGGTCTACTGAAGCAAATTCCCATAAGCCCCACCCTTCTGCTTCCACTTGATCAGTTGAGACATAGTCACATGTCAAACCCAGCTATAAACCGAGCTGGGAAGTCATCTTTTAGGTGGGTACTTTGTCCCACTAAACACTGGGCTTCAGTAACTATAGTAGTAGTATTAGGAGGAAAACTGACATCTGAGACACCAAACACACGAGTGTTCTCTTCCTTCTCAAACGTTCCCATCCCAAATCCTACCCCACAACCCTAACCCAAGTGTAGCACACTCTTGTCAAAGAAAATTTAACTGAAGAAGTCACGCGGCCGTGAGATCTCATCTATTGGTAAAAGGATGATGGAACCTTTTACAGCTTTCTTTTTTTACACTGGAGAAATGCAATTATTGGTCTTCAGGGTCAATAAAAGTAGCTTCTAATTCTGATGCCTCCCCTACCCCCAACCTCAGTTCTTCATTTTCTTTTTACAAGACAGTCATTAATATGGCTGCTTCATCTAAAAGCAGTTATTAGCTAATATTTCACCTATTCCCATTCAACTTTCAGCTAAGGTCCTAAGGCAGGGCCCAGCCACCTCCATTAGGTGATTCCGATGTACTCTAAAGTGAACAACACATTAAGACACCTAGGGTGCTTTTGAAAAATGTCAGTGCCCAGCTCTACCCTCAGAGATTCGGGTGTAGTTGGTGTGGGATGTGTGGCCTGCACAAAGATCATTTTCAAAGTGTCCCAAGGGATTCCAGTGTGCAGAGGGCTATGAACCCTGGCTCCAGCACACCTGTGTGCACACTGTAACTGGGGTGGGTGCTAGGTCCTGGCCTCACACCCCAGCAGGTGCTTTCTACTAAGCTTCCTGCATTTAACTTTCCTTCTCCTCCTCCCTCCTCAAAACCTAGTCAACCATACCAGGCAAGGAAAAAGAAGCAACATTGGTATTGTTTTATTTGTCAGAATTTCCAGAACCAGGGTCTCTACTGGGCAAATAGAAAAATAGAAAATTTTACTACTTTGAAAAGGCAACTATAACAAACAAGTATACTCTCAGAAAGGGGCTCCAGGGGCTACCAGGGCTCGAGCAAATGAAGAGTGCAGCCTGGCAGTGTAACCTGCAACCACACAGAGAACTTGTGTCCCCACACTGTGTGGTCTGCATTTCCCTACAGAGCTGGGGCTGAGGCAGAGGCCTGTCCTGCCCCCACTAGCTGGCCCAGTCCTGGAACCGGAAGCAGTCACTAGCTATCTTCCACACTGTGTTACTGGGCGAGGCCTGGGCCGTCAGGATGAAGTTCTGGTTGAAGTCCCGTTGTTTGTTGCCCTCAAACTTCACTGTTCCACAGATCACAACAAGGACTGTGGTCTGGCTTGGGGTGGCTTCATCATGGACAGGCTGGCAGTCTACCACGTTGATTTGGAACTCACTGGAAGGCAACATTTCAAAAAACTCACTCAAGGACTCTTGTCCTGAAACAGCATTTCCGTTCCAGACCAGGGTAGCTGTGCCCATGTAGAGGCGAGACAGCAGTCGCCGCCGCTTATCCATGGTGGTGTAGTAGACATTGACAAACTCCTCAGCGGCTCTGCAGGCCTGATCCACGTAGGTCTTGAAATCCACTGACGCCATCTCTGCTCTGCTGAAGGAGGCTCAACCCAGGTGCTCCCTGCACCTGGGGGCTGGGGCTGTGGGCAGGAAGGTTGAAGAGAACCTGTGTGAATGCCAGTCTGTTCCGCCCCAACAAAGGAACAATTTTCTTTTTCTATTGGTGGAAAAACAATCATGGTGTAGAGATGACTCTAGGCTCAAACTGTTGCCAATGCCTACTCTTACTAAGCCTCCGTTTGCTCATTTTAGAATGGCCTATCACCACTTGTGGCATAATTGTAATGTGAGAATTAAACAGTGTACACCAAGTGCTTAGTTAAAAAGCCTCATACCTATATGTTCAAAACATGGTAGCTAGTACTATGAATTTTAAAAATCTAATTTTATAAACCTTAGTACATTGGACTATGGAAGGCCACTTTTTCCTGGAAGCGGGGAACACGTGTGACTGCCCCTAGAGAAGTTAGGAAACAGCTTATCCTGGGTCAAGACAGTGGGCCATGTTAAAGGGAACAGTGGCCCAAGAAAGACCAATCAGACAGCATATGCTTTCACCTGGTGACAGTGTGGAAAAGCCTATCGAGAGCTCTCCCAGAGGCTGGGAGGGCGAAGAGAAGGCAGGTTTCTTAAGAAGATAAGAGAACAAATGCCACGAGGACAGGACAACATGGTGGCCACAATCCTCATGATAAGCTATAAGAAGCAAACCTGGTGGCTGACTGAGAATGAGAAGGGAGAACACCTAGCTTCTGTGAGCACTAATACCCACCAAGTAAGTCCTGTGAGCCACAATGGAAAGACAAGTTAGAACTGAAAAAGTTGTAGCTTGTGGGGTGGGGGTGGCAAAAAAAAAATTTCAACTGTAGCTGAAATGTTACATTTCCTTAAAAAATAAGTCCAAAGGTATAAAAAAATATTATTTGCTTTTTTTCAGAGTATGGTTCAACTGTTATAGTTTTCTGTTCTTTCTTGCATGATTATTTCACACACACAAAATCCAACAGAGAACAATATTACTAAAACAGTGACTGTGTTTAGATTTACAAACTTAAATACTTAATAATTTTCTCAATTCAAACAACTTTATTTTTTTACTATCAGTTTTACGAAATAGATAAAAGACTCCACATAAGGTTGGGAAGGAGTCAGGGACTCTTAAGGACTGAGAAATCTGGAGGCCTCTGCCTCTAGTATAGAACTATACAACTGGGAGGGAGCTTGGTCCCAGAAACGAGCAGTTACAGGGCCAGGAGCAGACGCTGGCCCTTCCACTCCTTCCGTGGACCTAAATTCAAGCCTCAACACACACGCTGGCGGGGTACTTGCTAAGTGCCTTACACACCTCATTTAATGGTCACCGCAAATGGGTGAGAGGACACTATAACAATTGTACCAGTGGGGAAAGAGAAACTTGGGTCCGGATCAAGGTGTCCACGGTGAGTACACTCCTGATGTATTATTGATGTGAACGTGTGCGGCCTGTGAAAACGACGTCGAGATTGTGGCGTCCTTTCACCTGCTTATTTTGTAAGTTCCTGCCCCTCTGAAATCAAGTCCCTAAGATGTACGCGCACGGTTCCGAGGCCGCCACTGGGGAAATCTCCCTCCGCCGGCCCCCATTCCCCCCTGCCGGAGCTCCAGACCGCCGAGGGCCACGCGACCCCGCACCCTGACCTTCCTCAGGCCCTCCGTCTCCACCGACCTCACAGACGCGCGTCTACTCCAGCCCTGCTCCGGGCTCACGTTTTCGCTTCTCCAGAGATCTTCGCAGACCCCGCGGGGCCACCCGCCCGCCCCGTGCCCAGAAGACCACCGCACCGCCTCCACCCTGGTCCTGGTGCCACAGCTGCGCGCTCTCCATCAAACCAGAGACGACGACGAGGCCGCGCGGAGTGGCAAGTAAGAGGCCGTGACGCCGGCCGCCCTCTCCCCCCGCACCGTCGGGCGCTCCACAGGGGACTCCGCGGTCCGCGTCCCCACGCCGCCGCGTGGGAGGGACCCCGGGTGCTCAGATCCCGGCGGGAGGGCTCCTACCTGCGCGGCGGCGATCTGGGGTGCGCGGGGCGGGGACCTCGGCCGCAGCCCCCGAAGGGCCACCTTTGACGGTCGCGGGCCGGCTGGTCGAGGCTCCGCGCTCTCCCCCGGCCCTCGCCTCAGGAGGGGCCGCTGTGGCCCCTCCCGCCCCGCTTCCTCCCGGGAGGCTCCCTCGGCACCGCGACCCCCAAGCACCGGACTCCTCGGCGCCCCCGCGATTCCCGCGCGCGGCCCGGCGTGCTCCGCGCCGACGCGAGCGCCTGGCCCCTCCACCCCCGCCTCCCCGAGACGGGCAGCTCCGCCAGCCAGTGGGACGGCGGCCCAGGAGGCTCGCCCCGCCCAGGTGTGGCTCAGAGGAGGCGGCGGTTTCCGGAGGAGGCGCCTTCCCAGAAGACCACGGCAGATCTGCGCTCGAGTTTTCATTGGTCCAACCGGGTCACAGGATTCGCCCTCCTCCCCCGGTTTAGGCGGGATCTCTGATTGGATGAAACATCTTAGGTCCCGCCGCCGCGGAGCTGGGGGACTCTGCTCTCCCCCCGCGGCGTGGAGGTCGCTCGGCTGCAGAGGATGGGGAAGGTGAGCGGTCGTGCCCTACGTCCCCCCTCACCTACAGGTGGGGTGGTTCCGGTTTAAAGACTAGCAAAACTTCACCACCTGATGCAATCACGGGAAGCCAGCAGCAGGGGCAGACAGCATGTGGGGCACCAGGATGACCCTCGGTGTCACCAGGAGTGTTAACTCCACAGAGAGGGTGTAGCCGGGGGAGCCCCCGTGGGACTCTACCTGATCAAGCCCCTGAGCTGACCACTCTCGTTTATAGTTTAAGCCCGCTAGGGTTGACATCCTAGAGGACACAGAGAGGAAAACCAATTTTCAGTGAGAGAAGAGTTGAGGGTGTGGATAAGGCTGGAAGTGACAAAAGTGGGCCAAAAAGGGAAACGATGGCAATTGACCTTCGTGTGTCTTGTGAATTGAGGGGCTCCGAGGAAAACCGCCTGGCCTCAACTGTGGCTCACAGGTTGGTTGGTATTGCGATTCCTTCTGTTCTCCATCGTTGAAACCAGCAGCATTTCAGCTAATCTGGAACCTGGGCTGATTTTAACTGAGTTTTTGTTTAAAACAACAGGTTCAACAGGATGGAACCAGTTAGCGTAGAAATTGGGAAGCAGAGTTTACAGCACTGTGGGACTTGGGAAATTTAATGGTTTACAGCAGAAATTTAAAAATTTGGTTTCTTCAGCCACAATATTGTCAGCTCCAACCACTAGTTTAAGAGGCTGATAATTCTTTGCAAAACTATGGGAGCCCTGTGGGCTTGGGGAGGTTTATTGATATTGTGGCATCTGTAGAGTGTGTGTGCATTCAACTCATACCTTCTTGGCTGCTCTCTGGCATGCCTTTGCTTGCGTTCCTAAGATTTCAGGACGAATTTAGAGACTAAGTGGGCTTTTTAATATAGGTGACACCCCCCATTTAAATCGAGTAGGTGAAAAATTTGGATTATAAAAAAATAAGTTGGAGACTGAGTAGAGAGGGTGAACTAGCATCTTTTGAGCAGTGTTCACACTAAAATGTCTATAAAGCCTGACACAGTGAAATTAGAATTTAATGTACAAAAATCCAAATCACAGCATTAATGGGATGAAAATGAGAGTTGACTTACTGCATGCCCACTAGGCTGGATGTTGTGCTGCTTTAAGTTTCCTTGTATTTTTCCAGGTAAACCCTTTTCATTTCAGTCTCATAACTTTGAGGGAGGTATCGTTATTCCTGATTTTATAAACAAGGAGGCCAAGAGAGAAATTAAGTGACCAGCGTGGAGTCCAGAGCCACAGAGTCACAAACCTAGAAAAGCTGGTTAGGAGAACATTTGTCCAGCTCCAAGTTCTTTTAAAAACACAAGGCTTTAGCCCTGAGAGACAGCAGAACCAGCAGCAGTGAAAGTGAGAATGAAGAAGTTAAAAAGAATCTTCTGTAGAGCAAAAACCTTGAGTTAAGTTTTGCTAACTACAGCTGTGCACATGCAGCATAGTCAGCTATTGTTCAAAACTAACCAGGTCTTTCTGTCCCTCCTTAGTATATGAGTGAGTTGGCTTTCCCAAGACGTCAAGGTCCAGACATCAAGATTCAGCCTCACGAGGCCAAGCGCAGGCTGATGAAAACTAACCAGAAAAGTCCAGACAGTCGAGGGAAAAGACATTCAGTTTTCAAGGCCAAAGCAGGCTAGTGGGAAGGTGGCAACCAGCAAGGCCACATACTCCCCCTCCCCTACTTAAAACCCCTACCTTTTTCCTTTAAGGAGGTGGATCTAACTCCCATCTCCTCATCTGGCTGCCTGTTGATAATAAATCTCTTTCCTTGCCATTAAGTCTGTTGTTTCTAGTTTTTGACCCTCCCGTGCAACAGATAAATGAACCTGTGTTTGTGTTTGGTAACAGGAGGAGGGTGGGAGGGCAGGAACCCTTCAGGTTTGTGTTTCCAACATCTAAAATGGTGCCTGACCCACAGCAAGGGCTCAATAAATCCTGTTTGATTGAACAGACAGGCCTGGGTTCAAATCATTGCTCCATAACATTCTAGTTGTGATGACTCCTCTCTAACAGTCACCCCCCCCAACTCTTGGAAGCAAGCCCAGTTTTTATTCTTCCTGCAGTCCTTGAGTTTGGGTGGTTACAGACATCCCTGGCTCTAAGGGGTGCAACACTGGCACTATATGCCCTGAGCACAGTTCTGGGGTGGTGGGAGGCCCAGTTAGGGCCACTGAGCCTGGAGCATGTGTTTGCTAGAGGATTTGGGGAAAATGCTTTTGTCTTTCTCCTGGACATGTGGTGTATGGATCGTGCAGCTGCTGCTGTCTCACCATCCTGAGGAATAACCCCTGGACAATGTTGCAGACGGGAGAGGTGCGGAGAAATTAGACCTTTGGTGGCTGTGTTGGGAACCAAATCAGCTCTGAAGTTTGTACTTTCCAGTTTCAAGAACTAGTAAATTCCTTTTATTTTTTTTGTACTGTTTAAAATTGGGCGTTAACATAAAGGTACTTGTCACTCTGCTGTGGCTTAGTGTGCTAGCAGAATGATTGTGGCGGTGAGCTAACCTTCCTGAGGCTGCCTCACCTGTAGGTGGGGCGGTCATAATACCCGTCTTCTCTGGTTGACGTGAGGAGTGAGTGAGACGATGGTGCTGAGTGCTTACCACAGGGCCAAACACAGCAGCCACCCAGATGTTAATGTGCTTTGACACTTAGTGTTGACAGCAACCTCCTTATTTGCCAGCAGTTCCTCCAACAACTGGTCTTTAAACTTGGGAAGAGAGTTACTGACAAATTGGTAGGATTTGTCAACAAATCACGTGGCCACTTTCTGGAAGAGCCTGGCTTAAGCAGCGGTGGAGCCAGTGGCCCCATCTTCCTTGTGGAGTCCGTCCAGAGAGGAAGGGCACATCTGTGCATACATGCTGAGCTCTGGCAGCTCTGAAGGCAGGCCTGACTTACGGGTCTTTACGGGTAAACAGGACTGAGCTTTTCTCCACTGTCAACATAGTTCTGGGGGAAGGCTCTGACAGCATTTGCACGAGAGGCTTCACGATTTGGAGCCAGGCTATCTATGGGTGCTGGGCGGTTGTGCCTCTAATGCATCATCACCAAAACCAAATGTGTGTTGGTTTTTCCCCTTGCCTTAACAGACGCATCCAAGCTGGACCAGAGCGAGTTGGGGCTACATTTCTGGGAGGTCACTTGAGGACCTGACTTTTGGGAAGATTCTGGGAAGGAGTTCTGGGAAGAACTGAGGCCCATAAGCTTAAGAGCTAAAATGTGGCCATGAGCACAGAAAGAAGATAATGTAGCAGAGGCAAAAAGCCATGTGACCAGAGAGAGAAGGAGAGGGAGAGCAAGAATAAGATAGACACACACACAAACACATATACACTCATGAACCATGGAGAGTGGCTGCCTTGATTCCCAGTGGTTTCTCCTTCCTTATTGTGGCAGATTGTATTTTCCACAAATGGCCACAAAAATATTTTGGTCCCACATGCTCATCCAGAACCTTGCCTTGCCACCCCCATCAGGAGACGGCATTAGGTCCTCTCCATCGGCTCGGGCAGCCTATGTGACCAAGTGAGGCAGCCCTCCACTGACAGAGTTCAAAAGAGACGATGCTGCTACATAACTTAGCGATACAGCGTCTGCTGGGCTTTCTGACCCTGTGTAGCCCAAGCCACGTGAACAGGCGGTGTGGAGAAGAACCAGCTGAGCTACCCCTGACAGCCAGCAGGCCTGCGAGTGGGCTGCCTTGGAAATGGACCCTCCAGTGCTGGGTTGGGCTGCCCCAGCTGATGTGGCTTAGAGCAGAAATGAGCCTTCTCTGCCGTGCCCAGCCCAAATTGCAGATTTGTGAGCAAAATAAATGATTGTCACCCTGTTAAGCCCTTAAGGTTCACAGTGGTCTGTTTCATAGCAAGAGAGCCAGAACTCTTTCTCACTCCCATCCCTGGAGTCCACTGAGGCCCTGCCCTAAGGCTACAGGAGACAGCCTCCAGCCCACAATACTTCCATCTGCATGAACTGGCTTTGCCACTTGGGGCTAAAGGCACCCTGAAGACAGGGGCCCACAAGGCCTTACAAGATGATATCACCTCAAAGAACTCACCACAGTCCTGAGGCTGGCTCCCTCCTGACCTCTGAAAATGAGTCACAAAACAAACAAGGCTGTCATCTACAGCCAGAACCAGTTTCCTCGGGTCTAGAACACTCCCCTTTGCAAGACGAGCGCATTCTCTCTATGTGGGTGGGTGAGGTGGGAGCCACAGCAGCGTGGACAGGTGACTCTAGGAGCGTGGGCCAGGACAAGGAGAGGTGGGGGATGGACTGATCCCGGAGGCCAGTGGCATGGAGCTGACAGAGCCTGAAGGATGTATATTCCCAGGAGGGAAAGTGTCACCAGGGGGACCAGACACTGAGTCCTGTGAACACAGCTCCCTCAGCCAGCACCGCCCATGTTTGCCCCTGTGAATTTCC
Source organism: Tapirus indicus (assembly GCA_031878705.1). NCBI lineage: Eukaryota > Metazoa > Chordata > Mammalia > Perissodactyla > Tapiridae > Tapirus > Tapirus indicus. The sequence goes on along the minus strand of CM062929.1, from coordinate 88,877,034 downwards.
CCACCCCTCTTTTTGTGAGTTTCTGTTTCTGCACTCTGCTGGCAGTTATCTTAATCCCTTCATTGACATTATAGCCAGGCTGCCAGGAGCCTCCCTTCTCTTAAAGATGACATTGCGTATGTCTGCTCCAATCAGTGTCTTGCTGACTCTTAACTCTCAGAGGACCATCTTATTTCTCTGCTTCTAAGCAGGTTCCGTGAATTAACGTGTATGAAGTGCCTGGTCGTGGTGGATGTCTTTATTTGGATTCCCCAAGAAGCAGAACTAGAACAGGCATTCAAGCAAGTTGTTGATTTGGGAGGTGTAGGAGTACCAGTAGGGGAGTGGGGAACTGAGACAGGGAGAGTAGATGTGATATTGTGATTTATAATAAGAAATACATGTTTGGTCTTCATCTCCTTGGCACAGAGCTCCTAAAACTTGGAATTTCCTAAGTAATGAGAAAGATAAAGGTATCTTTTGTTGTGTTAATGAGGTGACTTTTGGAAAGACCTAAGGTTGGGGGCAAGTTGCCAGGAGAACTAAGCATGTGATTAGAGGGTTGGAACTTTGAGTCCCACCCCTTGACCTCCGACCTTTGGGGAGGGGAGAGGGGCTGGAGATTGAGTTCAATCATCCATGACCAATGATTCGATCAGTCACGTCTACGTAATGAAGCCTCCACAAAAAGCAAAAGGGCGGGGTTCAGAGAGCTTCCTTGTTGGTGAACACGTGGAGATTCAGGGAGAGTGGCACCTGGAGAGAGCACAGCGCTCTGCCCCTTCCCGATAGCTTTCCCTGTGCATCTCTTCCATCTGGCTGTTCCTGAGTCATTTCCTTTCATAATAAACTGGCAATCTAGTAAGTAAAATGTGTCTCTGAGTTCTGTGAGCTGCTCTAGCAAATTAATCAAATCCCAAGAGGGAACCGTGGGAACTTTGGTTTGTAGCCAGCCAGTCAGAAGCACAGATGACTACCTGGACTTGTGATTGGCATCTGAAGTGGGGGCAGTCTTGTGGGATCTGATGCTGTCTCCAGGTAGAGAGCATCAGAATTGAGTTGAATTGTAGGACACCCAGCTGGTGTTGGAGAATTGCTTGGTGTGAGGGAAAAACCCCCACACATTGGAATTGGTGGCAGAGTGAGAATATTAGTAGATTACTCAGCCAGCTCCCACTGTGGGTGGCTGGAGCCTAACCCTGCTGTGGAACTCAGCAAAGAGCAGCATAGAACACGCATGCCTCCAAATGATCCCACCTGGAGGACCGGAGCGGGAGAAGGGGCTGGGGTATTCACATACCAACACCTGAGAGTTGAGGGCTGCTGAGAGGGTGTTGTTTCCTGGTACTCCTGGCCTGCTGGCAAGAGAGGCCGAGAGGTTGTTCTTCCACAAGTCTGGAAAAAACCTTCAGGCATTTGGAAATCAGCTGGAGCCCACTGAAATGGGAGGTCCCAGACCTGTGGGTGGGCACCATGGTGTTGACTGAGGCAGGCATTGTAAGTGGTAGTGCACATGAGCCCCTGGGTGACCCTGCACAGGCCACCCCTTGGTGATGTTGGGTGCAGTCTATGAGCTGTCTGGTGCCAGTGTTATCACCCCTAGATGCCCAAACAGGTGGGCCAATTGCAGATCTGTGGGGGGTATCAACACCTGTGTGTACCTGCTTAAGCCATGGGTGTTTCCAAGCTGACCATGCGCGGAGGAGTAAGGTGTTTCCTGATCCCTGCCCTCAGTGAGCTGACCTTTGAGCTGAGGGCAGGAAACCCATCACTGTGAAGTCGTCAGGGAACAAGGACCTTGTAAGATGGCCTGCCCTGGAAATGCAAATCAAAACGCCAATGAGATCCCACTTGACACCTTCTAGGATGACTCTGTGCCCCCTTTACAGGATTCTTTTCCTGCTGCCTCCTCAGTTTCAGTCTCCTGTGGAAGGGTTCTCTCCCACCTGGGCACTGGGCATGGCAGGCTGTGTGGGCCCCGCTTTCGCCCAGAGTCAGCAGAGGTATTTGAGGGATGAACTGATCTGAGGGCTGCACTGTGTGCCTGGAGAGACAGCTCCCAAACTGGAGACACTGAGGCGTCCAGGGAAGATGGGACTCGAGAGACCTTGATCACTGAGGAGGGGCTGAACAAGGAGCCACAGAGTCTTAGGAGCTCAGAAGTGAGTTACAAGAACTCTTCTCTCCCTGGCAGCCTGAGGAAGCTGCATGGAGGAGACAGCGGATACCCTCCACTCTCTCCTTCCTGGGGGAGGGTCCTCTGGCCACAGCCCCCAGCCTCACCCAAGGCAGGACGCCTGGAAGTCAACACCCAAGAGCTGCCCTCAACAATGACAGATGGGAGACAGAGGATAAATACCTCAGCTTCTGAGCCCCCAGTGGGACATCTCTGAGGCATGCCCTCCCCTGTCCCCCGAGCTTCCCAGGGACTGGCCCCAGTCACCCACAGTGCCACCCTGCCCACTGACACACCCTGGGCTGGCTCCTCCCCACGCCCCATTAGATGCATCCTGGGATCACCTCCCCAGGGCTCGGCTTGCACTGGAATGATTGTTTCAGGGTCTGCTGCTGGAGGAACCAGCCTAAGCAGTGAGCGAGAAGACAGGACTCTCTCCACACTAAAATTCCTGGGGAATCTCCAGAGTTCTCCTGGTCCCCTGAAGCATCAGCACCTTGGTTATCTGGTCTGTTTTGGTGACAGGCAGTAATAAACCCACACACATCTAGTGCTAACTATAAGCCACAGTTCCCAGACTTGAGGGAGCATCAGAACCCTCTGGAGGGCTTGTTAACTCACTGATGCCAGAGCCTTAGCCTCAGGGCTTCTGCCGCAGTAGTACTGGGTGAGGCCAGGGTTTGCATTTCTTTCTTTCTTTCTTTTGAAGAAGATTGGTCCTGAGCTAACAGCTGTTACCAATCTTCCTCTTTTTCTTTTTTCTCCCCAAAGCCCCAGTACATAGTTGTGTATCCTAGTTGTAGGTCCTTCTAGTTCTTCTATGTGGACGCTGCCTCAGTATGGCCTGATGAGTGGTGAGTAGGTCTGTGCCCAGGATCCGGGCTGCCAAAGCGGAGCGCGCGAACTCAACCACTAAGCCACCTGGCCGGCCCCAGGGTTTCTATTTCTAACCCATTCCATGGCATGCTGGAGCTGCTGGTCGGGGGCCACACCTTGAGAACCACTGCCCTCGACGAGAGAACAGAGTAGTGGAGGACCGGGCCCAGAGGCTCCAGCGTGAGGGCTGGCAAGAAATGACTATTGAAGTAGAGGTTTCCGAGTGTCTGCGGACAGAAATGACCCTCACATCCACGCCTGGAATTCTGACGTCTCTCGTGATTTTAAAATATTAAATCAGGCATTACTTTCCACTCCCCGGCGATGATCAGACCTGACTGGAGCGTAGTTTTCGCGCTTTTGAAGCTGTCTGGACTCGTCCTGCTCCTCGATTCTGAGTTGCTGTTCCAAGCAGCGGCCACACGGGTGTAGTCTCGACTTTGGAAAGAGAGCTCTTCACTCAGAGACGCAGAGACACATCCGGGCGGGCGTCTCCCGGGGCTCGTCCGCTCAGGACCAGGAGGGTTCCTCATCGTGAACAGAAGCGCTCCGTCCCTAGACCAAACATTTGAGAACGGTGCATAGTCCAAGGACATCCTTGTGTCTGGACGGGGGGATGTGCGAGGGGCTTCTCTGTTTCTTCTCTCCCCAGGAGGAAGTCTTAGAGGCTTTTGGGGAAGTGGGTGTCCCTTTGCCTCCCAAAGCAGCAGCGTTGTTCTGTTTGGTGCTGCTGGGTTTTTTTTTCCCTTTTTTTGAGGAAGATTGGACAAGAGCTAACATCTGTTGCCAATCTTTCTCCTTTTTTGATTTTTTTTCTCCCCAAAGCCCCAGTAGCTAGTTGTATGGCAGAGTTGTGCATCCTTCTATGTGGGAGGCTGCCTCAGCATGGCTTGACCAGCGGTGTGTTGGTCCCCTCCCGGGATCCGAACTGGTGAACGCTGGGCCGCCCAAGCGGAGAGCAAGAACTTAACGGCTATGCCACCGGCCGGCCCTGGTGCAGTTGTTCTGAGGCACTGTTGCAAATGTTTTGTTAGCGTTTTGGTCAAATGTTTGGCATTTTGAACTTCAGCCTGGGGGTGTTTTCAAGGCGACAGATGAACAGTACACATGGGACAAAACGGCAAAAATGATGAGTGGGTGGAAGGATCAACTCAGGGAGGAAGGTCCCTCAGGCCACCAGTTCTCCTCAGCCAGGTGCCGATGGTGGGGGAGAAGTCGAGCAGACACCGCCCCTCACAAAGGCCCCTGGGCTCCTCTCCACGAGATCAGACGGTAGAGGCAGGTGAACACTCCCAGGCTGGCCTCCCTACTCCGGCCATGGGCCCCTGGAGGTGCTCAGAGCAGCGAGGGGTCCCATCTCTGCCGGGGGGCCCACGGGGCCCAGACAGAGAGAACTGGCGTGCTCCAAGCCTCCCAGCCCCGCGCTCCGAAGTCCTGGGAGGGCCGGGCTTCCTGGGGGTGGAGGAGGGCAGCTGTCAGCGAATGGTCAGGTGGTTCTGTCCACTTTCTAGTAACTCTTCTGTCCTCCACCCTGAGTGGAAGCAGAGGCTGCCATTCATTTAATTAAAAAATTTAAGCCCAAGTTCTGGCACATGGTACAGTTATTAAAGAGTATACAAGAGTTTATAAGGAAAAGCTACTGCCTCTTGTCCTGTCCCCCTTCCCCTCCCAATCCACATCCCTGTGGCAAACGCTTGCCACCGTTTCTATTTTTTGTTTCTTTGGCTGTTATCTCTATAATTCTAAATAATAAGTTTGTAATTCAGTTGCTTGATTTATCAACTTTAGACTCCAATGACTCCATCACAAGGAAAGCTCACTCACAAGAGAGATGCTTAGCCAATTTTTTTTTTCTAAATTTTTTTTTTTTTTTTTTTTTTGTGGGGATGACCAGCCCTGAGCTAACATCCGTTGCCAATCCTCCTCTTTTTGCTGAGGAAGACTGGCCCTGGGCTAACATCGTGCCCATCTTCCTCCACTTTATATGGGACACCACCACGGCGTGGCTGACAGGCAGTGCGTCTGCGGGCGCCCGGGATCCGAACTCGCGAACCCCGGGCTGCCAAGCGCGGACTAAACCGCTGCGCCACCGGGCAGCCCCAGGCCAATTTTTTTTTTTATGTTTAGTTCCAGTGGTTACCTTTGTAGCTTTAAATAAATAATTACTCCTCTGCTTCCTATTCCATCAATGATAGAGAATATCATCTCTCTCTGCTCTCGGATGAAATGTCGGTTCTCTCAGTTATCTCTTCCTAAGTCCCATCTTCGTACATAGTCAGTGACTTGCTGTCAACTCCGTGCTCTCCTCCTCCTGTATAACAGCATCCTGATGTATAATGTCACATGTGGCCACCACATCTAAAGACCATGCTCTCTAGTTTCTCTCACAACTAGCTGTGGCATGTGACTCTTCTGGTTGATGAGATATAGTTTGAAGTGTTGTGTGAGACTTCCTAAAAGAAAGGAGGCTAGATCATCTTTTCTCTTTCTCCATTCTACTGCCTGAAATGCAGATGTGGTGGCTGGTGCTTTGGCTGCCCTTTTGGACCAGGTAGATATGGGCCATATCCTAGGGATGGTGGAGTGGAGGGTGGAAGGACTTGGCTCCCTTGTGATTTCATGGGAGTTACCGCAAGAACTCTGGATTGTGAACACACAAACGTCTTTTAGGTGACTGAGAAATATAATTCTATTTTGTTTGCTTCATTTTGAGTTTATTTGTTAGATGTCATCAAATCTAATCCTAACTAATATAGTCAGGAATATTTTTGCAATTACAGTTTCAAGGCTGACTACATTTGCCTACAACAATGATTATATCTCTTATCCTTGGTCTAGATTGAATCTAAATATTGAAAACAAATAAACAGAACAGACATTATTATGTAACTGTTGATCACTACAGAACTGCATAGAGGGGCCAGGCCAGTGTGTAGCAATTAAGTTCGCGCATTCCGCCTTGGCAGCCCAGGGTTCACAAGTTCGGATCCTGGGCGCGGACCTACTCACTGCTCATCAAGCCATGCTGAGGTAGCATCCCATATAGAAGAGCTACAACTCTACAACTGTGATATACAACTATGTACTGGGGTTTTGAGGAGAAAAAAGAAAAAAGAGGAAAATTGGCAACAGATGTTAGCGCAGGGACAATCTTCCTCAAAACAAAAAAAGAACCGCACAGAAAGTGAGGATTCACTCTGCTCTCCCTCACGACATCTGTACCACACCAAGGGTGATGGTCCCAGATTCAAAGTCCAGTGTAGTCTCTTTTTCTGAACTCCTTAAATCACACTTTGCTTTACTTTGGACCATGTCTTTATGGTGTAGGATTCTGTTTTTTCTTGGAGTTTCTAATTGTTTTTATCTTTGTTGCTTTTGCTATTGACAAAATAATAATGTGCTTTAATCACATCCTCCAGTCTACCAGCCTTTCAAGAACATCGTTCATTGCCTGAAATGCCCTTTAACCCTGGAGTCATTGCTTATGGACTCTTGGACCCTTCCAATCTGGATGGGCTTCCTTCAACTCTGGAAATGTTATTCTAATTTTTGGATGACTTTCTCCCATCTGCTTTCTATACCCTTTTTTTTCTTTCATAATTTTGATCCCTCTCTCTCTCTTTTTTTTTTTTTTTTGGCCTATGCCCTGGGAATTAAAAAAAGAAACCAAAACTTTATTTTTTGTCCTTTCTATTGCCTTATTATTTGTCTTATTTTGCCAATTGTATTGTTGTTTTCATGATTCTTGTTCTCTGACTGGTCCCTTTTCTAGTATTCTACTTTTTCCTGTTTTCTTTTTTATGTGTGATGGATGTAAATAGCTCTTCAAATTTTGTAATAAAATGGGTAAGTGCACAGAAACCTCTGGACCTGGGCAGCCTGGGTTCAAATCCTGCCTCTGCTGCTTACAGGCTGCACGATCTTGGGCAAGTTAATTAACCTCCCTGTGCCTCAAGTTCAGCATCTCTAAAATGGGGGAGCAGCAGAACCCCTGTCACTGTCTGTTGTCAAGATCACAGAGCTGCTGTGTGTGTGAGGCTTGTGCAAACCTGACATCCAGAGTGCCTGGGCTCAGGTAGGGGCTACGTGCATGTCGCTATTGTCACCTGCCTTGCGTCTCTGACGAGTGCTGTGGCAGATTGTATAGTGACGGGTGGCTACACTGTTGTCCATCTCCCTTATCACCTGCCTTTACTTGAATGGCACTCCTCCCAGAAGAGGTGGCATCTGTGTTCTTTACCCTGGAATCTGGGCAAAGGTGTGTTCTCGGCCGGGTCATAAAAAGTGAGATGGCTTCCCCCTGGCTTGCTCTCTCCCTCTGCCTCTCCCTCTCCCTCTCTCTCTGTCTCTTTCTCCCTCTCCTTCTCCCTCAGGACGCTTGCCCTTGAACCCAGATAACACACTGGGAGGAAGCCTGAACTAGGCCAGCTGGAAAGAGGACACTGAGAGGCCCATCTGAGGAGGAGCCAAGTCCCCGGTGACAGCCAACATCGACTGTCAGACACGTAGTGAGTGAGCCTCTGAGTTTTCTAGCTGAGATTCCAGATATCATGGAACAGAAACCAGCCGTCCCCATTGTACCCTATTGTGATTCCTGACCCACAGAAACCATGGATATAATAAACAATTGTTGCCCCTCTGTGACCGGGGAACCAGGCAAGGAAACGGTTACTGAAAATCCGATCAATAACTAACAGGGTCTGTCAGATGTTTTCCAGACAAGGAGAAACTAAATGTTCTTGATGTCCTCATTTTGCAGATGTTGCCATCTTGCAAAGAAACTCGCACGCTTTCAGCAAAAGCCCCGCAAAATGCTCCAGCCCCAAGCGCCCAGAAGTTACCTTGAACTCGTAATGGTCTGCTTACCTGCTGCACATGTGCCCTGATTAAGCACAGCTGTTACACAATTGTAACAGAGAAACCCATTATCCTCTGCACTCTTGTGTATAAGGTCTCCACGGGCACAGAGCTCGGAGAGATGCTGCTTTTGGGAAACATCCCCAGTGTTCTCCGTTGCTTGTGCCAGCAATAAACCTTTTCTTCACCTACTTCAGCTTTGGTTGTGCTTTTCGGCTCTGCACTCACCAAAAGGCGAACCCCTTGGGTTTGGTTACACTGCCACTAAGCTTTGGGCTAATTTGTTACTCAGTCAAAGTGACTGCCACAAGCGCTCAGCTGTGACAAAGCATGGAGTAATCTGACAGGCTCGGCCCAGTCTCACCCACCTCTGCGACCAGTGGAATCAACTTGGGGCCCAGATAAGGGGTGGGGTGCGGGGTAAAGAGGCCACGCTGAAGCGACCCAGGGGCACAGAGGCAGGCAAATGTGCTGGAAAGGGCTTTGTGGCGTGTGAAAATGGGCAGCTCTGTAGGATCTGGCACCGGGGCTGAATTGGGTGGAAGAATAACCGAGTGAGAGAAAGCAAAGACCTTGAGGCTGAGATTACGTGGGGTTGCTGTGTTTGATGTGTGGCCCACCGGTGCCCTCTTTGCAGGGGTCTCCCTGCCCGCCCATGGAGCAGAGGCTTTGGGGAGGACACACAGCCCGTGGCCTTCCTGGTAGCCTCGCAGGGAGCCTGGTGGGGTAATAAGGACGAGTCGAGGATCCTCTCCTGGGAAGAGGCTGCTGTGTGGGCTCACAGCACTCTGGGGCACTTGCAGAATGTGGATCCCACAAGGACGCTGCCTGGGAAGGTTCACAGCACCCTCAGTGGCAGGATCCAGCTGCGAAGTATCCGATGGTCTGGACCACTTGCTCTTGTGGCTGCTCATGGATAGATTTGATCCTGGAGAACAAAGGGCTCCAAGAAACGCTGCTGGAGCTGCCCTTGGCCCAACTCAATTGTCCCGGAAAAGTCTCTTCAGTTTAGAGGAGATTGAAACTGAGAGCCCTTTGAGCGTGGCCCACACCCTGCCTGGCTTTAGGGGTGAAGTGATAGACAGGGAGCATCTAGCTGGCTTCCTTTTGTCACCAGCAGCTCTCTGGATCAACTCCTGACTCCCTGCCAGCCTGTGTCACTTTGGTGACCAGTGGCTAATCTGTGGTCAGCTTCTGAGGGAAGTTTGTCTTGAGGCAACAGCACAGCAGGAATAAGCCTCACGTGATGTCAGGAGAGGTCTGTCCCAGGAAGTTCAGCAGAAGTGGCTGCAGAGCCATAGGCATGGCTGACCTGGTTGAACTTGTTTCGGGGTACAGGTACAATGAAAAGTAAAAGGGGCCAGTTTGGGATGTACCTGGCATAGAGGAAGCTCTTAATAAGAGGCAGCCATCATTATCCTATCACATGTGTGTTTCTGAGGGTCTCTTGTGTTGTTTACATGAGCCCATGTATTAGTTGTAGTTTACTCTTTCCATAGGTTCTTCTATATCTGCCGAATATTCAAATTTGTTATACTTCTAGTAGGAGAGAAAAATGGAAATGGCAAATCAGATGGAGAAATGGAGCTATTTTCAGAGTAAACTGAGCTCAGGAAGGAAGGCAGAGGTGTGATGAATCAGACCTCACACAGTCACCTGGGGACACTTAAATGATTTAAGTACCTGAGAGTACAGAACATGTGGGTGAATCATGGTGGAAAACCACTGGGGAGAGGTAGCGGGGTGTTTGGGAATCCAAAGGGGGAGGGGCTTTAGTTGCAGTTCCAGAAAAGGGCAGCGGTCAGGACCTCTTCCTCTTCCAGTCTCCTCACACCCCAGAAGAACTCAGCCTGAAGCCACTTGAGAGATGGGATGAAGTGTTGATTCCGCTGCTATAGCAACGGAGGGGCCAGCCTCAGACCTAAGAGGATGTGGGAGGAATCTGGCGGGGCTTCCTGGGTTTCCCCGGCTGGAAGAAGCTCCTTAGCCCCCAGCCCAGAAGTTCTGCAACCCTTTGTAGATGGCCATCGGCATCTTTTCTGAAGGGGTTCTCTGTAGGCCCATCAGCCACAGTTTTCATTAAGTAGAGGATAAAATAAGCCTGCAGGAAAGGCAGACAGGTCACACCGGGACCCCAGCGCCTCTGCAAGGTGTGAGTGTGGCAGGCTGAACCCCTGGCGGAGTCTCAAGAAGGAAGGCGTTAAGGGTGGTATGTTATTTAACCAGGAATCGATGGAAGACAAAAGGGCGTCTGGTTTCATGAAGGGGAGGACGGATGGGATGGGAGGCTTGGATTATTCATTTGTATTTGCCTCCCTCTGACAGGCAGAGTAGGCTTAGTTAGCAGGGAAATGAAGACAAGAAAACGGGACTCAGCTGGCATAGGACAGAGGCAAAGGCAAGTGACAGCTGTTCTGGATGATTTATTTGTCTTTATTCATATGTGTTGGTTGTTTTTCATTGATCATAGCTCTTATAAGTTGAATCCATATAAGAAGGGTTTGAAAAACTTATAATAGAAAGTATAAAATGGAAACCAAGGGTTATAAAGGCAGTATTTATTCAGGTGTTGTTTTATAATAGTGATGGGGTTGATGCTCTTCTTATTGACCACCAACCACCGACCAATTTAAACCAACTAAAACGAAAGGATCATGTTTTATAAGTGGGCCATGCAGAAGAGAAGTTCCCAGAGAGAGCCTGATGTCTGTGAAACATTATTTATTACGTGGGCAGAGACCAGGTACACGAGCAGCTATGCTGTTCTTGTGTCCCGTCTTGGATACAACAGGGAGAAAGATCAGAGCCCACTTGCCTATGCCAGGCTGCACACCTGGCCTTCAGTCACCTGAAACAACCTGTCCTGCCTTCACATTGCTCACTTGACCAGTTCGAAACCAGGAGGGGGCGTGCCTGGATGAGTGTGGATGGATGGTTTGAGGGAGACATCACTGGTGTTTGTAGGAAGATAGAAAATCCACTCCTGGTGAAATGAATCTCTCTTCCCGAGTCTGGCATTTTATTTGAATGATTCTTTATAAATTTTCTGCTAAACACAGGTTTGTATAAATATCACAAATAGCACACCTTTTTCCAAAGAAGATGAGATTTGAGTTCTGGGAATTTCTACATAGAAATGAAGAGGTTGAATCATATGTATTTTAAGATTTATAATGGGAAGTAATGGGGGTTGGATCAGCATTCTGTTGTGATGGCTTTTGATGCAGCTGTTGGGTGGGAAGGGTGAATTGATGCACCAGGGATTGGGTCCCTGGGGGAAGGGCCTTAACAAGTGAATTATGGCTTTAGGGAGCATCTAGGGAACAGAAAAAAGATGTGAGTGTGGTCCATTTCTGTTAATGATAACTTTATCTTCCCAATCATGCCTAAAACATTGCATTGGTCATCTCTCCCTCCTTCCCTCCTCTAGTCCCTTTCAAGTCTCTTGTAGAATTTTCCAGTATACTTTGCTTAAGAAAAAAACACCAAAGAAAAACCATGCAAACAAAACCATCAGTTCTCGGAAGAAGCAGTATCTTCTCCAGAGGTTGATTCCTCTTCTTCTAACACTAATGTTGCCTCGCTCAGCCAGCACCAGCTCCCTCTTGGGGAGTGTATTTTGGCTTGTAGCTGGGCCTGTGGGCAAGTCTAAAAGCCCTGGTTGTAGACACTGCTGGTGCCCTGTTTTGCCTCCCTCCCTCCCTCTCCTTCTCCTGAGCCCTCCCTCAAATCATGGGCGCCCACATCTCCGTCTCAGGCTCTGCTTCTGTGAGACCTGACTCGAGAGGGGCATTTCAGCCCCTTCTCTCTCCATATCTCTCATATCTGTCCCGCTCTTTGGCATTCCCTCCTCCCCGCTCATGACCTCCCACTAGGATTATTGCAAGGGCGGCTACCTTCTTCATCTCCTGCCGGAGTCTGGCACCCCTCTCCTATTTAATGCATTCTACACCAGCTGCCAGAGTAGCTCCCTGTTTATATGAGTGCTTGTTTCTAAATATTGACAGTTTGGTTCTCAAACGATGTGCTGTGCAACCACAGGCAAAAAAATTACACAAGGGTCTTGCTTAAAATGTAGATCCCAATACCCATCTCTGGCGTTTTGATTCAGTCAACCTGGGCAGGGCCTAGGAATCTGCACTTTTAATAAGTCCCCTCCCACCCAGGTGGTTTGGATTTTGAGAACGAGGCTTCACATGACACTGATTCTTTCCTGCTTTCTATTAGAGTTATGCACCTGTTTCAGTCTCCTTTCTGGAGCATCTTTGAGGAGAAGATGTGCAACCTTTTCATCTTTGTGGAAGACAAGCTTAGCCCAGTCTTTGAGTATGGTAATCCCATGTCATAAATATTTGATAAAGGAAGAAATGAAGAAAAGACAAAAGAGAGGAGGGAGAAAGGCCAAGTATGGGCAGTGTGTGGGGGGGTGGTCATGGGGGACATTTGGAGCCACCTGGAGTTTCATCACACTTGGTGACGTTTTATCGTATCCTTCAGCTGTGGGTGCCAGACTGTTGAGAATGGAGTGGAGCCATACAGAAGAGTGAGCTTCACAAATCGTCTTTGATGGAGAAATTCTCCCAACTTCGTCCTTTGGTGGTGGTGACAAAGAATAAATCCAAGATGCATCCTGCAGCCAAGAACAGTGTCTGACTTTTTCAGATCAAGCCCTTCAGCTAGGGTAGCCGTCTCAGCTCGCAAGGAGCTCATCTTTTCTGAAGTGGTCAATAAACACATTGGTGTACGTGGCAAGGCAGCAAATGACAGGCATCCATCTAACCCAGGGGACTGGCCTATCCTCATTTAATCTAACTTTTTAAACTGACGGAACCCGTTGTTGACTGTAGCAGCAGTGAGAACCAGTGGGGTCTGGTAGGCTTCACCTGTGATGAGCTTCCAGGGAGGAAGAGGACTGAAAATATGGCTCTGGGCCCACTGAAAAGGGATGGGTGAGGACTGAGTGGGAACCTGCTGGGCACCCACAGGCATGGGGAAGGGGCAAGATCCTAAGGTGCTGGGGGGTGGAGGGGAAATGTACATGACATGTCAGGGGGACCATGGTACCTGACAACCAGGAGGCTTCACAAGGGGAGCTTAGTTTGGGTGGGGGCATGGATCTTAGGGCATGGAGGGTTGTTGCTGGGGGAGCCCCTCAGGGCAGGGGGAGGAGGGCAGCTCACCCACGGACCCTGACGAACCAGAGCTCAACCAGCTTGAGGTAGCACTACAGAAACTGCCTTCCCGGCCCTGAATAAGAGTGTGGTCTTTGAGACCTTGGTGGTTTGGGAACAAGAACAATGGCTGGGTGCTAAAGGGCCTGGGGCAGGTCATCCAGGGTGACTCCAGGGACTTAGGGGACTAGGGACATGGGATGACTTTACTGTTGGGGACCAGATATTAAGCAAATGGTCCACCAGGGCTGGGGGTCTGCCTCAGAGGTCCACTGCCTCTGGAAGAAGAGCAGAAGGTGTCCCCAAGAGAGGGGACCCAGTGGTGATGGAGGCAGGTGCATGGTTACAGCTGTGCTCACCCAGACAACATCCCCCCCACAACATATGTGAAATCCCCTCTCCAAAGCTTGATTCTCTCCGTTCTTGTCAGTATTTCTTAAAGCTGCTGCTTGTTGCTTAGAAACAAACCCTGTAATTTGGAAACCAGATCAGATGATATTTTATTTTAAAGAACTGTGTAAAACGATTGCAAACATCATCATGCGCTGTCAGGATTCACGATAGGCAGCAGCTCCCGAATTGTGGAGATTTTTTTTTTTTGGGAAGGCAAATTGATGCTCCAAACTGGAAACTGTTTTTCAAGATTCTGAGTTAAAAGGTGTTTTTACTGTCTTCCATAATGACTACTTCCATCTGTGTATGGCTTTATACATTGTTTACAGAAATCTTCATGACAGTTCTATGAGGTGTGTTTTGTGATTATTTCCACTGTGCAGCTGAGGAAGGCCAGGCTGAGAGAGTAAAGTATCAGTTTGGATGGTGTATTAGTCTGCTCAGGCTGCCATAACCAAATACCATGCCTGGATGACTTAAACAACAGAAATTTATTTCTCACACTTAGAAAATTTATTTCTCCATCCACTTTCTGGAGGCTAGAAAGTCTGAGATCAACGTGTCCGCAGGGTTGGTTTCTTCTGAGGCCTCTCTTGGCTTGTAGATGGCCATCTTCCCTCTCTGTCTTAACGTGGTCTTCCCTCTGTGTGTGTCTGTGTCCTTATCTCCTCTTCTTTAAAAAAGAAAATTTTCCCAATTTTGTTGAGATATAATTGACGTATAAATGTGTAAATTTAAGATGTACAAGGTGTTGATTTGATACACTTATGTATTTCAAAATAATCACCATCATAACATTAGCTAACACCCCCAGTACATCACATAGTTATGTTTCTTTTTAGTGATGAGAACATTTCAGATCTACTCTCTTAGCAACTTTCAAGTATAAACAACAGTATTATTAACTATAATCACCATGCTGTACACCAGATTTCCAGAACTTAATCATTTTCTAACTGGAAGTTTTGTACTCTTTGGCCAACATCTCCCCATTTCCCCCAGCCTCCAGCCCCTGGTAATCGTCATTCTATTCTCTGTTTCAATGAGTTCGGCTTTTTTTAGATTCCACATATGAGTGAACTCACACAGTATTTGTCTTTCTTTTTCTGACTTATTTCGCTTAGCGTAATGCCCTCGAGGTCCATCCATGTTGTCGCAAATGGCAAGATTTCATTTTTTATGGCTGAGTAGTATTCCGTTGTGTGTACACCACATCTTCCTTATCCATCTGTCACTGACAGGCATTCAGGTTGTTCCTGTATCTTGGCTGTTGTGAACAGTGCTGCAATGAACCCGCGAGTGCAGACATCCCTTCCAGGTCCTGTTTTCATTTCTTCTGGATATATACGTACCCAGAAGCGGGGCTGCTGGATCACATGGTAGTTCTATTTTTAATTTTTTGAGGAACCTCCATCCTGTTTTCCACAGTGGCTGCACCAGTTTACACTCCCACCAACAGTGCAGCAGGGTTCCCTTTTCTTCACTTTCTTGTTAACCCTTGTTGTCTCTTGTCTTTTTGACGACAGCCGTTCTAACAGGTGTGAGGTCATAGCTCACTGTGGTTTTGATTTGCATTTCCCTGATGATGAGTGATGTTGAGCACCTTTTCATGTGCCTGTTGGCCATTTGTGTGTCTTCTTTGGAAAAATGTCTATTCAGTTCCTCTGCCCAATTTTTAATCAGATTGTTTGGTTTTTTGCTGTTGAGTTGCGTGAGTTCTTTATGTATTTTAAATATTGACCTTTTATCAGATATATGATTTGCAAATATTTTCTCCCATGCTGTAGGTTGTTGTTTCTTTTGCTGTGCAGAAGCTTTTTAGTTTGATGTAGTCCCATCTATTAATTTTTGCTTTCATTGCCTGTGCTTTGGGTGTCGTCCAAAAAAATCATTGCCAAGACCGGTGTCAAGGAGATTTTCCCCTATGTTTTCTTCTAGAAGTTTTACAGTTTCAGTTTTTATGTTTAAGTATTTAATCCATTTTGAGTTGATTTTTGTGACTGGTGTAAAATAGGGGTCCAATTTCATTCTTCTGCATGTGTTATGAAGTTTTCCCAGTACAATTTATTGAAGAGACTGTCCTTTTCCCATTGAGTATCCTTGGCTCTCTTGTCAAATATTAGTTGACTGTATATGTGAGAGTTTATTTTGGGCTCTCAATTCTGTTCCATTGGTCTATGTGTCTGTCTTTATGCCAGTGCCAAACTGTTTTGATTACTATAGCTTTGTAGTATAGTTTGAAGTCAGGAAGGGTGATGCCTCCAGCTTTGTCCTTCTTTCTCAGGATTGCTTTGGCTATTCAGGGTCTCTTGTGGTTCCACCCAAATTTTAGGATTGTCTTTTCTTTTCCTGCAAAAAATGCCATTAGAATTTTGATAGGGATTGCATTGAATTTATAGATGGCTTTGGATAATATGGACATTTTAACAATATTAATCCTTCTGATCCATGAGCATGGGATATCTTTCCATTTGTTTGTGTCTTCTTCAATTTCTTTCATCAAAGTTTTGTTGTTTTCATTGTACAGATCTTTTCCCTCCTTGGTTAAATTTATTCTTAAGTATTTTAATTTTTTTTATGCTACTGTGAATGGGATTATTTTCTTTTTTAGGTGTTTTGTTAGTATATAGAAACACAATTGATGTTAGTGTATGGAAACACAATATACTGTTTCTGTATACTGATTTTGTATCCTGCAACTTCACTGAATTTGTTGATTAGTTCTGACAGTTTTTTGGTGGAGTCTTTAGGATTTTCTATATATAACATTATATCATCTGCAAACAAACACAATTTTACTTCTTCCTTTCCAATTCAGATGCCTTTTATTTCTTTTTCTTTCCTGATTGCTCTGGCTGGGTCTTCCAGTACTATATTGAATAGGAGTGGTGAGAATGGGCACCCTTGTCTTGTTCCTGATTTTAGAGAAAAAGCTTTTAGTTTTTCACCATTGAGTATGATGTTAGCTGTGAGCTTGTCACATATGGCTTTTATCATGATAAGGTGTGTTCCTTCTATATTAAATTTGTTGAGCTCAATGAAACTCAAATAAAAGGATTTTGTATGTTGTCAAATGCTTTTTTCTACGTCTATTGAGATGACCATATGATTTTTATCTTTAATTCTATTAATCTGGTGTATTGCATTTATTGATTTGCATATGTTGAATCATTATTGCATCCCAGGGATAAATCTCACTTGAACATGGTGTATGATCTTTTTAATGTGCTGTTGAATTTACTGTGCTAATATTTTGTTGAGAATTTTTGCATCTATGTTCATCAGGGATACTGGTCTGTAGTTTTCTTTTCTTGTCGTGTCCTTGTCTGGCTTATGTAGGATAATGCTGGCCTTGTAAAATGAGTTTGGGAGTGTTCCCTTCTCTTCAATTTTTTGGAAGAATTTGAGAAAGACTGGCATTAATTCTTATTTAAATATTTGGTAGAATTCACCAGTAAAACTATCTGGTCCTGGGCTTCTCTTTGTTGGGAGGTTTTTGAGTAATGATTCAGTCTCCTTACTCATTATTGTTCTGTTTAGATTTTCAGTTTTCTTCCTGATTCAGTGTTGGTGGGTTGTTTGTTTCTAGGAATTTATCCATTTCTTCTAGGTTATCCAATTTGTTGGTGTATAATTGTTCATAGTAGTCTCTTAAGACTCTTTGTATTTATGTGGTATCAGTTATAATGTCTCCTCTTTCATTTCTGATTTCATTTATTTCAGTCTTCTCTTTTTTTTCTTACTCAGTCTAACTGAAGCTTTCTTTTTTCAGTTTTAGGATTATTTATTGACTTTACACTGTGCAAAATGAGGATTTAGCCTTCTTTCTTCTCCTTGCCCCCCACCACACAAGACCCCTATTCCCATCCTCTGAGTACCATTATAGTCTAATTTTGCTTAGGTCAACATTCAGTACTTACATTGTTATGACTGTGTACATGGTAATTATAGCTATAACAGGTAGCAAACTATGATTATTTTTCCTATCCCCACACCATTTTGTTTTCTCTGGAGTTCATTATCACCTCATTTTTTTTTTTCTGCCACCTTTTTTTGTTTGGTTGCTTCTCAGCTTCACTAAACCCTTTACCAATGGCCCATCACATTTTTTAGCTAAAGTTTGTCAATTTTGTTTATCTTTTCAAAATGTGACCTCTTAGTTTCATTAGTCTTTTCTATTCTTTTTTTCTGGTCTCCATTTCATTTATTTCTGCTCCGATCTTTGTTATTTTCTTCCTCCTGCTAACTTTGGTCTTAATTGTTCTTTTTCTAGTTCCTTGAAGTATAAAGTTAGGTTGTTTATTTGAGATATTTATTTTTTCTTAATGTAGGCATTTATCATTATAAACTTTCTTCTTGGAACTACTTTTTCAGCATCTGATAGATTTTGATATGTTTTGTTTCCATTTTTGTTTGTTTTAAGATATTTTTTGATTTCTCTTTTTTATTTTTTCTTTGACCCATTGGTTGGTTGTTCAGGAGTGTGTTGTTTAATTTCCACATATTTGTAAAATTTCCAGCTTTCCTCCTGTTATTGATTTCTAGTTTCATACCATTGTGGTCAGAAAAGATACGTGGTATGACTTCTGCCTTCTTGAATTAGCTAAGACTTGTTTTGTGACCTAACATATGATCTGTTCTGGAGAATGTTCTGTGTGTGCTTGAGAAGAATGAGTATTCTGCTGCTGTTGAATGGAATGTTCTGTATATGTCTGTTAAGTCCATTTGGTCTAAAGTATAGGTCAAGTCCAGCATTTCCTTTGTTGATTTTCTGTCTGGATGATCTATCCATTACTGAAAGTAGAGTATTAAAGTCCCCTGCTATTATTGTGTTGTTGTCTATTTGTTCCTTCAAATCTGTTAGCATTTGCTTAACATATTTAGGTCCTTCAATGTTGGGTGCATATATATTTATGATTGTTATACCTTTTTGATGAATTGACCTCTTTATCATTATATAATGACTTTCTTTGTCTCTTGTTACTGTTTTTGGCTTAAAGTCTATTTTGTCTGTTCTCTTCTGGTTTCCATTTGCATGGAATATCTATTTCCTTCTCTTCATTGTGAGCCTATATGTGTCCTTAAAGTTGAAGTGAGTCTCCTGTAGGCAGCATATAGTTGGGTCTTGCTTTCTTATTCATCCAGCCACTCTATGTCTTTTGATTGGAGAATTTAACCCATTTACATGTAGAGTAATAATTGATAAGTGAGGACTTACTAATGCCATCTTATTAATTGTTTTCTGGCTATTTTGTAGTACTCTTGTTCCTTTCTTCCATTCTTGCTGCCTTCCTTTGTGAATTGATGATTTTCTGTGGTGGTATGCTTAGATTCCTTTCTGTTTATCTTTTGTGAATCTACTATGGGCTTTTGCTTTGTGGCTACAATGAGGCTCACATAAAACATCTTATAGATATAACAGTCTATTTTACACTGATTACAATTTAACTTTGATCTCTTACAAAACTCTACCCTTTTACTCCCCCCTTTTATGTTTTTGATGTCACAATTTACCACTTTTATATGGTATATGCATTAACAACTTATTGTAGTTGTAGCTATTTTTAACACTTTTGTCTTTTAACCTTTATATTAAAGTGATTAACTCACCACCATATTTACATTTACATTTACAGTGTTAGAGTATTCCAAATCTGACTATCTGTTTACCTTTACCAATGTGTTGTATATTTTTATATGTTTTCATGTTACTAATTTGCTTATTTTCATTTCAGCTTGAATAACTGTTTTTAGCATTTCTTGTAAGGTAAGTCTAGTCGTAATAAACTTCCTCAGCTTTTGTTTGTAAGGGAAAGTCTTTATCTCCCCTTCATTTCTGAGGGACAATTTTGCTGGGTTGTGTTCTTGGCTGGCAATTTCTTTCTTTCAGAACGTTGACTATATCATCTCATTCTCTCCTGGCCTGCAAGGTCTCTGCTGAGAAATCTGCTGATAGCCTTATGTAGGTCCCTTTGTATGATAGACCGCTAGGAACAAGGAAGAAAAGCAGGAGCTATTATTAGCAGCCATACAGTGAGAGATCCTGGCTCATAGCAACCTGCTCTGCAGAGAAACCCAGCAGATTTCACCACTGAAGAAACTAAAGGCCACACAGCTGCCACAACCCCCCTACAGATATCACCAGCTTTTGCTCCACAGGCATTTGTGTTCACTGACACCAGCTGCCTGAGTCCCTCCCCCAACCTGCTGGAGCCCAGGAACCCCAGGAACCACACTGCAGCCAGCCCAGGCCAGTGCCGCTGAGCAAGTGCAAGATTCCACCCTGCGCCCCCACAGCTGACCCCACTGCTGTGTGGAGCTCTGCATGCTCAGAGTCAAGGGGAGCTACCATTTCACAAGAAAATACTATTTAAAATAATTACTGAAATTAAACTAAAAAGTAATTCAAATTAAAAACTTTAATTATTTAAAGATAAAATATTATATTATGCTAACAGTATGGCCCAACGTTTTGTCATCGCATGCATTTGAAGGAAATACGATAAATGCCTACTGAATGATTTTCCTCTACCTAAACGGCAGTCCAAAGGCCCTCTCCCCATTAGGGAGGAATTTTGTTTTTACCCCAAGTTCCTAGGTATAAGACGTGCGATACCGAAATGGGAGAACGCTTTGGTCTGGAGCTCGGGGCTGCAACTCCGCCCTTTGGCCAAAGAGAGAAAACAAAATCTGAAGGAGCCATCACAGCCCAGCTGGCTCCTGCCACAGTCCTTCTTGGTGCAGATGCCGGGCCTCCTGGGAGACCTGTGCAGGGACCTGGCCAGGGGAGGGGCCCTGGGATGGCAGGGGGTGGGGGCACAGGTCCACTGGGTCCAGATGTGCGTGAGGCTAGAACCCCAGACAGGGCCTCCCTTTGCTTCTGCCTCTTCCCTTCCCCTCAGTTCTTGTTTCCCAAAACACCCCCCTTCCCACGCATTGCTGGGAATGGTACCTTACTGAGGCCCCCTGGGGGAAGCCTGGATATTTTATAGGGTTTGTCCTGTTTTTATAACCAGGTTTTCAAAGGCCCGTGTGAGATTTTTTTATAGCTGACTCATGGTATATAAACCTGCCCCAGGGAGCTGCCAAACCCAGGGCAGCACCATCTCCTGCCAGAAGTAATCCAATTGCTTGTCTAGATCTGGGTTTAGTGCTATTGTGGATAGTTATACCTAGTCCCTGGGAACTTAGCCAAACCACAGTGCACTGTCCCCTGAACTGGAGTTATCTATGCAGGGGTATGCCAGTGCTTGGCCCGGGAACTGGAAAGTAGAGGTGGGGCTGTCGGCATGGGGCAACATGTTTTGATGGGGGCCACAGAGGAACAGATATCCGGGAGGAGTACAAGCCTGGTGTGGGGTCAAGGAATCAAACCAAGTACTCATGGAGGATGCCCAAGAAGGGGTGCCCTGACAGTGGGGTGAGAGAAGTCCTCCTGTGTACCCTGGGTGTAGGGGCTGTGAAGGTGAAGCCGCCCGTGAGGCCGTGCCCATCACATAGTAGACTCGCCACCCATCTGGGAAGCTTCCCTGCCAGACTGTGCATCTGTTCTGGAGTAGCTTAAGTTGGTTTCCATCGTTATATAGATGGGAGGCAGAACACCAGTGGGTGGTATTTGGTTGGCAGGGCTTAGAGGTGTTGAAGGTTAGTGGAAAGATAGTGGGCAAAAGAATTGTGATGTCCCTCCATGTCAAATCCACTGGGAGGGCTAGGTCCGGGAACCCTTCCTAAACCGTTCAGGGTCCGCTGAGTATTTGCCCAACTTTTCTCACCAGGTGCTCAACTCAGACAGGGAGAAGGGTGAATATACCCATGTAATGTCCCCCGACTAGTGGGGACGTCCTGTAGGGGTCATATGGCACTTGGGCCATCAGGGGCTATAGGACTGGCAGAGGCAGCCTGGGGTGGTTTGTACTCTGGAGAGCCTATTGGTGGCCGGGGTGGTGTCCCAGTGGTTTGAGCCAAGGGGCCCAGGGGTGGGTTCCTCCCTTAAAGCCACAGAGGCCTGTAGATAAGGGACCTTGGACCATTTACCCTCGAGTCTACAGAACAAGTCTAGCTGGAGGAGGGTGCTGTAGTCTAGGCTGCCATTGAGGGCCCAGAATTCCCCATCTCCCAGCGAGTACTGCAGCCAAGCTGTGTTACAGAAGAAAATGCACATTTTTTTTCCTAAGGCTGTCCGTGGGGAGAGACTTCCATTTTGACAGGAGACGACCCAGGGGTGTCCCGGCCGGGATAGAGGGTTGGTCCCCATCGCGTCGTGGGTCCTTCACCTGCAGGAGAAGGAGGGGAGTAATCTGCTGGAAGCTCCCTGGACTGGGGCGTCTGCGTTCCGGGCTGCCAGGAGTCTAGCGTCCTAGGCCCCTCACCTGAGGCTGTTGCTCTGCCAAGTGCCCGGAGCGTCCCCCGGTGCCTGCGCAGTAACCCTGGGACTCGCTCCCAGGGCACCTTGGTCTGACCAAGGTGTCGGGGTAAGTGCCCATTAAGAATAGCCTTCCCCAGGGTGCCCAACGTCTCGGGGTCCCCCTCATCCGACCCTCCATGGGCCTTGAGTGGGTGCGGAGCACTGTCCCACAGTCCAGAGCTTGTGGCCCCTGATGAGTCTCCTCGGCCCTGGGTGGATCCCTTGGGACCTCATTTCCTTGTGGTTTAAGGCCTGGCCCATGTGCCAGTTGGCCTCCTCTGTCACCCTTGTGAGTATCTGGTAGACAAAGGGCGGCTAGATTTGGGGGTCCCTGGTTTCTTCCTTCAGGATGGATCTACAAATATCTTGTCAAATATTGTTCGACAAGAGTTTTGGCAGACAGCCAACTCGGGGAAGTTACACACAACTGGCCGCTGGTGGTGTATACGACATAATACTGGGAAAGATGGCTGACTAGAATTGTCAAGAGGGTAAATTCCCCAACTGTGGGGTCTTTGACCTGCCGGAGCCAGAGGCATCCCCTGGGCCCCAACAGATACCCTTGACACACAGTGCAACTCTTGTCCCCATCAGACAAACAGGCTCTGTGACACAAGGCAGGAAGTAGGTCAGGGCCCGAGAGTCCCCAGAAATAGACACCAAAGAAGGTATGATTCCAGACGCAAAACATAGGATCAGGGGGCTGGTGACGAGACATGGTTTCTAGCAGACAAAAGCTGAAGGAGGCCTGAGGACGGGCGATCTGTGCGCCTACGGGGAGGTTGCGGGGGTGGGGAGGTGTGGTGACTTTACTGTGTACCTGTCTGTTGCACGGACGTTGTCTTGTGGCTGGCGGGGGCTAATGTCTAACCCTGTTCTGTGCCCAGCTTATCCTGTCACAGGTCATTTCTTTTAGGTGGTGAGCGCCGTAAGGGCTTTTATGTGCTCCACCTGTGCCCACAAGGATGCGGCTTTGCCCTTCCTCAGGTATAAGAAGACCAGCAAAGAAAGACAGTATGAGCATGTGGACTGACAGGACATTAGGTTCAGACAAAGGACATCAGACTGTTGATGAGGCACAATTTCCCTCAAGGTTCAGGGGCCGAGGGAGGACACTTACTTGATGGATAGAGAAAAGCTCACCTGTTGATGTCCAAGACGTCCCAGTGCTCGTCAAGTCCTCTGTCCTCCACAGGCCTCCTGGCTGGCTTGCCATGAAGTATGTTACCCGCACCAGTAGGATCAGCGTGGTGAGGTCCAGGTTCTTGGTCCACAGACACAAAAGAATTTGAGAGTGGACACACAGCGGAAGTTTTAACAGAGGAAGAATTATTAGTAAAGTGAAAGTACACCCCCGGGGGAGGGACGGGCAGGCTCGAGGTGAGCATCTGCACTGAAGTTGTGGCAGTTGGTGTTTTTGGAAGGTGGGGGTCCCGGGGTGGGTGAGGGTCCTGGAATGCAGACCAATTGGGGCATTGTCTCCACCTTCACGTCGGGGGCGGGGGGGGGCAGATTTTTCCTTACATAGGCATCTCTGGAACTGTCATGGCAATGATCCACCGCAATGGGGGTCAAAACCGTGATGTAAATGAGTGTAGGAGGCTGGGGGCTACTCTCAGTCAGGGTCGTGGGGGAGTTGCATATCCGAAGAGCTGATGCCCCGTGATGAGGACGCTGCATCTGGTGGAGTGGACTTGCTCCCAGCTCCTATCTAGCTTCCCGACTATCTCAATTTGACCCCTTTTCACCCCTTGAGCCTTCCTCACCTGCAGCCCCTCCACATTCCTTGTGGATCTCCTGGGCCCTCTCCACTGTGGGTAGCTTTATGACCCCTCCGTGCCTTGTCTGTGATGGGATGAGTGTCTCTACTGTGGGGGTATTGCAGGATGGAGGGAGGGAATGTTTCAAGGTGCCCAGCACACGTCTGATACATCCCTCTGGCTGGTTGGTTCCCTTGAGGAGGGGGTCCTGAGGGGAGATTAGCGAGCAGGAAGTTCATCAGAGGGTCTGTGCAGAGAAGGGCCGGGAGCAGGGCAGCAGGATGCGTCCCCACGAGGCCTTGGCGGGCCCTGCAAGGAGTAAAGAGCTCTGTGGCTGCCATGGCTCTCAAGTTGGACCCAAGCATCCTGCTTCCCCTAGCCAAGTCTGAGACGGACACCACAGGGGGTCTCCAGACCTGAGCACCCCACCCGAGCTGTGACCAGGCAGCTGGCACACCCCAATGTGGCCAGCCCGTTCCAAGAGACTCTGCCAGAACTTGTTTCCTATCTACTGAGTAGCAGCTAATTACACCCCCTATTTCTTATTTATTGAGTCCGTCTGTCAGGCACTGTTCTTGGCACATGACTGGGTTCCCTGGGTCTCCTCACAATTGTACCTTCACTGTTGGTGCCCATCTGGCTGCGGTTTAGAGGTTGTCTCCTGGCTGCCAGGACCCCGAGCTGGGAAGAGCAGTGTTTATACTGTGTCCCTTCACTCCAGGGTCTGGCCTTATAGCCCCTCTAGGTGAAACCAGTGAACAGTTAGCCACTGATGCTTAAGCAGGTAGTAACAGTGAGGGCGGGGATCGGAATTGGCCACCCCAAAAATATGTCTGTGCCTGCCAGAGAAACACTTTGACCCCCACCCCCACTAACTGATGGAAAGAGTTTGGGGTGGGAGGCCTGCCCCGCAGAACAGGCCATCACCATAGACATCTCAGGGTATTTGGGAGGGTTCTTGCTAAGCCATTCTTAGTTCTGGTTACCCTTTGAAAGGGACATTTACATTTGTAAAGGAAATTTCCATTTGTAAAGGTATCTTCTTTCCTGTACCAGGAAGAAGGGGGGATGGCTTCACCTAGAAACTTGTCAGAATGGAAGGTGAGGACTTAAATCTGCATGATAAACTCACCCATTGTTAATTGTGCTGTTTGGCAATATGCCATCTGACTCCCCCCAGGTTCCTATAGACAACATATCCCTGGGGCCTGGATCACCATGGTAATGGGTGGTTTTTTTTGAGCTATTTTTTCAGGAGCCGCCATTCTGTGGACATTCATCCTACAAGGAGGCATGAAGCCTGACTACACTTGCGCAGATCATCAATTACCTCATCTGTCCCCACCCCCAATCATTTCAGACCACTTTACCCCCACCCCATAAATATCCCTGAATCCCTATTTTCAGGGAAGCGGATTTGAGATTCATCCTCTCCTGTTTCCTCACTTGGCTGCCTTGTGATTGATGGGGAGAAAGAGCATTCTCTACCCACTCTGGGTCCTTTCTGGCTGGGCTACAAGTTAAATTGACATGAGGCCAAATAGCAGGAGAAAATCAAACAAAGCTTTACAACATGTATACATGGGAGAGACCAGGGAGTGTCTCTCAACAAAATGGTGGAGAGTCTCCTCTTATATAGACAAACGAGGATTTTTGGGGGCAATTGGGAGTGTCAGCCACGAGGGATTACAAGAAAAGCACAATAAAGTTATAATACAGACTTAAGGCCTCTCCTTCCACACTGACCAGTTTCTAGAAATAAGGTCATCCACCTCTCCTCCCCCTACAGAGAAGAAGATATCTTTACAGCTGGAGATAAGATAAGAACTTTGATAAGAATGGCTGTTGCAAAGACCCTCCTGGTTTATCGATACCCCGAGTCTTCCAAAGTGAGGCCTGTCCTTGGGCCCATCCCAAATTCCTTTAGACAATTGCGAGGGGAGGAGGTCAAATGTCCTTCAGAGCAAGGTGGAGAGAGACACATCTTGAGGTGGCCAATTCTGATCCCCCACATGATTAAACCCTCTCTCTGCTGCAATTTCATCATCTCGGTGTTTGGCTTTCTGGGCGGTGGGCAGAAATGGACCTGATGTGGTAACATAGGTAGGGGTGGAGTGTGGTCGGGGACAACTGGGAAATCAGTGTCCTGATCAGAGATCCATAGTAAGTGTTACTGAACCAAGTGGGCTTGTGTCCTGGTGAGTTAAATAAGACTCTACACCAGTGGAAGTTGTCTCTGACAGTAAAGTGTATTTGCAGCAAATAGGAGGCCATGAGGAATCATTTCCAAAGTCGTGGCATCCCTGAACAAAGGGAAAAAGGAACTTTTATTTTGGTTGGGAAATGAATATTCAAAAGGGAGAGGCGGGTATTTGCCTGCACAGGCTCAGTTGGAGAATGTGCTTCCACACAACGTGGCCCAAGCTCCTCCTGGATAGACATGCCGGCCCTGATATCAGTTCCCCTACCTTAAACCCAGCATATATGGGGATAAAACCAAAAGCACTCATTCTCTTTCCCTGCTTCTCTAAGTTACATTCACATGTAAGTATTGGTTTTTTAAACTTTGTATCCCTGAACTTCACATGGCAGATAGACGTTACAAATTGTTGAAAGCCCAGGTGGCCTCAAGCTGGGCTCACACTGAAGTTTTAGCTAATTACCAGTTCTTGAGGTTTGTTACAAGGAAACTAATGTCCAGAGAATGTCAAGAAGCTAAAGCTCCCCAGACCCCAACTCCTTGGCTTCCTGGCCCCAGAATCCACTGTCCACGGCGGAGCCGGGCAATCAAGGACACCCAGCTGCGCTTCCCTTATCTCACCGCCCTCCTCCCCGTGAGCAGCCTCACAGGCCAAACGCAGGCTGATGGGAAAGCGCCGACCAGCAAGGCCACAGGCTCCCCCTCCCTACAAGCAGCTGCATTCCTCCAACCTTTAAAAACCCCTTGCCTCCCATCCTTCGGGGAGACGGGACAAATTTGAGGGCTCACTCTCATCTCCCAGCTGATGTCATCCGAAATAAAAATGCTTTCCTTGCTATAAACCTGGCGTTCCAGTTCTATTTGGCCCCTCTTGTGTGGTGGGTACAGAACCTGGGTATGTGTCCGGTAATAAGATCTTTGCATTAACAATAAGGCAAAAGTCATGGGCGTAGCACTTGTGGTGAGGCTTGGTCAGTTTCAGGATGTTTGGTGGTTACATCTCCTTAATATACAAAAGGAAAAGAAACAACTTGGAAAAACAGTTAATCGCTTCCGAACCCACCTCTGAGTTTCTTGAGGTACCTAGTCGGCCACATAAGGACACCACAGGCTCTAGGAAGGGCGGAAGAACATCTTCCAGGCTGTCCTGCCCAGGGAGCCAAATTCAGAGCTCAGATTCCTCGCCTTCATGTGACAGGGTAGGCCCAAGCGGGGATGACAGTTTTGCAATCTGGTCAGGGCAGTCTTGCTCAACCTCCAGCTGCTCCCAAGCTCTTGTCGGGGCTCTGGGGCCAGGGCAGGGCTCCCTGCTTCAAATGTCACAGCTGGGTCACTTGGCTTTGGCCGAGAAGTGAAGGCTAAGTGGTGATTTCCACGGTGCCTGGCCAGGGTGTCCAGGCCTCCGCGCACGTCCTCTCCGTCTATAAGCTGTTCTTGCAGATGCAGCAAGACCAAAGGTGCAAGAGACCGCAGCTGTCCAGCATCTGCTGGAGAGTCAGCGAGCTTTGTGTAACCCGGGGTCCTCCTCCAGGGGGTGGCTCACACAAGTTCTGGGTGGGCTCCCACCTCCACGGGTGGAGGGTGAGCATGGTCAGGTGATGCAGCTCTGTGTGGCCGAGGTCTGGGAAAGGCCAGGCTGGGGTACACGTGGGTGTTCCCCATGTGCTGGTCACACCTTGGGTTGTTTTCTTGTGTGACTGTCCTTGAGAACGTGGGTCAAACCCGCCTCTAAGGCCGTGCACTGACTCTGCCCACCGGTGTGGAAGACTCCTCCTCCAAGTACGATACGCAGTGCTGGCCCGCAGGTTCTTCCTGGTCCCTCCCTAAGGGTGGACCATGGGGCCCTGCCTCAGGACGCCAATCCTCATCCACACTATGTGGCCTGGAGCCCGGGTGACCACTTGCTCCAGTTTGTCTGGGACCATCCGGGTCTTAGCACTGAAAGTGCCACATCCCAGGAAACCCTCATTCCTGGGCAAACCATGGTGATGGGTTTCCACCTCGAGCATGCCACTTTTCCTAGCTAACCCCGAAGATCAACCGGGTGTACAGGTGTGAGGGAAATCCTGAACTTCCGTTGCAGGGTCCACTCCGCCTGACAGACTCTGGGAGGAGGAGCCACAGGTGGAAGTCAGCAGCCGGAGCGGTTCAGAATACTTGCACCGTGACAGTGGGCCGCTGTCACTCCGCAGCTGCTGCTGCTGTCCTGCCCACCCTGGGGCTGGTGGTAGCCAGAGCGGAGCAGGAGGTGAAGGGAGAATTTTACTTCCCATTTGATATCTTTCTCTACTTTTACATGATTTATATGATTTTTAAAATCATGTGCACCTATAAAACTTAAATATAATTAATCAATTAAACGAGATGGCCGTCCCTCTCAGGGACATTTGCTTACATTTTGGCAGCAACACACAGAGGTTGTGACTGTGAGCACACAGTGGGTGTGCAGGAAGTTGGGCCGGGGCTGGTATTATTACAGCAGCGAGGTATCCTCGTGTTTCACAGAGCACAGCAGCAGGGCGGTGTTACTGCTTGTCCCTCATGGCAGCGAGGAGGGTGTTAGCAATTCAGATCCCATGAGAGGCTCCTGTTCCCAGAGGGCAGTGCACGCCTGCTGTCCCAGCCTGAGGCTAGGCTTGTAAATAGTGTAACCTGTCGGCCCTTGAGGAGGGGCTCTTGGACGAATGACTCCAGCTTTCGAGCGAAACCATGATCACAGAGGAGAAACACAGGAACTGTGACATTAGTGCTGATGCTCTGGCTGGGCCGCATCCCAGGTACCTGGACCACTGTTCTCTCAGACGCGGTGCTTCCACTGGGGCATCATGAGCCCCATGCCCATGGCAGCCCAGTGCCTGCCTCATCTCCATCTCCCCTGGTAGAGCTGCTTTTCTCATGTAGTGAGTGAGGAAGCAGCTGCTTCTAGCCCATCAAGGACCCCGGCAGCCCGGGTTCCTGGGTAGGAGGCCGGGACCCTCGCTCCATCACCCTCACTTTCCCACTTTCTAGCCGTGAGATGCTGGGCGGGGGACTAACCTCTCATCCTCAGTTCCCTATCTGTGTAATGAGAGTAATAGCGGCAGCCTGTGATGATGGAATGCACTAAGGTAGACGGACGTGGCAGTCCAGGCCCCCACGGAGAGGCCCCAGATGGTAGCCTCTGCCTCTTAATTGTTTTATTAAAGCCTAATATACATAAAACATTCCCAAATTGCAAGTGTCTAGCTCACCATGAAGCCTGCCACATATGGAGGAGGAGGACATTATCAGCACCCCGTAACCCCCACGCCCCACCCAGCTACCCCCTACTGTACCCACTCTCTGGGCTGCTAGCAGCCAGGATGCAATTTGCCTGTCTTTGAACTTCATACAGACGGACTTGCCGGTGTGCTGCCTGTGTGGGGGTGCCCTCACTCACTGTGCGCTTGTGAGGGTCACCTGGGGGTTGTGTGCAGATTGCTTGTTCTCCCGGGTGTCGATTGCTACACACGTCATGCCACCATCTATTAATCCGCTCCGCTGTGACAGCATCCGTGCTGTCCTTACTAGGCTGCTGTGAGCAGCCCAGGGACTGTCCGCTGGGAGCCTGGCCCAGACCCGCAGACTCAGGATCTGCATGTTAACACGGCCCCTCGTCCTGGTGCAGCCGTCTCAGGATAGGTGCTCTGGCTGCTGCGGTCCAGGAGCCTCACCTGCGTGGAGGTCAGAGCCTCGGCTTCCCCAGGTATCTGGATCTCACTGAGACTTATGTCCCTGATCAATCCAGTGGGTCCAAACTGCATCTGTCTGTTCTT
This sequence comes from Tapirus indicus, assembly GCA_031878705.1. Taxonomy (NCBI): domain Eukaryota; kingdom Metazoa; phylum Chordata; class Mammalia; order Perissodactyla; family Tapiridae; genus Tapirus; species Tapirus indicus. Next base: position 88,847,424 of record CM062929.1, on the reverse strand, counting down.
TGACGAGACAACAGGCACGTAGGCAAGCACTCTCTGAGCTGGAGGCAGCAGAACATTTTTGCAAGGAGGAGCCTTTCCTCATACTGATGGGGGCTCTGCTGTGCTGAGTGAGAGATGGAAGGAAAGGAAAGAGAGAGGAGAGGCAGGTGGCTGGAGGCTGGTGTTTTAGTGAGACAGAAAAGGGGGAGAGGGCTGGGGCAGCGACTGAGCCTGGGTCTGTGCTGCCGCCAAGCCCAGGGACCCCGATGAAGGCCTCAACTTTAAAAAACCCACCTATATAGCCATCGCCCATCCAGATACAGAACAGTTATATCATCCCCAATGTTCCCACGTCCCTTCCCAGTCAATCCCTTTCGCCCCCAGCCCCAGACAACCACTGCCCTGCTGTGTCACTGTGGGGTAGGTTTGCCCCTTCCGGGACCTCAGAGAAGTGGACTTGAACCTGTATGTGGTCCTTGTGTCTGTTCTTTTGTTCAGCATAATGTCCTTGAGTCACTTGCGGTGTCAGGTGTAGGAATGGTTAATCCCTTTTTACCGCTGAGCCATGTTCCATGTATGGATGGACCACAGTCTTCATCTGTTCACCTGCTCATGGATGTGTGGGTTTGTCCAGTTTGGGGTTGTTACACAGAAAGCTTCTAGGGAACATTTATCTAGAAGTCTTTCTGTGGCACTGTCTTCTTGTTTCCTTTGAGTAAAGATCTAGGAGAACTGCTATCTTGTGGCTAAGGGTGTATTCCACCTTGTCAGAAGCTCCCAACTGCTGTCCAGGGTGGCCGCACTGTTCTCCCTCCACAGGCAGGGTGTGAGGGCTGTGTTCCCCACGTGCTCCTGCACTCCAGGAGACGTTAGAACACGGGACTTCTGGTCACCCCGGGTGGAAAGTAGTCAAGTAGCCTCTTGCCAGGACTTCAGGTAATCAAGATTCTGCTGTGTGCTGTAGAGCAGGGCTTCTCAACGCTGGGTGCCCATCAGAACCACTTGGAAATCTTAAAACTGCCATGCCAAGGCCTCACCTCAGATCAATTAAATTCAGAATTTCTGGGGCGGTCCCCGAGTGTGAGCATTTTTCAAAGCTGTTCAGCCAGGGTTGAGAACTATTGTTGCAGAAAAGGTAGATTCCAACAAACAGAGGCATTTCATAGAGGAGGGTGGGGCTGGTCCAAGCACGTGCTGCTCTCCCCTGAAGGACAAGCGCTGCTCGCCCCAGACCCTGCCTATAGCGTTGGAGCCTTGACTCGCTTTGGTTGCCAAGGCGCCACTTCAAAGACAGCCATCCCGCATAAATATATTGGCAGCTGTGGGACACAGCCATGAGCCACCAACTAGACAAAGAGCAGGGCTACTCCACCATGAGGTTTCTTTCCAGAAAGCCTGGGTGACCTGCATAGCTGACCACTGAGTGACCCCACTTCTCTCTCCCACACCCTACTTCCCACTCTCGCCAGTAAAGTGTGAACCCACAACACCCTAGGCACCCCACCCTCAACCCCAATAGAAGCAGGACCCCAGGCCCCCACTCTCTCTTTCCCCTGCCCCCCACCTTTGACCTGGCTATGTGGCCCCAGGCGGGCTGTGTACCCTCCAGAACCTGTGAGTCATAAATCTTGTTCTTCAAAGTTCCATGAGGGTTCCTTGCTGAAGAGTGTCCTGCAGTCATCATAAGAACCATGAGGCCAGCCCAGCCACCACATCGGCCCCCCAGTGGTGGTGGGGGAATGTCTGTGGGGCTCGCTGGGAGTAAAGACAGGCCGGGCAAGTGCCTCGGGCATTCCTAGCGAGAGCATCATCATCAATAAACAGGCTGGGACAACACAACACTGCCCCTGCTCATCCTGGGGAGGACCAGACTTCCCGCCTGCCTCCTGGTCTGCTCCTTCTGCCTCAACCAAACTCATTTCTTCCTGAGCCGGGGGGCAAAAGCCAGCGAGGAGGTCCCTCCTCTCACCATTTCCAAGTGTAACCCATACAAGAACAACACTCTCTGGGTCCTGTCACTTCAGAAGGGCCTTCTCAGTCTCATTTGCTGCTTTCTCCTTCTCCTCCTGCCTTCTCAGCGTCTGTGTGCAGGCGTCACTGCTCACGCCTCTTCCTTTCTTTCCATGCCCAATAATCAGAGCCAGTCCTTAGGCTGCACATCCCCCAAGCATTGCTGACCCCTAACTTGCATTTCCTGCTTGGGATCCCTGCATTTCAGCTTTAAGTACCCGCCAGCCAACTCAACGTGTCCTCTGGGGGCAGTAGGATATCTCAAATCAGCACAGACAACACCAAATGCCTGCCTCTCACCCCTCCCTGCACACCTTCTCCTTCTCCATCCCACTGAATGGCAGGCCCATTCTCCTGCTTATTCAGCCCACACTTCTGTAGAGGCGGAATAACACCCCCAAAGACGCCCACATCCTATGTGGTGGAGCCTGTGCACATGTTACTCATATGGCAAAAGGGGCCTTGCCGCTGTGGTGAAGCTCAGGGTCTGGAGATGGGGAGATTATCCCGGACTATCCCGGTGGGCCCGATGTCATCACAAGGTCCTCACAGGAGGGAGGCAGGAAGGTCAGGGTCAGGGAAGAGATGTGATGATGGAAGCAGAGGTGGGAGCGATGCGGCCATGAGCCAAGGAACGCAGGCGGCCTCTAGAAGCTGGAAAAGGCAAGGAACAGATTCTCCCCTAGAATATCCACAAGGCACACAGGTCTGCTGACATGCTGATTTTAGCCCAGTGAGACCTGTCGGCTTGTAAGTCATAGAACTGTAAGAATCAAGTTGTGCTGTTTGAAGCTATTAGTTTGTGGTAATTTGTTATGTAGCAACAGGAAACTTGAAAGTTTGTCTTCTCTCTGTCACTCACACTGGCACCTAAACCATCAGCAAAGCCTGTCAGTTCTGCCTCCAAAATATTTCCAGAATTTGACCACCTCTCAATCCCCGCCCCCCTCCCTCACCTGCACTGGTGCGGTAGCCTCCTGAGGTAAAGATGACTAGTGGTTCCCCAACATCCATGCTCCCCTTTTTCCTTAGGAATAGAACCAATTTTTTTTTTTTTTGAATGAGAGGTACATGGTGGCCCAGAATGAAGACTTGCCTCTCTCAGCCTCCCCTGGAGTTCTGGCCGAGAGGAAACAAGTGAAAGTGTCCTATACAACTTCCAGGAAGTACCTTTAACTGGATAGAACAGCTCCTTCCTCACCCTTTCTTCATTCCTGTTGGCTAGAATGCAGTTGCACTGGCTGGAGCTGAAGCACCACTTGGTACCATGAGGCAGCAACTTAGCGGGGCAGGGAAGCAAGCTGGAAGGAAATCTGGAGTCGCAATGCCAGCCTTCACCTGCCTATCTCTGGACTTGGTCTATGTTAGAGAGAGGAATGTCTATGTATTAAAGTCTGTTATTTGGGGATTTTGTGCTGATCCCGACAAACACACATGTCCTACATGGTCTTCCTGCTTCTGCCTTTGCCCCAAGCCCTTTAGTATTTCCAACATAGCAAGCAGGGTGGCTCCTTAAACCGAGGTCGTCCCTCCTCTGCTTGAAACCCTCCAATGGTTTCCCTCTCATTCTGACCAAAAGCCAAACTATCAAGGGCAACAAGCCCTGCATGCCATATGATGTGTGCCCCTTACCTCGCCCACCTCGTCCCCTCCTACCCCGCCCTCATCCATCCGTACCCACCGCTGTCACAGTGCCCTCCTGGCTGTTTCTAGAGTGCTGCAAGTTTGCTCTGCCTTGGGGCCGGCGTGGTCCTGTTCACCCAGGTGGAGGCCCCTCCCGGGACACTGAAGGGCTGGCCTTCTGTATTCCTCCTGGTCTCTGTTCCAACGTCACCTCACCTGGGAGACCTTGCCCGACCCTCCAACCTGAAGCCCGCTCTGCCCAGTGCCTTGTGACCCTCCATGGCAGCCACTGCAGGTGCAAACTCCTTGTCCTGTGCCTTGTCCCCTCGCTCCGCAAGAGGGGTCCTTGAGGGCCGGGTTGGCAGCTCTGTACTCCTCCCTGAGAATAGCGCTGGCACGTGACAGGTGCTCGGTAGATATCTGGGGATGCATGGAGGAAAAAATGAGCTGCTCGCAGCTGGGGGCCTCGCTGCTTCAGGGGAAGCGAGACAAGATCCCGATACAGTAAAACCTTGGTTTTCAGGAAACTTAATACAACAAAACCTTGGAGAACAGGACACTTAGAGCAGATCCCTGTAGAGTCTGGGATCTTGTTTGCTGCTTCCCAACGGAGGTGGGAGGGTGGAGCCTTTTAGGGCCAATTCTTATTGAAAAAGGACCTTGCAGAGCAGAGGATAGATAATTCAGGATTTTTCCCTGAAGAAATATTTAGTTCTTCTGGGATGTCACTCTAAACCAGTGGTTCTCAAGGGGGCCAATTTTACCCCTTAGAGGACATTTGTCATGTCTGAGATGTCTTCGGTTGTCACAAGACACTGAGGGGAGGTGCTACTGGCATCTAGTGGGTAGAGGCCAGATATGCTGCTACACATCGTACAGTGCACAGGGCCCCACAACAGAGAACTCTCCAGCCCCTAATGTCGATAGTGCCCAGTGGGAATAGCCTGGTTTACACAGACCCCGTGAAGCTGCAGCATTCAAATCTTACGACCCTCGCTGGTACTGGACGCAGACTCCAGGAGGCTCTTCAAGTCCAGGTGAAGTGGGAGGAGGACTATTTTGCTTTCGGTGTGGTCAGTCCTTACTTACTGACAAGTGTTTCCATCAATAGATCAATAACCCAACAAACACTGATTATTCAGCATGTGCCTTGCACACCGGGTCATTACTTCTTATTTCTTCCTCTCCCACCTCCGCTCCCCTGCACACCCCACCCCGCCTTCGCACCAGACTTTTGCAGGCTTGCTGTGCATTGGAACCTCTTCTGATAATGAGTGAACGAATGAAATACATATCGGAAAGTAGACGACAGGGCACTCACGGAGGGGCCTGGGGCAATGTGGCTGTCTTTGGCCCAGGGAACTTCACAGAAGGGGGCTCAGCAAGGAGCCTTTGGCAGACAACCCTGGGCTGCTGGAGAGTGAAGGGGCATCTGGGGACGCACAGCATCCACCCCATGTTGGTTTATCTCATTGGTGCTCCATTCTCTAATTTTATGGGGAAAATCCAAACCTGAATTGTTCCCCATTAATCCAGATATCAGCTTCTCTTGTTGGACTTCATCTTAAAAGATGAATAATCAAAAGACATATGATGGTTGAAAATTGTGGCTGCTTTGATTCTGATGAACAAGGTCCGACATCACATGAAAATCAAGATTTAGACACCAAGCTCTGGAGGGGGTGGGGCAGAGAAAGGAGGAAGGCTGGGAGTCACCTTAGCGCAGCATGGTCAGCGTGGGATTTTTCTAAGGGGCCGCCACCTGGCGGCACCCTGCGAGTCACCTGATGGGCCATATTTGATTTTCATGTACCTTTTAGGAAGCCAGCTACTGGGCTTTCGTGACAGAATATGTCATCCTGTCTGTCCTCCCCCTGTCTTCAGAGTGTAACGCACCCACAGCACTTTAGAAATCAGAATTTCTGAAATTAGCAGACTAGGAAACATCTGTATGGTTAGCTTTGCCTAAACTTAATGAAAACTAGAATCCCTGAATGCTGGGCCCCGCCTTGCACAACTTTTGGTATGTGGGCCCCGCTGGCAGAGCAAGGCGCTTGTAGCCCTTGGGCCATTTGCAACATCGGTGTCTCACCTTAGGGATTAAGTGTTCCACTGGCCAGGGCCAAGGACGGAGTGAACGAGTGTGGTCAGGGTCAGAGGAGTGAACGAGTGTGGTCAGGGTTAGACAGGCGTGGTGCCCGTGAGATCTGGACACAACAAGAACACAGGAAAGATTATTTCAGTTTAATCCTCTCCCTGTTAGCAAATAGTTGTTTGTTTAGAGGAATAGGGCAGATGAAAACAAGAAAAAGGATTGAGGTGGAATTAATTCAAATACAGGCCGTCTGCAGAACAAGCCTACCGTGAGGAGTGCCCCTTGTCAGCCCCAGTGCGCCTGGCCCTCCTGGCTCCTCAGGACGGCTTGGGCTTGGGCCAGGTGAGCGGATTTTCATACTGGGTTTAGGACACAAGCAGAAATCTTGTCGGGGAATAATCCAGGCCCTTCTAGAGAAATCTTCCCCACAGAGGTGGAAGGACAGATTGCAGTATTGCCTTAGGTTCCTCTTCAGAGGAGCATGGGTTCTCATTTCCAACAGAGGCCTCAGCTCCGAGATACTGGTTCTGTTCCCAGACTCGCTCAGGGCCTGGCCCATCCGAGCAAGCACAGAGAGGTCTGGGAACGGGAGGACGGGAGGACGTTGGTAAATATTTGAGAGGGTCAGTTGAGAGGGTGGGGCCTGAGCTCCCGGCAGGGTGGGAAAGGAGGGTCATTTCTACCTCCTTATGGAGTAAGCACTACGCCTTTCCTTGCGGCACGCTACTCCCACAGCACGCTGGGCAAGTGGGAGAGTGGAAACAGTAAGGAAGGAGCCTGGAAACCTAAGCACCATTCTGATTCTTCTGCCTCAATTCCTTCCTTCCTACCTTCATTCAATTGTTCAATTCATTCACTGAGCACTTTTGAGGGGAGTGAGTGGGAGAAAGCCGTGGGCGAGTGCACAAATATGTAGTGCCTCGGTTTCCCCACCTGTGTGTCACGCGGCCTTTTGGCACCCAATACTGCCCATAAGACCCTCTTCACCACCAATGGACGCCCATCCACATGCTGGGGGCCAGGGTCAGCCTCGCCACGTGCGACCCAAGCAGTCGCACAGGGCCCTGTGCTCAGAAGGGCCCCAAGCTTGGTTCATTGCTTTCGGTTGCTGTCTTGAAATTCTTAATAATTTTTGAACAAGGGACCCCAAATTTTCAGCCTGCACCGGACCCAGCAGATTGTGTAACCAGTTCTGCCTGGGGCTTTGGTTTTTCCACCGGGGGAGGGAGGAAGGATTTGATTGGGTATGGTGTCCCTTAGGGACTGGGGCCTGATGTCTGAACTCAGCACCGTGGACTGGGATGGAGCAAGGCCAGCCGGGGGGGACGCTCCTCAAGAGAACTCCCTGTGGAACGTGGGTAGAGGCCGAGCTGCTTCAGGGACCAAGTGACCACATGTGTGAGAGAGTTGGAGAGAGCCGAGCCCTGCTCCAGCACCCAAACACCCTGGGAGCCAGGCGTGGACTGTGGTGAGCTGTGTCTGGCTCCTTCCTGAGGGGCAGGTGGTTTGTGAGCAGCAGAGGGCAACAGGGAATAGCCACAGAGGGGGTGAGGGACATGGTGGATGGATGGAGGCTGTGTGCCACTTCCACTAACAGCTGGCCTTGTAGGCCCACATAGGGCTGTCCTCTGTGTGTGTGTCTGTGTGTGGGCGGGATGTGTATTGGGGTCATTTTACTTGCATATGGGTACATTTGTACCCTGAGAGTTTTGAAGCCCAGAGACATTTGGGGGACAGGTTAAATGGGGGTCAGGGGACTTCTGGCTCAGGACCACTGTGGAACTTAGGAACCTCAATGTTAAGTTCATGAGCACAGGAGCCGGGCTCCACAGATGCTCGGGAAACAGTACCTGTCATAGTTGCTCTGCAAACCTGGTCGTGATTCTACACAGACGACATCAGAACACAGGAGAGCCCGGATTCTCTGCTGCTAAACAGAACATGAGACGTCTTCAAGAACTACTGCTTCAACGTCTTCAAGAACTACTGCTTCAACGTCTTCAAGAACTACTTATTGCTCCCTTATCTGGAAGGAAGTGAGGCCCAGCACTGTTTGGTGTCATTCCTGGGGTCCTGGACAAAAATTCCCACCTCCTGACCCCAAAAGGCTGCTGTTCCCATTAGACCAGACTAGGCCCCCCAGGTCACTTTCAGGTCTGCTCGTCTGGTTTTCTCTAGTTATCAAAGTCTGGAGAGCTGGCTGGGCAAAACTGAGGGAGGCTGGAGGGGAGGCGAGTGTCCTGCTGGGTCTTCCTGACCTCCCTACCGCTGACCGTGCTTATCTATCCTCATGTCTCACTTCAGGTGTCATTAAATGGTTCCTGGAGCTTCTCAGCTGCATCTGGTGATCCTAGAATAGCAGTAAGACAGTGGTTCTTAAACTGCCCGTCCCTTCCGTGGGCTCTGATTGCCTTCCACGAAATTTCCCTTTTTGCCTAAGTTAGTCAACTTCGGATTCTGTTGCTTGCAAACCAGACCCCTGACTGTTCCTGGTGGCAGGGAGGGCCTGGGAGGAGTGGGGAGTGCTTGGGCTTGGACGTGTGGGCGATGCACAAGAATGGTGTCGGCCGGCTTGGGGCCTGTGGCTGGTAGGCATGGAAATCTTGCGAGGTAACCATGGAAGAACGAGACATCTGGTCTTCATGACTCACCAGGATGTTGTTGAATTTAGTGTGCTTGCTTAGGAAGCAGGGCCCATGTCTCTGAGCCTGCAAAGGGGTTGCGAGGGGGCACAGAGGTGAGGACAGACTCTGCCTTTCCCCTGGCACACCTTTCTGGCCAGGTGAGCTCGAGTTGTCGCAAGGGGTGTGTGTGTGCTGACCAGACCTCTGACTTTTCTGCAAGTTTGCTCAAGAGTCTTGAGCAATTTCTCTGGTGGACGGCGCCTGGATGCGGAATGTGAGAAGGCTCCCCTCCAGGAAGAGCCCTGCAGAGGGAGGGGTCTCAGTTCACCAAGAACAGCATGCTTGTTTGGGTCAGCCACGGTCCACAGGGACGTTGGGTGACTGTGTTCTCTCTTTGAATAGCAGAGAATAATCTGACCTTCACCCCAAAGTGAGGCCAGGAAAACGTGCTTTCTCATAGATGCATTCACTGAATGAGCAGCTGACGCAGAGCAGCTGACGCATGCCGGCAGGGTTGTATCTCCTGCATGAATGCTGGTTTGCAATTGCACCTCTGAGAGGGACAGGGCCTCAGGTGAAGGCCACAGGGAGACGTTCCCACTGGTCATTTGCTCAGGAGTTTGAAGGAAACACATTAATAGGCCCGTGAAACATGTGGCAAATGTGCAGCTTTGACATTGGGCCACGCTCCGCTCCCAGGTGTAGCAGCCCTCCCCTTGGGCATCAGGGTCACCCCCTGGGGCTATCTGCCTTCCTAGAAACCTTAAGCAGAGTTCTACGCAGTGCGCAATCCGAGGCTCCTTTGTGCTCTGCTTGACACCGAGACAGAGGGTTGTAATGAGGGCCCCAGTGAATCTCAGTGAATGGCCTCCTTGCGCCCTGCCCCTTTGCCATGTAGTGTTGATATTCTTCCCATCAAGGAGTGGGGCCTGTTTCTCCATCCCCTCAGTCTTGGCTGGCCCTGTGAACTGCTTTGACCAAAAGAATGTGGAGGAGGTGACATGGGGCAAGTGCTGGAGCCTCCAGAGCCCCGACCGCTCCCGCTGTCACTCTCTTGGAGCCCTGAGACCTCCATGGTGGGTGGGAGTTTGGTCCAGCCTGCTGGCGGATGAGAGGCCACATCAAGGGGGACTGAGGTGCCCCAGCCAAAGGCCAGCAGCAACTGCCAGCCAGACATGTGAGTGAGGTTGTTGTGGGCCGCCCAGCCCGGCATCAGCTGAATGGAGCCACACAAGTGAGCCCAGATGAGTACAGGATAATTCCCCAGACAGCCCACAGAATTGTGAGAAATAATAAATCGTTGTTATTTTAAGTCACAGAGTACTGGGTTGGTTTGTTATGCAGCAGTAGACAACAGAAACAGATACATACTTGATGATCTTTTTGGAGAGTGGCTGGAAGGTACCAAGTGGCCACTTTTTGTACTTTGAATGCAGCATCGACTGCTATATATAAGCCTAGGTCAATAAACAACAGTCTAAATTTACTTGGAATTACCCAATTCATGAAATTCACTCTCCATATAAAAACTTAATAGTTTTTTTTTTCAATTTGTAAGTTTTGGACCAAAAATCAGTTATTTTCACATGTTCTTTGTGAGTCAAGAATTATTATGATTATTATTTTTATTTATTAATTTTTTCTGGAGCTATGGCCCTGAATCTACCAGAATCAATTTTTAACATGCCTTCATGCCTAGTATTTAGGGGGTGACATATGATGTCTGCAGTTCGCTTTACCTAATTAGCAATTATAAAAAAACTTCACTCCATATTCCAAAGTTATCGCAATCATCAAAATCATTTTTGAGAGTTTATGACATCTACTAAACACGACGATGATGAAAAGTTTAAATATGTTGTTCTTTGTCCGCACTCCCCAGATGCCCTCTCCATCTTCCAGAAGTGTGTTCCCAGTGAAAGTGCCATAGGCTAAAGTTTAAGAGGAAAGGAGAGACAAAGTTGGGGAAGAAACTCAGCCAGAAACTATTTTGGAGTTCCCATTAAACTCGACACCAAGGCAGGCTTGGCCTTCAAGGACTGCTTGGTTGTCACACCTGTGGGGAGATGGTGGAGTCTTCTTCATCTTTGCACCTCAACACCTGGCCCTGGGCCCCGGCTGGGATTCTCCTCACAGATGTTTGGGGGGATAGTGGAGAAGGAAAGAACTTCCCAGGTCTTCGTGAAGACATCAAACCATGTCTCCACTGAGTGCTCCACAAGGAGAAGGCGAGAGACTCTGACATCCGAGTTCCTACAAAAGGTAAGTGTTCCTGGAACCAACCATTCCTTTGCCCGGCTTCCCGTGGGAAGAGTTCTTCATCTAACAGCATTAGATGCTAATCCTTGAGCCAAGATGGTAGGTCTTAATAACCCTACAGAATCCCACCACCCACCTAACCCTGACATCGTTAACCTCTACCCAACTGACATCTCCAGAGCTCTCTCCTCTGTCTCTACCCTTGCTGCCCCCTCACCAACTCCTCAACTCTCCCATCTGGCCATGCCCTGGGGACACCTGTCACTGCCCTATCCTGCCATTTTGGGACTGTTTGCTTATTTCTCTGGCTTCTCCTTCTTTAGGCAAATTCTTGGAGGGCAGGGTTGTGTCTTGGTCATTTCTGTTTCTTGGGCTATAGCTTAGTGCTCGACTTAGGATGGGTGCTCAATGTGCGTTTTTGGAATAAATGAACCAAGCAATCTTTGAGAGAACAATCTGGTCACCTGAAAGCAGGGCTCTGAAGTAGCCTGTGTTTGTCATTATTTCTATTTCTAAAAATTAAAGACCGATAAGCCTTTTTGCCAAGATCATTTTGGGAACTTGTCAATGTTTTGGAGAGAATGTTCTGGTTGCTCTTTCCCTACTTGCCTTATAACTCCAGAGACAAGCACAAAAGCAAACATGTAACTTCCCTGAGCTTCATCAGCCAAAGCAATGAAACAATATATTGTTAGCTCAGAACCTTGGTGCCAAAGTCACCAGCTTGTGATTAGTTCAGTACCACCCGTGGTAGTCGTAATGCCAGGTGGCTGAAAGTACCTAGCCTCTGGTGGGCAACCAGCCCGGCAGTTTCCTCCCTGCCTCATTATCACTCCTAGAATGAAGATGGCCTCACTCTGGACCGTTGGTACACAGCTGGCCTCAGTCCCGGTGGACTTGCCGTGCCAGCTCTTTACTGGAAGGTCTCAGGCAGACCGCATAAGGCGGAGCAATTCCCCCTTCCTTGAATTTGTGAAGAAAGGGCGGCTCTTTTCTTGTGATTAGCAAGTCTCTGTGAACGAATGAACGAACCGAAAAACCAAGTCTCTGAATTTTTGTCCTGTTTTTCCATGTCCCTGAGAGGGCACATACCAGAAAACATTAGCAGATGACAATACTTGGCATCATTTCTCATCTTCTAGGATTAAGGATTGCAAATGAAAACCTGCAATGTCCTTGTTGTTGCCCCATCATGCGTACTCATTCATTCATTCATTCAACAGATATTAACTGAGTGCCGACTTAGTGCCATTAGAGATGCAGCAATAAATAAGAGTCATGGTCCTGCCCTTGAGTGGTGAAAACAGACAACACACACACACACACACACACACAGAGAAAATGACAAAGAAGTTTGGGCACACCTGTGTGTTGTGAAGGAAACAAATAGGAGAATGAGATAGAATCTAGAACTGGCATGACCCATTTGAAAATAATTGACTCATAAAGAATAAGTCACTAGAGTAATAAAGTGAAGATAGTTGTAGGTAGGATTGTCAAGAGAAGGCCTAAGAGTGGACATTTAAGCCAAGCCTTAAAGATGAGGAGGGGAAGATCATTTTAGGCAAAGGGAACAGTTACTGCAAATGCTTTGAAATGGATAAGATGTGGGACTATTCAAGGAACAGAAGGACAACCCCAATGGCTGGTGCCCAATGTTGTGGAGAAGAGAGTGGCATGGGATGAGTCTGGTGGAGTCTCCAGAGACAGATCACGTTGGGCCCAGGTGCCAAGGAACAGAGAGGGATTTTTTTCTTGCCCAATGGGAAGCCACTGGAAAAGTTTTAAGCATGGCAGTGATGTAATGTATGTACATTAAAGGGCATCACCCCTGAAGCCCTATGGGAAATGAGTTGGAGAGCTGTGGGTGGGGAGAGAGTGGTAGATGGGCATGGTGATGGTGGTGGTGGTAAGGGTGGTGATAGTGGTGGTAGGGGTGGGGGTGAGGATGTTGGTGATGGTAGTGGTGAAGGTGATGGGAGTGGGGGTTGTGGTGGTGGTGATAGTGATGGTGGTGATGGTGGTAGTGAGGGTCATGGTGGTGGTGATGGTGGTGAGATAGTGGGGATGGGGTGGGGGTGGGGGTTGTCGTGGGGTGATACTGGAGGTAGGTTGGTAGTGAGAGTGGTGATTGTGGTAGTCGTGATGATGGGGCTGCGGGTAGTGGTGGTGGGGTGGTGATGGTGGTGGTGGTGAGGGTCGTGATGGTGATAGTGATGATGGTGGTGGTGGTGATGGTAATGCTGGGGGTGGAGGTGGAGTGAGGGTGGTGATGGTGATGATGGTGGTGAGGGGGTTGGGTTTTGGGAGTGGGGGTTATGGTGGTGGGGGTGGTGACGGTGGTGGTGAGGGTGGTGGGGGTGGGGTGGTAGTGGTGGTGGTGGTGATGGTGATGCTGCAGTGGGGGTGGAGGCAATCTGGAGACATTTGAAGTAGTTGAGGAAAGAGGTCACAGTGGCCAGGGGAAGTGTGGCAGTGAAAATGGAGAAAAGGGGCCATGGGTTGATGCATTTTGGAGATTATATTGACAGGACTTGCTGATGGGGTGAGGAAAAGGGCGGAATCAGGATTTTTGCCTTGAACCACCGCGTGCTAGAAGAAGCCGGAGCCCCATCTGAGCCCATTTGGGGCGTGAGGTCCATGAGGCGCTCACGTGGGGTGGTCCCCAGGCAGTTGGAAAATCAAAACTGGAGGTCAGGGGAGAAATCAGCCTGGGTTTGCAATTGGGTGCCATCATGCTTAATAGGGTTCTACCCATTCACAGAATGGATGAGTTTGTCTATAGTGAGAATTTCAAGGGGTAAGAAAAGGGCGTTCAGGTGGTGAGGAAGCAGAGGGAGGGGCCAGCGGCCGGCCTCTGGGTGAAGCTCCAAAAGGGCAGAGAGGGCTGGTGGAGCAAATAAGCTGAAGGAGAAAGGAGGTGGCAGTGCCAGGATGGGGTGTTTGAAATTCAACTTCAGACGTGGTCGAATGGCATGGCGTAAAGATGATCCCAATTAGTGACTTCTTTCTAGAAGGTGCTTCGTTATCATCTTAATTCCCCACAGTGTGATTCATGCAGAGACAGTGGAGCTCCAGGGCATTCCATCTGAAATGTCACTTCTAATTGGGGAGTGGGGTCTCCCACAGATCACCCAGCTGCACCACCCCATGGCCAGATCCGCGGCTGAGGCAAGAACACGTGGCATAGACAGCTGCAGACAGATCACAGAGAGAAGAGGGACAACGCTGGGCACGAGAAGTTGGGCCTTCAGTTAAAGTGAGAGAGGAGAGACAAGCTGAGCTGTGGGAAGGCCACGGGGGAAGGGGCTGGAGACGGGCAGGAGGAGGAGGGGCTTGCAGCTTCCAGGCACTTGCCGACCATCTCCCCCACGCCTGGACAGCTGTCCATTGCTGCATGACACATCTCCCCCAGACTTGGGGTTTCAAACAGCAGTAATCATTTACTATGTCCCACGGCATCCCTGAGTCAGGAATTCAGACACGGCACAGCAGGATGGCTTGTGTTTGCTCCATGATGAGACTTCATCTGGAAGAGGTGAAGGCCAGGGACTGGAGTCATCTGAAGTCTTCTACCCACGAGCCTGCAGGGGCTGCTGGCTCTCAGCTGGGACTCCACATTTGCCTACCCAAGTGGCCTGGGCTTCCTCACCATGTGGATGGTCCCATGGGTGAGGAGAGAGAGAGGGAAAGAGAGACAGAGGGAGAGAGACAAAGGGAGAGAGAAGGAGAAAGAGGGAGAGGCATGTGAGCACAATGACTCGGCACCCTCTCTGGGCCAGGAAAAAGCAGTGATGAGCAAAGCTGGCCCTGCCCTCTGCTCGGCCCCACAAGGAGTGAGCTCCCCATCGTCTCCTTAGGTACTCGGTGCAGGCTGGGTGACTTTTTTAAAGGTCCCTGTGCAACAGGGGCAGCCCGTGTGGGGCCCTCAGTCCCTCAAGGTCTCCGAGGGGCGGTGTATCTTTGAGGGTCGGAGGGAGGTTGGGGTATGTGTGGCTGGTGGGTGGAGGAGACTTTCATTCCGCCCGGTCATTGGCTCCTGGAAAACCGATGTTCCTGTCAGGGTGGGATTAGATAGTTGATTTGAGGTGTTCTTGCCTTCTGCCTCAGATGTATGTCTGGAAAAGAACTGTCAGAGAATTCCATTAAAAGTCAAAGCCTTTCATCATTTTTCAAAAATTTCTGTAATGTTATAGTTTTCAGAATAAAAAGCTTGCTGTAACTTTAAGCCCTGATTCTCCTGTGTAAGAATCACAGGTCTGGGATGCTGTGCTGATACAGGGGGGTCTTTTGTTTCCACCCCATGTCACAGCTCCCGGGTTTTTGTGAGACAGAGCTATGGCATCGTGTTCGGATCAGTGCATGAGTGAAGCTGCTACTGCAGGTGAAACTCCAGGTCTTGTGCATCCCCTGGCCATCCCGTATAAAACACAGTAGTTAAGCAATCAACTCCCTTGGGATTTGTTGAGTGAATTTGGATTTTTGTATGTTTCACATATTTTGTGTATCATAACTCAATGATGGTGACATTTTCTTGGACTCTGGTTCTGATTTCAAAGCACTGAGTGGGTGTGCAGTGCCCCGTGCCTGATCGCTGAGGATCTGCAGGTGTGGTGTGGAGAGGGCCGTGGTCAGTTTTAGAAACTAGTTTTCACCACAAACAGTCCATGCGATGAGGTGGGCTCGGGTGGTCCCTGACTTCTGGAATTAGCAGCTGTCAACAAGAGGTTCGCAGAGTCCTGTGGTTGGGTAAATATTTTCAGTTGGCCAATCGTTTCCACCCAAGATACAGTGTGCGTACAGGGAGATGGCTTCAGGGTCCCTGTCTGTGGCACGCCCTCTGTGGAAGGCTCATTCTGGCCTTGGTTGACGGCATGAGGGACCCGGGCGAGTCCGGGGAGTGTGTGCCCGTGGAGCTTGCTAGGCAGAGACATCATCACGAGGCCTGGAGAGTGACCCCAGAACAGGGTGGGGGAAAATGTAAAAGTAACTATTAAGCTGAAATGAAAAAGTCAATGTTGAGGGAATCATGGGTAGGACAAAAAATGAGAATAGCAACAAAGGAGATACCCAGTGACCCACAAGTGGTCACAAAAGAAGAGAGAGCAGTTTGGTAAGTGGACACTTCTCTCTCCTTGCCCCTCCCCCCCCGTCCCTGCCCTGCCTAGTGCCCTGCAGACTGCATCCCTCACCTGGATTATGGCACTTCTTTCCCCGCCCCACCCTACCTCAGCACCACACCTCACAGTGGCTGCCCCCCATGTGGCTTCAGTCCCACAGGGCTGCAGGAACACTGAGCCCCTCACCCCTTCAGCCTAGGGTGTAAACAGCTCCCAGGGGTTGCCCATTCCACATGCTTCGGCATCCCTGGTTTGTTCCCTTACACCTGCACACATCTCCCTCCGTTAAAAGTTCTTATCTAAACCATCTGAGTTAAAGTCTGTTCTCTCCCAGCACCCTGATGAAACAATAAGAGGGAACTTTTTAATCACGCCAAAACGAAACAGGCTTCCTGTGAGTTCTTGCCATTAGAGATGCTCATGGCAAATTTGGATGATGTGTCAGTTCAGGTAGCAGATGCCAAGATGAAATTGGACATGCAGGAGACTTATGGGGACCTCGTTGTCTACAGAGGAGAAAGGGTTGAGGGAGCCAGTGCAATGCAGCTCTGACATTCATGAAAGGAGAGATCCAAGGATAGAGGACTGGGGAGCGAGAGCTCTGAGAAACCCTAGCCAGCCCAGGGGGGGCCTTGGTGCCAAGGTTGCCCACTGGAGGGCTCTGACTCTGCAGGAAGGTCGTGCTCAGTCATCAGCTGGGTGCAGCCAGGGGAGAGCAAGGTCTTGGTGGAAATGCCACAGTGGACCTGAAGGTGTGGCAGCTGGGGGCTGTCAATCATCTTCTCTTGGGGAGAGATCTGAGTGGCACACCTCTGAGGAGAACCACTTTTTGGTGATGTCTTGGAGGCCAGGGATCCTGGATAAGTTGACCTCCAAGCTCTCTGCATGTGTTTCTGAGCTCACCTTAGGTCAAGTGTGGGTTGTCCCATCACTGCCCTTCCTGGGCTGGACTTGTCCAGATGAACTTCCTCATCACAGTCACCACCTGGTTTGGTCAGGAGCCACCACTGGTGTGGAGCACTGGAAGTAAGTCCTCAGAGGAGGCCCCCCAGGAGAAGGATAATGGATTCCTGATCTGTTACAGAACGTTTTATGCCGATTGAAAACAAGCCCGATGTGTAGGTGGCCTGGTATGTGCACTGTTTAATTTTGAGAATGCAGCCGCAAGAAGCACCTGGAAAAATATCTGGAAATGTAGATGCTCAGCTGCTGAGCGTTCCACGTGGCAGATGCTCAGCTGATAGAGACGGTCTGAGAACTGGGCCTTGGTTTCCTAGGTCTTCCGCCTCAGTGGGCTCCAGGTTTAAGGCAGGGTGCCAGTGTTGCACATTTCATCTCTTGTCTTTAGCCCACCAGTGACTTCGGCAAAACAAGACAGTGAAACCAGCCAGATGTGCATGAAATGACTATATATCCCCTTTTGATGTGTGATACAGTGGGGCTTATTACATCTTCAAATTTTCTAGATGTTTTTTGATATTTGCATTGTATTCAGTTAATTGCCTACTGGGTGCTCAGCTTTATAATATAGCAAGAAGTCTCAGAACCACTGAAAATAACAATTAGGTCCTATTTATTGAACATTTAATATGTTTCAGGCAGTGCGTGAAGTATTCTTGTCTTTTTATTTTTAACAATTTTATGAGATAAATGTTATTATACCCATTTATAGGATCAAAAAACGAGGTCAGAGCTGGTGAATAATTAGCTCAATATCACACATCTTATAGGTGGGGGATCAGAGATCTGGACCCTTTCTGTGACTTTCCAAACCTGTGCTTTGACCAGGAAATCTGTGAGAAAAAGGCAGAAAGCACTAGCGACTAGATTTTACGCAAGGTTGTTGCTGCAATATTGAAGAAGGGAGAAGAGAGGGAACAGAAGTCACTCTTTCCCCTGCCTGGTCTTGCAATTCTGGAAACCTGCTTCTTAGCAGACTGTAAATACAGCACCTCTTCATCCTGCTGGACTGGAGATGTGGCCCCTGGGGGAGATGGCTCTTTGTAGGACCTGTGGTCTTACCAGTGACTTCTTGTTGGGACTTGCTGAAGTGCCTTGTGGGTGAACATCTTTAGTCCCATCTCCCTTCAAGCTCTCCATCGTCTGCCACATGATATGTACTATTTTGCTCTTTTAAGGTAATATCTGGAGGAGAAGTAGGATAAGGAATCAGAGATCCTCCGGGAATTTTGTCTAACCACTGCTAGCTGCTGCCCCTGTGGTGAATCAGCTCCCTGGAGCATGCTCTCCGCCTCAACTCTATTAGCAGGGAGAAAGGGGTGTTTACCATCCCTTGGAAGATGGAGCGTCAGAGTCACGTCCTCCTTAGCATATCGTGAAGGCTCTGGCCAGCAAATTGTCACACCAGCACATTAGCTCCAAGACAAACAGAATCGAGTGTGGCAGCACCACCCACGTTAGGATGGGCCAGTTCAGGCAGAACTGGCTTTTATTAATAAGCAGATGGGTGGGTGGTGAGAAGCCCCTTCTCCTTCCCCACCTACCTCCCTGTTCTCCATCACAAAGCTGAGAGTGCTACCGTGCCAGGTCCGTTTTTGCCCGCCCCCCAGAAAGCCAAACACCGAGATGACGAGATTGCAGCAGAGAGAGAGTTTAATTACAAGGCAGCCAAGTGAGGAAATGGGAGAGAATGAGTCTCAAATCCTCTTCAAATAGGGACTCAGGGATATTTATGGGGTAGGGGGCAAGGTGGTCAGAAATGAGGTGAGGAGGTGAGGAGACATGAGGCAATTGATGATCTGCGCAAGTGTAGTCAGTCTTCATGCCTCCTCGAACGACACATGTCCACAGAATGGCGGCTCCTGAAAAATAGCTCAAAAAAATCCATTACCATGGTGACCCGGGCCCCAGGGAGATGTTGTCTATAGGGACCTAGTGGGAGTCAGATAGTGTATTGCCTGAACTGCACAATTAACAATGGGTAAGTTTATCATGCAGATTTAAGTCCTTGCCTTCTGTTCTGATAAGTTTCTAGGTGAAGCCATCCCCTCTTCTTCCTGGTACAGGGAAGAAGATACCTTTACAAATGGAGATGTTCTTTGCAAATGTAAATGTCTCTTACAAAGGGTAACCAGAACTAAGAATGGCTTAGGAAGGGTCCGCCTGGTGGCGCAGCGGTTTAGTTCGCACTTGGCTGCCCGGGGTTCGCTGGTTCGGATCCCGGGCGCCTGCCGACGCACTGCTTGTCAGCCACGCCGTGGCGGCGTCCCATATAAAGTGGAGGAAGATGGGCACGGATGTTAGCCCAGGGCCGGTCTTCCTCAGCAAAAAGAGGAGGATTAGCAACGGATGTCAGCTCAGGGCTGGTCTTCCTCACACACACACACAAAAAGAATGGCTTAGGAAGAACCCTCCCCTCCCCAATACTGATACCCAGAGATGTCTATGGTGATGGCCTGTTCTGGGGGCAGGCCTCCCATCCCAA
This sequence comes from Tapirus indicus, assembly GCA_031878705.1. Lineage (NCBI taxonomy): Eukaryota > Metazoa > Chordata > Mammalia > Perissodactyla > Tapiridae > Tapirus > Tapirus indicus. The sequence goes on along the minus strand of CM062929.1, from coordinate 88,828,269 downwards.
ACTCTTTTAGTCAGTTAGTAGGGGTGGAGGTCAAAGTGCTTCTCCGGTAGAGATACACTTTGGGGTGGCCCATTCTGATCTCCCCTAGTTACTAGTTGCTTAATCATCAATGGCTGTTTGCTGGTTTCAAGAGCGTGCAAGATTCATGGATGGAGCAGGGCATCGGAATCCCAGGAAGTACCCTGGAATCTGGGCTGTTTTTGTTGTGGAAGTCTCTGATATGCAGCCACGCTGCTGAGATTTTTGTCTCTTTTACCATTTCTGTGGCCTATTTCTGTTTAATGGTGTTTCCATGTGGCCGCATTTTAGTTCATTAAGTTTCGTCTACTGCAGTTCATGTCACTGGACCTTTTCCTCGAAATAGTTGTCCCTGTTCTTCTGTGCCCCCCAGGGGACAGCCCCTTTTAGATCCCAAATGTGGAGATACTCTCCTCGTGGTGGGAGTAGATTCCTTTGGTCTCCTCTGACCTCACTCCTTCTATTGTTTTCTGCCAACAATAACACTTACTTCACAGCCCAGATGCACAAGTGTGTGCAAAGTTTTTTCCTTGATAGCTCATGTGGTTGATTAAAGATGGCTGAAAATTCTTTGCTGCTCTTTCCAATGAGAGGTGGCGTTTGATTCCCCTCCCCTTGAATTTGCGCTGGCCTTCAGGATGACTGGACTGACAGACTGCAGCAGAAGAGGTGTGCCAGGGGCTCAGGCCTTGAGAAGCAGCACAGTTTCCCCCTGCTCCCTTGGGCTGGCTCAGCTTCAGGATGTTTCCTCTCGGGACATTCATTCTCTCAACCCAGACCACACACTGCGCAAAGCTCAAGCTGCATGGAAAGGCCCTGTGGAGGCACGGTGCCAGCGGCCCCAGCTGAGCTCCCAGCATCAACGGGCAGACACACGAGTGAGCCACTGTATGGGCCTGCTCAGGCTGCATAACAAAGTACCACAGACTGGGTGCCTCAAATGACAGAAACTTTTCGTCTCTCAGTTTTGGAGGCAGGAAATCTGAGATCAAGGTGACGGCAGAGCTGGGGCATTCTTTCCGAGGGCTGGGAAGAGAAGCTGTGCCATGCCTCTCTCCCAGCTTCTGGTGGCTAGTTGGCAATCTTTGGCATTCCTTGGCTTCTGTTGCAGCACCCCAATCTCTTCCCTCATCTTCACGTGATATTCTCCCTGAGTGTGTCATCTCTGTGTCTAAATTTCCCCTTTTCATAAGGATACCAGTCATTGGATTAGGACTCCACCTACCCCAGAATGACCTTGTTTTAACTTAACTAATTACATCTGCAACAACCCAATTTCCAAACAAGGTCATATTCTGAGATACTGGAGGTTAGGACTTTAATATATGAGTTTTGGGGACGAGGGACACGATTCAGCCCATAATAGCCATCTTGGATGTTCAGCCTGGTTGTGCCTCCAGACTACTCCAGCCCCAGCCACCATCTGAAAGAAATCTCCTGAGAGACCCCTCGTGAGAACGGTCCAGCTGAACCCAGTCATCTCAGAACCGTGAGAGTTAATAATCAATAGTTGTTTTTAGCTACTGAGTTTGGGGTGGTGTTTACATAGTAGTAGTTGACTGTGACCCCAGATGACTGTTTTCGGAGAACAATTAAGTATCAGGCTGGGAACATTGGTTTTTAAAGATGCTAAGGTCCCAAGTGGATCAGCTCCCATATGTTTTTGGGAGTGATGCCTAATGGTGCTGTTGGGGAGAAAGAGCATTCTCTACCCACTCTGGGTCCTTTCTGGCTGGGCTACAAATTAAATTGACATGAGGCTGAATAGCAGGGGAAAATCAAACAAAGCTTTATAAAACATGTATATGTGGGAGAGACCAGGGGGTGTCTCTTGACAAAATGGTGGAAAGTCTCCTCTTATACAGACAAATGAGGACTTTGGGGGGGAGTTGGGAGTGTCAGCCGCGAGGGATTACAAGAAAAGCACAGTAAGATTATGCAGATTTAAGGCCTCACCTTCCACATTGACAAGTTTCTAGAGATGAGGTCATCCACCTCTCTTCCCAGTACAGAGAAGGAGATACCTTTACAAATGGAGATTTTCCTTACAATTATAAATGTTTGGTAAACAGAACTTTGATAAGAATGGGTGTAGCAAAGACTCTCCCAGTCTGTTGATAACCAGAGTCATCCAAGGTGAAGGCCCACCCCAGGGACAGGCCTTCCATCCCAAATCCCTTTAGAGAGTTGGTGGGGGTGAAAGTCAAAGCCTCCTTCAGAGCAAGGTAGACAGAGACACATCTTGAGGTGGCCAATTCTGATCCCCCACAGTGCGCTAACTATTTAACAGTCAAAACAAAGTTCTCGTGAGTGGCAGGTTGTTTTACTTAATGTTATTTTTCACAATAGCAGCACTGTATGCTTTGTTAGCAACTCTGGCAGCTTCTTGCTTTTATCCTTGGTCAGAGCACCAGCCTGTGCTGTGTGTGAGATCTGGCCAACCCCGCAGTGAAGGAGTACAGGCGATGACTGTAGACTCTGTGTATTATGAAGGATGGCTTTTTTTTTTTTTTTTTTTTTGTAGGACGATTAGCCCTGAGCTAACATCCGTTGCCAATCCTCCTCTTTCTGGTGAGGAAGACTGGCCCTGGGCTAACATCCATGCCCATCTTCCTCTACTTTATATGGGACGCCGCCACAGCATGGCTTAACAAGCGGTGTGTCAGTCTGCATCTGGGATCCAAACCTGCGAACCCCGGGCTGCCAGAAGCAGAGCGCGTGAGCTTAACCTCTATGCCACCGGGCTGGCCCCATATTAAGGCTGGCTTTTATGAATCAACTGTATATATGAGTGTATATATATATGTAGTTAAGTACATTTTAAGCATAATTTAGGTGCAGTTTATACATTTTGCATTATTCAAATGAGACGCAGTTGGCCTCCAAGACAGGCCTCTTGCTATGGAAATATATCAGAGAAAGTGACAGAAGCCATTTGAAATAATGATCAGGCAGATATTTTGATTCAGAGAAATATGGTTTACACGGCTTCTCTCAAAGTAAAGCACAATGCGATGGGCCCACCCTTCCCCACCTTCCCCCTCCCTTCAAGTTGTCAGGAGGCCCTCAGTTGTCCTTTAGAGGTAGGGCATTTGACAGAACAGTGGGGTCCTTTCAGAGAGAAGAGAGTGGGAAGTCACTTGTAAGATTCCTGTTGAGATGGTACCTGCTCAGGAACCCCTCATCTCCAGTACTCTGTAATCCCCAGGGTCTCGTGTCCTGAGTGGTCCAGAGGTGACACCAACTGCCTGCCCCAAGCCCTCCTCGTTGGGCTGACAACTCACCGGAGCTCTGTGTCACACTTAAAGACATCTCATCCAGGGAGTTATAAAGTGGTTTCCATTGCAGATTATTATTTTTTTTCCAGAATATGCTTCCAAAAGTTACCTGCTTATGAAAGAAGAAATCATTTTTCCCCTGGAGCCTGACTGGCCTGCGTGCTGTCACCAGCATGTGGATCTCTGCCAAGAGAACTCACCTCTGTGTTGGTGCCCCCAACATCTGGATCCTCTCTGTGCGGCTCAGGGGTCCACCCTTTCCTCCCTGCCCCCACTGCCCTGCAGCAGAGGGAAGCGACATCTCTCCGGTGGAAATAGCTGGGGCTAAGGTCTGGGTGTGGCTGCCTGCCCTCTGGGGCACCTTGGCTTCATGCTCTCTCCCAGAACAAAGCGCCCTCCCTCCACTGCCATCACTTCCCAGTGTCATTGTCTGCCACACCCAACCTCTGCCCGGAGCATCGCCCCATCCGAATTTTTGCTGGTGAGTTTCTCTGAGGGGTGGCTGGGAAGGGAGGTGGTGGGACCTTGGTGACCCGGCATAGAGGCCCAATATCACAAGAATAAAAACCCTGACTCAGATGCAGAGTTGCCGGAGGATTCAAGCCAAAGTGTCACAGGACAGCTTTGGGGGAGGGGTTCCCCAGGAGAGAAGGAAGCCGGTTTACTGTGGATGCAGGTCTCCTGACTGCATGACCCACCCAAAATGAGGGTGCAGAGGCTGGAAGCCAGGGCCTCTCCAGGCCCCTCCAGCCCCTCATGGTCCCTCTTCACTCCGGTGCTCTGAGCTTCCCTGCGGGTTTTCTCTGACAAAACCCACACGGCTGCCCTGACTTCTCTGGCGAGGTCCTGACGGAGGGGCTCCCAGAGCCTCAGCTGTCAGAGTGGGGGCCCTTGTGCACAGGGCTGAGCCCCTCGTCCAAACTTCGCAGCTCTGCCGTTGCAAGGGGAGACCAGCCTTGGTCTAGGGCTCCTTTCACCTGTGGGCGAATCATCGCCCAGAAATGAACAGACCGAACAGACAGGAGGAAGGGCCCCAGGTCTGCCATTTTGCCAGGAGGGAGGCTTTGGAGGGAAGGATTGAAAGTGACACAGAGTTTGTGGAGCGGCTCTCAAGGATGCTCTCCTGTGCACAGAGCCCAAGAGGAGGGAAGACGGGGTTGCGCTGCCCTTGCCTGGAAGGGCAAGCCTGCTGGAGGCCGCACCAGTTAGGGTCCAAGGCAAAAGGCATACCCGTGAAGGGGGTGAGAGGGCTGGTGGGACTCGGGGCCAGATATGCCAATCAGGAAGGCTGGCTGAGACCTGACTTAACCCTAGTCTGTCCTGGAACAGGGAACTCTTCTTGTCCTTGGAGGTCCCCTGGGAGGGTGGGCCCCTGGGATCTGAGATCCCATTTCACCAGTATCTCCCTCGGCAGTGCTTCATCCCCTTCCTGGCAGAGAGCTCCTAAAATTCTTGGAATTTCCTGTGACAAGAGAACCTTTTGTTATGTTAACAAGGTGACTTTCGGAAAGCACCTAAGGATGGGGGCTAGTTGCCAGGAGAGCCAACTTTGATTAGAGGGTTGGAACTTTCAGTTCCACCCAGACCTCCAGGGAGGGGAGAGGGGCAGGAAGTTGAGTCACTCACTCACGACCAATGATTTAATCGATCATGCCTACAGAATGAAGCCTCCATATAAACCCAGAGGGAGGGGGGTCTGAGAGCTTCCAGGTTGGGGAACACGTGGGGATTTGGGGAGAGTGGTGCTCATGAAGAGGTCACGGAAGCTCCATGCCCTTTCCCTGTACCTTGCCCCATGCATCTCTTCCATCTGGCCGTTCCTAAGTTATATCCTTTTATAATAAACCGATGAGCTAGTAAGTAAAATCTTTCTCTTGAGTTCTGTGAGCTGCTCTAGCAAATTAATCGAACCCAAGGTGGGGGTTGTAGGAACCTCTGATCTATAGCCAGTCAGTGAGAAGCACAAGTGACAACCTGGACTTGTGATTGGTGTCTGAAGTGGGGGCAGTCTTGTGGGACTGAGCCCTTAACCTGTGGGGTCTGACACTATTTCCAGGTAGACACTGTCAGAATTGAGTTGAATTGTAGGACAGACAGCTGGTGTCAGAGAATTGCTTGGATGTGTTGGGAAATAACCCACATATTGGAATGGGGTACTGAATATTAGTCTCCTTCCCTCAAGGACTCAGGGGTCTGCGGGTTCTAAAGCTTCTGGACAAAAGGAAGGCATCTGGGAGAGAAGGGTGAGGCGGTAAAGGGAGGGTCGGGTGAGGAGAGGCCAGGGAGATCATGGAAGCCTCCGTGTTAACCTCTGCACACCAGTGCTTGGGCCCCCAAACTTTTCAGAGGCCTTTAAAAGTGCTTCCAAATGATATAGGAATGGTCCATAGGCACATGAAGAGGTGTCCCCAAATTAAGCCCTTTTAAGCTATCAGGAAAAGGCGTTCATCAAACACAGACAGTGAGGGTCGGCCTGGTGTGCTCCAGTCACGTGTGTCCATTCTTTTTGGAATTGTCTCCTCTGGTGGGCTTTCATTCTTTTGGAAAGTTTTCCTCTGGGATTCTCTGCCCTTAGATTAGTAAACATGTCATTAATGCTCGGCCAAAGTCAAACAGAAGCTAAAACACAAATGACGTTGCAGGATGGAAGCGGCAGTCTCGTGCTGGTTTTCTAGGTGAGGCTTTTGAGCGGTGGCATGTTTTGTTCCACTGAGCCTGGCCTCCCACCGCTCAACCTGCCCCAGCCCTCTTTGTTCTGCGACAGCTGAAGAAAGCATGATCTCCACCTAGACAGAAATTTTCTACTCTGATCTTTTGCACATCCTTGGGCAAGGTCAGCCTCTAAACAGGAGCACTGGCATGGAGAAGACCCTCAGCAAAGACCATCCCCCCTTTATGATAGCTGTGCTATGAAACAAATGACAGTGAGCTGGAGACGCTCCATGGGGGGGACAAGGTCCAATGCCCCAGTATCCAGTGGTCACCCTGCCTGACCAGTCAGGAGCCTGGGGAGGAAGGTCTTACTGAAATCCAGCTCATGGGCGGCACGTGCTGGCAACCGCGTGTAAAGGAACTCTCCGCGTTTGTTGTGACTTGACTCAAAGACGTATCTGGTCTGACACCAGCCTCAATATTCTGAGAAATCTAGGAAAGGCAATAACCCTGGTTGAAGAGTGTCGGCTATTTGCTGTGTGTGCTTGGTGCCCCATGGCACAGCACACATGTGTGGGCCATTTTGTGTTTTGAATCATGTGTCACCTACATGCACACAATTCCCTAGAGAATAGAATCAAGGCCTCCAGTGTCCCCTGGGGAAAACACCGAGTCAGTCATGGCTCAGGTTGAGAGGAGCAATGGGAGACCTGACAGGAAGTATTTGCTCGTGCAGCCCAGGTCTGGTCCATAGAGGACGTTCAGGGCACTCCAAATTGGGGAGCTGGCTCCTGGTCAGGAGAAATCCAGACTTCCACAGGCTGTGAGCATCCTAGGGTGTTGTCTGCACATGGGGTGGCCCGGGAGTTGGGTCTGGAGAGTGTTCGTTAGTTGATTCAACATTCTTTGAGCACTCCCTGTGCTGACACATGTCAGGGGCTGGCACTACTGTGGTGGGCACACATCCCTTCCCCCAAGGGGCTCAGGGTCTGGGCACAGAGATAGGAGTGACTCGAGGTAGACTCGAAAGCACACTTCAGGACAGGAGGACAGGTGCTGGGGTAGGGGTAAGCCGCCGCTGTGATGGGCACAGAAGATGCCACCCTGTGCAGGCTGGGGCATCAGGGAAGGCTGCCTGGAGGAAGCGAGGTCTAAACTGAGCCCCAAATAAATGGGAGTTAGCGGGAAAGGATTGGGCAAGAGCACTTCCACTTAGGGACCAGCAGAGCCTCTTCTCCAGAGAAGAGTGACAGCAGAATGTGTCTGGGCTCTGAGCATGGTCAGAGTATTAAGAAATGACGCTTTCTTGGTAGGCCAGGCCAGTAGGGCCCTTAAACGCCTCATCTGAGTTTAAAGTCCTCTTCATCTGCGGGGAACCCAGGGAATGGCTTTGTGCAGTGGGAGTCATACACTCACAGAATAGTGCTGTCCTTCAAGCTGTTTATTGTGGCCACGAACCAATAAAACCATGCAAAGCATTCTGTTTTCTGTCTTTAGAGAAGAATCCTAACTCTTTTTGGCAAAATGAGGGAAGGAGTACTCTAGTTACTGGGATGTTGGGGTCACACAGGTTATATGATTGGAGACGTTGGGTTTCTGGTTATGAGAGAAGAGTGACATATCAGAGAGATGAGCAAACATTGCAGTGGAGACACGTGCCCTGTGCAGAGACCTCCCCTTCACATGACATTAATAGGATGGCAGGCTGTGGTGCCAAAAAGTATTTCACACAGTCTCTGGGGGAGGGAGAGGCGTGGAGAGTGGGCAGGCGCAAGCTCCCCTCTGAGGGAGGACATAGGCCTGTGCAGAAGGTGATGCATGGCTGCCTCCACAGGTGGATCTGCGTGAATCTAGGGCAGAGTGAACCTACCAGGCGGCGTAGGAGGGGATGCAAGAATGACCCACAGCACAGACAATGGGCTGTGTGGACACAGAGAAACCAACGGGCAGTGGGCAAGCCCCAGGCATCTTTTCTGAACACCACACAGTCAAGTGGCTTCTTTCCTCAGTGGTGGCTTTTCCGGGAAGTCTGGCCAGTTTACCATTCTCAAAGGATGGAGAACTCTGTGTGTGTGTGTGTGTGTGTGTGTGTGTGTGTGTGTGGTGCATAGGGTATGCATGGGTTTACTATTTAGGAAAAAAAACTGTCCACTTACAAGCATGTTTATGTTTTGTCTTTGAGTTTTGGGAAATTCACATTTCTCTTCATTCTGCTGGTTAATTCCTCTGGAAGACAGCAGCTGGGAGGCAAGGCTTTTGGCCATTGCAATTCTTGAAGAGGAACTGTGGGGGTGAAAGGGAAGGGTCAGTGGATCAGGGATCACTCTGTGAGAGCAGGTTTGCTGGATTTAAGGCACTTTCTACTAGCCCGACGTCTATGATCTTATCTTATCAAGGGCTACGAAGCGCGGTTCTGACACTGGCGCTCTGCTCTCTTCACCCATCAGTGCTGAGGAGGAGCTGGTAGTTTGCTGACATGAGTGGGCCTGAAGCATGAGCACCTTTCAGGCTGCTTACGAAGAGGCTTAACTGTGTGTTTTCATTTTCACTGATTAAATGCCTTGATTACGGCTGACCATGCGCATTCCCTGGTTCCTACAGTCATTCTATCCACCCCGGCACACACACACACGCACACACATTCATGCACATGCGTCGCTTCAGCAAAAGATCTGGTTTGCTTCAAATGCCCAAGTGCTCTACAAAGAAATCCGAAGAGCATGTGAAAGTAAGACCTGGACACATCTGTGCCTAAATCCATCATGAAAGGAAAAGAAAAATTATTTGGAGAGGTAGATTCTTTCCTTCTCAGAAGGCAATAAAACCAGAAGCCAGGTACAATAGGGAGTGGGGAGAGTGGTTTTCTCAGGACGGTGGGTCTCAGACTGTAGTGCCCATTAGAACCTCCTGGGAAGCTTTAAAAACCCTGCTGCCCAGGCCACATCCCAAACTAGTAAAACCATCTCTTTCAAGGGTGGGGCCCAGGCATCAATAATTTTAAAGTTCTCCAGGTGAGTCTAGTGTCCAGTCAGCACAGAGAACCATTGTCTTCGGAGGAACAAAGAGGCAGAAGTGAGGTGGGCCTTCAAGCCGCACTGGCCCTGCTGCCTGCACCACGGGTGTCCTCGATGACAGCCCCAGAGATGACTTTCTGGTATGTGGTTTCCGGTTCCAGGTGGGGTTTGCCCTCTGATATGGATAGTTGCTGCCGTGGCTCATTTCCCACCCGTTACTGCTTAGGATGTCTGCATTTTCCCTTAAGTCATCTGACCTCCTGCTGGGTCTAAACCCCTCAGGAGAGCACTTTTCTGCTCCCAGGGCCTCCCCTTTCTGTGCTAGGATGACAGAACTGAGCCAGGTCACTCCACCTGGACAAACACTGAGTCGACATACCAGAAAGACCAGCTTTTGGTGGGGGACACGAGAAATGTATTTGCTCTGCATGAAGTCATTTTCAACTTGATGCAAGGCTTTGGTTAGGGCCAAGACTCAGGAAAGGAGACACCGCCAGCATCCGGGCACACTGGCCCGCTCTCACTGCATTTCTGCTGCGCTCTGAGTTCGTACATGGAAAGTTGTTTCTGCTTCTGATGTGGAGCATCTTCATCTGAGCCACCTCAGCTCTGGCGCATGGAGGAAATATGGGCAGAAGGAGAATTTATAAGGGAGAGAGGCGGGGATCCCCTTCCACCTCCCGACCTGCTGGGATTGTTCTCACTCACCTGTGATTTGAGAGTGAGGGGCTGGCTCTCGGCTCAGGGCTTGGTCTGGTGCTCGTTCAAAGTCCTAGCCAAGCTGGGATTGTAGCAGACAGGGAAACGGGCTGTGGCACTGCCTTCATTTTCCACCTCAGCCAGGGGACACTCCGGAAGAGGGCGTGGGGGCTGGATCAGCACCACATCTCCTTCCTGCTCGGTTTGTGTGCGAGTGTCCTGCATGTTACATTCTCTGTGTTAGGTTGACATCTGCCGGCTTCATGGTACGAAGACCCTAGAAGACCCCAGTGTGGACAGGCGGCTGGTTCACATGGACATTGATCTCTGTCTCCTCTCCCTGGTACTCCCTCTCCCAGTCTCAGTGGGAGGCCAGGTTCTTTGCTCCCCTGCATCAGGGGAGCTTGTGTGGGACTTGAAGACCATCCCTCTCCTGGCCTGAGTTCCTGGAGGGGCTTCTGCTAGAGGGGAGACAGGTAGAGGCAGCAGTGACCAGAAAAAGGGGAGTTTTTGCCTCTACCTGTCTGGGGATGGGGCTTGGTGGTGCTAAGGGTAGGTCTTATAACAATCAAGGGTCTCAGAGGGGGCGGGGACTTATTCCTGGGGCAGGCCGGCTCTATCCCTGTCTACCACAGTAATCAGGGCAGCACTGGGGTGAGGCAAGAGAGACACAGAACATTTAAGGAGGTGCCTTCTCTCTGGGTCATGAAAATGCCAACCCGGCACTTGTGCCACCCAGAGAGGGAACGCCTCCTTAAATTTTGTACCCTAGGCACTTTCTTGCTTCAGCCTAGTCCTGACCCTGACAGTAATTATGAATAGCACCCTTATCACTCAAAACTTGCCCAGTTTGGAAGACAAATTAGATGGACATCCTACTCAGGGACGAATGGTGGCTCTGGTGTCCCTGGAGAGGCTAGCCCTAGGCACCTGGGTCCCAGGACCCGGAAAGGTGGCCATGCCCTGAGCTGGGACAAGAGGTTTGTGTGTTTAGAGCATCTTTGGGAGTTTGGGTGATGAGGAAGTCCACTGTGCTGGACTGGAAGCCAGAGACCCTCCACCATTTTGTGGGCACAGCGTGGGCCTCCTGGTTCTCCTATGACCCCACAGGTGGGTGAGCCTAGTACCAGTGAAGCGGACTTTGTTGCTGGCTGAGTGAGATAGTGGATTGAAGTCAGACTTACAAATATTCAAGAAAATAAGGAATATGTATTGGCTTGTATCTGAATCTGAGGAGAAATGCCTAGAAGGACAGGCAAGAAACAGGTCACCCTGGTTGCCCCCAAGGAAGGTAACTGGGTGGTTGGAGAGCTGGGGGGAGACAATTTACTCTGTATACCTTTTTGAATGTTGTACCATATAAAGGCATCAACTACGAAAAGATAAATGAAATTCAAATTAAAAAGAAAATGAAAAAATATGAATTTTTTTCCCCATCCACATTTCTAGGTGTAAGATGCAAACCAGCCATGCAAAAGCTGGTCCCTTCAGATGTCTTGCATGCTGCTGAAGGAGGCCACCAGGACACAGTTTAGGAAATTCTTTCTTTTTCCTTTTTCATATGTGCAGCACGCGACAGTGTGTCTCATACGTAACAAGCAGCATTCAGTCAATAGTTGTGGGATGTACTTCAACTCTATATTGGCCCCAGTCTAAGATGAGGCAGTTTTTTGTTTGTTTTAAAGAAATAACATTCAAAAAGGCAAATCGTGCTACTTTTGTGGATTCTGTGCATAAAGCCTGAGTGTCTCTGCTCCTCGGGTGCAGAATTCCTTAGTTGGAGGGGTTACACTCTGGAAATCATGGTGGAAATGCCTTGTTGAATGATTCTCTCTACATCCATTCACCAGCCCTCTGTCTGCCAGGCATGCTTTAGGCAGAAGGGATGCAATGGTGAGCAAATGTCAGAGGCCCTCCCCATGGGAGTTAATATCGGAGTGGAGGTGGGGAGCAGGGACAGACAGCAAAGACATTATATTCCATGCCTGCAAATATTTAGGGCCAGGCAGAAAGTACCGGCAGCTGGGGAGTGATGGGGGTTTGGGTGATTACTGTTTCACATCAGGTGGTCAGGAAAGGCCTCCCGGAGGAGGTGATATTTGAGCGGAGATCTGAAGGGAGTGAGCCCACCAAGTAAATATCCTGGGAGAGCATTCCAGGAGGAGGGAATAGCCTAGGCAATGTGGTGGGATTGGTGGAGGGAGGACAGAATAGGGACAGAGACGAGGATGAGATCAAATAGTGGGGCCATATCACCTGTTAAGGGCCATGGCTTTTCCTCAGAAGGACAAATAGCACTATTGCAGGGCTTTGAACTAGGGAGGTTTAAGAGGAGCATCTGGGCTGCTGGGAGGCGTCTAGACTTCCTGGCAGGGGACAAGTTGGGGGGCACTGCAGGAACCCAGGCAGAGGAGGATGGGGCTGGGGCTGGGTGGTCAGAGCGGATGTGGTGGGAAGTGCTCGGACATCAGAGAAAAAGAAGACTCGGATAGCTCCAAGCTGCGGCAATGATGGAGTTACTGTCAACCGAGGCGGGGAGAGGTGTGGGGGGACAGGCCAGTGGGGTGTGGAGGAGTGAGAGTGAGTTTGGGCCGCTCAGGGCACCTGTGAGGTTGCTGAGCGAGCACGTCTATGCTTGTGCAGAGCTTAGGGGCAAGGTGGGTGGAGGTACAATTTGGGAGTTGTCACATACGGATGGTACATGAATCCGTGGGCTGGAGAGCTCTCCAGAGGCGGAAGAGTGGACAGAAGAGGCCTGTGGATGGAGCCTGGGGCCCCCTGATATTGGGGAGGATGAGAGAGGGCAGGGGGCAGACAAGACACTGGGAGACACAGGAGGGCCACTGTGCCCAGGCCCTTGGAGGTCAGATACCGGCCAGTCAATGCACATGTTTCCGACCCTCAGGTCTTCCACCTTCGGGTTGTTCTGAACTGATGGGAAATGAGAACAACTCTCATGAGGGGCTTGCTAGGGAACTATGTGAGTCTCCTGGCCAGGAGGCAGAATTGCGTCATTCTTTAATGTTTCCTAGGAAAAGGAGTGGAGTTTTCATAGGACAAGGGGCATTTCTATTACTTTTCAGTTTTCTTTTCTTAGGAAAGTCAGGTCATTTGTTTGTGTTTCAGAAAGCGCCCTGTTGCTTTCCAACACGCTCACCTGTGGAACCCCAAACTGTCATGGCCCTGGTCCAGAAGATGTAATTGGACATTAAAAACTAACAAGGGCACTACCTCTGGGTGGGAGGTGCACTGCGCTGCCCCCCAGTGGATTAGCTCTGCAAGGGGGACAGTGGTGGGCCTGCTGGGATGAGGCCCCTGGGAGGCCACGGGCAGAAAGAGCTTGTAATGTAGGCCTTGTATAGTGTTAGGTGTCTATGGATGGGACGCTTGGGCACACCGCCCAGGCTGCTTTCCTTCCGGGACACCAGTGTGTTCCTCCCATCCCACACTCCCTGGACATTGGCCAAAGAACAGTCTCTTACTAGCTTTTTTTTTTTTTTTTTTTTTTGCAAATCACAGCTCACTCTATCTGTGGGTTGGGAACAAGTTCTATGGGGGAGAAATGGGCTGAGATGTAATAAAAGCTCATGACAAGCATTTCCCTTGCATACTTCAGAAGACAGGAGGTCAAGTAGCTGAGTTAACACAGTAGTGTGTTTCCAGAGAGGTCCAGATTGTTTGGATCGGCTGTGTCTTGCTTTCTCGTGAGCACCTGCCTGCTCCCCAGAGTTAGGAACAGATGGTTTCCTTAGCTAAAGGACAGTTTGCAGCAGGGTTTAGCAAACTGTCTCTTGCTGTCTCTTGCCAAAGACTGTTTGGAAGTAGGTGACCTGTTCACATAAGGCCATGTGTCACTGGCTCCCCATTCGCAGCTCAAACTGTATTCCTTCTCATCCTGGGTGAGAGAAATGGAAGCGGGCCTTCTCTTCATTCTTCCCCTCCCTCCTGCTCTAAGTTCCCGAGCCCAGGTAGGAGCCGGGAGCATGAACAGCACCTGATTGCTCTCAGTCCGTGGAGACAGAAGCAACCTAGAAATGAAGAACCTTCCAGCACAGGAGTTACTAGATCTCCTTGGATGGGGGTCCATGTCTGCTCATTCCAGGGTCTCCACTGAGACGAGGCCTAGGAGAAGCTCCAGGGTGTTTTCCTCCAACCATGTGAAACTCGTTCCAGGATCTCATGGAGCCAATGATGTCATCTATAGGCACTATGCTCCCTGATAGTAAAAACCTAGATTAAGTCAAAGCCACTCAATTCCAAACAACGGAAATTAGAAGTGAAAGAATCTATGTCCATCCCTGGCTCAGTGTCCAGCATGCAGTAAGTAAGTGCCACAAAATGTCAGCTCTTCTCCTTGTCAGTTACCAAACATGTTGTGAAAAATAAACAAAATACTCCCCAAATTAGAACTGGAGTCCACCCAGGATCCTGAACCTTCTAACAGCAATAATCCATAACTGAATTATTACTGTATTTGATAATTGAGTTATCAAGGAAACATACTTTTGAATTACTAAGGCACTTCTAACAAAATTTTTACAAAGAGTTTTCAGTTAACTAGAATTAAATTTGATACGGCCTCCTGGATTATGATAGACGAAGTTTTACTCTGTTCCCCAAAAGCAGCAGCAGCCCCCCCTTCCCCGACTCCTCCATACTGTATAACTCTAGAGCACGGTCAGCTGTTTCTTAAAAAGCTAGAAGTAAATATTTTCTGCTTTGCAGGCCAGATGGTCTCATCGAAACTACTCAGCTGTGCTGTTGTAGAGCATCCACGGGCACGTGTCAGTGAGAGGGCACGGCTGTGTTGCAAAAAGAGGCTTCCAGCCATGGGCCATGGTTTGCTGACTCCTGCTCTTAGAGAGGTGCTATCCAGTAGAAATACGAGCCACACGTGTAATGTTACTGTTTTTGGTAGCCACATTATAAAAAAGCAAAAAGAAAGAGGTGAAATTAATTTTAATAATTTAAATAAAATAAAATTTTAAATAATTTTAATTTAAAAATAAATTTGTTTTAAAAATTTTAATAAATTATTAAATTTAATAATTTAAATAAGTAATTAAAATTTAATACATTCAATAAATTAAACTTAATAAGATTTTATTTAATCCAATACATCTCAAGTATTAGCATTTCAAGATGTAGTCAATAAAAATGAGATATTTTCCATGCTGTCTTCAAACTCTGGTGTGTGTTTTGCATGTCCAGCACATCTCACTTGGGGGGATAGAACATGTGTCCAGTGGCACCACCCTGGCCAGCACTGCTCCAGAGAGTGTATTTCACAAACTGTGCTAAATCCATCTTTGCTGGCTGAGTCAGTCTCCAATCAGCTTTCTGTTTCTTTCCTCTTTGGAAACACATTGCTCAGGTCTTCTCCATGTGAAGGGCCAAGAGGGTGTGGGGGGTGGGGTTGTGTGTGTGTATATGTGCCTGAGTGTGCATGTGTGTGCATGCTTGTGTGTGACTGTATGTAGCAACCTCATCCTCTGTGGGAGGCAAGATTATGAGGATACAATCCCTGTGCCCAGGGAGCCACCAGGAAGGGACGCAGGATGAAAGGAATGCCCATAAAATACAATCCGCGGCAGGGTGCCAGCAGGCAGGGCTGGGCCAAGGTGCGGCCCCCAGAAGTGAGAGCACAGGCTCAGTGCGGGAGCTCAGAGGATGGCGGGTTCTCATCACGCAGTGAGGAACGGCAGGCGGCATCGCAGGGCAAGGACAAGGCATCGAAGCCTCTGCGAAGGCAAGAAGGTTCTGAATGCATCCGAGGAAGCATGAGGGCTCTGTCTGGGACCCAGGGGGAGGTCTGAGAAGGGGAGAGGCTTCGCTTGAGCAGTTCTGTGGAAAAGCAGATCTGGCAGCAATTGTTGGAATAAGCTGAGGCGGGGAGACCAGAAGAGAGGCTCCCTACGCAAGCCCGGCTGGCCTGGGGCAGAGACGCCCGGGAGGAGGGAGCAGGGGAACAGAGTGGTCACCCGGGCTGGGCGCAGCAGCAGGTGGGCGTAGAGGAGCAGGCGGAGGGGTTGGGGGAGACAGATGCCGGGGACGCCAGCGCTTTTCCCAGAAGCAGGGCGGGTGTGAGACCAGGGGATGGGTGTGGGTTTGGCCCCGTGGAGAGACCCAGTCTGCACAGATGTTTGGCTTCCCCTGACGTGCACCCTGTTCTCAGTCAGAGAAGGGATGAAGGCAGCGGGGAGAGGTTATGTGGGATCCATCGGCGAAGGAGTGAGGGGGAAGCTGGGGTGGGAGGAAACTTCGTAAGGAACTCCTTTTCCTCAGTCATATGACTTCTATTTAATTTAAAGGTCGCTTCAGCATCCTAGTAATGAATGGAGATTAATGCCTGTCTCTTTACTTAACATCCTGACCCTTGTTATCAGGCACTTTCCTCTGACATTTTCTAAGATCAGATGAATTTCTAAACTTTCTTGGGTTCTCAGGAGGACTTCAAATGCTTTTCAAGACACGAAAGTCTTGCAATATCCCCTTCATCCTCTTGCATCACGATTTGGATAGAATTGTGTCAACACATCGCATAGTGTTTTGTTTGAAGTCCATGATGGGGACAATTTCATCCACTCTGTTGTCCTTTAAAAATGCTATAGGTCAGTCCTAGAGCACAGAACTCATTTGGGACTGTTCCAGGCCTGCCGCTGCCAATGAGAGGCCATGTGATGGCCGGGAGCCCCTAGCTTTGCTGGTCTTTCCAAGTGTGTCAAATGGGGGTGAGATGGGGACCCTGTCGCTGCGTTGCCCCCTCTGTTCCATAGAGACAGAGGGTTGAGGCTGGTCCTTCAAGCAGGGGATGAGAAGAGGACCTTCAAGAGGACTTTTCCTCCCTTTCCCTCTTAAAACAGAAAAGTGAAGCCGGTACCTGAGGGGCACTGTAGGTAGTAAACCAATTTGCTGTTTGTCCTGTTTAACTTGAGGAGTGACCCAGGGGTCTCAGATTGGTGAGCTTATTTTCCAGAGGATTTGTGAGCTTGCTTTGCAGGAGAAAGAGATGCCCTCGGGGAGGTTGCAGTCACCGAATGACCCGCCCTCAGCAGCTGTTGAAGCCAGAAGTCAGATTGCCCAGAGACTTGTCAGGAGTGACCCCGTTTGTCTCTCCGAAGCCCCTCCTGCCAACCCTTAGCTCTATAAAACCCCCGATTTCTGTTCTCGGGGACGTGGATTTGAGCAAACCCAGGCTCCCACCTACTCATTTGGGCCAATTCAAATAAAACTTTCCCCATCTCCAAGCACCAATGTCTCAGTGTTTGGCTTGCTGGGACTGGGGACAAGAACTTGAGATTAAGAGGTTCTGTATCAAAAGCACCCAGTTTTGGGTTCTATGTAAAGTTTAATTTTGGGAAAAACATATGTCCCACAGTGTGACATCTGATTATCCTTTTCCTCCTGGGGAGGGCATGTGGATGTGGGTGTACGTCATCCCAGGAGGTTGAGCCCTGCTTGACTCTCTGTCTCTTTCACCAGCCATGGCAGCCACAGAGGAGGCCATAGGTGGAGATGGCAGAGCCACTGAGATGCTCCCCTGAATTATTGGTGGAGGAGAGTCGCCCTGAAGAACTGTCCAGATGTGCGGCAGCCTCTGAGTGAGCAGGAGATCAATGCCCTCTGTGTTAAGCCCCTGACATCTTGGGGTTCTTCATTTCTGGAGCATGGCTTCACCTACCCCTACCATTAACTCTGTTAAAAACAGCTTTACCTGGGCCACAGTCCTTTCTAGCGCCTTGAGCCCATTGCGTTCTAACTTTCTTTTCCACATAAAGAGTTTTTATTATTCTTTGGTTGCAAATTGAGAGACGCCCAGCGCCGTGCAGGCAACAGAAGGGTGGTGATGAGAGGGAGCAGAACCAAGACAGTGGAGGGATTTGCAAGGCCTAGTGGGTCCGTCCTAGCTGGAGGCAATAGGATGTGAGTGGTTAGAGGGTCTTTGAGGGAGGAGCCTGGGGAGGTCTGGGCCTTGCAGGGAGGCCTGGCGGCAGGTGGTGGGGGTCTGAGCATGGAGACCAGTGTGCAGCAGCTCTGTGCTAGAATGTAGGAGAAGAACCTCCCCCAGAGGTGCAGGTGCGGTCCTATACATCAGAGATCCAGGGTACCAGGCCTGGCATGCAGGCTGTCTCTCTCAGGACAAGGGAATGATGGTAAGGCCTAAAAGTCATCATGGTGTTTCCCATGGGCTAGTTGCTTTACATGTGTTCTCTCCACTTGTTACCGCATCCCTACCAAGGAGGAAAGTTATCTCTACTTTGCTCACAAGAGAAATGCAGCTTGGAGAGGTTAAGCAGTTAATTTCATGCTATCTGACGCCAAGGCCGCTACCCTTTCCTCCACACCAAGTTGCTTTTCCAAGGAGGGACTCCCAAACAAGGCTGGAGGTGGAGTTTGTTGTCAACAAGAAGGATCTGAGGGCGAGTCAGCGAGGTGTCCTGCCCAGGGGTCTTAAACTCTGGGACACGAGGCCCGGAACCCTTTCCCTCCTGGGGTTCCCTGGCTGGGGGTTTAGGGGCTGGGTCCGAGACTGGAGGGGCTGCCTTCTGCTCTATCAGTCTCCTGATCAGTGGTTACAGTGCAGCGATGGGGAGCAGGCCCCGTTCACTTGTCTTCTGGTCTCGTCGGAACTTCTCCTGTGGAACGAGGGTGTGGACTGCATTGATGAGCTCCAGTGGTGAGCGGTGCTGGGCCCACCGGATGCCCTCCGGCCCTCCTCCAGTGCTGGGCCCTCTCCCCAGTTGCTCTGGAAGCATCGCCTGCGCGCTGCAGCTCTTCTTCAGTGGGCAGCTCCAGCGCAGAGCTCCAGGCTGAGAGTTCCCTTGCTCCTGCAACCCCGGGCAATGCCTGACTGGGACTGTGAAAGGCCACCTGTGCCTGGAGTCATGGACTCTGAGCAGGACTCACACCCCAGAGTGCCTGCCTGCGGGCTTAGACTGAGGCACATCTGTATGGTTTCCCCTGAGTTGTCCAGTGCTTGGCTCCTGCTCCTTCCCTGCCGTTTCTCCTGTCCCTCACTTGCGCCCCCTGCGAGCCCTTCCTTAATAATCATTGCCTGCCAGTCTTTGTCTCAGGGGCGTCTCTGGGGAACTGACCTAAGCCACACACCTCTTAAATCATACCATTGTTTTTGACATAAAACCTGTAGTTCTGATGGAAGGATGAGATATGTGGGGATCTGAGGGGGAGCGAGGCTAATAATTTGGTATCCCTTTAACTTGACATTCTTTAAACGTTTGGCATTTATTTCAGGGGAGTGGAGCGGGAAGAAATGACTCTCTTACTAATAAAAGCTGCACCTGGAATCAGATTCACTGGAGCGGAGTCAATATTCTGAAATACCCAGCAATGCAGTCCCCATTTTTCTATACTTCCTGTTCTCTCTTCAGTTATCTTCACAATTTCCTAAACAAAACAGCCTCTCCAGAGGCGTATTTAAGGGATTAAATATAGTTAGTAAAACAAATCACTATTTTCTGATACACAGTGTTAGCCAGGCTTTATCTGCTGTCAGAAATTCAGGGATGATGACAGCTGCTTTTTCCAGTGACTGTGGCTCTAAAGAGAAAGATCTGGGAGAGAAATAAAATTTCTTCATATGATGATCAGGCATAACAATGTCCCGACGGCCACCATATTATACACATTTGAGAAAAGTCCCAGGTAGGTATGGTCTCATGTGGAGCTAGGGGGATCCGAGGTCATCATAGGGCAGGGCTGGGTCAGACTCTCACTCCACCTGGAGAGTCTTCAAAGGGAACCTGAGAGCGCAAGTACTCGCTCTCTCACTACACTCTGTGACCTGGAGGAGAGAGGGGAGGCACCGTTGATGCCGGGGGGGGGAGCGCCAGGCTGGTCATTGTGGTGGGATAACTGACACCCTTAGCTATTGCCCACTGCCGGGCACATGTGTTAGCTCACTGCATCCTCACAGCTGCCCTGCGAGGTAGGGGCTACCACTGTCCCCATGTCACAGGGAAGTTAAATGTCCTGCTCAAGATCACACAGCTAATAAATGACAGAGCTGGGGTTTGAGCCTGGGGAGCCTGGCTCTGAGTCTGTGCTCTGAATAGCAACCTTGTGTGTTGCATCCAGCGAAGGGGAAGAGAAGCAAGAGGCGCACATAGGAATGGAGGTCACCAACCCTACTGATTGTTGATGACTATGCTGATTCTTCCTCCATCTGCTGTGACCCACACAATGCTGAACACAGCAATCTCATGCAACAACCAAACCGCATGCAGGCCAGACTCTGTCCCCGCACAGAAGCAGGTCACTGCAGCACAGGAGCCCCTAAGGAGCTGGAGTCCACATCAGGGGTGGATCTGGCAAAAGGAGGAAAGGTGACATCTAGGAGGAAATGCAGATGACATGCTCGGGGTGCCCTAGAGATATTCCTGATGAGGGGAAGGTTTGAGGGTTTTATGAGTGAATGTTGATGCCTCCTAAAATTCACATATTGAACCCCGACCCGCAGTGTGACTTTATTTGGAGGCAGGGCCTTCATGGAGATAATTAAGGTTAAATGAAGTCAGAAGAGTGGGGCCTTGGTCCAATAGGGTTGGTGACTTTCTGAGAAGGGACACCAGAGCTTGCTCTCTCTCTGTCCCGTGAGGTCACAGTGAGAAGGTGGCTGTCTGCTAGCCAGAAGGAGAGTACTCACTAGGAACTGAATCAGGTAGCAGCTTGACTCAGACTTCCAGATATGTGAGAAATAAATTTCAGTTGTTTAAGCCACCCAGTCTGTGGTATTTAGTTATGGCTACCTG
Organism: Tapirus indicus; assembly: GCA_031878705.1. Taxonomy (NCBI): domain Eukaryota; kingdom Metazoa; phylum Chordata; class Mammalia; order Perissodactyla; family Tapiridae; genus Tapirus; species Tapirus indicus. Next base: position 88,807,839 of record CM062929.1, on the reverse strand, counting down.
AACTGACTAAGACAGATTTTGGTACCAAAATGAGGGGAGCTGCTGTAATAAATACCTAAGTATGTGGAAGTGGCTTTGCGACTGGGTAATGGGTAGAGGCTGGAGGAATTTTGAGGTGCATGCTAGAAAAAGCCTAGATTGATGTGAAGAAACTGTGGGTAGAAACATGGATGTTAAAGGGGATTCTGGTGAAATCTCCGAAAGAAGAGAGCTCGAGAGAAAGCCTACATCTTAGAGAATACAAAAATAATCATGAACAGAATGTTGGTAGAAATATGGACATTAAGGTCATTCTGGTGAGGTCTCAGATGGAAATGAGCAACATGTTATTGGAAACTGGAGGAAAGGTAGTCTCTGTTATAAAGTGGCAAAAAACTTGGCTGAATTGTGTTCTAGTGTTTTGTGAAAGATGGAACTGAGAACAATGAAGTTGGATATTTAGCTGAGGGATTTCTAAGCAAGATGTTGAAGGCACAGTCTGGGTCCTCCTGACTGCTTGTAGTAAAATGCAACAGAAGAGAGATAAATTGGAGAAGGAGCTGTTAAGCAAAAAGGAACCAGAATTTAACAATTTGGAAAATTCTCAGCCTATCCATATTGGTAAGGAGATTAGTGTGGATGTGAACCACAAGTGTAACCAGTCACCTCAGCAGAGGCTAGGAGTAGAGATGGGGCTATCCCAGCAGAGACACTGCCAGTTTGAACTAAAGGGGCCAGAAAAAATGCAACAAAATGAAGAAGGCCATTGGATTTCTTTGATTCTACGGGATGAGACATAGAGCTATTTGGTTGTGAAAATGCTTCATCCTTCAAGAAAATGGCAGAATGACCCCAGAGTCAATTCAGAGATCATCAGGGCTGCCACTCCCACCACAGATCCAGAGGGCAGGGCTGCTTCCTCCTTGGTTTCAGAGGGCAGTGACCTTGCAGAGAGCTGTGGGGGTGGGGGTTGGTGCCCCACTGAGCTGAAGGGGTGGAACTGCGCCCCCCCCCCCCCCCCCGCAGAGCTGGTGATGCTGTCGCCCCAGGGGGCCTGGCAGGCGGGGCATCAAGCCAAAAAGGATTATTCTCCAGCTTTAAGATCTAATGGAATTTGCCCAGCAAGGTTTTGGATTTGCTTGAGACCCGTCCCTCATTCCTTCTTTCCTGTTTCTCCTCTTTGTTTGGTGAGGAAGATTGGTCCTGAGCTAACATCTGTTGCCAATCTTCCTCTATTTTGTATGTGGATCACTGCCACAGCATGGCTTGATGAGCAGTGTGTAGGTCTGTGCCTGGGATCTGAACCCACGAACCCCAGGCCGCCACAGCAGAGTGCATCAACTTAACCACTGTGACACCGGGCTGGCCCCTTCTGTTTCTCTTTCTTGAAATGCAGTCTATCCTATACCTGTCCCATCATCATATTTTGGAAGCACGTAACTTGTTTCACAGGTTCACAACGGAGAGGAATTTTGCCTCAGGAAGAATTGTACCTTGAATTGCACGTTATCTGATTTAGAGGATATTTCGATGAAACTTTGGACTTTAGAGTTGATACTGGAACAAGATAAGACTCTTTTAATGCATGGGGTTAATAGGGCTTTTGGGATGAAATGAATGTATTTTTCATGCAAGAAGAACATGAATTTTGGGGGACTGTTAGGGACTGAATGTGTCTCCCCCAAACTCATATGTTGAGTCCCTAATCCTCGATGTGACTGTATAGGAGATGGGGCCTCTATGGAGGTAAGTAAGGGTAAATGAGGTTATAAGTGTGGGGCGCTGATCTGATAAGATTGGTGACTTTATAAGAAGAGACACCAGGGCTCTCTCTCCACCAGGTGAGGTCACAGTGAGAAGGCAGCTGTCTGCAAGCCAGGAAGAGAGTCATCACCAGGAACTGAATCCATCTGCACCTTGATCTGGGCCACTGGCCTCTGGATCTGTGAACAATGAGTTTTGTGGTTTAAGCCAAGCAGGCTGTGGTCCTTGGTTATGGCAGCTGAGCAGAGTAAGATGGGGGCAAGAGTCAGGGTGGGCTTCCTGGAGGCACTAGAGTTGACCTGGGTCTCCAGATAGAATGCTGACGTGAGGAGAAGACAAGGGGGACTCCTCGGCTGAGGACTTCTCAAGAGCCAAGGAACAGAGGGTGTACCTGAGACCCCTGGGCTCACCAACTTTGGTCCCAGTCTTCTTGGGATCTCTCTCTTGCTGCCTTCCTGGGCCCCATGAGGTAAATTGGCTCATCTTGTTTGGAGAGGGTGGCTGTTCTCTCCCCATGGCTTTCAGTGCCCACTCATCCAGTGTCACAAGTGTCAGTGACATCGTGGTGAGGCCTGTCACCTGCAGGATATGTTTCCCCAGCACCTGCCTCCCTAACATGCTCATCAACACTCCCCTCTGGAGGGGTCCTCTCCAGAGAAGGAGTTTGGGCATCTTCCTCAGCCTCCTAAAGGCTTGGCTTCTTCCACTGTAAAATGCACTAATAATAGCACTGGTATCAGAGGCTTCCAGAAGATTTGGGGGAAAATCCCTTCGGGCCCTTGGAGGGGGATGGCATGTGTTAACTGCTCAATCTCTGTGAGCTGCTGGTGATGAGGAGGATGAGGAGTGGAGAGTTCCAGATCCTTCTCCAGCTTCCAGGAAAGATCTCATGTTTTGCTTTTTTGTTTTTTGGGGGGGTTCAGTTGGAAACCTGCAAACACATTTGAATGGAATGAGGAATTTTTAAAAGTCCGCATCACAGCTCAGCACACGAGCCCTGCAGTTAAACAGTGAGGATTTGAGACCTGTACTCTGCTTACCACCCACATGACAACAGAAATTTACTGTCTCTCAGCTCTGGAGGCTAGAAGTCTGAAATCAAGGTGTCAGAGGGGTTGGTTCCTTCTGGGGCCGTGAGGGAGAATCTGTTCTGTTGCGTTCCTAGTGTCTGCTGTTTTTCTGGAATCTTTGGCATTCCTTGGCTTCTGCTGCTTCACCCTGACCTCTGCTTTAATCATTACATGGTGTTATTCCCGTGTGTGTGTGTGTCCAAATTTCTTCTTTCATAAGGGCACCAATCATGTTGGATCAGGGGCCCATCCTCCGCTAGTGGGACCTCATCTTAACTAATTACATCTGCAACAACTCTATTTCCAAATAAGATCACTTTCTGAGGTACTGGGGTTAAGACTTCAGCATATGAATTTTTTTAGAGTGGCGCAATTCAACCCATAGCAACCGAGTTATTCAAATCAGTCTGTTTCTCTCTTGGTTTCTGCTGAGGTCCCTAAGGCTAGGAATGGAATCACCAGGAGATGCCTAGACCCCTTGCCTTGACAACACAAGTGGCTGTGCCATTGTTGGGGAGCATTCACCTCCAGCCTGTGAAAGGTGGGTGCTGAAGAGGCCAGGGAGGATGGTGTCTAGGAAGGAGATGCTGGAGTCTGTGGCACTCCCCAACCACAGGCGGGGGAGGGCAGTGCTTCTTCCTCCTCATCTTGGCCAAGTGGGGACCTTGCAGAGGGCTCAAATATCCCCCCTAGAGTTTGGGGGAATATAAGGGGCTGGCATCTGACACCTTTGTAGTAAGTCTAAGAGTGAGAGGCGGCCAGTGGAGCTGGTGAGATGGAGCAGAAGAAAGAGAGGGTAGTGGAGTGGGGCTACATGATTATTACCATTGAGCAAGGAGGTGTGCGTTTTCCTTGTGGGCTCAGAGGGGAGAGGGGTCCCTAACAGATGTGAGTCCCCACAGAGAATCTGATGGGGGAATGGACCATTGCAAGTGGAGGGAAGGATTGGCCAGCTAGCAAGACAAGAGCTGGCCCAGGCCAGGGCTGGACAGGGGACTTCCTAGGAACCCCTCCTCCCACACCCATCCCCCAGCATAGGCTTGAAACCTCAACCTTACACAGAGGGCTGTGGACTGGTCACTCCCACTTACCAGTCACTGGAGCCCAGTCTATTGACATGAGTCTGGTCAGAGAAAGTGCTGGATCCCTTCCCCACTGATGCCTGGCAGAGCCTGGACCACCAACCAGCAGGGGAAAGAGGAGAGGCAAAGTAGACATGAGTGTGGGTTCTGATTTATTAATGGCTGGACTGTACTTGTGGAAGGAAGAGATGGATGGGGTTTTATTACCTGAAAATGATTGGAAAAGCTCTTCCAGGGGTGGGAAAAACACCAACCTACAGAGAGAGCTTAAAGCAGAGCTTCTTACTTTTTAACAATTGTGTCATGGATCCCTTTGGCAACTGATGAATAATATTTCTAGGTGTGTAAAATAAAATACAGCTGGTGACAAAGGCAACCAATTACATGGGTTATCAAAATGTTTAAAAAATACAAATTTGTGATGAAGTTGTATGTGTGCCTCTTAAATAACACATAAAACAGTAAGATCAGCAGGTCTAACAAATATGGTGATTTTGATGTAGTGAAGAGTAAAAATGATATTTTGGGATCTCTGCCACAATTGCAAAATTGTGATGAGTCACAAATATTCCTAATACTGCCGTGGCTTGTTGCCTACTTTCCAAATGGGAAGAAATGCTATATTTCAGTTAAAAGTTAGTAAAAATATAGATGTGATTGTTTTCCCATCCAAGTTTATGGGCTCCCTGAAGTTGATCTTTGGTCTTTTGGGGGAACCTTGGAGCCCAGGTAAAGAAATCCTGGTTTAAAGAGACAGTGAAAGACAAAAGAATGAAATTGTTATAATCACAATGTATTGAGACTTGTTCGGGCAGTAAGGTGACCATACAGAAGATCTCCCTTATGGACCTGTATAACCAATGCTTTGATCTTTCAGAAAGGAATTGGTTTTAAAACCTTAAGATACAACATACAAAAACTTATGGGATGCAGCAAAAGCAGAGCTAAATGGGACAATTTGTAGTTATAAGTTAAAAAGCATTAAAAAACAAGAAAGATATCAAATCAACAATGTAATTTTACAATTTTTACAATTTTACAAGACAAGGATCCCTGCTTTCACCATTTCTATTCAACATAGTACTGGAAGTCTAGCCGAGAAATTAGGTAAGAAAAAGAAACAAAAGGCATCCAAATTGGAAAGGAAGAAGTAAAATGATCTCTGTTTGCAGATGATACGATCTTATATGTAGAAAACTTTAAAGATTCCACAAAAAACACCTCTGTTAGAACAAATAAGCAAATCCAGAAAGTTGCAGGATACAAAATCAACATACATAAATCAGATGCATTTCTATACACTAACCATGAACAATCCTAAAAGGAAATTTAAGAAACAATTCCACTTACAATAACATTAAAAAGAATAAAGTACTCAGGAATTTACTTAACCAAGAAGATGAAAGACTTGTACATTGAGAACTACAAAACATTGCTGAAGGAAATTTAAGCAGACATAAATAAATGGAAAACATCTCATGTTCATGAATTGGAAGACTTAATATTGTCAAGATGTCAATGCTAACCAAAGCAATCTACAGATTTAAGGCAATTCCTATTAAAAATCTAATGATATTTTTTGTAGAAATAGAAAAATCTATCCTAAAATTCTTATGGAATTTCAAAGGACCCCAAATAGCCAAAACAATCTTGAAAAAGAACAAAGTTGGAGGACTCTCACTTCCTGATTTCAAAACTTAGTACAAAGCGACAGTACTCAAAACAGTGTATATTGGCAGAAAGATAGACATGTAGCTCAATGGAACAGAATAGAGAGCCCAGAAATGAGCCTCACATGTATGGTCAAATGCTTTGTGACAAGGGGGCCAAGACCATTCAATGGGGAAAGGACAGTCTTTTCAACAAATTGTATTGGGAAAACTGGATATCCACATGCAAAAGAATGAAGTTGGACCCTTATATAATGCTTTATACAAAAATAACTCAAAATGGATCAAAGATCTAAATGTAAGAGCTAAAACTATAAAACTTTTAGAAGAAAACATAGGGCAAAATTTTTATAACATTGGATTTTGCAATGATTTCTTGGATATAATGGCAATGGTACAGGCAAGAAAAGAAAAAACAGACAAATTGAAGTTCATGAAAAATTTTTAAAAATGTGCATCAACAGACACTATCAATAGAGTAAAAAGGAAATCCACATAATGGGAGAATATATTTACAAATCGTACATCTGATAAGGGGTAATATTCTAAAATTCAACAACAAAAAATACCAAACAACCTGATTAAACTAGGGCAAAGGGCTTGAATAGACATTTCTCCAAAGAAGATATACAAATGGCCAAGCATATGAAAAGATGCTCAACATCACTAATCATTAGGCAAATGCAAATCAAACCCACAATGGGATGCCATCCCACATACATTAGGATGGCTACTACTAAAAAACCAGAAAATAATAAGTGTTGGAGAGGAGCAGAAAAGTTGGACCCCTCGTGCACTACTGGGAATATAAACTGGTGCAGCCACTGTGGAAAAGAGTTTGGTAGTTCCTCAAAAAATTAAACATAGAATTACCATATAATCCAGCAATTCCACTTCCGGGGTATATACCCCAAATAATTGAAGAGAGGGACTCAGAGAGGTATTTGTACAACCATGTTCATAGCAGCATTATTCGCAATAGCCAAATGGTGGAAGCAACCCAAGTATCCATTGGCAGATGAATGGGTAAATAAAGTATAGTATATACATACAATGGAATATTATTCAGCCTTAAAAAAATTCTGACACATGCTACAATATGGATGAACCTTGAGGATATTATGCAAAGTGAAATAAGCCAGTTACAGAAAGACAAATATTGTATGAGTCCACTTATATGAGATACCTAGATTAGTCAAATTTATAGAGACAGAAGGTAGAATGGTGGGTGCCAGGGACCGTGGAGAGATGAGAAAAGGGAGTTGTTGTTTAATATGTATAGAGTTTCAGATTTGCAAGATGAAAAGAATTCTGGAGATGGATGGTGGTGATGGTTGTACAACAATATGAATGTATTTAATATCACTGAACTGTACACTTAAAATGGTTAAGATGTAAATTTTATGTTATGTGTATTTTACCACAACAAAAAAAATTGGGAAGAAAAAAAAACCTTAAAAAGATAATTCAGTGAAGTGAATCATTCTTCTAGTTTTCAACAGCATTTAAGAACATTTTCATACAAGTTAGAATATTTTCTAGTCCTGAATAACATTTAAGAATGTTTTTGTGCAAATTATGGATAGGAAAATCCCTTCTTGAACCAAGGCAAGAGTTGGAATTGTGTGTGCGTGTATGTATGTGTGCATGTATGTTTGTGCATGCATGTGTGTTGTGTGTGAGTGTGTGTGTGTGTAGGGAAACAGCGTAGGAAGAGGGCACTGAGAATCCTGACCCAAGGGTGAAGCCACATTTGCAGTCTGGGCTCTCAGGCCTCATGGAAGGACCTGGATTGATGGGGACTGTGGTGATGGGGGTCTGAGGAAGGCAAGCTAGAGGGTTGATCGGGAGAACCCGATCAAGGCCAGGTGGATCTTCGGGGCTCGAGGCCCGCAGGCTGTGCAGGCTGGCCAGGGAGCCAGGGAACAGGACTCTGGCCTTGGCACAAGATGCTGGGTCCACACAGAAGGCATCAGGGCTTGAGTGGTGAGCTTTGTCGAATTTTGTATCTCTTCCAGTTAGGGTAGCCAAGAGCCGGTGGTTTACGTGAGGCCAACCATCTTGTCCTCAGTAGACAAGTCTATGGACCCTCAGTGGACCCTCTACAGATCCTGGAGTCGGGGCAGGAGTAGGATGAAGCATTTAAAGGCTGTATATGGAAATGGTCACTCAGAGGACAAACTCAGTTATGCCACTGCCAGGGTGGCTGCTGAGGCCCCAGGGGCCCATCCTGGGTTTTCTTCTTTTAGACTTGGGGTGGCCCAGAGTGGGGATCCTGGGCTGGGAATCTGAACAAAGGCTCTCAGAGGATACAGTAGGGTCCCTGTGGTCCTGAGAGGGGCTTCTCAGAGATATTCTCATGGAGACCATATCAGGCACCAACCACAGGAGGAGAAAGCATGAGAGAGACATGCCCGAGAACTGGAATAGCCGGGCTGTCTGGTGACCTCCAAGGTGCTGACTCCTCAGAATTCAATTACTGTTTTCTTTAACTTCTGAAGGGTTTGATGTGGTCTACAAATGCAGCCACTGAGAAATGCTTCCAGGTTCCCCAAACCCTCGCTCTGATCATGGTTCACAATCCCCTCTAAAGTTCAACCCATTTCCTCTCCCTGATGCCTTCTTTCTCTGAAAGGTTTCTAAACCCTCTCAAAGGCAGGCTCCACACCGCCTCACCTCTTTGCATCAACTCAGAAGGACCAGGCGATGCTACCTTTGCTGTTTCTTCCCCTGCAGCCGGTGGAGGGAGGGGGGGGGCAGTGGATGAAAGCACGGAAGGAGGAGTGGGCAGATGGCAGAGGCACAGGTCTTTTCCAGAAGACTCTGGGCTCTTTTCCTAACCCACTTCCAGCACTGATCTGTCGATGGCCCAAGCATGCGATGGGGAGAGGAGGAGGGAAATAATCATCCTTAAAGATGCCTGAATGCCAGCCAGGATGCCAATTCATTTGGAGCACATTATCAAATTTTCTGAGAAATCTTGGGGGGCGGATACCTGCACTGTGTAAACAGAGGACTCCAGGGGAAAACGGGGTTGGAAATAAGGAACTTCAGATTCATAAGCAATAACAGAATTATTTTTTGTAGCAGATGCTGTCAGTGCCCCCTTGGCCCACCCTGGCAGCCGCCAGCACACAGTTTCAAACACACTGGTGGCTTCCCATGACTTTCAGCCTGAGGGCAGAGGCAGACCAGAGTTAATATCCTCTCATCTCTTCCCTATTGAGGGATGGGGGTTTTCAAGCAGATACCAGGTTTCCTTGCCCCGTGGTGAGAGGAGTCTGCAGTGTGTTGGCCTGGAAGTTCCTGGTAGGATTGGGCCCCCTTGCCCACAGTCTTAACCCCACACTGAAGCAGCTTTTAGTGGCTGCTCTAGGTCACCTCCCCCTCCCACTGCTGCTTCCTGAGATGTCTCCCAAATAACCTATGATAAATAAATGGCAAGCAATAGGATGTATTGGAGTATATGAGGAAGCCATTTGGTGTAAAACAAATTTGGCCTGACCTTGTTTTTCCAAAAGGGCCTGACTTGGCCTTTGAACATGCAGTGTATGTCTGCTTTAAGCATTTACCGCGTCCTGGAGACAAAAACAAATGCCCTTAAGATAAGGATGCAACTTCGCCCACATTGGCATTTCCTTAAGGATAAGCATTTCTCCCCAGGCTAGGATTTGATTGCTGTGCTCATCCTGTGACCACCCAGCTCCAGACAACAGACCTGCTACCTGCCATGCCCATCAATGGCTGTGCCAACAGGGCAATCTCGTGACTATCGTAAAAAGAACATTCCAATCATATGTGATATATGCTCTTTGACAGTATATAACCACTCTGTACACCCCACTTCTTTGGTGCCCTTCCTTCCTTGGAGAAGGAAGGCCCTGGGCCACACCTACTTGTCCCCAAATCCTGTGTCAGCATGTGTTCTGGGAGAACCCAGACTAAGACATTTTTCCTTCAGGAATCTCAGCAAGTTTTATGTTATTATCGTTTTCCTAGTATACTGCTGCCTCCATAAGTAAAGCAAAAACTTGATTTAGTTCTCTGGCTATCACACATCTGAATAATTAGAATATCTAAATCTATTCAATTTGAATCGTCAGATATAAAGTCCAAGAGAGAAGTCAAATGCTTTCTTTTTCCTTCCTTCCTTCTCTTTCTCTCTCTCTCTCCCCCCCCACTCTCCCTCCTCTCATTCCCCGTTTCTCTCTCTCTGTCTCCCTCTTCCTTCCTTTCTGGCTATAGAGCTGTTTTCTTAATGCTTTCTTCAGATCAGTTTCAGCTTGGAACTGGTGGAAATACCTATGTTTGTCTGGGGTCTACAGAGATGAGTCTGTTTCTTTCCTGAGGTCCCTGCAGACATATAAATCCTGATTTTTTAAAAAGATAAGAAATTTCACAGGCCATCCTTTTAAATGGGCCATCTAGTCCAAGAAACCAAGAAACCCATTCCTGACCTGAAACATCATCCCCCTGGGGAAAGCCTAGAGCTCAGCTGTTGAGTGCGGTGCCCATGGGGGCTGATGAGAAGGGCACCTCATTGGTAATGCCACTTTCTAACTAAACCAAGTTTCTCATGACCAGTTCAAATGAAAGGGGCAATCTTTCTTTACCAAGAAACTGGAAAATACCACTTGGGAAGCTGCATTTTATTTCCATTTCAGGCATATAATATTTGAAAAATTTTGCTGTTTACCTAGGAGTTAGACCTAATTTGGCACCATGGTAAATGTTGAAGTTTTTGTCAATTTGGAAGATTCCCTTTTAGCTCAACGGCTAATTACTGTAAGAGATAATACAATCAGAATGGGAGTGTTACCGCCCAAAAAGGGAGTTCGTCTGCCCGCCGCAAGACATGCCAATAGTCAAGAGACAAGGTGGTAGGAGAGAAAGGACTTTGTAATACAGCAAGAGGGAAGATGGCTGACTAATGCCTGAAAGAACCATCTTACAGAACAAAGACTACAGGCCAGTTATTTGGGGGATCTGGTCTCCGGGTGGCGGAGGCATCTGGTCTCAGGGGGGAGGCATCCATCTGATCTTAGTTTCTGATAGTGTTTTGTTTTACTGGATATGCATCAGAGACTGGAGCAATGCCTTATACCCAGATCTTTCAGTTGTCATTGATGATGGCTATCAGCATAGGCTCTCTGTTCAGGGGATCATCACATTCCTAAGGAACTCAAAAGAACAAAGTTATCATCTTATTGCAGCTAGGAGGTGCTTGCACAAGCAGGGGTTGTAAAATCTACAGAGCAGTTAGATCTCCTGGAGGGTGCATATCCGGCTAGATTAGTTAGTCAGAGGTCATTCAAAGTTACAATAGGGTTTCTTTTCTACCATATGGCTTCCCTTATGTCAACCTTGTCTTGAGCCGGTATCAGGAGGCATTGGTAAAACTGTGTTTGAATTGTCACAGCTCAATTTTTGTTTTAAATTTAATTTCATCTTTCAGATTTCTTTTTGGGTTTGTGAAGTTTTGCTGCCTGCTTTTGAGATTTGACTCAACTCTGACAAAAAAAAGCAAAATGAAACAAAATAGGATGCTGTGTGACTTAAACGTGAGTTGAATCTGAGAGAAAGGTTGTTCATCCAATTAATTAACTCAGTGACATTTATTGAGCTCATACAATATGCAGGCACTGCACATTCAGAGAATACAGTTTCAAAAGTTGCAAATGGGGAAATAAAATGCACATTAGCTTCTTTAGGAGAGTTAGGATTTCAATATAAACAAATTAAAGATCAGAAACACCATTAATCTTTTATGCATTTTTGCATTTAATTTAATACAATATTAGGACTTTTTTTTTTTTCTATTTAGAGACTAATATTACATTGGGGATCCCTTTCAAACAAAAGTGAAAAGATGTCAAGTGCTTGGTTAAATATCAGAAGCAATCATCATGGAGGCGCTGTCCATCCCCAGGTCACTTGGGAAACTTCGGTGTCACAAACAAGGCTGAGACCTAAGAAATGAGTAAAAAAGGTCTCTGGGTTACCAAAATAGATGCTTAAATTTCAGTGAACTGGTGTATCTCCCTCTAGAAGAGCCTGTTAGGCTGTCCCTCAGACCCCAGTGACTCTTGCTTTCCAAACAGTTGTTTCAGATCCAATGCTATGGTTTTCTGGTCCTCGGCAGACGTCTTATAGCAGCTGAACAGAAGCAGGGAGGCACATGGAGTTCTGAAAGTAAGAGAGAAGACAAAAAATGTGAAAAGCAAGAAAAAAGGGTAAAAATATAGCAGTCTGGAACAAATTCCATTGTCCATTGTCCTGCCTGGGTCTGGAGATGGGAGCAGGTTTGCCTGTGGGTTCAGGCATATCTGAAGTTGAGAGGATGGGTCTGAATGGGGAATTCAGGGGCTCAGGCAAAAGCAGAGACTGAACTTGGAGACAAGCCAGATATAGTCAGAGTCTGGAGCCAACTGTGACCAAACTGAGACACAGCATTCGGCAGAGCCAAGACTGGGATAGAAAGAGCCAAACTGATCTTCCCAGAGGAGCACCCTACAAGCACGGGACCAGGGCAAGCCTGGTTGGAATTCTGTTGGAAACTGAGAGTCCCCCAGTTGGCTTTTCTTCCCGCTTCTTCCGCGTGCTGAGCTTTCTTTTTCTAGCGCTGAGTCTTAAAGCATCAGCATTTGGGGGCGCGTTTCACCTGAGTAGGCAATAGTCTTCATTTTAGGAGAGGTTTTCTAGGTTTCCTCAGAGACTGCACAGAATAGATGGCATTAACAGACATTTGTTACTGCTCTAGTGCAGGCATTGGTCTAGATACTAAGGACATAGCAGGAAGCAAAACAGATGTATTCTCTATCCTCCCGGGTTTAGTGAGTGGATGGAATCAATAAACGGCTGAACACCACTTTATACTTGCTTTGGAACTCGGTTGTAAGTACTTGAATAATTAGCGAATATTACTGATGCTTACAGTGAGAACTAGGAACAGTTAGGACAGCAGCAAAGTTTGCCTGTGAGTCCTCTCTCTCTCAGCCTCTCTCCAAGTCATCTCAAGGAGCAAGTTGTTCTGTGTCCCACAGACCTCCCTCCTGGAGACATTTCTCAGTGTCCCAGGGCTTTCTTCTCGCCTATTCCTGGTGTTCTTCCTTCCTCCTCAAAACCTCTTCTCCTCTGTCTCATTCATCAGGATTTTTCTAAAAAACTAAGTTCTCTGGTGAGTCAAGTTATCCACAGGTACGGTAGGCAATGAAGCAGTTGCGACGTGGTAGAACGAGGCCCACAGACCTAAGTTCTAGTTTCAGCTCTTCTGTTTACTGGTTATGTGAACCTGGTGAGAAACTCAACCTGCCTGAGTCTCGGCCTCCTCATCTGTAAGGTGGGGATAACAGTGGTAACTTGGTGGGTTGTGTGAGGATTAAGCACTGGCACGTGGATGGAACAGGGAGTAAATTTCATTCTCCGTGCCTCTCGTTTGTTGTCCCCCCATTTGGCTGAGGATGTTCATCTTTTAACCTACAGAAGCGACCTTAGTGGTGGGAATGTCTGCTGGAGGGAGCGGCTGATGGGAGAGGTGTGGGGGCCTTCAGAACTGCTGGACACTCTCACATCACAGCCCCTAGACAAGTTACCTTCTGGTTACATGCAGGGCTGGCCTTCAATGCTAAGACATGTGGAGTGTGTCTCAGGCAACATCGACTGGAGAAGTCTGGACCTGGGTGAAGACCCAACACCTCAGGATAAGTGAGAGTGGAGTTGGCCAAGCTGCTGTTGGCTCTGCAATGAATCAGTCTGTGAGAGAACATTTGAGTGGCTGGTGTATACTGGGGCTTCTAGGGCTGACTTTCTCAAACTTGGCTATTGTACAAATCCTTTTAAAGGGAAAAATATCTTTGTCTCTGAAAGCATGGAGGTTGCATCACCACTATCATCAAACTTAATGAGAGCACTTCTGTTTGTAGGGCAAGAAGACAAAGGAAAGGTCTTAGGCGTCCAAGGGTGGCAGACTGTAGGAAGGTAAATGTGTGGGGAAACTAATGGAGTGAGGTTTGTTTGTGTAGATCCATCTCGGTGCCAACTTTCTGTCTTCTTCACGGCTGTGAAACCTCCCCGGGAGAGGGGACGATGGTCGTCCCGACTTCTCAGAAGTTCCTACTTTTAGATAAGGGAAGCTCCAGGAAGGCTGCCTTCTGTGTCTGTGGAATCTCAAATGCCTTTTGCTCAAAATATTCGTGCCAAAGTGGCATGTTTTGAGATGGCATATGCTGAACTCCTTCATTCCCTCATTTGAAACTTTAAGAATTTATATATATATTTATATTATATAGTTTATATATATATGTATTAGCTGGGAAGAGAGATTCAGGTTAGAAGTTGTGAGATGAGATCTATAAAGGGGGAGAAATACATAGATTGGAACAAGCAGAAAAGAACAAATCTACACACATTGCCCCACATCTCCTGGAATCAGTCGCTCAATCTGATAGGTCAGTCCAGTAAACAGCTGTGTCTCACTGTGGCTGGCATGCTCTGCACTCTTGACACTCACGCGCCGTGTGGCCTGAAGAGTTATCCCCGTGGCAGCTCGGGCGCAACACCTCAGGTCTTTGGAATGAAGACATGATGTCACTCCACCATGTTGTTATCGCAGCAGTGTTTTACTACGGATATGAGTGGTATTCAGTCCTGATGTCACAACACAGGATGCTTCACAGCAAACCCACGAATGAACCCCTGGGGTGTCCATACATACCTCAGTGTCCCTTCTGCAAATGAGTGTTGGGTGACAGAACCACGCTGCTTAGGGAACATGAAGGAAAGATAATGGGCCTCCCAGAATGGAGGCCCCAGGGCAAAAAGCTATTTATCTCTGGGCCTGTAGAGCTGTCTTAGTACATGCTTTGGGGCTGGTGTGCTCTGTTTTCCTAAATCTCTTGACTGTTTTGGCACAAAGTTTGCAGGCATAGAAATGGTGCAGAGCTGTGCAGAACAGTGACCCCAATTCCCGCCCCCTCTCAAACCAACCATACCCCCCAGCTGGAGACTGGGGAAATGTGTTCTCAACATCTCTTAGGAAGAAAAAGAAAAACAAAAAAGAAAAGGCAAAAAAGCTTTCCTTACACCAAAACCACGCCTCTTAGGGGCCTCCTGAGGCATGTGGTTAGTGCCACACAAGGCCTTGCCCTGCGGCCCACCGTGGCGCTGTCACCATCACCCATGCCTTCTCTCAGTCCTATTCCCAGGCCCTCCTCCGATTCCCACAGCTTCAGGCCCCTCTGGTCCCGTCCCTTCCTGTCCCCCAGGCTCTGACCCCTCCTTCCTCATGAATGCTTTCCGGCTCTGAAAGGATTTCCTTTTCTGCAGCAGGGTCCCTGACTGGTTTTCACGAAATACCACTTTCTGAAAAGGCCTCAACCCCATTTGCTCAGAAACATTTGAGAACACACTTTGAGCAAAACTGATTTGAAATGCAGTCACACTGTAACCTCTTCACGGCAGTTCTGCTCCTGTTTGTGGTGTCAGGGGTACTGGGAGCCCCAGGAGTCCCAGCAGAGTGGCCTGTAGGTGTGCTTGGGGACCTTTGCCAAGGAGGGCTCTATGGTTACGGTTCCCCAGAGAGACCAGGGTTAGTGGTGGTTAAATAGTGGGAACTCAGGGGGGACTGACCCAGCACTAGTGCAGCGCAATGCAAAGCTCACCCTCCATCTCCCACCCCACCTCCCTGCTGGCAGGACATCTGCCAGACCTCTGTGCTTCTCATCTTTATCACAAGGCCTGCAGGGGTGGCCGCTCTGTAAGGTCCTAACGAGGAGGTGGAGGAGGCCAGGGTAAGGCAGCACTTCACTCTCACTCACCAGGTGTGGCTGTTCTGAGAGGTGTGCATTGTGACTACTCTTGTTCAGAAGGACCTTCCTATTGAGAAGACACTTGCCGTGACTGCCCCCCAACAGCCACGGCCCCCATCACCAACCCCATGTAAATTTTCTATATTTTACTTGTCACTCCCGGATGCTTTTCTGGTTTATTTGTCTATTTGCTCATAGATTGTCTCTCGCACAAGAATCTAAGTTCCATGGAAGCAGGGACCTTGTGTATTTGCCTGCAGTCTCCCAGAACAGTGCCCTGCACAGGGCAGGTGCCGGCAGTCATTTTTGAGTGAGTGTGTGGATGGGCTGCTGGCCTGGGGAAGTGGGCTGGCAGACGGCGGAGGTGAGGTTTTGGTGCTATTCTTTTGGGGCCGTCTGTGCTTTCCTGCACAGCCACGCTGCTGCCGCCTCCTGAGTGTCCACGGCTGGGCTGGGCCACCTCTCACCCTTGAAAACACTACCTCAGTTCAAGTGAGTTTCAGGGCCAAAGTTTCTCAGAAAGTCACAGTCCTGCACGGAGAAGGCTAAGTCTTGCTCTAGCAAGAAGCCTGCAGGGGCTGGTGTTGTGTGACAGTTCCCCTCCGCTGAAGGAAGCCATTGAGGTCAGAGCAGTGAACATCGATGCCACTGGATAACACGCTGGAGGTCTGAATGGAACCACACGTGCCCGACATTGAGGACAGTGAGCTTCTTGCCAGGCAGCTCCTGCCATCAAGATGTGAACGACAGCAGAGTTTTCTTCTACACACCTTCTTGGTTTAACGGTGAAGGGGAGAAAGAGCATTCCCTACCCACTCTGGGTCCTTTCTGGCTGGGCTACAAATTAAGTTGACATGAGGCTGAATAGCAGGAGAAAATCAAACAAAGCTTTATAAAACATGTATATGTGGGAGAGACCAGGGGGTGTCTCTCAACAAAATGGCGGAGGTTCTCCTCTTATAGACAAAAGAGGATATTGGGGGTTGGGTCAGCTATGGGAGATTACCAGAAAGGCACAGTAAGGTTATTATGCAGATTTCAGTCCTTGCCTTCCACACTGACAAGTTTCTAGAGATGAGGTCATCCACCCTTCTACCCAGTACAGAAAGGGTGATACCTTTACAAATGGAGATTTCCCTTACAGATGTTCTGTTTGGTAAATAGAACGTTGATAGGAATGGGCGTAGCAAAGACCTTCCCAGTCTATCAATACCCAGAGTCATCCAAGGTGAAGGCCCATCCCAGGGACAGGCCTTCCATCCCAAATCCTTTTAGAGAGTTGGGGGAGGGGTGAAGGTCAAAGCCTCCTTCAGAGCAAAGTAAAGAGACACATCCTGAGGTGGCCAGTTCTGATCCCCTACAATGGTAACGGGAGCACCAGCACTCACACGTCCTGTCAGGGTGCCTGGCCTGGAAAAGATGGTGCCGCTTTAAATCCCTCTAATGACCTCCAATGGGCTGAGGGCAGGGCTGCCCTGGGCTCAGTTGCTGCCAGGGAGGTGAGTCCAGAGGGAGAGCTTGGGAGGTGCTATTGGCTCTTTCCAGGGTAGAGTCTGACCTGGCTCATGGACACCTCTGGTCGTCCAGAGGGCCAGTCTGCATCTGGGCAGGATGCCTCTCCACTGTTGTGGAGTGAGCTGCCTTGAGTGGTAAAGGCAGCTAGAACCTCTGGGCAAGAATCGCTTGCCCTAACGCGGGAGACCAGGCACTTGAAACAGGAGGAAGAATCGGCAAAGAGGAAGCAGGGCTCTGGTCTCTGTCCCTCCTCAGGCCACGGCCACGGGTGAGTTCAACTGGAGCCGCAGTTCACTCACCTTCAGAATAGCTGTGTTCTGAGTGTTCCTGGCGTCGTTGCCGGCCCTCCAGGCGCCGGCCGCCACGTTCCTGTCTGCAGCAGGACGCCTGCCTTCATGGCTGAGAGCTAGGCTCGTTTCACTCACCTCCTTGAGGTTTTGGCAGACCGCCCTGTGGCAGGAGTGCTTTCCAGAAATGGAAACCACGTTGCAACTCCAGTGCTGGGCGGCAGTTAACTCACACAGAGCATCACTTACGTGCTGTTAAGAGATAAACCCTGTAAATGCAGACACACGATAAAGCAAAACACAAACCAAACCGCACCAAAGCCCGGGAAACACACAGGTAATGGAAAAAGTGGAGTTTCCTTCATATAAACAGAGTCCAAAGGAAGATGTTGGACTTTAGAACATAGGGTGTCTGTGATTTCACCACCGGGAACAAACAGTGGAAGGGTGGGGACGGACAGGGTGACGCAGAGGAACTTGAGCCAACTGTCAGGTCTGTACAAACAGGGATCTAGGAGTCAGAAAAGCAGGACTGACATTCTGGCGTCAGCACTTCCAGGCTGCGTGCATTAGTGCGTCCCTTCCCATCTTAGAAGAAAGGAGTGGGACTTCTTACCCAGCTGCTGCCTGCTCTGTCTACCACCTGCCTTCCCTGCCGCCCGCCCTCCCTGCCCCCTGCCCTCCCTGCCACCTGCCCTCCCTACTACCTACCTTACCTATCTCAAAGGTGAAGATGGGATAGGAAGAAGCGATGCCTATAAAATGGCTTGTAAGTTTACCATGACGATACGGGCAGGGTGCCGGCACTGGTTTGGACTTCTTGTTTTGGGTCCCTTCTTCCATCTTCTGTGGCCTCGACAAACTAGCTGAGTTCTGGGCACCTTGGGGGCAGAGGCCTGAGAGTAGCAGCTCCTTCAGGCTTACTGTTAGGAGTAAATAAAATGCTGTCTCTGTGCTTTGCAAGCATTAAACCGTGCAAATCTTCCTTCTCGTTCTCTGTCTGACGTGTGTTTAGAGGTGACGTTCCACCAATGAAGGCAAAACCAGAGGAGGAAGGAACTCAGGTCCTCCGAGCTTCCTCCGGCGCGAGGTTGTCGCTTGAACTGCAGCTGCATCAGATCCCCGGGAGGCTTGTAGAGCACAGATGGCTGCGCCCCACTCAAGGTGTCTGCTTCAGCGGGTCGGAGTGGGGCCCAGAATTTGCATTTCTTACAAGTTCCTGGGGGGCTTCAATGCTGCTGACCAGTGAGGCCCCTTTGAGGCTTTGCCTCATTAAGCAGAGTCATCTCATGGGTGTGGAGACTCACCTAACTGAAACTCTAACCCTCAGTACCTCGGAACGTGACTATTTGGAGATGGGGCCTTTAAAGAGGTGGTTAAGTTA
The DNA here is from genome assembly GCA_031878705.1 of Tapirus indicus. Classification (NCBI taxonomy): domain Eukaryota; kingdom Metazoa; phylum Chordata; class Mammalia; order Perissodactyla; family Tapiridae; genus Tapirus; species Tapirus indicus. Next base: position 88,789,282 of record CM062929.1, on the reverse strand, counting down.
GAACGAGGTCACTAGGGTGGGCCCTAATCCAATATGACGGGCATTCTTATTAGAAGAAGAGATGAGGACACAGACATGCAGAGGGAAGACCATGTGAGGACATGGAGAGAAGACAGTTGTCTACTAGTCAAGGAGAGAGGCCTCAGAAGAAACCAACCCTGCTAACACCTGATCTTGGACTTCTAGCCTCCAGAATGGTGAGGAAATAAATATCGGTTTTTTAAGCCCCTCAGTCTGTGGTACTTTGTTATGGTGGCCTGAGTTGACTAATGTACCCAGTGTCAGCCCCTCAGGGGTGGGCAAAACCTTGAAGACTCTGAATTCCTCACAGCATGCAGCTCAGTGCTGGATTCAGCAAACATGTGAACGACATGTGATGACATATTATATAGTCATGACAATGATTCATTCTTAGCATGTTTGATTGAATGTATTGGTATCAAAATAAACTGAAGGTGAAGACAGGAGAGCATAAGCCTTGTGGTGGCCCGTGGCCTGTCTGTGTAGGGCTCAGTGACTGGCCTGCTCGCTGCCCATCAGATGAGCTCACCTCTTTGGGCCTCAAATGTCTCATGAAGTCACCTTTCTCAAAAGGCTGTCCCTAAAATTTGTATGAGATAATTCAAGTCAAGAATTTAGCACAGTGCCTGGCATAGAATACAGAAGCAGTAGGAGTTAGCTATTATTCAGTTTTTTCTAATAATAATTATGATGATAATCAGAAAAGAAGTCATGTTAGAAATTTGCCTCAGCACATGCAGAACTAAATCTGTGCATAAAAAAACAAATCCAGTTACAAAGAGGCTTTGAAATTTGTTTAGAACATTTGCCTTCAAGGAAGTGTGTTGGCAAAGGGCGACCTCCATTTTTTCTCTTCAATCCGACAAACAGATTTGTTTTGTTCTTCATTTTATAGTGACAAATGTTTGTTAGGACAAGTGAAACAATCCCTGCAAATTAGAAGAGATGACAAACTACCCGAAGCTTGTGAACCTAGGCGGTCATATTTTCATACATTTCCTTCCTGTCTTTCAAAAAATCTTTTTAAATGTACTGTTTATCTTTATCAAGTTTATACATGTACATAGTTTAAAAAGTCCAGTCGCTCTATGAGGCCTGGCCTCTGGGCCAGCCCACCCTGTCCCAGCCCATGCCCATTTCTCGCTCATCTCCTTCAACTGACTCTTTGGGTTATCTTCCTATCTCTAAATCGCATGCTTATATTGCTACATCTTGACTCTTCAGACTTAGACATCGTCTACTGACTTTCTTTATGAAGATGGGGATTTTGCTCATCTGGTGCCGTACCAGAATTGCAGCGGCTTCAAATCTGCACTCAACTCAGCAGATGCAACAGACTTTAGTCTCTGACCACTCTGTCCCAGGATGCAGAACAAAGAAGCCAGCATGCCCAGCATCTTCAACCAGCAGGAGCCCAGCAGCTGCTTCTTTTGCCTCCTTATGTGTGTGGAATGTGGTGGCTGTCGCAGAGAAGAGCCAGACCAAGTGGGGTCACCTGGACACAGCCCACAGCCTTTGTTTGCCCTCAATCTCTTCCACTGTCCTGGTTATGTGGGCCCAAGGCCAGCGTGCCAGCTCACAGCCTCCTGCTTCAGGGCTGCCCTAGAGATCAGGTGTTCCAGGGCTAACCAGGTGGGTGCTGCATTCCTCTGTGGTCTTCAAGGGAGCTGTATGGTAAGAAGACAGACTCAGGTCTTTTTCTTGTGCAGGCCTCAGGCAGCCCAGGCCTGATATTAACCTTTCTCCTTTCTCACACATATTCTCCTTGCCTGCAACACACACACACACACACACACAGAGGCACACACGACCACACTTCCATCCTCTTCTCAGCACAGCTATGTTGCGGTTGTGGTGAAGTTCCTATTCAGTGTTCATATTTTGTGACTATGTCACAGTCATTGACAGATGACCCGTGTAGTATACTGTGATTGCTTTTTTTCCTCTATGTGACTTTTTGTTTTCCCTGAAGTTCATAATTGTTTCATTTTTTTATTTGTACTTTTCAAATAAGAATCAGTAATTTATTGTCAAACTCTTCTCCAGATATTTAAATTAAGATATTTATGTCAGATGCTCTTTTCTTTTTTTTTCTGTGAGGAAGATTAGTCCTGAGCTAACATCCATTGCCAATCCTCTTTTTGCTGAGGAAGACTGGCCCTGGGCTAACATCCGTGCCCGTCTTCCTCTGCTTTATATGGGACGCTGCCACAGCATGGCTTGACAAGCAGTGTGTCAGTCTGGGCCCGGGATCCAAACCTGCGAAACCCCAGGCCCCCGAAGTGGAGTGCCTGAACTTAACCACTATGCCACCAGGCTGGCCACCAGATGCTCTTTTTTTTTTTTTTTAATAGACTTTATTTTTTAGAGCAGTTTTAGATTCACAGCAAAATTGAGCAGAAAGTTCCCATATTCCCCTTCCCCCACACTTGCACAACCTCCCTCACTATCAACATCCAGAGAGGTACATTTGTTATAACTAATGAACCTACATTGACATAATATTATCACCCAGAGTCCACAGTTTACATTAGGGTTCACTCTTGATGTTGTCCATTCTATGGGTTTGGACAAATGTAAAATGACATGTATACATATAGAATATTTTCACTAAAAATTTTCTGTGCTCCACCTGTTCATCCCTCTCTCCTCCCTAACCCCTGGTAACCACTGACTTTTTTATTGTCTCCATAGTTTTGCCTTTTCCAGAATGTCATATTCTTGGATTTGTATAGTATGTAGCCTTTTCAGATTAGCTTCTTTCACTTAGTCACATGCATTTAAGTTTCCTCCATGGCTTTTTGTGGCTTGATAGCTTCTTTCTTTTTATTGCTGAATAACATTCCATTGTCTAAATGTACCACTGTCCATTTTACATGCTCTTTAATTCCTTTCTCTTGAAGAAGTATCCCCTAGAGCCCCTGACCCCTCCATCTAGACCGAGGTCCAGATCTGCCACCCCAGCACCTTCACTCGGCATTTGTCTGGGACGCCCTCTCCTCTCCTGTGTTTTTCTGCTTCTTGGATTCTCTGTCTCCATGTTCTTTGATTCACTACCTCAACTTTGTGGAGCACAAACTCTAGTAGCTTCCTGAGAAAGAGAGAAGGGAAGGATAATTTCTGAGATCTTGCACATTTGAAAACATCTGCATTCTACCCTCATACTTAGTTGATTGGCTATGTACAGAATTCTAGGTTGGAAATTGTTTATTTTCAGATTTGAGAAGGCATTGATTTATGTCTTCTAGTGTCCGGAGTGGCTGTGGACAAGTTGATGCTGTGTGGCCTTTAGTTTTTTGTATAAACCTTAGTGGTTTCTTTCTAGGATGCACAGGGAGTTGTCGCGTGGGTCTCGTTTCATCCAGTGTGTTGGAGTCCTGGAGCCTCCCTCAGTCTGGAAGTCCCTGTCCTGTAGCCATTCTTAGCCAGATTACAGTATAGATTCCGTGATTACGGTGTCGCTGGCTGACTCCCTGCTCCTGGCAGACTGAGTTGTTCGCTTTCCGCTGTGACAGCCTGGGTCCTGGAGGAAGTTGAGTCACTTCCCAGCACAAATCACAAACTGTCAAAAATGCTGTGCTTGCAAGTGGATTTTCCACATATCTAAAGTAATGATGGCTTAACAGGAGCTAAAAAAACACCCAGGCTCATTGACACTAAATTGTTGTGCTTAGAGAGAAATGTCCAGCCTATTGTCAGCTACTGAAAGATGAATGGGCTATTTAGGAATCCGCTCTGGGCTCGCCCAGGTCAGTTTCCTCTTGCTCAGCTTAAGCTAGTGGCTCAGTAGTGAGCATCAGTGTTGGAAACAGGAGGCTGACTGAGCAGGAGTCCGTCACGTGGCATTTTGGATTTATCAGTCATCAGGCACTGAGTTCTCTCCCTAATGGAGAGTTTGCTTCAACTCAGGCCAACCTCTGTCTCATCAATGAGGTGGTCCTTTCTCCTCTCAAGAAAGCCTTTTGAGTGTTTGATGGGGTCATAATGACTGCTGTCGACAGAGAGGTGTGGCGTTGGACTCCAGAAATATTGCATTTATGCCTCTGCACCCCAATGCTGGGCAGGTGTTACCATCCCCCCACTAAGATGAATGAACCAACGTTGCTAAAACCCAGTGGAGATCAGATTCACATCTGGTCTTTTTCAATCCAAGTCTCCAGCTCTCTCCACTGGACAACACTGCCCCTGGCTCCTCAGATGCAAATATATGTGGTGATCTACAGGAAAAGTTACGGGAACCTGTGGGGTGATCTCTGTGGGGTGCAGATGGTGGTGGGGTTTTCTCGCAGGGAAGGAGGTCTGTGTCCACTTCAGACCAATTCATGCAGGATAGAAACTGCTCCCCGGGTAGCACGGAGACAGTTGGAGGGGCGCTGAGCCTGAATCGAGAGCCTGGTCAGAGTCCAGGCTCCCACACTTGGCTGGGCCTCCTTGGGCAGCTGCGCCAAGTCTCAGGTCCCATCTGTAGATGGGGATGGAAATGTGGCCTAGTTAGGGTCATGCGGCTCTGTGAGCACCAAGATGGAGCAATGGGTCTGCCAAGCACTTTTAGGAACTCTAAAGCACCATGTGATTGCAAATCCTCAGTGTTGGCCATGTGGCCAGGGGGAATAGCTGTCCACATGGGAATGCTGTTCTCTTAAGTAGCTGGTTGAGTTTTCTGCCTACATAAGTGATAGGGCTTTTGTTTTTGCTGTCAGAAAGGAGTGATCAGCATTTCCCTGGACTGACACTGGGACCCTTGCCTCCTGGGGGAGTAAGAAAAGGCATGTCTTGGAGCCTGGTGTGGAAACGAGCTTCTTCCTCCTGAGTGGGCGTGGTGCCCCTTGTGCAGGGGTGGAGGGCAGGTTCTGGAGGAAACGGGAGGGGCCGGGCCCATCTCCTCTTTGACCTTTGTCTGGCTTCACGGGTGACAGAGGTATCTGTCCATTAAGTTGTGCTCCCAGGGTTGGCAATGCTGTCCAGGTCTCATCAGCCATGAGGGACACTGGAGGACCGGCCATGACGGGGGAGGGAGAGCTGTTGGAAAGAGCAGGATGGAAATGTTTGGAATAAGCATTCCAGGGCTGAGCTCTGAAATTTATTTTCCCAAGGTGTTCTCATTATTAATGGCAAATGCAGAATGCCCAGCAGGAGGATGCATGCTCCTGGGTAGTTTTCTATCCAGCCCTTCCCTTTGCTGGCCCTGGATGGGGTAGTCAGAGTCACCACAGACTAGGCACTTAGAATGCTCCCCACTTTCTACGCAGTATAAATGGCAGCTCTACTTTAAGATGAGGAAACCGAGGTTTAGAGGGATTAAGTAGCGCCAACGACGTTAGGTAGTCGCTAAGTTGCGGGACTGGGGTTGGAACCTGGGAGTCAGACCCTGGGTTTTTGCTATTGTTTCTTTTTGAGCTGGGGCATCTCCACCATCTCCTGCTAGGAGCCACCACTCCTTCAGTGGACTCCTGCTTACACGTTAAATGTGGGTTCCATACTGTGCTGGACGGATAGCATCTCCCCCAAATTCATGTCCCCCTGGAACCTCGGGACCTCAGAATGTGGCCACAGAAAGTCACATCTCATAGAGTCATTGCAGGTGTAATTAGTTCAGTTAAGATGGGGTCACACCGGAGTAGGGTGGGCCTTAATCCAGTATGACTGGTGTCCCCATAACATGAGAAGAGACCCAGACAGACGCACGCAGAGAGAAGGCTGTGTGATGATGGGCAGAGATTGGGGTGATGCAGCCACAAGCCAAGGGACGCCTGGGGTCACCAGAAGCTGGAAGAGGAGAGGAAGGGTCCTCTCCTGGAGCCTCTGGAGGGATCATGGCCCTGCCGACACCTCAGTTTTGGACTTGTGGCCTCCAGGAGTCTGAGAGAATAAATTTCTGTTTTTTAGTCCACCTACATTTGTGGTAATTTCTCACGGCAACCCTGGGAAACGAATACACATACTCAGCACTGTGTGGAGATGACCTGGCAGAGTGCAGGCCTGCTGGGTCATATCAGAGGAAAACTTTCCTTCCCTGCAACACCTGCTTTGGGGCCTGGCCCAGAGCTGACATTACGTGTGGTTGCCCATCCCTGGCCGCCTTTCCTACATAGCTGGGGAGGTCGTGAGTCCCACCTAAAGTACTCCTTCCTCCTCTTCCTCAGAAGGGAGGGAACTTCCTGCCTGGACCCAGGTCGGGTTGTCGGAGGCACAGAGCACCACCCCCAGGTTCCCGCGTGTGACCCTGGAGAGGCAGGTCCGTGGAGGAGCCCAGCCAAGTGCTTCTCCCAGCAGGGCCACAGGCAGCCTCCAGCAGAGAGACAGGGGAGCAATTCTGGCAAAGCAAAGAAGCTTCGAGCCTGTGCCTATGAGCCGTTCTCTGAAGGACCCCAGGCTCGCTGGAGTCTCACACACCCATCCCAGGCTGGGTTGGAACTAGGTCACCAGCATCCATGATTTAAAATCTGAGGGCAACCGAGTATGAGGGTTTACACTGGCCTCCTCAGCTGGCTAGAGACCCCGATTCCGGTGTGAATTCTGTAGAACACCCTCAGTCTGGCTTCTCTGATGTTTTCTTGTGACTATGGGTTTGGGGAGAACGCCACAGAGATGCAGCACCTTCTCATCACAGTATGTGGGGGACGTGACACCCGCCTGACTTTGTTAGTGAAGGCGGTGTCTGCCAGGTTTCTCTACTGTCAAGTTACCATGTTTCCCTTCCCATCCTCTGTTTTAGGAAATGAATCCCTAAGTCTAGCTCACCCTCAAAAGCAAGCAGGGAGTTAAGCTCCCCTTCCTCTGGAGGAGGAATATCTGCATATATGACTCCGTCCTCCTATTTTAAATTGCACCACCCAGCTCCCATCCCCGTTCCAGCTCATTATTTTACCCTCAGCACTCAGCATCCATGGACATGCTGCATAGCTGGGTTTTTCCCTGTCTCTCTCCACTGGAACATCAGCCCCTGGGGGTAGGTGGGGAGTAGAGGGAGGCTGGGGGGAGGGGATGCGCTTATCTGAAGTCTGTCTGCCAGTTCTTGGCTATGTGTGTAACCTGGGGCAACCTGTGAAGTGTTTCTGGGTCCCACTGAGAAACTGGGCTGAGGAGACCTGACTTTTAGGGGTGCTGTGAGTGATAAACGAGAATGTAAGGGAAGCGCTTAGAACCAAGTGGGTGTCTGATCCTTTGTTTAAAAGATTCTTTTTGGGGGCTGCCCGGTGGCGCAGCGGTTAAGTTCGCACTTGGCAGCCCAGGGTTCGCGGGTTCGGATCCCGGGCGCCCGCCGACGCACTGCCTGTCAGCCATGCTGTGGCAGCGTCCCATATAAAGTGGAGGAAGATGGGCACGGATGTTAGCCCAGGGCCAGTCTTCCTCAGCAAAAAGAGGAGGCTCGGCAGTGGATGTTAGCTCAGGGCTGGTCTTCCTCGCAAAAAAAAAAAAAAAAAAAAAGAAAACGATTCTTTTTGTTTGTTTAGGACAAAGCTACTCTAGTTTATTTCTCATAGTACACGGAATCCCCTCAAAGGAATTGTTTCCTTCTTTCCTCCCTCCCTGCCTCCCTCCTGCTCTGCTGTCTCTCTCTTTCATCCAATCAGCATTCACTGCTCACCCATCATGTGCAGACACTGGTCTCCACGCAGGGTGGGGCCCCTGCCCTCCTGCAACCTTCAGCCTGGTGATCTGCTCTGAGACCCCAGCTTTCATTTGGGCTTTCTCTCATTGTCCACTTGAAATTCAAGTTACTTCCTTGGCATACGGTTATTTTCAGATTCTTTCCTGCATGAAGCCTTGTACCACCCCAGAGACAGACGCTGAAGCTACCAGAGACCATGCACAGAAAGGGCCGCTTGGAGAGGCAGCCTGGGTGACATCTGTTACCTGACTTGCAGATGCCCAGAATTCCCAGACAGCCGTGGGAGGAGTGACGCACTGCTTGATCCAAAGAGTGGCCACCGTGTCCCGTGCTGTGGAATACAGAAGCCACGCAGGCTCAAAGCAGAAAGGGCTTGTGGAACTCTTCCAGACTCAGTGCCAGAACGTGGCATGGGGGTTTTCAAGGGCTGATTCTGGGACCATCCAGGGATGCTGGAGCCTGCTCAGATCTGCTCATGAGAGCCGATTGTTAAACTTTCAGGATTCTTGAGAGGCAGTTGTTAAATACAGCCATTATTAAAATGTAAATTATACAACCTACAATAAAATAAACCATATTAAAACGAAGGTAATAATTGCCTAATACTCATCACTTTCCTACTATTTTACAATTTTCCATTATTGATGCTCTGAAGGTGAATTTCATCGATTGTGTCCATCTGGTGTGAATGCTGTGTACCGGTGGCTACTGCTCATCTCTTCCCTTCTCTGCATTCAAAAGCAGCACGTTGGTAGCCGGAAATTAGCCTGTGGAAACATTTATACCACAGAAATCAGCAAACACTACAAATCAGAGTTTTCTTTGTTTTCTGGAGAGCCAGTTTTCAACATTTACCAGTATAACTGGCTTTACCCCAAAACTATGCACCAGAATTTCTGTGAAAGCCTGGACTTCTGTCACTTTGAAAAATTTCTCAGGGGATGCTGGAGTGGTCAGCCAGGCAGGGCCTGCAGAGTGGGTTTAGAAAACGCTGACCATCCACCTTTGCAGAGCTGGGATTCCTGCCACCTGATGTCCAGTTGGTGCCTGAACATGTCCAAAGACGGAGCACTCGCTGCTGCTGAGCAACCCCTGGAAGACACTGACCAGCCCATCCACTCGTGAAGTGCTGGAATCTTCCTGTTGGCATCTCTGCTTGATACCTCCACAGATAGAAAGCTCCCTCCTCCTAAACGAGAACTCCTATCCTGGGACAGCTCGAATTCTTCCAGTTCTCCATTAGAGTGAACACGACGCTGTTCCACTGCAGGTCCCCTTGTCACTCCCAATTGTCCCTATTCCATGGGCTATTAACACAGGGCTCATCTCTCCCACAGAGAAGAGCCCTCTGAGTTCTCGGCCGCTCCTTCCCCCACGTACACTTTCTCTCCAAGCTACACGTTCCTGCTGCCTATGCCCTCCTCCCACACATGGCTAAGTTCCTGTTAAACGCCATCTGATTGGTTTGGTCAATCTTTTTAGTTCATTGAGACCTATCTGGTACTGATTTTATCTCTACTTATAGGTCAACTACCTCATCTAAAGCCTTATAAAAGTGTTTTACAGGGTGAGACCTTTAAATAGCAACATTTCTTGAGGCATTGAGAATAGAGTTTGATTGGTAAATTTTCAGACACATATTCATTGTGGAGAGCAGTGCTCCTCTGCCAACAGTAGTCTCTATTTTTGCAGAGAACAAAATTTAGCAAGAAACCAATAGACCAGCTAAAATTTTTCCAACTGACTAACAATTTAGAATGGAATCTTAAGGAAAAATTCCTTAACGAGGATTTTTAATCATCCCAGGTTATGTGTTATATTTCTCTCCCTTTAATTCCTCTAAACATATCTGATTTGTATTTCTAAGATATGCTTTGCCATGCATCTTGACAAATTTAGACTTTAGACTTCACAGTTCTTCCCCAGTAAAAAAATCTCCCTTCCCTTTGATCAATAGCTGTTCCACTTGGAACGCCCTACTACTACACGTAGTAAAAGTCAGAAATTCAAATAAACCATCGGTGAAGTGAAACTCATGGTTCTATAGTCCTAAAACCCTTCACAGACTGTGAGGATGGACTGAAATGACATTTGGGGATGCCCACAAAGCCCTCTGTAGGTGGAGGTCATTCCCTGACCAGGTGACTGAGGTGTGGTCAGAATAAACTAGACATAGTACTTTATGTCTCTCTCCCCATGTCATTTTGAATGTCGTTGGTGGGCTAGAAGGACGTCCCAGGGAGCCTTCTGGGCACGTGAAGTCAGAAAACACCATATGAGCTGAGTGCTTGCTGTGCTGGCCCACTGTGACAATGAAAAGCTGTGAGCTTTTCAAAGGGTCACTCTCCTCTCAGACCTGCTGTGGCTGGCCGCCCTGGGAAGGGGGGCATTGCATGCCTATCTCTCTACCCTGCTTTCTGTGAGTCACATTTCAGACCCTCCAGGATGGGGGAGGCAGAGTGGGGCTGGCAGGGAAGTTTTCACTTGCTTTGTGCTGTTGAGGCCAGGGCTAGGCCCTCTTTGGCCTTGGCAGGGCTTCACGGTTGATTCTCTTGGTGACTCCTCCTGGGTCATGCTCACTGGGCCTCTCATCTCCATTCCCTGGTTGGAGTCATGCCCTCTCAGGCCCTTGTTATCAACAGTCACCCCTTCCCCCGTGGAGCCACTGGGATCTTATGTCCCACCCTTAGAAATCCCTGTATCAAGCTCATATATCCCCTAACCCAAAGGAATTGCAAAATCTTCCCCTTTGGGGCCAGGAGGAAAGAGTCTTTTTGACCTTAACTCACAGACTAAAAAGGCCTTGAGTCACTAGAAAGTGGACCGAGGACACAGTTGCCACAGACAGGATAAACCAGTGTTGGCTGTTCACTTAAATGCTTCTTGGAATAAATGCACATGCTCTTTATTTGGTTCTAGTCACCCTTTTTTCACCTTGTGAGCTAACAGATTCAACTATGTTCATTTACTAAAAAATACTTTTGGGCCCCTAATATGTGTTCTGGGTGCTGGGGACTTACCATGAAACACTCTAGTTAACAATCCCCATCTAGTAGTGTTTATAATGGTTTTCCTTAGAGCTGATACTTGAAGAGAGGTGGTGGTCAGCTCTGAGGTGGTATCCGATGTCTTCACGTCTCTTCTATCGTGGGAAGTGTCAGTGTTTGAGGACTGGGAGCAAAGTGGGCTATTGTCAGAACTTTTCAGCAGTTTCCACAGTGGTTCAGACTCTGCTGGTAGTTGGACTTGGGTGTAAATCCTGGATTTGCTCCAGGCAAGTTACTTAACTTCTCGTCAACGTGATTTCCTCACACTCAGAGTGAAGATGCTTTATAGAGTAGTTTGGAATTTTAATAAGGAAATGAAGGTGACTAGATAATCGTGAAGGCATGACCCACAGTGGGCCCTGAACCCATGACGGACTGCAGAGGGCAGACAGACCCCTGGCTAGCTGGCCCCTCCTGGGTTCCCCAGGCTGGAAGTCTGACGGGGACAGGGCATGGGTTCCATGGCGGAGACAAGAACCAGGAGCTCAGTGGTGGATGTTTAGGTATAGTTGTCAATTCAGACCCCATTTTATGACAGAACCAAGTCTTAGTAAGTTTACCCGACAAAGTCACCTGCAAAGTCGTGGGCAGAAAGAAACCAAGCAGACAGGCTGATCTTGTTGGTGGTGAAGGTGTGAGAAACGAGTTCTCTCCACAGATGGGGGGAATGTAAACAGATGCAACTAGTCTGGGAATGAGTTGGTAATATCTACGGTCATATGCATACAGATGGTCACATAGTTGGACTCATTGAGTCTCCTTCTAAGAATTTATCGTTAGAAATAACAAATGATCTGGGATATGTGTATAGTGATGTTCAGGGTGATTATTTATACTATTAAAAATCAGAAGGGATACATGTCCAACGCTGTTTAATGTATTTTACAACATGCACAGATGGGATTCTCTGCAGCTACGTAAAATGATGATGTATGTTCTAGAAGGGTGATGAGAAGATTGGATCATCCAAAACCCAGTAAAATGGCAGATAAGAATAAATAAATAAATCTTCCTTGTAGTGGGAAACTACATTGGGTCAGCCATTCTGAGGAATTTCTGAGAGAGAGAAAGCAGAGAGGATCAGATCAATGAAGAAGCAGAAGCAGAGGAACACACAGCCCCAACGCTCGATGGAGGGAATGCCTCAGAGTTAGGAACTGTTGCGGGGTTCCGAGCCCAGAGGTGAGGGAAGCTGGTGGAGGTGGTTTATTTGGAAAACTGAATCTGGAACTCCAGGCTGGTCAGCCCCTTCCTCAACGGGATAGTATCAGTGGGGCTGGTGAGGCTGGGCAGAGCACCAGACACTCCTATACCCAGGAGGGAGGAGAGAGAGGAAGGCAGCCTCCTCATCTCCACCACATCCACATCTCCAGTTCAACCCCTGCTCTAGGCTGAGTAAACAGAACAGGCAGAGGGAGGGGATTCTCCAGTACACAGATGAGCACGTCAGCTCCACAAGAGAGGGCACTCGAGGAAACAGAGTGAACAGAATGTGATTTTAGCTTGCGCACATGTGATGCAAAGTAATAACAGCACGCGATAAAAGCAGCTTTTCAAGTACGTGAGGAATTTTTGTATACTCAATATTGATACTTGGATTCAATTATGATACTCAGATACACCTTTGTAAAAAAATTAGATCCCTCTTTTCTATCATTAATATTTGTGGAATGTATTTTTGAGAAAGAAGTAATTATAAAAACCAGTCTGTGGTTGGTATGCACATAATGTTGATGCAAATAGGGAAAACCCCACAAAAGTTACTATGGAAAAGAATCAAAAGTTTGGTTTACATAAAAATAATTTAAAAAATCTTCCCTATGATAAAAGGCATCGGAAGCAAAATTATAAGACATGTAAAAAGCTGGGAGAAAAATGTTATAAATCTATCATATGAAGATTTAATGCCAGACTCTAGAAAGAAGTTCTAAAATCATTTTAAAAGACTAACAACACAGGGGCTGGGATACATCTGGTTATTCATGGTGGAGGAGACTCACTGGCCAATGTAAACATCACCAGCGTTCAGGGAAATTCAAACTAAAACCCCCTTGTGATAACACTTTCACCTGTTAGACTGGCAAACATTAAAATGGGGGTGTGGGAAAACAGCTATTCCAATTTTGGGAGAACAAGTCAATATAGCTATTGAGAACAATTTGGTGTTTTTATTAAAATAAAGAGTATATGCATACTCTGACTCAGCCATTCTCCTTCTCCGCCTCCACTCTAGAGAAACAAGTGCGACCCCGAGGCCTCCGGGAGACGCTCAGTGCAGTGTTCTTCACTAGAGCGCCAGGTCCCACCCAGTGTGAGCATGAGGGCTGAGGGGGAGGGGACTCCACTTGTTTTCATATTGCTCAACTCTTTTGCAATGCATTCAAGTACTGATTAAAAAAATAAGTTGCTAGGTGAGAAAAACAGATTACAGAATGAACTTATTTTTGTAAAAGATATGTATGTACATATGTATAATACATACTGGAAAGAAAAACATCAAATCATTAGTGGTGTGAGGAGGGATCATAGATAATTTTAACCTTCTTGGTTTTGCTTCTCTTCATTTTCTAATTTTTCCACAAAAAGAGATTATCTCTATAATATAGTTTTTAAAGGACGTCATTGCCCAGGGACTGCCTGAGCCCCCTGTGTTGATTTCAAGCACTGTGACCTCAGCTGTGGCTGAGTTCTGGGCACAGTTCTCTTTTCCATGAGGGAAAGGCAGGGGTTGGGCATGAAGGGGAGAAAGAGCATTCCCTACCCACTCTGGGTCCTTTCTGGCTGGGCTACAAATTAAATTGACATGAGGCTGAATAGCAGGAGAAAATCAAACAAAGCTTTATAAAACATGTATACATAGGAGAGACCTGGGGAAACTGAGTATCTTTCAGCAAAATGGCGGATGTTCTCCTCTTAAATAGAAAAAGGAGGATATTGAGGGTGGGTCAGTGGTGGGAGATTACCAGAAAGGCACAGTAAGGTTATTATGCAGATTTAAGGCCTCGCCTTCCATATGGACAAGTTTCTAGAGATGAGGTCATCTGCCCCTCTTCTCAGTACAAAGAAGGAGATACCTTTACAAATGGAGATTTTTCCTTACAAATATAAATGTTTGGTAAACAGAACTTTGATGAGAATGGGCATAGCAAAGACCCTCCCAGTCTATCGATGCCCAGAGTTATCCAAGGTGATGGCCCGTCCAGGGGACAGGCCTTCATCCCAAATCCCTTTAAACATTTTGGGGGAGGGGGGTGAAGGTCAAAGCCTTCTTCAGAGCAAGGTAAAGAGACACATCTTGAGGTGGCCAATTTTGATCCCCCACAGGCACAAGAGAGGGGAGCTCACGGGGGTCTAGGGGTTTGTGGGAGATCCAGACCCAGCATCCCTGCTCAGAGGTGCCCTGTTTCTTCTGAGGTCAGGGCATCCCCTTCCTTCCTTCACCTGGGATCTGGGTGGGGACCACGTGTCTGTGCGTTACACAGACCCCCTTCAGATTCTGCCCAGGTCCATTTGCTCAAACTTTCCATTTGGCTCAGAGGGAAAAACATAGCAAATACAGCAAAGCCAAAATGCTTTACTCCAGGGTGGATATTCCTGAGGTTGACAAGGACCCAGGCAAACGCAGCAGTGTGCTAGACGTCAGAACAACTGTCCACGTCTGGCAGCTGCCTGTGGGCGGGTTTGAGCGAGGGTCGTCATTGCCCACCTTACTCACTCCTCTACCTCCTGGAATCGCTGCAGAGGGCTGAGGGCTCTGTGTGCGGAAGCCTCTCAGAGAGGGATCGAGCAAGCAGAACCAGACAAATGTGCAAAAGTCACTCGATGGTTCACAACTGCGGTGAGGAGGAAAGGTTTCCCAAGTGTCATGTGCTGAAAGTCTGGCCAAAGCTGTAAGAGGAGCTTTAGCAACCCAAAGGGAACTCAGGGCCCGAGGCCAGAGTGCGGCCCTTGGCCCCAGCTGTCCCTTGCAAGCAGCCTCCCCTTCTTTGAGATTGGAACCCTCCCCAAGCATCCACAGCTCGCCAACCAGGCCTTCCATTCATGCCCCTGAGAGGCGGGACACTGTGGCCCAGGGACCCTCTGCTCTGGCTTCACTGGCCGAGGCTGGATGAAGCGCAGGCCGCGAGGACTCCTCCTTTCCCAGGGATCAGAACCCACACTGATGCATTAGTGAAAGGACACATTCTTTTTCAGGTCTTTAACTAAACTGTAAGAAGTATTATGACTTCAGAAAACAGCCTGAGACCCCTGAGTCCTCTGGGGGTTTCACACAGGCTGCTCTGGAAATGTTGGTGCTAGGACAAGCCATCTGCTGTTGTTTCCAGGATCAAGGAGAATTACTGAGAACCAGAACCACAATTCCTGGGGTGTGATCAGAAACAGGAGCTGATAGTCCCATTGAGCGGGTCACTGTGCATCATTCTGCACCACGACAAGTGCGGACCACCAGTGAAAATCTGAATGGTTTCAGCAGCTAAGAAAATAAAACCTTTGGAAACACAAACTACAGAGAGAAAATTTTTCTCTTAGGTGTTAGAGCAAATTGGGGGAAAATGCTGTGGCTAAATTAAAGGTGCACATGTGTCAGAAAATGTGACCATTTGTGCTAAGTGTTGCTGATGCACACCCAGCCCAGGAGACAGTGATCGCAGGATCAGCAGATCCTTGTGAAAAACACGGGATTGGAGGCAGAATGTCCTGTGGGGTGGACTTAGGGCCACTTCTGTGGCCCTTTGCCAAAAGGTGGAGCCCCAAAATTCCAGGCCGAATTTAAGGTCCTGACCCTGGGACTGATTTTGCAACAATAACCAAAGCTTCCTAAAAGTGGAAGGAGAGCCAGAGGGGGAGGCGCGGAGTTGAAGAAGGCTACGTGCTCCTGCCATCTACAAGTGGCAAGTGATGATTCAAAGGACAGGGCCTTCCTAGAATCTGTAGTGAAAAGTCCGTCCAGCCTCAAGCCATGCTGCAGCCAGGCTGAGTGGCCCAGCTCCACTTGCATTTGGGCTCTTGGCCACTGTGCTGACCCTGCCCCTACCTCTAAGTACTCTGGACAACGGTGATAATTTTGTGATAGAGGGAGCCACCTCTCCCGCCTGTTCCATTCTCCTTGGTGTGTAAGCAATGGAGAGGCTATGAATGTACCTTCATTCTTATATTAATCTCTTATTTTATTTTATTTCTTTTGGTGAGGAAGATTGTCCCTGAGCTAACATCTGTGCCAATTTTCCTCTATTTTGCATGTGGGACACCTCCACAGCATGACCTGATGACTGGTGTAGGTCTGTGCCTGGGATCAGAACCCGTAAACCTGGGCCATCGAAGCGGAACATGTGAACTTAACCACTACACCACTGGGCCAGCCCCTTACATTAATCTTTTAGAAACATTTATATCCTCCAAGTCTTAGTGAGCAGTGACCCAAAAGCAATAGTATAAGGACATAGTGTTAGGGACATGGACCAAAAACTTGTGAGGGATCTGGGCAGGTGTCTCTGCCCACCAGACCTGTCTCTAGTCTGTAAAGTGGGGTGAGCCCCCATCTCTGAGGACGCCCATGGCAATTGGAAGTAAGGACACATGCGAACCTTACAGAACCGTGCCATTGTTAATATCACTTATTTTAGAATTTCCTCTTTACACAACTGTTGAACAAATGTCATTGTCCTTTATTTGATTAATTTAACAGCCATTAGGATTTGAGCAGTAATGCTGGGACTCCTTAAAGACAAGGCAGTTCATGGCTCATTAGCAGACTGTTTGAGTCTGTTTATTTATTTATGACCAGGACAGAGGGCAAGGGGCACTTTAGAGAGAGTAAGACAGAGAGGGAAGTCCCAGAGAACAGGGACTTGTGGGCATGTCCCTAGGACCTAGGACTAGGCACTGAGGGACCAGCTGGCAAGAAGGGACTCTCCGCCAACTCACGCCAGCAGTGACCACAGGTGTTCAGATGTTCAGACAACTCAATTGTCCACCCTCCCTCCCAGGCACCTGATCTTCCCTTGGAGTGGGTGAGTTTGGGTCAGAGCGAGTGGTTTATCCAAGAGGTGATGCCAGGAGGCACGGAGAAGGGACTGAGGAGGGGAGAGGGCAGAGAGTCAGGGGTGCCTCATCCTGCAGGTGCTTGTGTGGGTGACTAGAGCTCAGTCCTGAGAGGAGATATCCGCACCAGTGCGTGTACACACACAGACACAGAAACACACACACTCACAAACAGACACACACATACACACAGATAGACACATGCATATATAGACACACATGCACACAGACACACATACAGAGACACATACACAAACACAGACACACACAAATACACACACACACACATACACACATAGATATAGACACACACATGTACACAGACACAGAGTCACATACAGACACACACAGATATATACTCAGACACAAGTACACACAGACACACACAGACACACGGGCATGTAAACACAGACACAAATACACACAGATGCACACGCACACACACACACAGACCCCCACATGGAGTGTTCCTGGGGCATGGTGGCCCAGTGGAGACCCCAGGGTGGGGAGGAGCTGGCCAGGGCAGGGTGGGTCCCAGGTATGGAACAGCATTCACAAACGTCTTGAGAAAGGACGAGGACGTTTCCGTTGTCCTTGAGTTTTAAGGAGGGGGTCACAGTCCTATCCATATGTTAAGGTCTCTGGTCTCTAAGCGGAGCCTGGTGGCAGGAGGGGACATGCAGAGTCTACTGCATGCAGTCTGGGCAGGAGCCCAGTTTGCACTGGGACTGGAGGGAGAGGGAATGTGGGCGGGTTTGGGACATTTAGGAGTGAGACATGATGGGCCTTGGAGCTGGTTTGAGGAGGGTGGAGGGCGACTTCACTGTGAGGAGATAGCTCAGCTCAGCGTGGCCCCATTGCCATGCCCTCCTTGAACCCTGCTCCAGCCTGTGGCCCTCCAGGCGTGGACTGGTTTATGCCCTCTTTAGGGCACTGCCGTGGCCGTACCAAGCTGGCCCAGCCTCTGGGCTCCAGCCCTGACTGGGCCACTCATTTATTGGTTCACCCTGAAAAATTCCACGAAACTTAAAAGCCTTCTTTTTGAAATCTGTAAACAATGACACATTGTCTAAATATTCAGCAAAACAAAGATTTCAAAAAGATCAGATTCCTAATTTCCATGGAAATGCATTCTAAAAGAAAGACAGTCACTGTGGTTCTGGACATTCTTTTCAATCCTCAAAAGGGAGCCTCGAGTCCTGCATTTATTTTCGCTGTTGACACAGATCAGCCTGGTTATATAAATTCAGTGTAAAGCTCCTTGGTCATGTGGTCCGTCCTCCCGCTGTAGCTCTGCTGCTGGAAACGCTGTGCTGCGTTTTCACAAAAGTATCACAGTGCTGTAGGGAAGAAAATGGAGGCCAAGCAGCTCCGAGGAGGGAGTCCTCAGTCCTCTTGCAGAAGGAAATTCTGTCTTCCTCCATATGGGGTCACGAGGCCCAGGAAGTGACATGTGAAGTGAGCACTGAGGATGAGAGGGAGGTGCCACGTGGACATGTGAGGAAAACCCCTCAGGCAGAGGCCCTGAGACAGGGAGAACACCAGGATGGGCCTCTCTTAGCCACTCAGTTGAGAGTACAGCCACAATGCAAATTAAAACAATGAGAGACAATTTCAATCCTGCCAAAGTGGCAAAAATTAAATGTCCAAGAATCCAAGTCCTGGAGACCAGGAGGGGAACTGGGAATTCTGACACTGCCGATGGGGGTAGAAATGTGCATGATGGAAAGGCATCTGCAGGAGGCGATTCAGCTGTGCAGGTGAGGACAGGGCTGCAGCAGTAGAGGTGGTGAACGGGCATGTTCTAGGGCCTCCACCATTGGCCCTGCCCGTTGCTCACCACTGGGGCCCCCACCAGGCCAGAGGCTTCCCCGGACCCCACACACTCCTGCTAATCCCCTCTGCAGATGGCAGTGCCTCCCTTGTCCTGCCTGCTGACCCAGTCCTCATCATCTCCTATGATGGAGCTCAACGCAGCCCAGAGCGGGATGAGAGGGGAAGGGTGGTGGGCGCATGAGTGTGCGTGTGTGATGAGCTTGGCACATGTGGTCACTCAGGGACAGTGGGCCGTAGCAGCAGCTTCCACTCATATACCAGCCTGAGCGTAGACTTCCAAGCGTTCTGTTGGGCCTGTGGACAGGGAGAACGGGTGGAGAAATACATCGGAAAGAAGAAGTAGGACAGACCTTCCAGGACTCTGGGTAGAGGTAGGGCAGCACCAACACATTCCTAAATAAGAATCTCTGGAACTGTGCCCATGGAAATGGGGTTGGCACAGAGGCTGAGACCAGACCACTTGTGCCCAATGCTGAGTCTACCCCGTGCTACCTGTGTGGTCTTGGGCAAGTTCCTTATCATGTCCGAGTCTCAGTTTTCTCCTCTGAGTGACGGGGATAACAACAGCACCTGCCTCATGCACTGTGGGAAGGATCAGTGAGGTGCTCCATGAAGGTACCGAGGAGAGGCGTCAGGGTCAGCTGTTGCCGCTGTTGGAATTCGATGTTTCAGCTTCAGTGGCCGTAGCCGGGTGGAGAGTGAATGATTAGCTTGACCATGGAGGGGTAGATGGCTCTAACTGGAAAGTCTACATTTCTCCCCCCTCCACGTTCCTCTTACCTCTTACAGAGCTGCTCCTGCCCACGTTCAGGGCCCTTATGGTGGCACCTCGTGGTTTCGGCTTCAATAATCTTATTGGGCGTAGACCAGGCGTTAGCAAACTATGACCCTTGGAATCAGTCTGGCCAGGTGCCTGGTTTTGAATGGCCCATGGTTTTTACGTTTTTAGATGGTTGGGAAAAAAATCAAAAGAAGATTAATATTGCATGACATGTGAAAATTATATGAGATTCAAAGTTCAGTGTCCATAAATAGTTTTATTGGAACACAGTGACATCCATTTGTTTATATTTTGCTTAGATCTGCTTTCAGGCCACAGCAGGGTTGACTAGTTGCAACAGAACCCGAACGGCTCTTGAAGCCTGACGTAGTATTTACTATCTGCTGTTTGCAGAAGAGGTTTACCGACCGTGGTTTAGACTGAGAACTGCCCAGCAAGGACATCAGGTCAACCCTGAGGGTCAGGAAGGGTGCAGGCCAGCCCTCTGTGCCTATTTCACCAGCAGGGAACTCCTGTTTCTGCGATCACTCCAACATTTCTTTTCCACAGCCAGTGTGAAAGCAAGTCTAGAAGCTAAGAGTGGATGGTGCTGAGGAGAAGTTTGGGAGGAACTGCGTGAGACCAGGCGCCTGGAATCATGTCGGCAGCTCTTGGCCCGGAGATTCTAGTTCTGGTGGCCTGATGGCAGTGATGTCTCCTCTCCATCCTCTCCAGCCCACTGCAAACATTCACCCAGGGGCTCCAAGGAGTGGTTTGGACAAAACTTAAGTCAGGGAGATCTTTTCGACAAGTGGGATGGCTACGCACATCTTGAATTCATCATGGTTCCAATTTTCGACATTTTCCTCACGACTTTCATGAAAGCCCCAGAGTCAAGAAAAATCACATGGGTCCTTTGGTGGTCAATGAACTAAGCTGGTGTCTGATGGCCCCAAGTTACATGAGCCCAGGCTGTGAAGGAGGACGTGTCAGTTGTCCCCCAGCTCTGCTGAGGACAAACCCCAGGCCTGGCTAGGTACCCGGCGGGTCGGGCAGCATGGGCTCATCCACTCCACCTCCATTGGCCCTCAGGCTCCCCTCAGATACCTGGTCAACTGGCAATTCGTGCCGTCTGCCCTTTCTGAGCAATGCTTCACGGACCCACCTTCTGTCACCCCTTCTGTCCTAGTAGGTTGAGGAAATAACCGGTGGTAGGGGGCTAATGTACATGAGTGTGAGATGCTGCAAACTTTCCAATAATCCACGCTTTAGAAGAGGTTTGTTTACCTAAAGGCTTTTTAAGGTAAGGTGGGGTCAGCAGTGCTATTTTAATGCTCATGTCTATTTATTTATTTATGTATGTATTTATTTATATTATGAAATATTTTAAACGTACAGAAAAGTACATCAAGTTATTTAAAAAATGAGCTTTTGTGTTTTTTTTCACTGTGGTAAAATACACTTAACATAAAATTTACCATTTTAGCCATTTTTAAGGGCACAGTTGACTGGCATTAAGTGCATTCACGTTGTTGTGCAACCATCACCACCTGTCTTGAGAACGTGTTTGTCTTCCCAAAATGACATCGTGTCCCCATTACACATAGGTCCACATTCTCCCCTCCCCTTAGCACCATTTGTTTGTAAAGATTTATCTTTATCAAAAATATACATCTAGCACGTTGATTTTAACCACTGGATAGTGGCTGCTGTATGAATAGATCACAATTTATCTATTTCGATATTGGTAGACATTTAGGTCATTGCAGTTGCAAACTGTGCTTAAAAAAAAGACATGTCATGTCCATACCTGCTTATGCATACATTTCAGAGACCTATGTCTAGATTATCCAGAATTTAAATTGCTGAGTCATGGGGCAATTTTCAACATTGCCAGATACTGCCAGTTTACTCTTCAAAGTCATCCTTCAGATTTCTATTCCCATCAGTAGTGTATGGGAATCCATAATTCCCCACCACGCTCCAACACTTGTTAGTTTCTGTTGTCTTAAAATATCGTATTAACTAATTGTAAAGGGAAACCCCCAGTCTTTCCCGCCTGTGAGTCCTTCCCTTGTGTCTCCTTTCCTCTCGCACTACTACCACACTCACATAGAACACTTCACTCCTGGCACTCTGGTCACTAGATGTGTGGGGTTTCCCCCACACCAAGCAACTCTCCAGGACACCAGCTGGGTGTCCTACAATTTAACTCAATTCTAACACTAGCTACCTGGAGACAGCATCAGATCCCACAGGTTAAGGGCTCGGTCCCACAAGATTTCCCCACCCCATTTAGTTGCCATTTGCAAGTAGCAGATCCCCAGGTTACACACAACTTCAGCCCACTTTGGCTCCAAATCAGAGGTTCCCATGATTCCCTCCTCAGGTTCAATTAATGTGCTAGAGCAGCTCACAGAACTCAGGGAAGCGCTTACATTTACTAGTTTATTAAAGGACGTGATAAAGGAAACAGATGAACAGCCAGATGAAGAGACACAAAAGGCGAGGTCTAGGAGGGTCCAGAGCTTGGGAGCTTCTGTCCCTATGGGGTTGGGCTGTCACCCACCTGGAAACTTCTTGAACCCTGTACTTCTGGGATTTCATGGAAGCTTCCTCACGTGGGCATGACCAATTATTAACTCCATTTCCGGCCCCTCTCTCCTTTCTGGAGAAATGTGAGAGTGGGGAGGGGCTGAAAATTCCAACTTCTAATCATGGCTTGGTCTTTCTGGTGACCAGCCCCCATCCAGGAGCCATCAGGGGCCCACCCAGAGTCACCTCATTAAAACAAAAGATGCTTTTAGCGCTCTTATCACTTAGGAATTTAAGAGGGATTTAGGAACTCTGTGCCAGGGATGGGGTCAAAACCAAATATTAGAACAAAATATTACTTTTATCACTTAGGAAATGACAAGGGTTTTAGGAGCTCTGTGCCAGGAATTGGGGAAAGAGACCAATATATGTATTTTCTATCATCTCACACTAATTAATAGAGCAATTAAGAATTCTTTTTTTTTTTTGTGAGGAAGACCGACCCTGAGCTAACATCCGTCGCCAATCCTCCTCTTTTCGCTGAGGAAGACCGGCCCTGGGCTAACATCCGTGCCCATCTTCCTCTACTTTATATGGGATGCCGCCACGGCATGGCTGACAAGCAGTGCGTCGGCGGGCGCCCGGGATCCGAACCCGCGAACCCCGGGCTGCCAAGCGCGAACTGAACTGCTGCACCACTGGGCGGCCCCCGCAATTGAGAATTCTTAATGGCCAACATAACTGTGTTTCCATTTTCATTTTCCATTGTTCTGAATGTCTATTCTTTGTATGTGTGCTGGCAAGGGGAATCTGATTTGTTTTTTTGTATATTTCACCATTTTGATGTGTGTATGTATGTTTTAATGCAAACTGTCACAAACGTTTTGAAGAATGAGGTGGGGGTGTGAAGAATAGGTGGGAGAGATAAAATGTTCTAGATCATAGATAAGAGGAAGGTTAGGCTTATGTGTCAGGTACTGGCCAACAGAATCAGAATCAGAAATTAGCCCAAAGCACCATGATATGACGTAAACATTTTTACCTTTTAATTGCATTAATAAAATTGGACTTGCTGTATAAATATTTGGTTCGCACCTGATTTGGGGCATTCCTTCATTTCTTTTTTTAAAAACTGGGGGCAAAGCAGGGGCAGGAGTTGTGGTTTGATAAAGGAATGATCACATTTTCTCCTGTCCGGATGCTGGAGGTCCTAGGTAATGCATTAAAATAGGGAAAAAGCAGGAGCCAGTACACGGAGGGAAAGCACGTCAAGTAAAATGCTAACACCGCAGCAGAGAAGCACTTGATTCAGATGGGCTTAAACAAGATGGCATCCTTCCAGCGCTCTGAGTGAGGGCTGTGCTGGCCCAGGCTGCTGGGTCCCCGGCTAAGGCCGCCCACGAAAGCAGGTGTAATCAAGGCTTCATGTGCAAGCACAAATAGCTCCTGTTTTCACCCACACGCCGGCCCATTTCCTCACAATAAACACCTCTGATTTGGGGATAAATAAGGTTTGTTGTCAGGAGAAAATTAATTGAACAGAACTTTGGCTTTTGCCCAAACCAGCCTGAGACAAGAACTTGGCTCCCTGCGTGTTGTGCTCACGTCTTCTGAGTCTCCTTGGATAATTTGCTTCCCGAGGCGGGAGTGGGGATCTAAAGGAACCACTACAAGGCTGAGTTAGTTATTGGCTCCTAGCAGAAGGTATCCTGCAGGTCACTTAACTGACTCACATTTATCTGGAAAAATGAAGGGGGTGAATTTTCTCCCCCTGTTCCAGGCGGAGTTCCAGGTGGGGAACACAGTACCGCATGGGGAGGCAGGATGGGGCAAACTCAGGGTGGTTTCCTCGGCAGACGGTAATGGGTTGGAATTCCAGAATCACCAGCACAGCTGGGCATCTGTGGGCAGGGAATCCACGTTCTGGGGCATCGATACCACCTACCTCACAGGATTTGTTTTAGGGAATAAAGGAGATGACGCTGAGAGGAGAAAATGAGAAAACGGGCAGCATCCAGCACAGGGTCCAATAAATAGTCATGGGAATAATAGTAAAAATAAGAGTGATGATGACAGAGAGCTCCTTGTTACCCTCTTCTAAATGTGTTTAAGTCCTCGTGCATGCTCCTTCCCCTTGGGCAGGGGCAGGGGAGTCTGTAGGTGGGACCCAGGTAGGCAGCCACCACAGGTGTTTTCTCACGCCTTGGATGTTGTGTGTGAGCTGCTTCCCAAAGATTCCCCCTGGCCCGGGCTTTAGAATTTGGTTATCTTTTGCCCAGTGCTCTGAAATAAATTTCTGAGGTGTGACCCCGCAGCTCTTCGGCTTCTTTTTTTGGGGGGCTGGTCATGCTTTATGGGGATATCTGGAGGATGCTCAGGGGAGGCGGCGCTGACCCACAAGCTCAGAAACAACTCATTCTAATCTTGTCTGCACTGACCCCTTTAGGCAAAGACTGGCTTACCTGGTGTTCTACCAACAGGAATCTCTGCTCACTGGCACAGAAGACCCTGGGGTCTGACCAAGTTCATAGAGAATAATGGAGACCTCCCGAGCTGACAAGCTATGTCAGGCAGTTTGAATTTCCTCCAAATACGGTTTTAAATCCACCTCTTCTAGGGAACTCTCTTTGGTAACTTTTGTCTGTATTGCTTTTTTGTTCTCAAACTTTTTAGGTATTTTTCTACTTGACACATCATTAGCACCTCACTGTGTGTGCTATGATTTAATTGACTTCATGATTTCATGTCGCATTGGATCAGGTCTGGTACACGTCACTGCAGCGGAATCTGACGCTGTCACCAGTCTTCCAACTGCCTGTAAGGGCATTTCTTCACCTGAGGGCTTTCTCTGGCCGCGTGACACAGCTTTATGGCCCACGGGCAGGCTGGAAGTGCCAGGGAATTAACACGCTCGGGAGCAACTCTCAGCCAATGGCCGAAAGGAGTGGGCATGTGTCCCCAGCTCTCATCTCGGGGGTTACAAGTGCGTGCTCTCCCTGTCTTCCCAGAGCTTCCCCAGAGAGCTGCACTCCAGCTGCCCACACGGCCTCTTGCTGGATGAGACACTATAATTTGCTGCCTTCCCTTTTTTGAATCAAGTTCCCATTCCCCTACCTGGGCTCCTGGGCTCACCTTCCAAATAAACTTGCACTTGGATCCTTAATCTAGAGTTGGCTTCTGGAGGAGCTCACCTAAGATACCTTCTGAATTTCTTCCCAAGATCAGTTTAAGTTCTGCCTCCCACAGGAAACCTTCTCTGATAGCTTGGGTTCAAGTTGCTTTCTCATGTCACTAATGTTCTATGCATTTACTGACCTGTCAAGTGATCGGCAACTTACTGTGTGCGATCTGACTTAATTGTATGGCATGATTTAGCCCTGAATGGGCTCATAAATGATGCTATTTTGTCCCAAGTCTATTAAAGTTTGACCAAAAGGTCCACGCACAGTCCACTGTTTGTCACAATCCATGCTCTAGATCTTACGTAAGGCAGCGTATTACGTGGGGGTTTTAATTAGAATGTCTTGGCTAGGGAACTTTCAGGAAGGAAGGTGGCAATAAGACGTTGTCTTGAACAACAGGGACTCCTGGGACCTCACAGCTTTCCCCACTGAGTCGGTATAATTTCAGCCTGCACTCTCTACGCATAACCTTTGGTGGATGAATTTTGTGCGTGGTTTTCCCCTATACTTGATGGAAAGTCATGGGAGAGGTTAGATAACCTGATATCAGCACCTTCCTGACCAATACCAAAAAAATCCCCTTTTTTATTTTGAACAATGACTTCATATTCATAAGCAAATAATAAGATTTACTGTAGGCGGCAAAGCTAAAGAAAGCATGTTGTTTCCTGGACCTAGTGGGAAACCTGCTCTTGTGCCCCTGAGGTGTCCTGGAAGCACAGCCCGGCCACGCCTTCACCCACACCTCTGCCGGCTTTCTCCTGACAGAAGCAGACAGGGCTGGAAACCGATTTTTTGCATCGAAGCGAACATCGGCAGTGGTACACGAGGCCGCTGCTCTCTCTGTGGTGTGTCCTTGTCTCTCTTTGTTCATGCCCCATAGTTGCCATGACCAGGTATGATTTTTCTGGAACAGTGTCTCTCATGAGTTTACCTGGAACCCTCCTCTTGCGTGGGAGACCCTCAAGGGGGGACTTCAGGCTGGCAGAAAGGTTTAGCGTTGCAAACAGGATTTACCATCTTTCTTTCTGACTTTCTGTCGGTTACCCGGTATAATCACTGAACTCTCCTGCCTCTTTCATCTGACTACAGAACTCGACAAAGTCTATGCTTACCTGCACTGCTGTGTGAAAAATGTGGACAGATTTGACTTGTTATTCAATTGCTTACAATATTCTGTCAACCAAACTTACGTATTTAGTCATTAAGGATTTAAAAAGGTATTTTGATTGGAAAGAATATTGCTGTAAAGGACATTATGGGGACAATTGGTAGAATGTAAATATGGGCCACGCATTAGGTAATAGGATTGTATCAGTGCAAAATTTTCTGATGTTGATAATAAAACTACAGGTATGTAAGGATTGCCCTTGTTCTTACGAATTACACACTGAAATTCGTGGTAAATTAGAGGACAGTTTCTCCTACTTTCAAAGACTTCAGGAAAAAATCCATACATATATAAAGACAGAGAAAGAGAATGACAAAGCAAATGGGACAATACGTAATTAATTGGTGAATCTGGGTAAAAGGTAAAGAGGAGTTCCTTGTACTACTCTTGTAACTTTTCTTTATGTTTGAAATTATATCAGAGTAAAAAGTTACCAAAAAAAAAGAAAAAAAAAGCGTGCTGTGGAGAAAGCAGCTATAAGTTTTGTGTGTAACCAGGATGACCTGCTCCAACAAGTGGGGAGCAGATATGGTCTTGCCCCTTATTTTTCAGCGACTATATATTCATTGTCCCTGTTTGCCTTAATGCCCTAAAGGCAGGAAGGCCAATCTGTCTTCCGCGAGCTGCCCTGGGTCTTGTGAGCGAAGAGGGCAGGTCAGTCATCACTCCACACTCAAGGAGGTAAAGAGCAGCATCTTCTCACACCACAATGCCATTGCTTCCTCATGCCACACGGTGTCGCTGCTGAGGATGGACCGTACATATTCAGCCGTGCTGTGCTGGCCAGGGCTGCCTTCCACCCCTGCCAGGCTACCTTGGCCTAGGAGGGAAAGCTCATATGTTAATACAGAGCGCTGTAGGGAGGGGGTGGGTGATGCCCTTGGGGGATGTGAAAGGCTTCATGATGTTGGCATAGTTTTGGCCTTGATGGGGGGTGGGTTTGATTAGGAGGAGAGGAACGGGGAGGGACATGCAGACAGATACACCTGCCATGTGCAGAAAGGTGGGAATAGAACAAACCAGAACATGTGACAGTCGGGGGCAGAGAGTTCTTACAGGGAGGACAAAGGGCTGCTTTTGGGGTCTCTGATTATTTGAGTTCCTGGGGCTGTTGCCTGTTTGTCAGCAGAGCCCACGGTAGGTGCTCAATAAATATGTAGTGAATCCAAGATTTTGCTGCAGTTAAACAGTCACTGTGCTATATTGCAAAAAGGGCTGCAATCCTCCACAGGCTGTATCCAGGACCTTTGCAATATGACTTTGCAGCTCCACCCATTTCCTCTCTCCTTGAATCTGAGCTGACCTTGTGACTTGCTGTGGCCAATAGAACAGGCAGAAGTGATGCTGGGCCAGTCAAGATGAGGCCTCAACAGGCCTCACATGCTTTCACCCTCTCTCTTGGAACGCTGGCCAGCCACCATGTAAACAAGCCTGTCCTGGCCTGCTGGAGGGCAAGAGACCGCTACAGCAGAGATGAGCTGTCCAAGCTCAGGCCATCCTAGGCCAGCCAGTCCCCAGCTGACCCAGCAGCTGGCAGACACATGAGGATGCCCAACTAGGATCAGAAAAATGCCCAACTGAGCCTGGCCCAGATAGTGAGAAGAGTACACCACTGTTGTTCTAAGCCGCTGTGGCAGGATGAATAATGTACTACCCAGCCCCCTGCCACAAAAATGATGCCTATATCACAATCCCTGGAACTTGTGAATACGTTACCTTACACTGTAAAAGGGACTCTGTAATTATGGTTAAGGATCTGGAGATGGGGAGATTATCCATGTGGGCACAATGTAATTACAAAGGTCGTTATAAGAGGGACTAAAGGTCAGACAGAGGGAAGGAGATATGAAAACAGAAACAGAGATTGGAGTGATGCAGCACAAGCCAAGGAATGCTAGAAACCTCTAGAAGCTGGAAGAGACAAGGAATAGATTTTCCCCTGGAGCCTTCAGAAGGAACCAGCCTTGCAGACACCTTGATTTTAGTTTCATAAAACTCATTTTGCACTTCGGACTTCCAGAATTGTAAGAGAGTAAATCTGTGGTGTTTTAAGCCATTGAATTTGTGGTAATTTGTTATAGCAGCAGTAGGAGACTTATACAGTCACCAAGCTTCGGGGTGATTTGTTATGCAGCAAAAGCTGATTATACATATACTGTCCTGTAGCAGCTTTAGAATAAGAAAGAGAGAAAACGGATAGTGCTAACATGGGTGGGGAAGGGTATGTACTTAGACGCACCAAAGGGTAATGTTTTACCAGCCATTTTGATGAAAGTGTTTTACAAGACACCTGTTTTTTAAAAAATTTATCTGAATGGCTATCTCGAAGTCACTCATTTACTTGTGAATTTATTAGGTAATAAGCACGTATGTACCGTGTACTAGGAATGAGGCAGTGGATTCCAGGATAAGTGAAACACTCCCTCTGCCCTCATGAAAATCATGATTGACCCACCTGGAGCAGCTCCTTTAAGAAGCTGCCTTGACTGGGCCAGGTGCAGGGTCTTTTCATGCAAGGGGCTTCACCAAGCTTCCTGACCAGTGTCGCCTCTCTTCTTTGCCCCTGCCTCTTGTTGCACAGTTCCAGTCACTCGTCACACGGACCTCCCCGGCTCTCTCCTGCTGACGCACTTCTCTCCCTCCTTATTGTCTGACAAACTGTCCAGTCTCAAGGTTTTCAGCCACATCTTCCTCCACACTGAGTCTTCCTCCTTCCTCCTGCATTGGCTCAGATGTAGAGGACTCCTGGGAAAATGACTCCTTTTATTTTCAAGGCCTCCGGGACCACCCCCAGCCTGCCTCACTTAGTCAGGAAAGGCCTGTGAGTCCAATGTTAGGGGTGGACCTGGAACCCTTCGCATTGTCTGAGGAATTCTCTGGTAGCATCATGAGCAAAGTGCTATGGGAACAAGGGTGTGAGTGTTAATTTTATGTGTTGGCTTGACTGGGAGACGGGATGTCCAGACTCCTGGTGAAACCTTATTTCTGCAGGTGTCTGTGAGGGTGTTTCTGGAGCAGATCAGCATGTGAACTGGTAGACTGAGTAAAGCAGACTGCCCTCCCCAGTGTGGGTGGGCGTCATCCAATCTGTTAGGACCTGATGGAACAAAAGGGCAGAGAAAGGTTAAATTTGCTCTCTCTGCCTGTCTATTCGAGCTAGGACATCAATCTTCTCCTGTCTTCAGTGCTCTTGGTTCTTGAGCCTTCTGACCAGGACTGAAGCCTACATCACTGGCTCTCTGGCTCTCAGGCCTTTGGACCACACCATTGGCTTTCCTGGGTCTCCAGTTTGCAGACAGCTGATGGTGGGACTTCTCCACTTCCGCAGTCACATGAACCAATACTTTGTAATAAATCTCTCTCTGTTGATCGATGGATATAGATATATCTATCTATTTATCTATTATCTCCTATTGGTTCTGTTTCTCTGGAGAACCCTGACTAACACAATGGAGAGGGGAGAAACGGCTTCCTTCTGGGAGCACGGGGAAGACTTCCTCAGAGAAGGGACACAGAAGTGGATCTTGTGGGACGAGTAACATTTGAACAGGGAAGGGTGTTCTGGTCTGCAGATGCTACATGAACAAAAGTGCAGAGACACAAAAGTATACGACGTTGAAGCATAATTCTAAAAAAGTTAAAACATGATTCTCTCACAGATATTTTGGTGTCAAATATTTATTTAGCTCTTTAATGAGGGAACCACCAGGATGATAAAGCTGGTTCAAAAGATCTGAAATACTGATAGAGAGAGTCAGTGGATAAAGGGATGACGGGACAAGATGGTAAAATTAGATACAAAAATGGTTAATGTCCTACAGAACAATAAAAGCCTTATCTTTGGGGTTATCTACTCTGCCAGAAGAAATCGTTTGCAATTTGTCAATATTCAACAAGTTAACATCTGACTCTGTAGAGTCTGGTCCTTAATCAACAGAAAATGTAAGTCAAGCAAATTAGTCATCTAGTGCTGTGTGACAAAGCACCCCAAAACTCAGTAGCTAAAACTGCAAACATACCGAGAATTTGGAAGCAGGGTGGTTGGGTGGTCCTGGCTTGTGGTCTCTGATCAGGTTGGAGTCCAGCTGTGAGCAGAGCAGCAGTCTTTGGAGGGTACAGAGGATCCATTTCCGAGCTTCCTCAGGTGGCTGTTGGCAGAAGACTCCAGTTCCTTGCTATGGGGCCTCTCCACAGGGCTGCTCTCAAGACAGGGCAGCTGGCTTTCCCAGAGGAGAGTGATGAGACAGAGGGACAGAAACGGGGCGGGGAAGGGGGGGAGGAGGGGGGAAGAGAGAGGAAAGGGCAGGGAGGGGAGGGAAGAAGAGGGGGAGGGAGGTGAGAAAGGGAGAGATGGAGGGACAGAAAGAGGGGAAAGGAGGGCGAGGAGGGAGAGAGAGAGCTGGAGAGACAGACAGAGAGACCAGACCAAGTGGAAAGGAGAGAGAGAGAGTATTGTCTGCGAGAGTTTCCATTGCTGAGGACCCAAGATGGAAGCTGTGGTTTTTTTATGAACTAATCTCAGAAGTGACGTCCCATCACTATCTAGTGTTCTGTTCTCCAGGAGTGAGTCTGCCAGTACAGTCCACTCAAGGGGAGGGGAATTAAGCTCCAACTTTTGCAGGGAAGGATTATCAAAGAACTTGTGGACATTTCTTTAAAACCAGCACATCATCCCCCTAGAGGATCTGATGCCCCTCAAGCAGGCCTGCTAGACAATGGTCCAGCATGATCTTCAGAAGGGTGCGTGGTGATCTCTGGACTTATCTTTGCATCTCCATGTTTTGGATACTTTTCATAACAGCTGCATGTTTTGGTGGTCCAGTGGGGATGGGCTAGAGGAGAGAAGAGGGAAGGATGGGCTGGGCCAGGCTGAAATGTGCCCCGTATGCCAGCAGAGACCCTGTCCTGTGGCTGGTCACATTGTGGCTTCGTGGCCTGAGCAGGCCCTGCAGTCAGCCCATCAGATCAGTATTTTAGGAAGAATGGGTAGAGTGGGTGCTGGCACAAAGTGGGGCAGGGAGGCCAGGGTGGGACCCTGGCCATGCACCCTGAAGGGCCTAACCTGGATGTCATTTCCTCATTGGCCCTTTTGTCAAAATACAGCCTCCATGTGTTTTGGGGCCAGGTAAAGGCAGGTAAGGGACAGACAGGCCAGATCTCAGGTGAGATGAAGGCTGGTGAGCACAGGTGGGCTTCACTGGGTTGAGGACTGGGCCTGGTATTGCATATGGCTCTTTGGGACCACCACCCAGTGGAACCATCTGGGCCACTGTAATCCTAGAAAATCTAAAAACTCATCCCCAATATATTAATACATTATACATATATATGTACACACACATATACTCATGACACTGAAGTAGTATATTATCGGGATAATAGAATATATAACAAAATAAAAAATAAAAATAAAACAAAGATAAAATAAACAATATTTAAGATAATTTTTATTTTTTTCATTGTGGACATAATCTCTTTTTTCTTTACTAAAGCAGTATTGGAAGTATCACTGACATGATTGAGCAGGCTCCATTGTTTTATGAATCTTGGTTCACACTTTCTGTTGCAGCAATTTAAGCTTCTCGGTCTGGGGCACTTTGGGATCTGGTTCTACTGGTTGCCCTGCCTAGAGACACACAAGGCTCCAAAGGGACCCGGTGAACTGTGTCAGCTGCGCCACCTGAATCCCAGCCCTCATCGCTCCCACGCCATTCACCAAGAACACAGCGGCTTGTATGGAAAGGTAGCTACTAACTGCCCACTTGGTTTTGATGTCCAACAGGTTTTCTTACAAGGTATTGCATTTTTATATTTTTTAAACAAACAGCTTCAAAATCTACCAGAACACTTTGAACAATTTTTAAAACAGATTGGAAAATTCCATTTGCAAGTTTTTTTAGTGTACAAATATGAAGGTTTTCATAAGTGATGTGCTTCTGTTATCTCTGGTAACAAAGTCACATAAGGCGGAAAAGTCCCCATTTTCACTCTCCCCATAGGGTGAGTTTCTTGAGAAGCAGTCCTATCTCCAGTACTAAAACATCACCTTCACCTTGAAAAGATAGATTTCATGTGTTTCTATTGTCAGAAACCCTGCCCAATTGCATTTGATGACTGCCCTTTGTAGTCAGAGTTCAGCCAAAGAAGTACCTGTCTTCTTGTAAAAGAATATGGCCCACCTCGTCTCCAGAATGGCCTGTCTGAGTACATTAGATACCCAGGGATTCAGGTGCATGGTCACTATCTATATCATGCCAAAGTATTGCAACCGTGGTTCCATGTATGTACATCCACACACCAGGCGCAGGGAAACTGCCCTAAGTGCAGGAGGAGGTCGCTCAGCCCGCCTCTCCCTGTGGGGGAGTTCCCACTCTTCCCTCAGGACAGCTCCTAGACTTCTGTGACTGCGGTGCTCGGCCAGGCAGAGTCAACCCTTACACTGAGTATTAGGAGATACTCTTTATCACATTCAGGTGAAATACATGTGAAGAATGCCCTGTGCATCTCGCACTCTCTTGGGGTTACACACCTCACTTTGGAGAGCACTGACCCAGGCTAGGTACTGACAGGTAGAACTTTGGGTTCTTTTTATGGCCCGAGCCCACACCTGCCGGGCATCCTCTGAACACTGACTCGGAAACTCCATGGTACACGGCTCGGGGCAGGCGTGGCCTCCGTTGGCGCCCTCCAGACTCTCCTTCCTGTATTGTCTGCTGAGGGTTTCCATTGCTGATCAGCAGGTACCGTGTATTTTTGATCCTTGAATCTTTCTAAGATAGGTGCATTATTCCAGTTTACAGATGATGGGACTGAGCCTCATGGGGTTTAAGACCTCAGGGTACAGAACAGCAGGTCAAATACAGGTCTGCCCCCATCTGCCATACCTTGTCCACTAGTCCTATGCCACCATTCTGCCACGTCTCACCAGCCCTGCTCCACTTCCATTTGGCAGTGGGAGGGGTATCCTGTCAAGGCAGAATTTTCTTACTCTTTGTTGCAATAAAATATCGCCCTAGGCTTGCCAGAGCTGGTTCCAAAATGTCCTGTCCCTTCCTACTCAAGGCCAGGGGGAAAGCCACGGGCAAAGCGTTTTGGGGCTATGGGTCAGATTTTTCACAGGATCTTGGCCCTTCCTCAACCTTGTCCAGGTAACTGTCAGCAGCAAGCACGGGCCACTGCTTTCACAGAGCTTGTCTCTGGTTGAATCAACTCACACTGTCAACCAGGCCCAAGGTGGTCAGTGCACCTCCAGGAATTTGCAAAGCCCTTCTGATCTCTTCATAGATGCTGAATTCCCAAACCACCCAAACCTGTGGAGCTAAGTTCATATTTACTTGGCCAACGAGGACTTCCTGTTTTTAAGTTCAGGGAGTTTCTTTAAAAACATAAACAAATGGGAGTTGTTTTGGACCTTGAGTAAATATTCCCTAAGAGCATTTTGCGTGAAACATAAAGAAGCAACATATGGGCTACGTTTCCTTCAAAATACACATGTTTCGGAGGAAAGGAGCTTAGAAAAAACACATCCTGGACTTTTGCTGAGTGGAAAAATATCTGGAAAAATTACTGGGCCTGATTTTCATATTTTATTTTTTTCAGTGGTTAATTATAGCACCTAAACACAATTTCTGAGGCTGGCGTTTGTTCATGGGATGTCCATATTGAAAAACCCATCTCTGCCCAGTCCTCCTTGCCCCACAGGATTATGTTTGCTGCTGGCAAAACTTGGCATTAGTCCTAGAATCCAGGCCTGCTGGAGCTGGCGGGAGGGAGAGATCCACCTCCTGACTTTCAAGATAAAGAGGGGAGCCCAGAGGAGGTCTCTGGTTCATTTGCGTTGGGGAAGCCTCTGCTGGCGTGGCCACCACGGTTTCTGCTGCACGTTAGCTGGTGCGAACAGAAAGGGAAGCACTCAAAAATATTTGAGAACTTAAGAATTTGCATCATGTCCATTTCTTGTTTCCACAGGCAAAAGGAACAATTTGACCCAGCTGAAATGGAAAAAGGAATTTACTGGAAAGATGCTGGGGTTACTCAAGGAATTCAAAGAGGAGTTGAGCGGGCAGGTTTGGGGACCTCTTTTCCGGGCAGCTCTCACTGACAGGGCTTGGCTCCCAAGATGAGTTCATATTCCGGGTTCCCTGGTGCGGTGCCGCCTCAGTGCCAAGCTCCCCACTCCTCCTTCCTGCCCCTCGGATAGCACTTTGCTATCCAGGCACCAGGGTCCGGTCCCAGGAAACAACTTGCCTTCTGCATTGCCAGCCTTAAAACACTGGGGACGTTCACCAAACATCCCTCACCAGACCGCATTTATATGCATACTCCCTCCCTCCCTTCTTTCTTTGGAGAAATCTGTATTTATTTCGAATAACAACAGCTAATCCAACAGTAGCTAATCATTTACTGTATCCCTGGCACTGGTCTAAGGACCTCCCATGTATTATCTCATGTAATTCAAACAGACTGAGGTACTGCTACTGTATTCTGTTATCATCATCATTTACAACAAGGAAACTGACTCACAAAGCATTCTGTCCAGAGGGCCCTCAGCTGGGCACTTCAGCTACATGCATGCGACTCACTCCTCCTGAGGCCGGGGTCATGGCCGAGTCCCCTTTGCTCCCCACACGCCCAGCACAGAGCCTTGGGCAGTGATGGTCTGCAACCCATTGTTGAACTGCACAGACTGGCAGCCTGTTCCCTGGGAGAGTCTGGCAGGGAGGGGAAACGGCAGGGCTTGGTGAGCACTGAGCTGGTTCAGAACAAAGCCACCACTTTGGCCATGTTTCATCAGCTGCACTAAGGACGAGGGACCCTTCCCAGCAAGCCCTAAGCCACCCTCGCTGCCAAGCCCTTTTTTGGCACACTCAGCCTGTGCCTGGAATATAACCTCTATCTACTGGGGCTGGGTCTTTGCCTTGTTGGGGGTGGAGGGGTGGAGGGGTGCCCTGGGCCAGCGACCTGCTTGCACAGAGATTGTGCAACCAGGAAATCAGTCTCACGCATGGCCCCGGTGATTTATTGGCCCATCAGGCATGTTGGGCAAGCGGCTCATTTCACCATCTTGGGGAGACGAGGGAGGAGAACATGCAGAGCGGCCAACAGGAGGGCGCAGGCTTGGGGCACCAGATCTTTGCTCAAAACAAAATGAGTTCCCGTGTCCCATTGGGGCTCAGAATGTACTGGAGGTTTGTTCTGAGGGGAGAGGAGACACATGGGGGCCACCCTAATGCTTACATTCTTCCATAATGTTCCCTGTTTCAGTTCAAAATGACTGGACTTGGTCACAATGTGGCTGGGCAGGGAGCAGCAAGGATGGAGAGGAGGAAGGGAGCCAACCTCTTCCTTCCCTCCTTCTTTCCCTCCCTCCCTCCTTCCATACTTCCTTCCCTCCTTCTTTCCCTCCCTCCCTCCTTCCATACTTCCTTCCCTCCCTCCCTCCTTCTCTCCTTCCTTCCCTCCTTCCTCCCTCCCTTCTTCTTCCTTCCTTGGGACAGAGAGCTATTGTAAGGACACCCACACAGCTTGGAGAACCCAGACAGCCGCCGGGCATGGAGGGGGAGGCGGTTCTCTCCCAGGGCAGCCTCTGCTCCCTTCTCCCCTCTCCTCAACCACAAGTGCACCAATTCAAGCCACTTGGGGTCATTAGGCACCCCGCCCCCTCCCGGGTCCATCTCAAGGCCTTTTAGCTCCGGTCCGCCCTCCCTGACCCAGGCTGTCACTTTCCCAGTCTGGGTCCATAGGAATGGGTTCCAGATGACCGACACATGTTCTGAGCCAGGCCCAGAAGCCAGAGGCCCTCGCCGATCTAGGACTGGCTGCCCACCATGTGCTCAGTCCGTTGTGGCCAGAGAGGGCTGAGGCCATGTGGATTGCACCAGGGTGTGAGACCAGGCCCATGCTGGGAGTTTCTGTTCTCTCAGCTCTCAAGTGGGGAGGTTCACAAGGCCCCTCCTTGCCTTGGAGTGAAGATTAAATAAAACCACTGAACACAGTGCTTGGTCCATAAGGGCAGTAAGATTGAGCTGTGTGAGGTCTGAAGAGGTCATCACAAGAAAACGTAAAGATGTGATGAGAAGCACATCAGGTGCAGTGGGCTGCTGTGGGGAGACCAGCCATCTCCTTGGCCAGCTGCGCTGGTCACCTGCTCTTCAGACCCCATGTTGTCCTGTGTGCTCCTGATGTCACCTGCTCTGCTCTCTTATCCCACGTGTTTGGAGCTCCTGGAGTTGCACTGAAACACGATCAAAATCACTCACTTAAAATGATTTTTCTGATCTTCGTCTTTGAAAATTAAGAACTTTCACCAGACTCTGCTCCTTTGGCCAAAGCAAAAGCCCGGATGACAGCTGGTGATGACCTGGATTTAGGAAGCTGTGGGGAGTGGTCATCCTAGTGCGACGTCCACACTGCTCAGCTCGGAGCAGGCATGGCAGAGGCTCACAGGCCTGCAGGCGGGTGAGAGTGTATAGCTGGGACAGCTGGGGACCGGGAGGTGATTCCTGGGAATGCTTCAGATCCAGAGCAGGTGAAGTTCTCCAGGCTGAGATCGACCAGCACAGCAGGTTTGACAGGCTCACACATGTCAGATTCAGGAGTGCCACGTGCCAGGTGGAGTCCTGACGTGCGGACATTGCAACTCAGACAAAAACGTGTGTCTTCATGTAGTTTACATACAGTAACCCCAAATCAGCTGTCATGGCTTAAAAGACATTCACCGTTTACCTCATAAGAAATTCTGGAAGTGGGCAGCCCAGGTTAACGTGTGGACCAAAGATTCAGGCTGCCCCCATCCTAGGTGACCCTGCCCTCAGTGCGTGGATTCTGTCTTCAGGCTTGCACATCAGGTCTGCAATATGACCAACCGCTGGCCCTGCCCCCAGGCATCATTTCCAATGGCAGGCAGGCTGAGAGAGAGCTTTCCGGGAGGAAAAGACCTCCCAGGAAGTCCTGGCAGAACTCCCCCTTCTCCTTGCCACCCCCAGCTGCAAGGCCAGCTGGGGAGATGCATCTTAGTATTTCAGCCTCTGCAGTTGCAGGGGGAGTTGAGAATGGAGGCTGGGGGTCCAGCAAGAGGGTGTGCCTCATAGGTCAAGTGGGCATTCTGTGAGGTTCAGTTTGGGGGAGTGGAGAGCCTGACCTGGGGCAGCAGGAAAAGAGACTGGACTCTTGGATCAGCATCAGTGTAGCTGACAGTGCCAGTCGTCCTGGAGGGACGCACCTCTGTCCTCCAGCGCATGGCCCGGCATCTGTCCTGGTCTGCTGGTGCCAGTGAGGCAGTCCTGAGCAGCAGCTCAGCTCCAGGATGGGCACGGTTTGTATGGGAGTTTCAAAACAAAGGGAGCTCTTGCATCCATGAACTGTCAGACGTCAAGGCTCACCCACACGTCTTTGGGGCTTCCTCTAACACGAGATTTGTTCTGATGGAGATCAGAGTGTTCTGCCTACCAGGAGCACTTAGCAAAGCCCTTCTGACATGAAACAAGGTGATGCAATTGTTTGAAATCGTGAGTCAGCCTTAGTCTTGCTGCTTCCTGCTGAAAGAAGGGCCTGTTGGGAGATGAAAGAGTTCCAGATGAATTGGGCCAACTTAAGCCTTGGTCTGCCTAGACCAGTAACAGCCCCCATCCCCATCCCCACCCCCACCCCACGGGAATGCCATGAATTGATTGGTCAAAGCCCAGATTCATGAGCCAATCGTGGCAAGAGGAGGTGGGATCCCTTTGACAGGACTTGGCTGATCAGAAGCCAGCCCTGGGGCTGGGGTGAGTGGTCTTTCCAGATGGCTCAGAGAAGGGTGGAGCCCTGAACACATTGGCCTCCATCAGGAGGGAGAGAAAGTGGAATCCCGCTGTGTGTGAACATTGTATCCACTTCAGTGCCTCATTTTTACCTTTTGCGAAATATCTCTACCAGCAATTAGAGAATGATCGAGATGATGACCGATCATTCCACAACTGACCAATCAACTCACAAACAGCCATCAAGCCCGCACTGCTTTCAACAAAATGCTGGGTAGGAAGGTGAAGCAAGGGTGTGAGTCAGGATTCCTGACCTCTAGGAGCTTGCAGTGTAGATGAGAATACCAGATACAGGCGACGTGAGTGTGAGGGGTGGGTAATGAGCGCGGAGGGTTACCAATGCAGAGCAGGCCTCGGCAGCCACCTGGTCAGGAATACCGCAGGGTGAATGCAACCCACAGTAGGCGCACTTTCACTCAATTTAAGAAAATGCTTCACCATCACTGGGACAATCCATGTGTTTGTTTTTAAATTGTGTAAAGTGGAAAAGAATGTGGCATAGCTAACGTATAAGCATGTGGTTTAAATTTGAAATGTGAATTGGTTTCAGTTTATGTTGGTAAGTATATGGGAATGTGATGAAGTTTGTAAATCAGTACTGCAATGCTTAACAGAACATTGATTTTCTACAGTTCTAAGTTTGATTTGTTAGATTTAAAAAGACTGTTTAAGTGCTATATCAGTTTTCCATCACTGCTGTAACAAATTACCACAAGTGTAGTGGTTTAAAACAACAGAAATATGTTATCTTCCAATCTGATAGTTGGGAAGCCTGATATGGGTCTCACTGGGCTAAAATCAGGGTGGAGCAGGGCCGTGGGCCCTCCTGGAGGGTCTGGGAGAGAATCTGTTTCCTTGCCCTCTCTGCTTCTGGAGATGCCTGCATTGCTTGTTTGGTGGCCCCGTCATGCCATCTTAAAGCCAGCAACATAGCATCTCTGACCTGCTTCCATCGTCCATGTCTTCCTCTGGCTCCTCTGCATCCATCTTCCACTTCTAAGGACATCTGTGATTCTATCGGGCCAGCCTGGGTAATACAACTTAATTCTACCTGCTGTCTTCATCCCCCTTTTCCATGTAACCTAACATACTCACAGCTTCTGGGGATTAAGATGTGGATATCTTTGGGGGAGCCATTGTTCTGTCTATCACAGGCGCTTAGAAAAATATGCCTGGGAGATTTGTAATGCTGCCTGGACAGGCATGGGAAGTATATTCCACTTTAAAATACATTTTAAAAGGCTGAAGAAATATAATTAGTGAATGTGCTAATTTTATAATAATGCGCCCCCCCCCCAATAAATAACTCTCTTGTCTGAGGCCCTTTGCAGTGCGACATTGCTGCTCCTTCCAACAAGAGATGAAGACGGTATCTCCACCTGTTTGAATTCTGATGGACTTTCACTAAGAGAAGGTGGCTGGAGTCTGGGCCCCAAGTCACCTTGAAGCATCCACCCTTCTCTCTTGGGAGACTGAGAGCTGACTCCCTGCTGTGATGGAAGGCAGGCTGGCCTCCTAGAGAGGCCACATGGAGGAGGACTGAGGTGCCAGCATGTGAGCGGGGCCATCGTGCTCTGACTGGCCTCCATCAAGCTGTCAGTGATGCAGCTGCGTGTTTGAGTCCAGGGAAGACCAGCAGTAGAACTTCCCAGATGGCCAACCCACAGAACTGTGGGACATGACTGGCCACAGAGTTTTGGGGTAGTTTATTTTACAGAAATAGGTAATTGAAACAACTAAGCTTATAAAGGGGATTGGTTGTTGAAGGATGTTTAAGCTAATCTGGAATTACCCAAACGCTAAGCAAAGAGGAAATGAGTCTACTTGTATGTACACAAATTTTACCAGAAATGCAAATGGGATAATAATTTGTAAGTCAAACTTGAAGTTCAACAGACAAAATGAGGCTTTTAAAATTATGCATCTTTAATAAGTTGTGTATTAATTTAAAATACAGTCAGGCATCTTCTCCTTTGACTTAGTCGGAGGTGCTGGTGGACCCCCACTCCCAAGACCCCCACTCCAGATCCACCAGCTGCCAGGAGTGTGGGTTGCTAATGGCTCACAGCTGGCCCTCCACAGTATCCCTGAAAATTGCCCTCAGCCCACAAGGACCCTTTTCCCAGAGATCCCTCAGAGGTGGGGCCAGCCCATAGTCACACTAAGCTGTAACGGTTACAAAAACCCTGTCCCCTGGCCTCCAGGTGGAGCAGACAGTGGTGCTAGTCCCACTCCAGAGCCCGCTGTGGGATGAGGCCAAAGCTGCACTCCAAGGGAAACTCCTATCCGCCCAGCGTCTGCCCACCTGCTCCTGCCCGATTCTGACTTTTCTCTGAGAGCTCCTGGGAAAAAGCACCTGAGTGACAATCCTCACCTCAGGCTCTGCATCCAGGGACCAACTGAAGTCAGACTCACAGGAAGTGGATGAATGGTAATTGTTCCCTAACGTGGACCAGGCTTGCATTTTGTTTCTTTAACATGTTCGTGGGTTGTACTTGCTCATACTCCACTTATGATATTTCCATCAGTGATCATAGGAGATTAGTTTATTGTTTTCTCTGGATTTGGTATCTTACATACTGAATAAAGATAAACATGAAGCTTTCTCTTTTTATTGACCTAGAACATTTAAAATGGCACTGGAATTATCTGTTACTTGAATTCAAGGTTTCATCAAATTTCATAGGAATGACCTGGACCCTGGGGGCAGGGTTCAGACCTTTAATAACATTCTCAACTGTTCCATGGTAACTTGTCTGGTTAGATATTCTATTTTATTTTTTTGAGGTCAGAAGTATTTTTTTTCTAGATAAGGAAAAGTACAGATCCTGTATATGTTTCTATAGTGACATTCATTCTATTTTACTTGCATGGAGTTAAAATATTCTCTCAAAATTATTTTATTTTCCTGTTTCTATTGTCAGTTCTTCATTCTCATTTCTAATTTTGGGTTTTTCTTTTCCCCTTTTATTCTGCTATGAAAATAGTTTTATTGCTTTTTAATATGTAAAAAGTATAAGCAATGTAAAAATTAAAGTAAAAATCACCCAAACCCTATCACTCTGAGATGAAACCATTAACAATCATTGGCCTTCTCTTTCTTCATAATCTGTTTACGCTGATGCTACACACAAATACTCACATATACTTTCTAATGTTAAACCATGCTTAAATTCTTGGAATATAACAAGTTTGACATGGTCTTTTCTATTTTTATGTGTATTGAGTGAATTCAGTTTGCCAATATTTTGCTTGGAGTTTTTTTGCATCTATGTTCATAAGTGATTGGTCTGCTATTTTCTCTTCTTGGCCTTGTGCAGTTTTGATTTGAAAACTTTTTGTAAATGTTTCCTCCTTTTCTGTTATCTAGAACTGTGCTGGCCAAGATAGTAGCCACTAGCCATGTGTGGCTATCAAGCATGTGAAGAGAAGCTAGTGAGTCCTGAGACACGCTATATGTGTGTAATACACACTGGCTTTTAAAGACAACATAAAACATCTCAATAATTTCATAATGGATTAAATGTCGAAATGATAATATTTTAGACATATTGGATGAAATAAAATTTATTATTGAATGAAAATGTGTGCATAATCAACTGAAAACAACTTGTTCTGGGTATTTAGAAAACTTCACTGGAGTCAGAAACGGAACGGCGATGGGAAGAAGTAAAGGTAGACGTGGATAACGGTTGAGGGGCTTCGAGTTAGAAAGCCCAGGGGAGCCCTGGGTCTGCTGGCGGCTCTGGAGCCCTCTTGCTCCCTCCGTGAACTAGCTCATGACACCACATGTGGTTGTGCTTTGGCTCTGATCACAGTTCTCAGGAACAAGAAGATGGTGTCTTCACCCTCATAGAAAGCTCATACCGTGAGCCCTATCCTTGGCTTTCAAAGCTGCCCGTGGAGGAGGTTGTAGGTCACTAACTAGAAGGAAAACAGCAGAAATCAGTGCAATGCATAGCAAACAACTCAGCTTTCCCTGAGGCTCTGTTCCCCGGTGTGTGCCCTGCTCTGATTCTGCGGGGCTCTCACCACAAAAGGAGGCAGGAGAGCGCAGCAAGCAGCCTGCCATGATTTTACGACCATGTCAAACCAATTAGTCATCTCACCCTAATGAGAACTAGCACAAGGGTGGAGAAAGCAAACAGAAGATTGTTCCTGCAGCTTCTAGAATAAACAGATCATTTTATTAGACATATACAGACAGCTGTGAATTTCTTGCTGGATAATCAAATAGTGAAGGGTTTTCTATTTATCCTGACAGCACGAATTCCAGCCTGATATCATACTTTCAGTATGAATGTCATCATTCCAGTCGTCATGGACTGTCTGAGGCCAATACATACACAAATAACAAAAGGAGAGATACAACGAGAACCCAGTTCCTAGGGTGGGCGGGACTTTGATCTCTGCACCTTTTTTTTTTTTGTGAGGAAGACCAGCCCTGAGCTAACATCCGTTGCTAATCCTCCTCTTTTTGCTGAGGAAGACTGGCCCTGGGCTAACATCCGTGCCCATCTTCCTCTACTTTATATGGGACGCCGCCTCGGCATGGCTGACAGGCAGTGCGTCGGCGGGCGCCCGG
Source organism: Tapirus indicus (assembly GCA_031878705.1). Taxonomy (NCBI): domain Eukaryota; kingdom Metazoa; phylum Chordata; class Mammalia; order Perissodactyla; family Tapiridae; genus Tapirus; species Tapirus indicus. Next base: position 88,746,690 of record CM062929.1, on the reverse strand, counting down.
ATCTGAACCCGCGAACCCCGGGCTGCCAGGCACGAACTAAACCGCTGCACCACTGGGTCGGCCCTTGATCTCTGCACTTTTTGTGTGATGCCAATGGTGTTGATTTTCTATCCTACAAGCTCAATCTTTGTGGCAAAGCTCATTACTTCTTCACTCTAGAATTACAAGAGCCAGCAATCAGTCGCTGGCTCTCATTATGGAAGCCAGGAGTCCTTAGGCAACCCCGGGCCCATAGTGAGGCAAGGAGAGCCAGAATCTGGGCTACCAGCTCAGGGTTGGGTGTCAAGCCACAGAGGTGTCACTGGTCAGTTTAGTGGGAATCTTTTGTGAAACTATGTCGAGAAGAATTGAAGCCTCTGTCCAAAACTCCCTGCAGAGGAGAATGTGCAAGTGTCAGAAATGCCCATCCTAAAAAAATGCTTCTCACCCCAAATCCTCAAGACCCTGGGAAACTCAAATGTTGTCTGCAAGAAACAGCCCACCTACTGGTGACCACCCGTTGACCCCTGAGCTTGGATCGGTTTATAACTCTGAGCACAGGAATGGGTCCCAGAATGCTTTCGGTGGGGGAATGGGGTCAGGGAGAGTCTGTGGTGAGTGCTCAGCCCCAGAGGCCTGGCATGGGGTGGAGCAGGGATATCTGACCACTGCATCTGCCCTAGGCCCTTGCCCGGCCCCTGCTCTGCCCCAGGCAAGCACGGGTCCTCCAAGCCTGGCCTGCGTGAGGCTGAGTCCCTGCGGTGTGCTGGCATGGAGGGAGGTGTGCAGAGAAAAGAGAGGGGAGAGGGAAAGAACTTGGGCTGTGTGCTCGGGGAGGCTTTCCAAAGAGGAGTTCCTGTGAAAGGTGAGAAGGACTATGCCATGTGAAGATACCACGGGGCGACTTCGGGCGGCCAGTGTAATGCCAGGGCTGGGTTGGCCTTGGGGAGTGCAGTGACAGGGGGCAGGGGTCAAATTCCATGGGGCCTTGGAGGCCACTGAGAAGAGTCAGGGTCTTATCATACAGCCAACAGATTGGATACATTGGAGGGTTTTCAGAGGAGGCGTGGCATGGTTTAATTTGTGTTCATAGGGATCACTCTGTGAACAGAGAGAGATGGAGGAGAAGACTATGCAAGGGAAACAGAGGAAAGACCACGGGAAGTGAGGGGACAGTCCAGGGCATGGGGAGAGGATGGGGTGTCTAAGGAAGGGCGGGAGATGGGTTCCCTTGTGCTGAATCAGGTCTGTCTCCCTGCCCGGCTTCTCGTTTTCTCTGACACCAGGAACACTGCTCCTTCCAGCTCCTTGGCCAGGACCCCCCACCTCCCTCCCTCTCCCAGCTCCAACTTGTGGAGACAGGCCCAGATCTTCACCAATTCTCATCATAGATCCACTAACACTAGGGATTTTACAGTCGTGTGTCATTCATATGCCACTAAGATTGGAAAATGGTGACCATCTGGTCCTCTCGCAGGTGAGAAGACCATGGCTAGGGCAGCTTGTTAACTTGTCCAATGTCACACAGCTAGGCCACCATGGAGGGACAATCGAATGCAGATCGGTTTGGTCCCCCAAACACGTCTTCTTCCTACGTGTTGGTCTGAGCCTGGTGGGGAAGCTGGGGAGGAGCTGCTGAACGGGGCTGGGACAGGCATCCCCCCGCCGCCCCTTCCAACTCTACCGGGCGTGTATTTAGGGTAACAACCATCTGCTACCAGATTAGAAAGTCACTTGTCCTGATATTTTTTTGAGAAATTGCTTGTCCAAAACATAGATGGAGGCCAGGACTCTGAGCTCGGGGTGCTGGGCCCTGGAGGCCCTCATCCTGGCAGATCTGCTGCGGTCAACTTTCCTTCACACTGTTCCTGGACGGTAGAGCGCAGGAGAGACAGTCACGGAATTTGACAGCACGGTGAGGACCTGGCGCCGTGCACCGAGGGTGGGGACACGCCATTGCAGAAATGTGTTGTTGAGAATGAGCAGGTGACCTCACGGCTCTTTGGCAGCTTTCCTAAGACTCTCCATCAGGTTGGAAATCCATTCTTCATGAGAAAGGCCACTGGCACAGCACCCCTTGAGGACCGCCCACCTTGGATGGTGGTCAGCGACCCCAGGGGAACTGTTTCTATCTGTGGGCGGGGCTCAGACACCAGGCCTTCCTGACACTGTGTGTGCGTGAGAGCTGGACCTGGGGGCCATGATCATGGGGCATCTTCGGGCGTGGGGCCCTGCCAGAGCCACCTGTGATCAAGGGATCTGTTCCCTCAGCCACCCGGTCACTGCCCAGCCGACAGTTGTTTCTTGTTACTTTTTGTGGAAGCATAAATCTGGATGCATGATTTGAATGAGATTTTCATATTTATACCAATGAGACATAGCTTCTTTATAATTGACTTCCTCTGTAGCCATCAGTGGGCTTCACTGTGACAAAATCCTCTCCACAAACATGCAGACACTAAGGATCGCCGACTGTTTGCCAGGCAGCATGTCAAGCATGTCTCATGCTTTTTCACATTCTGTCCTTCCAGACACCCTGTGGGATACACATTACTGTTGTCCCAAACCACCCATTTATTCAGCAAGTTGAGCACCTGCCAGGGGCCCAGCTTCAGCTCAGGGCTGGCCCTGATGTTAAGGAGGATGGCAGGACACCTGTCTCCACACTGGTCAGGAAGACAGATAGGCGACACGGGGGCTTAGAGAAAGCATGTCAACTGCTGAAGTCACGTAGCGAGAATTTTAACCCGGGGCTGCTGGCGGGCCACAGCCCACCCTGTGCCCACCTTGGCCTCACCTTGGGCTCCCCTGGGAGGGTTTACAAACTACACATGTGCCTAGTGTGTGGACTGGACACTGGGAACCACTTGTCTGAACTCTGAGCTATGGGTGGGCTTATTTTGTTTCTGTTAACTCATAACAGCAAACTGATGAACAAACTTGCTATGTTGTAACAACCTCCAACCCATGTCCGACAGCCTGGGCTTGAGGGAGATGAGAAACCGTCCACAGCCCCTCAGAGTCCTTTGTAAGCCCTGGCCCCAGTGCTCTCCCCTTGCGCAGGCAGAGAGGCTCCACATTGGAAGACTGGAAGATTCTGGGTCCTTGGGCCTGAAGGGGCACTTCCGAAGCCAGGAGGCTCTTCTTCGTGCCAGAGCAACTGAAGCGGCTGGGTTTACACGAGGACTAACTAAACGTGCTTCAGGCTCACGTGGTCTGCGGAAGGGGGCCGGAGCAGCCTCCCTGTGAGGCCAGAGCCCACACCGAGTGTTCCCAGTGGAGGAGTTGACTTTGTTTCGGTTGGAGGAAAACTGTTCTTCCTTTCAGGTGCGGGTTTCCAACGTGAGCGGCCTCCACGCCATCTCAAGGGCCCCGGCCCCAGAGCTGACGATTCAGAGGACCTGGGGAGGGGCCTGGGCTCTCATTTCTACCAGCTTCTCAGGGGGTGCTGGTGCCACTGGTGGGACCTCACCTGGAGAACCGCGCTCTAAGGGGGGCTGGGACATCCAGTCACCAGGTTTCAGAAAGGGAAATCTGGACATACAACAATTGGTCCCCGCAGGGCGAGGCCACTCTAGTTCAGAGTCATGGGGACATAGAATGTGACAGCTAAGTGGGAACTTAGAAACCTCCATCCCGGGGTCTCTTAACTCTGACCAACTGCCTGGCAGAGCTTTTGAAAAATGCTGACGCCTGGGCAGCTGTCCTGCTCAGCCAGATCAGAAACTCTGGTGGTAGCCCGGGGAATCGGCCTATTTTAGAAGCTCCATGGGGCTTCCAGTGAGCAGACTGGCTGAGAACCTGGAGTTTGTGAACAAGTTCTCGAAGTGAGGTCCCCGGATCATCAATATCACCTGGGATCTTGTTGGAAACAAATTCTCAGACTTCACTCCAGACCTGCTGAATCAGAAGTTCCGGGGATGGGGCCCAGCCACGTGGGTTCCCTCTTGGGGATGCTGATGCATGCTCAAGTTTTGAACCACCACTCTAGAACATTCCCCCATTTTACAGTTGAGACTACTGAGAAGGCCAGATCTGATCACATCACACAACTGGCCAGTGGCCAAGTTGGACCGAGAATCCAGGCCTCCTGCCCCGTCAGTGCTCTCTGGCCACCCGACCCCGCTCCCCTTCCATGTAATTCAGCTCATGGTCTGGCACACCTCTCCTAGGCCCCTTAGGGGTGATGGGATAACAAGGGTGGGCTGCACTGATAAGCTTTTCACCCCCCACCACTCTACATAGCCTCCTTTCCCCTTGCCCAGGCCAAGCCAGTGAGCAGAAGATGCAAAGCAGACAGGCAGATGAGCCAAATGAATAAAAAGAGGCCCGGGGACCAGTGGATTGTTCACTTGCAGGATGGCAAGTTGTTGCCAGACCCCAGGTGTCCTTCTCAGCTGCAAGAACAATCCACAGAGCCAGAGCGTCATCCTGCCAAAGCCAATGATGATGACTTTAATGTGGAGTGCGGCTGAGCCACGCAGCTTTAATGCTCTGGAAATCCAGTTTCTCCTCTAGGGGAAAGAAGTTGCAGAGAATAACTAAAGTTGTCTAAGGATGACATAGAGACAATCTCTCATAAAAAGAGAACGAGAACTGTGCCTGTGCCGAGCTGTTTAAGCCATGAGGTTTACAGCGTATACGATGGCCTTTATGCAGTGTTTCCATCCAGACTGCTTCGCCTCTCTCAGCAACAGGAGCCGAGAGGGCAGCTGAGGTTCCAGCTGTGCTGAAAAGAGCCTCAGTTTAGGACACACCGTGCTTGGGGACAGAGCTGGGAGAGCAACGGATTAGAGGGAGCCCAGGAGCAGGCCTCGGCCACGGCCCCTGCTTTGCGGTAGGGCTTCTCAAACTGGGAGGTGCACGCCAGTAGTCCTGGGAGTCTGGTGAAAATGCAGATTCTGATTCCTGAGGTCTAGGGTGGGGCACAGGATTCTAAATTTCTGACAAGCCGCTGGATGTCCTTGATGTTTTGGTCCATGTGCATTTTGGTTCAAGGTTCTAGAGAATGCCGCTAAATGTGTTAGAAGTCATTCATCTCCTTTGGGATCAGGCACACGGCTATCAGTGTGGACATCGAGTGGCCTGAGATCTGGAACCCTAGGAGAGGCAGGTGGGACAGGAGGAATAGGCTGCAGAGGGAGCATCAGGCTGGGTCCTTCCTCTTTGCAGTGTCAGAATGGGGTCAGATAAAAACAAGTCCGGATTTAGGTGAGGAGAGACTTTCCCAGAAAAGACCCCTGCAGTGAGGGAGGGGCCATTGCAGTAGGGAGCTGGGTGAGACCAGGAGATCTGCAAGCATCTTGAGGGGAAGGAAGAAAGGAATTTTCTTTGAAACGGAGGAGTAAGCAAGGCTAGCAAGAACCCGTGTGGGGGTGAGTGGGATGAGCAGGCAGCGCGATGGGACAGTGGAGCAGAAAACGTTTCCTCCCAGCCAGCCAGTGCTCTCCTCAGGAGGGACTCCAGGATGGGGTGAGGGAGTTAGGGTGTCAGGCTCAGGCTGAGGTGGATCCAAGTGCAGGTGCCTGGCCGGGGGAGGGAGAGAAGCTTAACTAGAGTTTGGGTAATTCAAGGTAGCAGGTATTTTGTCTGGACTGGATGTCACGACAAGAAATTCTACTCATCATTTATGAGGCAAAGAACGGAATTTGGAGGGTCTGTGTGTGGCCCTGTCCTAGGTAAACAAGGAGGGCATCCATGCTTCTTCTCTAAGTCACGTGGGGAGGGTGAGCCCTTTCCAGGAACAAAGGGTGGGAGATTTCTTAGCAGTGAAGCCCCAGGCTCAGGTAAAGCTCAACATTGCCAGTGCCCATGGATGGGCCTCATCTTCATAATTTGTCCTTCCTGTCAATGTATATAGTCTTCAAAGAGTTAAAAATGACACTCATACAAATATACAATGAATATAAGCTCAATATTGTATTTAGCTCTTTAGTAAGGGAATTAGTAAGATGGTGGAGCCGATGGAAAAAGAAGTAGAAGATTAAGGTTCCAGCCCACCAGAAAAAAATCCTGAGATGAGTTTGCTGACTCAGGGCCAACATTGGTTGGTTAATATCCTTCAGGGTGATAAAACTGTAATATTTGGGACTCTTTTCTTACAGGACAGAAATTACATGCATCTGTACTAGACGGGGTCTCTAATATATCATGTAATTTCCCAGTGTCTAACCTCAGGTAATCGCAAATGGCAGGTCTAGCACAGGTTCATTTCCCTAGACAACTGGAGAATCCCCGGGTGGTCTTGTTAAACTGTGCCTCAGTATGGGAATAAAAGGTCATGCCACCCACTTCTTTTGCCTTATTTCCACATTTTAAGTACTTTTCTTAGCATCTCCAAGAATATAGAGGGTCTGCTTATGAGCTGAGCTGCTCAAAGCATATCCACACTGTAACCTTATTCCAGAGCGTTACGGTGAACGAGAACAGAGCTCCGGGCCCCGTCTTCTATACCCACTGACGGCAGAGTGGTGATCGTGCTGTTTTGTTGTTTGGTGCCACTGAATTTTCCACAAGGACCAATTGGGGACACTTTAAAGTATTAAGTGGGGGGAAGAGCCTGTTTCTATTAACAGAGCAAAAACAGTTTAGTAAGCTTCAAAACAAAAACATTCTCCTGAGGGCTGAACAATGCAAGCTGTCCCAGCCTCTGTCCTGAGGCTCTGATGAGGAGAGCCAGCACGGGGAGCTATTCTTAGTCCTCCTGGGCCAGCAGCCCTTGTTTGTACACCCGGGCGACCCCACATTTCCTAAAACCATCAAAACCCACTTTAATTGGTCTGCTAATAGAAACTTGTTGTGAGCCCAGTCACTCCTTGTGTCCGACCTTTCCTCCAATCTCTGTTAATTCAGTTGAATGTCACGTAGCAGGAGGAATTCAGCGGTTTTGTGAACAAAAATAAGCTGACTTATCAGGTTTTAACAATCAGATTGAAAAACAGGAATCATTTGGTAATCTTTACAGTTAAAATGCGAACAATATGATGTGTGTTCTTGGCAAACCCTTAGGTTTTCTAAATAATTTAATTGCTCATGTTATTTATAGAAAAGTTGTTTTTTTGGAAATTAATGGGAGACAACGATGCCCCCCTGAGTAGCCGAGCTCAACGTTCTCCTAGGTATGGAGAGAGGCACACACAAGATCGTCGCCACCAAAGGAAGCTAAATGAAGCTGAGGAGGAGGAGGACACAGGCTTTGAGTCATTGAGGCCACAGAAATGAAGGAGGCGGGGGTGGGGGAGGGGGGTTTGGGCCTTCCTCTCCTGCTTATTCACCCTCACCTGTTCTTCCTTCATGGCACTTATTGCTAGGTGACGTTCAAGGTATTTTGCTTATTTCTATGTTTGTTTCTTTCTTTGTTGTCTGTCTCTCCTCACCTCCTCCAGCCCAGCTGGAATGTAGGCTCCGTGTGGGCAGACATTGTATTGTTTTGTTGTTGCTGTTGGGGACGTGTTCCATACACAGCTGGCGCTCCACGAAAGTTCGTCGGGTGCTGAGGAAGAGAAGGGGTGAGCAAGCCCCGTTCTCAGGAGCAGGAACTTAGAGCCGCTCAGGCGGTGACTCCGAAATCATAGCTCTCTGGGGAGCTTGTGGGACTCGAGGATGGAGCTGATATCTGGGCTATACATTAAACAAGTTGCTTTTATTGAAAAGTATAACAATTTATTTATAAACCTGAGATGCCCCTGGGCATTCTGGAACCAGCACCCGCCAGCCGTGGCTGCCCCCACGCCTGGCTGGGGGGCTCAGTCCTGTCTTGGTCATTTCGTGTCCTCAGTTAGGAGCTCTATCCCTCCTAGTCCCTTGGCTCTTCTACTGACAGCTGGGAGTGCCCTGAGTTCCAGGCCGTGGCTGCCACTTAACTGACATGCCTCCTCCTTTGGTCTGGAATAGTCTTTTCCTCCTCATCTGCTTTGCATGGACTCTCATTCAGCCTTCAAAGCCTGGCTGTGAATGACCCTTTTGAGTCCACTCGAGCTGCTAACACACCTCTCTTCATGACTCACCCACATTCTGTATCTTTGTCTATTAATACTACTCCAAAAGATAATAATTCCACTACAATTCATGTGAAAACCCCGGCTGCCACTACCAAGCACCTGCTCTTGGCAGGGTGCTGTGCTAAGTCCTTGATGTTTTGTCTGTGTCATTCTCAGAACATCCCCATGAGGTCGTCAACCTGTCACCACTCGATAGATGGAGAAACTGGGGTTCAGGGAGATTGAAAACCCATCCATAAAGGTGACAGTTTGCAAGCCCTGTAAGATTTGAAGATGTGTCTGACTGCCAAGACCATGCTAGTTACAACATGGCAGCACTAAGTTCCATTTCCCCAGCCTCCCCATCTGTTGGGATAGTTGCCATTAGGAGTAACTCCAATTCCAGGGGTTCTTCCCCCATCTATTCGTAGGATATTGGCTCCCTTAAAGCTCCCTCCAGGGTTTCTAGTGGGTCTCCTAGGGTCCCTCACATGTGCTCATGAACTTGTCAAATCCCATCGACTGTCATCGTTTCCTGCCACACACCTGCTGGGTACCACGGGGACCCCACGTGGGCATCTCTGGGTTGGGTCCTGGCTGTCAGGCTCTCTACCAGGTGTCAAACCCCTCCTTCCCGGCATGCTGCCTTACACCCAGCCACGGTCTCCAGAGGGAACCTGTAGCTCCTTCAGGCACCTCCCCTTGTGCTTCACTCTGGGAAAGAAGGTCTCAAACTCGTATTTATTACATCCCAATATTTTAGAGTAAAATAGCCTTTTCCATTTTTTCACCTGACTGCTGATTTCCATAAGACTCAGACACAAGTCCCTGGGGCAGAGTGGGGGAGGGGGTCATGCCAGAGGTCCCAGCGCTGATGCCACAATGAGCTGAGAGCCCCTTCCCCCACAGCAGCTGAGGTGTGGTTCCTGGGTGTGCTCGTGGGCTCAGATGCTCTGCCCTTGGAAAGGACAGCTGCCAGCCAGCGCATCTGATAGCCAGACTTCTGTGGCCCAGCCTGAGCGCAGGCGCAGAAGGCTCTTCAGACATCCTGCAGAGAGGTTTCTGGTGGGCCAACGTCAGGGGGTGGCTGGGCCGGTCCCCAAGTCCCTCTCAGCCTCAAGTGGGACTGCCGGCGCACATCTGCTCCAGGCTGTTGGGGAGCCTGTGCCTGCTTTCCCAGGTGAGGGCCGCACAGCACCAGGCCTACATGACATCCGGCACACACATTTGTTGAGTGAATAAAGGCACAAACAGCTGAATTACGTGTCTGGTAACTTTGTAAAGGGTCTAACATTTAGGCTTATTTTACTTTGTTGTGCTTTGTTTTTAAGTTTATGAGAAATAAAAATAAAGAGATCTGGTGTAGATTATGATTTTAAAAAAAAGGATAGATCATCTCTGAGTTTCCTTCCAGTCTAAGTAGAGTTTATAACAAGGTTGCAGGTTTCACGTCAACTAATACAAATAAGCTAAAACGTGAATCTATTTGTCAATCAGTAACCACTTGATTAGGGCTCACTCAGAGCCTCTGGGGGTGAGCCCTGGGATTCTACAAACGGGATGTGCTCACACAAGTGTCTTTACCACAAGGGACATTCTCCTTCCTCTGCTGACTTCTAACTAACTGCAGGGTGACCGGGGAGTATATGAAACCCGCCCTTTGGTATCTGCGGAGCTGTGCTGTGGCCTCATATATGGTCAGTTTTTATTTAAGTTCTAGGCTGGCTTTGAGGAAGTAGGCACGGTGCTCCCAATGCTCCAAGAGTTGTTTGGAACCTCAGACCTCTCTCCGGGACTCTCCCACCCATACAGACTCTCATATCCTGCCCTCTCTCTTTCCCCTTGCAAGTCCACCCTTGGGAAAGGCTTGGTTTGCAAATCGTCTGCAGCTTCTTTGAGGTCATGCAGTAGACAGAGGTATCACCAGGTCAAGCTGTTACAAAGAGAACCAATGTCAAGACCAAGTTAGAAAATGTCACCGATGGAGCTGTCAGTGTCGTGTCACATTACATAGAGAACTAGCCTTCCTGCAACTGTCAAACCATTTGGGTGGCAGTAATAAATAATAACTGTTGTAATAAATTTCTGATGTTTGTACAGCATCTTATTCTTCACAAAGCATTCTGCATCCATTAGCTTCTTGGCTCCTTACCACAAATCTGTGAGTTCTGTATTATCTTGCCTTAGGAATCAGGGATTCCCTACCCCTGTGGCCTCTGTCCTACACACCAGCATCCATTCTGTGGAGCACATGTGGCTCTGATGTAAGAGCATTGCACTAAGTCACAGGAGGTCTGTGTTCTGATCCCAGGTTGGACGCTAAACTTGCTATCTGACCCTAGGCAAGTCTTTTGGGGGTTTTGCTTCTTCATCTGAATATTAGAGCAATTGGATCGAACCAGTAATTTTTCAGATGAAATCTTCTCAATATATGAAACAAGCTGCTTGGACTAAAGCATGAAGGAATGGGCCTGGAGCCCTCTCCATCTGCTCCCCTCTGACTTCCCCATCTTCTGTAGAATCCTCCCTGGCATTGCTACACCCCTAGGCTTCCATGGAAATGTGTGACCCCATGATACGTAAGTCTCTGTTTACTCTAACATTCTGTAACTCATTTTGCGACATTTTATTTTCTCCTCTGTAAAAGCAAAGGGTTGGAGTCAGTTGTCTCCAAGGACTAGTTGATGTCTGTGGTTCAACACCAGGTTTGCAGGGATGCTTAGTGGAATGAATGGGCTGCCCCCTCTTCCTGGTCAACGGCCTGGACTGCACTCAGGGAAAGCAGCTTCCTTCCATTGGAACCCCGTTCCAGAGGGGTGAGGTATGGGTGGTTATCTCGGCACCATTTCTGAACCCTGTCTCTCAGTAGGGGGCAGACTGCTGGGGAGACTGTACTTCCTGTAGCATCAACTTATATACAGATTTTCTTTCATGCCACAAATAGTCCCCTTGGGTACCAAGCAGAGATAAAGTCCCTCCATGAGGAGATCCTATTACACGCTTGGTCACACATTTCCTTTGAATTGTCACCAGTGGAAGGAAAGTTCTTCCCCAAATTACTTCCTTTCCTCCAGGAAAGACTGTTTTTATTTTATTTATTTATTTTTATAATAACTTTTTTTTGAGGAAGATTGGCCCTGTGCTAACATCTGTTGCCAATCTTCCTCTTTTTCTTTTTTCTCCCCAAAGCCACAGTACATAGTTGTGTATCATAGTTGTAGGGTTGTAGCTCTTCTATGCAGGACGCCTCCTCAGAATGGCTTGATGAGCGGTGAGTAGGTCCATGCCCGGATCCGAACCCGCAAACCCCGGGCCGCCGGGCCACTGAAGTGGAACATGTGAACTTAACCACTATGCCACCAGGCTGGCCCCAGACTGTTTTTATTTTTAATGTAAAAGCCCATGGGTAGAATTCTGTTTCTGAGCAAGATGGAGTAACAGGGACTAGATTTCTACTCCCACCTGAAAAAAAATTTAAAAACTAGACAAAATATATGAAATGACAATTTTCAAGACAGTGGACCTCAAACAACAGAGGACAGTAACCCTTGAGAGACAAGAAACAGGTGGGGCAAGGCCTATGGTTGCCCCAGCTCCTGCCTTGAGAGTTTCCAGGCCATGGTGCAAGGAGTGGGGAAGCCAGACGGAGCCTGGTGGGTCTCCCAGTTGAAGAAACAGAGCTGAGAATCCGGAGAGACCAAGGTGACTAGAATTTACGGGGCAGAGTACCAGAAAGGAGACACACACGTATAGAGAAAGGGAGCTCCAGAGATGTGCAAGGGTGCCCCTCAAACACTCGGCAGATTACTGACCAGCTCATGCATGAGAAAAATGCCAAATGCCGGGGAAACAGTTGCCTAAAGGATTTGAGCGAACAGTACCCAGTGCTTACCCAGGCCTGGAAATAGTGCTGTTCCCATCAACAGGATTTGAAAATTTCATGAAGTTCACTTCTATATCCTCTTTGAAGAAATGATTATTCAAGTCCTTTGCCCATCTTCTAATTAGGTTGTTTTTGTTGTTCAGCTGTGGGAGTTCTTTATATATTATGAGTATCAATCCCTTATCAGATATATGATATGCAAATATTTTCTTCCATTGTGTGGATTGATTTTCACTCTGCTGAGTGATTTCACTCTGTCCTTGGATGCAGAAAAGTTTTTAATTTTTATGAAGTCCAATTTGTGCATTTTTTCTTTTGTTTCCTGGGCCTTTGGAGTCATAGCCAAGAAATCATTGCCAAATCCAATGTCATGAAGCTTTCCCCCTATGTTTTCTTCTAAGAGTTTTATAATTTTAGCTCTTACATTTAGATCTTTGATTCATTTTGAGTTAATTTTTGTATATGGTGTTAGATGAGGGTTCAACTTCATTCTTATGCATGTGGATATCCAGTGTTCCCACCACCATTGTTCAAAAGACTGCCCTTTTCCCATTGAATGGCCTTGGCCCTTTTGCCAAAAATCGTAACTGTGATGGTTTATTTCTGGGCTCTCTATACTATTCCATTGGTCTATATGTCTACATGTCTGTCTTTATGCCAGTAAAGTTTTGATTATTGTAACTTTATAGTAAGTTTTGAAATCAGGAAGTGAGACCTCCAATTTTGTTCTTCTTTTTCATGATTGTTTTGACGATTTGGGGTTCCTTGAGATTCATATAAATTTTAGTATGGAGTTTCTATTTCTGCAAAACAAAATGCATTTGGGATTTTCACAGGGATTACATTAAATCTGTAGATCACTTTGGGTAGTATTGACTCTTAACGTATTCAGTCTTCCAATTCATAAATGTGGGATGGCTTTCAATTTACTCATGTCTTTAATGTCTTTCAGTAAGGTTTGTAGGTTTCAGTATACAAGTCTTTCACTCTCTTGGTTAAGTTTATTCTTAAGTATTTTATTCTTTTGGTGCTATTGTAAAAAGTATCATTTTCTTAATTTCCTTTTTGCACGTTGATTTTGTGTCCTGCAACTTTGATGAATTTGCTTTTTAGTTTTAATAGTTTTTTTTTTTAGTGGAATCTATAGGATTTTCTACACATAAGATTATCTTGTTTATGAACAGAGATAATTTTACTTCTTCCTTTCCAGTTTGGATGGCTATTCATTTTTTGCCTAATTGCTCTGGTTGGGACTTGCAGTACTATGCTGACTAAAAGCGGTGAAAGCAGGCATCTTTGTCTTCTTCCTGATCTTAAGGGAAAAACTTTCAGTCTTTCATCATTGAGTGTGATGTTAGCTGTGGGTTTTTCATATGTGGGCTTTATTTATTATGTCATAATTTCCTTCTGTTCTTAGGATTTTGAGTTTTTATCATGAGAGAGTGTTGAAATTTGTCAAGTGCTTTTTTCTGAATCAATTCGTCATCATGTAATTTTTTTCCTTTGTTCTGCTAATGTTGATTTTTGCATGTTGAATCATCCTTGCATTCCAGGAAAAAATCCCACTTGGTCATGGTGTATAATCCTTTTAATATGCGGTTGAATTCAGGTTACTAACACTTTTAGAGAATTTTTGCATTAACATTCATAAGGGATATTCGTCTGTAGTTTCCTTTTCTTATAGGGTCTTTGTCTGGCTTTAGCATCAGGAATACACTGGCCTCATGGAATGAGTTAGAAAGAGTCCACTCCTCTGCAATTTTTTGAAAGAGTTTGGGAAGGATTGGAGTTAATTCTTCTTTAAATGGTTGGTAGAATTCACCAGTGAAGTCATCTGATCCTGGGCTTTTTTTGTTGTTGGGAGGGTTTGATTACCGACTCAATCTCCTTATTAGTTATAGATCTGTTCAGAGTCTCTATTTCTTCATGATTCAGTCTTGATAAGTTGCGAGTTTCTAGGAATTTGTCCATTTCATCTAGGTTATCCAATTTGTTGATACACAGTGGTTCACAGTACTCTCTTACAATCCTTTTTTTCTTTAAAATAGGAAATAATGTCCACTCTTTCTGATTTTAGTTATTTGAGTCTTTTCTCTTTTTTTCTAGCTATATATTTGTCAATATTGTTGATCTTTTATAAGAACTAACTCTTGGTTTTATTGATTTTCTCTATTTTTTTTCTATTTTATTTCTCTCTTCTCTAATCTTGTTTCCCTCCATCTAATAGCTTTGGATTTAGTTTGTTCTTTTTCTAGTCCCTTGAAGTTAAAGTTAGGTTGTTGATTTGAGGTCTTTTTTAATGTAAGTGTTTACAGCTGTAAATTTCCTTCTAAATACTGCCTTCACTGCAATTCATAAGTTTTGGTATATTTTGTCTTCATTTTCATTTGTCTCAAGATATTTTCTAATTTACCTTATGATTTCTTCTTTGACCCATTGGTTGTTTAAGAGTGTGTTGTTTAATTTCCACATATTGTGAATTTTTCAGTTTTCCTTCTGCTGTCGATCTCTAGTTTCATTCCATTGGAAAAGATAGCATGGTTTCAGTCTTTTTAAATTTATTAAAACTTGTTTTGTGGCCTAACGTATAGTCTATTCTGGAGAACGTTCCATGCACACTTGAGAAAAATGTATTTTCTGCTGTTGTTGGGTGGAGTGTTCTGCATGTGTCTGTTAGGTCCACCTGGCCTATGGTGGTGTTCAAGTCCTCTGTTTCCTTATTGGTCTTCTGTCTAGTTGTTCTATCCATTACTAAAAGTGGAATATTGAAGTCTTCTACTATTATTTTAGAGCTGCATCTTTTTTCCTTTAATTTTGCCAGTGTTTGCTTCATATATTTAGGAGCTCTGATGTTTGGTGCATGTGTTTATATCTGTTATATATTCTTGGTGAATTGGCCCTTTTTGTCATTACAGTAGACTCTCCTTATCTCTGGGGGATACATTCCAGGAACCCCAGTGGATGCCTGAAACCATGGATAGTACTGAACCCTGTATATACTACGTTTTTTCCTATGCATACATATCTATGATAAAGTTTCATTTATAAGTTAGGCACAGAAAGAGATTAACAAAAATATCTAATAATAAACAATAAATAATAATAAAATAGAACAATTATGACAATGTACTGCAACAAAATGTACTGTAGACCTTAGCAACCTCAGCATATGGTTTCTTTATTTCCTTATTAAGTGGAGAACTTCCACCTTTTCCCTTAAAGGACACACTTTACAGCTTCTCTTTGGTGTATTCGAATTGCCAGCATCACTACTCTTGCGCTTTGGGGCCATTGTTAATTAAAATAGGGGTTACTTGAACACAAGAACTGTGTTACCATGACAGGTGGTCTGGTAACTGAAACAGCTACTAATGGGTGAGTAATGGGTGGGTAGTGTATACAGTGTGGGTACACTGGACAAAGGGATGATTCATGTTCTGGGCGGGACAGCGTGAGATTTCATCACACTACTCAGAATGATGTGCAATTAAAACTTATGAAGTGTTTATTTCTGGAATTTTCTATTTAATATTTTCAGACCACAGTTGACTGCAGATAAACCTCAGAAAGCAAAATCAAAGATAAGTGGGGACTACTGTATGTAATGTCCTTTGTCTCTTGTAACATTTTGACTTAAATTCTATTTTGTCTGCTATTAGTATAGCCGTCCATGCTTTCTTTTGGTTACTATTTGTATGGAATATTTTTTCCATCCTTTCACGTCAACGCATGCATTTCCTTGGACAGCATATAGTTGGGTTCTGATTATCTTTATCCATTCTGACAATCTGTGTCTTTTGATTGTAGAGTTTAACCCATTTAAAAGTGCTTACTGATAGGGAAGGACTTACTTTTGACACTTCATTTGTTTTCTGTATACCTTATAGCTTTTTCGTCTCCCATTTCCTTCATTACTGCCTTTCTTTGTGTTTCATTGATTTTTTTGTAATGACACATTTTGATTCCCTTCCCATTTCCTTTTGTGTATATTCTATAGGTAATGTCTTTAGTAGTTACCATGGGGATTATATATAACATCTCAATATTATAACAGCCTATTTTAAACTGATACTAACTTCAACGGCATACAGAGTCTACTCCTGTACAGATCCGTCACTTTACGTTAGTGATGTCACAAATTACATCTTTATACAGTATGTACTCAATAACATAGATTCATATTTATTTTTTATGCTTTTGTCTTTTAAATCCCATGGAAGAAGAAAAAATGGAACTATAAACCAAAATTACAATAATATTGGTTTCTATATTTGTACATGAATTTATCTTTACAGGAGAAATTTATATTTTTGTATGGCTTCAAGTTACTGTTTAACATTCTTTCATTTCAATTTGAAGAACTTTAACATTTCTTTTAGGGCAAGTCTAGTGGTAATGAGCTCCCTCAGCTATTTACTTGGAAATGTCTTAAATTCTCCCTTTTTTGAAAGACATTTTTGTCAGATATAGACTTCTCAGTTGGAATTTCTTTCTTTCAGCACTTTAAATATATCATCCCACTGCCTTTTGACCTGTAAGGTTTCTGCTGAGAGATCCACTGAAAATCTTTTTGAGGATCCCTAGGATGTGATGAATTGCTTTTCTCTTGCTTCTCCAAGATTCTCTCTTTGTCTTTCGACAACTTTAATATAATGTGTCTTAGTGTATGTGTCTTTAGCTTTATTCTACTTTGAGTTCATCAAGCTTCTTTGATTTATAGATTCATATTTTCCCTCAAATTAGGGAATGTTTTTGGACATTATTTCTTTAAATAATCTCTTGGCCCTCTCTCTCTTCTTCTTCTGGGTCTCCCATGATGTGTCTATTGATCCACTTGATAATGTCTCATAAGTCCCTTAACCTCTTCGCTTTTCTCATTCTTTTTCTTTTTATTCCTCAGAATTGATAATTTCAAATGATCTGTCTTCAAGTTCACTGATTCTCTCTTTTGCCTGTTTGAGTCTGCTATTGAACTTCTCAGGTGAATTTTTTATTTCAGTTATTGTATCTTTCAATTCTAGAATATCTGCTTTTTAAGTAATTTCTATCTCTTTATTGATATTCTCATTTTGTCCATATGTTATTTTCCTGATTTCCTTTAGTATTTTGTCCCTGTTTTCCTTTTAGCATATTTAAGATAATTATTTTAAAGTCTTTATCTAGTAAGTCTGATGTCTATGTTACTTCAGGGATGGATTGTGGAAATTTATTTTGTTTCTTTGAATGGGCCATATTTTCCTGTTTCTTTGTATGTCCTGAGGGTATATCATTGAAGACTGATCATTTGACAAAACAGCCACCTCTCCCAGTCTTTACAGACTGGCTCTGTACAGGGAAGAGTTCAGTAATCAGCCTGGTATGAAAGCTTATGGTCTTTATAGGTCTTTTCTGGACATGTTTTCTCCCTCAGCAACTGTGTATGCTTTTTCAATTTCCCCATATATATGGCTGCTTTTAAATACCTTAATTTCCTTAAGAGTCTTACTCCTGCTTCTTCTCGGGGCCTTAGCTGTTCTATTCTATTCTTCTATCAGTAGTCTCTTGCCTTAGGTATCTTCAGGACAGTAGTCCCCCTGCATCTTTCCTGAGCCATGCTCACTGCTCTCCATGATTTTCCTAGCCTAAGTTAGGCTGTCTGAGCTCTGAGTTAGGTGAAATAAAGACCAATCCTTCAGGCAGCCCCTAGACAGATTAGAACATTGCAAATTAGGTACACTTTGCTCTCTCTGGCTCAAGGAAGGGAACTGGGGACTGGGCCACCACATCCTTCAAACCATGTTGTACCACACCAGGGTGGGTGTGGGACAAAAGCAAGTAAAAATATCACAAACTGTCCTACCATTTTGTGGCTTTTTCTTGACTGAGTGTCTTCTTGGTTGTTGTAGATCTTTGATTTCAAGATCTCCTATAAAGTTATTTTACTAGTTGTTTACTTAACGTTTCTATGGAGGAGCAAGGGTCTGGAGCTTCCTAGTCTGCCATCTTGCTGATGTCGCTCCATCTGAATATCACCTCATTTAACCCTCATACCAGCACTATGATGTAGTTAACAGTTATTAGCCCCATTTCACAAATAGGAAACCAAAGCCTAGAAAGTTTAATCAACTCACTCCCAGTCTGGGAGCAAGTAAAGTGCAAAGTGGGATTCAGATGAGGCAGCCTGGCTCCAGAGTTCACATTCTGAACCTTTCCACAGTTGCTTTCTTCATGTTGGTAGGTTCTTTCCTCTCACTGACACTTAAGATTAGACCATGTAAGGGCCCTGATGTCAGTAAATTTACTGGGACTTCGAATTTTAAATTGGTTCTTGTTATTTATAATGCTACTCTAACAACAATGCCCTGTGTTATATTACACACCATTTTTCCAGTATGCTTGTGTAGGTCACACAGGGGTGGGCATGACATGATTTTTAGTAGCTGCCTCTTTAAAAGAGTCTTCAGTGGTGTTTTCAGAGCTCCCAGGTTCTGTCCACCTCCCAGGTTGTGCAGGGCTTCTCTTTCCTGACGTTCAGAGGGTTAAATGAGATGAATTATGTAAAGTGCTTAGAAGAAAACTGGACACAGCCTAAGCCTTTGACACACGGTAGCTTTGAGTGCATCAATGTTATCATTATGGCCTCATTCATGGCACTCTCCACAGCCCTGCAGTGATGGCCCAGTGCTGGCGGGGCCGACCCAGTTTCATTGGAGGCATTTGTCTCTGGTCCAAACCTCTTCTCAGGGAATATCCTAATCATGCTGGATTGTAGCTTTTCTGGAATCATCAACTCAGGCTTGCCTCCAAAGCTGGGTTGCAGGAAAGAGGTCTGCTAGAACTGACAAGGGAACAGGAAAAATGAAACAAGCCCAAACAAAAGACAATACACTGCACTTCCAGTCTGGCCTGAACTTTTGCTCTCTGTAGTCTCTGGGTAAGGATAACTTTTGGAGAAAGCCAGTAATCTGAGTCATGTGTTTATTTTCTCCTAAGAGGGGGTTAACATCTTTGTTTTGGGAATGGGGGTGGAGATGGTTTCCAAACCTCAGGGTGAGGAGCTTGTAAATTAGTCTACATCTGATGATTTCGTGTGCTGTGACCCAGGAGATAAGTGGATTAGGGGTTATGCACGAGGGGATTCAGCTGGTTCCCGCCTGGGGGTAGTAAATGTCAAGTGTTTCTTGCATAATGTTCACATTCTCCAGTGCTCATCACCCAGAAGCAGGGACCCATTTGCTGGTTCCAGATAATGTGCTGATTGTGTGGTCTGCTCTGGCCACAGCCCACTGTGGGATGGGACCACGGTTTATCCCATAGGTTTTGCTTTATGTCTGGACATAAATTAACACTCCTGAGTACATCGGCCTAGACCTTCAATGAGTGGGGGTTAGAAGGGGTGAAGGCCAGGTGAACAAATCATAGGCTGAGTTTAGAAGTTACTTATTGCTGCACAATGGTCAAAGATGTATACTGCTTACACGTGTGTGGAGATTTGTGCAGACAAAGTCTTGTGGCCTGGAGCCCTTCACACTTAGCCTATTGGGCAATTTTAACAATCATAGAAATGGTTTCTGTTCACCTTGACCCCAAGCAGGGCCCTGCCAAAGCCTATTTTGCAAGCTCTTCTCTTCCCACCACAAAACCACCCCAATTCCAAGCTCCATCAATGATCAGTTTCTAATAAAGACGAGAAGCCAGCTACCCCCGACCCCCTAGTTTTACCTCTTCCTCCATAAAGTGATTTGATATCTTTGCCAAGTCTTCCCTGAGCTCTTGTGTATTAAATGTTCACAGTGTTTAAATCATTGCATGGCCTTCACACTTGAGAGAATAGACCTTGATGCGTGAGATGATAAACCCAGTGATGTCTTGTAAACCCACATACTTGAAGAGAGTTACTAAATATTGATAGTATTAAATATGAAGAACTGACAAAACTCTTCCTACCATTCCAGATTTTTCTCCCATAGATTACAAAAAAAGAAAATGTTTGTTTTGTGTTTTTGTTGAGACTGTAGAAGAAACAGGACTTATTCATGGCACTTGACTGGAGTTTGGAGAACCTGAATCCCTGCCCTGCACAAATTTGCCCCCAAGTGAAGAGCTTCCTGTCTGAGGTGTACATAGAGGATCCTTTGTGCCTTCGTTGGGCAAAGTTTATGCATAGCAGCACAAAATAGCTTACGCCAGAAGTCAAAATCAGTCTCTTTTCTTGGCTTCTAATGGACCTCTCATTTTAACAACAGTCACAATTTTTGCCCTGTAGGAGTTTGTATTCTGGAGGAATTACAAAGTTTGTGGTTAAAATTCATAGACAAAGAGCTGTACCTATCAGCTCCATCCATCCATCCATCCATCTATCCATCCATCCATCAATCCATCTAGTTTTTCATTCATTTATTTCTCATAATTTTGCTATTGGGAAGGTCAAAAATAAACAAAATTTGGGGGGCTGGCCTGGTGGTATAGTAGTTAAGTTCACGTGCTCCACTTTGGTGGTCTGGGGTTCATGGGTTTGGATCCTGGGCACAGACTTACACATCATGCATCAAGCCATGCTGTGGCAGCACCCATATATAAAATAGAGGAAGATGGGCACAGATGTTACTTCAGGGCCAATCTTCCTTAGCAAAAAAAAAAAAATCCCAGATTTTGTATCAGTTAGGATAAGCTTGGTCATGCTACAGTAACTTAGTGAATTTAAACAAGAAAAGTTGATTTCTTATGCACATTACATGTTCATTACAGGTTGTCTTGCGGGGGCTCTGCTTACTCTGGGATCCAGGTAGATGGAATAACCCCAGCTAGAACGTTGCTGGTCACTGTAGCAGAGGAAAGGAGCGTTCTGAAGGCAGTTAAATGCTCTGGCACTTAACTGTTCCAGCCTGAAAGTGGCAGATGTCATTTCTGTCATGAGCCAGCCCAATGGCCTCACCTACCAGGGGACCCGGAAGGCCAGTCCCTTCCTGAGCCTGGAGGGCAAGAGTAGCCAGTGTTTGCTGCACAGTGTTGCTCATCACAGATCTCCTTTCTGATCCATCTACAGATGGTTTCCGGTCACACTTGGTGATGTGACAGTGGTTTACATTGGTCAAAACAAGTGCTCTCCTTTGGTCTGGGGCTGAGGTTAGCACGAGGAACCAAGCACGGATTTTTTTGAAGGTGAATACAGATCACAGGCCACCATTTGATAAACCTCATTATTTGGAAACAATTTTCCCCTTGCAGCTTAAATTTTTCTTTGCTACATATTTCAGACGAGGGAGATAGAAAAGGGAAAAATAGCACGAAATGAAGCGTGCACGCACTCCACCCAAACCCTGGTCCCAGAGCCCCCTCCCTGTCCTCCTCCTCAGCTCATGGCATTCACTTTGTTCAGGTCATTGTAATCACTCTACTATTTCCTAAGTTTAAAAAATGAGACTACCAATAGAAGAGAGATTTAAAAACTGCTCTTTTTTTTCTAATAAATTTTTTGGCTCCTTGTGTTTTGAAAGTCCTGGCTTTGCTGCTTGATTTCTTTAGACCTAGCCAGAGAGTACCCCTTCCCTATGAGGGACCTGCAAGATCTGCTGTCTCACGTGCTGGTGAAGGGCCAAAAGCGGCTGCAGCCCGGCGGCCATCTGGCCTCATGTGTGACCGGCGCTGGTGAAACCCCTCAGAGACGTGTACTTGGAGCCAGAGACAACAGCTCCAGCTGTTTCTGGCAGCCACTTTCTTTCCCCGGGCAGGTCATAAATCTCCTGTGGTGGGCTGCCCCCTTGTTTGGGAGCACAGGGTGCACAGTGGCAGCTTGAGGTCTCACGGCTTCTCAGAGATAAAAAAAACAAACGTGGCAGAGGATTTGGAACGAGTGTCGTTTCACCTCTGCACAATTGTTACCTTGGGTCTCTTGTGGTCTCGGCCCTCAGGAGGACTGCTACCTGGGGACATGAGTGGTCTTTCCCTGTGGTTGTGCCCCTTGCCCTGAGCACGCAGGCACCAGGCTTCTGAAGAGAAACAAACGTGATGCAGCTGAGATTAGGGGTTTTCCTGAGCCCTTGCCAGTCATCATCATGTGAAGCGAGGATCTGGACTCACACTTCCTCTCAGGACTTCAAAGATCTGTCCTCGGCCTCCTCAGCAAGTCTAGGGGCCAAAGAGAAACAAACCCCATCCCCATCGCTTCCCAACCCTGTGCACCTCCACCACCAGCTCTCTCCGCTCCCAGCTCCATCCTGACCACAGAGACTCTGACCCCGACCCAGACCTGAGGCAAGTCCACCCAGGACCCTGCCAGAAGCAGACGGCAATTCTGAAAATCACCCTCCTCCTCACCTGCCTTTATCCTGACAAGACAAAGACTCCTCAGCTTCCATCTTGCCTGCCCGGAGGTCTCTGTTTCTTGTTAAATCCTGCCTTTCTTTTACTCTCTGACTCAGAGGAAGGAGTTCCCGCAGTTGCGTCCCCTTACCTTCTCTGGGGTTTGGGTCCCCCAGCTCCACCCTCTCCTTCTGCGAACAACCCTCCTCCCATCCGCTGACACAAACATGCACACACAGCATACACACCACACACACACACCACACAAACACATACACACAATGCACGTGGTAGCTGTGCACACACTCACAGCAATACACAGAGACATCACACACAAACACACACACAACAGATTCACATCACACACACCACTCACACACACACACACACACACCACACACTCATTTCACACAAACACATACACACTTACACCACACAGACACCACACATAAACATACCGCACACATATACACACTCACATGCAGGCACCACACAGCTTACGCACAGACGTGTACACGTGTACACATGGCAGCCAGCCCGAGGACAGAGCTGTGTGGAGCTGGGAGCTGAAGGAAGCCGAGAGACCCCCGTTCATGTCTCTGGCCTCAGAGGAGGGAAGGAGTGGCAGACAGGCTGCAGCCCATCTCCTGGATGTTTCTCTCTGTTCCTTTGCCCCAGGGCTTCCCGGCACCCCTGGAGCCTGTTCAGCCTGGATGTGACGGGGGACGCTCAACCAGAGGGACTGGAATCCGTGGCTAATGCCCTGCTTTTCCTCTCTTTGTGAGTCAATTCTGAGATGCATTCTGCCTCCTTCCTCAGAAGGTCCAGGCAAGACTGGGCCCCGCCTGCCCCCCGTGGTCACCGTCTCTTAATGTGCCCTGCACCAGGCTTTCCTCCTTCCCTGTCTCACTCACCCCACTCCTCGCCTGCCTGCCGGGGCCACCCCACATCACACGTGCTCCCAGTCCTCGAGTCAGGGTCTGCCTCGAGGGGCTCCAGGAGACTCCGGCGTTGCTCACACAGCTCATTGTGTCTGTCCTGTAGCCTCTCAGACTCTCTCAGTGGTGGCTCTCATCTCCCTTCCAACACCAGGTCCTGCCCTTAACCTGGGGGTCTTTGGCTCTGTCCCCTGATGTATGGGCTGACTTATGTCCCTCAAAAAAAATATGCTGGAGTGCTCACCCGCAGAACCTCAGAATGTGACCTCGTATGGAGGAGGGTCTTTACCAAGGTCATCAAGGTAAAATGCGGTCATTCGGTTGGGCCCTAATCTCAACTGGGTTCTTATAAGAAAGGGGAAATTTGGACATGCACAGAGGGAAGACGATGTGAAGAGACACAGGGAGAAGATGGCCACTTGGTCACCAGGTGCAGTCACCTGGGTGTTCACCTGGAGCATCAGGTCTGGGGGCCACAACCAACTGCATGCATTCTTCCTTCCTCCACAAACTAACCTGGCTGGAGGTGCTCAGAAAAGTCTCTTTGGGTGACTGGTGATTCACTTCGTGACGTGGGGATGGAAGGAGAGCCTCTGTGCTCGCCTGAGGCCCTGTGAGGTGCGGTGGAGCGGAGCCCCGAGCCCGGTCTCATTCTGGGGGCGAGGGTGGCTGGCGAGGAGGTGTGGTCCAGGCCTAGCTCCAACGTGACCGTGGGCTTCAGGCAAGTGGCCCTGGCTGATCCTTAGTCTCCACACCTGTAAAATGTAAAATGTAACTCCTGCCTTCCTTGCTGTGACCCAGGGTGTCTCTGAAAGCCCCTTCGAGGAGGGAAATCATCATTCAGGGAGGTCGCATTGTTGACTGCTTCACTGGTCGTCCCGTAGGTCAGTGTTTCCCCAAATTCCAGGAGCCCTTGAAGCCTCCCGGAGACGACCTGCTGTGGTGAAAAGAGCGTGGACTTTGAGGCCAGACAGAGGTCAAATTCCAGACCCACTGCTCCTTGGCTTTCTAACTAACGTGAGCGGGGACGGGGCTGCACAAACACAGAGTTCTTGTCGTGAGCCCTCGGCACGAGGTGGGCACGCTGTAAACCAGTTTATCAATAACCTAAAAGACCTCGTGGCTGCTAGTGATCTGGGAATAAAGCAAAGGTGGTGACAAGGACAGAGAAAAAACTCGCTGCGCCACAGAGGGACCAGGGGAAATTTGGGCAGGCGCTTCAGAAAAGCATCTGGAGTTAGCCAATAAAGTCTTGGGGAGAGAAAATCAGGCCCTCACAGAAGACCTCTTCACACCCTATGGCCAGGAGGGCGCAGGAAGACTCTGTCCCAGGCGTTCGTTCACTGCAGCGGGGTTGTCGTCTCGGGAATAGAACTGACCACAAGACGTAGGAGGGGAGGGCGAGTGGTCCACCCTGTGGTGCCCGGCCTCCAAGATGCCAGAGGATTTTAACCATCCTCCCCAGGGTAGGGGCGGACCTGAGCCCTGGGTGACTGACCTCAGGTAGAATCCTGTTTTCTTTGTAACAAACACGTGGGTGACAGCTCATCTGGGCCATCTGGTCTGGGAAAGCTCTATCCCATCAGCAGTTTGCAGCTGCTGCATCCGTCCTCCTTGGGGAACAAGGAGGTTGTCCTCAGTCACCCTCAGAATGGACTCTGCAAACAAAGGCGTCTCTCATCCAGAGAAAGGGAAGGGGCTTCCCTGGCCCCAGGTGCCAGACGGTCCCCAGAATTCTCTGGGTTCCCGGGCAGAGCCTGGTCGGGGTCTCCTGGGGTGGGCTGGCCTTCTGGGTGGCTCTTGGTGGGATAACCCACACCCAATGCTAAGATGGCACTGCAGCACACAGTGTGTGGTCCAGGATTTGGAGAGAGACCGAGGAAGGAGGCTAGGCGGCGAGGAGAGGGCCACTCCTCAAGTCCCACGCATGGTCCACCCGGCAGCTGCTGTGGTCCCGATGCTTTCTTCTGACCCTCACTGTGACCTGGCTGTTCCCTTGGAAAGGTTTGTCTAGGCAGCTGCCAACATCCAGGATGGAGACTCTGGGGACACCATCTCTGGAGCAGCCCACATGTAGTTTTATCTAGAAAGAAAAGGATAAAATTTGAAAAACAAAGCAGATCCTCTGTTCTTGGCTTTTACAATTCCCATCACTCAGTCTTCTCAGTGGGGCTGCTCACAGCCTTGGGCCCAGCCACCTCCGAGGAGGGCTGTGGACCCCTGGTCATCTGTGTCCTTGCAGAGAGTCTGGACAGCTCACAGGTGTCCTCTCTTCCTCCTTCGGGTCATTGTCCAGACTCTTCCTCCTTTTGGCTTTGGGAAAGGTGACTCTAGAGAGGATAACTTTTGGTGTGTGTAGTGGCAAATTTGATCCCAACAACCGTTGTGGAGTACTTGTTCTGAGCCAAGAAGCATGCTCCACGTGGGATGTACACTCCTTTCAGGGAGGGCTGGGCTGATTACCAACAGCGTCCCACTGCCCAGGTAGAAGCACAGATGTGGTTCCATGCCCACAGGTGGAGATGGTGCTAGGAGAACCTTCCTGGAAAACTTGATGGCAGACTTGGGTTTTGAGGGATAAATAGGAGTCTGGGAAAGGGGGAGGATAGAAAGGGAGAAGGAGGACATTTCAGGCAGGCCATACAGCATGTTCAAGACACAAGACAGGCCAGTATGTTTAGGAAACAGAGCAGCTCAGATTATAGCAGGATACATGATGAATGAGTAGATGGGTCTGAGCAAGAACACACTCCGGGCTGCCCAATCACATTTTCCTCACATGTCCTGCTCAGCCCACAGTTCAGCCATCCCTATAATTCAGGTTCCTAGAGCCCTCCTGCTGGCTGCCATTTAGCCTCCTGGAGTCTTCTCTGTCCAGGCACCCCCTAGCCCGCTGTATTCTCAGCCACGTTAAGCTCTCCTTCTCCTGACGAAGAAAACGTGCCAAATCTCCCTACATTCCAAACTCTGGATTCCGAGTCAGCCAGTGTTGCTGGGGGCGTCAGGACCTCTCAGCTGATTCTCATGTTTGTCCCTGAGAAATGCGTGTGCTGAGCCCCACATCCACTGAGAAAATGGAGGCGCAAAGATCATGACTTGTTTAAAGCTAAAGAGCCAGGCAGCAGAGAAGCTGGGCCTTCAAGCTGGTCCTGGGGAAAGTCCAGCTTCTCCCCAGCACACACACCCATGGGTGCTTCAGTGTCAACAGAAGGGCACTGTAGGTGGGAGGTACTTTCCCCTGTCCCTGCGAGTAGGATGGGTCCTGTAAGTCCAAGTTCAAAGGGCTGAGAACCGGTGAGGATCCTGGCTGATGTTTTCTGAATACTGACGACTGTGTGTGCCTTCTCTAATTACTCCTCCTCCTAAGTCCTCTCTGATTACTCCAGCCGGTGACATGGGGGCTTTATTCCCAACTCTTCAGATGAGGAAGCTGAGGCTTGGCCGAGTTAAGCGACTTACCCAGGTGGCCAAGTGCATGGCTAGGACAGGAAGGCCGAGCTTGCTCAGGCTCTCCTGCCCTCCCGTGGACCCAGACGCCACAGCCACTGAGAGCAGGGGGCAGATAAGCAGCTGGATCCTGCTGTTGTTTCCCCGCGAGGCGGAGGAAGAGGAGGAGGGCAACCTCTGCCTGCCAACGTCCTGCGTTCCTCAGCACCAGCCCCAGGCTAGCCGTCTGGATGTGCTCTGGCTGGGAGAAAACACACGTGCAGAAATAGGCTGATCCCATTGGGTGCACTGAGGACGCTCATGTGCTGTCTCAGCTCGAAACCCTTCCTTCATCGGGGTGCTGGACAGCGAACTCGCTCGTTGCAGCCTTTGAAGAACGCCATCCTCCCTGTTCCCCTCTCCCCTCTCTCAGGTGCCTCACTGGCCCTGAACACAGAACACAAGACAATTCAGATACAGTGACTGAATGCTGTCGATGGCATAATAATCGACTTCGATTAATAGTGGAATTTGGAAACGTTGACTCTGCACGTGTGAAAGTGCTTGCAACTTGGCATTCTGTTTCCAAGTTTGAAAATAATCATAACATTTTACAGCTGGAGGGCCTCAGATACCATATAGGCCACCTCCTTCCTTCACAGCCGAGGAAACAGAGGCCCAGACAGGGCACGCTGTGTGCCCAGAGCTAGTGGCTGTCCCTGCTGTGATCCAGAAGCCCCTCCCTGTGATAAAGATGGGAGTGCTGGAAGCATTGCTGAGCCCCCCTCCCGCTACACGCCCACCCGGCAGTGGGGTTCAGCCATGGGGGATTGAGTGAGGGGGGTGAATGCGAAGAGAGACAGATGAAGGAATGATGGTCCCGTGGCTCCTGGAAAAAGAGCACATGGTAGCTAGAGGGACTGCCCTCAGCTTCTTAAACAGCAGGAGAAAGTGTCTTCAGTAGGACCAGAAAGGGTGAGCAGGTGGGGTTCTCAGGGAGGCAGATCCTGAGACAGGAATAGCATACAGGACTCATGGTAGACATGCTCCCAGGATCTCCGTTGGGAAGGGACGCAGGGACGCAGGATGGGGCTGAAGGAGAAGCAGGCCTGCGACAGCAAAGTCCCCGGCACACCCTTGGGGGAGCTCTGAGGTTGGGACGACCCTTCAGTGTTGTCCTAGGAGGAGCAAGCAGCCCAGGCCCTTGGGCCCCCACATTTCTCAGTCCTTCGATACCACCCACCAGGAAGGGGGGCGGGACTGGATGAGGTGGCTCTCTGAGGGTGGCAATCCCCCAGGGAGATGACCATGCAGCTGAGGTCTCTGGATCCGGGGGTATGCCCTTCATTCTTGAAGGGGGCTGGGGGGCACTCCGCACACCACTCCTGAGGCATCAGCATCTCTCAAGGTTTGAATCACATCTGGCAGGAATTTGAAGCCACCCAGCTTTCTGCAGGTGCCATAGCAACCTCAGCAGACACCATTCCTTGTCAGTATCACCAACTTTGCCCACACGGTCACAGAATTTCGGATAGATGTTCCATTGGCTGAAATCCTCAAGGGTGACGGTGTGCCTGATTCTACTGGAGAAGCTGAGGCCGATGGGTCAAGCAGCAAGCACCCAGTCAGGCTAGGAGCAGCCACCTCCGGTGCAAGCAGCAGAACTGGACAGTGCCCTTCTATAGCATCCTGACAGGAGGCCCCATGGCTCTGCTGGGACCCAGGGAGTGATGGGAGCACAGTAAACCCCATAGAGATGGTCCCGTGGGCAACCAGCAGATGTGAGCACTGACTCCTCCTGGGCTGGACCTTATCCAGCCCCCACGTAGGTTTCAGGACCATCCTGTGGGAACAAAGGGCAGTCTGGTTCATTTTTTGTATAGCAGTCTTCATGCTCACAAACTGAATCTTTCTGACTCCATGTTGTTTTGTCATCAGAGTCTGTGAGGTGGGAGCATGCTGGGGAGGTAGCCAGGGCCTTGTCACGTGGCCTTGTAGGCCGAGGTGAGGATTCCTGATTATTTCTCCTCTAGGTGTGATGGGGAACCATTAGGAGTTCTTTCTTTTTTGTTTTTGTTCTTGTTATTAAACGTAATGTGCATCCAGAAAAGTACATGAATTAATAGATCTGTAGATTGCTTTGGGTAGTATTTCAGTCTTAACAATGTTAAGTCTTCTGATCCATGAACATGGGATGTCTTTTCATTTATTTAGATCTTTAATTTCTTTTAACAATGTTTTGTAGTTTTCAGTGTACAAGTCTTGTGTGTCCTTGGTTAAACTTATTATTAAGAATTCTTTTCTTTTGGACGCTGTGATAAATAGAATGATTTTCCTAATTTCATTTTCAGGTTGTTTATTGACAATTTATAGAAATACAACTGATTTCTGTGTGTTGATCATGAGTCCTGCAATTTTGCTGAGTGTGTTTAGTAGCTCTAATAGTTTTTTTGTGGATTCTTTGGGGTTTTCTATATATCAGATCACGTCATCTGTGAATAGAGGTAATTTTACCTCTTTCTTAATCTGGATACTGTTATGGGCTGAATTGTAGTCCCCCCAAATTCATACGTTGATGTCCTAAACCCCAGGACCTCAGAATGTGACTGTATTTGGAGAAAGGCCTTTAAAGAGGTGATTATGGTGAAATGACGTCATATGGATGGGCCCTAATCCAATCTGACTGGTGTCCTTGTACAAAGACCATACTGGGACACACAGGATATGTGCCAAGGGACAACCATGTGAAGAGGCAGTGAGAGGGTGACTTCCTGCATGCCATAGGGAGAGGCCTTGGGAGAAACCAAACCTGCCAATGCCTCGATCTCAGACTCTCAGCCTCCAGAACTGTGAGAAATAAATTTCCGTTGTTTAAGCCTAATTTATAAATTAAACTTTATCGCAAATATGTAGTATAGGAAAACAATGGGTCAAAGACAGTGAGTAAGTGGTTTCTTTGGGATGTGCAAGCACACTGGAAGGAAGTGGGCAGAGGGATACAGTGAGGAGGGTGGCAGTGACAAGGCACCAGCAAGCCAGTAGTTTCAGGTGGCGACAAGCTTCAGCCCATAGAGAAGCTCTGGAAACGGTGCACATCAGGTGCCTCAGAGTGATCCTGGCCGAGGACCAGTTGCAGGGTGTGTACTGAACAGCTCCCTCAGGCACAGTGGAGGGTTGCTGCTGGGGTGTGAGCCACCTGGGGTGTGAACCACATGGGGTGTGAGCCACCTGGGGTGTGAACCGCATGGGGTGTGAGCCACAGCTCGGGTGTGAACCATGGCTGGGGTGTGAACCGCATGGGGTGTGAACCACGGCTGGGGTGTGGGTAACAGGGGTCCCCAGGGCCGTGGGAGGAGCCTGAAGGAACAGAAATGCCCAGGGGGCAGTGGGACGTCAGGCAGAGCCTATCTCGGGGTGGGCAGGACACTGCCAGGTTGGCCACAGTGCCCAGGCCTCTGCATGGACTGAGAGGGCAGGTCGGAAGGCCAGTGGCCCAGGAAAGTAGAATCAGTGAGTGATATCATATGGGATTTCTGCCACTGCTCCAGTCCTCCTGGTAGTACTTTTCTGGAAATTTTATTTTAGAAAGTGCTAACTGAGAAGCACAAGCAGGAGACATCTGGCCTGCCCAGATATCCCTGACTCTCCACAAAGACAGAAAAATTGTGGCTCGACATCCGGAGTGTGACTGTGCTGGCGGGGAGGCAACTGGACCCGTAATGGGGGAAAAGCCCTGCAGGGTGGCCTGTCTTCCCACACGGTATTTCCCCAGGGCAGCCTTGCTCTCTGCGTGGAGAAGGGAAACACGCTGCTGCTGGGTGCTCAGCAGCTTCAGGGAAGGCTTGGTTCTGTTTGGCATCCTCGTATTTGATAAGAACTGCAGACTGTCTCAGCAATGCTGCTACTCTGCAGACTTGCCGCTCTGAAGGACTTTGCTAACACATTTAAGCCCGTTCCCCTCTTTGCATAACTCTTCATAGCAGCACCTAATTGAAACCACTGTTACACGAACAGAGGGCCCTACACCAGGAGACGCCCCCAGCGTCCACAGGAGACAGTCCAGCCGGACACAGGTTCTCCCTGTGGAGTTGCAGACCTCTAGCCACAGGTCCACCGCATGACAAAGCTGATAACGTTCTTTGCGACAAGAGAACCTGAGATGTTTGAGTCTCTAAACCACAAGAAGGGCCCCTGGGGAGCAGCTGTTAGAGTGGAAGATGGTGAGGACTCTGGCTGTCACGGCAATGACCTCAGACACCTCATCCCCCGTCTTAGTCTGTTCAGGCTGCTATGACAAAGCACCATAGACTGGTGGGTTGTAAACAACAGACATTAAACTCTCACAGTTCTAGAGGCTTGAAGTCCGGGTCAAAGTGCCGGCTGACTCAGTTTCTGGTGAGGACCTTATTCCTGGTTCATTGATGGCCATCTTCTCGCTGTGTCCTCACATGGTGAAGGACCGGGGGAGCTCTCTGGGGTCTCTTTTACAAGGGCACCAATCTCGTTTGTGAAGGCTCCATCCTCATGACCTAATCACCTCACAAAGGCTTCACCCTAAAACGCCATCAGACTGGGGGATTAGGCATCAACACAGGAATTTTGGAGGGTGACACAAACCTTCAGTCCACAGCACGCCCCCCTGCTCCCTGTCAGCTACACAAAACCATGTCTAGAGGGACACCAAAAAGGGCAGAAGAAGCCAAAGTTGGTGATGTGCTCCAGTTTGGGTGCCCCCAGAAGCAGACCCAAGACAAGGATGTGGATGTAAGTAGGTTATCTGATGCCAGGACACAGAAGTAAAGGAGTGGGGAAGTGACAAAGGGAAGCGGAGGTGGCCCACAAAGGGTGTACTGGCAAGCGGGTTACCACTGTGGGCAACTGAGGCTCACTCCCTCTGGGAACATTGGAGCCAGTGTAGACATGCGCCTCTGAGTTACCCCCAACCCGTGCTCCTGGGGGAGCAGGTGTTAATTTCCTAGCATACCAGCAGGTTTCCGGGGCCTAAGGAAGCCTGCAGGCAGAGAGACAAGAGGGCTGGCAATTGGAAGCTGGCCTGCGTGCCCTGAACTGGTGCCAGCGAGGGGATCCAGAGGGACACCGACACCATTTACTGCACAGTGTGGGGAAGCTCTTATTTTCTATCCTCAGCCTTCTTGTCTCCATACTTATGATGTGCCTCACATTCTCCCTCTGCCCTGCCTGGGTGGCCCAGGACCACCCATGACGATGGCACCCACCTCCTCCCTTTGCATCTCCAGCCTGACCACTCCCTCCCTGACCTCCATGCTTAGCACAGCTCACCTATGTGGAGCCGCGTGTGACTGGCTTGCTCATCCACACTCAACTGATTCACACTAAGCTATTTTAGCACCTAATAATGACTAAATGTGTCCTCCCAGGGTGTTTTGTTTTACAGTAGTCCTTTCTTATCCACAGTTTCCTTTCTGTGGTCAACTGCGATCCGAAAATATTAAACGGCAAATTCCAGAAATTAACAATTCATAAGTTTTAAGTTGCGCGCCATTCTGGGTAGCATGAAATCTCGCGCTGTCTGCCTGGAACGTGAGTCACCCCTTTGTCCCATATATCCACGCTGTATCAGCTACCCGCCCATTAGTAACTTAGTAGCCATCCTGTTTATCAGATCGACTGTCGAGGTATCACAGTGCTTGTGTTCAAGTCACCCTTATTTTACTTAATAATGGCCCCAAGGCACAAGAGTAGTGATACTGGCGATTCAGATATGTCAAAGAGAAGCTGTTAAGTACTGACGAGACCGGCATGCAGATCAGTGGTTTCCTAACCCTGGGTGACTTGGGTGATCTCAAAGGAACATGGGGGAACTTTGGTGTGATGGAAATATTTGGTATCTTAATTGAGCTGGTGGTTACACGGGAGTATAGATTTGTCAAAACTCACTGAATTGTACACTTAATGGTTTATTTTACTGTATGTAATAATACCTCTATAAGGTAAAAAAATTAGTTGCAGAATAAAATAACCTGCAGTTGTTCCCCCTTATCTATGGGGGATAATTTCCAAGACCCCCATACCTGAAACCATGGTTAGTACCAAACCCTATATATACCATTTGACCCAAACCAAGGCACCCTGCCCGAATTAGTTTTCTAACGCAAGTCTAACTGTGTCCTGTCCAGGATCAAACAATTCAAGGTTCTCCCACCACTTCTAGGAAAAGAAGAAGGCTCTATGTCTGGTGCTAAGACCTTTCTTCATCTGTCCCTGAGCTTCCCTTCCAGCCTCTCCTCATGCCCCGCACCCTCTCGGCACTCCGGACACCCTTGACCCCTGTGCTCCACCCACCTCTGCACTCCCGCACACCCTCCTTGTCAGCAATAATGAATACTCTTGGCCTAGTGGACCCAACTCAAGGGGCATCTCCTTGTGCGGGCTCCTCTGGTTTCCTGTTGACCCCTCTCTGCTTCTAGAGCTTTCAGCACAACCCTAAACACGGCATGTGTGTGTGTGTGTGTGATGTTGTGTTCTTGGGCTCTGGGAGAGTCTCCTCCACCAATGGTGAGTCCTTGTCCACTGGGACACGGTCTTATCCTTCGTATATAAAGAAGGGGGTGCCTAAAAGCGCTGACTCTCAATAGCGTTCTATTTTAAAGAAGAAATAAGCAAATAGATGAATTTGTGTCCCATTCTCCATGGAGTCCCCAGGGTGGCCTTTTATAACATAATT
Source organism: Tapirus indicus (assembly GCA_031878705.1). Lineage (NCBI taxonomy): Eukaryota > Metazoa > Chordata > Mammalia > Perissodactyla > Tapiridae > Tapirus > Tapirus indicus. The sequence goes on along the minus strand of CM062929.1, from coordinate 88,713,498 downwards.
CAAATCCTGCCATTGCCTGCTTGGACTTGGCTTGTTCGCACACTGACGCATCACCACACCTATGATGGATACTGTGACCTGGCCTCTGCCCAGCTCTCTGCAGGCCTTTCCCATTGTGCTCCCTGGCACTGCGCTGCTCCGCCACGCTAATCTTCTTTCCGTTCTTTGCGCGTGCCGGCCTCATCAGGCTCTAGGCTCATTGGACTCCCTGCCCTCCCTGCCCAGAAAGCCCTGCCCAGGGTCTTTGCAGCTGGCTTCACCCTACCGTCGGATCAGAGGTCACTCTTTCCCTGGCCGTCCTGCCCCAGGAGGCACCCCACCCCAGCCACAGGCACAGAACCCTATTTGGTGTGATAACTAGGGCCAAGCTTCTTCATTGTTAGTTGTCTGCCTGCTTCTCTGTATCCCTCACTGGAATATAAGCCCATGAGTAGGGGACTTTGTCATCTCTGTGTCTCCATCCTCAGCACCCACCACAGTGCTGGCCTGACACATGGAGGGGCTATTAGTGCCTGGATGCACGTTAGCTTCCAATTCTCACAGCATCCCACGCATCCAGAGAGAAAATATAGCCACATCGCACGAACACTCCACTCGAGGCCCATTGTCTGGCATCCTTGGGCCATGAGTGAAATTTTCCACACTGTTGAAGTTTAGAAATTTAAATACATTTGACAAAGTCAAGTACAGTTTCCAGACATTGTTCTAAAGTGTCTTAAACACAGACTCCCCGGTCCTCAGGGAAGCAGTGTGTTGCACAAACGTCGGCCTTTTCCTGAGCCGTCCATCTCAAGCACGCGGCTCCCCTGCAGCTTTGGCACGGCTTCATGTGGACTGGAAAAGGCTGGCGGCCTCCCGGTCCTGGCCCATTTGAGTACCAGTGCCCAGGAGTGCGCCGATGCTGCAGGCGCGGGGTCCCTGGGGCCTCGGATGCCAGAGCTTGGCCGGGTGCTGCACGAGAGGACAGCTGGAAGGGTGCGAGCACGTCCCTGCAGTGCGGGAGCGCCGCCTCCGCCAGGAGCGCCAGCCTGGGCCCCTGCCACGTGGACGAGCCCCAGGCCTCCACTGAAGCCGTGGTCGCCTCCGTGGGAAGGGTGCCCTCAGGGTTGTTCTGATGAGAAATTTCATCTCTTTCTCCTCGAAGACCCGGAGTGCTGCAGAAGCAGCTGAAAAATACTTTTTAAAAGCTCCTCTTTGAGGCTGAAATTACAGTGAGGAGAGACAGAGAGAAGGAAGGCCTGGGACAGAGGTGGAAAGCGGGGTAAGACACGAAGTTAACAGGGAGAGAGACAAGGGGGGAGGAAGGGAGACGATGGGGATGGGCCGCTCTTCCAGAGTAAAAGGGACAAATCCTGAACCACAGCCACATGGACATTTTGGTCAAGCAGCTGGATAGGGAATAATATTTATCAGATATTTCGGGAATGTGTGCTGTCTTTCTCACAGCTGAGAGCTTTTCCCTGGAAAATGTCCTGAATGTACAGAACTGGTGGGGGCAGAAAGCACTTGGAGCAGCCAGTGTCCCTCCCCGGGTGCGGCCCCCCGCCCCCCCACCAGGCAGCCCTGCTGCCACCTGGGAGAGGAGGTGGCCCTCTGTCACCCTGGCCCAACTAACGACCGTCACAATGGGCAAAGGCACAGTGCCCAGGACGGCACTGCGAGCTCACGGCCAGCAGCCGCCATGTGGGAGTGAGAGTGGCCATGGCTGGCACAGCATGGAGCTGCGCTTATCCGCCGCCGGGCTGTTTCCCCAGGACGGGCTGTGGCGCTGACTGGCTTCAGCTTCCTCTCCCTCCCCTTGTACTGCTCTGCCACCAGACGGGCTCCAAAGAGCGGGAGGGAGAAGCAAGGAGGCTCTAAGTCCTGTGGAATGCAGGGGGTGGATGGCTGAACCTGTGGTCCCCTGTAACCTGCTTGAGTTCCCGTGTCTGCTGCCTGACGGTCACTCAGCTGCCACTGCTCAGCCTCCAGGTGCTGCCCAGCCAAGGTCAGAGGAAACGTTAGGATTCTCCAGGGCAGGGCTCGCAAACCTTGTTCCTTATCAGAATCACCTGGATTGAGTCCAGATGCCCAGGCTGCACCCCAGGCCTGGGAGTCTGTCTCTGGGGCCAGGGCATTGGCATTGGCATTTGTAAAGCTGCCGGGTGATTCTCAAGGGCAGACCGGCTGTGACTCATGGCTGTGTGGGGAGAAGAACTGAAAGTGCCTCCTGGGCTCAGTTTCCAGGTCACCAGCCTATCCCCGGGCCCTGTTCACGTCACCTCCCCAGAGTTTCTCCAGTCCACCTGCCATCTCCATCCTCACCCAGGGCCGGTAGCTCTCCCCAGGCTGTGGCAGGGCTCTCCTCTGTGGTTTTCCAGCTCCTCTCTGCCGCCCTCCGTGACTCAGTGTCCAACAACGTCACCTTCATTTACGTCCCCTCCCTCTCATTCTTAGTTCACTTCAATAACCTCTCCTTGCTTTCAGGACCAAGACCAAAATGCCAACAACAGCTTGCAGGGCTCTGGCCTCCCTCACAGCCCCCCTCTGGTCCCCTTCCTCCTCCTTTACGCCCTCCAGCCACAGTGGCTTTTTCTTTCTGTTCTTCAGTTGTGCTGGCCTCATCCTACTCAGAGGTTTGCACATGCTTATCCCCCTTCTGAACACTCTGTTCCACCCTTCAAGGCCATTCTTTCTTTGGATATCAGTACAGCACCACTTTCTCTGAGAAGCATTCCCTGACCACCGTCCCTCCAGCAGTCACACAAGATGCACTCCCTGTCATGGGCCTTGCAGCCTTTATCGCTGTGAGTGCCTGTGTGTGCACACGTGTGTGAGCGTGCATTCATGCGCACATGCACAAAGACGCATCTGGCTAGGTGACTATCTGACCTAGCACCATCCCCCCAGCACAGCTGCCAGCTCCAGGAGAGCCATGTGGCCCATTTGCCCGCAGTGTCTTCCCAGCACTCTGCAGGGAGCCCGGCTCACAGCAGATGCTCAATGAATGCTGACTGGGGAGTGGATTTTTGTAGCTGATCTGGTGAGAAGACGCTCACTGTCACACCTCCCACCCCGGAACCACCCCTGTGGGTCTGCCTGGCCCCGTTCCTGCTGCCCATGGGGCTCTGTTTAACAGCTGTGGCTTTCAGCTCACACCCAGCCGCCGGCCTGGCGCGGAGTGAAGACTCACTGCTGCCCCATCGCAGTGGTCAGCCCGGGGGCCGCGGGCGGTTCCCAGTGAAGATGCTGCCCTTACCTTGCTTATGGAGCTCCCCTTGGGACCAGCCTTTATCCTTGAAGGCTGGATCTACTTTTTGGAAACTGCCATATATAATTGCATGTCAAACTGGCTGGGTAATGCTGTTTTGGAAAAAGGGCAGCTGTTTGGTCGTAAAGGAACAGCGTCGCTTTTCCTCAGAGGCAGCTCCAAAGTGAGAAGAGAAGGGGTATGTGCCGTGACTTCATCTGTAGTTGGCTATTCTGCCGTCCGCTCTGTCCCCCTCGCAGGAGGACACCTGCCCAAGACCCAGTGGGTTCTGAACCGGAGGTCAGCCTGGGCTGCCTCCTCCTCCTTGCCTTGCGGACATGTTCCTAGGGAACGCTGTGACTTCCATTGGCCAATTTCCCAGGGCTCTGCAAGGCCTGGCCAGCAGAGGGCATGGTCCCCTGCATCTGGGAGTAAGGAGGCGGTGAGCTGCCTCTCAGGGCCTTTTCTGCTCCAATCTCACCCTTCCAGGCTGTGGAGGGCCGCAGAGAAGGAGGTGCCTGGCTGGAGCTTGCAGAGGTACAAATGTCCCCTAGGGATTTTCACAGCAGTGGCTCCGTCCCCTAGAGAGGGGTCCCCTATGCAGAGCTCCCCTGAGCTGGGTGCCCGGATGCCCCTCTACCTCTGCTTCCGCCATCTTTCCTGGCCCAGGCCTGGCCCCTCTGTCCTAGGAACAGACCAGGGTCCATGTGGAATACAGGTCTATCTGTGGGTAGCAGCTGGGAGAACTCAAGGAGAAGCCCTGATCCACTCTCCGTGTCTGCTGTGGGCTGGGGCGGTGGGCAGGGGAGGGCAGCCCAGATGACTTCACATTTACGTTGTCAAATGCTGTTGAGTATGTTATGACACACTGGCCACAGGGCCAGGCACTGGGTGAACAGGAATGTTAAGGCCTGTCCCTCGTGCACTGTGCTGTCTGTCTGGTGGGGGAGACAGACTTTAAACAAATAATTGCACGAATGACTCCAAATTACAGATGTGATAAGTACAATGGAAAAGAAAGGGTTCTGTGAGAGAGAAAAATCAGGGGTTCTACCTGGTCTGGGGCTGGTCAATGAGACCCTCCTTTTGAAGGTTCGATGCCAGGGCTCGAGCTCACTTGTCCCAAGGTAACCCCTCTGTGCCAACTGTCCCTTCAGCAGGGCCGTCCTGGCCTCACTGCTGCTGCAGAGAACTCATGTTCACCTCTTACAGCCTCAGCTAAAACTCTCTTCTGCCCTCAAGCTACCCCTCCCCTCTGTTCCACACACCTGTAGCCTCTCCAACTCCCGGGGGCTCCGTCAGCCCAATTTCTATCATTTCCCCCCCGTTTTCTGGTAATATCATGTATGCTTCTCTGCTCTTTCTAGATTGGGTATGAACCCCTTGAGGAACGGTGTTCCGAGTTGGAGGGCATCAGAATGTCTTGGGACCATCCCGTCCCTCCGCAGTTGTTTATCTCTCCGGCTCCTGCTACGGAGCCAGCTGAGCGGGGGTCCCGAGGATAATGATGGGAGCCAAATAGATGCCAAAATGGGGTTAAATGTGCACAGATTTTATTAGGGGAAAAGCCTGTGTAAGAGAAAATGAGGCGAGAGCTGGGACAGCTGGGATGCCATAATCTCAACCCGGGGATTAAGAAAGGCCGTGTCCTCCAGGGCTGAAGATCTGCTCCAATGTCCCTTATTTTCATAGAAATTTCCTGTACTCATGCTCACATGCTACTGTTGCTCAAGAACTTCCAAATTGCACAGTCATAATGCAGTCACAAAGGCAATCGGGACACTTATTTGGTGGCACAGGCTCTTGCATGAGTTTTTACAAGCAAAGAAGACCCTGGAGCATTCCATCGCACAACTGTGAGACTTGGGAGAAAGTGCGGTCAAGACTCAGGATGGTGCAGTTCTTGAGAGTCTCAGAGAGGTCCTAGAGGGGTGACATGCACCTCTAGGAAGAGTCTCTCTGTGCGTGGAAGTGTTTGACTGGAGTGGAAGATGCCCTGGTTAGCATGTGTGAACACTGGCTATTCTTTGCAGAAGTCTGCAGAGCTTGGCCAGTGAAGTAGCATGGCAACAAGACTGATTCACACCAGAAAGATTTCCAGATTGCCTCCCCCTTTTCTTCTCTCCCCGACACATTGCCTAAGAGAGAGAATTCTGAATGTGACATCTCAGCCCCATCCCTTGCTTACTCCTGAGGAGGGTTTGGTGTTGGCCAGTCAGATTTGGGATGCAGAAACTGTTGAGAGGAGAGAGAAAGATGAGCCTGGGTGAGTGGGAGACAGGAAAGGAAGGAGATTCTTACTTCTTGGATCAGCCTCTGAGCCTACTTTTGTTTTGAAGAATTCAGGTAATGGACAGAGAGGGGAGACAACTTTTCAGTCAGGGTAAAATGCTGATAGAAGACAGACGAGAGATTAAAATAGGAAAGACTTAAAAGGTTGGAAGTAAGGAGAGTTTTTGCCATATAAAATGAGAGGCTACAGGGCTGGCCCGGTAGCATAGTGGTTAAGTTTGTACTCTTGACTTCGGTGGCCTGGGGTTTGCAGGTTTGGATCCCGGGCATGGACCTACACACTGCTTATCAAGCCATGCTGTGGCAGTGTCCCACATATAAAGTAGAGGGAGATGGGCACAGATGTTAGCCCATGGCCAATCTTCTTCAGGAAAAAGAAGAGGAGGATTGGCAACAGACATTAGCTCAGGGCTAATCTTCCTCACCAAAAAAAAGAGAGAGAGAGAGAGGCTATAGAATTCTGGGAGAACAAGAGAGTCAAATAGAATTTTAAGAAGTGTTGCTCTGGTTCATAAGTTGGATCCCCTTTGGCACTCTTCCAGACACTCAGGTGAAAACTGAAACTATCTTTTCTTACTTTTGCTTTTGAGGCTGTGTTTCTTTGAATGTGACTGGGCCACATGAAGCTCCGATTTATATTTGGGTTACACACACACAGACAACATTAAAGTTTTATTCCCTTTACTGACTCATTTATTCTTCCCTCCTGGGCAAAGGCATTTGAACTCCAGTGATCTTCAAAAGGCATGATGCCCAGGCCAAATCTCCTCTCTGCTCTCAATCCCACAGTGAACCTGCCACAGAAATAAACCACAGATACACTCTCTCATTGGCTGCAGACAGCCCCAAAGTGCATCCAGCCCTGTCAAATGAAAGCCGCTTTACCAGCGACAATGTCAGCTCTGGGTGAGACTGATGCAGACCGGTATTGCCAAACTCCCCGCATCTGTGGACAGGGCAGCTGCCCAGGCAGCTGAGAGCCGATGTGCTGGGAAAGCTGATGTGAAATCCAATGACAAGATGGATGAGCTTCCCTGGCTCCCATGTTGTGCCTGATTACCCAGAGGAAAGGCCAACAATGGGGACTGTAAATTGTCCTGGGGAAACAGTCTTGGGAGTGGCTCTCCCTGTCTCTGTCCTCAGGCCAGGCCTCCCCGCGCCCACCCTGGCGTGCCACTTTCCTAGAGCTGGATTCTCCCCGGGCCTCCTTCTAAGCATCCCCTCCCAGTGCTCCAGCTCCGGCGGCCCAGCCCACACTTCCTCAGCATTTCCCTTCTTGAAACAAGGCCTCGCCCCTTCCTGTTTCCTCTAGCTCAGAGGAGGGAAAGGTTGCCCCGAGCCCTGTCCTTCATCTTCCCCCTCTCTACCTGCCTTAGCACTAGGTCCACTCCATGAGGGAAGAACTGCTTCTGGTGTTTACAAAACAGGGTGCAATGAACCGAGGACCCATTCTAGTGCTTTTCTTGGGAAAGCCTCACAGTGCTCTGGGACCCCCATCTTCCAGTCTAGCATGCTCCCGCATGGGGTGCAGAAACGGCTGCCCCCAGGGCAAAGTGGTGGAGTAACATATCACCCACAAACACAAGAGTTAGTCACTTTTAGTGAGACAACAGCTTAATAGCTTCCAACCTCAGATACCAAAATGAAACATTGCAAAAAAATAATAAATAAAATGTGATTTCTATTTTTTAGGTTACATTTCTTTTCTAAAACACAAATGTTGCCAAAGGCAAATTTTGAGACTCACGCATGTGCTCATCCCCAGTTTTTGGACCCCACTGCTGTGTATTGTCCCAAAATGTGGGCATGAGTGCAGTATAAGTTCTCCAGAATTGCTTCCATGCCTGGTAAAGAATTACAATAGCCGATTTCTTACCCAACAGACACAGCTGGGGGTGGGGAGGGATAGAGGAGGGAGTCTGGCTCCATGGTTTGGTCCCCCCATCGAAGAAGGTTACCAGATGGATCCTCCACGGGTGTAGTGCATGGAAGCGAAGTGAATCCCTGAATGGCTGCTTCCGATGTGCTCATTAGGCCCATAGTGACATTTGGCCTTTTCCCTACTGCCTTCTTGACCTGAATTTCTCTCCTCAGTTTAGAGACAAGGGCTAGAGGAAACTTCAGAGGCAAGGTGAGGCCATCCAGGATTTCTTCTTCCTTAATCTCTCTGGATCTGCACAATTGTATTTCTACCAAGTAAATATTTTGGCACATTCTTAAAACAGAAGATGCTCCTGGGTCAGTGGAGATGCAAGTCAGCAGGGCAGAGGGGCCTTCCTGGACGTCACTGGTCATTTCTTCACCATGAGTAATAAAAACTAATGCTCACATGCTCCTTCTAGTGCTTCATACACTGCAGGCATTTTCAGGTCCTTGAATCTCATTTAATCCCCTCGGTGATGCTGGAAGGAAGCCAGGAGCTAATTTCCCCATTTTGTTGAGACCAAGGCTCAGAGAAATCAAATGAGTCACCCAAATTGACACTTTCATTCAGCAAATATTTATGGATCATCTCTGGGGACCATGGACTATAGCTGGCTGTAGGCATATGAGGATGAGAAGAGGCAGCATCCCCTGTCCTCCTGGCACCTAGAAGCTGCACCCAGGGCTTCCTGAGAGGGGGAGCATGTGGCAAGCTAATCATAGAATGGAACTGGGAGCAAAATTAGTATTTCTCTGGATGTCAGTTTCCAAATGAGCTCAGCTACCCTGAGAGACTTGCTGTCTCATGGAGATGCACGTTGGAGCTACGAGGGCTGGGCTTCCGTCCCGGGAGGGAGCAGGTGCTGTGGTCCCCAGATAGTGCCCCTGCATGTCACAGTGTTACCGGTGAGTTAGCGGTCTGCTGAGAACCAGAACATGGTGAAATATGTTTAGCCCCATGACTCGAGGGAACATTACCTGACCCTTGGAAGATTCAGAAGACACTCAGGGAGTTTGTAGGCCTTTGGGAAAAAATTAAATAATGTATGTGAAACAGCTTTTTAAGGAAGGGTTAAAACATTTTTCAAATGCAGTTTGTACTCTCCTTCTATTTTCTAAAAAGATTCAAGAAAATTATAATAAAGGAAGTAGAGAGATTAAGATGAGTAAAAGATAAAAATGAAAAATAAGCATCATGCACTGAAAGGGAAGGGAGAAAGAGCCGTAAGATGCAAGCTACTCTAAGGATGACCGCTGAATCAAGCATATAGCTCACATCTGAGTTCCCTGGTAGCCAGGGGGAAAGGTGAAATGCCCTGAGCTACATGGCTTTTATTCATGAGCTAACTAGATGAAACATGCCAGGCTAGTTGTGAAGAGACAGACTTCCCTCCGCACTGGGTTCCAGAGGGCGTCCTCCCCTGCCTCTCCGTATAAAGCACCGTGAACACAGACGGGGTTCTTCAACAGCTTTTCATTTAACTAGAAATATTGTCCATGTGATCATTTACCATAGCCAAGCATCATTTTTAAGAGCCTTTGAATTCTTGTGATTTCTGAGTCTGCTACAATGTTTGTTGGCTGATGGGCCCTGCCGGTGCTGAGAATACTGGGACACTGAGGAAACTGTTCTTAGGAACAGTGGTCAAGGTGACTTGGCCTCGTGTGTTACGTCTTTGTGGTAAGTGGATTCCACTTGTGGGCAAAGTTCTGAAATGCCTCGTCTAACCCACACTGTTCACCTGGCAAGGCCACCTGACTGGACGTTCCTGGTTGCCATCTCCCTCTGGACAGTTCTCCCCACCCTGCCACATGTCCTCTCATTGCCCCACGGCACAGGCCAGGTGGCCCAGGCAGTACCCACCTCCGGGCACTCCTCATACCATAGACCAGGTCCCTGTCTGTTACTCCCCGGCGGGTAACCCGGGACAAACACCCAGCTTCTCTGGAGAGATGAAGAGATTGTATTAAGTGGCTGCAAAACTTTCCTTTCAGCTTGAATTTTCTGCCTTTTCTTCAACAGTAAATGCCGGTCCCTAAGGTGAAGGTCCCCACTGAGACCCGTGGCTGCTGATTGTGTGCGAACTACTTCTCTGACAGCTCTGTGACAAGACGAGGGTGCTGTGCAGACCAGTCACCGGCTCTGGCTTTTGTTTTGGTCCAATGATGGGGCTCAGGCTTTCACATTTTAATCAAACTGTCCCCAGTGTTTATTTGGAAATGGTGCTGACAGGAGGATGCTGTCCAGCTGTGCCCAACAGCTGGCTCACTACAGATTGTTAATTGCCCTGAAAATGGACATGGTGCGACTTCTGCTGACTAAGCCCGGCTGAAACAACATGCAGTTGGATGACAGGGTGAGGTCAGGGTGACGGGGAACATGATCCCAAATTACTCCAGTGAGCCCCTCACCCCAAGTGAGCTCTCTCCACGCTATTTGACGAAATCTTTGCAGTACCAGTGAGTGAACAGAAACAGGCGTTCACGTTCTTAAAGACAAGAGCTCCTTCAACAGATGGCCCTCCAGTGGGCTGCTTGCACGGGGGCTGGTTCTTTGCCATGTCCTGGCTGGTGGGAAAATGCAGAGTAAAGAATCCTCTGCAGTACCCCCCTCCCTCTAGCTGAAAACTCCAGTGAGGAGGATGAAATGATCAGTGTATTAAGACTCCCTTACAAGGAAACAAATCCTCCCCTATTGCGGTGAAGTTGGAGGGGAAAGTGGAAAGGAAAGGCTCCTCACTCTTTTCTCTGTTGCGGAGTGAAAAGGAGAGAACCGAGCCTCTGATTTGAAACCCTTTCCTATGAGCCTCTCATGGATGTGTTTTTAGACTTAATTGTCTCACAGCATCTGGGAGTTTGGAAGGGCCTGACCGGGGCCTCACCCAGAGGAAATGTGGCTGGCCCAGGGTGCACGGTGGGCTGATTTCTTTTCTTTTAAGTTCAGCAAGGGTGCACTGACCCAGCACTAACTTCCCAGGGTCCTTCAAATTCCCGTCCACACCTCCGGCTGTTCCCATGTGGGGTGCCTTCTGATTCAGTCCAACGGCCTGAATGGGACCATCTCTAAGTGGAGGAGTGGTTGTACTGGGGCTGTGTACACCGGGGCTCCTGCCTCTCAGCACAGGCTGACCTGGGACCAGAGCTGCCCGTGGACGGGGAAGCCACTTCTCAGTAGCAAAGACTTTTTCTTTTCTGGGAAGGGGAACACCAGCTGCTGCTTCTCGACGCTCCCCTGCCCTCAGAGCGGGAGGCTCTGTCTGACTTGCTTTGGGGAGGGTTTGCTCAGGCCCCGGGAAGGAGAAAGGAGGCTGAGGACTGGGGTCAACTACATGTCACCTTGTTTTTTCATTAAATATGTTTTTTAATTTAAAATTTTTTTCATTGAGGTAACATTGGTTTATAACACTGTATAAATTTCAAGTGTACATCATTATGTTTTGACTTCTGTATAGACTACATAGTGTTCACCACCAAAAGTCTAATTACCATCCATCACCGTACACATGTGCTCCCTTACTCCTTTCACCCTCCCCACTCCCCGCTTCCCTTCTGGTAACCGCCAATCTATTCTCTGTGTCTGTGTGTTTGTTGTTGTTGTTTTGTCTTCCACATATGAGTGAACTCACACAGTATTTGACTTTCTCCGTCTGACTTATTTCGCTTAGCGTAATGCCCTCGAGGTCCATCCATGTTGTCGCAAACAGCAGAATTTCTTTCATTTTTTATGGCTGAGTCGTATTCCGTTGTGTGTGCACCACATCTTCCTTATCCATCCACCACTGACAGGCGTTCAGGTTGTTCCTGTATCTTGGCTGTTGTGAACACTGCTGCAATGAACCTGCGAGTACAGACATCCCTTCCAGGTCCTGTTTTCATTTCTTCTGGATATATACGTACCCAGAAGCGGGGCTGCTGGATCACATGGTAGTTCTATTTTTAATTTTTTGAGGAACCTCCATCCTGTTTTCCACAGTGGCTGCACCAGTTTACACTCCCACCAACAGTGCACCAGGGTTCCCTTTTCTTCACTTTCTTGTTAACCCTTGTTGTCTCTTGTCTTTTTGACGACAGCCGACAGCCGTTCTAACAGGTGTGAGGTCATAGCTCACTGTGGTTTTGATTCGCATTTCCCTGATGATGAGTGATGTTGAGCATCTTTTCATGTGCCTGTTGGCCATCTGTATGTCTTCTTTGGAAAAATGTCTATTCAGTTCCTCTGCCCAATTTTTAATCAGGTTGTTTGGTGGTTTGTTGTTGAGATATAAAGAACTCAAGTTTTTTATATATTTTGGAGATTAACGCTTGTTGGATATATGATTTGCAAATATCTTCTCCCAATTGGTAGGTTGCCTTTTCATTTTGTTGATGGTTTCCTTCGCCTTGCAGAAGCTTTTTAGTCTGATGTAGTCCCATTTGTTTATTTTTTCTTTTGTTTCCTTTGCCTGAGGAGACATATTAAAAAAGATACAGCTATGACCTGTACACTGAAAACTATAAAACATTATTGAAAGAAATCGAAGAAGACACAAAGAAATGGGAAGCTATTCTGTGCTCATGGATTGGAGGAATTAACATAGTTAAAATGTCCATACTTCCTAAAGCAATCTACAGATTCAATGCAATCCCTATCAAAGTCCCAATGACATTTTCCATGGGAATAAAACAAAAATCTAAAATTTGTGTGGAACAACAAAAGACAATGAATAGCCAAAACAATCTTGAGAAAACAGAACAAAGCTGGAGGTATCACACTCGCTGATTTCAAAGTATACTACAAAGCTATAGTAATCAAACAGCATGGTATTGGCACAAAAACAAACACACAGATCAATGGAACAGAACTGAGAGCCCAGAAATAAACCCATACATCCACAGACTGCTAATTTTTGACAGAGAATCCAAGAACATACAATAGAGAAAGGAAAGTCTCTTCAATAAATGGTCCTGGGAAAACTGGACAGCCACATGCAAAAGAATGAAAGTAGACCATTATCTTACACAATTCATCTTAAATGCTGGCGGATCTTGCAGATATCAGCCTGATCCCCATCATCACAATGGAATGTGGGCTTGGGGTGGGGGTGGGGGCTCTGTTTCCTTCTCTTAATGCCACAATAGAATAGAAAAGTCATCTTGCTAGTGTCCTGATTGCTTCCACAGGAAAAGGGCCATCTTAATCCCTTTAACATGGACAATGGTTTGCATGTTTCGTGTTGGAGGCTAATAGTGTGTGGGGCAGCAACAGGTAAATTCTACCCATGTTATTTATTTATATCCCATTACTTTAAGAAAAAAGACACGCAATCTCTAGAAGGTAGTTATGCTTATCATTGTGTTTCTTTGGGCCATCCATGGAAATTTTAATAAAATTCTAGTTTTAATAAAACTTTTAAGCTTACCACAAAAAGGCATTTTTTATCTATGGGCAAATGATTTTTCTTCTGTTGGTTCGGGGTTGGGCTGCTGCCTCTAGAGACGTCCTCAGAGGGATCCTGGCAAGTGTGCTAGGTCTAGTGAAGTCTCCTCCCACACGCGTCCACCCCACCCCTCAGAGCCGTAAGCTCCAGGATAAATCCTTTTTCCATGCTGACTTCGAAAGAGAAATCCCAGATACTGTCCCAAGGCCCTGAGTTAAATTCAAAGTACATGCCCCTTTTCCTTTTTTTCTAAAATAGTAATTTAGCATCCACTGAATACTGTTTATGTATGTCCCAAATGCTTAAGTTTTATTCCTAACTGAAAACAAAAATTTGTTCAACCATTTTACTTAAGAGAGACATGATTAATGCTTATTCACCAAGACATGTCTCCAAAAGCTAAACTCTAAGGCCTTTAGCCACACCTCACTAGGGGCTGTGCTCAGGAAGCCTGGCTATGGGGGGCTACCCCTCCATAGGCTCTGTCCCCAGGGAGGCACAGACGTCAGGGTGATGTCTGTGACAGAAGAGCCTGTGGTGCTTTTGACTAACAGCTGCTGTTTTTAGTCAGTCTTAGCTAAGACCTCAGATCTTACGCTAGTCTGAACAGCAGCCCAGCTGACTGCAACAGGCCCCGTCTGCCCACTCGGGTGGGAGAACCACGTCACAGGGTGACACACGGTGACTATGGTAGAAAAGAACAGCATGTCCCCTGATGCAAGTGCTTCCTATAAAGGCAGTCACTGGTCTGGTGGCATTTGGCACATAATGAGATGTTTTCCAAGGATAACACCCTGGTCAGGGCCTTCAAGAATATAACAGAACTGCAGTAGAATTTTTAGGTAGCTAAAGTGAGAAATTGCCTTTTCCTGGTGTTTTTATAATCCCTCAGAGCAAGCAGCCCAGTGACGCCGTTGGGCTCCCACTGTCTGCACAGGCTTCATCTTCAGTGGAAACTGGGGTTTGTTTTCAGATTTGACACACTGAAAGGAAATTTTCCCAAGATGGTTTTCCAGTGTTGATGTTCTCGTGTTGTCCTCTCCCCTGAATCTGGACCAGCCTCGTGAGCGAGAGAGTGTGGCAGAAGAGACTGTCACTGCTGGGCTGAAGCCTGTAGAAGGCCTGCTGGTTTCCTTGTTTGTGCTTGGGGAGTCCTGAGCTGCCACGAAATAGCTCCACGTGGAGAAAGCAATCCTGAGAGCACACCGAGTCCTGGCTGGGGCAGCCTGCTGGCTGTCCCCAACGACGCCGGGCGCCATCTTGGATGTTCCACTGTGGTGAGCCCTCATGACGTAGCCACAGCCAGCATCACGCACAGCAAAACCCGCGGGGTCGGTCAGCCCACACTTGTGAGAAATAATAAATTACTGTTGTTTTAAGCCCTAAATTTGGGAGTGGCTTACTTTGCAGCAAGAGATAACTGAGACAGTTGTAAATAAAACGGACAAGCCTTGGGCCATAACCAAGCTTAGCCCCATGCGGGAGTACAAGGAGGCCAACTAAGCCACCTGTCCACACTGGCTCAGACCACATGGCTTCCTCCCGTGGCGAGGTGAGGGTCAGTTACATGATTGCAAGGAGGGGAGGGCAGGCTGGCAGGGGTCTGGGCAGGGAGGTCTCATGATGTAACAGATGGCAGTTTCACAGTGGGTGTGTCCTCAGTCCAGGCTGAATAATAGTAGAGCAAAGGTGAGCTTCAGGGCTGCCTCTGTCGTCCCTGGATGCGGGGAGGACAGGGCTACCGCTCTCAGCACGTCCATGAGGGATGTCTCTTATACTCGCAGAGAAGGAGGTGGCTTCATCTCGCTCATCTTGGAGGTACTGGACCTGCTTCCTCCTGGAGCTGCCTGTGGAGAGGGTCAGGCTCTTGCTGCCCACTGACTGGCTGGGCAGTGGGAAGTTACATCCAGTGGCAGGAGAGCAGTAGGCACTGTCCCCATCCTTCCCTCAGGTCTGAAGCCTGCTCCAGGGGCATTGTGGATCCCGTGCTGCTCGCCTTTGGGATGTGAGCTTGAAGGTGGCTGCTGGTTATGAGCAACTGGTGCAGGTCCTCTCTGCACACAGATCCCTGGCCTCAGGGACGGGGCAGAGTCCTGCATCCACTATGTGGTCAGCAGGTGTCCCTGTGCTCACGGATCCCAAGTGTGGCTCTGGGGCGAGCAAAACCTCTCAGCCTTTGAATTTCACTGGAGATGTGTTTTAGGGGCCACCTCTTGCTCAAGGCCCTCCACTATGGATGGGCCCTCTCTCTGCCCCTCAAGACCTCTCATAGCACCTTTTAAGTCTTCTTCCTCTTGGTTGTATATCTTCCAAGTTCCCGGGGGGCAGCACCCCACGTCCCTCACGCAGTCCCTGGCATAGTAGATTTGGCTGAATTGTGAGGTCTGGCAAAAGGTATGTGGCTCCTCTCGGGAGCCAGTTCCAGGAGACTGGAAGAGAAGCTTGGAGTTGGGTGTTGAGAAGGATTCTGAGGGGCAGAGTTTGCACTGCCTGCTGGGGGTGTAGGGGGAACATGAGAACGGGGTCAGACATTGGGAGATCCCTGCTCCAGCCCGTGTTTACCGTCTAGGCCAATGCTGGATGCTCTGGTTTCTTCCTTCCATTTCTCCCCTCAGATTTTCTAGTCTTTAAGGAGGACTACTGCAGATTTAAAAAAGTATCAAGTACAGAAAGTCACCTGTGGAAAGTGACCACCTCTCTCCAGGACATGGAAAACATGAAGAGGAGCTTAGACAGACGGGATGATACGACGTAAGCCTGGCCAGCTCTCTCAAGTGCAGATCTTATGTGAGCACCAGGCCTGTCCTGGCCACATGTTTCAGGTGTGGGTTCTGATAACTTGGCAGTGCCCAGGAGGGTGACTGAGGGTTAGATGCAGAGATTGCACCTCGTCTAACATGGCGATGAGTAAACTTGAAGCTAGGCCAAATAAACTCCTGAGTCGTAAAGCTTACACTTGCCTCCCTCCGCCCGTTGTGGAGGACGCACGTCTTGAGCAGAGCTTGGTTCTAGGCCCTGGGCAGGTTAGAACTTGGGCGGGTGGCAGGTCCTGTGTTTGAGGGTCTGCAGCCCAGGGGAGCTTGGCCCTGCCTAAAGTTCTCCTGCAAGGGGTGTTTCCTGGAGGACTTCACTCATCAGACAGAGTTCAAGCCAAGTCTCTGGTCATTCACTCGTCCTGAGACAAGGGCTGGAGGGAAGTGTGTCTGGGAGGTGGTCCTGGAGGACAGGCGAGGGGCAAGGAGTCAGAAGGGGAACACGGCATGAAGGGTGGGTTTTCAGGGACCCTGGAAGCAGGCAGATTGCCTCCTGGGATTGTACCTCTCAAAGACTTGCTTGTATCCACTAGCTCTTAACTTGGGGGCCGCTACCCCAACATACTCCTCAGGGTGGTGCCTGAAGTTACTAAGGGGGGGGTACACTCGGGAAGGGTGCAGTCAGGGAGTACAGATGTGCCACCACTGCCGGGTGGGCCGAGGGGCTGCCCCGTGGTGGCCATCTCTGTCCCAGGTCCCTGTGGTGGCCATAAGATCCCATCGTAAGATCTCACCCCTCCACCCTCACCACCATCCTGTCTGAGCCTTTGGATGACATAGTCACGTAGATGTGGAACCACGGGGGGAAGTCGGGCAGCGGGTCATTACTGAGGCAAAAGCACTCACACCTGGGCCGTGACCCCAGCAGAGAGGAAGTCGGGCAGTGGCAGGACCACTGATCTGGTCTCTAAGCCCTGCCCAGACCTCCAGTGGGTCTCAGACCTCGGGCAGGGCACGCGTCCTCTTCCGGCTGTGGTTTCCTGGCTGCGTTGGTTTGCACTGTGAGAGGCCTGTCAGGGAGGCACGAAGAGGACCTGAGAGCCACAGCCACAGCAGATACACATAGAACAGGGAGGGGCTGGTCCCGTGTGGTCCCAGAGAATAAAGCCAGGGACATGGGTGGGGTGTGTGTGAGAGAGTGCGTGACGGCGTGATACGTGTGTGATATGTATGTGAGCGAGATAAGTGTGAGTGATGTGTGTGAGGGAGTGTGTGAGACAGAGATGGAGTGTGTGAGTGAATGTGTGTGTGTGTTCGTGTGAGTGTGTGTGTGTTTAGTTTTTTGGGACTCTGCCTTTCCCCTGGAGGCTCTGAGAATGGGGTAGAAGTAAAGGAAGACAGTTAAACAGTCTGTGTGAAGACCAGTGGTTTTCAAGGTGCGGTGCTGGAACCAGCTGCGTCAGCATCTCCTGGGAAATGCAAATTCTTGGGCCCACCCCAAACCCGCTGGACCAGAAGTCTAGGGGCGGGCCCACAAGTCTGAGCTTTAACAAGCACTGCAGGTGATTCAGACCATGTTCAGGTGTGAGAACCACTTTTCCAAATAGAAGGAAAAGGTCTTTCTAACAGATACAACTGTCAAAATTGCCGTGCCTTTCCACATGCGGTAGTGAGTATCCGTCTCCAGAAGCATTCAAGAGGAGGCTGAATGACCACCAGTCAGGCATGTTGCAAGGGAAATTACCACATCAGGTAGGAGTTCAAGAGAAGTCACTTCTTTGGCCTCTCACTCATTTAGCAAACTTGTACTGAACAGTGTGACGAGGCAGTGTTCAGGGTGACGGTGACAGGAATGGAAGCACAAAGCGAGGTCCCTGTCCCACCGAAGCTGCAGCTCTCATGACGGTGAAGCTGCACAGCCTCTTCTTCCTGCTGTCCTCTGGTCACTGCTCTTTGTTTTGACAACCAAACACTGAGTCGCCCTGATGACTTACTATCCTTACAACAGCCTCCTGCCCTGAGTTTTCCCGATGGAGCCCTATCAGAAGGGGAGGGTGCAGCTGGAGCCTGACTGTGCAGACCACATGTGAAACCCCAAGTGAGAGGACTGTGGCAACTTCCCATCTTGCACATGACGAGGCCACTTTCTGGTCCTTATGAGTCATCCCTTGTCACCTTTGTCACATTAGTCACTCACCGGGGTCAGAATCCAGCAAAGAACTCCTTAGGCCTGGGTGGGGGATGAGGCTGAATGTGTCATCATGGGGTTATTCCAGGGGGCGGCGATCTCTCAGGCAAATGGGCGTTCTAATGACTGAAACTTACCACTTTAACCAGGTAACAAAACCTATACTTGTTTCCATTTATTTAAAAAATGAATTATTGCACAAGTGACTCACATTTGTAAGAGAGAAATTAGCAATACAAATGAGCAAAACCAAGACAAAATAAATAAATTCCCCAAACTCCACTACCCAGAAACAAATTGCTCTTACCATGTTAACACGGTTCCTTTCTGGTGCTTTTCTAGGCATTTCTGTGAGTGCACGTGCGAGCGTGCGTGTCGGTGCAGTAATGGACTCACATTGTGAAACTTGACTATACCAAGCTTTTCTGTGTAAAACACACCTGTGAGTGTCTTCTATGGCAATACATCTACATCATCAATTTTAAAGCTACCCAGCACTCCACTAGCATGGATGTAAATTTTTCTGAGACTGTAGCCACTTTTAAAGAAATCTTTCTAAAATGTGTCACACCACACTCTCCTGCCTTCTTCCTCTCCTCTTTCCTAATCATAGCAGGACCACTGATACTGCACCTCTTAATCTCAAGTGTGTGTGCCCGATGCCCAGCAAGCCAAACACTAAGACCTCGGTGCTTGGAGATGGGGAAAGTTTTATTTGAATTGGCCCAAACGAGTAGGTGGGAGCCTGGGTTTGCTCAAATCCACGTCCCCGAGAACAGAAATCGGGGCTTTATAGAGCTAAGTTGGCAGGAGGGGCTTCGGAGAGACAAAGGGGTCACTCCTGACAAGTCTCTGGGCAATCTGACTTCTGGCTTCAACAGCTGCTGAGGGCGGGTCATCCGGTGACTGCAACCTCCCCGAGGGCATCTCTTTCTCCTGCAAAGCAAGCTCACAAGTCCTCGAGACCCCTGAGTCACCCCTCAAGTTATACAGGAAAAACAGCAAATTGGTTTCATATCTATAGTCCCTTCAGGTACCCGGCTTCACCCTGACATAAGCTTATCTCTGGGGGCCTCAGGCTCGCCGCTCTGCAACGAGCCCTGTGTGTGGTTTCAGTGAGGAGGCAGTGTGGTAGAGAAAATGTAGCCATGGGCCAGGAACAGAATTTGTCACCCCGAAATATGACTCTTTGGCATAAGAATTATTTTAGCCTGATTATTTATTTTTTTGTGAGGAAGACTAGCCCTGAGCTAACATCTGTTGCCAATCCTCCTCTTTTTGCTGAGAAGACTGGCCCTGGGCTAACATCCGTGCCCATCTTCCTCTACTTTATATGGGACGCCGCCACGGCGTGGCTGACAAGCGGTGCGTCGGCAGGCGCCCGGGATCCGAACCTGCGAACCCTGGGCTGCTAAAGCGTGACCTAAACCTCTGTGCCAGGGGGCCAGCCCCTAGGCTGATTATTTTTAAGAAACGGCAGACACAGAGAAAAGCTCTGAAAATCTAGTAGAAGTTACCCATTTGTAAGGGAAATTTACATTTATAAGAGAAATCTCCATTTGTAAGGGTGCTTCCCTCCCTGTGCCAGGAAGGAGAGGAGGACATTAGACAAGGCAATGACTCAAACCTCCATAACAGCTTTACCCTTGTTTACTGTGCTGGCCTCATCCCAACAACAGAATGTCAAAGCTACTTTTCAGGGGTGGCAAGCGAGGCAGGAGCATGTGCAGAAGAGAAAATTTTGATCTGCCAGTTGAAACTCATCCTGCCAGTGCTTCTGCATACCAGCCTTAAACCTTGCCCTCTACCTTGGATGGGGGAGACAAACCTGAGAGCCAGTCCTCCTGTCTCTTTGCCAATCGATTGCTTAATAAGCTTTCTTCCCTCAAAGACCGGTGCACACAGTATCGGCTTCTGTGTACACAGGTGGAGTGAGCCCTTGCTCGGTAACAAAAAGAGAGCCAGATGAGAAATCAGTCCTGGTCTAACCACAGGTGAACTCTGGCCCTTGGGTGCGTGATCTAACTCGGGGCCTTGTTTTCCCAATTTTATAAGAGGGAGGACTTCCCACAGGATGCCTCAATGCTTCCTGCCCCAACAGGCCTGCATCTGCTTCCAGGATCTTCTTTCTCCTCCCTGCAAACAGTGAGCAGAGACTCCTCAGGGTCTCAGTCCTGGCCGGCCCTCATCTTGGTTCTGATCTCCTGGGAGGTGGGAAGGATTTTGTCCAAAGCAGAATGGATTGTGAAAGGGAACTCCGTTTCCTCATCATAAAATGAGCCCAAGGAGACCTGCCCCATCTGGTTATGGGCAGTACCTTCAGGCTTATCACAGGCAGGATGGTTCCAGGACGTGGTCCTTTGCTATAAGGGCACTCAGGCCCCTCCGCAGGACTGGCCACAGCCCTTTCTCTTCTCTTTGGAGAGAAAAGAATCAGCAGGACGGCAGCTGACACAGCCTCAGAACTGCACCCCCAGTGTTACTTGAGGTGCAGTCGCAGAGCTGCTGGCATCCACACCTCCTGGGGTGCATTCTAAGGATGATACCGGCTCAACATGAGGTTGACACAAGGGAAGCCATATTGTAGAAAAGAAACCATACTGTAACTTTCAATGACATCTGATTAACTAATCCAGCTGGATGTGCACCCTCCAGGAGAAATACGTGCTATGTAGATTTTTATGGCCCTTCCCAGCTTTGATAAGTCAATAACTTTCTTCTTTTGAGTTCCTTAGGAATGTGATGACCCCCAGGCAGAGCGTCTATGCTGATAGCCATCATCAATGACAACTGAAAGATCTCATATGGTGACTCTGACTATTCCTTGTAATTAAACTGGGGATCAAATGTGTTTCTAAACTAATCTCTAAACTGTCTGCATCAGTGACTTGACAACTCCCTCTCCAGAATCATGGTGCAAAACACATGTGACTCTGTTTCATTGGATGATCCCCCTGTGCTGACCCCATTCAGCAAGAAGTAGTCAGATAGACAAAGACAACCCTGTTCCTGTTACCAGCATATGATTATGCTGGATTACAAGTGACAGTGGGGGATTGTTGGCGCCACTCACGTAAGCAGTAATCTGTACTATACATGTTAAAGATTTTGTTCTTATTATCTTTAAACTAAATTAGGACATAGTGCATTGCTCTGGTCTCTGGTGCATATCAAAGAGATTATCAAGAACTACAAAAGATTATCAAGAACTAAGACCAGATGTCTGCCCCACCTGGAGACCAGCCCCCTATATAACCGGCCTGTAGTCTTTGTTCTGTAAGATGGTTCTTTCGGGCATTAGTCGGCCATCTTCCCCCTTGCTAGCAAGCTGTAATAAACCCTTTCTCTCCCACCACCTTGCCTCTGGACTATTGGCATGTCTTGCAGTGAGCAGATGACCCCCCTTGGGCAGTAACAAGGATGCAGATTCCTGGTCTCCAAATCGACTCCTCTGCATTGGAACGTTTGTGGGTGGAGCCCCAATAACATGCCTGTAAACCAGCACCCCTAAAGTTTGCCAAAGGGAATGAAAGGGAATTTCACTCATTGCTCCACTTCGAAAATGTTATTTCTCCTAGGGTCTGGAATGACTTTGCACTGGGAAGTGCCTTTAATTGTTGATTGCTGGCTGGATGCTTGGCTTGGAGTGAGAGGGGAGGCTGAGAGGGAGACGAAGAGAGAAGAGAATTGATATTTTTCTCCCAATGTCCACATAAATTCTTCTGTGTTTCTCTTTGGCCTTTGCAGTTCTGTGCAGTGAATTTGTCTTGTTTTTCTTCTCAGAATGCCCTTCCTACCCATATCCTCACCGATTCCAAAAGCCGTCCTGCCCCGGCCCAGACTAATCCCAGGTCATGAACCCTGGAAATGTCCATCCTCTGATACTCACCACTTCCCAAGGACAGGAGAGTGAGTGCAGAGAAAAGACAAGAACAATGCCATAACTGTGTGCGGTGCCCTTAAATTGATTGCTTGATTACTTGGAGCGGATGTTACCCGGGTCCTGTGAGGAAGATTCTGCAAATCTGTGTGGTCTGAAAGGACAAGTTCATGCAGATTATGTTGGGTTTGTCTTGGCTCTGCCCAGAGGCCACTTGGCTCTGATAAGGAGATCTCTAGCTGAGTTGTTTTGGCTTCTGAGAAGTGGAGGAATTGTTGAGAGTCAACCTGATCCTCCAAGAGAAAGAGCCACATCTTATATGGCTCTATTATTTCCTTGAGATCTTGGACTAGTGCTTTTATTTGTCTAGTAACAATTATTTACCAAACATCTGTTAGAGACTAGTTAGACGCCTGACACCGTAGTAGGTGGTCACATATTGGAATGAGTAAGCGATTGGTTCATTGTAGATGACCTTTGTCATTCTTCAGAGCACTGAAGATGTGATTCAGAATTGTTCAAACGAAGTGCGATCAACATATATCTGTTGTGTTAACACATAATTGAACGGACAAAATGATAGTTATTCATTACTCACTTAGGATCTGTTTTTTCTAAGTCTGTTTTTTTATTTAAACCAAACTTTCTCAACACTATAAAAGCTATTTTTATGGAAAACTCTCATGAACAAATTGCACATTTCTACTTTCTTAAACAAGATGCTCTTACTTGGATTTTAATTTAGTTTTACTTGTTTTATCAATATAAAACTGTGTCTGGTCAAATGAACCATATAGCTCCCACCTCCCAGTGACCATGCCAGGCCAGGATCGGGGCACTGTCTTTGTCCTTGTACTGATCCAATGTTTCCATTGGTGCCCATCTGTCGGTGGTCACCTGGGCCTTCAACACAAACACAAAAAACGTGCTCTGCCTGCCAGCTTTCTTCCTCAGTGCCACATCCTCATATTCTCTCTATCTTGCCCTTACCCTTGACCCTGTTGCTGTCATCTCTCGCTTGTCCTACTGCAGGAGCCTCCTAAGAGCCCTCCCAGCCTCCAGCATCCTCCACCCGCAATCCCTTCCCTGGTCAGCCAGGAACGGGGGTTATTGATGTGAGCAGCCCTGGATGTGGGGGGAATCTGGGTTGTCTGAGCCACATTTTTCTGCCTGCAGGGAGCTGTGGCCTCCTACCTGGTGCTGGCCTGCTTCCTGGGCCCCACTGAGAGAACGTTTGGGGACCCTGTTATAGCAGCATCCATCTCGGAGCGTCAGGGAAAGGGTGTGTGGCAGCTGTTCTGAGGCAAAGTGATTTTAGCATGAGAGGTCTCCTTAGAGACTTTGCAAGCCTAGGGTGGATGTTAGATCTCTAAGCCTGGAGAATGTAGTTTCCAAAATTTCTTGGGTCAAGGAACTTTTTATATCCCCCAGAGCATCTCAAAGGATTTTTGTTCTGTGGAGCAAGCTTTGGTAAACACAGTTTTGAAGGAAGAGAAATGATACGGTGGATGCATCACTGTGCTCCTGAGCACATCTCATGTTTGGGCCCGAGGCCGTGCTGCCTGGTGTGGTCCAGCCCACCCACGCTTTGCTCTGGAACCGGGCGTCTAACCCGGGGTAATGTGGGCAGATGCCTCAAATTCAGGAAGACTCAAGCTCCACCTCCCCCCTGCAGGGACGGTTTGTGCCCAGAGTGAGCAGCCCTGACCTCTGAGGCCCTTCACCCGGGAAATGGAGTCTGACAGTCCTGGAGAGAAAGATCACTCTTCAGAACGACTCCTCTGCCTGAGTCCGCGGCAGGCCTCTGTGCGAGGCAGGGCAGCCTGTCCACGTGGTTGCATTGGCTCGGGGCTGAGTCGCCGGGTCTCTCAAGATAAATTCCTACAAAACCACACCAGGGCATGCAGGACTCCCTCAACTCAAGGAGGCTGGAAATCTGATGAACATCGTGTGAGAAAGCAAGAGAGATGAATTTGCCAAAAGTCTGACACGAACTTGCCAAGGCAAATCTCGCTTCCTTCATTCTTCCACCAGCCCTGCCGCCAGGGCCAGCTCCCTGCCTGGGAAGAAGGTGGTGGGTGTGATTCAGACAGGAGCAGGGGCTGATGCTCGGTTAGGATGGCATCTCCGATATGTACACACACATATACACACGCACATGCAGATATATATACGTATACATACACATGCACACACACATACGTACACATACAAGCATATACATACACATGTGCATGCACACACATATACATGAACTCATACATATGCATATACCTGTACACATGCACATGCAGACACCACATACATACACATATACACAAATACACACATGTATTACATATATATATTCCTTCCCTTTCCTCTCTTCCCTCCCTCCTTCCTTCTCTTGCTTGAAAATGGAATTTCCCCAGCATCACTAGCCTCTAAGAATCCAAATGCTCTTAGATTTTTGTTGTCCACCTGACCTTCAGTTTGGATAGCATCATTCTTGTTCCCCATAAATCATGTACTTTCTATAGATATTTACAATTTACAACCCTCCCTTTGACACTACAACATCAAAACTTGGTTTTGCAACTCATGGAAGAAGAGATTTTATACACAAAGATATAGATTTTTATTTTTTCGTTTATCAGGTAACAGAATCCCAAGGACAAATGAAACTTTGTGATGATTCTAAATACTTTTATTTCAAGGTGACTATTTTAAGGTTTTCCACCAAATGCCATGAGTTTCTGCTGTTTCCTCCCTTTAAGAGTCTTTTTTGTCTGGACTCCTGTGTCCTTCCCAGGAAAGCCAGCAGCCACACCACTCCTAACTCCAGCTGACAGCCTGTGTCGTCACATGCTGGGTGCTAAGCAGGCTGCATTCGTCTGCTCTAACACGGTGGAAGGTTGCCTGCTCTCAGCAGTGCCAAATGGTCGAAGGTTCTCCTGATGATTCAACACGGAGATGACTATTCTTCCTGCCTCAGGATTTGCTTTATAAAATCACGAGTGTTGTTAGCATTTAGCAAAAGAGCTTCCTTTTTAAATTATACATGCTGAGATAAAAAATTCAAACAATATGGAAAAGTACACACAAGAAAGTGAGGTATTAGACATCCAAGCATCCAGAGGGCATTATCATTTAATAGGGACAGAATTTTGGGGCTTGTGACCAGTGCTGCCGAGGAGCAAAAGGCCTCTGTTACCTTCCGAGTGGTCCCATTTTATTGGCTCAGTTTGCTACCAGAAACCAGCAAAAATTACCACTGCACACAGTGTTCAGCTGATGTGGACTTTGCCTCTTACTAACGTGTAAGCCACAGAACAGGAAATCAATGTTTTTAGAAGAAAAGAGGGAAACCTATCATCCAGCTGTCCAGCAAATATTTATCGTGCCCCATCTATGCCGGCTCAGGCCGGCTGTGGGAGCGGGCACATCCCAGCGCCTCTAGCTCTCACCTGGAGCACCCCCAGCCTTGCTGCCGTGTCCCTGGGAAAGCCTTCTACTGAACATCCTTCAGCCTGAGGCTCCTTGGCTGTCCTGGCCAGGGCTACCTCTGCTGGTCTGGAGGCTGTCCAGTAGCACTACTCAGCATGTTCCCTGGACTGGGTTCTGCTGACATAAGACCCCTCCCCGTGAGCTCTTCACACCTGGCCCACTCTCCATCTCCTTCTTTGGGAAGCCAGATATTACACAGGGCCTGATCTGAAGAAGCTGGAACTTAGTTCTTCCAGCAAGTTTTGCTGCTTACTATAGGATGTCATATCAGTCAAACCCGCTTTATCACCTCTGGACACGTAGAGCTCAAATGCCACCGCCTCAGGCCTTCCCTGACCACCCTGCCCCAAACATCAGCGCCATCCCCCTGGAGCCCTTGCCTTTTTGTATTTTTGTTCATAGCATTTACCTACTTGACCCCTTACCCCCGTCTAGTTGCGTGTTGGCTGCTGCCCCACTAGAAGGCGAGCCGCGCGCAAGGCGGGGGCGGGTGGTGGTGGAGGAGCCGGTTTGTTCATCCTGCTTCCCTAGCACGTCACAGTGGGCACTCGATCAACGTTCTCTGACGGGTGAGTGCATGAGTGAGTGCGTCCTTCCAGACGGGCCCTCCCTTTGACACTCAGCTCAGGCTGATCCAGAGCCCCCAGATGGCCCCGTGGGGAGGGGGAGTCCAGGCCAGCGCTGTTGCCTGTAAAATCTGACCCTGAGGACACCTCCCAGCTTGAGCTAATAACATTAGGTCATTTGGTTCATGCCATAATGTCTCATGCCTCCCAGTTTAATGATTTTTTAAGTACACTTTTGGATTTTCCTTTCAAATAAACAATCTCATGAGCTCCTGGTGACAAGTTGAACACCTCAGAAATCATGGCACTGAGACCCGGGGGGGGGGGGCAAAAGAAATCATTCAAAGCTGAGAAAATCAAGTAGTATTAAAATAACAGAAGTTAATGCCAGAAGAATTTTTAACATAACATAATAAACTACACTTGGGTAATGGAAGGAAGTAGGGAAAGTAGCAGTGCTGTGGGTGGAGCAATAAATCCTGTCTAAATCGGAGCCACGTCACCTTACAGAGCAATTGGGTTATGAAGGTAACGGCAAGATGCACCCGACACAAAACTCGAAACTCTGACATAATCAGAAGGAACACGTGCGCCCAAAACAAAGAAAATACAAATGTAAGCCAGGCAGTAAAAGAGAAAATACATAGAAAATATGAGGGCAGAACTAAGACCAAGTCGCTCCAAAATTTGACTGGGCTGAATTAAGCACTTAAATGTAAAACACAAACCCCCTAAAAGTTAAACCATGAAACTTCTGGAAGGAAATATAGGAGAGTTAGAAAAAAGAGAAATTTTGGAGGGGAGATGAGAAGTGTGAATAAGCACAAGAAGCTGTAAAACAAAAGATTACTATGCCAACTGTATATATAGAGAAGAAATCTGTATGTCAGAAAAGGAAAAGATGAATAAAATTTAAAAAGTATGAGCAAGTATGAAATATATTTGCATCATACATAAAAATCAAAGGGGGTAGTTTCTTTGCTTCATATTTCATTATTATACATTAATACTGAATGGGCAGGATAGGTAGAGAAAGAAACAGAGAAATCACTGCCTCTCATACACAGGAAAACATGAGAGAAATGTAATCAAAAGTACAGTGAGATGCTCGTCCTCCACGTTGTAGGTCAGGACGCACTAGAAAGAGTGCTCACCCCCAGGGATGAGGTGAACCGGGGCAGTGTGAACCAGCACAAGCTTTACGCAGGGCAGTTGGCAGCATCTGTCAAAATGAAAAATGCTAATGTCACTTGCCTGACAGGTCCACATGCAGGAATGTTTCCTGTGGCTGTTCATACATGCTCATAGGTTTGTGTGTTATAACAGCAAATATACAATATGATAGCACATTTATCAGCCGGGGCTGAATAAATCACCGTGCAGCAGCATAAAGGTCGCCTCAGCCCACAGCGTTAAAAGCATGAGGCAGCCCTCCATTTGTGTTCAGAGAGAAGACCCAAGTGCAGAGTGGTGTGTATGGTAGACTAGCATCTGTGCAAAAACCACAGAGAGGGTATCTGTGCCTCTAGGGACTAAGAACGTGTGCATACAAGGGACTAAGAATGGCCACTGTGGGTGACAAGGGGTGCCTTCTGAATTCTGAAACACCACTTAATCAAGCCCTGGTTACAAGAACTCTTCAGTGGGCAGGACTAACGTAATTATACCCTAAAAGCCTTATTTTCTAGCTCACTCCCAATGCCAATCCCTTGCGGGATGTTATGTTAGCAAACTCATGGGTGGCGAAGTCTGCCTCAGTTTCTGGTTTATAGAGCAAGGTCAGCAGGAAGAGAATGGACATGTGGAGACCAAGTGCCTGCATTTCTATTACTTGGGAGACACATTGTTGGCAGGCACACTGGGAGCACACTCTTTGCATCCCACGAGCTACCCAGGGCTCCGCGCATCCCCTCCTCTCTGCTTGACTCAGGTCCCCATGTTGTCATCCTGGATGCCACGCATTTGGAAATCCTTAATCAGACGGCTTTTGGAGACTGAGCAAAGTGGTAGCAGTCAGGCCTTTATCCCACTCAAGCCCAGGTGCACTTGCCAGGAAATACGAATGGAACTTCTCTGCAGATGTCTCCCTGCCACATCACTCCAGCCGCCCAGCTCACCCTCCTGACCCAGGGAGGACGCTGGGCTTTGGTCTCAGCTGGGGGATCCTGGGAGCTTAGGAAGCTCAGAAACTAGATGGGCACATTGGAGCCTCGAGGTAAGCCAGGTGAGGCCGGTGTGTCCCTGGCAGCTGAAAATCTTGGGCAGATCTGTGCAGTGCAGGAAATATTCATAACATGAGTTTTGCAAACCTGCTCTGATATTTTTCACATTGATTTTGCAAATCTGCCTGTCTCGATTCCTAAGGATTTTTTTTTTTTGCAAATTATTATTATTACTATTTGGTTAGATCATAAAAAATGCAAGCGGACGTAATCAGTCCTACCCTGTTTGTGCCAGATGATGATTTTTGGCTATTACAGAAAGAAACATGGATCAAACTTGACCTCAGGTGCAGGATGAGGCCAGAACTCCAGAGCAGAGATGCTGGTGTGTCGACTGGGACATGTGATGAATGAGACGTGAATGAGACAGAAGGCTGTCCCCTGACCCCACCAGCAGCTGCTGAGGACTGCCTCCAGGGAACTCAGGGCCCACCACACAGCGGCTCACTTGCTTACACCAAGTGTGCAGTGTCATGACAAAGGGAAACTTTTCTCCCAAAAGACAGAGTGAGGAAAGAATCATCTAGGCCCTGTCTTGCCTTCCTGTAGAACGAAGAATAGTGAGACTGTTTACGTTTATCTAATGCCTGTGCCCGACATTCCGGGCTCTCCACAGACCTCAACCCCCCACACCACCCCCTCAGGCATTCCTTTTGTTTGTCCTTTATTTACCTCCCCCACCCCCACCCCTTTGAGAATGTCTCCTCTCTCTCCCAGAGACAGACCCCAGCTCTGCACAGTGTCCTTTCCACTCCCGAAATCTGCTCAGGCTTTTCTTGGAATCCTTGCTGGGCCCAGGCCTGGGCACATCCTGCCCATCTTCCCGCGCGTTGGTTTGCACCGCTCCCTCTGTGCTGGCAGCTGACTCGCTGCTGGTTCCACCTGGGTACAGTATGCAAGCCTTCCTAGGAGGGTCAGCTCTCCCTGCGGGGCACTGTCACATATATCGAGACCCGGGGTGCCTCTCTTGCTCAGGATTACCTTTGTGCTTGCCCTGTGTCCCCTTGACAGCACTTCGTAGTGAGAGGAGGAGTGGGATGGCTTAGTGGGTGGGATTTGCATGCTGCCCAAGACCTTGGACGGGTCCCTTCACTGCTTCCTGATTGTCTCCTCATCAGTACAGACGGAGAAAATAACGCGATGGCCATTAGGCTGAGCTGAGCAGAGACTCTCCGTTCACCATCCTGCGAGCCAGCCAGGGTCGGTGAGGACGCAGCCCCAAGTGCAAGCACTCCCAGCCCAAGGCCACTGCTTTTCCTCTATATTTTCTTCTAAGAGTTTTATAGTTGCAGGTCTTACATTTAGGTCTTTGATGCATTTTGAAATAATTTTTGCATATGGTATAAGGTAAGGGTCCAACTTCATTCTTTTACATGTGAATATTCAGTTTTCCCATATCATTTGTTGAAAAGACCTTCCTTTCTCCATCGAATGGTCTTGGCACCTTGTCAAAAATCATTTGACCATACATGTGGTGGTTTATTTCCAGGCTCTCTGTTCTATTCCATTGGTCTATATGTCTGTCTTTATGCTACTGTTGATTACTGCAGCTTTGCAAGTAAGTTTTGAAATCAGGAATTCTGAGACCTCCAACTTTGTTCTCCTTTTTCAAGATTGTTTTGGCTATGCAGGGGTCCCATGATTCCATATGAAACTTAGGTTGGATTTTTTTTAATTTTATTTTTGAGGAAGATTGGTCCTGAGCTAACACCTGTTGCCAATCTTCCTCCTTTTTTGCTTTTTTTTTTCTCCCCAAAGCCCCAGTAGATAGTTGTATGTCATAGTTGTGCATCCTTCTAGTTGCTCTATGTGGGATGCCTCCTCAGCATGGCTTAACAAGTGGTGCATTGGTCCGTGCCCAGGATCTGAACCGGCGAACCCAGGGCTACTGAAGTGGAGCGTGCGAACTTAACAGCTACGCCACTGGGCTGGGCCCAAAGATTGTTATATTTCTGCAAAAAAAATGCCACTGGGGATTTAAAAGAGATTCCCATTGAATCTGTAGATTGCTTTGAGTAATACTGACGTGTTTACAACATTAAGTCTTCCAATCCATGAACACAGAACGTCTTTATATTTGTGTCTTCTTTAATTTCTTTCAGCAATGTTTTGTGGGTTTCAGTGCTACAAAACCAGGTTTGTTTTGGCCGCCACATGAAATGCCAATTACCAAGATGACATGTTTGCAGCAGAGAAAGGGTTTATTCACAAGGCAGCCGAGTGAGGAGACAAGAGAACAAATCTCAAATCTGCCTCCTGAAAATGGGAGTTGGGGGTATTTATGGCATGAGGGGCAGGGTGGTCTGAAGTGTGGAGATGGATGATTGGAGGTGAGGAGAAGTGAGGTAATTGATGATCTGTGCAAGCATGGTCCAGCTTCATGGCTCTTCACAGGACATGTGTTCACAAAATGGTGGTGTTACCTCAATCTGAGGGTGGAGTTTTTAGCCCCCTGACATCAAATGGTCACCCATCTGTCATCCATACAGACCCGGTTGATGAATCAGTAGTCTTAACTGGCCTCCACTGGACAAGGAGTCGACTCTCAGTTCCTGAAAAACTTAAGCACCCTTTACCACGATGACCCAAGCATCAGAGATGTTATCTGTAGGGTGGGCGTTAGCAATGCACTATCTAAAGACTTTTGCAAACAGACAACTGACTGACTCTAGTTAAAGCAAGTTGGCCCCTGGTCTCCTCAGTGTACAAGTCTTTTGCCTCCTTGTTTAAGTTTCCTAAGTATTTTATTCTTTTTTTTTTTTTTTTTTTTTTGTGGGGAAGACAAGCCCTGAGCTAACATCTGTCTCCAATCCTCCGCTTTTTGCTGAGGAAGACTGGCCCTGAGCTAACATCGTGCCCATCTTCCTCCACTTTATATGGGACGCCGCCACAGCATGGCTGACAGGCAGTGCGTCGGCGGGCGCCCGGGATCCGAACTCGCGAACCCCGGGCTGCCAAGCGCGGACTAAACCGCTGCGCCACCGGGCGGCCCCAGTATTTTATTCTTTTTGATGCTATTGTGAATGGAATTGTTCTCTTAGTTTCCTTTTTGGATCATTCATTGTTAATGTATTCTGTGTGGACTTCTGACCTGATGGGCATGGAGAGCATGACCCAGCTACGTCCGTAGATCTTAGAACCCTTCTTTTGTACAGCTGGAAGAGCTCTTGTCAGCGTTGGTTTAGGGCTCAGACTTTTCCAGAGAACAGACTTGTGCCCAGAGAGGTCAAGTGCTCACAGCGTCCATCTGGTAAGCAGGGGCATGGGATCCAGGCCCTGGCTCCAGTCCTCTCTCCTGGCCCTGCCACATCCTACTCAGCGTCTATGCCTTCCAACTAAGGGTGCTGAAAACTTAATATCCACAAGTGCCAATGCCTGTTGACACTGGAGGTGAATCTGTACCGTATCAGTGATGCCTGTAGAATACAAACACAATAAATGGATTCTGATGCTCCCTAAAATCCAGCCAATCTCTTTTGGACCTCAGCTGGAATAAATTGAATTAACAGATAAATAGACTTAAAAAAAAAACTTACCTGAAATCATAATATGGTCCCTTAGAAAAGAGCCAAACCCACTCCATCCACAACGATGACACAGGTCAGGGACCAAACTGCACACGACACTCACCCTGGGCTCTGAGGGTGATGTTTTTGCTGTCATTGAAAATGTTTGGGCTCTTCACACTGCCTGTATCCTCAGAGGCCTTATCTCCAGGGGGAGGAGGAGACCCACCCTCTATTGTCAGTGCTCTCATCTCCCCTGGTCTCTGAACTCTGCAGCCCCAAACGGAAGCCCGGAGGGCAGGCTGTGTGGGGTTGCAGCCTGGTGAGCCCCTGCCCCGAGGGCCCTTATCTGCGGCCACACTTCTGGAGCCAGGCCAGTGACCTTGCTCCACCCATGACCTTCCCCACTTACTTCTCAATTCCTGGAATTGTTAGGAAAATCCCACTGGAAGTCCAAAGATGGCTGGGTCCCTCAGTGCTGCTGCTTGTGAACTGAGAAAGGAAGAGGTCCGGCCTGCCTGCAGGGCTCTGGGATCCTGCAACCCCACTACTTTTGGGGGCTTGTGGGAGGGGGCTTAAATTCTGTCTCCTTCTGCTGGTCTTGGTTCCTGGAACGTGGAAGCAAGCCCAGGCCCTATAGAAGGTTCTCAAGTTCATGGCCCCCAGAGCTCCAAAGGGAAACCCTTAGGGTGAGGAACTATTCAGCTCATTAGAAAGCCTCCCCTTTTTCAATATGAAACTCAGAAATGAAGAAAACAGAAAAGAAAGATGAAAGAAATATTAAAAGCCAGCACCTTTCCAGCTCTCATTATGTGTCTGACACTGTGCAAAGGACGATCTACAATGACCTCATTTCATTATTACAATAATCTATGAGACCACCATCACTGTCACTCCCATTTTACAGATGAGGAACTGAGGTGCAAAGGCAGCTGCATGTCCAGCAACAGCCTCTTCAAGGCCCTTATTCAAATATCATTAAGAATTTCAAGATGGCAGCAGTGGAGTATTAAAGCAAGCACTGACTCTTCTGAGCGCGGGCCACGTGATTCACCTCAGCCAGCAGAGGCGGCAGCCCATAGGTATAGGCCTGAGCTGTCAGCCACCACGCATGTTGCAGGTTTTGTTACAAATGGAACTTCTTTCCTTCTGCTTTGCATTGGTCTCCTGTAGCTGTGTCTTGCAATCTTTCATTCATTCAACAAATAGTCGCTGAGTTGGGACTAGCGGCAGCACAGAGCTAGTGTTGATAACTGAGGGAATCCTCCCGTCCCCTCGGCATGGCCCCTTGGCTGAGGCCTGCCACGCCTGAGTCTCCCCACTAGAGGACCAGGAGCTGGCCTCGCCTGCCTGAGCTTTGCCCCACTGTGTTCCCTCCCCCTGTGGGACGGGGACCAGAGGAGTCCAGAGGGAAGATGCAGTGCGTGGGCACTGTCTCAGAGCCACTAGTGACTTAAGCTTTGAAAGGAATTTTTCTAATCCTCTTGGAAAATGGAGTAGGAAGTATTTTTGCTGACAATTAGGGACTATTCTTTCCTTTCCTAGGTGTGTGTGGTAAGGGCTTAGTAAATGCTGTCCCCGAGGCAAGTGCGAATGGGGACAAGAGGACGAGCTGTGGCCTTAGCCCTGCGTCCCTGGATCCGAGCCCTGGTTCACCAGTCCCCTCCCCTGGGTACCCTGCAGCCCCCTGAGGACTGAGTGGGAGGATTACGTCTCAGACTAGACTCAGTTGCACGGCCCAGGTGCAGGACGCGCATTATCGCGTGAGCCCTGTACTAGTTCACCGGGACCACCTTCCAGGCAGAGTAAATCCATGCTGAGGCCGACTTGATATGCAGGCTGTTTTTCGTGGGTGTGGGGAACAAAGATAAGAACCAGGAAATTAAATAGTTCGTGATCCACACAACCAGAAAACAAACAGTAATTGTGCTGACAGTATAATGACAAGAGGCGGGGACTTACCAGATACAGGGAAGGGCTGTGGTGACGGTGTCTGCTGTTTGCCTCAGAGGGCGGTCGGTCACCTAAAGCTCTTTGTGAGTCTTAGGAGGCCTGACCAGTCATTTCGCTGGCTGCCGTGTTTCCAACTTTCGGTCAGATTATTAGTGGATTCTTGAGATTTCAAGTCAATTTAAGCTCGTGGATGACATGTCAGTCTGACAAATATGACAGCTGCCCTCCCAGGAAACATGGGCAGTGCTCGCGTGGCTGAATCTTTCAATTACGGTAGAAATAAATACTGATTCGTGGACAAATATGAAATCGGGCTGTTCTCTACTGCACTTAGGAGTGCCTGAAAGCGCTAATTGACCTCGCAATAGCGCAAACACTGAATGCTGGCTTCTCCACGCTTCTTGGGATGCCACACATCTGGGTTCAGACTCGGGGCATCAGAGAGCGGCAGATGGCTTCATCACCCACGGCGAGCCGTGTGCAGGTCACGCAGGGCACTCAACAGTGGTTTGTTGACGGGATCGACAGCATGACCCGTGAAGCCCAGTGTTCCCCAAACTGCGTTTCTAGAGCACCAGTGTCCTGTAGGATATTAATAAGTGTTACTTAGAAAAAAAGTTTCCACGGTCCATCGAGTTTGGAAAACATTACGTTCAAGTTAAACAGTGTTCTTTATTTAGGAGTTGTTGGTGCCTTTAATGTGCTAACATGTGTTTACTCACACAGAGGGGACAAGTATGCAGCTACACTCAGATTTATTCAACAAAACACTCAAACCTCTTTTCTTTTCTTTTTTTTATATTTATGGAATATTTATTGACTTGTGGAAAATACATGATCCAAGGACAAGAGCTTGCCAAACGCTGCAGGAGGAAGCCTGGGACCCCTATGTCACTCTTAGCTGCACTGTTAGGAGGTCTGGCTCATTTTGTTACATTCAAATCCCTGTCAGGGAAATGAAGCACCAGGAAATTGTGTCAGAATTTACATATTTGACTTCTCTAAGGCCTTTGCATCCTGTTCAGAACATGCAAGCCCAGGCTACATCTTTCCAGGCCTCTGAAGTGAGAAGCCTGGGATAATGGGCCTCTGGATTTTGCCCTCAGCTCTTCTACTCTGGGGCTTTGGGGAACTCATGTCACGGGAAGCCAGAAACACTGGATAAGCAAAAGGAAGCACTGGGACTTTATAAGTGTGGTGTAGGTTTTGGCAAACAATTTTGCCTTCCTGGTTCTTTTTCCTTTGGCTGATAACGTTTGCCCCACCCCCACGTGTGAGCTGGAGGGCCTCATTCCCTGATGCCAGTGGTGGATCCTACATCTGCCCCTCTTCATCCACTGGCTGGGTGCAGCTCCGGGGTAAGCTGATGTACGAGGACCTGTGTGTCAGGTTGGGATCCCATAACCTGCCCCTGAGATAAATTTGCTTGAGAAATGAACACTGGAAGTGTCAGCTGGGAAGCGGGGGGATGAGATGGGGTGAAAGGAGCTCAGACAGCATGCGCCAGTGAGCAGAGTGCCACTGGGGCCATTCCTGCTGGGCCACCGTACTGCTGGGAGTGAGATGGTGGGGGTATTTGTCCTCTGGCCCTTGTCTCTCACTGGCTCAGACCTGCTCCCAGGAATGTTAGCTCCTTGGCTCTTCAGCCAGAGAAGGCCCCGGGGGAGATGCAGATGTTGGCCCTCGGAAGCCCAGAGTTGTCAGGGGTGTGTGCGGAGTGCCAAGGAACTGTGGATAGCGCCTGGGGTGACACTCATCTCCAGCATTTTTAGGTCAGAGTTTTTGGTCATGGGTCACTCTGTGACGCATCTTCTTTGGATGATGTAATGGTGTGGACCTTGTATCGCAGGGTGACTGGAGGGCACAGCGCTTGGCCTCCGTGGAGGACTGCCCTCTGGAAAGTCTCCCCTCCTCCCACTTCTTCCTTTGCCCCTGCCCCCAGTTTCAAGCCCACCTCTGCCCTTCAAGGTTACAGTCAAGTCCCACTTACCTCAGGGACACCTCCTAGACAGCACCGGGCAGTGGGCACATGGACCAGAGACGGCCCTCTGTGAACCCCAGATGCTCGTTTGTGGGGTCTGCTCCCTGAAGCCTGACTCTAATGTCTGTGGTGCAGGAGGGTTTCTGGTGGTCAAAGTCACCACCTCACTCCCAGGGCGGTGCCCACTGCACAGTGGGGGCTCTTATTGGGGTCCTTCTCTGCTGCAGGTGTTAGTTACACAAGGACATCACACAGGTGGTCCACAACCTTAGCTCCCGGATTTTCACCAAAGTCACCACAGGTGAAAAGGCTGCTGCCCCAACATTGCCAGTGAGCCCTACCCTCCCTTTCCAAGTGATAAAGATGGCCAGCCACATGGTGGTGGGTTCAAAGGCGGGGTCCATGTGGGTTCCCAAGTCTCTGGACTTCACTGATTGTCCCATAAGTATTTATGTCCCATAGGTGCCGGTTCAGAGCTCAAGTGCCAGGGTTTGAATCCTGGCTCTGGTGCTAATTTGCTGTGTGATCTTGGGTAAGTCACTTAATGTCTCTGTGCCTCACTTACCCCATCCATACAGTGGGTATGATAACAGGGTCTTCCTTGGGGGTTCTTGTGAGGACTGGAGGTGATATATGTAAGGTACCTAGCATAGTGCCTGGTGCAAAGGAAGCCCTGCTTAGCTCTTGACCATCATTACTATTGCCACTATAATTAGTACTGATATTAGGCCTCTTACAGAATGGGAAGATGACCCAGGCACTGCTCTTTCTGTGTCTAGAGCACAGTGGGCTTTTTTTTTTCTTATCAACTTGATTGAGGAATAATTTATGGGCAATAAACTGCATCCATTTAAAGTGTACATTTAAAATGCGTAGTTCAGGGAATTTTGATGGTTTGACACACCCGTAGAATCATGACCACAGTCAGGATACGGAACATTTCTATCACCTCCACAAGACTCCTGTGCCTCTTTGCAGAACCCCTCTCATTCCTGGACCCGAGTACCACTGACCAGCTTTTAGTTATTAGACATTAGTTTTCTTTCTATGTAAATGGAATCACGTGTGTACTCTGGTGTCTGACCCATTTCACTCCGTATGATGACTTTGAGATTCAAAATGTTGTTGTGTGTCAGTGGTGCTAGGGTCTGAATGTTTGTGTCCCCCCAAATTCCTATGTTGAAATCCTAAGCCCCTGTGATGGTATTAGGAGCTGCGGCCTTTGGGAGGTGCCTAGATCATGAGGGTGGAGCCCTATTAACACCTCATAAAAGAGCTTCCAGAGAGATCCCTGGCCCCTTCCACCACATGGGAACACAAGGAGAAGCCTGTGACCCGTAAGCGAGCCCTCACCCCACCACGCTGGCACTCTGATCTTGGACGTCCAGCCTCCAGAACTGTGGGAAATAAATTTCTGTTGTTTATAAGCCACCCAGTCTGTGGTATTTTGTTGTAGCAGCCCCAACGGATGAAAGTTTATTAAAGACGAGCGGTTTGTTCCTTTTAATTCCCGAATGCAAATTGAAATTCACGATGAGATCCCACACACGCCCACCAGCATGCCTAGAATCAAAAGACTGCCCCCGCCAAGTGTTGCCGAAACGGTGGAGCAGGCGTCTCCACGGCTGTGGGGATGGGTGGTTGTTCAGCCTCTTTGGAAACCCATTTGCAGTCTTCTTACAGGTTACACTACACCTTCCATCCCACTGAGGCCACTCCCCGGCTGCGGAAATGTACGAGTACACGCCTTTATGAGGTGCACACTGATGCTCTTCAGTTTTTCTCCTTGTATCTTAACACTGCACGCCGTCCCGGCTCAGCACCGCTCCGGCCCCACACACTTGAGCCACTTGCCCCCGGGGCGATGTGTGCAGCTGCACAGCAGTGGCCTCCAGCCCCCTGCTTGCCAGGCACTGGAGCTTAACAAGGGAGCCATGTTGCATGATGTTTCCCCGTAGAGCTGCACACAAGATACATGACTGACATAGACCATAGCGGCCTCTGTGAATGCTCCACTTCCCCCCAGTGCAGTTTTCTACAGCTTTATCACTGCAGACCAATGTGAGGATAAAGTTAACAAAAATCAAATTAGATAAAATATTCAAATCTTTGGAATCTGTCATAAAAACATGGATGACTTTCCCCCACTGTAGCCTATAATGTCAAAAATTCTTACTTGTAATTTGTAGTTGGCAATGAACTCCAACACGGAGGCAGCTGTGGGTTGCTCCCAGGACCACACTGTGACGTCTGGCGAGTTACCAAAGTGTGTCAGAGGAACCGGCAAGCACCTGAGAGTCGGGGAGACGTTGGGCTCCTGCCTCGACTCTGGGGCCCCATCACTCCCCTGTTGCAGATCTTGGTCGGGCCACCTTCCCTCTCTGGGTCTTGGTGGCATCATCTATAAAATGGTAAAAGAAAACAAGAAACCAAAAGCAAACCAGACCAAAATGAAGTAACACGAGGAACCCTCCCTTGCCAGCAGGCCGGTGCACGGCCAGTGTGGACTGTAGAAAACAGTGTGCAGGTCAGGTGTGGCTGTCACCAGCCCTCAAGGAGACCAGAGCTTCAGAGATGTGGGGGGGTGCATGACCGGCCCAATTCTACACTCCTCCCTGGGCTCCTGACCTCTGCCAGCTGACTTTGCTGGCCTCTACCCCAGACAGAGTGACGACCCTGACCCCCAGCCCTGGGGTCGGCTGTGAGACTGGCTCTGCCAGCAGCACCATAGTGAACATCATGTGACAGAGGCACAGGATGGACACGTGCACTGGGGTTTGGTCTCAACCAAGCCAGCCTGCAGCAGAGCCCCTGACTCTGTGGAAGCACAGGTGAACCCAGCTGATACTGGCCAACGCCCACCCGACCCCCAGACACGCAGGCTATAATAATAAATGAGCACTGTTTGAGCTTCAGGATGATGTGTCATACAGCACTGACTGACAGAACAGAGGTGTAAGACATCGCCACGTATAACTGTGTCTGGGGGAGAAAATGAGCAGTGTTCTGAGTTTCCACAGAGAAACAGATTTACCATCAAGTTGAGAACGCACGGAAGACAGATCTTTGGAGTTGCCCTTGAAGGCAGGTAGGAGAGGACATTGGGGGCAGAGGGAGGAGGATAGCAGCTGTTCTGTAGGCACAGGGCTGGGGACCCTGTGTGCTAGGCCCAGGAGGAAGGGACACGACCAGCCGACTGCTGGTGGGGAGGTTCGTTGTGGTGTGTGCAGGGCCACGAGGGAGGGTGAGTTTTCACCCCTCACTGTCTCCGCATGCAGCCCTCCCAAGCCCCAGCCGCAGGGCGACATCCAGCGGCCCTCGGAGCATCACTCAGAACCTCGCCCTGAGCTAAGGCGGACCTCCTCCCCTGCCCCAATATGCGGAATGCTACTTCCGAAAGGAAAGCTTGCCTTCTTGGATTCGGGCAAGTTTCTCTCGCATCTGTTCTACTAGCTGGTCTCTCAGTCACCCCCTAATTCTACAGGGCGAGGAGCAGCAGGAGAGATGCAGGAGGGGCTCCAGGGAGTGGGAGGAAAGCCAGGAGCAGGTCCTGGAAGCCCAGAGGAAACTGTCCTAGGAGGAGGCTGGGACACCGAGTGAGTGGGGACAGAGCAATAGCCATGGCATTGGCGAGATAGGAGAGACTTTGGCAGGGCTTGGGGGCGTTGAGAAGAGAAGTGAGGAATCGGGGGCCGCATGTGTTGACCATGCCAGGAGGTCACCACCACAATGCCAGGTCCTGGGATTCATTTATTCCACCAACAAATCCTGAGTGTCAACTCTGTGCCAGCCCCTGTACCCACGCCCAGTGGGGGCAGAGAAAAAGCCAACCTGTGAACTGCCAGCTGAGGGGCACTCACTGAAATGGTAGTTGAGTTGGTTCCCGCTCCGTGCTTGCCGGGAGGTGGTGGAAAAGCCTTTGGGAATCTTCCTTCTACAAGCAGTCATGAAGCGTGGCAGTGAGCCAACTGAGAGCGGCGATGGAAGGCCTGAACTCTGCCAGCAGGAGGCTCGTGTCAGCGCGACCAGCCCCCCAGGGGCTCTACTGTGTGCACAGCCTCAGGCTGGGGCTCCTCTTAGTTAGCACCCCCCCCCCC
The DNA here is from genome assembly GCA_031878705.1 of Tapirus indicus. Lineage (NCBI taxonomy): Eukaryota > Metazoa > Chordata > Mammalia > Perissodactyla > Tapiridae > Tapirus > Tapirus indicus. Next base: position 88,674,005 of record CM062929.1, on the reverse strand, counting down.
GAAACCCACCTCCCTGAAGAGCAGACCCCGAGACAAGGACTCTGGTGCACGTTGTTTATTTGAGAGGTGGTCCCCGGACGCACAAGTGAGGGAGCAGTGGGAAGCGAGGCACAGCAGGGAGGAAGTAGGTAAAGGTGTGTCAATGAGCAGGTCACTCCCGGGCTGGGTGCCACGGGTCCCTCTGAGGAACCGGGTGGGACGTGTCTCGGAGTCGTCTCAGTGATGGAGCAGTCTGACCGATCCCAGGCCCTTGTTTGAGTGTTCTGGAGGGCTAAGCGCCTTCTGCCTGCCCTGCCAGAGGCTGGGTGAGGCCCCCAGGGGGAGCCGAGATGGGGCCTCGGAGGAAGCCAGACCCTGTGTGTGCCCATAGCCACTGTCACAGCGGCAGGGGACTCCCAGTGGGTGAAGGACATCAGGGCGAGGCCCCCCAGGTGACTGCTCTGGGACACATGGACGTCTAGGCTATGAGGCAGGTCTTCTCTTCTGCTCCCTCCAAGCTGGCCAGAGGTATCAGGGTAGAGAGGACTGTGACTGGGTTACATCCTGCTGAGGGGGCATCTGGGAGCAAAGGCTGGAGGGGCCGCATCTCTGTGCTCTCTTAATCCATGTTGATCATTCATGAACTCACTTCTCTGACAGCACTGAGTGAGTGCCCACCCTGCTGGGGACTGCTCTGGGTGCTGGGAATATCACAGTGGGCACAAGAGTCCCTGCCTTTGAGGGGTCTGTATTCCAGGATGGGGACAGAGAGTAAACAGGAAAGCACAGGAGAGTAGGGGCAGGAGATGACAGGCTTCCTGGTGGAGAAAGAGGAGGGGTGGGCTTCCCTGAGCAGGTGCCAAGCTTCGTCTGGGGGAAAAGCAGACAGTGAGGACTCACTGGTTCTAGGAACAGCAAGAAGACTGTGTGTGCAGTGGGTGCAGAGGGAGGGCAGAGAGAGGGAAGAGACTGAGGGTGGCCCCTGGAGGCTGTCAGAAGTGCTTGAGATTCTGTCCCAAGTGTAAGAGAAGCCGGGAAGTTTCAGCACAGGACTGTGTCATTGTCTGAGATGCGCTTTAAAAGGATTGCTCTGTAGGATGCTGGGAAGAGAAGCCAAGGAGGGGGGAGAAGGGTAGTGACCTATGGTGTCTGTGGCCACAGTCTGGGCCAGGGGCAGAGGGGGCCTGGGCAGGGTAGGAGCAGTGTTGGTGGTGGCAAGTGGATAGCTGTGGATGGAGGCACTGGGATTTGCTGATGGGGTGGATATAGGGCAGAGTGGTGAATGGGGGTGCTGGAGGGAGAAGCAGGCTTAGTGGCAAAGCAAGAGTTGAATTTGGCCATGAGGAGGTGAGAGAGCCAGGAGGTATGGACAGGACGACCAGAGCTGCGGGCGGTGATAGCTAGAGGTCAGACTGAGTCTCCTTTGTCCCACATGCTGCGCTCTGGGGGGACATGGGGAGTGAGCAGTGGTGGACAGCTGGGCTGGCTGCTGGGTCAGTCTGGGGCTGTGGAGTGGGCAGCGATGTGCCTGGAGGCAGGGCCTCAGCACGGGGGATGATGGGCAGATGCTGTCACACCATTGTGCTGGGCCAGTGGCAGATCTCTCTCCAGACAAGACCACAGTTTGTGTAGCTCAGGGCTTTGACAGATGGACCTTCTGGGGTTGTATACTCAGCGTGCAGACGGCTTTATTGTTCCAGGCACAGGAAGGAAGAGTGTCACTTCACAGAGGAGCCCGCCTGCTGGTGTCTGCCCACTGTCCCTCCTTCTGCCTCACAGCCCTCCTTTTGGGGCTGGGTGTGACTGACTTGCTCTCTTCCTGTTTCTAATTCTGCCCTCCTTCTAAAATGGGCAGATTGACCCCAAAGGCTGCCGGGAGATGGGCGGGGGCTGGGAAGTGGGGCTGTGTCTGCCCCATTCCTGAGAGACCCCAGAGTAAGCAGAGTCTGGCACCAAGTGGGCAGTGCAGGGGCATTTAGGGACTAAGTGAAGGATCCAGTGTGTGAAATACCTCCCACACCAGGATGAAATGGCCAGTCCACTGTGCAGCAGTGTGGTCCAGGCAGGGGAGCCACGGACAGCCTGGAGGACAGTGGCCAGCAAGTCAGTGCCGCCTCCTCTTAGCCCTGGTCCTCTCCCTGAGTGAGCAGCCACAGGCCCTGCTCACGCTGGCCCCAGGAGCTTACGTCCACTTTACAAGGAAGCTCTACAGCTGCAAATTCTCTCAGCCAGAAGTGACCCTGGGGACGCCTCATTTCCAGACGAGAAATGGGCCACCAAGGCCATGCCTCTCGACGGGGCCTGGCAGGCTGCTCTCTTCCCCGTGACGACCTCCATCTGCTACCAGCACGGCATGCGCCCAGGCCCAACCCCTGAGCTGAGTCAAGGCTTCCTCCTTCTTGTGCCCCCTCATCTGCTCTGGCCCTCTTCATCTTCTCCCCTGTGTCCCAGACCCCAGCCTGGGGGCCTGCCCCATGGTTCAGTGGGTAACTGATTTTGGCCCCACGTCTCTGCTCCCCAGTCTGAATTTTCCTGCTGCTCCCGGCGGGGCACAGTGCTTTGGACTGTGCACGTTAGCAGAAACTGTAGATGTTGGTTTCATTCTGAACTTCAGCTTCATGGCCTCTGAGTCAGGTCTGTTCCTCTGAGAAGCAGACACCCCAACACGGTTATGGGTTAAATTGTGTCCCCCCTAAATTCATATGTAGGAGTCCTATCCCCCAGTACCTATCCCAGTACCTCAGAATGAACCTTGTTTGAAAACAGGATTTTTAAAGTGGTAATTAAATTAAAATGAGGTCCTTAGGTGATCCCTAACCCAATATGACTGGTGTCTTTATAAAAAGGGGACATTTGGACCTAGAGACAGACATGCATAGAAGGAACCATGTGAAGACACAGAGAGGATGGCCATCTGCAAGCCAAGGAGAGAGGACTGGAGCTGGTGCTTCCCTCATAGCCCTTGGGAGGAACCAACCCCACCCACAGCCTGACCCCGGGGTTCCAGGTTCCAGAGCTGTGAGACAATGCATGTCTGTTGTGTAAGTCTGCCCTTAACAGACTAATGCAGACACACAAGAGAGTTATCCGGGGGTAACAGCTGTGAGGAATAAAGAGGAGAAGCAGAGCAGGTGGGGGGGCATTCAGCCCGTGCTGGGACCTGACCTGTGAAGGCGAGGGAGGAGAGAGCCACGCTGGAAGAGGCCCGGCTGCAGCTCCAGCACGCTCAGGTTCCAGGCTCCTCACCAGAGCTCTCCCCGAGATGAGTGGGGGGGACCCCATCATCTCTCATTTGCTGGGACCAGTTCCTTGGGAAGCTTGAGCTCAGACCTGGTGGGGGCTCCAGGGGGCAGCAGCAGGGAATCTGAGATTGGAGAGTGCACCCCCAGGGCAGGCAACCCGGCTTCCCTCTGCCGGCCTCTCCCCAGGAGGCAGCGGAGGGCGTGTCTGCCTGCCCAGGGGCATCGTATCTTCTTATGCCTGCATTGTCTGGGTCCCTGCCTTGCTCAGCCACCTCTGACTGCCCCCATCGTGTAGGGAGGTAGTCCTAACTCCTCCACCAGGCACACAAGGGCCCCCACAGTGCTCCCCACTCCCTTACTCACATAGCTATGTCCTCCCTGGCGCGCACCTCTGCCCCAGCCAGGCCTGCTCCTTGTGCCGGCTGCACGGGTTTGTCTAACTCCTGTTGTCATCCCGCTTGGATTCACTGTAATTCTGGCAGCTCAGCATCCTGGCCCCAACCCAGTCCCTCCACACCATCCACGGCACAGTCATGCTCGGCCCCCGGCTGTCTCCCTTCTCTCGGTTTCTGGAGCACCCACCACTGAGTAGCACTGCCCTGTGTGCTGGCCGTCCTCTGTGGCGCCGTCTAATGCTCAGATCACGAGGTGAGGACTTGGAAGAGGAGGTGCGGCCGCTCACGTCGGGCAGGTCTGCACACGGCTGCAGCAAGGCTCACGGGTGATCTTTCCTGGTTTGGGCCCTGAGGCCCTGAAATAGAATTTTGCAAAAACCGTCAATTCTGGACATATTTCTCCAGAGTAGCCTTACATTCCATTCATTTTTCTTGTGGAAAAAACCACTCAAATGAAGTGGCTCAAAACTGCCACCATTGTAAGCACAGCCTGTGGGTCAGGAATCCAAGCAGACTCTGCTGGGTGGGTCTTCTGTTCCCCGGGGAGTCAGTGGAGCCGTTCCACGGTGGTCGCTGGCTTGGGTCAGCCTCATGCTTTCGTATGGCACTTTGCTGGGGATGCTGGATGTCCCAGCCCAGGGGGCACTGGTGACTGGAGTGCCCAGGTGAGGCCTTTCCAGAACAACTGTCTCTGGCAGCTCGGGGCTCTAACGGCCAGTGTCCTATGAGGCCCAGGCAGAGCCGTCATCTTCCCAAGACCTCAGCTTGGAAGTCCCCGAATGTCATGTCAACTATTCTCTTGGTCAGGCAAATCACTAAGGCCAGCTGGTACTCAGGCGGGGGAAGGAGACCCCAGTGCCCAGTGAGGAGTGGGAGATACTGAGGTCAGCAGACGGAATAAGCAAAGGAGGCGTGTGTGCATCCAGATAGATGCATGTGGGTGTCCAGGGTAGTTCCAGGGTCCTTGAACCCTAGGGACTAGGCACCAGGTGACCCCCTGGAGCTGTGTTGCCCACTGCCCTGGCCCACTGGATACACTGTTATATGAGAGCCATCAACTGTCGTCCTGTTGGAACCACTGCACTTTGGAGTCTCTGGTGGGGGCAGCTCAGCTTGTCCTCTATTCATGCGCAGGGCAGGAGGGACTTGGTGCTTTAGGAAGACGGACTTGGCAGGGCCACGAAGAGTGAGCTGGAAGACAGAGCCAAAAATCAAGGAGGTAGCCCTGTCTGTCCTTCCCACCCCCGTCTTGGCATCTTCTATCCAAGTGCCTGTGACTTGACATCGAATCTTGGATTCTTACTTGGATCACCGAAGTCTGCAGTCCTTTTTCCCATTGTTTGAGGGAAGTTGGATATTCAAATCCATATAACAGAACTGGGAGACAGGCCCTGGCAGAGACCAAAAGTGCTATTTTTGAGGATTTGGGCTCATTATCTCCAAATTAGTTACAGTTAATTAGCTTCAGCTTTCCAGAGTCTGTTTCATCATCCATAAACCAGGGAGAGGAAGCTGCTGATGGAGGCCCATGCAGATCCAAGTCCTGCTTCCTAGGAGAGCTTTCCAAGGCTTTGGGGTTAATCTGACTGCATGCCAGTAACTAGAGGGTGGTGCGAAGAATCAGGAGGCCCAGCCCTGCAAGACGGCATAAAGCCAGCACTCAGCACGGTGAGAGGAAATTCTGTGCACTGCAGTGGTTTGAGGCAGGTGGAAGAAGACCTGGGGTCGGGTGCGAAGGGCTGGGCTGAGGCCTCCCCACCCTCACCGCAGACTCGCTGCTGAACTGGGAGGTCAGTTAACCTCTCTGGGGACTTGTGCCCCCTCCTGTAAAGTGGGGCTGTTAACAGCAGCTCTCCCCGCACCTGCCACCTTGGTCTTCTGAGAAAGCACTTTGTACATGGTCGGTGTGACGTCCTAGTGACAGGCACGGACTGTGTTGCATCTTTCTGGCCCAGTGTGTGGGGGCCTTCAGGGCATGCTTAGTCTCCTGGGTCACCCCAGACCTCTCTCCTGCCCTTTCCCTCATGCAGAACATAAGGAAGGGCATGATGGAAAGAAAGCAGGTCAGGTCTTCACTGGCTGTGTGATCTTCAACAAGTTACCTCACTTCTGGAGCTCAGTGTGCTCGTCTTTAAAGTGGGCACAGTAATAACCACCTTGCGGGATTATTGTAGCATCAGGGTGATGTATGAAGGAGATAGACTGGCTAGGTGCTTGCACATAGCGGGCGCTCAATAATGAAGACCTAGAACCATGTACCTATACCTGTTCCCACAGAAAGGAGAGGAGGGCTGTGGAGCCAGCCCAGCGTGTGAGAAAGCCCAGAGAAGGCCCACTGACTGCCCTAGCCCTTTCGGGCTGCCTTAGGAGCACTGGAGACTTGCAAACAACAGGAATTTATGTCTCCCCGTTCTGGAGGCTGGAAGTCCGAGGTCAGGGTGCTGGCACGGTCAGATGAGGGCCTCTTCCAGGTTGCAGACAGCCATCTTCTTGCTGTGTCCTCACTGGGTGGAAGGGCCAGGGGGCTCTCTGGGGTCTCTGTTTTAAGGCACTAATCCCATTCCCGAAGGCTCCGCCCGTATGACCTCCTCATCTCCCAAAGGCCCCTCCTAACAACACCACATTGGGCATTAGGTTTCAATGTACGAATTTCAGGGGAACACAGATATTTAGATCATAGCACTTACATTTTTTTTTTTGGCAAGAGCAAGGCTGATGGTATTTTCCAAAATTGGTCCCAGCAAAATTTCTGGTCCCACATGCTCTTCCCAAACCTCGCCACTCACCATCATAAACCAGATCCTACATCCCCTCCCCTCACATCCCAGGCGGACTTTGTGCCGCCTCAGTGAACAAAGTGTGGTGGACATAAGTGACCCTGTGTGACTTTCAGGACTAGGTTGTAAAAGGGCTTGAAACCTCCGCCTGGATCTCTTGAGTCCTGTGCCCTGGGTGACTGAAGGAAGTCCAGCCACCCCAAGGCTGCCACGCTACAGAGACCACGTGGAGAGATGCTAGGAGAGCCCACACTGATGAGCACCCCCCCAACCCGGGCACCAGACAAGGAGCCTTCTGATGGCTCCAGCCCAGCCCAGCCCCAGCTGTCATTGAATGGAGTGGACAGGAGATGTCCCTGCTGGGCCTACCCAGATGCATACCTGAGCAAAGTAAATGTTGCTGTTTACGTGTCTGAGACTTGGGGAGGTTTGTTAGGCGGCAATACCTGACGGGAACACAGGAATCTCAGAGGCACGATCGTGAACGGCTTTCTAATGTGCCAACATGGTACACTTCTTCCCAAATGCAACTTTACGCAGAGGCATAGTGGATGATTTGAAGGACAAGGGGGAGTTCTCTGGCATCAAAATATTATTCCCACCGGCCTTTGCTGATGTGTTCATTATAACCTGTAGTTTCACTCGCTGGGCTGGAGCATTTCACTCTATTCTGGCCCCAGTTCCTGAACACTGTAGCCAGTCATTTACACTTTAGCATGACTGAGTGTAGGGTGATCTTTTCAAAGCAGGGGCCCTGGGTGCCTGGAGAGGAGCATGAGGAGCCTGGGGTGTGGTGCTAGGGGACCTCAAGGATGGGGTGTGATAGACCTGAGCATTGCTTTTGCACCTCCCAACATTCCCTAGGCTGCCCAGAGTCTCCCAGTTTTGGTCAAAGCCAGGGCCCCCTTTGATGGGAAAGCTGCTTCGAAGCCCTCACTCGGCATCCACGACTGTCCACACCCACTCACTGCCACCTGGGGCTCCCTCTGCCCAGAGTCAAGCCAGGGCTTTTCTGAAAAATCCTTCATGGCCCACAGGCTCAGGGACCACCCCTCCCGGGCATCAATGTCCTGCTCACGTGTCCCCATGGACCTGCTCTCGTGGGAGTTCTCACTCTTGGCTGTCCCCTTCAGAGAGGCAACGGATTTGCTTCAAACTTCCTGCTTCTGATCTCTTGAGTGAGCTGCCATTCACACTGCACTCGGCCCCTCGCCTGCCCTGCCGACCGTCCCACCTCACGTGGCCTCAGGTGTCTCTCTGGCTCCCACTACCTGCTCTGTGCTCCAGCCTGTGGCCCCACCAGATGGTGAGTGTCTGCCCTACTGCAGAGAGGCCTCAGGCCAGGGCACAACCTGTTTCCCCTCTGCCAAACTGGTTGCTTTAAGACACCACACAACGGGATGCAGTTGCTGCTAGGGGACACTCTCAAAATCGCAGCCTGATGAGGCCCTGCAGGGTTAGAATAGTCCGTTCGGAAGTCCTGGGTTCAGCCTGTGGTAAGAGCCAGGCTGGGGCGCCCCTGGCAGGCATCCATGCTGCCATGCTGGTGGGCGAGCAGCTGCTATTCCAAGCCCCCTCGTTTCCCCTGCCTTCCTCCCTCCTCCCCAGGGACCCTTCTCCCCGAGAGCTCCCTACTGCCTGCAAGGGCTCAGACCCGCTCCAGCTCTGAGGGGGTGCTTATGCCCAACGGCTGGTAAGTGTCTTTCATAGGACCCCTGGATATCAGCAAGGTCATGCCCACAAAACACCAGGTTCCCTGATGAAAATCCCTCGGACTCGCGGTGGCCTACGGCCCCAACACCGGCAGTGAAGCCATCTCCACTTTGTTCCAGAAAGATGCCTGAACACAAGTCTTCACTTGTGGTTTTGGCAGCTTCCCCAAGACCATCATGAAAGTAATGCTGTTCCCTTCAAACGCCAATATGTAATGTGATTATGGCCCCTCCCCTCCTAGGGCCTCTAAGAGGCCAGACTTTAAAAGGAAAACGCCTGGAGTGAAATGATTGAGACCGTGAAAGGCGCGTAGCCTGTGATCTGCACCCCACTAAATTCAATTGTGCCTGCCCAGGGGCAGGTGTCCCCAGGGGGTCACACATGGATCAGCTGGCTTGAAAGTAACAGTAAACGATCACATAAGCATAAGCCAAGTTCGTCCCACGCATGCAGGGTGTTCAAGGTCAGCATGACCCTCACTGCTGGAGAGAGAAGGGCCGTAACGGCGCAGGAGAAGAGCTGTGGAAAGTGCATGAAGGGCGGCTCTGCAGTGTTTAGAGTCGCAGGCTCATCTGGGTCCACGCCTTTCTTTTCCAAATGGGGAAACTGGCCCCAGAGAGCTGAAGTCTCCCGGTTCCCTCAAGCCCAGCAGCCCTTGTCCGAGCGACTGGTGCACGGTCCCGAGGGAGGGGCAAGCTGGACGAAGACTCCGGAAGCCAAAGCCCAGATCAGGAGACCAGGGGCCGGTCAGCGAGGTAACCTGCAAACACAACCACCTCACTTGGAGCGGTCTGCTGGTGGACAACTCTGAGGCACCTTCACACCACGCGCAGAGGTGCCCGGCAGGACTGAGCCTGTGGCCCCTGGTGGCAGCTCATGCACCCATCTGGGTTGGCTCCTCATTTCCCCACACCCCAGTGCTACCTCCTGGCTCACCTCCAAATATCCTGCAGGCACTTGAAGCCCTAATAGGGGAACCAAACCCACACCACTTCCATCAGAGGGTAGACGGGGGCCTTCAGAAGCAAGGCTGAGGGCCAGGTGGCTGGGGTCAGTGTGGCCCCCAAAGCTTTCCTGCTGTTCCCTTTGAGTCTCTTGCTTGACGTCACATAGCTAGCACGAGGCAGAGAGGGGATTTGAAGCAGATCGCTGAGCTGTGAAGCCAACACTGTTTGCCATTCCAGGGAATGGTTTCCCTGAATGCACATGTACACGAGTAGAGAAAGTCACTGAAGACCCATGATGCTAGAGAAAACGGGCGTGACTGTGACTGGGGTGTGGACTTGGCTGTGGGGAGCGGGACATGCACTGAGTCACCAGCCAGGCCTTCCTGAGCATGCCCAGATGATCCAGTAGCACAACAGAATTTTGGAAATGATGGCAGCTGCTTGTGCAAGAAATTCCTGTCTTCTGTAAGTCCATTCTCTTAATTATCCCAGGCAAGAGCATTATACTGGGAATCAAGAGACTGGAGTTAGAGTTCTGACCCAAGCTATAAATATGCTGTGTGACCTTGGGTGGCTTGCTTGATCTCTCTGAGCCTTCAATTCTTTACAAACTACATAGTATTAAAGAAAGAAAGAAAGTGGGGCTGCTTCTTGGAAGATGTCCTCTCCTGGATTTGGAGATGCAATGTTTATGTGGATGCCCAGAAATGCCGTGGTCCCGACTATAAATTATCCCACAGCCAAGATAACCACCTCAGGGTTCACTCGAGTTTGGACTTTTGATGTTTATTCTGGGAAAAGTTTGGGGGAAATGACTGTAGTCAATCACCCTCACACACGATAAAGACAGCCATTTTTCAAAGAAAACTGAGTTCTAGTCAAATTAATAAGCTTAATGTAAATAATTAACTTATTGGAGGAGAATTTATCAATTTCCTTTGATCTTCATTTGGAACATTAGTAGAGAGAAGTTGATGTTTTTGGGTTGATTTTTTTCCTTGCATTAACTATAATGCTCCCAAAGTGACAGATATTTCAGGAAAGTTGGAGGCTAAAACTTCAGATATAGTAAGAAATCCCAGCATCTAGCTGAGTGTCTCACAGACCTCAGTGTCAGATTCAGAGGTGACTGCTTGGGGGAGTCCATGTTCTGCAGAAGTTTCAGGCGCGGCCAGTCTGTGGTGCTAACGCACAAGCAGGGACAGGATCGAGCCTGCAGTGCAGCTCAGACCTGCCAGGGCCCCTGCAGCCCCCATTCCCTTTGTAGGGCCAGACAGAACTGCTTGCTCGGTGGCAGGAAAAGCCAGGAGCAGCCCTCCGGGTTACAAGACGCTTCCTCATCAAGTGAGGGCCATGTGGGGCTGCAGCGATATGCTGGCAAATGGGGGTTCCCAGTGATTCAAACAGGGGAGAGGGGCCTGAACCCCGAATGCACGAGAAGCTGCACTGTGAGCCCCCCCAGGCACTCTGCTGGTTGAGGTTTCCTTTCAGCAAATGGCAGTTCTGTCGTCACACTGAACGCGGTTCCCACTCCCCTGGGACAGCATGCCTGTGGCCCCTCTCACGTCGGAGTCATGGTCTTGCTGCACTGAACCTGCTGAGCGCTGCCGCCGCCACGGCCGCCCCTCTGCCTCTCTGCACACCTGTGCCTCCTTCCGCCTGGAATCTCACTGGAGCCCGCTTACCTGGCAGAGCACCTGGCGCATCGTGGAAACTTGTCAGTGCTTCTGGAAGCTCTGGGAGAGCACATAAAGGGGTGTGTGTCAGAGAGGCCCAGCTGTTCACACCACCCAGGGTGTGTTTTCCACAGCGCACAGCGGACATATTTTCCCAGAGTATTTCAGAGTAGTTTGGGTCAAAGTTGTTTCAAATAACTTGCCTGGCACTTAAATTAGTCCTTTTCTGCTTTGCCCCTTGGTCTGTGGTGTGAGGGCCTGTTTATTACTGCAGAGCTCTTGTGTCCTGGTTTGAGGAGAAAAAGGTTTCAGGTCACCTTTCAGCACCCCCGCCCTCCGAGCCCACCATGGAACACGCCGTGATGACTAATGACTGACTTGGGCTGGTCGCCCCCCCTGAGCAAGTTCCTCCAAGTGACGAAAACGAAGAGCAGAGCCTGCCGCACACTAACAGAACAACTTGCCCGTGGTCCACCGGGGCCTCAGCAAAGGACACAGTTTTTACTCAGCAGGTGGCCACAGAGTCTGAACTGGCCAGTTTCTACCACGCACCAAACTTATATACCGTAAAGGGAATAATCAGTGGGGAGAAAACCCAGTTTTCCCTGAGGGCCTGAAGCTAGGGGTGGGGACCGCCTGAGTCAACCCTGCTTCCGCCTCCCTTCCCCACGGGCTGCACTTTCTAAGTGGAGGTCACAGCGAGTGCCACGAGGGTTGTGAATTCTCAAGATGCTTTAGGGAAACCAACTAAGAGATATTCAAGGTCCGATGTCTCAGGCGTCCCGTTTTCTCCTGAGGCCAGGCGTGGATGTTTACCTGAGGACCTGCAATGAGTGCCAAGTGTGGTCACCGAGGTGTGGCAGGGAGAACACGCCAGAGGAAGCTGGGAAATTGGGACTTGCAACCTCAGAAAAACAGGGCTTTCAATCTCAGACCCATCCTAGTATGCCAGACACATGCTAGACGGAGAACAGAAACTGGATTTTATAAGAAGGCGGCCCCTTCCGGCCTCTGTGCTCACAGGGGCGCCCGCAGTGCTGGCCGGAAGCTGGGACACAGGCAGCATCGCCCCCAAACTGCTCCAGGTCAGGATGCTGTGGTACAAACCTCCAGTTACAAATTCTCATTTTCTTTCCAGTTTTAAAAATGTATCATGTATACTTAATATAGAAAGTTGGAAAAGAAACTACTTGGGACGAAAAAGTCATCTATATGCCACCACCTGGAGGACTCCCTGCTGGCGGACGGGTGGATTTCTGTGCAGTTTTACACATGATTGAGGTTATTCTGCAGAGAGTTTTAAACCTGGAATGTTAAAAGATAAACATTTCCCTCTACATAAACTCTTTGTGAACATAATTTATACATAATACATCATCATGTGGTTACGTGATAGTTTACTTAACTAGACTATTATTGTTAGATTACTACAAAACCCCATTTTTTGTTGTTTCAATAATGTTTCCATGATATTAATGAAGAACACTGGTTTTGTCATTCAGATGTTTTCCTTAGGGTAGATCCCCTTAAGAGCAATTATTTGTAGAAAGCATAAAGGATTTTAAGCATGAGTACATACCTGCACACATGTGCACAGGACACCCACACACACACACACTTCTGGGATTCTGGTTTGGCTTCTGGTGCTGACCAGATGTTCAGCTTGGTCAGGTCACTTAATCTTTCTGGACCTTATTCTTTGCATTTGTGAAATGAGAGGTCAGAGCAAATGACTGCCAGATTCGCTCCAGCTGGAGCGTGGAAACGATTGTTCACAAAAGGCTTCGCATGGCTCTTTCCCTGGCTGACTTGAACCATGCATGTAAGCAAGTGTCTGCACCTGTGCCCCGAATGTTTCTGAGTAAGCTCCTCCAGCTAAACGTCTCCTTCTGTGTACACTCAGTGGATGTGCATTTGTTCATAAATGACAACTAGGACTACTGTCAATCCATGTATTAAAACTTAGTAAAGTTTAGTTTTTGTCTTATTTTTCAGTTAGAAGATAACAAAGCCACCGGCTTGTGCTCCCTGCCGTGTGACCTCAGTGTTGCTGACATCTCCCGGATTTTCTGAAGCAGTGACCCTCGTTCCTCAAGTCAAATGTCGAGGCCATGGGTATGGGAAAGGCGGTGGCTTTAAAATCACAACTGAAGATTATAAACGAAAAGCCCGATTCTATTGCACATTCTCGAGTGTGGAAGATCGAGTTAGGCGTGCTCTGGCCTTTCCAAACCTCCCCTCCTCTCAGACCATGAGTACGGCTCAGGATGGCTGGCCTTTGTGACATTGCCCATCCTAGTGAGATGGGTTTCAAGTGGGTGCACTGCTGGCTGGCATGGCAGGACATATTGATGGTCATTTGATATTTCCCATGGCCCCTTTTCTTCCTCTTTTGACCCAGTTTTTTCCACAAGGCCCTGTATGAAGGGCTAGAAGTGAAAGAATTATCCAAAATTCCCCAGATGCCTCACTTTAAACCTGAAAGAGAAACAGTTTAAATCAGATAATGTACAGGAGCTACAAGGTGTCAGTGGACGTGTGTGGTTGTGGATTTGTGAGTATGAATTTGGGGAGCCCCACTGACCAGCTGCAGAGCAGGGAGCCCACACTCCCACTAACATGTGGGAGAGGTGGGGGATTTCCTTTCTCCCAGGGGCTTGGAGTCACCCCCTCTAAACTCTGGACTCCAACCACCCATGAGAGGTCCCCGGGGCCTGACGCCCCGCCCCGACTCAGCTCTCCTCAGACCGTTCCCCGCAGCTCTGTGTGTTGAGGGCCTGGGCACCTCCTCCACAGCCCCAGGAGCGGGAGCCGTGCTCATCCCCACTGTAGGGCGGAGCCCACCTGACAGAGGTGCTGCTGGAGGCTGACGGAATCCACAGAAGCTCTCCTAGCTGATGAGGAATCCTAGGTCAGGTGCGAAGCTGAGGGCCGGGAGATTCGATACACCTGCTCCAGGTCGACAGCAGGTGAAGCAGGTGTGGGCTGTGGTGAGGCTGAGAACAACTAAGGGCTCCTGACGCAACCATGTTCAAAAATTGTTCCCACCTTCCCAGCATCGTGGAGTTAGATCTTATTAATACCTTACCTGGCGTCATTGGAAACTGAGGTTCAGAGTGGAAGCAAGCCTCCCCCAAAGTTATTAAATCGACACCAGCCTCATGATAACCCAGCATTTCTGCCTTCTAATCTAATCATCTTTCTCAAAATAGATTTTTAACAAGTGACATGATGAGAGGACAATTACGTAGTGAGTGGAGCCCTAGGGTAGGGCAGGGCAGGCCCCGGAGGCCAGCGGGCTGCAGCGCTCACACTGAGCCATGCATGCAGCCCGGCTCACGACATATGACGAGGTTCCTGGGCGACAGGACATGTGTGGTTTCCAGGTTATCTCACGAGCTCTTGTCACCACTTCCTGCCACAGCCTCCGGTCAATTGCCTGGGTGGTCAGCAGTGGTCCTTGGGCAGGAGAACCGGTTCCTAAAGCACCCAGCAAGGCCAGGCTGGCCCCGCAGTCAAGCTGAGGGACAGGCATTATGTGTGCTCTAAACAAGAGCCGACGGGCAAGGCTGACACGATTTCCTGCCCTTCGTTCTGAGTGAGCAATTGGACAGGCTTCCTGCAGTCGCTCCTTGCACCAGCAGAGGAAAACCCTGGACTTCCATATCAGGCGTGAACTGGAGCCCAGGAGCTGAGCTGCGCTGGCTGTGTCCTCCACACCAGTCTGAAGAGGTGAACAAAAACGGCGGCCTCGCGCAAACACAGTCTCATTGCTGTGCGCACATCTGTCACTGCAGCTCAGCGCCAAACGTCCCATCAGTGACAGTGACGTCTCTATTTCGCAGGCTACCCCTGCTCTGCACATGGGGTTCTCAGAGCCGGAGGCTCGTGCACTGTGTGCCGGAGCCTGCTTGTGAGGCCGATTGTAGAATCTCGGGGAATTGCACAAGCTGGCTGTTCAATACGGCCATTGTTAAAAATAAACTATGTAAACATAATTAAGTAAATTATATGCAAACAAAGGTAATGAACATTCAAAACTTACGATCCTGATTATTTTTATGGCAATCTGTGCTCTTGAGGTTACTAATGACTATGGTATCTGCGTGGTGGAAATACGGTGGGATAGTGTGCTACTCCACGCTCAGTGACGTCATTCGACAGATTGAAATCAGCCCCGATCGAGGTGTTCACACCACGGAGAGAGGCAAGTGCAATAAGTAGGGGCATTCTTCTCTGGAGAGCAGGTAGTTAGTAATTGACCAGGAACCCCCGAGAAGAGGCTCACGGGTCATTGCTGTGCCTTCTAGCACCCAGCCCAGAGTGGGGCACTTGGGGGCCAGGTGTTCCCCAACAGCTTCTTCCAGAGAAGCCCCTCTGAGCTTTCTCTGAGGAGGCGCCCAGCTGAGATACTTGCAGATCCATCTCCACTGGTGTGGTGACCACTTCAGCTAGTCCCTGGCCCTGCCTGCCTATCCCATGTTGCTGGACCTCCCGCTCCAGGAGTCAGGGGCCAGGTGGTGTTGGAAAGGCAAAGAGCCCCAAGTTCAAAGCGCACCTCGGCCACGACCTTGGCTCAGGAGACTGGTGCCTACATACCCCAGTCTCCTCGTCTGTTAACGGGATGACCCTAGGACTCCCTTCGTAGGGTTGTTATGAAGATAAAAAGACATGAAAAGGAAATGATCCAGGTGGTCTGTTACCTTGGGCCGAAGCCCTGGCTCCCCTCACAGGCGCTGCCTTAACCTGTCTGAGTTGGCCTTACCTGGCTTCCAAGGGTGTGAGGGGGTGCCAGAGGTGAGCAAGCCCGGGGGCCAGCTGGGTCCAGCACACTGCAGGGGTAGCACTTGGTTGAGCAGTGGACGGGGGGTAAACTAGAGGACAGGGATGGGTCCCCGAATTTGGCATCCAGTGTGTACTTCAGCAGGCCTGGATAGTAGCAGAGGTAAAAGTGTTGTTTGACCAGGAAACTCTGGAGAGGCAAATGTCAATGAAATTGTCCCATGGACACTGCTGATGGAGGGCACAGGACAGCTGGGCCAGCCTCCACCCCTCATGGGCTCTGGAGCCAAATCAACACAGAAACCCTCATTCTGCATTCTGCCTCCGCCCTCTACCCTCCGCCCGCTGCCTTCCACCCCTGGGCCCTGGCCTCATCTCATAGCCGCCTGCCTCCTTGGCCATCCCAGTGTCTGGTAGTTTCTGTCCACTGGGAGCTGACAGTAATTGGGTCCTTGAGTCAGCACTCAGTTTCTGAACCAAAGCAAACAGAACATTTCCCAAACACCTTTTTATTTCAACAAAATCTCCCTTCATTCTGAAGGGAGATTTTGCAGAGACAGGCTGTTATCCAAGAGGCCATTATAAAAGTCAGAACAATTAAATAAAGAGGAAACTGAAGAGTTACAAGCAGTCTGGGAAGAGAGAGAAGCTTTTTCACAAACATTACTTGACTCCGTCTGAAGCCATCTTCAGTCACTCCTCATTTCATGTAACGAATGTGCTGCAGCGCAGTTGGCCACACAGATTTGTTTCTTCCGAGTAAATTCAATTCCTCCACTCACATCTATGTTTACTTGTAGGGAAAGTTTTTGTGGGAAGAAACAATCAATCCCTTTAACTCCAGTCTTAGAGGTCAGTGCCTTTGCTAAGCTTTTCCTTGCAATTTTAACTTTTTATTATGGACATTTTCAATCGCATGTAGAAGCCAAGGGAATGGTGCAACAATAATCAATAGTATAATGACCACAGTGTGCCCGTCACCCAGCTTCAACAAGCTCACGGCACGGCCCCTCTCATTTCATCGGCAGGCGGGCACTGGGCCATTCCCCCAGCCAGTTGTTTAGAATCAAATCCCAGACAGGAGAATAGTTTATCTGAAATATTTCAGAAGATATTGCTGATAGAGAAAGAATCATTTAAAATACGTAGTCCAATAGCTTTAACATACCTGAAAATGAGAATCATCATCCACTATCCAGTTAGGGTTCCAATTACCCTAATTTTCCTATGATCAATTTTTATAACGTTTGAATCGGGAACCAAATAAAGTGCAAAATCGCAATTGGCTGACGCCTCCTCAGCCTCCTCAGGCTCCCTGCTCGCTCTGGTTAAAGAAGCTGGTTTGTCCTGGAGACTTCCCACGGTCTGGATTCTGCTGGTTGCATCTCCACGGTGTTTTTCCTGTGTCCTCCTATCCTCTGGATTGTCTGAAAGCGGACAGTTAGACCCAGGAGGGCGACCAGCTTCGGGAATGGATTTGTGTATTTGCGATGCCACTTCATAGGAAGTGTGGGGCGCTGCCGTCAGGAGGCGCGGGATGTCTGCTTGCCTCTCTTTTGGCTTTGGTAGCAGCCATTGATGATCATTGCCATTACTTGATCAGGGGCAGCAAAGTAGTGATATTTTAACTCTATTATTACTATCTCTTTTATTAGCTGGCATGTTTTCATAGTGAGAAAATCAGCTTCATCAGCGACTGTGTTGCCCTAAGGTGCAGCTCCTCCAGGAAAGGCAGGAGAAGTGCTTTGTTCTGGCCTTTTAGTCATCTTTTCTTTTTTTTTAAATGTAGGTGTTTCTCTGGAATTCTCCAAAGGTGGAAGTATCAGTTTTCTACTGCTGTGTAACAGTGACCGCGGACTGAGCTGCTGACGACAACATGCTTTTCTTATCTCACAGCCTCTGTGGTCAGGAGCCTGAACACCGCGTAGCAGTGGGGCCTCTGGAGCCTCAGGGTCTCACTGGGCGGCAGTCAGGGTGTGGGCCAGGGCTGCGGTCTCATCTACGGGGTCAGCGGGGCAAGGATCTGCTTCCACGCTCACTCAGATTGTGGGCAGAATTCATTTCCTTGTGGTTAGAAGACTGAGGGCCTGGCTCCCGGAGCAGGGGACTACGGGCCACCCTGGAGTCTGTCCGCTACTGTCTAATAATTTGGGGTTTTTTTCAGTTTGTTTTTAATATCATTATGAACTTAGATACTTTGACAACATTTTTGATGTCTTTCATTCCATGCTTACTTTTTGAATAAAGAATCCTTTGTTACCCAGCACAAACTTCTTCTTTTCACCTTATTTCAAAAACATATATTTTTGTCCCCCAAACTTTCCTCCACCTCCCTCTGGATGCCACATAAGCACACGGCGCCATTGTCCCGGTGCATTTCCCCAGTGCATTCACTGCCGCTTCAATCAGAATCACCTGCGGTGCTACGTAGAAGGGCTGGTGTCCCTGCTCCAGCCCCCACGAGTTGGCTCCTGTGGGTCTGGAGTGGCGGCCTGGCATCTGTCTCCTGGAGTCACCACCCGGTCATCCTGATGCTAATGTTTGAGAACCTCTGACGTAATATTCCCCAGCATGAACATTCCTAAAATGTGAGGCATGGGGCTATGAAATAAATGGGACTGGGTTGTTCATTTTCCTAACTTTAGTTCCACAGAGAAAATACCACCTAGCTGGACCTACCAGAACCATTGTCTCATCAATTTCTCCCTTAGGGAGGTAACTAGTACTGAGGCAGAGATAGTTACTATGAAATACCTTGGGGAGAATTGTGTCAGTTTCTACGTGCCCAATTTCTCTCCAGGAGGAAAGGACCTGCTGCGAGCAGAAGGAGGCGTGTTGCTCTCTGTTAAAACACTGGGCTGAATTCTACCATCAGAGAAGATTTTCTAGTGAAGTGTAGTCATTTTAAAAAAGGACATGACAAAGCCAGAATGAGCCATCCTACAGAGAAACCACTGTCGCACTAAAGATGGGCCAAAGTGAAGACTGATGGGTCCCGAGAGTCTCTCTCCGATGTGGGGTTTGCAGACAGGGATGGTCAGGTCATCCCTTGAGAGCAGCCTGCAAGGCTCATCGTTCCACTTCCATCGGTGTCACTGTCACAGGCACTCTGAGCTCCAGGCGGCGGGAGGCAGCCGCAGGGGGTCTGCGCGGTTCCCTGTCCCTCCAGGCACCAGTCTCGTCACTCACACTGATATTTCCAAGAAAGCCTTTAAGTCACCAGGGAGTCACAAGCCAAGGTGACTTCCAGAGCAGGGGACACGAACCCGTGGGTAAGGAGTGCCGAGGCGGGCAGGGTCTGTCACCTAAAGCTCCGTGCCTGGCCAGCCTGGGCCAAGACTGGCAGGCGGGCACTGGGGCTTCTGAACCCCGGCCTCTCCTCTGCGCCCCCTTCACCCACTGTTGGTGCCCACAGCCCTTCCCTAGTCGGTCCCTGAGGTGTTTGGGGCCTGAAGCAAGAGCACAAACAGAAGCCCATTTACGACGGGTTTCAGTATGTACACTTCCTAAGTCGAGGTAACAAGCTGTTAAACAAAACATGGGTCATCCTACTATCTTGAGAAATACACCTGCCTAACTACCGGGAGGCCCGGGTCTGAGCAGAGAGCTCTCCGACTCCTCTGCCTTCCTGGGTGGAAGTGGAGGCATGGGCAGAGCTAGTCCTGGCCCTCGGCCCATGGCTGCCTCTCTGCTCCTCCCACTCAGCTGTCCTGCACCTCGAGGGGTCTGCTGTGCATGTATGTGACAATCCAGCCTGCCCGTGTGTGCAGACCCTGCCCACAAACACCCCACCAACAGCTGTGGCCACCCTTGGGGTCAGGGTGTATGCAACGAGGGCTGCTCCCCCCACAGGAGGATGGGCCAGCCAGAGAAGAGTCCAACCAACCCTGGATGTGACAGGTACCCAGAGCATGGTCTGGAGGCAGGGCCACCGGCTCTGGGTGGACAGACCCCTTTCTGTAGACTCCTTGCTCTTTGGGGAGACAGCCAAAGCAGCACCCCCTAATTGCTGAGGATAACGAGAAGCAGAAAGGGCTGTGATATCAGCAGGTGGCCACTGTGGGCCTCTGGAGCCTCGTCCTGCTGGGGACCTGGGAGCAGGCGGTGCGTACTCCTCAGCTTTCCTGTCGGAGGGCTGGGCGAGCTGGGGCTATCACCGGCTGGTGTCCTGGCACTTCCGGCCTGCCCTGCGGATGGGCCAGGACAGCCCTGAGCACAGAGGGGCTGGTGTGTGCAGCTGGACGTCAGGATGCCCTGCGGTGAGGGAAAGCCGGGGGTACGAGCAGCGCTGGCAGTAGACGCGTGCTGTGTTATCACATCTCCGGAGTGATAA
Organism: Tapirus indicus; assembly: GCA_031878705.1. Classification (NCBI taxonomy): domain Eukaryota; kingdom Metazoa; phylum Chordata; class Mammalia; order Perissodactyla; family Tapiridae; genus Tapirus; species Tapirus indicus. The sequence continues at coordinate 88,654,161 of CM062929.1, read as the reverse complement.
CTACTCTACTGTGTTATCACAGCGATCTGGCAATCTGAGAAGGAACTTCCCCTTCTGATAACAGAAACACCCTTAACTCTCAGAGAACCCATTAGTCTGTAAGTGAAATATCTGGTGCAATATTTAGAGACCAGCCAAGAGGCTTGATAAGGGGGCAGAAGAGGAATTCCTGCAGTGTTCTCCCGGGTTGAGTTCCTGGGGTATTTCCAGCGTGTGGGGGGAATGCAGAGCACGTGAGCTACAATTCCAGACCCTTTATTATTGGTTGGGTCTCTATGACGCTGAACTTCTCTGGGCCTCGGTTTCTTAATCATGGGTGTGAGGAAAATAACTACTTAATATGGTTTTTGAGGGGGCTCAAGGAGATATGGGCCCAAGAGAGCCTTCCCTGGGGAGGGGGTGCCATTACTTCCTTTTATATAAGGCTCAGACCCAGGACAGTCACTCCCTCTTAACTGTGTCCCTCTCCCCAATCCACTTCTCCAAAGGTTCCCTGTCAAATGCAGCTCACCAGATGTTGTGGCCCAAATCCCAGGCATGTGGGAGTTGAAAAACAATGTCTAGGAGTTATAGGCATAATTGTGATCTGCCTAAAGATATCCACATCTGAATCCCCGCAACCTGTGAATATCTCATTACATGGCAAGGGGGGACTAAGATTGCAGATGGAATTAAGGTTGCTAATCAGTTGATCTTGAGATGGGGAGAATATTTTGGATTACCTGGAGGGCTCAATGTAATCATAAGGGTCTTTGTAAGAGCGAGAGTGAGGTAGTGGGTCAGAGTCAGACTGATGCCGCACAGGAAACGCTCAAACCTCTGTTGTTGGCTTTGAAGACAGAAGGGGCCGTGAGCTGAGGAACGCAGGCAGCCTCTAGAAGCTGGAAAAGGCAAGAAACGCTTTTCCCTGGAGCCTCTAGAAGAAACACGGGCCTGCCGACATCTTGACTTTAGCCCCACGAGACCCATTTCAGGCTTCTGAATTCCAAAACTGTAAGATGATATATCTGCGCTGTGTTAAGCCCGTAAATCAGCTAATTTGTTACAGTAGCCACAGTGAACTAACACGAGGGTCTTCCCTTAAAGATGTTAGAATAATGGCAGCTGTGTCCAACTCCCTCCTTAAAAGCCAACTAAAAACATCAAAGAAAGTGAATATCAGAAAACTCCATCTCTGAAGAAACGAAAGCACATGAAACCCCAAACCACAGTGTTGGAGACCAAATTACTAGCTACCAAATTCAAGGAAAAACAGTGTGTGTTTGTGTGTGTGTGAGACAGAGAAGAGGTCAGCAAAACAAAAACACTGCTTTTCTTTTAAATAAAAGATGGTGGCTCTAATTAAAATAGCATGGATATTATCCAACTTATGTTGACTGCATGGATACATGTGTACAGACGCCTAAACAGGTTATGAAGGGAAGGCCTCCAAATCATTAATAGTGTCATCTCAGAGTGTTGGGATTTGCGGTGATTTTTACTTTATTCTTTTTTTTATATTACTTGCATTTTTTACGTACTGGAAAAAAAACCCCAACAAAACTATTTTCATAGCAGGGGAATAAAAGGGAAAGCACAAAACACAAATGTATAAATGAGAATGAGGAACTAAACATGGGAGCCAAGGAAAGTAAAATAATTTTGAGAGAATGTTTTAACTCTGTGCAAGTAAACAGAATGCTTGTTACTCTAGAAATATATACAGAATCTGTATTTTCCCTTATCTAGAAAAAAATTTCTGACCTCAGAAAAAATAGAATATCTAACCAGATAAGTTACCATGGAACAGTTGAGATTATTAAAGGTGTGAACCCTGCCCCCAGGGTCCAGCTCATTCCTATGAAATTTGATGAAACCTTCAATTCAAGTAACAGATAATTCTAGTGCCATTTTAAATGTTCTAGGTCAATAAAAAGAGAAAGCTTCATGTTTATCTTTATTCAGTATGTAAGATACCAAATCCAGAGAAAACAATAAACTAATCTCCTATGATCACTGATGGAAATATCATAAGTGGAATATGAGCAAGTACAACCCACTAACAAGTTAAAGAAACAAAATGCAAGCCTGGTCCACGTTAGGGAACAATTACCATTCATCCACTTCCTGTGAGTCTGACTTCAGTTGGTCCCTGGATGCAGAGCCTGAGGTGAGGATTGTCACTCAGGTGCTTTTTCCCAGGAGCGCTCAGGAAAAAGTCAGAATCGGTCAGGAGCAGGTAGGCAGACCCTGGGTGGATAGGAGTTTCCCTTGGAGTGCAGCTTTGGCCTCATCCCACAGGGGACTCTGGAGTGGGAATAACACCACTGTCTGCTCCACTTGGAGGCTGTAACGTGTAACCCAGCATGACTGTGGGTTGGCCCCACCTCAGAGGGATCTCTGTGAAAAGGGCCCCTGTGGGCTGAGGGCAATTCTCTGGGGAGTGGGCAGCTGTGAGCCTTTAGCCACCTGCACTCCCAGCAGCTGGGGGCTGGGGTGCCCACCTGAACAGGGATCTGTAGCTGGGGCTCCACCAGCGTCTCCTAGTAAGTCACAAGGGAAAAGACATACAGTCATTTCTGTAGAGGTCAAGGAGACTTTTGACAAAATTCGACATATTTCTGATTTTAAAAATCAATTGAATGGAAATAGATATTTGCTTCCACAACATGATAAATCTATTTATGATAAAAATGCATGCTTAATGGTGAAAACCTAGGAGTATTTCCATGAAAGCCTAGAACCAGGGTGTCAACTAATACCACAACATATCATATTCTTGAAGTGCTATTTAGTGCAATTAACCAGAGGAGAAATATTGAGTTCAAAATGTAAGAGAGAAGGGGTTGTTATCATATGTTGCAGGTGGAATGTATAATATATGAAAGAACAAAGAGAATCAACTGAAAAATTATTAGAAATGAGGAGCAGTTCAGTCAGGTGCCTGGTTACAAATTTAATTCACAAAAATCAATAACTTTATAAAAACCAAAACCAGCTAGAAAATAAAATGGAAAAAAACTATTCCATTTATGATAGTAATAAAAAAAGATTTAAAAAACCCAAAGAATAAACAAAAAAAGTGCATGTTCCTTGTCACAAAAACATAAAACACCAAAGAGAAAAAAAAATTAAACTATGACTACATGGAGAAATGTTCTCTGTTCTGGGATCGAAAAACTTCACATTATAAACTTGAAACTCTTCTCCAATTAATTTATATGTTTATGATTGTCTAAGTAAAAATAGAAAGATAGTTTGGTTTCAACTGGATAAGCTGATTTTTATCTATGGGACGTTCTTACAAAAAAGTAAGAATGAGGTAAATGAATAGCCAGGAAAATTCAGATCAAGAGGAGATTCAGATACACTGAAACATTAAACTGCAGAGGCAAAAACAAGGTGGCGTGTTGGTGTATGAATAGACACACAGGCCAATGGCGAGAACTGCGTGTAGAGATAGACTAAATAATATCAGAATTTAGTTTACCATAAAGATGACATTTAAAATCAATAGAGCAAGAAGTGGTCATTAAATGAAATTAGGCAACTAGATAACCATCTGGAATAACATTAAATTAGATCTCTAACTCACCCCATCAATCAAAATATATTCCAGACGTAACAAAAAATTTTTTTATTGAATTTATTGAAAAAATATACTTCAGCTACTTAGTAAAGGTATATCTACTTCTGCTTTGTGAAATTATCACTCAATTTCTGTATTTATGTTAACATTTGCATATATTTTTGTAAACCACCTGAAATACCTTGTCAACCAAGGTGGGAGTGAGAACTCTCTTGTCTTTAAAATTGTTTGATTGTAACAAAAAATTTTAAGTAAAAAGTAAAGCTGTAAAGCTACTGAAAACATGGAAGCATTTTTTTATGGGTGTGGGATAAGAAAAGCTGTGTCTAAGTAAAATACAAATTCAGAACCATAAAGGACACGGGTAAAGAATTTAATTAGATAACAATTAGAATTTTCTGGAAATAAAAATAAATACCATAAATGAAGTCAAAAGGCAAATGACAAACTCTGAAAGGGGAATGCACACACACACACACACACACACACACACACACCTCACAAGGGCTAACTTTATAGATATGTATCACATTTCAGTAAGAAAAACACCAAAATCTCAACAGGAAAAAGACACCCCTCCCCCCGCAAAAAAGCAGTTCACAGGGTCTGGGTGAAGGAATGTGCGGCGACTAGATCACTTAATGCAGACACGAAAAAAGTGCCAGAGCTGTCAGAGCTGATAAGCAACAATCTCCAAGACGTATTTCTAAGTGACAAAGTGCGAGCACAGGGCTGCACATATATGGGTATGTTTATACTTGAAGAGAAAACTGGGAAGTCTTCCCCTTGGGAACCTCTGAGAGGAAGCTTGGGGCTCTGGAGGAGGAAGGGAACTAATTCTGTGCACTGCTGAACTAATTTCAAATACTGCTGATATTTCACATCACATACATATGTTTATACTCAATTTTTAAAACTTGGTAATTCTTCAGAAAATATGTGGAAAGACATGGGCACCAGTAGTTGCCACAAGTTGCCAACAGAACTCCACACTGCCGGAGGAAGGCGGCCCCTGAAGGAGCCCAGCGTGAGCTGGTGGGGCCAACGGGAAGCCCCCAGATCAAACAGAAGCCCCTGCTGGCCAGCGCCTCTGGAATGGGGCTCCAGCTGCCTTTGTCCTCTGAGCCACGCCAAAGTGAGCTCACAGGAAACCGAGTCACTGGTTCCTCTACTCCGACCTGGGCATGGGGACCGCTTCTAGAAAATCCTGCCGTTTGCATCAGTGTTCCTGCTGGTGAGAAGACAAGCTTCCTGGGTCACGGGCTAAGTGAGGAGCTTCCAGGAAGGAGAGAAAATGGCAGAAACAGCCCCTGAGACGGTGAAAGACTCATGATGGACACGTGGGGTGGCGAGGTGGCGGTATCTTGAGCTGGAGGCTGTGGCAGCAGCACATCAGAACCCCAGCCCCACCTCTCTGAAGGAGGTGCCCAGGTGCACGTGCCTGGGGCCCAGCTCTGCTCTTCACCTGCAACTGTGTCCCCCCGCAGCGCCCTGCGCAGGCAATGGGATGGGTTTTCCTGGTTCCACCCCCATTTCTACTCCGAAGATGGGGCCTGGTTCCCTAAATTGTCCACATCGTTTCTTGTCCTGAATAAGACAGAGAGGTCTAGGCTCACAATGTGCCTGGTCAGCAGCCACATGATCCTTTAAAACCTAGCTCAGATCTAAGGTCCCCGAGGCTTTCCCTGACGTGCCTCCTTCCCACTCTCCCCCAGACTCTGGTCACATTTTCTTTTATTAGGTCTATCAAGCTCTGCTTTGATTTTCTAACTTAACTGTGAGCTCCTTGAAGGCAACACTATCTATTTTCTCTCAAACCCCCGTGGCTCAGCGAGGTCTTCAGACCACCGGTGAGTGGGATTGAAGGAGCCCAAACCTCGCTGGTTACTTGTCCCCCTGCCTTCTGCTGGGGGACAGGCCCTGGAGCTCAGAGCGGCAGGGAGCTGACAACTTCCCCAGCCGCCTCCGCCCCTGGGGCCCGGCCCTCGACGCAGAGAGCACGGGGGGAAACGCGTACCAAACAACGTGCCTGTGTGGCAATGCGTTTCAGGACTCAGACGGAGGTGCAGAGCGGCGGAGTCTTCACCTCCCTAAGTCACACACAACAAAATCTGGAAACCACCCAAATCTCATCAATAGGAGAATGGATTTCAAAGTTGTGGGTGTTCACACAGTGCAACACTCAGCAAGGAGATGGAGATGGGCCATCCACAACCACACGCAACATGATTGAATCTCACAAACACAACGCTGGGTGAGAGAAGCCACACACATGAGAGCCCGCCCCGCAGGATTCCATTGATGAAATCGCCCCAGCATCATCTGCACTGTCAGAGTCAGGGGTGTCACCCTCGCAGGGTTGGAAGGGGGCGCCAGGGCTTCCAGGGCACTGGGATGTTCTGGTCCTTGATCTGGGCGCTGCTTTTGTGAGTGAGCTCAGCAGGTGAAAACTCGTCCACTGTCAAGCCACGAAATGCGCTCCTTCCTACGGGGGCTGCCCTTCAGAGACAAGTTAGAGGTAACAGGGCACTTCCTCTGAAATTACCTATTCCACCTTCCCAGAAAGTGTCCCCACCCCTCCCGTCTCCACCTACCCTGCAAAATTCACCCAGCTCCTCTGCGTGGGGGTTGGCATCACTGATAGGAAAGGTGGTGCTGATGTCACACGCTTCCCTTGTTATTCTAGCTTGCCTGTCATTATTTTTTGTTCTTGCTTTAAATGAGCTCCTTTTTTTTTTTTTTTAAACTTCCTTCCTGGCATTTGAGTCATTTCCCAAGGTCTTTGTCTGCTTTACGAAGGAACTTAATACCCAAAATGGTTTGTAAGTTCTCCTGTTTATTTCTTCAGGGGCCTTCTACTCAGATGTATGCCTGAGCTGGGGAGAAGATTTTTGGAGAAAACCAGCTACAAAAGCAGTGCCTGGTGTTTGCACTGAGGCAAGTACGTGTGATCACCTTCAGTAATCTCCAGAGGTAGGTCAAGAACCCCGTTCTGGCGTGACAGAAGCTTGCTCTCCATGGCACAGAGGAGCACAGGGCTCAGGAAAGGTGCTTTCAGTCAGCCCCTCGTTGTCCAGCAGCACCAAGTGGGAAGCGAGTGCTCTGAGCTCACACAGCAGGCAAGGCCAGAGCTGGGGGAGACCTGGGTTTCTTGCCCCAGTGAAGCATTTTCCTTTCCTGGTTCACGACCCCATGCCCTTAGCTGGCATGATGGAGAGAAAGAGACAGGCCTTCACCACTGTTTGCTGATGGGTAAAGCACCACACCCCATTCCTGGCTTTTTCCCACCCAGCTCTAAGGGTCCCTGACAGTGTGGGGCATCCAAGTTGGCCGTCAACTTTCCTTCCTGGGTCTCCAGGCCCTCGTTTGGCCTTCAACCATTCCAGGCTTCCTTCCTGTTAGAGACATCCACCCCTGAGTTTGCTAAGTGGCATCCATGCCCCACTGGTGGTGGCTGGGGCGGACATGCTGTGCAAACCTCAAAAACATCATGCGAATGTAAGTGGGGCTTCAACAAACCATGGCCCGCCGGCTGAATCCAGCCCGCTGCCTGTTTTTGTAAATAAAGTTTTATTGGAACACAGCCACACCCATTTGTTTCTATATGGTCTGTGGCTGCTTTCGAGCTCTGAAGACAGAGCTGAGTGGTTGCAGCAGAGTCTGCATGGCCACAAAGCTGAAAATATTCACTATCTGGACCTTTATAGGAAACACTTGCGACCCCTGATGTTGTAATGAGAGTTATTTTGTCTCCATAGTGTGTTAACATTTTAACAGAACCTTCTGAGGCAATGCCTGCAGAGGAGTGGCTGTGCGCTGACAGTTGGGGCATCTTCCCAGAAGAGTGGAGGTGATGTTGTCCCCTGGGGTTTTTAGTGGACCTTACAGCCCATCTGATGGCTCCCTGCACTTCCTGTGCACGGGGCTGGTCCCCACCCTTCCCAGGGCCGGTAGCTCTTGTCCTACCGAAGACCACAGCCTTGGGGTGCTGTGGGACTAACACTGGCCTTGGTTTCTAAGACCTGGGGTGGATGCTGGCATGCCCCATGGATGAGTTTGGCTGCCCTGCAGCCAACAGGTGATGGAGCAGCTTCCATCTAGTCCTTATGCAAGGTGTGAATAAACTTGTGACCAAGATCCTCTCCTTTTTTTTTTTAAATTAAACTTTCCATCTTGAGATCATTGTAGATGAACATAGAGTTTGTAAGAAGTAACACAGAGAGATCCCATGTACAGTTACCTAGTGTCCCCAATGTTAACACGTTGCAGAACCATAATACAATATCACAACCAGGATGCTGCCGTTGATGAGGTCAAGATGCAGAGCATTTCCAACATCACCAGGACTCCTCCTGTTGTCCCTTTATAGCCACACCTGCTTGCCTCCCGCCCCACTCCCACCTTAACCCCTGGTGACCAAGAATCTGTTCCTCATTGCTATGACCTCATCATTTCAAGATTATTATATACATGAATCTTTCAGCATGCAACTGTTGGGACTGGGTTTTTTGACTCAGCATAATCCCTGGAGATTGATGTGTGTCAATAGCTCTTACCTTGTTATTATTGAGTAGTATTCATGGTACTGATGGACTGGTTTATTTAACCATTCACCAGCTGAAGGATATTTGGGTTGTTACTGGTTTGGGGCCATTATGAATGAATCTGCTATAGACATTTGTGTACAGGTTATTGTGTGACCATGGAATTAGTACAGCAGAGACTCAGGCGAAGGACTTTGGCTCTGGATGCCCTTTCCTGGTAGTCTCCATTGACCTGTGGCTCATCAAATTGAAATGGATTATAAAGCAACCCTGGTGGATGCTCATCCATGTATCCCCACTCATCCACCCTCAGGTCTAGGTTAGAATCCTGCCTCCCTCACTCCTGCCCCATCATCGCTCTTGGCTCCATCATCACTCCTGGCTTCATCATCATTCCAGCCTCCTCCATCATTCCTGGCTCCTCCATCACTCTTGGTTCCTCCATCACTCCTGGTTACTCCATCATTCCTGGCTCCTCCATCACTCTTGGTTCCTCCATCACTCCTGGTTACTCCATCATTCCTGGCTCCTCCATCACTCTTGGTTCCTCCATCACTCCTGGCTCCTCCATCACTCCTGGCTCCTCCATCATTCCTGGCTCCTCCATCACTCTTGGTTCCTCCATCACTCCTGGCTCCTCCATCACTCCTGGCTCCTCCATCACTCTTTGTTCCTCCATCACTCTTGGTTCCTCCATCACTCCTGGTTACTCCATCATTCCTGGCTCCTCCATCACTCTTGGTTCCTCCATCACTCCTGGCTCCTCCATCACTCCTGGCTCCTCCATCATTCCTGGCTCCTCCATCACTCTTGGTTCCTCCATCACTCCTGGCTCCTCCATCACTCCTGGCTCCTCCATCACTCTTGGTTCCTCCATCACTCCTGGTTCCTCCATCACTCCTGGCTCCTACATCACTCCTGGCTCCTCCATCACTCTTTGTTCCTCCATCACTCCTGGCTCCTCCATCATTCCTGGCTCCTCCATCACTCTTGGTTCCTCCATCACTCCTGGCTCCTCCATCACTCTTGGTTCCTCCATCACTCCTGGTTCCTCCATCACTCCTGGCTCCTCCATCACTCCTGGTTCCTCCATCACTCCTGGTTCCTCCATCACTCCTGACTCCTCCATCACTCCTGGCTCCTCCATCACTCTTGGTTCCTCCATCACTCCTGGTTCCTCCATCACTCCTGGCTCCTCCATCACTCCTGGCTCCTCCATCATTCCTGGCTCCTCCATCACTCTTGGTTCCTCCATCACTCCTGGTTACTCCATCACTCCTGGCTCCTCCATCATTCCTGGCTCCTCCATCACTCCTGGTTCCTCCATCACTCCTGGCTCCTCCATCACTCCTGGCTCCTCTATCACTCCTGGTTCCTCCATCACTCCTGGTTACTCCATCATTCCTGGCTCCTCCATCACTCCTGGTTCCTCCATCACTCCTGGCTCCTCCATCACTCCTGGCTCCTCCATCACTCCTGGTTACTCCATCATTCCTGGCTCCTCCATCACTCCTGGCTCCTCCATCACTCCTGGCTCCTCCATCACTCTTGGTTCCTCCATCACTCCTGGCTCCTCCATCATTCCTGGCTCCTCCATCACTCTTTGTTCCTCCATCACTCCTGGCTCCTCCATCATCCCTGGCTCCTCCATCACTCTTGGTTCCTCCATCACTCTTTGTTCCTCCATCATTCCTGGTTACTCCATCAGTCCTGGTTCCTCCATCACTCCTGGCTCCTCCATCACTCCTGGCTCCTCCATCACTCTTGGTTCCTCCATCACTCTTGGTTCCTCCATCACTCCTGGCTCCTCCATCACTCCTGGCTCCTCCATCACTCTTTGTTCCTCCATCACTCCTGGTTCCTCCATCACTCCTGGTTCCTCCATCACTCCCGGCTCCTCCATCACTCCTGGCTCCTCCATCACTCTTTGTTCCTCCATCACTCCCGGCTCCTCCATCACTCCTGGTTCCTCCATCACTCCTGGCTCCTCCATCACTCCCGGCTCCTCTATCACTCCTGGCTCCTCCATCACTCCCGGCTCCTCCATCACTCCTGGCTCCTCCATCACTCTTTGTTCCTCCATCACTCCTGGTTCCTCCATCACTCCTGGTTCCTCCATCACTCCCGGCTCCTCCATCACTCCTGGCTCCTCCATCACTCTTTGTTCCTCCATCACTCCCGGCTCCTCCATCACTCCTGGTTCCTCCATCACTCCTGGCTCCTCCATCACTCCCGGCTCCTCTATCACTCCTGGCTCCTCCATCACTCCCGGCTCCTCCATCACTCCTGGCTCCTCCATCACTCCCGGCTCCTCCATCACTCCTGGCTCCTCCATCACTCCCGGCTCCTCCATCACTCCTGGCTCCTCCATCACTCCCGGCTCCTCCATCACTCCTGGCTCCTCCATCACTCCTGGCTCCTCCATCACTCCTGGTTCCTCCATCACTCCTGGCTCCTCCATCACTCCTGGCTCCTCCATCATCCCTGGCTCCTCCATCACTCTTGGTTCCTCCATCACTCTTGGTTCCTCCATCATTCCTGGTTACTCCATCACTCCTGGCTCCTCCATCACTCCTGGTTCCTCCATCACTCCCGGCTCCTCCATCACTCCTGGTTACTCCATCATTCCTGGCTCCTCCATCACTCCTGGTTCCTCCATCACTCATGGCTCCTCCATCACTCCTGGCTCCTCCATCACTCCCGGCTCCTCCATCACTCCTGGCTCCTCCATCACTCTTTGTTCCTCCATCACTCCTGGTTCCTCCATCACTCCTGGTTCCTCCATCACTCCCGGCTCCTCCATCACTCCTGGCTCCTCCATCACTCTTTGTTCCTCCATCACTCCCGGCTCCTCCATCACTCCTGGTTCCTCCATCACTCCCGGCTCCTCCATCACTCCCGGCTCCTCCATCACTCCCGGCTCCTCCATCACTCCCGGCTCCTCCATCACTCCTGGCTCCTCCATCATCCCTGGCTCCTCCATCACTCTTGGTTCCTCCATCACTCTTGGTTCCTCCATCATTCCTGGTTACTCCATCACTCCTGGCTCCTCCATCACTCCTGGCTCCTCCATCACTCCTGGCTCCTCCATCACTCCTGGTTCCTCCATCACTCCTGGCTCCTCCATCACTCCTGGCTCCTCCATCACTCTTTGTTCCTCCATCACTCCTGGCTCCTCCATCACTCCTGGCTCCTCCATCATTCCTGGCTCCTCCATCACTCTTTGTTCCTCCATCACTCCTGGCTCCTCCATCATCCCTGGCTCCTCCATCACTCTTGGTTCCTCCATCACTCTTTGTTCCTCCATCATTCCTGGTTACTCCATCAGTCCTGGTTCCTCCATCACTCCTGGCTCCTCCATCACTCCTGGCTCCTCCATCACTCTTGGTTCCTCCATCACTCCTGGTTCCTCCATCACTCCTGGCTCCTCCATCACTCCTGGCTCCTCCATCACTCTTTGTTCCTCCATCACTCCTGGTTCCTCCATCACTCCTGGCTCCTCCATCACTCCTGGTTACTCCATCATTCCTGGCTCCTCCATCACTCCTGGTTCCTCCATCACTCCTGGCTCCTCCATCACTCCTGGCTCCTCCATCACTCTTTGTTCCTCCATCACTCCTGGTTCCTCCATCACTCCTGGCTCCTCCATCACTCCTGGTTACTCCATCATCCCTGGCTCCTCCATCACTCCTGGTTCCTCCATCACTCCTGGCTCCTCCATCACTCCTGGCTCCTCCATCACTCCCGGCTCCTCCATCACTCCTGGCTCCTCCATCACTCTTTGTTCCTCCATCACTCCTGGTTCCTCCATCACTCCTGGTTCCTCCATCACTCCCGGCTCCTCCATCACTCCTGGCTCCTCCATCACTCTTTGTTCCTCCATCACTCCCGGCTCCTCCATCACTCCTGGTTCCTCCATCACTCCCGGCTCCTCCATCACTCCCGGCTCCTCCATCACTCCTGGCTCCTCCATCACTCCCGGCTCCTCCATCACTCCTGGCTCCTCCATCACTCCTGGCTCCTCCATCATCCCTGGCTCCTCCATCACTCTTGGTTCCTCCATCACTCTTGGTTCCTCCATCATTCCTGGTTACTCCATCACTCCTGGCTCCTCCATCACTCCTGGCTCCTCCATCACTCCTGGTTCCTCCATCACTCCTGGCTCCTCCATCACTCCTGGCTCCTCCATCACTCTTTGTTCCTCCATCACTCCTGGCTCCTCCATCACTCCTGGCTCCTCCATCATTCCTGGCTCCTCCATCACTCTTTGTTCCTCCATCACTCCTGGCTCCTCCATCATCCCTGGCTCCTCCATCACTCTTGGTTCCTCCATCACTCTTTGTTCCTCCATCATTCCTGGTTACTCCATCAGTCCTGGTTCCTCCATCACTCCTGGCTCCTCCATCACTCCTGGCTCCTCCATCACTCTTGGTTCCTCCATCACTCCTGGTTCCTCCATCACTCCTGGCTCCTCCATCACTCCTGGCTCCTCCATCACTCTTTGTTCCTCCATCACTCCTGGTTCCTCCATCACTCCTGGCTCCTCCATCACTCCTGGTTACTCCATCATTCCTGGCTCCTCCATCACTCCTGGTTCCTCCATCACTCCTGGCTCCTCCATCACTCCTGGCTCCTCCATCACTCCCGGCTCCTCCATCACTCCTGGCTCCTCCATCACTCTTTGTTCCTCCATCACTCCTGGTTCCTCCATCACTCCTGGTTCCTCCATCACTCCCGGCTCCTCCATCACTCCTGGCTCCTCCATCACTCTTTGTTCCTCCATCACTCCCGGCTCCTCCATCACTCCTGGTTCCTCCATCACTCCCGGCTCCTCCATCACTCCCGGCTCCTCCATCACTCCCGGCTCCTCCATCACTCCCGGCTCCTCCATCACTCCCGGCTCCTCCATCACTCCCGGCTCCTCCATCACTCCTGGCTCCTCCATCACTCTTTGTTCCTCCATCACTCCTGGTTCCTCCATCACTCCTGGCTCCTCCATCACTCCTGGTTACTCCATCATCCCTGGCTCCTCCATCACTCCTGGTTCCTCCATCACTCCTGGCTCCTCCATCACTCCTGGCTCCTCCATCACTCCCGGCTCCTCCATCACTCCTGGCTCCTCCATCACTCTTTGTTCCTCCATCACTCCTGGTTCCTCCATCACTCCTGGTTCCTCCATCACTCCCGGCTCCTCCATCACTCCTGGCTCCTCCATCACTCTTTGTTCCTCCATCACTCCCGGCTCCTCCATCACTCCTGGTTCCTCCATCACTCCCGGCTCCTCCATCACTCCCGGCTCCTCCATCACTCCTGGCTCCTCCATCACTCCCGGCTCCTCCATCACTCCTGGCTCCTCCATCACTCCTGGCTCCTCCATCATCCCTGGCTCCTCCATCACTCTTGGTTCCTCCATCACTCTTGGTTCCTCCATCATTCCTGGTTACTCCATCACTCCTGGCTCCTCCATCACTCCTGGCTCCTCCATCACTCCTGGTTCCTCCATCACTCCTGGCTCCTCCATCACTCCTGGCTCCTCCATCACTCTTTGTTCCTCCATCACTCCTGGCTCCTCCATCACTCCTGGCTCCTCCATCATTCCTGGCTCCTCCATCACTCTTTGTTCCTCCATCACTCCTGGCTCCTCCATCATCCCTGGCTCCTCCATCACTCTTGGTTCCTCCATCACTCTTTGTTCCTCCATCATTCCTGGTTACTCCATCAGTCCTGGTTCCTCCATCACTCCTGGCTCCTCCATCACTCCTGGCTCCTCCATCACTCTTGGTTCCTCCATCACTCCTGGTTCCTCCATCACTCCTGGCTCCTCCATCACTCCTGGCTCCTCCATCACTCTTTGTTCCTCCATCACTCCTGGTTCCTCCATCACTCCTGGCTCCTCCATCACTCCTGGTTACTCCATCATTCCTGGCTCCTCCATCACTCCTGGTTCCTCCATCACTCCTGGCTCCTCCATCACTCCTGGCTCCTCCATCACTCCCGGCTCCTCCATCACTCCTGGCTCCTCCATCACTCTTTGTTCCTCCATCACTCCTGGTTCCTCCATCACTCCTGGTTCCTCCATCACTCCCGGCTCCTCCATCACTCCTGGCTCCTCCATCACTCTTTGTTCCTCCATCACTCCCGGCTCCTCCATCACTCCTGGTTCCTCCATCACTCCCGGCTCCTCCATCACTCCCGGCTCCTCCATCACTCCCGGCTCCTCCATCACTCCCGGCTCCTCCATCACTCCTGGCTCCTCCATCACTCCCGGCTCCTCCATCACTCCCGGCTCCTCCATCACTCCCGGCTCCTCCATCACTCCCGGCTCCTCCATCACTCCTGGCTCCTCCATCACTCCTGGCTCCTCCATCACTCTTTGTTCCTCCATCACTCCTGGCTCCTCCATCATTCCTGGCTCCTCCATCACTCCTGGCTCCTCCATCACTCTTGGTTCCTCCATCAGTCCTGGCTCCTCCATCACTCCTGGTTCCTCCATCACTCCTGGCTCCTCCATCACTCCTGGCTCCTCCATCACTCCTGGCTCCTCCATCACTCCTGGCTCCTCCATCAGTCCTCCAGATCTGGTCTTGTGCATGGCAGACCAGCTCACAGAGGATCGCTGTTACTCATCTCAGCATGCAATTGTGGAAGGACCTGCCTTGCAGGTTAGTAAGAGGAATCATGAGACAAGGTGAGAGAAAGCAGTGTCTGAACCCTCAGTTACCACAGATGTGCGCTCTCCTGGGGTGTCCTGAGGCTTAGCCTCAGGGCCCTGCACACCACGGTGCACAGATATCCAGGCAAATGCAAGCTGGTAGGAAAGGAGCTTCCGTGGGAGGCACAGTTATGCTCCTCTCTGAGGGGGAGACCGCAGCTCTGTTCAGCGAGTGTGTGTTGGGTAGTCAGAACATTCCAGGCCCTGTGCTTCTCAATGCTGGGTGTGTGTGTGCATGTGTGTGTGTGTATGAGAACACCCAGCCCAGGCCTTACCCACAGCGAGTCTAATTTACTTGGTCCAGGCTGGGGCTTGGCGCTGAGGCTTGTCACACTCCCAGGGTGATTCTCATGTGTGAGTGGGAGTGAGAACCATGCCCAGTGTCACTGCAGGAGCCGGGAGAGGTGATGTTTGCAGGTCTCCAGCCCCGTCTCCCTCCTGGTGCAGATTCACTGGCACGCTTGGGGATGCATCTTGCTTCTGCATCGCCCTTCCTGCCTTTGGAGGTAAGAATATTCAAGCTGAACACTTCAAGTGAGAGAGACTTTGCTCCAAATCGGGGCATCTTGAAGGATGCTGAGGCCCGAGCGTGACCAGGTTGCCTTCTTCTCGCTGTTCCCGCTCTGTCCTTGTCCTCATCACCACCTCTGAAAGCATTTCCTAGTGCAGCTTAGAAAGTGGGCTTTAAGGTTCTGTAAAAAGACACACTAAGAGGAGGAAAGTCAGGGAGGAGCACTGAGTTGGTGGGCTTTGAAAATTATACCTCGATGTCTACCCCACCTGAGAAATCTAAGACCCTTCATGTTAACAAGAAGAGGAGACTACACCGTGGAAGGGCAGGAATCCTTGACGTGCCCTTGAGGATGCACACTCCCTTCCTGGCAGATGGTGGAGATAGAGAAAGGGGCTTGACATAGAGAGGAGGGGTCTGGTGAACTACGGGGAAGCCAGCTTTGAGCAGCGTGAATTCTCCTTCTGTCACTTTCACTAACGGAGGACTTGCATGCAGCAAACCTGGTGCTGGGTTCCAGGGCCACCGGCAAGCCTCCTCCATTGTTTTAACTGTGAAGATAGCTCTTCCTGAAATGTAAATACCTCAAACAAATTGGCAATGTGCATCTTAAGTGTCAATTTCTCAGCCGACATGGCTGTCCTCCCTGCTTGATCCTCTCCCTCCACGCTTAACCTGGGGATTTGTCAATTCATTCAACAAAAGTTACTGATCACTTACTCCCTGTAGCAGGCACTGGGGAGCCAGAGATAGACAAAGAGAGACAAGTTCCAGCTCTGACGGGGTTTACTGGAGGGAGACACTGTATTAGGTACACCAATGTGAAGTTACAAGTACGCTGAGTTCCGGGAAGAAGAGGTACAAGGTGGAGAGGCTGGCTATGAAAGCAAATAACAGGGAGGCTGGATCTATTATGGGAAGATGGGCAAAACTTTACCAAGACCTAAGGAAGTTAAAAGAGTTAACTTATTAACTAGTCTATGCGTGTGTATGTACATGTGTGTAGGTCAGCGCACATAGTACGGCAAAAGCCCCGTTGGGGGGGACCCAGCAGTCCAAGGAACTATGGCTAGAGAACATAGAGATGAAAATAGAAAGGAAAGCTGTACCAGACCTACCCAGGCCATGTTAGGATTTTGATTTTTACCCTGAGAGCAGTGGGACGCCCCAGCAGTGTTTCATTGTGGTGTGTGTGTCTATGGGGAAACAAAGAACTGGGTTTATAGTTCAGGACGATCTTACCTCACAGCACGAGCAGAAGAGGCTGAACTGGAGCGGGTGTGTGTGACCAGGAACCTGGTGCAGAGGTCCGTGGCAGAGGTGGTGGAAGTGAAGCATGGGAAGGGGCCACGCTGGTAGAAAGAGGACCAGTTCGGGCTTGATGATAGATTGTCCGTAAGAGGTCTCGGGAGGTGGGAGATTAGGATGCCCGCCCTGTGCTTCCAGTACAGCTAGTGCACGGCGGGTGGGGCAGAAGGTGAGCGCAAGTTTGGTCTCGGTGACTTTGAGAAG
Organism: Tapirus indicus; assembly: GCA_031878705.1. Classification (NCBI taxonomy): domain Eukaryota; kingdom Metazoa; phylum Chordata; class Mammalia; order Perissodactyla; family Tapiridae; genus Tapirus; species Tapirus indicus. The sequence continues at coordinate 88,637,314 of CM062929.1, read as the reverse complement.
TCAAGGTGAGAAGTGGGCAGCTGGGTATTTGGGTTTGGAGGAGAAAGGACAGGTCTAACGTGGAAACGCGCATCTGTGGGTCTGTGAGTGGCCTGGGAGTGAGCCCCGGAGAGGATGGCCACCAGCAGGGCAGGGAGTATCCGGGGGATGTGGACTGCCTGGTGTCCTTCACAAGAGGGTTCCAGAGGGATGGCTGAGGGCCGAGTAACTGAGGGCTGACATGGGCCACATGGTTGCCCAGGCAGGTCAGAGGGGACCTGCGGGAAAGCAGCTTCGGGACAGCAGAGAGGCAGAAAAGAGAGAAGTGAGAAAGGTGGGAAAACTGAGGTGACTGTGCACAACCATGACAGCCTGGCTGTGGAGAGGAGAGACTGGCACCACGGGGGCAGGGGCGCGCTGTCCCAGAGGCAGGCAGCTGCAGCCTCTTCCGGGTGTGTGCAAGCACCTGATGAAGCCGGCCTCACCTGCCGCCCACACACAGCCTTCCCAGGCCCGAGGAGGGCGTTACATCCAGTTACGTGTCTACTATCGCTGTGCGTCTTTAAGAGTCAGGTTGCTGCATTACAGGGAGAAGAAATCAACAGTAACCCTCAATCAGAGCAGGTCTCCCACAGCCTTTGTGATGCTGCATTGACGTATTGAGTCATGCAGTTTCCTAATAAAGGAAACTACTGGGATTCTGCACCTCCACCACCTGGAACTTGCAACTTTGGGTTGAATGGAAACATGTTTGTTTTATTCAATTCTGTGGAACCAGATGGTTTTGCAACATGATAACCTAACTCCTGCAAATTAGTCACCACTTTAAGTTATAATTTTGGGGGGGTGCTCAGAGATGAATTATTAACACACCAAAATCACTTCTTCAAAATCAAGAGATAAAAGAAGCAGCACACACTTGCTGAATTACTCAGGTGAAATGCTGGCAGCCCTGGGGTGTTCTGGGTTCACCTTTCTTAGGAAACCATGTGGAACTGCCTCTGTTCTGCGTGATGTGACATTGTCATGTTTTATCCCAGATGGGCAGAGGATGCAGCCTGCTTCCAGTGTAGGTCTGCGATGGCTTCTGCATGTTGGAACCTGAAGTGGCCTGGTGTCTCACTCTCCTTTCTGCCACCCAGTTTATTCCCGTGGGAAAGAGGAAGGCAATGGCAGGTGTGAATGCCAGGTCTCCAGCCAGCTCAGGCACAGCTGCCCACCACCCACTTTGTGCCCTCCACCACTTCCCGCTTTCACTGGTCCCCGAGGTGCAGGCAGGCTGTTGGAGCCTGGAGGGGCAGGCAGAAGCCAGTCTTCCCAAGTGTTTCATTGTCAGCCCTTCCAAGCTGCCATCTGGAACATCTGCAGGTATAAGCAGCCACCTCCTCCTCCACTCAGCTGCCTCCCTCATCATCAGCACCTGGCAGGGGAGGCCTGCTCTTTCACCAGAATGAGCCCAACTGGAAGACTTTTCTCTCTTCCAATACGTGTGGGGAGAGCAGAGTTTGGCTCCTGGAACTGTTGTGTGGGAATTGGATTTGGCACACAGACCAAAGCTCTGCAGAGCCAGGAAGGACTTGAAAGGCCTCTGGGTCACTCCTGTCCCATAGAGTAAAATCTTCAGGACTCAAAAATCTGGAAAGAATGCTTTTGGTTGAAAGTAACAGCCAAAGTGTAAGTTGCTCAAACAATGTAAAGTGCTAATAATTTCATGTAAGAAGTCTCAGCTGGGTGATTTCAGGGCCGGCTAAGTCAGCAGTTCAGTGAGGCCTTTGAGGACCCAGGCTCCTTCCCTCTTTATGCTCCATCTTTCCAAGCGTGCCAGCTTGTCCTGACTCAGAGGCTTTGCAAAGCAGCATTCAGATCATTGAGAGGACGGGTGACCGTTTCTCGCCTCTCTATTGGAGGCAATGGGGAATTCCCCAGAAGCACCCAGGACTTGCCCTCATACCACACAGGCAGTGTGTGTCATGTGTCTGCCCTGCTCTGGGTGCTGGCTGGGGTGACAGACGTGCTATCACTGGCTCAGACCTGTCCAGGTTTACCCCTGGATAGAGGAGGCTCCCGGTACCGCCTCAAGCTTATCGCCAACCGGTGCACAACCGAGCTTCTCTCGGGAGGAAGAAGAGGGGCATCTGTTGGAGAGGCATCGAGGAGTCATGAGATGCTACATTAGAAGGACGCCCCACACCCTGCTGCACAGAGACTGAAGTGCACACAGAACTCAGGGTAGACCCCAGGGACGTGCAGCTGAAGAACTTCCCTGGCTTTAGATGGGGGGCGGGTGGTTAACTGGGCTGACATTTAGTCAAGGTGAGGCCCCCAGGGCTACAGGAGCCAGCACGGTGGCGCCCATGAGATGCTGGGTGGCCACTGACTGCCATGTCAGAATGGAGCCAGCACTGCTACACACTTGGATTTTTCAAGAGAAGCCAGAAATCCAGATCTTTATGTAAAATCTTACACTTTTTAAATATTGATAATTAATTCAAAATTTTAAGGACAATATGTGGGTATAATAGCAAATGTCCAAGAGCTGGACCCGCCTGGGGGCCAGGGTTCTCATGCAGATGAGGAAGCTGATGTCAAGAAGTTGTTACTGGTGTTCCTTGGCCAGGAGTGGCTCCGGGCTCGAGAGACACACGTATCATAGGAGAGGCCGGGAGCACTGTCACAGTCTCCCAGAACTGGGGATCAGGGCACTTCCAACTCTTATCGTTTAGAAAGAACTGGAAAAGGGAGATGAGACAAACCAGGGCACTCAGAGGACATGGACAGGAATGTTTCCTGCAAGGAGGCCTGCTTCCCTTGTGATGCTGGAGAAGGTAGGGTGTGGACAGCATGATTCATAGTTTCAGATGGAAACTAGACATAATCCAGAATGTTTATGGGAAATGAAACAGGGTGACGAAACTTAGCCACTGGTGAAATAGAATTAGACAAACAAGCCCAAGCATGGGCAGGTAAGTCTATGTTATGGGCATCCATGCTAGCAGAATCCTCCAGAAATTGAGATGTAGGGCCTCTGCACATGGTGGCCCTCTACTTTGACTCTCATCACTTTTCATAGGACTCGGTGCTGGTATTGGGGTATCTCGTGCCTTCTTCTCTAGGGGAATCCAGTCGTGGTTGGAATGCATACTTAATAAGGTCTCTTCTCTGTCTTTGTGCCCAGGGAAGACCCACATGTTCCCACCCACACCCCAACCCTCACGTGTCAGGAGGCACAGTCCCACCTCACCTGCCTGTGGGACTTCGGGGCTCTCTGACCCCTGGGGCTGTGGGACAGCCACGTCCTTATCCCATCCTCTTTGCTCTGCTTCCTCTCCTTACACTCTTCCCTCTTCCTGAGAGGCGGAGACTGAGAGAAACAAAGCAGCTTGTAAAAAGGCAAGTTTTTGTTCTTTTCAAGAAAAGGGATATAAAAAACCAATCTGGTTTATTTTCAAAATGACTGCACTGAACTAAATTCAGTCAGCCTGTTCTTGCTGAGACGTGAAAAAAGGGAATTCTTTCTCTGTTTGCCCAGTAAGCGCTGTGATGGAGGCCATGGATGTGGTTGGCCACCCAGCCTGTCTTGCTTTGCTCCCTCGTGGCCTGGCCCTCCCTGCCCTCACTGCCTCCCGCTGTGTGGAAAGGGTCAGAGGGTCACGCTGACCTTCCATACATGGAAACTCAAGGGCACAGGAGAGCTGAGTCGCTCACCTGAAGTCACAGAGCTGGGACCAGGCATGAGAGAACTCATGGGGCTCCTCATCTAGAACCGGGGGCTCTGACCTCTAGCCTCACACTTCAGGATGACAGGGAGGACTCCAACTTTCTGTGGGATAGCCGAGGGGGATCAGCTACTACGGCACCCCTGGGCACTCAGGAGCTCCATAACCATCCCTGCCCCGCAGAATGGAAAACCTAGCACTTGACCGACAGGTCTGAATGCTCCACAGCCCGCAGGCAAGCTTCTGGCTCACCTCCGAGGGCGACGGGCCCACCTCTGACCCGGGGCCTGTACCCATGGGCCAGGCTGGCACATCTGTGAGCCTCCTGATGGCACCATCTGGGTGACGGTTACAAATGGAGCGCACCTCTGGCCTCCTCTGTCTCCACCCCAGACAGCAGGTTCCGGGTCTCTGAAGGTGTAAGTGCCCTTGCAGAGAAGCAGCCCCTGGGTGCCATACAGAGCCGGCAGGTCCTAGATGCTCACAACAACTTGTGACCCCAGTGGCGGGGGTGATGGATTGGCATAAAGACACATCACCAATGGACCACATGGTGTGAAACCTGCGAGCTAGACCTGGACGCTGTGATCCCAGGTCATGGTGCCGCCTTTGAAAACAAACACACATCACCCTGTCCCCTACACACATCTGCCTGGATTCTTGGATTAAAGACACCTATGGCCGTGTCCACCACCATCTCTCTGCTCTGACTGGGTCCTCTCCCTCATCTCCCCCTCAAGCCCTTCTTTGGGGGCCAGTGTGGTGCTGTCAGGCATTGTTCCACCTCTGGATCTTTGGGAGGGTGCTGTGGAAGTGACTTAGGGCACCCTAGACATTTTCTCCCTCTGGGGTGTTCTTGGTGGCTCCCGAGAATCAGGTAGGGCAAAAATGATAACCAAAACCATAAGAACTGTTTCGTGGTGAGAAACAGTGAGTGTATATGTGACACCGTATCACACGGCTGATGGTGGCAACTGTCGAAGAGGTACCAGCAATGCCAGCGCTCTCCTAAACCATCTAGTCTAACCTGTGTGCTTCTGGGGCGTGACACCACTTACACATGAGCAAACAGGCCCAGAGTCGCATGGCTAGTAAGTGTCCCGATTTGACTAGTGATCACAACTACAGGAGGTGGAAAGTCGCTTGAGTTTGGGGATGCCAGCCAATGCCAGGCCAAAGACACAGTCAGGCCCTGGGAAGACGTGGTGGAGATCCAGCTTCTCCGTGTCTCCTGGCGCAGACATGGCTCCTCTGTACCCAGGCTCTCCGGCTGTGAAGGGAGGTCTGGCACCCACCCGAGGGTCCTGGCACCTGTAGGTTCTCAATGCATCCTTGAGATGTCTGCCTCTCCAGATCCAGTCTGTACTTCTCAGAAATCTCCAAGATTCCCTAGTCAGTTTCCCAAAGGCAATGAAATTCTATCTATTTAAACTACATGACTTCTTTTCAAACAACTGTTGTGTTATTGCTCTCATTTCATGGAGAATCGAATCTTGGCAGGTGAGACCAAATAGATCATTTGTATTTCTATAAAATTACATTGTCTAAATAGGGCTAAATTATTATGACAACTTATTGGAACCACTGAGAATGATGTACATGCCAAGCAGATCCTGCAAATCACCCAGGTTGTCATGAAAGCGTGATTTACAACCTCTTGTTTCGTGCACGGAGCTGTGGCTGGAGACGGAATGCCTGAAAAGATCCTGCCAAAAGCACAGTTACGCTTTGTGATTTATCTCTTTCCAAATGCTGAGGAGCGGCCTTTGCTTATCAAAGCCAGTTGCCAGGAGGTGAGCACAAGCTAACCCTAAAAACAGCATTCAGCCCAGTCAGGTTTTCTATAAATATTGTGGGTGATAAATTACATTAGGAGACTATTTATGAAAGGTGGAAAAATCAATAATGCTCTGTGAGGAGTGTTTACCCAGCCAAGGAGCCAAACAAAGGCTCGGAAGGCGGGGATGTCTCTGGAAAGGAAGAGCTCTGTGTCTCCGGCAAATGTCATAGAGGACTTCTCCTTTCATTTTTGCCTCGTCGGGACACAGTGTCTTTCCTCTGTTTCGTGTGGTCACAGTAAGGCAGACTGTGGTCTGCCCAGCGTCTGCAGCGCCAGCCCCACAGGAGGCATCACATCTGTCACCTCCTGCAGCTGAAGCCTCACGACAGCCTGATGGGGTCACGACTCCTCTTCTCCCCGTCTGGCAGACGAGGACCCCAGATCTCTGGAGGAGAAGAGGGTGGGCTGGCTCCCAAAGCCAGCAGATGGCCTAGCTGAGTCTCCAGTTCGGGCTGTGGTCGTGCAAGCAGAGTCTGGAGGTCTCAGGTCCTCAGAACCCTGGGGTGATGGTCGCTCCGACCTCCTGCCGGCACTGTTCTGAGTGCTTCGCAGGAATGAACTCATTTAATCCTCACAAAGCCCCACAGGATGTGAACTTACATTGTCCCCGTGCAGTTTTTTTCTGAAAACAGCCACAGACTGTTGTGCCACACAGTGATGAACAGAGTGGTTCAGCGGCTTGCCTAAGGTCACACAGCTAGTAAACACTGGAGCAGGATTTGAACTCAGGGTACACGTGTTCTATCCTTTCAATGCAGAAGAGTTGGAAAATCGACAACCCGCCCCCCGGGAGAAGTGTGTCCTCACGTGGTTTTGCACGCCTGGCATTCCTGTACCCTGGGCGGGTCAGTGCAGCACCTCACAGCTCTGTACAATGAAACGGCCTTCAGAAGGAGGCATGTCATAATCAATGCAAATGTTTTTTTCTTTGTTCTTTAGTTTTAAAAGAAACTATGAAAAAAGATGAAACTTCAATTTAAAAAAATGTTATGCAGAGTCAGCTAAACAACCAGACAAAAATATCACCTCTCACAGCTCCCACTCTGTTCCCCTGTTTTAAACTTTCAACACAAAAACTCCAGGTGGTCACAGAGAATGACGGGATCCGAGGGACTGGAGCTCTATTTCTTTCCCGTCGCTGTCTCTGTGCTTCGCTGTTTACTGTGACTCTGCTGTGCAAAGGCAGGAGCATGTGGCATTGTAGGAGCTGCAGACGAGGGAACTGAGCGATCCCCCCCCCTCCACGCCGTGAGCTCCCTGGGGAAGGCAGGTGGTGGGGGTGGGGTGTCCACGTGGGGGGGGTGTCCACATGGACGGGGGGCTGCTCTGCAACTGGGAATTCCCGAAATTCACCTCCACCTAGACTACAATGCTTAGTAAAGGATAAGTAATTAAAAGGTGCTGAGCTGACGCTTGCATACACCTTACTAAAACTACAGTGACCCCCACAATTGTTTCAAATTTAGACCAACAAATTTTTCTTTTTTTTTTTTTGTGAGGAAGACCAGCCCTGAGCTAACATCTGTCTCCAATCCTCCCCTTTTTGCTGAGGAAGACTGGCCCTGGGCTAACATCGTGCCCATCTCCCTCTACTTTATATGGGACACCACCACGGCGTGGCTGACAGGCAGTGCGTCCGCGGGCACCCGGGATCCGAACTCGCAAACCCCGGGCTGCCAAGCACGGACTAAACCGCTGCGCCACCGGGCCAGCCCTGGACGAACAAGTTTTTTTTGGAGAGGCGAATTTTATCATTGACCTTGTTTAGAATTAGTGGAATTTGGCAAAATTAAAAGGATGATAAAAAGAAGACAAACTTTTAATCAGTTTTGCTACTGTTTTAAATTTTCTGCAGACCCTGTGGAATGAATTGCTCCTCTTCTCTGGGACACACTGACAGCCACCTCAGATTCTGGTGTCTGTGTCCTCTGCTTACCTGGCCACCTCTGGAACATGTCCTCACTCACCAAGAGAGCTACTGCTGAGTGCCCTGTGGCCAGCCAGCTTCCCCTTGCTTCTGTCCCTCTCCATCAGGGGCTGTTCTCTCGTCCCTCGTCCCACCTGTCTGGAACAAAGCTCATAAAGTACCAAAACCCATCTCCCCTTGGGCTCCATGTGCAGAAAACAGAACCTATGCATAGTAGCTGTCATATACATTTATTGAGTGAATGAATAAACATACGTTTATGGAGGGAGAACTGGCTGATAAATATTGGGCACCTGTTGGGTGTGCCAGGAAGAACACATTGTGCTTTGTAGACCCTCTTTCAGTCAATTTCTAGTTCAGAATATAAAGAAAAAGAGAAGTCAGATTCCTGAATGGCCCACAAACCAAACACTCTGCTCCAAGACAACTGAAAGATTAAACTGTCCCCATCTTAGAGACCAGAATGGTCCATCTCCAACATAGTGTGAAGTAAAATTTTAAGACAATTTAAAAAGAAAGCTCAGAGTACTCATTGAGACCCTGGAATGAACATAGGCAGCCGGGGCTGTGGCTCAGGGCACACACCGTGCTGTTAGGCTTATGATTATTCCAGAACACTTAAAATGGCTCCCGCCCAAAGATCTGCAGAGGAAAGCTCTCTAGTCTCCTGGCTGCTGATTCGGAGATGTTTGATAAAATCTACACTCTAAGTACAATACCCCGGGGGATTCAGTATGTCAGGTGCAGAATCTCCTCCAGTGGGCATCCTAACTGTCCTGAGTACTTCCTAGAACTCAGCAAATCCTACCCAGTAAAATAAGCTCTCCTTCTCCCGCCGAGCTCACAGGCATGTGCCCCAGCGCCCAGCACTCTCCTGTCACGTCCTCTGTGAGTGGGAGAGGACAGTGGGGGACCTAGAGCTGGAGACCCCAGGCTGCCAGGTCCCAGGTGAATCAACCCAGCCGAACTCAGCAGGCAGTGGCCAAAGGACCGAGGGACAGAGCAGAAGTCAGAAGACATGGGGGATGAGGAGCAGGGTAACTGGGGGAGAGACTGTGCTGTGTTTTCACACTCGCTGGATCAGCATGGGAAATCGCACCTGCACAGTTTACACAGCTGGTTTGGCTCCTGTGCCATGGATTAGTGGATTAGTGGATTCAGTCCCTGCTTGCTGTCTCCCCACCTGCATTCTCCCCAATTCCAGAGGAGAGAGGGAAGCATGAGTTCACTGATGCTCAAGCAAGAGAGATTTCCTGGGGCCTGTTCCCGGCTCCTTATTTACAGATGAGGGGAATAAGAGCCGAGGCTGAGTGAACCACGTTACTGGAAATAACGAAGCAGAATCCACGACTCCCAGGGCAGGGTTCCTGCACTTTACATGGCCTTTCTCACAGTAGATGCTCTACAAACGGTTCCTGGGTTAGTGAATAAGTAATCTGAATGCGCATCCTTGCTAGTTCATTGTTTTCTTTAAGATGTCAACACTTGGTTAAGTGAAGAGTAGTTGAGTTGAAAGTTCCCGTATGAGAGATGAAGAACTGCTAACAAAAGAAGATGCCCTAACAAAGATCTGGGGTCAGAGTGGCTAACAAGCTGTAAGTCACTCATTCAACCTGTGTCCTTAAGTACCAACCAAGAGGCCTGCTGGGTGAACCCTGCTCAAGCGCAACAGTTAACTGAGGGATCTAGCTGTGGGCTGCACGGATGGAGTTAAACCAGGAGAAAGGTTCCCCGCTACGGGTGCGTGCCCAGCTCCATTGTATCCCAAGGCCAATGTTGTCAGATTCATTTTGTAAAATGTTAAGAAATTACCTGCCTATAAACAAACCTTTAGAAGTGTATCTTCTCCCAGACAGAGGTCAACGCTGACCCTCGCCAAGCCTAAATGTACGCCCAGCTACACTGGCCTAGAGCTGAGGATTCCAGCCTTCCCAGGTCCCCTTGAACCTAGTTACTTTCCAGCTTTGGGAGCGAATTCAGATTCCTGAGGAGGCAAGTCAAGATGAGAGGGGCTGGGGAGACCTCAGCCCTGGGAGGCAGCCCCCGTCTGGTTGCCCTCCAGCCCAGGCCGTTTCCCACCTCCAGTGGACACAGCCTTTTAGGACCCCCGGCCCCTGGTAGCACAAGCAGGGAGCCATGAAATCCTCCTGTGGACCCCCTGTGTCCTACCTCACCCCATCCAGTGCAGGAACAGCCTGATCTGGACCCTCATCACCGCTGGAATCTACTCTCCCTCATCTGGGGGAAGCCCAGTCTAAGCGACTGTCATCTGTGCCTAGAAACCTGCAGGTGCCTGCTGAGTGGTCCCCTCACTCTGCGTGGCGTCCATCAGCCTGCTCCCCACTCCACAGTGGGAGGGAATCTTCTACACGGAGCTCTCAGCATGCTGGCCCCTCAGGGCTTCCCCATGGATCTCAGCACAAAGCTCCAAACCTTCATTGTTTGGGCTCACAAGGCTCCACTTTCCCCTTGTCCTCCCTCCAAATCTTCAGGCTCTAGGCTCACTGCCCTTCCTTCACGCCCTTGTGATGGTCATGACCGCCCACCAAGGGCCTTGGTGCATGTTGTTCCCCACATGGACATCATTCCCTCTTATTCTATTCAATTCGGCTTCATTGCCACTCCTCCCCAGAGGAGCCTCTCCCATCTGCTCACCTCCCAACCAGTCAAGACCTCTCCTGACACCCTGAACTTCTCCCTGGGGCACCTGTCACATCTGCAACTGTTCAATGTGTTCAAGTCTGTCTGATCTAACAGACTTCAAGGGTCATGACAGCAGCAGTTCCCTCCAAAATCCCAGTGCCGAGCGCAGTGCATAGGAGGGGCTTAATTAACTGGATGGATGGATCTCCACAGGCACCAAGGAGCATAGGGAGGATCTTGTGGGTTCTGAAATAGGGCCCCTAGACTATCTCAAATATCTTATTAAAATAAGAAAGACATAAGGAACCCCTCTAAGGGGTCTCCAACTGGAGTCTGAGTTGGGCATCTTATTCTTCATGGAGGCTGAAAGCCCCCGAGCTCCTGACCACCATGACACGCTAACTCAGATCTCTTGGAGAGCCGATGTTGCAGATGCTGGTGCCACGCCCACAGGCCCTTGGCAGTCCCCTACAATTCTCCACCTGAGTGTTTCCTCTGGCGTACTGGGTCCTCACCATCAGCCCAGAGCACCAAGGAGCTGCCACCAGCAGTTGGGAAGGAGCTGGAGGAGAACTGTGCAGCCCCCTCTCCTCAGCTGGGAAGACTCTAACACGGGGACCAGAGTGTCCCAGTGTCCCAGGGGATGGAGCCCCAGGAGCCCCAGTGTGTCCCTGTGCTAGCCTCTTCCTTCCCTGTTTCAGTCCATGCCCAAATAAATTATTTCGGTTCCCCTCACTTGCCCCAAAAATCCCTGTCTCAGGGTCTATTTTTGGGGAACCAACCAAAGACAGCCCTATGAGCAAAACATGTTGATTGCAGGAAAAGAAGCCTTTGATTCAAGGGTCTTTGATGAGTTGCTATGCAGAAGGGGGCCTGCCGAGGCCTGGATTCTTGTTCTGGGCCCAGAACTCCAGCCCTTCCTGGGAGCCCTGAGCCGGGGGAGGCGGCGTGCAAGTCCAGGCCATGAGGCCACAAGCATTTTCAGTTTTTCTTTCTGATGCTTTTTGTGATGCTGCCACCTTACAGCACAATATTTGCACTGTAAAACCCTGAAAACTGCCAAATTTCACCCAATTTGTTTTAATGTTCTCAAGCAGCTTGGCATTGTGTTAGAAACTCAGACATTCCCACGGCCCAGTTCCTATTTAAAAACTGCCTATCTATTTAAAGTTCACGATGAGGGGAATAACAGAAAAAAGACTCCCAAAGCCGAAGGGAACGTGAGATAGGCAAAAGAAAAATCCAGTTTGCTTCTAAAAAAGGCTGAAAATTATAGCCATCCGTGGCCTCATGTCTGAGGATTGTTTTTTCTCTTCTGGTTGTTTGCACACCAAAGTGGAATTTTATTACGGGTTACTAAGCGAGCTTTTTCAAGTTCCTAGTTCCAAAATCTCTCCTTGCTCTGTGGCATGCCACTTAGGTTCCGCATGCGGATGGGAAAGAGAATGGATCCCAACCAAGCAGACAGTATCTCTGAGCCCTGCCGTCTTCCCCCTCGCCGCTGCATTTCCTCAGCACTTAGCCAGGGACCCAGCAAAGCTGCCTGGTCCCTTTTACGAACAACAAAACCGTGATGAAAGCAACAGGAGTCAGAAAACTATTCACTGCAGGAAGCCCCAGCATCCGGTGAGATATAAGAAGTACAACAGCACAGGATGCGCCTTGGGTCTGGGGATGTGAAAAGCCATCAGCCTTTGTGTCCTTCTCTGTGCCAGAGCGTCTGCTGCTGAGCCCTCAGCGCCCCTCCGAGCTCAGCTGGGGCTGCTGCTGCCACCGCCGGGCTTCCAGTCTCCCACTGAGGGGGACATGGAGGCCACAATGGCCACCTCCGCCGAGCTGCTGCTGCTGCTGCTGCTCCTGGGCCAGCCACAGGCACAGGCTGGCACGGAGAGGGAGGCCGTGGTCTGCACGGGGGCTGCCTGCTACACGGCCCACTGGAATAAGCTGAGCGCCGCCGAAGCCCAGAACCACTGCAGCAGGAATGGGGGCAACCTGGCCACGGTGAAGACTGAGGAAGAGGCCCGGCACGTCCAGAAGGCCCTGGCCCAGCTCCTACAGCTGGAGGCACCCCCAGTAGCTCGGATGGGCAAGTTCTGGATCGGGCTCCAGCGAGAGAAGGGCAAGTGCTTGGACCCCAGCCTGCCGTTGAAGGGCTTCAGCTGGGTGGGCGGCGGGGAGAACACGTCTTATGCCAACTGGTACAAGGAGTTCAAGAGCTCTTGCATCTCCAGGCGCTGTGTGTCCCTGGCGCTGGACCTGTCTCTGCCGCCCCTCGCCAGCCACCTCCCCAAATGGGCTGAGGGCCCTTGTGGGAGCCCCAGCTCTCCTGGAAGCAACACCGAGGGCTTTGTGTGCAAGTTCAGCTTCAAAGGCATGTGCCGACCCCTGGCTCTGGGGGGCCCAGGCCAGGTGAACTATACCACCCCCTTCCAGGCCACCAGCTCCTCCCTCGAGGCAGTGCCCTTTGCCTCCGTGGCCAACGTGGCCTGTGGGGACGGGGGCGAGAGTGGGCAGCATTACTTCCTGTGCAAGGAGAAGTCCCCCGATGTGTTTGACTGGGGCAGCTCGGGCCCCCTCTGTGTCAGCCCCAAGTACGGCTGTGACTTCAACAACGGGGGCTGCCAGCAGGACTGCTTTGAGGGGGGGGACGGCTCCTTCCGCTGCGGCTGCCGGCCGGGGTTCCGGCTGCTGGACGACCTGGTGACCTGTGCCTCCCGGAACCCTTGCAGCTCCAGCCCGTGCGGAGGGATGGCCACATGCGTCCCTGGGCCCCTCGGGAAAAACTACATGTGCCGCTGCCCCCAAGGCTACCAGCTGGACTCAACTCAGCAGGACTGTGTGGATGTGGACGAGTGCCAGGGCTCCCCCTGTGCCCAGGAGTGTGTCAATACCCCCGGGGGCTTCCACTGCCAGTGCTGGGTGGGCTACGAGCCTGGCATTCCCGGAGAAGGGGCCTGTCGCGACGTGGACGAGTGTGCCCCAGGCCGCTCGCCCTGTGCCCAGGGCTGCACCAACACCGACGGCTCGTTCTACTGCTCCTGTGAGGAGGGCTATGTCCTGGCTGGGGAGGACGGCACCCAGTGCAAGGATGTGGATGAGTGTGAGGACTTGGAGGGCCGCCTCTGTGACAGCTTGTGCTTCAACATGCAGGGGTCCTTCCGCTGTGGCTGCCTGCCAGGCTGGGAGCTGGCTCCCAACGGCATCTCCTGCACCATGGGCGCCACGACCCTGGGACCACCGGCTGGGCCTCCCCAGGGGGATGGCACGGGTGATAGAGAGGGAAACCTTGTGCCTTCTGCCACAACGTCCAGTCCCACCAGGGACCCTGATGGCACCTCCAAAGTGGCCCCCACCGTGAGCAGACCCTCCCACCCACCCGATGCCCCCATCACCCATGCCCCACCCAAGACGTTGGCCCACAGTGGGCCCCCTGGCATCTGGATGGAGCCCAGCACCCATCACCCCACGGCCACCACTGGCCATAGGGCGTCCATGGATGGGGATTTTGTGGCCAAACAAAGTGATGATGGCACTGATGGGCAAAAGCTGCTCTTGTTCTACATCCTGGGCACGGTGGTGGCCATCCTACTCTTGCTGGCTCTGGCTCTAGGGCTCTTGGTCTATCGCAAACGGAGAGCGAAGAAGGAGGAGAAGAAGGAGAAAAAGCCCCAGAGTGCTGCAGACAGCTATTCCTGGGTCCCCGAGCGAGCTGAGGGCAGGGCCCTGGAGAATCAGTACAGGTAAGGGGGGCTTGAGGTTGCCCCGAGTGGGTGGGAGGGTGGGAAGGCATGGGAGGCGGGAGGGCAATGACTGCTGCACAAAGCAGGCGGAGGGCAAGGGGCAGGTGCTGTCCACGCTGGACTGTAAACCCCAACTCCACTGCCAACCTGGAGGCTCGCTCGAGCTCGCCCAGGGCAGTGGCCCTGCGTGCAGCGTGGGTGCACGTGGTCTCTCCCGGGTCTAGATGTGCATGGCACCCGCAGCAGCTCCCAATGCTGTCATCTTTTGTTTCCTGTAGTCCGACGCCAGGGACAGACTGCTGAAGGTGAGGTGGCCCCAGAGACACTGACGGTCAGCAGCCACCATCCTCAGAGCTTTAGGTGCCCCGTTGGAAGCGGGGGGCCACATCCTTCTGAAGGACTGGACTGGAATCTTAGCAAACAGTTGCAAACCTTCTCCTTAAAAGCCTGGCAGCTTGGAATGTGCGAGCACCCTCTACGTGAGTGTGGCCTTCCTGACGCGGAAGCCAGGGGTTGGGATGTCACTGCGGGAATTTTGTCTCACTCACTCTCCCTTTTCCAATTCAAATGTGACTGGTTTCGTTTTTCTCCCTGATTCTGGGTCAGGGCATTACAAGCCAGGGGCTAACGGGCTCCCTTGGAACTGCTTCTCTGCTCACTTGATCATTCAAGAGGAAAAGGCAGTCCGCTAATGCTAATTAGGACTGAAAGGATTTGTCCCTCTTAGTATAACAGACTAAGTCGATTAATTGTTTAAGTCTGTAAGAAGCTCTTTTTCTGGTCAAAGGGAACATGTTCAAGACTGGAAGCATCTCCTTCCATCTGGATTCACGCATTCTCCGTTCCCCCATCACCAGCCCTGCCGACCTCAACGTCGCTGAAATCCTCCAGAACAACTAGAAGTCCACTGAGCTGCTTAGGTAACGGGAGGCAGGAAGTTTAGAAATCACATTTTCTAGTTCTTAAGTTCATCATAGTCTTGGGTTTATTCGCAAGTCAAGTCTAAAAAACGTAAGAAAAGTTGTATGAGGTGAGTTTAAAGTGTTTTTGAAAACAAGTCACCTAAAGGGCTGGAGAGAGAGGCCAGGGGTTTGTTTCAGAAGTCATTGAATGGATGCACCCATGTTAATAGTCACTTGACTATTGATGAGATGAACACTCACAGGCAAAAACGTCAAGGACACTTGTCCCTGAGCCAGTGCAGTCCAAGAACCCTGCCTGGCTGCCCGGCTCTGACTGGAGATGGAGGAAGCACTAAAAAGTCTCCTTCTGACTGTTTCTAAAGGCCGGGAGAGGGAGATGGCACGCTGAGTTTTGAAAGCTGTCCTCATAAGGCCTTTTAGCACAGTTCACAGTTGCTCCTAAGAACTCGATCCTGCCCTGCGGCCACAGCACACACCAAGTCGGGGACTGGTCATGTGGAAGGCTGTCCAGTGCCGCTTCAGGAACTTGTGTCCTCTTTCTCTTTTCCTTAAAAAAGTGGTGGGGAGGGAAGAGAGGGAGAAAGAGAGAAGAATTAAAATCTTTTGCAACTGCAAAAACTATTCAAAGCAGTTTTGATTTATATCCTCATATTTACGTGCTCACTTGTAAAGATTTCCCATTACTATGTGTGGTCGATAGTGCTCTCTCCCTGCACGGCTCTGCCTGGGTCCCTAGAAAACAGCCCGGGGTTCCCCGAAGGTCAGAGTTGCTGGAAGCTGCCTAAGCAGCACTGGGAGACCTCAGGTCGCCGGGGAGCTCTCTGCTGCCACTGTGCAGAATGGACAGAAGGAACTGGCTTCCTCCCTGGGGTTCCAAACTGCCTCTCAGAATGAGGGCCCCCCGTTGTTTCTGGTTTTGCCTTAGAAACGCATCTCTCCCGGAGGTTACACCCTGGGTGGGTGTAGCCGCCAGGTGCATGGCCTTCAGAGCCAAGTAAATATCCTTTTGTTAATTTAGAAATGTAGAAGCTACAGTTCACAGTTTTTTTTTTTTTTTAAGAAAACGGAAAACTGAAGGGGGCGGGAGGGATGAGGGGAGGAAAGATGGAGGCTTTGTGGGGCCTAGCAGGGTGTTTGGAACTTCTGCTTTTTAAAGTCATCTAACATTTTTCAGTTTTCACTTTGAATGCTGATGTTTACCACTCAAAGGAGACAAAGGCTGTTCCACTGACCGCAGGACCCTCGGCAGTCTATTATATGGGAACCAAGTGCTCCCATACAGATGACTTTAAAGACTCAGCCGGGTGTGTTGCTGACCAGTGTCTGCACTTCCGTGGAATCCAACAGATTCCCCTGGGCCTTCCAGTTCTGACCCTCATCATCTGGGGTGAAGGAGACAGACCTATTCCAGGCTTCCCCTAAGCCCGCCTGTTGGCCTTGAATTGGCTGAGGTCACCCACGTGCCCTCTCGTTTTCACAGTGTTCAATTTCTTCTTTCACAGTGTTCAGCCCATTTTCTGGTCTCTGTGTTTGAATTCTTCTGTGGGTGGGAATACACAGGCCCATCCCCGACACTGGGGAGACCACGGATCCCCGTTGTGGAACCCACAAGGGGAGAAATGGGTTGACGAATAATAGTTTCTCAAAACCCCCTCCAGCAGAGTCAGCCCTTTCACAGGCAAATGAGCCCTACCTGCTCTCATGGCTGCTGCTGACCAGTGGCCAAGACCCTGGAACAAGGTGACCTCAGGCAGTGAGTCTGATGAAAACCACTGGCCTCAAACAGATGCTTTCTTCTCCCATTTAATACCACTACCATTTTGTCTGAGATATGCAAATCCTTGCTTTGGGGAGCTTGGCGGGCGGGGGTGCCACAGCAGTGGATAGACAAATGCCCACAGGCCATAAGGCCATTGACAAACCACCCGTTTATCCAGAGGGGCCCCAAGTGGCTTGGCTGTGACACAGCAAGAGAAATGGATGGGATGGAGCATGGGAGAGGCAGACTCTGCCATGTGCAGACTCCTCCACACATGTCCCTGGGCTGGACAGGGGCAGACTAGGTGCCGTTCTGTCCCTGACATGTGGAGCAGCAGAACAGCTGGGGTGATGGGAACAGGGAGCAGGCTCCACTTGGCAAAAAGCTCAAAGACAATGGAGACTTTCATCCAAAAAGAATTTCCCATAGTTCAATAATTCTAGGAGACTCGTGGAAAAACTATTTGGGACAAACTCACTCCACCCCCCCCCATCCCCCAAGGCAGATAATTTAAAGGGAGGATATCTCCTAAACATGCAGCCACTATGCCCATTCCTGAATTTCAGGGACAATCACTGCTCTTTTTTCTTGTTCTTTATTTGGAGAAGACGTGATGCAGGAAGGCAATTCCCTGCCCCCAGAAGCTGAGGAGTGAAAAACCAAGGGTGGGGCAATTATCTGAAAATGCCCCTGGAGTGGTGACTTGGTGAGCACCCTTTGCGGGATGAACCCACCACTGCTCAACCACCTGGCCTCAAGACAGAAGCAGCCTGGCTGCTGTGGCTTTTGGTGACCCACCTGCCTGATCATCCTCATGATGACACTGTTGTGCTACACGTCCCCCTGGCGTTTCCCTGGCACATTAAGTGGGAGCATTAACCAGGTTCTGATGGGAGGACGGGAGGAATGCAGACTGCAGTCACTGCTGGGGCTTGCGGGGCTGTCTCTAGCCCTACTGTTATTCAGTGACAGGCTAGCGACCCTTCGGAAAGGATCCCTCTAACATCTTCCCTGTGATCAGGCAAAAAATACAGAATAAAGAGTTAAACCTGTGTGTGTGTGTGTGTGTGTGTGCGCGCGCGCGCTCCTGTGCATCGTGCAGGAGGACTGAGTCGGGAATGAATTTTTCTCTCTGAAGCACATACTTGCGTATTGTTGTTCTCATACATTCTAACTGTGGGCCCCTGTCTGAGCATCTTGTGATGGAACCTGGAGTTTTATTACCAAAGAACCTTCGGAGAATATGGATTTGACCATTAGCTACTTTTATTCCAATCCTGCTTCTCATATATACTTCTGTGAAAACTAAGAGAACAGAGATGAGATTTGACAAAAACACGTAGTGAATTCAAAATAACACAGTTTTTTAAAGCAGATATAGGAAAGCCTTTTCCTATTTTTTTTTCTTCTTAGCTTCTCCATTGTCTAAATCAGGAAAACAGGAAAACATTGCTTTCTAGCAGCTGCAGAATGGTGTAATGTCCCCGACATATTTCCATCACCTTAAACAATAGCTTTAGCATGGGAATCTGAGATATGAGCCCTGAAAACATCTGTCCCTGTCTGGCTGCAAAACCTGCTGCTTAGATCTGTGTGGTTTGTGGAGTTTGTTGACCAAGAAAGAAGAGGACAGTAATCAAAATTCTGCATGTATTCAATAATCCAGTTCCTTATTCCATTCCAGATTCCGGAACAAATACTTGCTGAAGTCCTTTTTAAAATTGAATTGTGTTTTGGTCTGTTCTTGGAGATAATGCCCATCTATTTTAGGAAGAAACTCTGGAATTCCCTTCTCGCGGTCTTCCTCTTATCTGCAAGGGGGCAAGCACTTCCTTTCAGCAGACTTGGCCTGCTGCTCCCCTGGGCTGAAGTTGTTTTTGCGCATTTGGCTTACGCTTGAGTTAGATCGTATGCAAGGCCTTGTTCTGTGATATTAGACGCAATTGTAAATGTCAGTGATCTTGGTTACGAACGCCAAATGAGAATGTAAGTATTTTTGAATATGTGTATCTGAAATGTGTTCCACCAATTCTGGGATCATGGGCATTCCATGCGGAGTTTATTTTCATCCCAGGTGTGAATGTTTCCCAGATTGTGGGGAAGGCAAGCTTGAACTCTGCACCGCTCCTCAGCGCTCCGAGAAATGGAGCCGCTTCTCAGGTCTGTCCTCCTTTGTGCTTTCTGTTACGCACCTCTCCTAATAAACTCTGAAATAAACTTGTTGTTGATGTGTTTTAATATATTTCATAACAACTCAAAATACACGGCAGAACTTGTATTTGCAATCATTCAATGTGTCTGTTTCCCTTTTCAAAGAGTTGCAAAAACAAGTTACCTTGACTGCCCCATTTCTGCATTGTCACCTACTGGAGGTGACACTCACCCTAGAGCACCCAGGTTGGGAACATGGACATACAGAGGGACCAGGCTGCAATGTGTCCAGTGTCCTGGCTGCTGAGACCCGGGCCTGACTCAATGCTTTCAGATTTGCCTTCTAATGCAGAGTCCACTCTGTGCCGCCATCTTCACCGCTTAACTCCCTGCATCTTTTTAATTGCATGGTGGCACCTGGCGCAGGATTAAACATGTCCAATAGTTATCAATGGAGCATTTATCGCCACTTTGTCAGCAAAGCTTTTTCAGTTTACTTAACTAATTGGACAGGCAGACCAGACTGCTCATTGTTTGGCTGCACAAATCTCACTGTGACTGGAAGTTGGGGCAGCAGATGGTGGCTGATTCTGAGCCACCTGCTTTTCAGATTGTGTCCTTGGTGGGAAGAGGGCTTCAGTAGGATAAAGTGCTCTGCTCTGTTATGCTAATGGACAGGACGCTTGCGGAAACATTCATTACTCAGGGTTAAGTAAAGCTGGTCCTTATAGCAGTCTGGTCACTAACAAAATCGTATTTGATTGGAAATTATATCTTAATATGAACAACCATGGCTGTCCTCCCAACACACACACACACAGACACACACACAGACATGCACCACAACACACAACACCACAAACACACAAGGTAAACACACATTTACACACACAGACACACAAATACACACAATTTTAACATCCTTCTGTTTCATACTGAAAAACCTGAGGCCAGGGTTTCCTAGTACAGGAGAAGCCTATGAACAAAAATGTCAGATTTTAATGGTGATTCCTTCTGGTGACTTTTGCTGTCTGCTAACCAAAATAACTTAAATGCTAGATAAATCTTTCAAATATGATTCATTTACACAAAAAATTCAGCTTATACAGAGTTACATCTATTGCACATGCAAAGTACACTTGTAACAGACAACATGTAAATTAACATGCAAGACTCAGACATATATTACGTACATTCCACGGCTTGTAACATGAGTCCAATGAACAAATCAAGTTCTCAGCCGACTCCAGTATATTCAGTAAAAGGATACAGAGACAGCAGAGATAGTAAACCCAAAACCAGAAAGTCTCAGTTCGGCCTCTCCCTGAGTTATATTTTGACATTACAGCTGCTTCTTTTTTTAAAAAAGTGATGGGTTTTTGAACTGACGGGTGACATAATCTGATGGGTTTGCCCTCACATCCTTATACCCTCCGGTCATACTTTTTGGAGGAAACAAAGGACAGGTAAATGGTGAAAAAGTGAAGAAAAAGGCAGAGAGTGTGAAAGGCCGGGATAACCCACGAGGCCAGCAGCCGCCTGGGACTGGACTGGATAGGAGGCCCCACACAGGGCTTTGCATAGGCCCTGCCCGAGTGTCCCTGGCCCACAACCAGATTCACCATGAGCTGTCGCCCCACCCTGAATTACATCTGTTGGGTTTTTACTTGAGGTTTGTCACCATTGCCTTGGATGTTGATCTTCTCTTTTTGTTGAAATTGGCCCATTGAACTCAACTGTGCTGAAGGAAGGCAGGGAGGGAGGGAGGGAGGGAAGAGAATGAATGAATGGAAGAGGAAGAGAGAGGGAAAGAGGGAGGGAGGAAGGGAGGGAGGGAGGAAGGAAGGAAGGGAGAGAGGGAGGGAGGAAGGGAAGAAAGAATAATAGAGAAACAAAGAAAAGGAGCAAAGGGAGTGAGAAGGAGAGAGAAAGAGAAGTGGAGAAAGACTAGATGTGCTGAAGGGCATTGGGTCACCATTCTCACATCTCAGCTTTCAGTCTGAGGTGATCAAGGGCTGTTCCCCGCACCGCATCTGCAGCTCCCTGGACCACACCTGCAGAACAGTGGAGCTCGATTTCTTTTGACCTTGGCTGAGGACCGGCAACCTCTGTATCATGCTCTTGTCCTCTTTTCCTGCAAAGCATTGCTTATCTCTCTCGCTTCACATTTTGTGCCTATTCACATAATTTATATCGTAAAGTCTCAAGCTGGGTCTGTGAATTCTGCTCTTTTGAGCTCTTCCATGCTCAAGCAGTACATGAAAATAATAAAACTTGTGAGGTGGAGGAAAATACTTGTGTCTCCAGGTTCAGCCTTTCCCCAAAAGATTATGTCACAAACTAAATGTTCCACTTCCTTGTCAAAACCGTCATCTCCCTCCCAAGCACAGAGCCGGTGCGTCCTACCCCTCCTCGGCCAGGCGTGCGTGCTGGGTGCAGGTTCTGAACAGCGACCACACCAGGCTTGCCCATTGTCTTTGCCACACCATCACCTCTCACGGTGTGTGGCTTTGTCACCTCCTCCTGGTACATCTATCAGTTTTGCCTTCTTCAAGCTGTGTGGTTAGGTGATTGATATGTACTTGGCAGAACCCTTACCAACATGAAATCTAACTTTTTGAATATTTTCAGGTCAAATTATATTTTGTCTAACTATTAAAACTGATATGCCTGATTATTCTGTTGCATTTGATGAATACTAACATTTTCAGTTTTTAAAAATTTTCAGCCTTCTTGTGTCTCTTTATGTTTGTCTCTTGTAAACAGCAAAGCTGGATTTCACTGTTTTTTTCCTTTTATCCAATCAAACATCTCTGACTTTTAACGGGGGATTTAACCTATTCACATTTACTGAGATGATGAGTAAATTTGTGGTGGCTTATTTTATATATTCTATTTATAATGTTTTCTGGGTGTTTCTATTCTCTCTTTCTTGTCCGTTATCAGCTTGATTGAGGTTTCTTGGTCTACTTTTTCCCTCTAATAGTTTGGAACTTTGTAAGGACTACTTGTATTCTTCAAATGTTTAGTCTTAATGCTTTACCTTGCATACTTAAACCTATACCTTCCTATCAATATCTAATGTGAATTAATAGCTATATCCTGCTCCCTGAAAAAAAACAGGCAAAAACCGCAGCCATCTCTCCCAAACTACCCAACCTCCACCATCGTCCACCTTGATTGCGTCTGAATTTTATTTTTTGGTTTCTATACACTTTTACGATCCACACCTGTTTGTCGCCGTGAGTGTTCCGTGATCTCCTCGCCCTGGCCTCCTCCCAGTGCTCTCGGATTCAGTTTTCATGGGTTTTGTTTGGTTTTTGTCTTTTCTGAGGGGGCCACGGAAGAGCAGATTTTCTGCATCCTTGTGTGGGACTGGAAAAACCTGTTTTCTCAGCTAATGGGTGGCTTACCTGGTGTGGATTTCTGCCCTATAAACCATTGTCCCTCAGAACATGGAGACGGGGAGCCCTTGCTTTCTCAAAACCTTTGTTCCTGATGAGAAGACGTAAGATGACCGTTTTCTTTTGTGAGCCATTTCTTTCGTTTCTGTTCTTCCCTGAGTGCTTTTCTTCTCTCCTCATTCCCTGTTGTGTTCTGAGGTTTCGCATCAGCTGTACAGCTGTGGGTCTTCCCATCCGGCCTGTACTGGGCGAGCCCATCCCACCCCAGGAGTTGCTCTATTCCAGCAATTTCTGAACTGGAGCAGGTGTCTGTCGGGACCTCCTGGAGTCTCCACAGGCTTGTTAAACCCCAGACAGCTGTGAGTCAGCCGGTCTGGACGGAGCCCAAGAAGTCGAATTTCTGTCAGGTTTCCAGGTGAAGCTGCTACTGGCCACGGGACCCATTTGGAGAACCTCTGCTTTATTCGGTTTGGGGTAACTTTCCTCTCATTATTGTGAGTATGTCCTCCTATCCATTCTCTCCACTCTCTTATTCTGGAAATGATTTCTATTTTCTATGTCCCCTGACTTTCCTTCTGCACTTTCCATCCTTCTCTCCTCTCACAATGGCTTATGAAATTGCTCCTTCTCTCCAGCCCACCCAATGACCCTTGCTCCGCCCTGCTTTTTTCCAAAGCACCAGTCACCTTCTAACATGGTATATAATTTTCTTCCATAATTATGAATTATTATTGTCTATATTTATGTATATGTATGTCCCACCAGGGCAGTGGCTTTTGTCTTTTGGTCTCTGATATGCCCCAGGTGTCTAGACCAGGCCTGGCATACAGTGGTGCTCAATGAATACTTGTTGACTGAGTGGCTGATGTGGGGGATTGGAGCAGGGTGGCGGGGAGGGTGAGCCATCGCCACCCCTGGGTGGTCCTATTTGAAACCTTGATGCTGCGACCTCTCGCTCCCTCAGCAGACACAGAGTCCCCCCCTCCACCCCACAGTTCACTCGCCCATCTCTGGCTCAGGGCACTGCCCACACTCTGCCTTTGCTACTGCTCCCGCGGATGGTTGCCACCATGTCCAGCTCTCAGAAGCAGACCCAGAGACAAGGATTCCAGCACAAGGAGTTTATCGGGAAGTATGAGGAATAGAAGTAGGGTCATGGGAAAGTGACGTAACCATGGAAACTCTGGGAAATGTCATTTCACCTGAGGGCTGAGGGAACCTGGTATTTATACACCAACTCCTGTCAAGAATGGGGAAGGGGCTGCTCTACGGGTGGTGGTGGGTAATTCCTGGCCCTTCCAGACGACTAAATGTGTGGGCAGAGGGCTTTCCACACTTGGGCTGGGGGAGCCGTCAGGTACAGAGATGCAGACGCAGGCAGGTGGAATTTGACGTGAGCACAGTGAAAAGTCTAAGGGCAGTGGGTTGGGCAGTGACAGCGATCTCACCCGTCCCTTCCACAGAACTGAGACACCTCTTCCTTCCTCCACAAATCATGGCCCAATTTCCTCAGGAGGAGGCTGGGCCCTTGAGGAGGGAGGTCTCTTTCTGGATTTCTCTAATGGCCCTTGTCACTTATTTCTCTCGTGAT
Source organism: Tapirus indicus (assembly GCA_031878705.1). Lineage (NCBI taxonomy): Eukaryota > Metazoa > Chordata > Mammalia > Perissodactyla > Tapiridae > Tapirus > Tapirus indicus. Next base: position 88,613,641 of record CM062929.1, on the reverse strand, counting down.
GGCTCAGTGGCTGCATGTCCGTCTGTTCCTGAGAGATGATAAGGCGCCTGAGGGGAGGGAGTGAGTCTTTATTGTCTCACACTGTGCTTCACACTTACTTGGTCGAGTCTCACGGAGTTTTTAAACCGAAGACCAACTGGATATATTATTTCACATGACATGTCAGTAAAGGGGAAAAATTCATTGAACTTTTACTACTTGCCAGATAACAAAAGTGGTCTTTGTTTATTGAAAAACAGGCCATATTATTATTTCTACCTTATAGATAAGGAAGTTGAGGCATAGACAAGACACTTGCCCACAGTCACACAGCTTACAGGTGACAACATAGGGGTGTTTGCAGCCTCACTCTTGGTCACTCGGTTTCACTGCGTCCCACTAAAAGTGAACAGGAGCTGCAATTGCAAACATGTCAACCGGCAGCAAGTTAGGAGACTGGCTGGCCTCCCAGCCTATTCAAGACAGGAAAGGTGGAGCAGGAAGCAGTTGTGGGTATTTTTAATAATGTCTTATGTCCAAATGAACATACTTGTGCTTGTGTACTCCCTCAACACACATGCACACACGCACGTGCACACACACACACACACACGCATACTGGGGCTAGAACTGCTCAAAAGCTATCTGCCATCCCCAGAGAGATTGTGAAGCCTGAGACTCACCGTGATCTGAGGACAGATCCCACGACTGCACCCTCATTGACCCTTGGGGATGACATAGTGGCCATCCCCATTTTGTCTTGGTCAAAATGATATGTTTGTGTGTAGAAGAGGAGGAGGAGGGAGTGAAGCATGCACGAATTGCCCTGTGGTTAGGCCTTGCCCTCGAAGGCTGCTTCTCAGCTGGAACTCTCATACAAGCTGAAGGGAATGTAAATGGTGCAACCTCTTCAAAAACAGTTGGCTAGTTTCCTAAAAACTTAAATATACACATATGAGCTAGCAATTCTGCTCTTAGGTATCTACTCAAGGGAAATGAAACAATGATCCATACAAAGTCTTGGCCACAGATATTCACAGGAGGCTTATTTATAGAACCTCAACCTGGAAACTACCCAGATATTCATCAGTAGGTAAATGAATAAAGATTTCAGTTTATTCACACAGTGGCGTATTCCTCATCAAGGAAAAGGAAGACTTCTGATACACACAATGACATGGATGAATTTCAAAAGCATTATGTTTTGCAAAGTAACTCAGACACATAAGAGTACACCCTGTATGATTCCATTTCCCTGAAATTCTAGGATAGGTAACACTAATCTATAGTGATAGAAAGTACATCAGTAGTAATACGAGTGTGAGAGTGAGGACTGACCGCAAGGGACCTTGAGAGACCTTCATGGATGGAAATATTCTGTGTCTTGATTGGGTGGTGGTCACACAGAAGTTTCCATTTGTCAAAACTCAACAAACCATACATGTGAAATGAGTGCAATTCATTGTATGTAAATTATATCCCAATAAGGTTGATTTTAAACTCCTGCTTATTGAGTTACAAATAAAATAAAGGTTTACAAGTTGTGGTCTGGATTTTTTGCAGAACAAGGAAACATGATTGCTTTGGACTTCATTATTTCAGAGGTAATAAAAAAACGAATGACTCTATTGTGGGCTGGAGTTAGCCTTGTCCTATCTGAATTTTCTCTATTGTTGGTTGCTTGTCTAAGTCCTCCGCTCAGCTATAATGACTGGGGAGACACCCCTCCCGTGACCAGTCTTCTCTCTATTTCCCTGCAAGGCAGCACAGGGATCATGAATCCCCTTCATTTTACGACCTCCATCAAAACATTCACGTACGTCATGAAGACAAGGTCTCCCCTGTCTGCCCCGCGCCCACTTTCTTCTCCCCCATGCTGGGTATTAACTTTTTAAATGTGCAGGTCTGGATTCTTTCTTTTATCCCCCCTCCTTCAAGTCATCGAACTGCATTTCCTTCTTACAGACTGCCGCAGTCAAACCCTGCCCTTTGGCTTTAGGCCCTGTACTTTTAGGGAAACAGCTTTTACTATGGAAACAACCTTTCATGTTATTGAAATTTATAAGTAAAAGCAACCTTGGAAAAGCTCTTGGGTAATGCAGATGCCAAGTGTGAAGTGAAACCAGTGTTGGCAATAAAGTCGTGGCCTTTCACTAAGAGGCTTTTTCCATCACACAGAGGAGACCAGATACCCAGAGCGACTTCTTTGAGGCTCAAAGAGACTGGATTTGATGCTTAATGGTTTGTGGCTGGCATTAAATGCTGTTTGTTAACTTTAGTTACATGTTGAACGGTCTTCAGCATGAGGCATTGATCCTCTTTGAGCATAGGAAAAGATGATTCATTTAGACCTTGTTATTTCAAAATTTGAAGTCGTATAGTCTGGAGTCAACTCATGCATTAGCTTAACAAACAAGAAAACAAACTAAAATATAAATAAAGGTTTGTTGGGGAAATTAGACTCATACGAGATTTTTGGCTGAGCTGTTTAGCCTACTAAAAATTCATCTTTTGGGGCAGTTGTCCCAATGTTTATGCCTATTTGTGTAGAATATATATGAATTATAGATGATTCTTACATGAATGTAAATGAATCAATGTCTGTTCAGCATCTATTCTAGGTATTCTATTCTGATTTTACTTGTATGTTAAATGAACTCGCAATATTTAGCAGTGAATTTGCCTGCACATAATAAAGTCTGATTAATGTAATGCCTATTTTTCTCAAAGGACAGAGTTCAGAGATGGGAAATCTAGTGTGGCTGCAGCTACTCTCAGCTGTCTTCCATCTTTTCAGTCCTTGGTCACCAGCCTGTGGCTTTCATTTTCATGATTACAAACATGGCCCAACAAGGCAGTCTTTTTTCATTTTCTTTTTCTGAAGATTGAAGTAAGATTTACATGCAGAGAAAGGTACTAATCCCAACTATACAAATTTAATGAGTTTTGATAAATGTATACCCTCCATTACCATTGCTCTAGTCAAGATAGAACATTCCATCAACCAATAAGTTTCCTGTGCTCCCTCCCAGTCAATTCCCATCCCATAGACAAACACCATTCTGCTTTCTATAACTGTAAATTAGATTTGCCTGTTCTAGAAATTCATATTTGATGGACTTAGATTGGGTTTAAGCCTGCCATTTTGTTATTTGTTTACTGCCTTTCCTACATGTTTTTTTTTCCTTCTGATTCTCTTTTTCTGTTTTATTTTGGGTTAATCAGATATTCTTTTTAAATTATTAGACTTTATTTTTCTGAGCAGTTTTAGGTTTACAGAAGAATTGAGCTGAAAGTACAGAGTTCCCACGAAACTTCCTAACCCTTACCCCACAATTTCCCCTGTTATTAACATTTTGCTTTGGTGTGGTACATTTGGTACAATTGATGAGGAAATATGATACATTATTGTTAAAGTTCATAGTCTACATTAGTGTTCATTCTTGGTGTTGTACATTCTATGAGTTTTGAAAAATGTATAATGACATGTATCCACCATTACTGTTTCATACAGAATAGTTTCACTGCCCTAAAACCCCCCTGTGCTCTACCTATTCACCTCTCCCTCTCTCCCTGCTAACCTCTGGCAACCACTGATCTTTTACTGTCTCCATAGTTTTGCCTTTTCTAGAATGTCATGTAGTTAGAATCACACAGTATGTAGCCTTTTCAGATTGACTTAGCAATATGCGTTTAAGGTTCTTCCGTGTCTTTTCAAGCCTTGATTAGCTCATTTCTTTTTAGCACTGAATAATACTCCATTGTCTGGATGGACCACAGTTTATTTATCCGTTTACCTATTTCAGGATGTCTTGGTTGCTTCCTAGTTTTGGCAGTTATGAATAAAACTACTATAAACATTCATGTGCAGGTGTTTGTGTGGACAATAAGTTTTCAACTCATTTGGGTAAATATCTAGGGGTGTGATTATTAGATCATATGAGAATATGTTTGGTTTTGTAAGAAATTGCCAAACTATCTTCCAAAGTGACTGTACATTCTGCGTTCCCACCAGCAGTGATGAGAGTTCCTGTTGCTCCACATCCACGCCAGCATTTGGTGGTGTCGGTGTTCTGGATTTTGGCCGTTCTAATACATGTGTGATGGAATCTGATTGTTGTTTTAATTTGCATTTCCTTGATGACATGATGTCATGTTTTCAAGGAACATCTTTGCATATGTTTATTTTCTATCTGTATATCTTTTTTTGATGAAATGCCTGTTCAAGTCTTTTGCTCATTTTTTAATCGAATTGTTTGTTGTCTTATTGTTGAGTTTTTAAAGTTCTTTGTATATTTTGGATGATAGTCCTTTATCAGATATTTGTTTTGCAAATATTTTGTCCCAGGTTGTGTCTTGTCTTTTCATTCTTTTAACAGAAAAGTTTTTAATTTTAAGTATATCTTACTATTTCATTTTAATTCTTCCATTGGATGTCAGGAGCTCAGCTGAGCTGGAAAGAGAGCTAAACCGTCAGGTGTTGGAGTAGCTGATTAAAGCAACAATGAGCCAAAGTGAAAGAAAGAGTGAAGCCTTTAATTACTTCCTGAGATGGTATAAGCAAGAGTCTAAAGCCAAAGAAAGGGCTGACCACCCTCCCATGCCCCCGATCAGCCGGATCAGCACAGACATGGGGGTCGTCTCACTGTGGAGGGAGCCCTGCACAGAAGGCTCCAGCAGTTTTATGGACTCTGAGACTGGGAGAAGGTGAGATGGGGATGGCTAGGAGTGGACTGAGTCAAAGTGGGGAAAGTGTCTTCAAGGTTCCCCCCGACACTTGCCCCCATAGGGAGCCCTCAGCAGAAGTGCCTGAAGAAGACCTCAGTCCAGGGCCTCAGATAAAGAGACCTAGGAATGAAGGCGTCCGGGTGTAGGAGTGCAAATATGCAAAGAGCAGACCCAGCTGGGGGCCTGAGTCCTTGACTGCACTTCCCTTCAGAGACTGCAGTGCACGGCTGTGCCCCAGTTCTGGTGCGGGGAGGGCAGCTTCCCCTAGGACACCTGTTAGGTAAAGTCTTTGCAATTACCTGTGGTCAGGCCTGAAAAATCACACAAAGATTTTTGGCCAGGACCCAGACTTCTCATGGGGTGTTTACTGACATCTCTTTATATTATTATTTAGTGGTTATTCTAAAAATTATATCTAATCACAGTCTGTTTAGAGTTACTGCTGTACCACTTCATGTAAAATATAAGAAACTTGCAACAATATAATTCCATTACCCTTGTCTTTTATACTATTTTTGTCATGAATTTATAAATCCCACAGAACAATGTCATAATCTTTGCTTTAAAGAGTTAGTTGTTTTTGAGGGAACTGAGTAAATATCATCTTTTATACTTATTCACGTATTTACCATTTCTGGTGTTCTTTGTTCCTTTTTAGAGATCCAGGTTTCCATCTGGTGCCATTTCCTGTCACCTAAGATCTTCCTTTAGCATTATTGCAGTGCACATCTGCTGGCACTGAATTATCTTAGTTTTCTTTAATCCAAAAATGTATTTATTTCTCCATTCTTGAAAAATATTTTAGTGGGACATGATACTCTGTGTTGACGGTGGGATTTTTGTTTGTTTTGGTACTTTAAAGATACTGTTCCATTGTCTTCTGGTCTTCATGGTTTCTGATGAAAGATCAGTTTGTTTTTCTCTAGCTACTTTCAAGATCTTCTTATTTTTGTTTTTCATCAATTTGACGATGAGGAACCTAGTTATGGTTTTCTCTATACTTATATACTTGGGGAATCACTGAAATGCTTAGACCTGTAAATTTGTGTTTTTAACAAAATTTTGGAAATTTGGGAAATATTTCATCAAATACTTTATTGTTGCATTGTCTCTCTATTCTCTCCATCTAAGACTCCAATTACATGTTGTTGAAGCTTTCTTCATTCTTTTTAAACCTATTTATTTTTCTGTTCTTCAGACTGATTAATTTCTATTGACCCATATTCAAGTTTATCAATTCACTGACTTATTCTCCCACCATTTCCCAGATACTTTCAAGCCCATAAAGTGAACTTTCCATTTTGGATATTGTACTTTTCATTTTTTTTTTTGAGGAAGATTGGCTCTGAGCTAACATCTGTTGCCAATCTTCCTCTTTTTCTTTTGTTTTCTCCCCAAAGCCCTTAGTTGTGTATCATAGTTGTAGAGTTGTAGCTCTTTGATGTGGACACCATCTCAGTATGGTTTGATGAGTGGTGAGCAGGTCCATGCCCGGGATCCAAACCTGTGAACCCCGGGCCAGTGAAGAGGAATGTGTGAATTTGACTGCTACACCACCAGTCTGGCCCCAATTCCTTTTTTTAAAAAATAGTTTCCATTTCTTTGCTGAGATTTATTGTTTACTCATTATGACTCTCTTTTCCTTTAACTCTTTGAATAAGTTCATAATAGTTTCTTTAAAGACCTTATCTGTTAATTACACCGTTAGGCTCATTTCAACACCTGTTTCTATTGTTTTCTTTTTTTAAATTATAGGTCAATTTTTTCCATTTCTTTCTATTTCTAGTATTTTTAATTGTATGATGGACTTTGAACAATGTGGAGGCTCTGGTTTGCATTATCTTCCTCTGCTATTCTGTGAGTATTGATTTTTGTTCTACCAGGCTGTTAAATTACTGGTTGATTACATAGAACTTGTGAAGACTTCGTTTTATGCTTCATTAGGCATGTATTTTTTGGATTTTCCCTTAATCCTAGAGTGAATTCCTTAGTTTTGTGACATAATCTTTACTTCTGAGGTATGGCTTTTGGGGGTGGGGGGGGGTGGTTCAATGAAAGGCCAAGCTGTTTACCAAGCCTTTCTAACTTGGTGGGACTTGAACTGTAAACTCTGTCTCCCTGTGGTGGTCAGTAGCTGACATATCTGCTCCACACTGTCATTCTTCTGTCTGTTGATTTCCACTGGGTTTCTTGGAGCCTTCGTCATGCACGTATTTCAGGGGTCAGTCAAAGATTTAAGTGAAGCTTATATTTAGATGATTTTGGGGCTCCTCTCTGTGGCTTCCTGCTTTCCAAGATTCCTACCTTAATTTCCAGCTGTGCAAACCCTTTGATACCTGTAGCCACTACTACTGGGACTGTCTGCTTGAGTTTTAGTCACCTCACACCCTATGAATTAGGAGTATGCTCAGGGGAAAATATGAATAAACACGGATCTCATTCAAAGTGGTTTCCTTTTTTAAAGGGTTAAATCCCTCCAGTTTCTGTCTGATTCTGGTCACGGTCACTCCCCAGTGTCTTCAAATAGTTGTTTTTCATATTGTGTCCAGAATTATTATTTTTTTTACCAGAACCAAATCTTAAGCTTGTCCTTTTTGAAGGACCCTCCAGGTAGCCCACCAAGTAGTTTTTTAAAATATCCAATTGGCTATAATTGGACAACATGACCATCTCCAGACCAAACATTTGAAGAGGGATTAGAGAGCAGGGGTTGTGGATGGGGGGGAGAGGGTCAGCCGACCAAGAATATCTTCCACTTTGCCATTTAAAGAATTCTCTAATTCAGACTTTCTACATTTTCAGATTCATCTCCCTTCCTTTCCCAGCAAGAAAAACACATGCTCCTATATTTCATCTAAATGCATGAGGTTTGACATAGTAATTTTAGATTAAAATTGAAGGTTAGCTCATTAGTTTTGTGTGACTTTGGTGTACAGATTCTTGAAAATGATCACATGTCCTCATGAGCCTTAAGTTTTGAAGGCCATGCACCCTCATAACAATTCCCTGGCCAACAAAGCTTGAACAGCAGTATAAACAGCAGCATAATTGCTGACAGCAGTATAAACAGCAGCAGCTGTAATAAATCCTCGACACTTGCCCCACACACCTGGTATCTGGTTCCACTGCCCATCTGGGTGTCCATGAACCAGATCCAGAGGTTCAGAGTAACCCTGGGATCCAGATTTTATCATTTAACCCTAGATGTAGCTTTTATCCTCATTTTGAGAATGGAAGCTGACTCAGAAATCTTAGCCATCTTAGATTGGATAGACAGCTTTTAGAAACAGAGCTAAGAGTAGTAATTCTTTGTCTTATGTGCCCAGCATTGTGCTAACTTCCTTACTTCATTATGTGCAGGCCCTATGTATAATGCTCGTTTCACGGCTGGAGAAATGAAAGCTTAAAGATATGTAAGCAATTTGTCCAACATCACACAGCAAGTATCAGAACCAAGATCTAAACTGAAGCCCGTCTGATTCTTCAGACCTTGGTCTTATTCAACACGTGACTTGCTAAATGCTGATGAAAGAATTGCATACGGATACACAATTCCTTCTGTTTATTTTATGGTATAAATTGTATCATTCAAAGAGATAACCTTTCTTTACCTTAAATCATAAAAAATGAAGGCAGAGAAAGTTTGACCTTTTAAGAGTTTCATTTTACTTTGACTGAAATCTGTTAAGAGCTAGTTTAAGACAGAGAAGTAGACACAAGGCTGAATGGAAAGGGCTGCGGGAGGTGAGGGTGGGTGTGTTTGCGCACATCTCAGGACAGTGGCTGCAAAGAACTTACAGATTGAAACATACCAATCACTGGATTTTTAAACTAATGCCAGTTGCTAAATGGAATGGAATCTTGTCTCCAGGATGCTGATGAGAGCTCAGTAAGCTAAGTGGTCCACCTCTGCCAACATGGCCATCTGTCTTTCTGGTTGAATGGGACTTCCCATGCTGCCCTCTTCCTTGCATATCCCATTCCTCAGCTTTGGCATTGCCAGCACCATCTTCCTCTGCCACCTGGGCCCCTGTGAGACTCTCTCAGTATCCATTAGTATCCAAGGCCTCAGCACCCCTTCTCATCACAGGGAGGATCCTAGGACTTGGAAGATTGGTTCTTGAGTACCAAAGGATGGAAGGGTAAGCAGTTGATAGACACTTTGGAAACGTAGTTGACAAAAAAACCATTAAGAATCTTCTAGACAAAAATTAATCACTCAATAAATGTTTAAGATTTCCTACTGTGTATAAAATATTGTAATAAGGTATAAGACATGGTTGTAGCCTTCAGAGAGCCCACAAATCTGGTGAGAAGACAAAGCAGATGTACCAAGAAAAACAACAAAAATAATAGAATTAATTTTTTTAAAAATACTGGAGCTTGAGCTAGGTTTTTAAGCTCAAGTATTTGAATAGATAAGGGTTAGGATAGGCTGATATAAACAGAAGCAGTTATTCATTCATTCAGACAAGTGATATTTATTGTGAACCCAAAATGTACTAGTTATTATGCTATAAATCTAAGCATAAGTGAAAAAATAGACATGATACTTGCCCAATGGGGCAAAGGGTAGATAAGTAAACAAAATACATATTTGATTACACCATACATATGTATGTATGTGTGCACATGTGTGTATACATGTCTACGTATATACGTGTATATTTATATGACTACAAACAATAAATAAGCAATTAAATGTATGAGATGGGTTCGATGAAGGAAAGGAACAGGGATGGTGGAAATGAAGAGGGTGAAGCAGGTGGGTGGTTTGGGCACAGCACTGAGAAGGGGGGAGAAGGAGACAGCCATGCAAAGCGTGAGACGGAAGGGAGCCCCAGTGAGAAGGAACAGCCGGCATAGCAGCCCAGGTGGGACAGGGCTGGATCCGGAGGTCAGACCAGGCAGGAGCTGAGCAGGGGGAAGTGGCCAGATTGTAGAGATGAAGGGTGGGTGGGGCAGCCAGTGGTGATCCTCAGGAATGCTCGGAGGAGATTGAGTATGCAATTCAGCTGGAAGGAGGCTCATGGAGGAGGAGAGTGAGCCTTTGAGGGGTATGCTGGAGCTGGTATAATTCCTCAGATGGGCACACGGAGGGATGACAGCACTGGGGGCCAATCCGCTGGGCAGACAGTCCAAGGCCCCTCATGTGTCTCTTCCTGTGGCTGTCCTTTCACTGTTCCCTGACGTTGACAAGGATGAAACCACTGATTGGTACAGAAAACCCACTGTGTTTGCTATTGCAGCTGCCACATGGATACCCAAACAGTGCCTCAAGCAAATGCTTATTGCAGGTCAAGATCAACACGCATCCTCAGTAGAGCAATATGAGTCTCCCCCGAACCAGGGGAAAATGCATAATGGAAAGAGTGTGTACTCCTTCAGCAATGTCACTTTCTAATATTTTGCTATGACAATTTTCACACATACAGTGAGCACCTCTACACCAACCACCTGGGTCCTGCCACTAACACTTCACTGTGATTGCTTTACCACATGTGTGTCCATCTGTCTGGCAGTCAGGATATCCTATCTTTGGGTGCATCTCAAGGGCATTTGCAGACATCAGTACACTTCCTCCTCAACACTTCAGCACGTGCCATTAACTAGAGTCCAATGTTCGTTTACAGTTGTGTTTTTCTTTTGAGGTAAAATTTATATACAGGCAAATGTACAAATGTTAAGGGTACCATTCTGTGAGTTTTGACACCTGCATAACTCAAACTTCTATCAAAATAAGGACATGACCCTCACTCCAAAAGTCTCTCATCCCCTGCTCCTACCCCAGCCCCTCATAAGAGGCGATGGCTGTTCTGATTTTTTTCCCCACCATGGATTAGTTTAACCTGTTTTAAAATTCATGTAAACGTAATCGGACAGACCTTACTCTTGTGTAAAGCTGCTTTCATTCAGTGCAATATTTTTGAGATTCATCCCTGCTGCTGTGTGTTCACTCCTTAACCGCTGACTAGAATTCCATTGTATGAGTGCACCACAATTTGTGTATCTGTGTATCTGCTGCTAAACACCTGGGCTCTTTCCAGTTTGAGGCACATCTCAGAGGTAAACCCACCCTGTACACAAGGCTGTAAAGAGCACACATTTCTTGTGATTTACTCCCTTTTGCCTAAGTGATTTCAGAGATAGAGTTGTGGTTACTTGCTGGATGTCAGAGTTATACAGACTTGCCATTGAATCCTGGCTCCACTGCTGCCCCGAGACCTTGGCCAGGTTACTTAACATCCCCAGAAGTTTGTTTCATCATCTGTAAAATGGGGATAAAAGTAATTTCGATACTTCTTTGTTGTGAGGATTCAATGAGAAGACCCATGTAACATACTTAATATGGCCTCTGGCACACGTAAGTGGTCATTAAGTGGAATGAATGAATAAAAAGGGATATACAGCAAAGGTCCAATAAATATTAGCCAAACAATGTTTAAGTGCTGGCACCAGGAAACATGGTGGAGATTCCAGGACCTTCCATCAAAGACATCTGCAGGACATGCTTTATAACTCATCCAAGAAAGTGGGTTTCCATACCTTGCTGAAAATGAAGAGAGCTTTCCAAAACACATCCAGTTACCCAGTGCATGGACTGTCTATTTATTGTCTTCAAAGAAAACTCTGCTCTTTGCCTTGGGGTGAAATGCCACAGCAAAGTGATTCTGGACAGCCTGGGTATCAGCATTCCTGAAGAAAGAAGTGCCACCATGGTTTTGCCAAATAAGAGGAATTTGAAGAAGAATGAGTCAAAAAACCCTACTGCCAATGAGATCCACATTCACATCCCATATTATCAGAAAATTCAGACACAGACAATTCAGAGCCCACAATGCTCTACGAGACTTCAGGCAGACATTGGTACCCACGCTCCACAGGTAATCCACCCTTCACTGTACTTCCTTTCAAAGGGAGGCTAAATGTGGGTGGCAAAATCTAGAAAACACATTTTCTTTTAATAACATTGTTGATGCTAACACTTTTATTACCAGGCACCCTACTGGGTGACACTCCTGATAACAGAAATTTTCTTTTCCTTCCATTAGATTTCTAAAGCAAATAAAATTTCTCCATAAATGAAGAATTATTATTCTTTGTGGTGTTTTCCTGCTTCTGGTCATTTCTTTTCACCACAAACATTGTTTACTTTTGACCACCCCGCTCTGTGCCCACTCTGAAATTGGAGGAGAAACTGACATCAGATTTACATTTTCTGCTTCAGATTTTTGGGCTGTCTAAGATGTGCGCTCTCATGGAAGATGATGTTTCCATCTTTTCAACAGTTGTTTGGCTGGAAGAGGTGGCTCTCTTACAAGTGAAATTAATTGGTAGGGGGAAGAAATTGAAAGTGACCAGTAAAGAATGCTCTGGTCACTGAGGGGGCCACAAACAGCTGGGGTCAGACCACCCACGCCGATGTGTTTGAAGGATTAGGCATCTAAACTTTAGATCTGAAATCAAGCTCCGGCTTCTGGAGGAGGCATGGGATAAACCCTGTCTGTGAAGGGAACAGCACACACAGCTTTTTATTTCCATTTCCCCATTCTCTTACCTCAAATTCTACTACTCATGATTAAAAAAAAAGTATGAGATATCATACGTAAACTGGCATTTTCAAACTCGAGTTTGGCAGCCCTGACAGTCAACTCAACTGACTTGGAGTTCTTAAGAACCTTGCTGCTAAATCCAGGTGAGTTTTATTTAGACGACAGAGAACAGATGAGTGGACGTGGGTTCAGATGCTCTGCTGTGGCGAGCGAGGCACCGGAATTACTGCAGGCCAAGAAATCCGTTTTGGTGAAGAGGACTTCTTACACAATCCGTGTCACCTGCCCCAGGAATCAGCAGGCAGTCTTGTACTTTTAAGTGTGAGATTTAAGAAACTGAATGAAATTCAGAAATGGATTTTTTTTTGAAATGGAGTTTTAAGTGGAAACAGTAAGTTCAGTTTGGAAAAAGATGGATGGTGTTTTTAACTCCCATCTTTTACAAGCCATTTAAGATTTCATAAAACGCAATCCAAATACTATATTTGCCCACATCTTACACCAGAAATGTGAGGGCAATTATGTCATCTGGGCAAAAGGATGTTTTGCCCAGGTTTTATTATTAACCCTTTATTGTCTTTGGAATTAGGGCCTTAGTCTGGTGGGCCCAATGTGATCACAGGGTCCTTAAAAGATAGAAGAAGGAGAGAGAAGAGTCAGAGAAAGAGATGTGACACTGATGCAGACGTCAGCGAGCGAGAGAGGCTGGCAGATACTGTGCGATGGCTCTGAAGACAGAGGAGGGGCATGGGCCAAGACATTCGGGCGGCCTCTAACGGCCGGAAAAAGAGTCCCTAGATTTTCTAGAGAGCGCAGCCCTGCTGCACCTCGATTTTGGACTTCTCACCTCCAGAACTGTGAGATAATAAACAGGTGCTGTTTTAAACCATTAATCTGCGGTAATGGGCTACAGCAGCAATAGAAAGCTGACTCACTCCCTGACAGAAAATACTAAGCTGCTCCCTACAAATGACAGATATTTGCAAGCTTTTAAAAAACAAAACTTTAGGGCTTGGCCCCATAGCCGAGTGGTTATTAAATTTCTGCGCCCTCCACTTCCATGGCCCAGGTTCGTGGGTTTGGATTCTGGGTGCAGACCTACTCCACTCACCAGCCGTGCTGTGGAGGTGTCCCACGTACGAAAAAAATAGAGGAGGATTGGCAGTGGATGCTAGCTCAGGGTGAATCTTCCTCAGCAAAAAAAAAAAGAAATACACTTTATTCTGTAATATGAAGTAATGAAGTGCTCCTTGAAGAGCGATTAGACAAAGTATGACAAGTGGTGTCTGAACTAGTGCACTATCTACAGGACAGTGACCTTGGCTCCCTTTTGCTGACCTCGTTTGAGCTAATTCATGGCATGGAAACACCTTTGGCAGCAGAACAGACTGATCTGGTTCAGTAACCAAGGATGAAAAGGCTTTATTCCTACCTTGGGAGGTGGTGAGTTCAGAGCGTGGAGGGATGTCCAGCGTAGGCTCACGACTTACTGGAAGCCACATGATGGAGGCTTCCTAGTACCGGGCGGGGATCGAGCTCAGCCAGGCCAACTCTAAGATCTGTGGTTCTATTGGGGAGCCAGGTGGAAGCTTTTTGGCTTTTAACTGAAAGAATAGAACAGCATTTCTCTCTCTTCACAGTTCAAAGCCTGCCATCTTAATTCATCCTTTCCCTCCACAGCTTCCTAAACACTCCCTGCATTTTGCTTCTCCTTTCTCTCCTCTTCCTTCTTACTCTACAACCCACCAGAATTGCACATGAGTTTTAAATGCATCCATATGGGGTAAAAATTAGAGACAGAGGGACCCTCCCCACCACTGTCCCTTACGTTTGAATACGATGCTTCTTATTTGTTGGGTTTTTTCCTTCTGTCTCCATATCTTCTTTGACTTAGAGAAAGCTTTTATAAGCAAGGTCTGCATCTTCATGGATTTTTCTTTTTTACTGTATTTACGGTAGGGGTTGGCAAACTATGACCCACAGGCCCAATCTTGCCTGTTGCCTGTTTTTGTATGGCCCATAAGCTAAAATGTTTTTTACATTTTTTAATACTTGGAAAAAAATCAAAAGAAGAAAAATATTTCATGACATGTGAACATTATAAAGAATGCGAAGTCCACAAATAAAGTTTTATTGAAACACGGCACTTTCACTCATTTACATATTGTCTATGGCTGTTTTCATGCTACAGTGGCAGAGACCAAATGGCCTGCAAAGCCTAAAATATTGACTCTCTGTTCCTTTTCTTGCCATACTTTAACTTATTCAAATTTGTAGGCGATTTGTAGGCAGGCGATTGGCTGCATGTAACAGAAATTTGATTGTAGTGGCAGAACCAAATGGGGATTTATTTATGTCCCCTAACAAGAAGTCAGAAGTTGGCAGAGACTATAGCTTCTTAATGCTTTTAGCATCTTGGATCCCTTCGACCTCCCACTTTTCATCCCCTTGCATGACTTTCAGCCTCACGATCATGATGCCTGCTGGAACTTCTTCATGGCAAAATTCTACGAATTCCAATTAGCTTGGCTTAAAAGTGTATTTCTACTACCCTGTCGGGATGAGGTTTGGGATAGCTGTACCCCTGAGGGCAGAAACGGTGGTTGCAGCGTCTAGGGAAGGGTTGGCTCTTTGGAAGACCCCGGAAGGCCAGGAGGAGAGATGGTGTGGTGAGGATGTGATGAGAGCCCTGGACGCCACTTTGTTCTTGTCTCACAGGCTTGTGCATCAGAGTCCCCAGGAGGGCGTGCTCACATCCAGATGGCTGGGCCCAACCCCTAAAGTCTCTGATTCAGGAGGTCTGGGCTGGGCCCAGGAATCTGCCTTTCTGACAAGTCCAGGTGATAAATGGTGTTTGCAGAGAGAAGACATGGTTTGGCGGGCTCCTTTCCACACAGCTAGAGAGGCTCACTGAGACTGAGGTGGAGGGCAGGGGAAGGAGCCAGCTCCAGCGTGGAGTGCTCTCACTGAGGCCATTCGGTTGCACCACTGGCTCCTTTGTGGGCACAACTACTCTAGGAGAGTGTGTGTGTACCGAACACCCTGTGATCTGGTCAGAGGCAGATTCTAACTCAGAAGAGTGGGCTGGGGTCAGAGACGCTGCTTTTCTAACAAGCTGCCAGGTGAGGTGGAGGTGCTGGTCTGGGGATCGGGTGTGGAAGGGCAAGGCTGCGGGGGGCCACCTTGGCTGGCAGGCTCCCTCCTCTTCCTCAGCCGGCACTGCAGCAGGGCCATCCTGTTCTCAACCCTAGCTGCCTCTCACTCTGCCAGAGGCAGCAACGCAAAAACATTCTGGGGCAGAGTGTCCACCTCTTTGTCACTTCAGCCTGGGAACTGACTCATTTGAATGACATTCTCAACTCTGGAAAGATGCTGGGCCAGAAATGGAAATGGCAGCAAACACTTTCTGGGAAACAGGAAGCCAAATATTTTTTTTCAGTTATTATTTTCCACGGATTCAGAAACTGCTAAATTCCCAGTGAAATACAACTTTTAGATTGCAAGATAAAATATGAAAATGATGTCCAAGCTCAAGACCACAGGAAAACAGCAGAAAGAGCCCACACTGGGAGCAAATAGAGAGTTACAAAGTGTCTCTGTGGCCTCTTTCAAGTTGTGAATTTACTTATGATCAGCTGTGTGTTTATCCCACTTGCAGTAGGACCAGCTGGAGTTTTAAATTTGCACCATGGATGATGCTGACAGAATTCTTCCTTGCAGCTGTTGGCTCCAAGGTTCGTCAGTGGCCAGATGGTCATCAGAAACATAAAAGTGACAGCCAGTTCCAAGGAGGAAGTGTCCTTCCCTGTTGCCTGGGGAATAGGAGATAAGTAGGTGTCCCATGGCCTTCTTTCCTAGAGGGCCCTTTAAGTGAATGTGGAAGGCTGGGTCTTGCTAAATGTCCCAAAAGTTCCTTCCGAAGGAGAATAAACTCTGAAGAGGAGCCTGTGCCAGTGCTTCTCCGGGATCTCGCTTCAGAATTACTCCCAGTCTGAAAAAAATTCCCGATGACTTGGGTGTGCACTGAATGCTTCCCCATCTCTTGGTGGGTGGGCTGGCTCTGGGTGCAGGTGAACGGGGTCTGAAGCTCCCCCAGTGGGGAGCCACTCCTTCCCCTCTTCCCACAGAGCTTGATGAAGGCCCAGGCATCCTGGTCTGTGGCAAGAAGTGGGATTTCTGAGTGATGGACTCAAATGTTGGCAACCCTGATCCCAGAGTAAAGCTCCCTCCTGCTCTGTGACTTCTTCGCTCCCTGAGGGCCCCTCTGCCCTATTTCAAGATGTTCCCAACCAGTTCACTCAGAGCTGTCAAACCACCCCACAGGGCAGGCCTGTTCTCAACTACCAAAGGTCTGCAGTACCTAGTCTGCACCCCTAATGGAGCCAGATGAAAAGAAGCCTTCCACCTGCACCAGCCTCTGAGAGCTGCTGAAAGAACTCAGGTCAATATTATTCAATAACGACTTGGCTAGATAATGAGGGCTTCAAATATTGATTGTTCCTGTCACTAAATTTTTTGGGAGATTTGTTAGGTAGCAGTGGATAACTGATTGTAAAGGACACCACACTGGGGAAACACGTGCACTGGGCTCAGGGGTGCAGAAACCTAGACCTTCCTAAGTTCACAAGAGCAGCTCTCCAGTGAAGTTGATCAAGACACTTTCACTAAATGCTTCGAAAGCAGTGAGCTGACGGTGACTCAGGACAGGTTCTATTTCTCATGAGACTTCAAAAATCAAATTGTATATTATTAACCAAATTACTTTTGAACTCACTAGCTTTCAGTTGCCAAAAAGTAGTTTTTTTTTGTGAGGAAGACCAGCCCTGAGCTGACATCCGTCGCCAATCCTCCTCTTTTTGCTGAGGAAGACTGGCCCTGGGCTAACATCCGTGCCCATCTTCCTCCACTTTATATGGGACGCCGCCACAGCACGGCTGACAAGCAGTGTGTCGGCGGGCGCCCGGGATCCGAACTCGCGAACCCCGGGCTGCCAAGCACGGACTAAACTGCTGCGCCACCGCGCAGCCCCCGCCAAAAAAAGTTTTAGCTTCTTTATAAAGAATTGGAACCATCTAGTTATTATGAAATACATGCTTGTGGTAGAAAATACAAGGAGTATGGAAGAAAGTAAAAATCATTTGTTATGCTTCCACTCACAGAAAGTGTTATATATATATAATATATAAATATATATATTTTTTCCTTCTAAATTAGGCGAATCTATTTCCATAGCTTTCCATCCAAAGGATGCATCAGTTATAGCTCATTAAATATACTTCTAAAATGTTTCTGAGACTCAATTTCCAACATGTGAGTTGGAGGGGGGGTTCCCACACAACACCAAGCAATTCTCCAGAGGCCAGCTGGGTGTTCTCCAAGTCAACTCCATTCTGACACTGTCTACCTGGAAGCAGCGCTGGACCCCACAGGTTGAGGGCTCAGTCCTATGAGACTGCTCTCCCTTGCCCCTACTTCAGACACTAGTTGAAAGCCCAGGTTATTACCTGTGCTTCTGATTGACCAGCTACAAATTGGACATTCCCACGACCCCCTCTTTGGACTTCAGACACCAGTCACAAGCCCAGATTGTTACCTGTACTTCTGACCAACCGGCTACAAAACAGAGGTTCCCATGAACCCTACCTCAGGTTAAACTGATTTGCTAGAACAGCTCACAGCACTCAGAGGAACATTTTACTTACTAGATCACTGGTTTATTATAAAAGGACATAACTCAGGAAGAGCCAGATGGGAGAGATGCACACGGCAAGGAATGGGGAAGGGGTGCAGAGCTTCCGTGCCCTCTCTGGGCATGCCACTGTCCCACGGGCAAGTGACTCAACCTCCAGCCCCGGGAGGTTGAGGGTGGGGTACTGAAAGTTCCACCCCTCTAACCACATGGTTGGCTTGCCTAATCAACATAACAAAATACCCCTTTATCCCTCACTGCACAGGGTTTTAGGAGCTCTGTGCAGGAAGGGGCTGAAGACCAAATATGTATTTCTTATTATAAGTCACAATATTGCAAATTTTTATACTAACAAAATGTTCAGCTTTCTAATTTTCAAAAAGGATTAGGTGCAGTTAGTTTTATGATAAATAAATATTTTTATTGCTGAATTTCTTACATTTCATACATTTAAAGTATATATTAAAATACAATTTTGTTAAATAACATTAAAATATATAATTCCTTTTTTATTTTCCTAGCTACATTACTTATGTTCTCTACACATGCCTTACTTTAAGCCTCTTATCCTGCATGCAGTTGAGCTGAGAACTTATCCCACAGGAAACATTTGCCAGACGTCAAAGCATATTTGACTTTTTCATGTAACACTTTTGGATTTCTTGGCTCCCTCTTGAGGACTGTCTTCAAGGACAGAGCATTCCTTTCAAATATGCATTGTGTTTTCAATAAAAATATAATTTGCTGTGAAGGAATATATAAAAATTAAAGGGAGAATCTAAAATGGCATAAGTACATCTTGACAAAATGGTTCTAGAAGGTTCTATTTGACTAACTCAGATAGTTCTGTATTCTTTTAACTCAGTAGCTCTTTCTGTTGTGGTGGTTGAGGAAGATTTGCCCTGAACTAACATCTGTGCCCATCTTCCTCTATTTTGTATGTGGGTCGCCACCACAGCATGGCTGATGAGTGGTGTAGGTTCGCACCCAGGATCTGAACCCGTGAACCTGGGCCACTGAAGGAGAGCATGCCAAACTTAACCACTATGCCACAGGGCCAGCCCCAATAACTCAGTAGTTCTTAATTGAGGGATTCCAGGAACTCAAATGGGAAAAACATGACATCTTTATTTTCACTAATCTCTCCCTGAAACTTAGCATATCCTTCCATTGTTGGGAAAAAAAGGCAACACCAGCAGCAGTGTTGGGAGCTGAGCCAGTCAGCGTGAACTCGCAGACACCTCATACCTCAGTACACCTGCTGGGGATCTCAGAACAGCGTTTACGGTGGTTGACCACTTTGAAATTATGGTATTTAAGTGATCCATCACAATGTCTCGTGATCTAAAAGATCCATAAAGAAGCATTTATATTGGATATCACATATTTGCTTCTTTTTGATATTTTTATAAGTGTATTTCAATATGATGGGTTTCTTTTGTAATTCAGTGTGTTTTCTTTTATGAATTTATTCAAAATATTATTCTGAGAAGGGGTCCATGCGTTTCACTCAACTGCAGGAGGGTCCATGACACAGTTGCCCCCTCACCTCCTACTCACCACTGTGGCCTAAGCAGAGATGGCCGCATGCAGCCAGGTCAACGTTGCAAAAAGGGACTCTGGTGGGCCTCTGGGGCTGTCTTGCTATTTTCTTTTGTGCTCTTCTTTTCCCAGAAAGCACCTCTTGAGAGGAGGGGACACATCAGGACAGCTGAGTGAGAAGATCGAGGTGATGGCCCGTGGATCTACAAGACACAAAACCGCTCCAGTCCCAATGTGGGCCACACTGGATGACCAACCCCAAGCAGGTCACTGGGCATCCATGAGCCACCTTTGGCTTATGTGGAAATCCACTGAGATGACAGACGCAAAACTCTGTTTAAAGGTAGGCAGTTATTGGTATCATTTGCTGCCTTGTATGATAAAACCCCTGGTGGTGAGAAAGGGCTCAGAGGTGCACTTGGTGGCCCCCCCATACTTGATTAATTGGGGGAACACATTTTCTTCTTTTTCAAACAGCTTTATTGAGATATAATCCATATAATATATAATCCACTCATTTAAAATGTATAATTCAATGACAACATCCAACCCCTAGGCAACCAGTAATCACCTTTAGATTTGTCAGTTCTGGGCATTTCATGGAAATGGAATCATACAATATGTGGCCTTTTGTAAGTAGCTTCTTTCGTTTAGCATAATGTTTCCAAGGTTCATCCTGTTACGGCATGAATTAATACTACATGCCTTTTAACTGTCGAATAACACTTCATTGTATGGATAGACCATGTTTATTTACCCATTCATCAGGTGATGGGCATTTGGGTTCTCTCCACTGCTTAGCTATTAAGAATAATGCTGTTATGAACATTTGTGTACAGGATTTTGTGTGGACATAAGTTTTAATTTCTCTTGGGTAGGAGTAGAATTACTGGATCATATGGTAACTGTATGTTTACTGTTTTGAGGAACTGTTCAACTGCTTCCTAAAGCAGCTGCACCATTATACATCTCCACCAGTACCATATGAGGGTTCCAATTTCTCCACATCCTCGCCAAACACTCATTACCATCTTTTTGATTCTAGCCATCCTAGTGGAAGTGAAATGGTATCTCACTGTGATTTTGATTTGCATTTCCCTGATGGCTACTGATGTTGAGCATCGTTTCATGTGCTTATTGGCCATTTGTATATCTTCTTTAGAGAAATGTCTATTCAGATCCTTTAATCTATGTTTTCACTGGGCTAGTGTCTTCTTCTTATTGACTTATAGTTGTTCTTTATATATTCTGGCGACAAGTCTCTTACCATATACATGACTTGCAAATATTTTCTCCCATTCTCCTATTCTGTGGGTTGTCTTCACACTTTGAAGTGCAAAAATTTTTAATTTTGATGGTGTCCAATTTATCTATGTTTTCTTTTGTTGTTTGGGCTTTTGGTGTCATATCTCAGAAACTGTTGGATTTACACATGTGTTTTCTGCTAAGAGTTTTCTAGTTTTAGCTCTTGCATTTAGGCCTTTTGCCCATTTTGAGTTAATTTTCACATATGGTATGAAATATGGGCCCAACCCTACCTCATACGGATGTCCAGTTGTCCCAGCACCATATGTTGAAGAGGCTCTTCTTTCCCCGTTTAGTTGTCATGGCGCCCTCTGGGAAATTAATTGACCATAAATGTGAGGGATTATTTTTGGGCTCTCAATTCTATGCCATTGATTTATGTCTGTCCTTATGTCAGTACCACACTGTTTTGATTACTGGTAGCTTTGTAGTAAATTCTGAAATCAGGAAATGTGAGTCCTTCTAGATTGTTTCTTTTTTCTAAGATTGTTTTGACTATTTGGAGTATTTTGAATTTCCCTGTGAATTTTAGGATCAGCATGTAAATTTCTGCAAAGAAAGTAGCTGAGATTTTGATAGGGATTTCATTGAATCTGTAGATTAATTTTGGGAGTATTGCCACCTTAAACGTATTAAGTCTTTCAATCCATAAACATAGGAAGGCTTTTCATTTATTTAGATATTTTAAAATTTCTTTCTATATTGTTTTGCAGTTTTCAGAGTATACATTTTGTACTTCTTTGTTAAATTTATTCCTAAGTATTTTATTCTTTTTGATGCTATTGTAAATGGAATTTTCTTAATTTCATTTTCAGTTTGTGCATTGTTACTATATGGAAATACAATTGATTTTTGCATATTGATTTTGTATCCTGCACCTGCTGAACTCATTTATTAGTTCTTATAGTTTTTAAATAGATTTCCTAGGATATTTTATATACAAACAAGATAAAGTCATCTACAAATAGAGATAATTTTATTTCTTCCTTTCCAATCTGGATGCCTTTTATTTCATTTTCATGCCTGACTCCCCTGGCTAGAATCTCCAGTACACTGATGAACAGAAATGGCAAGAGTGGACATCTTTGTCTTGTTTCTGATCTTAGGGGAAAGCTTTCAGTCTTTTACCATTAAGTATGATATTACGTGTATGTTTTTTTAAATGCAACATATTTTCTTTTACAAACAATAGGTCAATAAAGGATTGTCAATTTTTTGCCTGACTTCTGGAAGAAAGCCTGGGTGAGAGCCAAAATTTAGTAAACTGTTTGCCGTGTTGTACTGACGTGCTGTTGTTTATTGAATAGCATTTGCTCCATAGGCACTTATTTTCCATCCTTGGATTCATATATTGCTGCACAGCCACAGAGATTTAATTTTTATATCTGAATTTTAGTGTTGTTATGGCTTATGAATATAATATTTTTATCTTTTAAATTTCTTTCTTTAACTTATTGTAATTAACATCAAGGTTAAAAATAATACTGATATATTTATTAGTCAAGTGTTAATAATGGTTATATAATTTAACACCCCTCTTAATATTTTCCTTGTAGATTCTGATTACAGTTTTGACAACCATTATCCTGAAAACAACAATTATCATAAAATAGTATTCTTTGAATCCAAGAAGGGGACAGTCATGTGCTCCCACAAATGGCCTCCTTGAGGTGACGTTATCTGGCTCTATGTGTGGACCAGGCCCGTCCAACAGGAGTTTCTGGGATGATGGAATGCTGTCTCCCTGTGCTGTCCAGTTTGGTACTCACTAGTCTATGGGGCACTTGACATGTGGCTAGTGAGACTGCAGGACTGAATTTTTAACTTTAATGAATTTAAATTGAAGTAACCACAGGTGATTGGTGGCTATTGTACTGGACAGTGTATGTAGCTTTCATCCCCCTCATCCCCAAGTGCTAGTGACAGCAGTTTCCATCCAGGGGGCCTGGAAATGTTATCACCAGCAACAATTGGTAGTCAGTCCTGTATGTGAACAATCCCGATGTCCTTAGCACCTAGGATTGTGCATTTTCACAGGTGGATTTTCCCTTCCTCCATGAGAGAGGCTTATGTTCTGAGCCAGTGTATGTTTCAGTGCAGGGTCCAGATGCCCACGTGCTTGGGAGAGAAACAGCGCGACGTGGTGGTCTGCATCAGGGGACTGAGGAGTTAACAAGCCCAAGGGCAGGTGTTTATGTTGGAACTAGAAAGTTCTTTTTATGTCGTAGAAGAAAACTGCCTCCCACACTTGCTAAAGCTCTTTGGCTAAGGTATGTGTGGGGTCAGCATGTCGCCCTTGGGCCCCTTCTGTATCTGGACTCCTCTTCAGCTCTGTTTTCGCAGCATCCACACATGTTTGCCTTCAGTACAAATGGCAGAACTTTGTTCACTGCCCAGGGAGTTGGTCCAACCTCCTCCGCAGACATCAAACAGAAACTCCCATCGAAAAAGCCAGACTTCCCAGATGGAGGTGCATGACCCTGGGAGCCCTGCACAGAGTGTTTCACCAGGAGTAATGACTGTATTCATTGAATAGCTGCTGTGTTCCAAGAAAGGTAATAGTCGCTGTGTGTATATTTTCTAACTTTCACAACCATCTTGTAAATTAGATATTATATCTCTAGTTTTGGGGGGAGAAAACCAGAGGTTTAAGAAACTTAGCCAAGTTCTAACTGGTAAAGGGCAAAATCGGGGGTCGGATGTACTCTGCGTTAGTTCTTTCATCCTAAAGCAGGCTGGAGAATCTCAGTTTCACGGTTACTAGCTGTGTGGCCTTGGGAAGTCACTTATTCTCTCTGATCTTCAGTTTCCACAGCTGGAAAATGAAGACTCAACACAGGCTGCCTCTAGGGCGGACTGGGAGTGAGTCTGAGGCTTCAGCTGGGCCTCCTGGCACACGGTGACCCAGGACACGCTTCGCTGCCTATCTTCAATTCCTTCCCTACTCCTCCTGGATCTGAATGTCCTTTCGTCCTTCATTTTCTCCCCCCACAACTGTATATAGCTGTTATTGGTAAAAATGCTCGGCTGAACTGAATTTCACCCAACAGACATTTAGCAAGTCTTTACTATAGACAAGGAACCCTTCTGGGTGCCGAACACAATCAGTGACTGAAGTCAAATTTTAGGGACCAGAGTGTATCCTTTTTCAGCTAAAATTTGTTGAGAGTTTACTATGGCTCAACCGTTCTAAATGCTTTACATGCACACCTCATTTAATCCTCATCACGCACTTTGAAGGGGAGACTGTTAGGATTCCCATCACGCAGTTGAGGTACAGAGAGGCCAGGTACTTGCCAGACACAGCACGACTTATAAACAATGGGGTTGGGGCTCAATCCAGTCGAGTTGGCTGCAAAGCCCACAGCCCTGACCCTGAGGCCCCCATCCTCGTCTTTGCAGGTCAACATGAGAAAGTCACATAGGAGGGGGCACAAAGAAACGTCCACAGCAGGTGTTCAAACAACTTCTGAGCACAGTCTATGCACGAAACCTGCGGTAGGTGTCTGCGTACACAGCTGTATAAGAACTATGCTCCCCCCAGGAAACTGGATGGTAAGTGCAGCAAAGAGCACAATGTGGACGTGATTACCTGCGCTGAAGTGCTGAGAGAAAGGCCTAGGAACTTCCTAGAGATCAGCTCTTGTTTGTAACTTGCTGACGAGGCAGTGTATCACCTGTGCCTTAAAAGAAGGGTCAGATTTCAGTAGATGAAGAAGAGGCAAAGACTAGAACGTTCCTAGCAGAAAAAAAAACATGAGCCTTGGAATGAAGGTGCAACGAGATGAGGCATTCTTCTCACGGGCAGCGGGAGCCCCTCTTGCTAGGACTGGCAGCATCTGTGGGGACCAGTGGGACACCACTCTTTGAAGCCTGCGAAGGGAGCGGCTTCTGGGTCCGAACCCTGGTGCAGATCCTTGAGTGTGAATTTCCTATGTTGTGGCCACGGAGTAGAGGCACAAAGTGACCATCTTCAGTGTGGCCAGGCTGAGGGGCGAGGGAGCAGAAAGGAGCTTTGGTGTCCCTCAGCAGGCAGTGGGCGCCCTGAAGGGGTGTGAAGACCCACGTGGTGTCAGCAGGGGTGAAGAGTAAGAGAGAGAAGACCAAGGAAAAGAGCTGACAGAGCAGGAGCAGCGATGAGGGGAGGATGAGGCAGGGAAGCTGATGAAGTCTCAGGCAGAGGTGATGATGGTGTAAGTCTGGCCGGAGTAAATATCGATAGAGGGAAAGAATGGGTTGAGGGTAGGGACCTCCCCCCACTAGTCTCCTTTGACATGGACATCATTGCAAGGGCAATGGGTGGGTCTGGCAAAGGGTGGGATGTTAAGAGACAGGCATGGAGAGACGAGAGAAGATGGTGGGCAGAACTTGAGGAGTGGCCATGCTCACAGGGCAGAAGGGTCAGAGGGGCCGCCCTCAGGCAGGTGGAGGAGGAGGGGCAGGGGCACAGGTGTCTGGGAAGTCCTGGGAGGAAGAGGGTTGATAATAGTGAGGGCTCAAGAGTGCAAACAGCACAGAGACATCTAGAAGCGTGAAGACTGAAAACAAGCTATCGGCTTCAGTATTCAGGAGACTACGGGTTCTACTCAAGGGGGCTGTTCTAGTAAAACAGGCTGGTTGGTGAGCCTCTGGTGGGTGGCAGGGCTGGGGTGGGCGGAGGAGAGGCGGTGCGGGGTTCATCCACATGGAGCCAGAGGGAGAGGCCCATCCGCCTGTGCAGGAGGTGCAGAGGAAGATGAGCATAGTTTAAAATGGGCAGAAAAGCCTCAAAGTGATGGCTGGAGAGGGGAAAGAAAGTAGCAGATGGTAGGCCCTGGAAGGCAGGGGTGAGGTGTGCTGAGGGCAGGGACAAAGCCTGCGGGATGGGAAAGGTCAAACTGGTTGTGTCCATCCACCCTTCTGCAGGGTAACCTGAGACCGCTGGTCCCACCCATGGCCAGTGCTCTGCTCCCTTTAGTTGTTGCTCTGGCTTCGTGCTACACAGAAACAGCTAACATCTCCTCAGACAGGCTGGCCCAAGTCTCACAGGCACCATCGAGTTCTCGTGTAGACTCAGCTACTGGGGCTGCCTCAGACTTCCCATCTTTTTCTTTTCATGAATCAGTAATGGGCTCAAGGAGACCTGAAGAGGACATCCCACCAAAACCCATCTAAGAAGTGACCCAGCCTGGTGTGGGACCAGACTGGATGCTCGGATGCCCCTCCACCTCCTTTAGGGCTGGCAGGCTCAAGATGGCCCACCCTTTGTTTAATGCTTTGCTGTCAGTCTTGAAATTCTTGGTAAGTTTTGAACAAGGGGCCCTGCGGATTGTGTATCTGGTCCTGTCCCTTCCCTTGTCTCATGCACCCAGGCAATTTCCCCCACTTTCTGAGATCTTTCAGCAGTTTCCCTGCAGACTTCCAGCCCATCTCTGCAGGCTCTGCTCCCAGGGCTGTCTGGACCCGGGGTGGCCCTGCCCTGAGCTCCCGCCTCGCGCGGGCGGGCTGTGCACAGAAGTCTTGATCCCTGACTCAGGCCAGGCAGCCAGTGGGATGTCAGGCCAGCGCCTGCCCTGCTCGCAGCGGGGACAGCCGGACTTTCCAATCTGCCAGTCGTTCCTTCCTTTGCCCAGAGGGGCAGTCGCGTCTACTCCGGGGAGCTTTGGACCTCAGTCTCCATGCCGCGTTCCTGCTGTTTCCGTGCCAGGAGCTGCGAGACAGTTCTCAGGACAGAGCAGCGCCCGGGGGTCCCAGCTCTCCGCTGGGGCGTCAGGGAGTGTAGGGAGGGACCATTGCACCTGCCCGGCTTCACTTTCCCAGTGTCCAGGCCCCACCCCTTTGGTCACGGTCAGTCAGTACAGTCCAGCGGACAGGTGCTTGTCCTTCGCCTGTGAGGACGCCACACTCTCCTGTTCTCTTACAAAATCTGGGCTCTCCTGGACCAGGGAGCCAGGACACCCGGCTAAGCCGCGGAATCTGCGTAGGGCTTCCTGGGAGCCGAGGCCTCTGCGTTCCGCGCACTCTTAACCCTTTTCAGCCCTCGTTTGGCGCTCTCCAACTTCTTGGGCTTTGTTTAGAGTTCAACAGCGCCGCCTCCTGGTGCTTCGTTGTGAGTGACCACAGCGGAGAAACGGCATAGGATGGGGAAAAAAAAAAAACAACCAAAAAAACGTTTGCCACTCTCGGTTACGCTTTGGACCCACCGCTCCGCATTCTTGGTAAGTGAATAAGCGGATAAAGTCGAAGAGTGGCAGATTCCCATCTCCTCCTCCCAGCTGTCCTGACCCTGCCCGTCCACAGGACCGCCCCTCTTCAGTGCCCTTTGCCGGGCAAGTGGCATTTATGTGCACCTCTGTATCAATCCGATTTCTCAGCCAAATAGAAAAATGCTTAACAGATCCGAGTGGGATCCGCTTGGAGCCCTCAGCGCCTCCCGACGAGGGCTTCCCCGCGCGCCCCGTTGAGGGTGCGAGATGGACTGTTCCTCTGTGAAGCTGAAAGAAAACAGACCAAGCAGGCTAACACGCACCCCAGCACGCCCGCCCCTACAGGCGGGCCTGCCACTGCCTCTGAAGGGTGACAAGACCTTGGAGCCCTGACAGTATCCCCACGACTTTCCCACGCGACCAAATGAGGTCTGGCTTTGGCAGCTAGCGCTCAGGGACTTGTGGGTCCCTAGCTGGGGGTGGGGGGTGGGGTGCTCCGTATCAGGCCAGTCCAACCCTCTTCGCCCGTCGTCGTCCCAGCCACACTCTCTGTCTTCTGGGGCCCAGCGCACCCCCTCTGGCCTGGAGCGGGGTCCAGCTCTCTCTCCCCTTGCGATCGCGTCTTTGGGGAAGTCCTCGCCATAGGCAGCCCCTCCCAAAGTCCTCTTCCTGGAGGGCACCTCCTCCCAGAACCCTGCAGGTCCCCGGCACTACCTGCCCCGCCCCTCTGCAAAGCCCTCCTCGCCTTGGTCTCTTCCTAGTGTTCTGCAATCCAGGCTTTCCTGGAAATCGGTGGTAACAACACATTTATGAAGACAAAGAGAGGATAGAGAGATTAGGAAGGGCTGCGAATTAAACCTCTTTTAGGGCTGCGCGCGTGGAGGCTCGAGTGGCGGGGGCGGGGACTGTCGCCTTGCTGACAGAAACGCTGTCCTTCATCCGCGTTTGCGCCCAGAGGCCCCGCCCGGGGACATACCAGCGCCCGGGCTGGGTTACTCATCCCCCCGAGGTGATCCCAGGCTCGAGGGCGGGCGCAAGGCGTCCGGAGAACCCAGTAATCCGAGAATGCAGCATCAGCCCTTCCCACCAGGCACTTCCTTCCTTTTCCCGAACGTCCCGGGAGGGAGGGCCGCGCACTTATAAACTCGGGCCCCGGCCCGCCGGCATGTCAGAGGCTGCGTTGCCGGGTTTGCGCGCCGCGGCCGGACGCGTCTGTGCTGGGACAGACAGGAGCGGCTGTCGCCGGCGGCGCTCTGCGCCACTGGGTCCCGGCCGGGCTCCGGCCTCGTCGCGGTGCTTGCGCTCTCCCCGGGGCCTGCACGCGGCGTGCCTGGACAGCATGCTCCGGGTCCTGCTCCTCGGCGTGCTGGCCCCCGCTGCCCTGGGGTTCCCGGCGCCCACAGAGCCGCAGCCGCACGGCAGCCAGTGCATAGAGCACGACTGCTTCGCGCTCTTCCGGGGCCCCGCGACCTTCCTCGCCGCCAGCCAGGCCTGCGAGCGCCTGCAGGGCCACCTGATGACCGTGCGCTCCTCGGTGGCGGCTGATGTCATCTCCCTGCTACTGAGTGGCGACGGCGGCGACGGCCAGCGCCTCTGGATCGGCCTGCAGCTCCCGCCCGGCTGCGAGGACCCGGGGCACTTCGGATCCTTGCGCGGCTTCCAGTGGGTTACGGGCGACAACCGCACAAGCTACAGCAGGTGGGCGCGGCTCCACCGCGACGGGGCGCCTCTCTGCGGTCCGCTGTGCGTCGCAGTCTCGGCGGCCGGGGCCGCTGCACCCGGTGAGCCGGCCTGGGAGGAGCGGCAGTGCGCCGCGGAGGCCGATGGCTTCCTCTGCGAGTTCCACTTCACAGCCTCCTGCAGACCCCTGGCTGTGGAGTCCGCGGCGGCCGCCAGTGTCTCGATCAACTACAGCACCCCGTTCGGGGCCCGCGGCGCGGACTTCCAGGCGCTGCCGGTGGGTAGCTCCGCCGCCGTAGCGCCCTTGGGAGTGGAGCTGGGGTGCGCGGCGCCGCCCGGAGAGGCCGAGGCGCGCTGGAGCCAGGAGGCGCCGGGCGCCTGGGACTGCAGCGTGGAGAACGGCGGCTGCGAGCACGCGTGCAACCGGAGCGCCGGGGCGTCGCGCTGCCTCTGCCCGGCCGATGCCGCCCTGCAGGCCGACGGGCGCTCTTGCGCCGCGCCTGGGGAGCACTCGTGCGACCAACTCTGCGACCACTTCTGCGTCCGCAACCCGGACGTGCCGGGCACCTACTCGTGCATGTGCGAGACGGGCTACCAGCTGGCTGCCGACCAGCACCATTGCGAGGACGTGGACGACTGTATGCTGGTGCCCAGTCCGTGCCCGCAGCGCTGTGTCAACACTCAGGGCGGCTTCAAGTGCCACTGCTACCCCGGCTACGACCTGGTGGACGGCGAGTGCGTGGAGCCCGTGGACCCATGCTTCGGGACTAACTGCGAGTACCAGTGCCAGCCCGTGGGTCAAAATGACTACCGCTGCATCTGCGCTGAGGGCTTCGCGCCCGTGCCCCACGAGCCGCACAGGTGCCAGATGTTCTGCAACCAGACTGCATGCCCAGCGGACTGCGACCCCAACAACCAGGCTAGCTGCCAGTGTCCGGATGGCTACATCCTGGACGAGGGCTTCATGTGCACAGACATCGACGAGTGCGACAATGGCTACTGCCAGGATGCGTGCCTCAACCTCCCTGGCAGCTACCAGTGCATCTGCGGGCCCGACTCAGCCCTCGCCGGCCAGGCTGCCACTGACTGTGACCCCAAGGTGACCAACGGTGGCGTCGAAGACGGCGGCTCTGGGGAGCCCCCAGTCAGCCCGACTCCCGGCGCCACCTCGAGCCCCTCGCCTGTAGGGCCCATGCATTCGGGCGTCCTCATTGGCATCTCCATCGCGAGTCTGTCTCTGGTGGTGGCGCTTTTGGCTCTCCTCTGCCACTTGCGCAAGAAGCAAGGTGCCATTCGGGCTGAGCTGGAGTACAAGTGTGGGGCCCCAGCCAAGGAGGTGGTGCTGCAACAAGTGGGAACTGAGCGGACGCCTCAGAAACTCTGAGGGGCCTCCCACCCTGGCCCCAGGCCTGGGCTTGGCCTTTGCCTCCCTCCTGTGCCCTCTCTCCTCTCCCAGCCTTACTCCCTGGCTACCCCCAAAGCACCTTAGCTGGCATCAGAACTGGAGAAGACCCTCTTCACCTTCTCTGATTCCACACATGGCTGTGGAGGGGGGATTGGAAGGGCTATGCCGCCCATCCATTTCCACACCATCATCGAACAACTGGGGGAGATGGCCATTTTATGATGAAGACACAGACTGCGAAGTGTCACGTGCCCTCACCAAGGAGTTGTGAGCATTGTGGTTGGCAGCCTTTGGGGCAGACTGTGATCCCGTGGATTAGTGAGTGTAATGAAGTCATCAACAATGACTAAGATATTTATTTTTTAACTATTTAGGATCTTGTTCTTCTGCTTTTTCCCCTACCTGTATGTATCCCTCCCCTGCCCCCTCTTTTTCTCCTTCCCTATCTCTATATTTATATACTACCACTTGTCATGTGGCAGTTAAACTATCTGGGTGAATTTTTTCCCAGTCCTCTTGCCTTTATGAAGCCAAGCCCCATATTCCCCCCTCATTCCTCCCAATTTTCCCCCTCAGGAACTCAGCCAACCCACCTGAGTCATCTGACCTGTGTCAGACCCTTTCTGCTCTTAGCTGTCTGCCTAGGCAGACTCCTATGTGAAACAGAAACAAAAACTCTAAAAACAAGAGTGGTTGGGGATTTGCTCTTGCACCAGATTTGCTAATTTGTCTTGAAATTTCAGGCCTCCAGAGCAATATCATTTTAACAAAGGTTAAGATGTGGGGGGCATTCGTTAAACTGATGTTGCTGGACTTTCATAGAAATTCAACCCCAAGGAGTTTTTTATTTTTTAGACAGTGAGCCTGGGTTTTATTGTTGTTGTTGTTTTGATTTGGACTGAAAAGTAGTAACTGTTGTTAAGCTTCCTATGCAGTTTCTTTTTCCATTATTATTATTATTATTATTAGTTATTTTTGACAACGTTGAAAATGTTAACACGATTGCTCTAGATTGAGAGAAGAAAGAAGCACCTCCCAGCAGACAGTTGAAGACAGTTTTGAGCTGCATGATCCAGGCCAATTACCATTTTGACTCCCACTGTTCTTGTAATTTGTAGGCCAGCTCTACCGGTTTTTTGGGATTTGGGAGTTTGGGGATGGAGCCCGAAGGATGCTCAGTTAGGGCTCCACCTTGATCAGGCCCTGGAGAATTTCTCCCATTTCAGAGAGGCCTTCTAACCCTGTCCATTTGGAACGTGGTCCCCGGACAAGAAGCGGAGACTGCCCTTGGCAGCTGGTCACAAGTGCAGAAACGCCGGCTGCACCCACCTGTGCGATAACCTGTATGTTAATAAGATCTGCAGGGGGTTGTCTGCCCAGGACAGTTTGAGAACTGTTCCACACAGCTTTCAATGTGCTGGAATACGTTAAATATGGATCAGTAATAAGTAGCAGGCCAAAGCAGGCCCTTTATTCTCGAGAAACTGAGGAATTTTCGTTTTATAGCTTTGCTTTCTGTAGAAAGACTAGGTACACACCTTTAGATGTTGCTACACAGGGTAGAGAAGTTCATTGGTTCAACTAAGCTAGGACTGAAATCAGGCTTCAGTGTGTGGAAAAAAATGTATCATATAATGTGTCTTTTGTGATGCAAAGGTTTTCTTCTACTATTTTGTAAACTCAGCACATTTGTACATAGTATTTATTTATTGGAGATAAACCAGAACACGGGCAAAACACTTGCTTATGACATCACATGTAGAAAATAAACAAATAACAGAGTGTTCTTGGTTGTGTGTCTGTTCACCTCCCCTCCCCCAACCCCTCATTTTGTGTCATTAAACGCGGCTCACCAACAGTGCAAATGCCATGAGATGCATTTAAAGGCTGCTCCACACCCCATCACTAGCTCCATCTGCTCACAGCACCATCTCTGACTTTCAAAGATCTTTCCAGAGGACGTCGTTTCACTGTAGAAGGACTTCATGTCATGCCTGTGTGCACAAATATTTATTTTTTCCTTCTGTAACCATAACAACTTCATGCACAGGACTTGTGTCTATGTGTTTTAAGATATCTTATAGGATTATTTGTTGGGATGAGTTAAAGAAACAGTCATTCTTGGGCATCTCTAGAATCCCAGCTGTGTGTCCTTCTGTGTGTGGTTCAGCATGACCTGCTCTCTGAGCTACCCAAACATGAGGTCATGAGGGTCTCAGTCTACAGCTCGGATTCAGTCGTTTCCATATGCCAAGGTTTTACACAGTGTTAAATCATTCTCATTTCTGTTGGAGATTAGAAACACCGTCTTTATAATACATACATTTCTTGGGCCCCTTTTCCTGGGTTGGTAGAACTGGCTGAATTATATATGCAGCGCTCTGAAAATTTTCATAAAGCAGAAGTTGAAAGAAAATTGAGTTTGGTCAAATATTCAAATATTTGGATACGTCTGGATGATGCTGAGTTTCTCAGTTTTAAGCTGAGCAGTTCCTGTTGTGAAGGTACAGTTGGAGATTTCAACCTCCACCTGGGATGAGGCTGACAGCTTCGGTGTATAGGGGTGATGGGTGGTGTCTCCTGAGATGACGAGATGAGCGCTGTGGCTGGAGGAGTTTGGTAGGCTGGCAGAAAACCAAATCCCGTAGTGGGTCCGTCTGAAGGAAGAGCTCACTGAGTGGAGGCGAAGCAGGTGCAGGTAAGTAGTCCTGGGGTCAAGAGGAGAGACTGACTCCTTACAAACTTGTCCTCTCTACCCAGCCTTCCAGTTTTCAAGAGGCTCTGCACCCAAGTAGCCACCCACTTGACTTTCAAGGGCTCATTGGATTAGGATTTTTTTCCCCCAGAGGAGGGGCATTTTCTTCAGAACACAAGAAGACCAAAACACACTTTCAAGATCCAGAGGCAAGAACCCTTACTGGGGCATATCCTCCAGCATGTAAAATCAGAGTAGCCTTTATAGACCAGGGGCCGTGAGTCAGCCTGTATGGTTTCTACTTTCTGTTCACATTATTGGACATCCAGGTCTGAGGGAGAATCCCAAATTTCAGCAAGAGGTACATGTTTGCCGGTGATGCTCCACGGTGCTCAGTGCTTGGGGAAGAAGGCCAATGTGGAATTTCTGGAGAAGTCAGAATTCGATTTTATGAGTCAAATGGCTTTTCTCTCCCCTCAGACCTAACCCCTTTGCATGGATTAGTTCAGCAAGTATTTACAGAGCAGGTCCTCTGTGGCTGGCATGGTGACAAGCCCCTGCCTTGAGAAGCTCACACTCTGGTGGGCGACAGATATAAAACAAATGATGGCCTCCAAATTGTATTTAACTTAGAAACAGCGACAGGAGCTGAGGAGGAGAAGCACAGTGCAGCAGGGTGACGGGGTTTAGATTAGAGGACCCGAGAAGGTGTCTTTGATGAGCTGACACTTAAGTCTAGACCTGAAGGAGGAGCAAGGCCTAGTCAAATGCAGAGTGCAGGCCAGAGCAGTCTTGGTAGCAGCAACAGCATATGCAAAGGCCCCGCATGGGGAAGAGTCTTGGCAGAGGGCAGGGAGCGCAGTGAGCAAGGAGGAGGGGGTCCAGGACGAGGCTGAAGAGGTGGAAATGGGGCGATAAAAGTGGAGGGGCAGAGGGACTGTATGCCAGCTTAAAGATGTTGAATTCTAACCTAGGTGTCAGTGCACCACTCAAGGAGTTTTAGTAAGAGCGCTCAGTTTATGTACTGAAATTGTTTGGGAAGGTAACAGCTGCTTCTAGACTTATTACATGTGTCCACGGGCAGAAACCTGCAGTTTCCCTTGTCAGCATCCAGTAGGGCTAACATGGAGTGTGGAGGTCACATATCCCTGGATTTGCATCCCAGCCTGACACCTGGTGGTCATGTGACCATGGGCACCACACCAACACGCTAAGGCTGTAAAACGGGGTGCCAGCAGTGCTGCCTCAAGGGTTTCCACAAGGATTAGATGACGTGAGCAGTACAGGTTCTGGCCCACAGCAGTGCTCACAAATGTTAGCTTAGGCGCCAGTAAATCAGTGGATGTAAAACTGGATAAAGAGGGAGGTTATATTGAGATCTCGAGTGTCTTGAGGCAAGTTCCAGGTGGTGCAGAAAGCGGAAAGTGTTCATTCAAGGCAAGGTGCAGTCACTTGGAAGGATGCTGTCAATCCTGGAGGAAGTGTCCCGGTGGGATTTGGGGCATCAGGTAGAACTTAAGGAGGGAGATGTTCGCGTGGGGGAGAAGCAGCCCCCTGGGAGCTGTAAAATCCCGCTGCCAAGGTCTGTTCTCCCTGATCACAAGGCCCATCACAGGACAGGGGTGCAGAGATCCCCTCCACTACGCTCCCAGGGAGGCCACAGAGAAGGGGAGAGCACACCCCAAAGTGCCTGCTTGCTTTCTCAGGGCCCAGAGGAGAAAGAGAAGACTGGCTTCAGTCCAGGCAGAACCCTGAGCTGTGGGGGGAGGCAGCACCACCCACACCCTCACCCTCAGCCACCATGTGGGGCCCTCACGAGGAGCCTGCAGAAGAGAAAAGAATCCTCTGTTCAAAATAACGTACAGGCTCAGCTGTCTGCCACACCGGGGCATTACAAGCAGGCAGTTGGCCTGGGCACCTACACCCCCTAGGAGAGTCACAGACACTTCTGTGACCCCAACCTGTGACTGCATTTTGCCCCTGGCTGCACGTCAGAGACTGCTCACTCAGAAGCAGGCACTGCTGCCATCCTCCTCTTCTCAGGGAAGGTGGTCTGTCAACTAAAGTGCAGGGCCTTCTGTAACTCATTGGCTCACAGTGGCTCATCGTCCTCTTTCTCTGCGGGGGAAAGAAGAACCCAAGCTCTGAGTGGAGATCGTCCATTGATTAGGGACTAGAAGAATTAAGGTCTGCCGGTCCAGAAAGCACTGGCGATTAGGTACAGGCCTCAGGAAGAACAGACTAGGCCCAAATGGTGCCTCGTGTATTTTATCTTATTTCTTTTTAAAATTATGATATAATTGACATATAGTAAAATTCACTCTCTTCAGTGAACAGTTCTATGAGTCCTGGAGAACACATACACTGGCGGAACCATCGCCAACATCAATATATAGAACATGTCATCACACCAGAAATTTCCCCGGGGCCCCTCCCCCTCGACTGCTTTTGGAGTTGTCTGTACGCACTGGATGAGGCCTTAGTCCTCTCTGACGGCCCCCCAACCCTTCAGGATCTCCCCACACCTAGGATCCTGTTTTCATGTTGAATCACAAAGATGAGCTTTTCTAAGCGATGACAGACAGGCTGACCCTCTTCACCTTCAGCAAATAGGTTTCCATGAAACCCAGCTCCCACATCTCCCAACGCCCTGCCCGTCCACCCCGTGTTCTGACTTGTGCTGCCCCAAATCCTGGCAGCCCACCAGCAGCGTGTAAAGAAGCACAAAAGCAAGACGGCAAACCCCACATCATGCAGTTTCAGGGAGGAGGGGGACCTTGAGGGGGCGCTCAGGAAGTAAGGAAGGTCTATGTGAAGGAGGTGATGGCACTGCCTCCTGCCTCCCATGTGGCGAACCACTGCCACACTCCTTCCTGGGGCTCCTGGGCCTGGCATTCGGGTTGTGGACAGGGCCAGGTGACAGAAGATCTCCAAGTTCTGACTTTTGGGGGCTCTTGGTCTTGTGTTAAATGAGGGTTAATTATTACATCATCTATTCAAAGAAAACTGAGGTTACAAAGAATATAAACACGTTTTCATCACGGTCATGACTCGGTGGGGGGTACCCAAGCTCATCTGAAAACACACCCCTGACCTTTTCAGGCATTTCTTCATAAAATAACACAGGCAACGCCCGGCTCTGACTTTCCTTCTTTCTCTGAACGTGCGCCCGGTTCAGCACTCTCTCTCTCTGTTTTGAGAGAGTCCTTCCTCCTTTTTTTGGTCAGCAGGTTCAGATGTAGGCAAACAACTGATTTCCTCTCACAAGAGAAACGAAATATTGTTTTAACGTCAGATTCTAGCAGAATCAAAATCCTTTTCAGCATGTTTTGAAAGCATGATTGCGAAGGATGAAAGAACCCTGGGGTGCCTTAGTGAAAGTCATGCCCAGTGGGACTAGGGAGCCAACAGCAGAAAGGTTTCAGGGGTCCAGTGAAAAACCCCAAGATTCCAAATTGGGGTCCATGACAATAATGCCCCCTGACCACAGGCGGGACATCTCCCTGACTGTCGGCCTGAAATAAATCTTCTTTTAAATAGGACATTTCATGACTGATACTATCCTCAGATGTAGCCTGCTCCTCTTCTGCATCTTCATCACGTGGCAGCCTCTCTCTGTCACCCTGCGGGGTCTGCCCTCTGTCTGCACACTGAGGCTGGCCCCGACTGCTCACTCACAGGCTGTTGGAGTCAAGCAAACCTTTGTTGAGCAGCCCAGCGAGGCAGAAAGGGGCTTTTCTACAGCTTCCTGAATGCCCCCCTCTTCCTCCTTCCTCCTGCCTTAATTTGACTCAGTTTCCTTGAGAACAGCCCCCCCCCCCCACAGACTCTTCAGGGATCTCTGCCTTGCAGACCATCACCCTCAAAATCAGGACACGCATTGTTAAATTTCTCTTGAAATGGTGATCAAAACCAAAAGTGCCATTTTCGGTGATTCTTTGCCAGAATTTGACTCCTGTCTTTCTTCAAACATCTTCTCCCTCTCCTAAGAGGTGGGACTTGAGGAATCCAACAGCAGCATGAGGAGAAAGGAAAGTCCAGGGAGGACATGGGGCAAATCCCGCTTCTGTTTAATTTGTCTGAATCCCCAAAGCGCGGACACAGCCGTAATAAACACAGAGCTAAGACGGATGGAGCCTCACAAACCCAGCAGCAAGCCGTCTGCAGGCCTGCGGCAAACGGACACGATAGTTCTAATGGGGCTGGCTCTCAAGGGATACTCCACTCTGCAAGGCTTCAAAGGGAGTTCTGAACCCTGGCTTGGAGGGGAACTGCACTCTCACCAGTGCTCAGGGTGAAAGCCTATGAGGGCATCAGGAAGTCAGCAACTTGCCCAGGACATACTCAAGCCCCCAGTTTGTGGGTGGGTGGTCTCTGGAGCCCAGGCTGCTTCTCTTCAAATCCAAGAGGTCAAGGGGGCATAGTTTCCTGGGTAAATTGATGGAGGTGTCCCTGCCTGGGGGGCAGAGCCCAGGAAATGGAATGAATGGGTGGCATTCTTCCATCTGGGACAGCACCGTCCCCAGTTCTGTCCCCTCTTGTCCTCCCCATGCTATTGTTGCCCATCTCCTCAGGGCACAGATGACGGCCACCACAAGGGAAGGACACGGTGACAGAAACTGTCCCCATCTTACTGGGGTGGCAGTTAAACAATTGTAACTGTGTAAATTTGTCAAAATTCATAGAACTGTACATCTAAAAAGGGTGAATTTTACCATACGTAAATTATACTTCAGTAAAAATAGATTAAAAAGAAACCACAGCCTCCTCAGAAGGGCCTAAGGAAGTCTGACATAAAAAAAGAAAAAAAATCCTCCACTGTCTGCACTGGCCCCCTTGTCCTCCTTCCCTGTCATTTGGTCATGACAGTCACCATCTGAAGGGTGAGCCTTCCTTTGGGCAGCCACTGCACCCTGAGGGGTAGATTCTGTGGTTCTGCCCTTTCTCCAGGGCCACGTAGCTTCCCTGAGGTCACACTGGGCTGGTGAGCGGGTGATCTGTCCCCAGTGCCCTGCACATCCACACGGTGCCAGTGCTGACCTTGGACAGCCGAGGTCATTTTGACCTAGTCATTTCAACCCCACACTGCAGTGGAGGATGCCCATGGGGCCTTTTCATAATAGGAGGCCCCACTTTAGCAAAGTCAGGGCTCCCATTCTAGGCAACACAGTGAATGATCTTGGATTCTTGGTTATATCATTTCTCCCCCATTTTCAAAAGTGCTCCTTCCTGTTAGACACTGAGCCAGTCCATTCACATGATGGGGACCCTGCCTCCCTGCTGATGCAAAGCTGATGAAAGTTGAAATGAAAAGAACACAATCCTCCTGCCAACCTCCCCGTGAAAAGTGGAGGGCACGTGTGCCCCAATGTCATAGGAGTCAAGAGTTGGTGGGTTTCTTTCCCAGGTAGCCTCACCTCTCATTAGAGCCTGTCACCACTATCGTATAACAGGGTCCTAAATCCTTAAGGGGGCTTATAAGGCACTGCTGGTCAGGGGCTGCCAATGCCTCCAGCCGACTGGGCATCATCTGTCCTTTGCTCTAGTCACCTTGGGTACCTTCAGTGCCTCCTTCTATAGGTCCTTTGCATGTACTGTCCCCTCCGCTTAGAGCCCTCACACCTTCCGCCACACCCCCTCTGCTCCTGGTTAATTGCCACGCAGCCTTCGGAGGAGGCCACCTCCAGCAACCTTCCTGGGGAAGGCTGCCCTAAGACAGGTCAGGTTCTTTGTGTATATCATCTCATGGAAACTGGATTCCTTTCTGCATAGTTCTTATTTCAGCTTGGAAGTGTACTCTCGTGTCTGTGGTCACCTGATTAATGCCCATCTTTTGCCATTACTCTCCAAGCTTCATGAGGGCAGAGGGCTGTCTGCCGAGGTTTCTGCGTACCTTAAAGCCACTGCGTTAGCTGACAGCAGCGGCCCTTGGCGTGCTGTCTGCATGCACGGTGGTCCACAGACACCTCCACAGAGTGGAGCTTCAGGTGTGGTGCGGGCTGACTGCACGCAGCACCGTAGAGCGGTCACAGAGGCCAGAGCCTTAGGACTTTGACATTTGTGCTTAAGGAATTTGAGGCTATTCTGTCATCTACTCAGGGTAAGGGAGTGTGAGAGACGGGGATGATTCACCACCCACAGCCTGTCAGGGAAGAGCTTCGATACCCAAATCTGCAGGGATTTGCCCCGGTCACTGCTCAGGCTTCCATGTCTGATTTCTGAGGTGGCCTGGCCCAAATACGACACATTTGGTTGGGTTTTCCTTTCTCAGCCTTTAGCACACAAGGAGGTCTAGGCATGATGTTTTTAATGAAAGTGAAGCCCGAATAGAAAGATGAATATGAACATATCACCTTTGCTCAAAGACACAGTGTGACAAACAAGGCACGCGCTCCGACGAGTGGCCGCCTGTCACGCCGAAATACTGCCTGGAAAATTAACACCTGGCTCGTCACTGAACGGCAAATTAAAGGCACTGTTAAAAGGCAAAGCAAGTTCACTGACTGAGGAGTACCTGAAGGCTGTTTCTACCTGTGACAAGAAGAATGTTTTCATTCATCTTGCAGCCAAAAGCTGTTAGTCCCAGTCTCAGTAAGCAGAGCAGGACTAAGGTCAACGCATGGCCGACCCCCGGGCAGGTGACACAAGTAAGTGCCCTCAGGA
Organism: Tapirus indicus; assembly: GCA_031878705.1. Classification (NCBI taxonomy): domain Eukaryota; kingdom Metazoa; phylum Chordata; class Mammalia; order Perissodactyla; family Tapiridae; genus Tapirus; species Tapirus indicus. The sequence continues at coordinate 88,574,217 of CM062929.1, read as the reverse complement.
CCCATCCCCATCACTGACCTCAATTCACTGCAGTCTTGCTGCACACGAACCACGAACCACGAGGGAGGGTTTTATGCAACCAGCTGTCACACAGGCCTTCGGGTTGATACCAACCATAGCCGGCAGCAGTGCGGACGGGCTCTAAACTCGTCCCCAAGAATTGGAAGGCTCTGCAACTGAGGAAGAGAATGATCAGCAGGACCCGTGCTCCCACCCCCACCCCTTCACTGCAGATTGGTTAATCCAGGGTCAAGGGCAGTGTTAATGCGCATTTTTAACGAGTGATGGAGAGAGCACTAAGCATAAAAGAATGCTGTCTTTCACCCTCCCACTGCCTCGGTTAGCATCTCTCTCCAGTGTTTTTGAGAAAGCAGAGTTTACAGCTGGGAAGAACTCAAAACTCACAACCTCCCTTTATTGCCTATTTCAAGTGAGAACCTGAGGCTCAGAGAGGTTAAGTGACAGCTCACGGGCCGGCCGCAGCTGAGGTGCCCTGCCTCCCGATGACTTGTCTTTCCATCACCTAAGGCTGCCTCTCCTTCAACCACCAACTAAGTTAAAAGGTTGCATTTTTAACTACTCACTCGGGCATGAGTGTTGCTGGGACTCATGGTCAGGGCATGTTGCTCATCAGAGAGTTAGCCCCGGGTGTCACTGTGGGAGACTGAGGAGAAGGACCCAGGCCCCACCCAAGCTGGGGCAAAGGCCCCGCAGCCCACGGCCAGTTCAGATTACCGCCAGTGCCACAAAGCCCTCACCTCACTGTGTCCGCCTGGGTGGTCCTCAGAGCTCAGTTCAACTACACTTGCCAGTGCCCACCCTGCCAGGCATGGCCAGGCCCTGGGGCACAAAGAAATAGTTCAATTTTCAAGACCGCCAAGAAGTTATGATTACACAAGGCCCGCAGACACCAGCGCCAACGTACTCCGGATGCCCAGGCAACCCCCATGGGTGTGGACAAGTTAGGATGGTTGATGTCTGTGTGCTCGGGTGTGCATGTGGGCGTGCGTGTGCGTGGGTTCCAGGGCTTCTGCACCTTAGCTGGGAGCTTCTAATGCACAGCCATGTCTCCAGTGTGGGGGACAGAGTCAGCTACACAGTGTCTCTCACTCATGTACAGACCCTGCAGACCTATATCTCCACCTTGCCCCCCAGCCCTGAGACACTGATCAACACTGATTACCACTTACAGACCCTTCCGCTGGCAGGCCATGTGGAGGGGTCAGAACCAATGGGTATATGTGCAAAGACAGTTTCGGTAAGGCCGCTTCTTTTTTCATTCAGTAAGGGAGAAGCTGGAATCCACAACCAGGTGGAAACAGCATAAGGTCAGATCTCTGAGAGTCACCAGGGGCTAGTACAGGAAGGACCTTCTGATTTGACAGCAGGACTCGGAGGACCCCGGGTGGGGTTCAGTCACTTGCCTTGTCATACAAGGGTCATACACGCTTGTATCTAGGACCAGAACTCGGCTCTCCTGCCTGTTTCCCATACACCAGGCACCTGCTCACATCAGGGAAAACTCTGGCTTTGGCCCGAACTCTTCAGGGAAGGGCCTTGCTCTCAGGGGGGAGCCCTGCTCTATGGTGGAAGCAGAGCATCCCCTCGGGCCCTGCCCTTCCCTCCTGGCCCTGCCTCGATCTTCTCTAGCCCCCAGCAGCCCCCTGTGCCCACCTTGGAATGCTTGCTGGCTGCCCGAGTCAGGCAAGGTCTGCTGGGCAGACAGGTCCAGGATGCTCTCCCGCGAAGCCTCCTGCCAGGAAGCTGTGAGCTCAGGGAGGCTGACCACTCTGAAGAGCAGGGGGCTCTCTCTTCCGCTATCCTTCTCCTCCCTCCCCACATACCCTCCTCCACCATCAGGACCAGGCCAGCCACACCCAGAAGTATCTCTGGCTGTGCTCAGTCAGGTGGGGCCCCCACGTAGCACCTCATGCACATGTAATAGCATGTTTTCATCCCAGATTCCGACACACGCACTGCAAGCCTTTTCTCAGCCTCCTCCTCTGTCTGTAGCAGAAACAGGACTGAAGTTCCTCTTAAGCTGACTTTTTCCTTTGGGGAAAGAAATTTACTTTTAGGCTACATCAAGCAAAAAGTTTGGGCTTTTTACTGTATTCAGCCTACATATGTTTATTATCTGCATCTGGCTGATGTTTTATTGAATGTTGACTTTTTTTTAACAGTGGGTGTTGGAGCTGCCTCTTCTATCCAAAATCTGGCCAATTTCCATCTGCATTCTCTGGTCTTCTTCTCCCTCCCCTCCCACTCACCACCACGGGATAAACTGCTACCCTAACGTGCTCTCATGTTCTCACACCAAAGGATCAGGTCAAAAATCACATCACAGGAGCTGGATGAGGTTTAGCCTCTCTTTTTTTTATTACTGACCTGGTTTTATGCCGTGTAACAAACCCCACGTCAGGTCTCTCCAAACCTTTTCTACTCACAGGAAGCCTGCTACCAGCCAGGGCAACCAGGGTGACATTTGAGACTGAAACAAGCATTGGGCCTGGGGGGTGACAACGTCGGTGCCCCAGGCTGCTGCACACAAGAGCCCAGGGACAGAAGCTAAGGGAGTGAGCTTGGAGGCATCTTCCTTCCTCCTCTCTCATTCCACACAGGCCCCACTGCAGGGCAGAGTCTGCATAGGGCAAGGACGCTTGGCTGCCTCCACCCTCCAGACAGTCCTCTCCCACGCAGAGTTACCCTAACAAGTTGCATGCAGATGGCCATTCCTCCCCTGCATCCTCCTGATTCCCACCCCTTGAATAATAGCCAGAGGTTCAGGAATGATGAACGTCCTAGACCAGTTCTCAGAGGAGTCCTACCCCACGGAGGAGTCCTGTGAAAGCCAGAGTCCTGGGGAGAGGAGAAAACTGAGGAGCTTTGATGCTCTCGGGGCTGGCAGACAGACTGCCGGAAGGAGGTGGCTGTGGGGGGCACAGTGGCGGTTCTTAGGCGAGCATCCAGGAGGGGCATTCTGCTGGGCTGTCCGGGTGGTGCAGACCCCCTTGGTGATGGCCACGCTGGGTGGGTGGTGGAAGGGCTCTTCAGAAGGTGGTGGTCCTGGTGAGAGGCACCTGCTTGCGGCCGGGTTCTGGTTGCATGGGCTCCTGCTGGCAGTGGAGCGGGGGGCATATGCACCCCGCCCCACCTCTGCTCTTGAGAGCAGTGGCATAGTAGTCCAGGGGCTCTTCCTCAGCACCACCAGCGGCATCCAGGAGGCAGCAGCGCAGGCAGAGAACCCGCTGGAAGGAACGGCGGAAGTTGTCAGAGAGGAAGCCATAGAGGATGGGGTTGGCGCAGCTGTTGGCGTAGCTGAGGATGAGGGACACGTGGTTGACGGTGGCATCAAGGCTGGTCACAAACAGGTTCAGTAGCTGCACCACGTAGAAAGGCATCCAGCAGAGCACAAAGACGGCCACCACCATCAGCACCAGCCGCGTGATTTTCTTCTCCGAACGTCTCCGCTGCTGCCAGCCGGCGCGCAGCGCCACCGCCCGCATCTTGCCCACGATGAGCAAGTAGCACAGGCCGATGGCCAGAACAGGCAGCAGGAAGCCCAGCAGGAAAGTGTAGACCACGAAGACCGCCGACCACGCCGGGTGCGGCCAGTGCAGGTTGCAGGCCACCGCCTGGCCACCTCGAGCAGGCCTGGTGTCGGCGAAGATGGCGATGGGCAGAGTGACCAGCAAGGACGCCAGCCACACGCCCAAGTTAATGAGCTTGGCCACGCTGGGCCGCCGGTAGGTGGCGGCGCGCAGAGGGTGCACCACGGCGACGTAGCGGTCCACGCTGAGCACGGTCAGACAGAAGACGCTGGTGAACATGTTGAGGCCGTCCACGCTGAGCACCGCGCGGCACAGCACCGACCCGAAGGGCCAGTGGCGCAGGGCGGCCGACGAGGCCACGAAGGGCACGCTCAGCATGAAGAGCTCGTCGGCGATGGCCAGGTTGAGCAAGTAGATGTTGGTGGCCGTCTTCATCTTGGCGTAGCGGAGGATCACGAAGATGACCAGGGCGTTGCCCACCAGGCCCACCAGGCACACCAGCGCGTAGATGCACTGGATGGCGACCACGCCCGCCGCCCCCGCACCCCCGGTCCCCGCCGCCACCGCCTCCTCCGCCGGGGCGCGGCTGGCGTTGGCCGCGGGGGGCCAGGCCGTCTCCAGCCCTTCCTCACCCCCGGGGGGCAGCGTTGGGGGGGCGCTCATGCTCAGGGGTGCCCGCCCGGGGCGGCGGGTGCGCGGCGGAGCGGACGTGGCGCGAGAGACGGCGGGCGGCCGGGCCCGGGGCTCCGGCGCAGACGCGCGGCTCTCCCTGCTCCGCCTAAAGAGCGGGCGGCGGGCACCGCGGGAGCGCCCGCCCATCCCGGCGCCGCGCGCTGCGCCTGGGCCCGCGCCCTCCTCGACCCTGCTCTTCTCCGAGGCTCTCGGGGCCCCGCCCGGTTTTCCCACCTCCACCGCTCTCCGCGCTGCCCGCTCGCCCCCGGCCTCCGGGGATCCAGTCCCGCCCCACGTCGTCCAGAGGTCCCCGCCGGGCCTGCTCACCTCACATCCCGTCTTCTTCAGCCCTTTGCCGCCTATTCCTCTGCTCTGCCCCCGCAGCCGCGGGGCTAGAAATCCCTGAGTCCCCCGTTTGGGTAATGAGGCCCCTCGGGATGGCGGGGATCTAACCTGAGCGCGCAGAGCCAATTGCCAGGTGCTTGACATCTTCCCTTTTCCACCTCGTTCCCCGCCCCTTTGATCCTCCAGAAGAAGACCTGCAGGGTCTGTCCGGTCATTAAACTCATTTTAAAGAGGCGGTACCTGAGGCTCCCACCCGCACCGCGGCGAGTTCCAGGTCTGTCCTGGGCCCCAGGCGACCCCTCTCCGAACTCCACACACCCGCGGATCCCGGGACCTTTTCTGTTCGATTTCGTGGGGTTGAGTTGGGGTGGGCTCAGGGAATGGAGATGGACACTCGAATGGAGGAGATGCCACAAAAGAAGGCCCAGCCTCTGCGCCAGGTGCTTAGTGCCCGGGGCCACGTGGACAGAGGCGGGGAAGACTGGAGCCAGTCGCGGGGAACCTCCGCGGGGCTACCGGACTATCTTGCAAGGCGGGTCTCCACCTGGGACTCTGAAATGTGCCTGGGGAGGGGGTGGTCGGGGAGGGTTGGGGTTCCGGACTGGTTTTCTCCTCCCCCCAAACTCCAGAGAGTGCTAGTTCACACCCTGGGCTGGACGATCCTGGCACAGGGCACAGCAGAATTTGTGACCTGGGGATATGCCTTGGAAAATCATCCGTAGGGTGGCGCTGGCCCTTCAGGGCCCCACGTCTGTGGGGCACTGGGCTCCTTGAGCCCCCAGCACAGTCCTGAAAACCCTTTGGTGCGTCGGGAAGTGGCCCCCAGGCCGCCAGGGGTGAGGTCCCAGCTCCTATGCTGAGTAGCTGTGACAGCTGTGGAGGGGAGGGCAGCGTCAGGATGCTTGAGGCCAGCTGGAGGTGACCCTTCAGAGAGGGACTCTGAAAACTCTGACTACCATTCATCCAGGTGTGATCAGCACTTATGCAACACAGCAGTTGACCCCAATCTCTGCCCCCAGTTTCTGCCACCCAAATGGACTCCTTTGAAAAATTTGTCCAAGCAATCCCAGTCCCCTTTATGGACACTCCTTCAAAGGGGCTGTCCTTTCCTCTAGCCCCATTCTCATCATTGTCCTCAAGAGAGAGGCCCTTGTAGGGAAGGAGATGGCACCTATGTCCTTCCAGCTTTACAGATGTTTGGGGAGGGAACCTCAGATTTGGGTGAGGAAGGAGGATAGAGGCTTTTCTCGTTAACCCTGGACTCTGGGGGAGCTCTTAAATGACCCCTCTACAGATACCATCTCTGGGCCCAACGGGAGGTGACCAAGGGCTGTTCTGTACTTCTGGACTCCCCACTTCTGCTGTCCCCTCTGTCCATTTAATGCCCAGCCCCTCCTTTCCCTGGAAATGTATTTCCTATTGTCTTGCCTCACGTGTGAACCTTGGGAATCTCTCCCATCTTTACTTTAGAGTCTTCCTCCTAAGTTTCCTGATTCTGTCCCCTCTCCCTCCACACATACATACACCTTGCAGCAAATTAAGCTAGTGCTTAATAAGATAAATATGTGTCACTGTCTTCCATGGTAACTAGAAAGCAGTTCACTTTATGAGCGTGATGCGTGTAACGTTAGGAACATGCAAACCCAGCATTTCTGGAATCCTGGGGGCAGGGACTGAGCATTCAGTCATTCATTCATTCAATCAACAAATGCTAGTGGGGAGTAGGAGTCTCCTGCCCAGCATGACTACACAGGCTGCCTCAGTGTGCGACGATGGCCTACTGTGTGCAGGGCTGCAGGGACCTTGTGTTTCCACCACCACCCCAGCAGGCAAACAAAAGGACTGCCTGTGATCACAGAGGAAGGGTGGCATCTGTGGGGGCCACAGAAGGCTTCACAGAGAAGGTGACAAAGTGCAGCAGACAGCCATCGCAGTGAGGATGAAGTTGGCCTCCAGAGAGAGAAGGTGGCAGAGCAGATGCTGCTGGGGCCTGGGGAATGGGCTGAGATGGGGCAGCAGCACTGGGGGCTGGGCAGGGGAGTGGGGTGTGGTGGGTGATGATGAGGGGTGCTAAGGTTGCAATGGACTGGGGGTGCCTTGTGTGCCTGGTGGAGGCCCAGGGTCCTCTGAAGCTGTGAAAAAGCAGGAAACATGTACAAGCCGGGTGTCAGGGTCAGACTTGGGGTCTGTGTGGCTCCCTGGGCACTGGCAGAGGATGCCATGAGGGTCTGCACAGGGAGCCTTTGGGACTGTTACAGCAGTGCAGGCAAGAGCTGCGTGCTTGTGCCAGGATGGCTGCAGGGGACCAGAGCAGGGCAGTCCCTGGACATTGCAGACACACATAAGGCGGGTAGGGAAGGGGCACTGTCACATCGTGGCCTTAAAACTAGACTGCCTGGTTGAAAGCCGGCTCCACCTCTTACCAGGCACGAAGACCTGGTCGAGGCCCTCAGTCTCTTCCTGCCTCAGTTCCCACATCTGGGAAGTGGGCATGATGGTGATAACCACCCGGCAGGGTGGGGGTGAGGATCCGTCACATCGGTGCCCTCGCAGGGACTGGGGGGCACCTGGCCCGCGGTCAGCACTCAGCGAGCTCAGCCTTCCTGGTTCTTTCTTTGTTTACCCTTCTCTGGGTGGCTGTAAAGGGAGACCCTGGATGATGAGACCAAGAGGCGGTCCACCTGCCCCGCACGGCTCCACACTGCCTGATGCTCCACTGGTTGGCCACCTTCAGAGGGCAAAGGGTAAAGGGGGCGATGTCGGCCATCCACAACCCACTCTGTGTTATTACTATTGCTCTTGTTGTTAGCTGTATATAGGTTTTTATTGATGATCTTTTCATATTTAACCTGTATTTATCCCCACTCTTACCAGTGACCAAAATGGAGCAAGCTTTGCCGATGTAGCGTGACCCTAATTTTGCCTTGACTCACACCTTGATGGTGGTTATGCTCAGACCCAGTTCTTTTGGGAGTGAAAGGAAGCTCTGTTAGTAATTATGCTGAGACAGCAGCATAACCCCTGACTCTGCCAGGCTAACCAGGACATATGGATACTCAAATTATGGGGCACTCTCCATTTTAATTTTTTGCATTGCCACATTAAGTGGCAGAAAAAAATTAAAATTTGTGAAGCACAGGGTTAACTTTCAAAGGGCTGTCACCCCTCTTCCCAGAGCATCATCCACAAAGGGTTTTGCAGTGGTAGAGGGGAGGTGTGCGTTTCACTGACAACACCAGGAACAGCTGGAGATTAAGCTGAAATGTCCTGTGTGTCCAAGGCTGAGAGAGGGAATCATATTGTTTTCACACATTCTCTCCCAAGACGTCCATGTTCAGGGAGGAATCAGAGAAGAATCTAAGATGCAGAGCACTCAGGCAGCGGTGAGTTCTCCAGGGCGAGCACTCGGGGTTCTTCACTCCCTCCTCACATGGACCTGGGGGACACACGCCTCTAGGTAACGTTCAGCTTGTCCTGAGATGGACGCTCTTCGGCCATCCCATTTCCTTACTTTGCTCTCTAGTTCCACCATGCCTCAAAGTCCAGGCCCGGGTTGGGATGGAGTTCAGGGACTGGTGAGAGTGTCTTAGCTTTTAAAAATTACTAATATACCGTGTACTGAAAACCGCAAGGTGTTAATGAAAGAAACTGAAGAAAACACAAACAGACGGATATCTATTTAGATAAATAGACACAGATGGAAAGATATTACCTGCTCATAGGTTGGAAGAAATAATATTGTTAAAATGTCCATACCCTCCAAAGCAATCTACAGATTCAATGCAATACCTAGCAAAATTCCAAGGGCATTCTTTACAGAAATAGAATAAACAATCCTAAAATTTGTATGGAACCACGAAAGACACCAAATAGCCAAAACAATCTTGAGAAAGAAAAACAAAGCTGGAGGCATTATGCTCCCTAATTTCAAACTGTATTACAAAGCTATAGTAATTAAAACAGTGTTGTATTGGCACAAAAACAGACACATAGATCAATGAAACAGAATAGAGAGCCCAGAAATAAACCGATGCATATACAATCAATTAATTTACAACAAAGGAGCCAAGAATACATAATGGGGAAAGGACAGTCTCTTCAATAAATGGTGTTGGGAAAACTGGATAGCCACACACAAAAAAATGAAACTGGACCACTGTCTTATACCGTACACAAAAAGTTAACTCAAAATGGATTAAAGACTTGAACGTAAAATCTGAAACCATAAAACTCTTAGAAGAAAACATGCACAGCAAGCTCATTGACATCATTCTTGGCAAGATTTTTTTGGATTTGACACCAAAAGCAAAGGCAACAAAAGCAAAAATAAACAAGTGAAATGACGTCAAACTAAAAAGCTTCTGCACAGCAAAGGAAACCATCAACAAAATGAAAAGGAAACCTACTGAATGGGAGAAAATATTTGCAAATCATATATCTGATAAAGGGTTAGCATCCAAAATACATAACGAACTTACATAACTCAATAGCAAAGAACCAAAAATTTGATTAAAAATGGGCAGAAGACCTGAACAGACATTTTTCCAAAGAAGACATGCAGATGGCCCACAGGTCCATGAAAAGATGCTCAATATCACTCATCATCAGGGAAATGCAAATCAAAACAACAATGAAATGTCACCTCACACTTCTTAGAATGGCTATGATAAAAAAGACAAGAATAACAAGTGTTGGTGAGGATGTTGGGAAAGGGAACCCTTGTACGTTGTTGGTGGGAATGTATGATGCAGCCACTGTGGAAAACAATATGGAGGTTCCTCAAAAAATGAAAAATAGAACTACTATACGATCCAGCAATTCTCTTCTGAATATTTATCCAAAGAAAACAAAAACACTAACTCAAAAAGATATCTGCACCCCCATGTTCACCGCAGCATTATTTACAAGAGCCAAGAAATGGAAACAACCTAAGTGTCCATCTATCGATGAGTGGATGAAGAAATTATGGCATATATATACACAATGGAATATTATTCAGCCATAAAAAAGAATGAAATCCTGCTGTTTGCAATAACATGGATGGATCTTGAGGGCGTTATGCTAAGTAAAATGAGTCAGAGGAAGACAAATACCATATGATTTCTCTTATATGTGAAATCTGAAAAAAAGCTCATAGATACAGAGAACAAATTGATGGTTTACAGAGGCTTGGAGGGTGGGGGAGTTGGGAGAAATGGGTAAAGGGGGTATTAAATATTAAAACTAAATAAATTCAAAGCCAAAAAATATTAGTAGAATGAGGAAAACAAAGTTGAGGTGATACCAAGAGTCACTGCCCTCAACACAGCATCATCATATGGCAAAACCTAAGAGTTTTGCAGAACAGGAGGGAGGGAAATTCAGCGCTGATATGGATGTTCTTTCCCAAAGGCAAAAAAAATCATGAGGCTGAGTTACTAGGAGTTTTGATTCAGCTGACAGTGTGAGGTGGGGGAGGTAATTGTTGAACACCGAGCAGTTTTGGAGGCAGCATGCATAATGTGACTGCTTTGGTCTGAATCCCAGCTCCATCTCTTACCAGTTGTGTGACCACGGGCAAGTTACTCAACCTCTCTGTGCCTCCACTTCCTCCCCTGTAGTGGCTTTCATCCTAGCCCTATTACAGATGGGCTATTGTGTGGGCTAAATAAGTTGACATATGTGAAGCAGTTAGAACAGTGTTCGGCACCAATAAGCCCTATACATGTTTATTATTATTAACACCCCCAACCAGGATCTCTGGTGCTTCGTAGCTCAAAGCTCCTGGGTGCACCTATTTTTGCCCCAAGTGTGCTGACATGAAGCAGCAGACCCTCTTTGTCAGAGTCAGCGAGCTGGAAAGAGCAGGCATCACTCCTGGAACGTGTGTGCTGCTGGGATGTGAGAGGCCGGGCACAGACAGTGCTAAGGCTGACCATAGGAAAGGAAGTCCCATCCTTCACTGGAGCCCAGCACAGGGGGTCTGACAAGCCTCAGCTTCCAGGGACTCACTTCCCTGAGAGCCAGCACTCTCTGCAGCGTGGGGTCTCAACCACAGGCTGTGTGTTGGCACCACTGGGGAAATTCACAAATGCTGATGCCTGGGCCCCGACTCCAGACACTCTGAACTGCTTTGTCTGGAGGGGGGCCTAGGCATCTGAATATTTTGATGGCTTTCCAGGTAATTCTAAGGTGCACTGATGCAATATTTGATTAAATGTAGACAGGCAGGCAGCCTGGGGGCCACAGTGTGTGGAAATCACTGTGCCCCTAGGGCTGGAGGGAGAGGCCAGGAGAAACAGCAGAGAAACCCAAATGAGACCCCTCTGCTGAGAGGGGCAGGAAGCTGGAGAAGGGTGAGGGGCAGCCTGCTGGCCCTCTGGGTGGAAGAGGCTGGGGCAGCTGGGTCCCCATAGTTGTCTTCTCCCAAGACACTAAATATGTCCTTGAAGGGGCACCAGCCACTCCACTGGGAGGGAGAATCAAGTGAAACGTTCATGCTTCATCAAAGTGGTGGAAAACAAATCCATTGAGAAGAAGGTTTTCTGCTCATCCGCCTGTCTTTGTTCTGTTGATTCAGTGCCTGGCATCAGGCCCAAGTGGCTCCCCTGCGTGTTGTCATATGTGGTGCCAGGCTGGAGCTGGGCTGGGTCTAAGGGGTCTGCTCCTCCAGGTGGTGAGAGCGCTGCCCATGGGCACAGCTGGTCCCGCTGCCGAAGGCCCTTGGAGTCCCCAGGCTGAGTGAGGGATGAGACGGGGAGCAGGGGCCTCACAGCCCCTCCTCAAGCCGGAAGGAACGGCTCCTTTGGTGGAAACATGAACATCTCGCCTGTTCCCACCCTACAGACATGCTCCTCAGGTCGGGAGTCACCTGGCCTCGAAGCCTCTGGACCGCAGGTCTCGGGGGACAGCTCCGTCTGCAAATAGCAGTGCACCGAGGAGAGGCTCGGCCCTCAGCAGTGAGGACAGCAGTCCTGAGAGCCACTTCTGCCGCCTGCTGATTAGAAAATCATCTGAAGTGCTCTCAGCCGCTCTGCTTGGCTTTGATCACCTCTCCATCAAGCACGTCAGAGGTGTAATTCACCCAGGGCTGAGTGCAGGGCATTGTCAGAAGTGATTTACATAATTGCCCCTGAATTCTAGTGATAGCCAGACAGCGCGATGATAACGCAACCCCGCTCTGCCCCAAATACCCTGCTGTCATATAAAAATACGGGCAAGGGTTTCCTTTAAGAATTTATTACATATTAAATGAGTTTTTTGAACAAAACTGAACCTAAAATCATATGAGATCAACAAAAAGCCAGCGTGAGAAAGGCCCAGGTCAGGGATAGGGACAATGTTTGCACAGTATCCAGAGGACGTGGATGCTGCTGTCCACCGTTTGGAGCCAGGAAATGTGAGTGCCATTCTGCTGTGGGGAGCTGTTTTCAGACTGTCTCAGCGTCCTGGCCTCATTGCTCTGCAGGTGGAAGAGACTGAGCTGGGAGACGGTTAATTCTGAACCCTCTGCTTACAAGGGCTGTGAGCTGGGTGGCTCCCTTAGAGCAGTGGTTCTCCAAGTGTGGCCCGGACCAGCAGTGTCCGCATCACCAGTTAGAAATACGCATCCTTGACCTGCTGAAATGGAAGCATGGGGGTGGGGACCGGCCCTGCAGGGGACTCTGATGACACGTGAGTCTGAGAGCCACTGGTGTGGCCTTTCTGAACCTCCTGTTCTCATCTGGCCCACTTCCCAGGGCTGTGAACCAGTATCAGGAAAGATCATTGGACATGAATGCTCTGAAATCTCTGGACCAGTGCTGGCCACATGGGCTACTGAGCACTTGAAACGTAGAGACGTGCTGTAAGTGTAAAACACGCATCGGGTTTCAAAGACAGGATGAACAAAAGAATGTATAATATCTCGTTAATATTTTTATGTTGGTTACATATTGAGTGATATTTTGGATATAGAGGTAAAATATGTTATAAAATGAATTTTACGTGTTTCTTTTTACTTTTTGAAACGTGGCTGTTGGAAAATTTAAATTACATTTGTGCCCCACATCGTAGTCCTAGAGCATTAGAAGCCTGCAGGTCACCAACAGCAGCCCTGTGGACACGCTGCTCCCGCGTCGTCAGAGCCAGAGCCACCAGACCTGTGTGGCTCTTTGAATTTAGTTAAACTTAAACACAACTAAATTTAATTCCTCAGTCACATTAACTATATTTCAAGTGCTCAATAGTCACACATGGCTGGGGCTAGCGCCCTGGACAGTGGAGATCTAGAACATTCCACTGTAATGGAAAGTGCAGCCCTAGAGGTTAAGAGTAGGGGCTTCAGGCCCCGGAGTTCCAGTCTGGCTTTGACCAAGTCTCAGCCGTTCTCGCCTGCTTCTACAGCCCACGGCCTCCTCCTCCTTCTGGGCAGACCTCTGATTTTGTCTAGGACTTCACTTCAAGTGCACTCAGGTGCTCAAGTTGGTTTCCTCCCCAGAATCTGTGATTGCTTCAGGGGTGGGCATACGGCCTGATTCTGGCCAAAGAGATGTGAGGGCAGATCATTGAAGTTGCAGGGGCAACTTCTGGGAAAGGTTTGGCTCTTGTCGTGTGGGGATATAATGCTTGGAGGGGCTGCAGCTACTTTGTGACTGTGAGGTGAAAAGCTTGTCCAATATGACAGCCAATATGTTGACGATGGTTAGAAGCAGGAGAGAACTAGGGTGTTTGGTAATAGCGAGAACTGATGAGGCAGCCAATGCTGGCTCTGCTCCCACTCAACTTTTTATGTGAGGTGATCCACATTCTTGTTGTTTTAGTGCTTTCAGATGTTTTCTGCTACTTGCAGCCAAAAACATTCTAGCCCATTATCCTCGGGCAAGTCACTGACCTCTTTAAGCCTTGCTTTTCTCATCTTGAAGACGTGAGCACAAGGCTTCTTACCTCAATGAATGAGATAATGTGATAATAATGGTAGCAAACATGTCACACATTGTATGTACCAGACTCTGTTCAAAACAGTCGACTCGTGTAACATATATAAAATGCTTAGCATAGGATCCTGAACCTTCTGTGTTCTCAGCACTTATTATTATCATCATTGCTATTACAGGAGCCAGGCTATTGATTCAGACATTCTGTTCCTAGACACTTTACTCACAGTGGGAAGAAGCAGCCTTTCCAGTCCTCCTCCCGCACCCCAGGAGGAAGATTACAGGAGCATTGGAACAATGGTTTTGCTCCTACATCGGTTTTTGAAGTTCAAATCCCTTTACAATTGAATGACATAGGAATCAATGCATAGAAAACTGCCTTCCGGGGTTCAGGTTATAATGCATATATTTAAAAATAGACTCATAATTCCAATTCCTGCAAATCTATTTGGAAGCTAAAAGAGCTCATTGTACGAGTGACTCTAGTTGGATTCTGAACTTCTTGAATTTAGGAATGGGGTTTTGCTTTGTTGGACACCACACTCTGCCTGTTGTCGTCTTGTGCATGGAGTGAGCAGCTCCATCAGTAGTCTCTTTCTACCACTCTGTCAAGAACTACGAAGGTTGAGGGTTTACCCCACTTGAAAGCTAACCAGCTAGCTTACCACAGTCTCAGGGACTCTGGCAAAAGACAGGCGTCTCCTGGGTCAGAGACAAGGACTTCACCACTCAGGTGAAGCTCCCGCAGAGGCAGGAGCTTCCTGTTGACATCACTTCCCTTGGCTCCCTGCCCCCTCCCCACCCCGTGGCTCATGCAGGTGGTAGGGAAGTGGGCCCAGGTGGATGCTGCACACCCAGTGGGTTTACATCAGAGATGAAGAACCCTGAGTTTAAGAAATCCTGATCTTATAAGGGGTGATAGCAAACCTGTCCAACCTTTGCCCCAGAGGGAGATGTTATCTTTATCATCCTGACCAGGCAGCAGATCTGCCCTCTGCCCCCAGGGGACATTAGCTCTGTCTTCTAAGGCTATTGCTGCACAAACAGCCTTGAGAAGATAGTTCAGAGCAAAGGCGGTCAGTGCCTCAGCTCACAAGATGTGCGAAATGGGAGAGGCTGTGCTCCCCGACACTGCCCATCTCACGAGGCAGAGTGGAAACCCCATAGTCTCTCACGTCTACCACTCTCTTTACATCTGCTCTACTTGTACCTGAACAGAGCCACCTGCTATTTGCATTGGGCTCCAAGCTGCCTCCAACCCCCGAGTTTTACCTTTTGGTGGCCCATCACTTTCTAAATAAATTATGCTTAGTGGTCCACATTCAGATTAGCAGGGAAGTGAATCTGATTGGTCCAGCTTGGGTCCAGTACCCGGTCCTGGATTGATTGCCCACCCACTATAGATGGACAGGAGGGCAGATTCTCTTAGGTAAGGCCAGGGAGACAGCGTTCGTGAAGGCTCATCCAACAGACATTTATTGCATAACTGGTGTCATCATGGTTAGTAGCAGTAGTCTCTTTAGAAATCTCATAAATCACACCTATTGAAAAGAGTCATCAAATATGACTCAGCTAACTTCAGCAGAAAACAGTCACCATAATGAAGTCATTTAATTATATGGTCTGCATTTTCTGAATATTCAAAAAATTGGATTGTGCCATCCTGCTGAGTGTGTTCAGAGCAATGTTGACAGCTCCTTTCATTGCTAATGGCTTGCTGGGTTTATGCTCTTAAGAAGGTGCCAGAATCATCTGTATTGTCACTGAAATGTGCTGTTTATGTAAATCCTACTCAGAAAAACAGAAAAGCAATTGAAAAACCAACCCAGCAGCTAGAAAAAAGGCAGCCCAGTGAAAAGGAATTAACGGGAGAAAGAAGTAGAGTCCGTCTCAACGGGACCCACTGACAAGAAGCTGTCCTGCAAGGCTGCTCCCTGCCCTGTTCTGCTGAATGTGAAAGGAGTCAGAATGGGCAAGGTGGTTCCGGCCTTTCTTGTCTTCGTCAATGGAATCCTTCCAGTTTTCTAATCGCCCGGCCTCTAGGAGACAACAGGCTCTGATCTTGTGAGTGTGTATTTAGTGTTGAATGAATTTTCATCCTACATGATACTTCACGGATTTATCTGCATTTTAATTATTCTATCATAATGAAATGAAAGAGCTACCTGAAGAGAGAAGTCTGATTAGTTTGGTCAAGACAAAGCAGAGGGTAAGAAAGGGCCAATTGTGCACACTTGGTCAGCACCAGCCTCTAGTTTAGAAAATATCAAAAACCAGTACTTAACGGGGAAGTTGCGGGTGAGGGGAGTGGGCCCCTTGGAAGTACTTGGACCCCTCTGGCTCCCTGCCTTGTGCCCCATAACTGGAGAGGCCTCACCCTTGCCCGCTAGTTAACTATTTCCTAGGCCTTAGTACTAGTTATCCTCCAGCAGTCCTGCGTCAGACACTGAGCACGAGTCTGCCTTCCTCCAAACACCTGGGAAAACTCCCTGCCTCATCCTGCGCTCCAGACCTGCCTCACACCCCTGCCTGTGGCTTCTCTCTCTTTCCTGCCACGTTGCCCTGGGCCCTACAACTTGGCTGCTCAGTGGCTTTCTGCCTTGTGTCCCCATTGTCTTTCCAGGGTCCTTGGGCATTTGTTCATTCATTCATTCACTCATTCATTCATCTAGGTTTTTGCAAGCTCCAGACATTGGACTAAGCATTTTGAGAGATGAAGGGGTGAAAACAAAAGGCTGGTTTATTCTCTTGAAAACTCACATTCCACTGTAGGGGTGGAGACGGGCATGTAAAGAAAGAACTCTTTCCAGTGCAGGAGAGCCAGACTGGAGACTGGATTAGGATTCAGGAAGCATGGAGGACTTCCTTCAGCTTGGGGCCCCGGGACCAACGTCACAATGGGAGAGAACTTGAAGACTAACTCAGACTTCTGTACATCAGAGAAGGAGTGATGGAGTCAGGACAGGGGGAGCAATCAAGGACCTCAAGGCTAGAGAAAGGGCTCCGGTCTCCTGCCTGCTCCAGTCCCTGATGGCACACCAGTATGTTTTACCTCATAGGAGACCATTTCTCCTCCTCACTTTGGCAGCTAGAGTAAGATTCAGGGCGGTGCCTGCACTGGAGGACTTTTGAATGTTGACACTGTCTGAGCAGTTTAATATGGCTAGAAAAGAGTGCCCGAGGCCACATTCAAAGTAAAAGGAGATGTATTTAAGGTTCACATGTGTGTTCTCTTCTCTGCTGGCTCTCTAGAAGGTGGGTGGGAGTCATCTTCAAAGGCAGCATCTGAAACAGCCCCAGAAGATGTTTTCATAGCATTAGGAGCAATTACACCACAAGTTCCAACTCTTCTGCTTTACTAACACAATTCACACTGAAAATCAAAGTTTGCTGAGTGATGACTTGACTCTCATCTTGCAAGGCCCCAAGACTGGAGCTATCACTTTCCTCTAGAGCAACCCGTCTCAGAATCACCTGGGGCAAGTGGTCAAATTCAGGTTCTGGGGCACACCACTGACTTGAGAACTCTGAGGTGGGACAGGAGGGAATTGTGGCCTGGGATCTGCATTTTTAACACACTCTTCAGATGATTCTAATGAACACCAAAATTTAAGAGCCTTGCTCTGGAAAATGGGTAAAAGAATCTTGTAAGAGAGACCAGGAATTGTTGCAGCTAATCCTGTGGAGGCTGTGGGTAGGGTGTATGTAATGTGCCTCTTGAGATTTTCTCGTGAAAGTGTAGATTCCAGGCCCCTGGCTCCATGAACCAGAGACTCTGGAGCTGGAGCTCCAGAGTCTACAGATTTTACAAACACTTCGGTTACGTGTAAATGTGGAAGGGATGATTGTGGAGCAGAGCAGCTGAAATGGATTTTCGATTTTCTTAATAACATACATATATATATATATTTTTTTCAGCCTGAGCTCCATGATTTGAATGACATAATTTTTGTAGACAATAACAAACAGAAGTGATGTGAGAAGCCGAGGGTCAACAGACTTGGAGATGGTGGCCAAGGACTTCTCAGGGGAGCCCGAGGGACAAGATAACTCCCAGAGAAATGAGTCCTCTGTTTGGGCAGGACACTGCTAATTGTCCTCATTCTAAAGAATTCTAGACCAGTGGTTCTCAAAGTGGGATCCCCAGAACAGCAGCATCAGCATCACCCTGAACCTTTACTAGAAAGGCAAATTCTGGGCCCTACCCCACTCTGAATCATAAACTCAGAGACCCAGGAATCCGTGTTTTCATGAGCCCTCTGGAGGATTCTGATTGTGTTCAAGTTTGAGAACCAGTGCTCTTGACTTTGGTGAACAGTTGGCCACTGTCTGGTGACTGTCCCACTGTCCTCAAGTGTGTTCCCCCTCTCACTGTGGCCTCATCAGAGACACTGGAGCAAACCACTCACTTTCAATGCCCACTTTCTTGACAACCATCTTCACAACCGTTGGAAGATTCAAGCAAAGCTCTTTGTCTATTCTTTTGCTTCAGGAAGATTAGCCTTGAACTAACATCTGTGCCAATCTTCCTCTACTTTATATGTGGGTCACCACCACAGCATGGCTGATGAGTGGTATACATCTGCGCCCGGGATCCAAACCTGTGAACCCAGGCCTCCAAAGTGGAATGTGCCAAACTTAACCACTATGCCATGGGCCTGGCCCCTAAAGGGGGCTTTTATGGAGTAAAGGTGTTGTCTACAGTCCTAGTAAGATTGTTGGTTGATATTAGACAAAATGACTGAAATTTTTGCTTTTAAAAATTGATGAATGAAAGAGGAAAATAGGACCTTTACAGTGGAGATACCTGGGGAACATCACCTTAAATCAAGGGAGGGAAGCTCTCATCAGCAACACTAGGACAAACCGACATCCCACCACACCTGATATGATGCCCTGACAAGAATACCAACCACGTCTATGGCATTACTGCCTGGAATGCATAACCTGAGTCAATTCATTAGGAAACATCAGGCCAAACTGCAACTGAAGGACGTTCTGTAAAATGACTAACCTGCACTTTCTGAAACATCAAGGTCAAGAACACTATGAAGGGCTGAGGGCCACTCCGGATCAAGGAGATTCGAGAGAACTGGATGTGTGTGTGGTTCTGGACTGGATGCTGGGTGAGGGGAAAGAGCTTTCAAGGGCATCACTGGGACAACCAACAACATTTAAGTGTGGCCTGTGGAATTGATAATAACATTGTTCAATGTCAAATTTTCTGATTTTGATTATGGTACTGTGGTTATGTAAGAGAATGTCCTTGTTCTTGAGAAAACCCAAGAGGAACATTTAGGGAGGAAGTATGCAAGACGTCTACAACTTATTCCCAGATGGTTTAGACAGAGAGAAAGCAAGAACATCTCAGAGAATGAAAATGGGGCAAAATATACACAACCGATAAATCTGGGTAAAGGGTATATAGGAGTTCTTTGAACTATTCTCACAACTTTTCTGTGGAAACAAATTTTTTTAAAGTATGTATAAATATATAGAGAGAATATTTAAGCTACTATCATGGTTGCTTTGGAGGAGTAGGACTATGGGTGATATTTCTTTTTCTTTTTTAAAACCTCCCCCAAATATTCTCTAATAACCATGAACTAATACTTGAAATCAGAACGAAACAATGATAAAAACAATTCTTTTCATACATACTCCAACTGTCATTTTCTTTTCTTCTGCTAGCTAAAGATACCCATGTCTACTTCTCTAAAGGATTTGAGGTAGCTTAGAGCCATAAACACACTCAATATCCAACCAGATAGGACCCAAACCATACACACAAGTGGGTGAGGAGGAGAATTGAACTCATTCACCTGTTGATGAAACCATTGGTTCCTTTTGTCTCCCTTATTCTTGGAAGCCCGAGTTTTCCCAGACCCCAGTCTACTGGTTGTGTCTCTTCCACGTGCATCGTTAACTTGTGTCTAGTAGAGTTTTACTATCAGAAGGTTGCTCTTTCTTCTGTTCCTCTGTCACTCCTCTGTCCTGTCCTGGTGAGGTTGCCAGCTCTTTGGGGAGGCTCTGAATTACCTTCCTTTTGCATTTCCTGCCTTGCTAAGCATCTCAGCGGTGTTATGGAGATAACTATCTTTTCTGGTAATTCCAGCATTGTTACCATCTGAAGATCTAGACAATACTTGGCAGATGCCACACACTCGAGATAATGCTGTTATTTTAAGGGTCTTCCTCCTCTTCAAACGTGGTTTGAAGATAACACATACAGATCATGGATGGCCTCGCTACAATGATCTTGCTTTAGAACACGTAAACAGTACATGAGAGTCTCTGGATTAGCCTGAAATCTGTGGGGTGAAATCAGAGCAACGATCTTTGCCGGGGCTGATAAGTGTGCTTGAGTTTTCCTTCCAAACAATGGCTGGTGAACCTGACGGAAATGCCTCCAGCAAAGCCCAATTTGAGCCAGCACGCCCTGTCCTCCTCTTAAAGGGTACCAGGAGGCTGCCGCAGGCCACATCTGACTTCTTGGATGTATATGTCTTTGTTTTGAGATAGGTTTATTCCCACTTTGCCAGTTGTTAAAACATCTATTTGTGGTAACTTCCCAGAACTCTACGGCCATGCTCAGGAGAAGGCTCTAAATAGTGTTAGGTGCAAAACACGTCTATTCAGCAGGCTGATTGTAAAACAAGATCTTTTTATCATAAAAGAGCTGGGTTTAGATACCATAGAACAGATGTGCTTGGCCCATAGCACATCTGTTCAATAGATACCTGTCGAATAAATCAATAATTGGACCCTGAGCGACTCTGTCTGAGGAAGAGGCACTGAGAAGTTGTGCAGGGAAAGACTAGTAGATGCCATGCCTGGAATAGTAGCGGGGCAGTGGCCCATGGGGGACATCTAGAGCTCCCCTCAGACCAATCCTGGCATGACAACATTCGACAAGTGTTCACCCCTCAGGACAGCAGAGTGCGGGCTGGCACAGCACAGATGAGGCTGGGTCTGCGGGAGCTGGTCTCCAAGCACCTGGTTATCGGATTGCCGAGTGGGAGAAAAGCTTTCAAGTCTGGTGTTTATTTACGGGAAACCTTTAAATACGACAATGTTCTTTTTTAAAAGATGTACTCGATTGAAATAAGCCTTTTTCAAAAAGCGACTGTGAAGTGCCAGGTGCCTTTTCATCTGTCACAGATGTTTCTAGTTGTCACAGTATTCAGGTCTTGGGTACTGTGGCCTTGTGCATACTTAAATAAACCCGGTTTGTGTTTTTTCTTTTGAATCTGACGACAAAGTTACCCAGACAATTTTGTCAAAATAAACAACCTATGCTTATGAATTGCTAGATTAAAAAAAGATGCAGGTGATTTTTCAAGAGCTCTTGAACAAAACCAAATGTTTTCATCCCTAAGTCTGTATTACATTCACCAAAGCCCTGCTTGGAAGGAAGGCTTGCAGCCAGCACAATGTGCCAACTGTGGCTGGCTGGCCCTTGGGCAGTGCTCTGCCCAGCACGGCCCCTTGGTGGATTGCTTCTCCAGCCAGCCTCTGCTCTGGCCACACAGGGAGGCGGGCACGGAGGAAGCAGCCGCTTGGTCCAGGACGAGTTCTGGGCAGGCTTGTTGGAGCGTTGCGCTGACGGGAACTGAGCGGCACTCACGGTGAGGTGCCCTGATCTGGAGCTGCGGTTCTGGGTTGGGTGTGAACAGGGTAGGTGGGGGAAGCCAGCTTATGGCACTGTTCCCACCAGCAGGCATGGCCTTCCCCATCTGACAAAGCCTGCTCATCCTTCAAGACCCAAATCAAGAAACGGGTGCTTCTGCTTCTGGGACTCTGTTCCAAAACCCACGTCCTCCCAGCAGACAATTTCCTTCTGGTGTTAATGGTCCTGCCCCTGGCATACACCCGGATGGAGCCCCTTGACTGCAATTAGACACCTGTGTCAGCGCTTCTCTAACATGCATATGAACCCCCCGGGTCTTGTTAAAATGCAATTTCTGGTTCAGCAGCTCTGGGGCGGGCCTGAGACTCTGCATTTCTCACCACCTCTTGAGGAGGTGATGCTGCCGGTCCATGGGCTGCATTTGAATTGGCGTTATGTCCCTAACATTAGGTTCCTAAAAGGAGCAGTCTCTGTCCAATTCACCTTTGTAATCGCTCCCCTGCCTGGATCAGTACCACTCGTGCCTCACAGGCTCACATGTTAGTGGATTTAAATCAGCTAGTACATGCCTAACGGGCATTTTTTGAAAGGTTACTGTAATTTAGAGTAAAATGTGAAAGCAGACTGAACAAGCCCTGCGTTCCTTTGAGGCCCTCTCTCCTAGGATATTATTGGCCTGCGGGTGGAGGGAGGGTATCCACGTTTTCAGATCCAGTAACTGCCGAGCTCCACACACTTGTATGCTTCGAGTTCACTGTGTTTCATACATGCAGGTGCTTCATATACTCTGTGTCCTTTCTCCTCAGCGCTGCTCAGTGATGACACAGTATTGGCCCTGCTTCACAGATGACGAAACAGGGAGGGGTGAGGCCACAGGGAAACAAGTTGGTTAGTGAGTGGTGGACTTGCATGTGGTCTGGCATCTCCCATGACGGTTTCCACTCTGGTGCTGTAAGGAAGATCTTCACACTTGCCCAGGGATGCCCAGGTTTTATCAATAGCTCTCCAGTTAAGGAGATTTTGCATTCTTCCTCCAAGTATGTTCTCTGCAAATCTTGAGCAAGTCATAGGTTGCCTTTCTCTGCCAACTCAGCTTATTTCAGCCCCCACGATGATTCCTTGTCTTGCTTCCAGTTGGAACTAAAGGGGAGGAACCACAGCTATTGTTCCAGACCTATTTCCCAGGGGAAGTTCTGACGGCCCCTCCCCAGTCCCCAGGCCTAAGTGCCTCTCTTCAGTTTGTGGCCCTCTGCGATTTAGAACGCAACTTATATTGATGCTATCTCACAACCACTGCTGAGCAAAGGTGACTATGCTGACTAGAGATGGTGTCACAGCCTAAAGAGTAAGAACTGGGGCTTCAGAGCCCAGCTGATCAAAGTTTGATTCCTGGCTGTGACATTTACCAGCTGTGTGACCTTGAACTTAAAACCATGTTTTACCCTCTTTGAGTCCACGTTTCCTGTCCAGTAAAATGGGGATGATTATTAAGGCATCACCCTCCTCAAGGGGTGGCTAT
Source organism: Tapirus indicus (assembly GCA_031878705.1). Lineage (NCBI taxonomy): Eukaryota > Metazoa > Chordata > Mammalia > Perissodactyla > Tapiridae > Tapirus > Tapirus indicus. Next base: position 88,551,606 of record CM062929.1, on the reverse strand, counting down.
GAGGCTGAAATGAGGTATATACTTAAAGTGCTCAGCAGGGCCCCACAGAAGGTTCTGGAAGGGAGTCACTTAGAAGAAGGAAATAGCACAGTGTGAGCTGCACATTTTTGTTCAGGCTTCTAGTCGAGGGCAGGCCCCAGTCTGTGCCATACTGGAGGCTAAAACTCCAGTAGATGATTTGCTTCTTTACTGGCTTGAAGAGCCAGAGGTCAAAGTTCAGGATGACTGCAGCTTCTGGAAAGTGAGAATCCTGAGAAGGAGAGATGGGAGGGGGTCCCACATTCTCTGGATAGCTCTGCCTGCCTCTCTGCTGACCACTGGACTGCAAGCTCCAAGCAATCCAGCTAAGGATCAAGGAGCTGACCTGAGATTTGCTCTCCTGACAGGGAGAGTTTTCAGTTAAAGCCCAACCGAGTTATTTTCCTGCTAAAACAAACAAACAAACAAACATTAGCATTCTTCTTAGAAAATAATTGATTCCACAGCATATGGTCACAATGAAAAAAATACCATCCAAAATTACTCATTATATTAAGAACCAGGAAAATGACAAGTACAGAAACCAACCTGGAGATCACCTACATACTGGAATCGGCAGGCAAAGATTTTAAAGTAACTGTTGTAAGTATATTCAGTGAGGTAAAGGAAAATGTGCTCATAATAAACGAAAAGACAAATTCTTGGTGGAGAAATGGGAACTGCGAAAACAGAAATCTGTGAACTGAAAAATACAATATCTGAAATAAAGTGCTTAGCATAATGGCAGGCACTCAATAAATAGATATTAAAGCAACATAGAATGAAAGGTCTTCAGTTTTATTAGAACTGAACTGCAGCAGAATATGGGGTTCTTTAATACAAAAATAAAGTTTTTCAGACACCATTGATTATGGAGACTATTTTCTCTGTGAAACTTTGAATTCTTCCTGAATTAACTTTTTAAAGGACAATCTTTTCACAATTGAACCACAGTACGCTGCTCTTGAAACCTGCTGCCTCAATAAATAGTGGATCCTGGTGTGGGTGAGTGTCTGGGAGGTGATGATTTAGCTAAAAGTCCCTGGGTTTTTGTGGCAGCATGGTAGAGGGAAAGAATGTAGACTTTCCCTGGAGGGAGGGAGGGAGATGCTGATTCAAATCCCAGCCGTGTCATTTACTAGCTCTGTGACCCCCTGGCCAGGACATTTTGTATTTTTGTGCCTATGTTTTTATTGTTGTTTTTTGTTTGCTTGTTTTAATCTGTAAAGTAAATATTTTAAAAGTTGTGCTTATAGACTTGTTACAAGGATTTAATATGAACATATATTCCAGGTACGAGCTTGGCACATGACATCACTCCATCTGCGTCTGGAGAATCGAAAACAAGAGACTCACTTGGCTGTCTTGATTCCTTCAGAGTAGTGCAGTGGGCCCCAAGGCTGGGCCTTCACTGGGTCCTGTAGGGACTGAGAAGTACCACTGTGGGACGGACCGGGTGGGTGACCTTCAGGCCTCTGTTTGTAAGAGCTGCTTTGATCCCGGGCTTCAGGATCAGCCCAGGCCCTGGGGCAGGGGCCTGTTGTGGGCAGTCTCAGATTGATGGCCACACAACTGAGTCCTGGGGAAAGAGAGCCAAAAGGAAGATTCTGGAGTGGCCATTTTGGGGATGGACTCTCAGATACAGGAATGGGGACAAAAGTACATCCTGGAAGCCTGGGTAACTAAGAGCCCTCCAGAGGGGCCGTGGCCTTCTCTGTATTTTCAGAACAGCCCGGAAGACCTGTAGCACAGCTGAGGGAGATCACGTCTCCCTGGCGTTTGCAGCTTTAGCAGCTTCTGCACTCCTTAGGACACCCCCTGCCCCCCACAGTGATGGCCATAGTGAGGTGCTGCCCCCACGTGGCTGGTGGGAGCGAAGATCAGCAAAAGGAACATTCTCCATTTCTCTCTCCACTGTTCTCCAGGCCCTGGCGGGAGCTCTGGAAACTAGAGGTAATGACAGACGCAAACCAAGCATAATTTTAAAAATAATTTTTGCTATAACTTCAGAGGAATCATAATTGAAGATTGAAAGCAAGGTATTCAGGCGGTTATATTTATGCTTTAGCTCCATCCTCTTTTAAAACAGATTGGAAAATACCACTCCTGAGCTCAGGACACGCAGGGCTCCCACAGCTCTGAGAACACCATTCTAACTCCTCACCCTGGTCTGCAAGACCTGCTTGCCTTGTAAGCCTTATCTTTCTCCTCTTGATCCCTTGCTAGCTCTGTCTCAGGCTCACTGATGTGGTTCAGTTTTGTCCAATCAAGCCAGCACGTTCCTGCCTCAGGGCCTTTATCTGTGCTGTTTGCTACACCTGACACTTTCTTGACCTCACATCCAGGTGCTCCTCCCAGTGCCCACATTTCACCTGCCAATTCCAGCTGATTTCACTGGCATCAGTGTAAGTATTTCTTCATCTGAGAAGCTTTCCCCACCTCCCGGGTAGGCTGGACCCACCTTTCATCCTGTTTTGTTAGGATGACTCAGCACTAGATGATTAGCTGTGTAGTTAAGTGTTTGCTGACCCTCTCCCTGGCTCTGTGACAGCAGAAATCTCGTCTACTTGTTCACACTCTGTCCCTGAGGACGAGCATAGTGTGGACAGTCAAATACATGCTAAACGAGGCGACAATTATAGCCCTTAAATAGTCTAGTTATTTTCTTAGTTTCTCCCTTTTCCAAAATCTCATCTTGGAAGAAGTTAATGATCCTAGATATAGTAAATGAGGACCAAACAAATCTTGTGCAGCTAAGTCTTTTTGCAATTTGAACAAAATTGTATATGTTCGCTAAATTTAGATTTCATTTACATAGAGTTTTCTTATCCAGGGCCCATGTGTGCCCTGCGACCTGAACTCCCAGTGAATCGTGTGTGGGGCCACCTTCAGCAGCACGGCTGAGTCCAAGCGGGACCGGACGAGGGCGCAGCCTGCTGTGTGGCCTTGCACCACGCAGCCTCCTGGGCCTTGGTTCAGCTCTTGGAAGAAGAGAGAACACATGTCTTCACCTGTGATGCTCAAGCGGGTATGTGGAAAAATGGGGCGGACTTAGAAGCACAAGATAAAATGGACAGGTTCTGAAGTTTTTAATAATTTTCCGAACATGATTTTCTATAAACATGTGTTTGTTCTCACTCTATACCTTCAAATCTAGTCACGGGTGGGTCATTGGATGCTTCATGCTCCCTCTATGTCACCCAAATTTTTCTTCCCCAGACACGACTTTTATTTACTTTCTTTCATTAAAAGTCCCAAATTTTCCATGGAAACCATCTCAGTGTACCTGCTGTAGCTCATTCTCCCCTTTCTGTAAGTCAGGGAAGGACACTTTCACATCTGCTGTCTAATTTTTTAAAATAAATTTATTGCAGGAAAATAGACAATACAGATAGGGAAAGAGCAGAAAATAAACACTGGTGATGTAAGCCCACCACCCAGAGAGAGAATTTGGTGTACATCTTTTATGTACATATCTACATCTACTTATTTATTTGTTTAAAATTAGTGGAGTTTATTTTTTTGAACAGTTTTTGGTTTACAGAAAAATGAGCAGAAAGTTCAGAGTTCCCACGCACTCCCTCCTCCTCTCCTCCCTGTGATTATAACAGACTCCCCTGTTATTAACATCTTGCACAGTGTGGTACATTTGTTACAACTGATGAGCCAATATTGATGTGTTGTTATTAACTAAAGTTCATAGTTTACATTAGGTCCACTCAGTGTTGTACATTCTATGGGTTTTGACAAATGTATAATAAGTGTATCGATCATTACAGTATCACACAGAAGAGTTTCACTGTCCTAAAAATCCCGTCTGCTCTGCTTGTTCATCCCTCCTTCCATCTCCGCTCCACTCTTCCACCCTCATAAATCGCTGGCAACCACTCATCTTTTTACTGTCTCCATAGTTTTGCCCTTTTCAGAATGTCATAGAGTTGGAATTCTACAGTATGTAGCCTTTTCAGATTGACTTCTTTCACTTAGCAATATGCATTTAAGGTTCCTCCATATCTTTTAATGGCTTGATAGCTCATTTTTTTAAATTGCTGAATAATAGTACATTGTCTTAATGGACCACAATTTGTTTATCCATTCACTTATGAAAGACATCTTGATTGCTTCCAAGTTTTAGCAATTATGAATAAAGCTGCTGTAAACATTCGTGTGCAGGTCTTTTGTGGACCTAAGTTTTCAACTCCTTTGGATAAATACCAAGGAGTGGGATTGCTGGATTGTATGGTAAGAGTATGTTTAACTTTGTAAGAAACCACTAAGCTGTCTTCCAAAGTGACTGTACATTCTGCGTTCCCCCCAGCGATGAATAAGGGTTCCTGTTGCTCTGCATCCTCTCCAGCAATTGGTGGTGTTGGTATTTTGGCCGTTCTAATAGCTGTGTAGTGGTATCTCAGTGTTGTTTTAATTTGCATTTCCCTGATGACATATGATGTGAAGCATCTTTTCATATCTTTATATGCCATTTGTATATCTTCTTTGGTGACATGTCTGTTCAGATCTTTTTTTCATTTTTAATTGGGTTGTTTTCTTATTGTTAAATTTTAAGAGTTCTTTGTATACTTTGCACTAAGTCCTTTATCAGATATTTGTTTTGCAAATATTTTCTCCCAGTCTGTCTTTTCGTTCTCTTAGCAGTGTCTTTGCAGAGCAGAAGTTTTTAATTTTAATAAAGTCCAACTTATCAATTTTTGTCTTTGCTGGATCATACTTTTGATGTATCTAAAAAGACACCATCAAATGCAAGGTTATCTTGATTTTCTCCTATGTATCTTCTAAGAATTCTATAGCTTTATGTTTTACATTTAGGTCTATGATCCATTTTGAGTTAATTTTTGTGAAAGGTATAAGGTCTGTGTCTAGATTTGTTTGTTTTGCATGCAGATGTCCAGTTGTTCCAGCACCATTTATTGAAAAGCCTATCCTTTCTCAGTTGAATTGCATTTGCTCGTTTGTCAAAGATCAGTTGATTATATTTATGTGGGTCTATTTCTGAGCTCTCTGCTCTGTTCCACTGATCTCTTTGTTCCTTCACCGATACCACACTGTCTTGGCTACTGCAGCTTTATAGTAAGTCTTGAAGTCGGGTAGTGTCAGTCCTCTGACTCTGTTCTTCTGGAGCTCTCTCATTTTATCTTGTATCTTCCCAGCGACACTGTCAGGTCCTTGAGGACGGGCCCTTGCCTCCTCCTCTGCCCCAGACCACTTGCCTCCCCTAGTACTCAGAAAGCTGCTGACTGAGCAGCCCACTAACCACGATTCTTAGTCTTGGAGAGCACAACTGCAGCTGTCCTCGAGCTACCAACAATGTTGGTCCTCTTCTTAGTCACGAGGGGTGTCAGTGGGAGGGCCTGGAAGGACCTATTTTGTGGTTTCCACTCCTGACCCTGATTAAGCATCTCCAAATGGAGACAGAGAAAGGCAAATCCATCACGAAATACACATTGATGAACCAGCCTGGGCTCAGAGTAATGTCGAACCTCAGGGCTGCAAATTCTACTGTGTTCTCATTTGGAGCATCATTGTACGTGATTGCTGCCTGTTCCACAGCTAAAGCAAAATACTTCCTGGGAATGGCTTCAAAATTGCACAGTGGCTAAAAGAAATTTTAAGATTTTCCTATCAAATCTTTTTTAAACTACTTTTCAGTTTAGATCTGAAAGAATGATTCTACTTATCCAAGTTATAAAGTAGGTAATGGCTGTGAAAAAAATAATCTTTGGAATTTACTTCAGTTAGCTATTGTACATAATAAACTATACCAAAATTTTGTGGCTCAGGACAGGAATGGTTTGTTACCTTCCACGGTGCTGCTGATTGACTTAGCTTAGCTCAGCAGTTCTGTTCCTCGTAGCAGTGGTTGAGGTCACTTGCTTTGTTATGTTCTGCTGCCTGCTAGGCTGGGCTGGAAGACTCAGGAAGCTTCACTCATATGACTCGTGTCTTGGTGCTGCCCCCCATAGCTTCTCCATGCAGCTAAGTTGAGCTTCCCTACAGCATGTTGGTCTCAGGGTGGCCCACCTTCTTACACGGTGGCTGACTTCAAAAAAGGAATTGGAAGCTGCCAGCCCCATAAGGCCAGGACTGGCACGTTGTTACCCTGCTACACTGTGCTGGTCAAAGCAATCAAAGGCCAGCCCAGGTTTGGGGAGGTGGACATAGACTGCATGTCTTGAAGGGTGACGCAGCAGGCACTTATAGGGAGCGCGTTGGTGGTGGCCATCCTTGAAGACCAGGTCCTACAGCATCAGATGTAAAAGTCAAACCGTGGCCCTACCGATGGTCAGCTGCACTGGGCATGGTGCTTAACCTCTCCAAGCTGCAGTCTTCTTATTTCTCAAACAGGGAAAACACTAACACCATAGATTTGCTGGAGGAAGCGAATAAGACAATATACAAGTATTCACATCGGAGGCACTCTGCTAGTTACACTGGAAAAAGGTCACCTTAGTTCTTAGTAGCAGGTGGAGTCAGTGTCCAGCCCATATTCCCTTGGTCCACTGCAGAGGTCACCTGCTGATTCTGACCAGCCCATGCAGGGCAAGCCAGAAATGCCCAGGCGACCAGTGAAGATGGGAGTAGGTGGGTCCATGCCTCTGTCCTTGCCCCTCCCTGGACAGCTCTGAGGCATGTCTGTCTGCCCAGCCTCTCACATCACCAGGATCGAATGCCACTGGCTTCCAGGCTGACCGTCCCAAGCCCACCTTCCACCAGCTTCCACCCTTTCCTACCTCACTTCTGCAAGCCCTTAATGTGTTTCTTGGGATCACCTCCCACATAAACCACCTGGACTCAAATCCTGTCTTAGGGGCTGCTTTTGGGGGGACCAAAACAAAGACAGAGACCATTAAAATTCTCTCAATAGGTTACACATTTTAATGGAACAAGTTGCCCCATGTTGGTAAAAGATTCATATGGTCTATGCCTTGGTTTTCAGTTTCAGATAGAAATCTGGGAGTGCCCACAGGTAGAAGAACAATACTCCATTTTCAACTCTAGGGCAAAGCAGTCATTTCAGGTCTTTCTCTGTTCTAAAAAGAAAAATTTATAACAATTAGCAGCACCTCCCAGACAGTTCCAATGTAGCCCTCCTCTTAGTCCGAGGCGGGGCAGCAGGGGTACGATGAAGAGGTGAGTGTGTGGAGAGGAGTGCTCCCATGGGAGGAGTGGGTGCTGAACCATAATTCCTCATGGGGAGGGAATTGCTTGTGTTTAGAAGAGAATTCCTTGATGGGCTGTTGGGGACAGGAGGGGAGGAGACAGGCTGGCCAGGGCCATCGTGCTAGTGGTTGGCTGAGTCTTCTCTGCGCTAGAAATGAAAAGTCATCTGGAGACACCGAGAGAGGAAAGGGGAAAGGCGGAATGGATGAGAAGGAGAGAGAAAACCTAAGCAGCTCGGCCAGTAGGCTGTGCAGGTGACTGAAGGACTTTGAAGAGCAGGACCATCTAATGTTGAATTTTAAGTTGGTTGCATTTTTATGCAAATTCTTTTATTCCTTTAAACATTCATTAAAGTGTCCCCCACATAAATGTGTGTGTTGATGAAATTACAGATTTGAGTTCTCCCCGAGGAGCGATGAAATGGAGACCAAATGAAAAGTGTGAGGGCTGGAAATAACCCCCAGAGTTGAAGTGATTGGGAGAACACTGATTCATAGATATCTGCAGAAGTCTTGAGGAGGACATGGATTTTCCACAAATCAGAGAAAGGAAGGCAGGATGAACTCTTTGTAGGTGTCAAGGGGCAGCAAGAGGCGATGTCTGGACTAGGACTATAACTGAATGCCTGACTACACTTTCAGCACGTATTGAGTAGGGTTACTTTGCTAGAAAGAGCTCATGGGGCAGGTTTAAAAATGAGTCACCCATATCCCCATCCCAGGGATCACGAAGCACACAGGACTAAGGGGACAGCTGCCTCTCACCACAGTGACCAAAGCCATTCCCACTGACTACTGGAGCCTTGGACCTTCTTTGACAGTGTCAGCTAAACCAACATTGTCAGCTCTCATCTCCCTTCTACTTCCATTGACTTTTTCCCTGGACTGGGGTGGGAGTTGGGGGGAGAGCTGTTATACATTTGTTTCTCAAAGTGTTTATCTTGCAGTGATCAAATGGCAGGGTCAGGGAAAATACTGTTTACGTGACACTAGTGTGAGAGGCAGACGGCTGGCACGGGTGGACATGCTTGCCAGCCCCAGTCACTGTCGGAGCATTGTTGTCCTGGCTTGAGAAATTCAGAATCCCTTCAATGGGAACTTAAGCATTTCCCTTTGAGAAAACATACTTGGAAAGATTCTTCAGAATCCCAGCCTTCCAAGAGTTTGACATAAGAGGGTTATAGTTTATGAACCCAAATAGCAGAGGAAGTTACAGATTTGGCACTCAGCAGGCTTCAAATGGATCAAGGACATCAAGCGAAGTGTTTCCTTGTTCTTTCTTTTTGTCCCAGCATCACCTGGGAGACTCTGGCTTTGGCTTGCCCACGTAGGTGTGTTCCAGGCCACTTGGTGTATAGATATGGAGACTTCATTCGTTGGAAGAAAAGACCCTAGGACAGCTCACCCACAAGAATACCTAATAGGAGGTGGTAGAAGGTGTTCTACTCCAGACCTATTTTCTATTCATAATCTTCAAAAATACTTCAAGCACCATCCCGGTTAGTCTCACGACTGCCCTGTGAGGTACCAGTGGAAGAGGTCCTGACTCCTTTTAGACATGAGGAGCTTGCAGTTCAGAGTGGTTAAATATGTGCTAGAAGAGGCATCCATCCAGGTCACAAGAGAGTCTGGCCTTGAAGGGGCTTCTAATTCCATTCTCCCAGAGGTCATAGCCCCAGAATCCTACAGGGGTCAGGATATAACATTAGCGAATGAAGCAGACCAAGCTAGTGGGGCAAGAGCGAGTGGTGGGGACCATGGCCAGCTGAGCAGCTACTCCCTATCTAAAAGGGAGCTCCTCTTTAGCCCCATCTGATTGTGCACATGTGGTGATATAAGCCCCATTTTGCTAGATTTTCCAAGTTTACCAAAACTCATGTTTTATAAGAAATTATTTGGCAATTACTTAAAGAAAAAACAACATGTGTAAACTAAACAAAACATATTTTTAGGTGGTATTCAGCCCACAGGATGTGGTTATTTTTCCATTTCATGCATTGGTAGAGGAGGTTGGATGGGGGTAGGGGTGGCCAGGGCGGGCAGGGGCAGTTGGTGAAAATCCCTGCTCTGCGTTCTCGCAGCAGCCCGTCCCACATGTTTTGCACATTAGTTTCTGCATCGGTTTTAGGTCATGGGGCTGGGGAAGTAAAAGGGAAAGTAAAAAATGGCCGCCATTAACCCTATTAGGTTAGAAAGCAGAAGCACAGAGTTACTTGTTCCCAAACGTGCCTCCCTGCCCCGACCAAGATCCCACCAGAATCCTGCAAATGGCATTCACTTCTGTAAAGTCATTTTTGGAGTTTATGGCAAACTTTCTATTTTCTTTAGGGAGGGATGCAGCTAATATCTAATCTCTGTTTTTCTCAGCCAGTCTGCTTTTTGTCAGGTTATTTCTGTAAAGATGGGATGACGATGGGAAGACTTCATCTTATCTGCAGCTGTCATCTTTGAGCAGTTTATTCGGTATCTAGACTGGTTTCTCTTGAGAACAGTCCAGAGTTGTGGGTGGGCCCTCTCTGGTCCCTGAACGTCACTCTCTGTGACCTTCTCCAGCTCCTTCCTCATGTGCAGGGAGAGACATCTATTTATCTGCAGTTGTTCGTCACCGAGAAACTTTGGGTTTTCCCTTCATATTAGTACACTGCACAAGCCCCTTAGATGTGTCCTCAGCCTTCTTGGACAGTTGGACTTAGCTAGGACGCCCACAGTTTCTTCCGTGAGGATTGACGTAGCCTCAGCAGATAAAACGCATTGGCAGGAAACCAGGAAGCACACACCCCTCCATTCTCTAAACCAACCATGCCTGCAGGGCTGGGTCTATCCTGAGCCCACACTAAGCACGGGACACATGAAGGATGAGGGAGGGACCCTGTCCTTCAGGAGCTTAAAGCCTCTCATGTAGCCTTTCCTGTCCCTGCCTTAGAGCCTCTCCTATTTTCAAAAACAAACAAAAAGTGATGATGAGAATGAGGCAGCGTCTGGACAGCAGCAGGAAGGGGGATTTGGAAAAAATGTGGACTTGCCCCATTTATGCCTTTTCATTGTGGAAACACACCGAGAGGCAAAAGAGGACTCACTGTCAGTCTCTCTCTTTTTTCTTCTCCTAATTCTTCTTAGTCAGAGTAAGTGTACAAGAGGTCATCAGGCTTGTTCTGGAACAGGTCTGGGGAAGTTACTAGTGGCTGGCAGGATTTGCAGCCCACATACTCAGGTATGCAAGAAATAAATTTGTCTCTATTTCCTCACATCAATGTCATTCTGACCCAGAACCCCCGCCTCCAACTAAATTCACATGACAAGCCATCCTAGCATTACCGGAGGCTGTTCCCCTCAGGGCCTCATGGAGAACTCATGGGGGATGGCGGGGGCAGCTGGGGGAAAGGTGTCTGACCTCTGTCATCCTGGTTCTCAGCGTTTTGCTCTCTGGACTCCTTACACACGGCCCTCCGGTCCTGCCACCTTCCTGGCTGTCCCACAGCCAAGCATTGCCAGCCTTCCACCCTGAGGCCCACACCTCCCATCGCCTTCCTGGCCAGCCTGGAACACAGTCTCCATGGCTCCTCTCCTGTCTCTCGGACACTGGGCACAAACTCCAACGTGCTCAGACCTTGGGGAAGAAAATCAGGCAACCGAACTCTCTTGCAGACAAATTCTTCTTTTCCTCTGCCACAGAACTCCTCCAGTGTAAGGAAGCATGGGGCTTAAGTGGGGAAAGTGAAAGGGATAAATGTCAGGGGAAAAAGTAGAAATCAATATCCCCTGAATTATCATGACACACAGAAAACAGACCGGAGGGGGACATGCAGGAGTTTGCTTACGTGGTATAATTCAAGGGGTCACTGCTGAAAGATTCTATAGTTTAGAATCTTTCCAAGTGTTATTCTGCCTAAAATTTCTAGCATGAAGATGCAAACAGTATTTTCTCTCCACGAAAGGGCCCTTCCTTCAAGTCATCGTTGTCTGTCATCACCACCACAACGTGGGCCCATCACTGAAGACGAGTGAGTCTCTTTATCATGTGGCAAAGTTTGGAAGGAAGTGGACACCTGGATGGGGCTCTATGGTGGCCTTGCCCTAAGAGAGGGTGTCTGGGTGGGCCAGGCAGTGCCCAGAGACGGACACCGTGAAGACTCAGGCTCCCAGTTTGAAGGATTTTCCCAAGTAGGAGGTCACACTGGGGTCTGGGGCTGGCTGATGTCTGAGGGGGCTGGTTGCCGCCCACACAATTTGATAGTTTCTACTGTTGCCTCAGCTGCCCAGACCCAGGCTGGGAAAGTTATTCCTGAATGTTCAGGGGGCTTTTTGTGAGCTTGACTATTCCGTTGCCACCCTTGTCTTCATAGGTCAGGAGACTGTTTTGAAACATTGCATTAAGGACTCTATGGTTCTAAGTTACTTGGCTTTTCCTTTCCTTAGTCTTGAATTTCTACTACTCTAAAAATTACATATGCTTCTTTTGAATGATAGTCCTAGTGTTGTCTATTTTTTATTTGGGAAATGGAATATACGCAGTGCAAAAAGATTCCAGTGGAGAAAGAAGGTCCGTCATGCACATCAAGTCTCTCCTGTCCCTGCCCAGACCCTCCCCAGAGGCGGCCACGGCTTCTGGCATCTCCTCCCCCAGAGGTGGTAGTGGGTTCTGTGCTCTGGTCTGAACTTCCATTAGCTTCAGCTTGTCTTGGAGAGAACTCCATATCATCACAGTGAGAGTCACCTGATTTTTTAATGATTGTATAGTATCACAGTGTATTGACATTTCATTATTTATTTAATTAAACCCTTTTTAATAAATATTTAGGTATTATGTTCTTCAGTCTTAGGCATCTACAAATAATGCTTCATTATTCATTATCTCTGTATATGCATTTTTCTTTTTATCCTTAAAAATGTTTTCCCTGCTCCTGATTCTTTATCTCTATTTCCATTTCATCATGTTGTCTTTCCTAAAAATATTGTGTGTAAATGTGTGTGTTTGTCCTAGTTGTAAGCTATCCTAATTTTTTGTAGACTGAGGAGAGGCAAAAACAAACAGTGAATATTCTCCTTTCCTGCTGTCCTCAGTGGAGTGAGATAAAGTCGGATTTCTTTCATATGACTCATATTCTTTCTGTGACTTTGTTGCCAAATACTTTATGTCTGGTATAAATTTACCCTGGAAATTTGTGGACCTTTGTGGCCAAGTGATAGCCAGTCTCCTGAGAAGATGCAAAACAAGAAGATGAATTCCACTGGCACTCTTTATTATCAACCTGTAGCAGAGCTGTGAAGTCTTATGAAGTAGCGAAAATGCTGACCTGGGTAATTCATCACAAGTTCCTTCCCAGATGACTGTGGGCCACTTGCTCGCACTTTGCTGGAGTCTCTGAGTCCTCCTGGCTTTCCCCGGAGGCGCGGGAGTTTGGAGCGCCTCCACGCTCTCAGCGCTGCCTCAGGCTTGGGATCACCTGGACAGCACGATGCCTGGTCCCGGGCATTCTCCTCTGCTGTGTTGCAGGGCTGACTACCCTGGGACTGCGTGACCATTGAAACTGTTCCCACCTCTGAAATCCTGGGACTGAACGATAATGGTTAGACCTTGCCATAGAACTAGAGGGCTTATAAAACTTGACCAACTTAAAAGGTAGTTTGCTTCACCAGAATTTTCATGTTTATGGTTTGGAGGGTTGTGAAATATTTTCTATTGAGAATTTCCTCTCTAAGCTTTCCATTGCTTAGAGTAGAAGACAAAGTTTGGGTTTCAAGCCCTGCTTATGGGAATAATAAGCTGGAACACAACTTCTCAGGGTCCAAAATTGGGGATGCACCTGGCTGAGAGGCCAGGTGGGCATAACTTTCCAGCAACTGGGAGGGGAGGCGAGGAGAGGACAGACAGGTTAGAGCTTCACCCCAGGGCTGACTCTTTGTCCTTCTGTATAAACCTGACCCACTGACTCGGCTGCACCAGGGGTCCGTCTGGATCTCAGAGGCTCCGATGGTACCCCAGGTTTGGAACTCCCTTTTCTTGGGGCCTAAAGCAGAACCTGCTCAGGGACTGGTTGGGAGTAACCCTTCAGCCTGAGGCATCATTCAGTGTTCCTTGTTACTGGCAATCTGTGGTGTCTTTCCTTTAGAAGAGAAACACTTAGCGCTTTATGAACTTCTTCTCCCTAATGGTAGGAATGCCGTTGACCTTTCTCAAACTGTCATTGTTACTTTGCGAGAATGTTAAGTACCTTCACTGTACAGTCATGTCATCTTTGCACTGTTGGGTGTGTCAAAAACCTTACGTCATACTGAAAACCTTGGCCATATGTAGTGGTGTATTTTCATAGCACATTTATAAAACATCATTTTTAAAGTACAGGCAAACTTGTAGGCATTGTAAAATATATAGGCAGACAGAAGGATGCATGGATGGATGATGGATGGATGATGGAGGATGGATGGATGGATGGATGGTGGATGGATGGATGGATGGCTGATGGGTGTTTTAATTGACTCCTATTCACCACGCTGGTGAGAGAGGAATTCCCACCCCAGGGTTATGGGGATGGCCAAACACATAACACCCAAAGCTGGACAGATGAAATCATCATAAGTTTTTTAATCACATATACTCAAAGCCTAGGGGAGGAGGACATCACACTCCATGCAGGGCCACACAGGGGTTGCACTTGGGAACAGAGTGAACAAGCAGAAGCTGTGGGAAGCAGGCTGTAGTATCAAGAGGGTGGGGGGTGGCCCCTTGGTTCCCACAGGAGAATGTGATTGGCTTATTTGAATAGTTCTGTGGGCTAATGGGGAACTGAAACCCGATACTCAGGGATAAGCAGGAACTGCATCTAGTTCCCTTGACAAGGAGGGTTGTTTGGTTAGAAGACTTTATCCACAGGAGTAGAGTGGGGAGGGGAACTTGTGATTAGGCCATCTGAGGTCCTCTCAATTTCACCAGATGTCAAAGCAGCTTATAATATTGGACCTTCATTTAGAGTCTTACAACACAATGGATAAATAGAAGAAAAGAAAGAAGGAAGAATGGATAGATGGATGGGTGCATGGATGGAAGGAGTGAAGGATAAATAGATGGAAGGGTGAGAGAGGATGGATGGTTGAATGGATGCACTGGTTAAGACTTACACAGGCGCTGAGGGCTTGTGTTTAACTCCTGACTCTGCTCTGTGCTGTCTGTGTGAGCTTGAGGAAGTTACTTAACCTCTCTAAATATAGCTTCCCCCCATCTTGTGAAATATGGATTTAGTAACACCTATCATCTAGGGTTTTCATGAGGATTAAATTAGCTAACGACGGGGAAAGCACTTTGCACGGTGCCAAATGCTACAAATGCTCAATAAATGCCACTTATTCTTGATTTTATTCCAAGGAGGTTTTGAGCTAACTTTGAAAATACACATATTACATGTATTGCAAACTTCTTATCCAAGTCTATGTATTGCATTTTACTCCTTTAATGATACATTTTGATAGGCCATTCTTGTTTTTGAGATAGTCTATTTTATTAATCTTTTGTTTTGAGATTGCTGCTTGTGGTATACTGTTTTTGAAAATTTCCCACCTTAAGGTCATAAAAATATTCTCCTGTTTTCTCCTAAAAGCTTTATTATTTTACCTTTCACATATAAGTCTATGATCTATCTGCTATTGATTTCTGTGTATGATATGAAGATTTGGGGTTCATTTTTTTTTTCCACATGGAGGACCAATCGACCCAGCACTTTATTGAAAAAAACCACCCTTTCCCCACTGCCTTTCAGTGGTCCCTTTGTTGTAAATCAGGTGGACCTGGTTCTGGATTCTCTCTTTCGTTGTTCTTGTCTATCCTTGCACCACCTCCATGCTGTTTTAAGGACACATATCCAGAATATACAAAGAATTCTTATAGAAAAAGACAGCCAAATAAAAATGGGCTAATGAGTTGAACAGGCATTCTAGTCCATTGTAATTCTTTACTTGTAATGACTGATTTAACGTGCATTTATTGAGTGCCTGCAATGCACCAAAACATTGCATTTGTGTACATATGTATTTACTTACTTACTGATGTTTACCTATGTTTTTCACTTTCCTTGTTAATGGTATGTGACCAGTCAGAGAGGTAAATGTTCAAGGATTTTGAAATTTCAGGAGTTGAATAATGACATAAACATAAGCAGAAGCTGTGGTGAATGCGATGGTACCAGGTGTGGATGGGAAGGGGTGGTCCAGATGACAGGTCTTATTTCTGCTACAAATTGGAAAAAGTCCAACTGGAATGCACACTGATTCTTATATACAGGAACCAAATGTTCAAGGCATTTCAGAAAACTGGAGTTCTCTCCTGGACAGAGAAGACAACAGCAAGCCAAAGAAAACTGGGAAAATGGATGGAAGTCAAGAGGGCAAATGACTAACAATTGACTCTCAATCTTAACAAAAGTTTTAGGAATTACGACTTAAGTGCAACATTCATTGTAAACACCCTACGTGTGCAAGAAAAGTTATATTTCCCATTTCAGTATTGTCATGGTAACTGTTTACTAAAGATACTTGCAATCTTTTGCCAAAAGACTTAGATATCAGGGATATCATCCGATTGCATTTAAGCTTAGGATGGTAATTGTTTGGTAACACCATGCAACAGCCAGAAGCTGAAAGTCGTAAATATGGAAGTGGATGGAAAGGAAAGAAGTGGGAGAGCTTGGGTTTATTGGTCAGCCAGGGGAATCCAAATGCTAAAAAGAGCTGTTGAAATGATTTCTCAGAGCATCCCAGTTCAGAGCTAAAATGTGCCTGTTATTGTGATGTGACATATTTAGTAAACTTAACAGGAAAATTTGACTTTGATCACAAAACTCTTGGTTTATATAAACCAAGATTCTGGCAAGATCTTGAAATAGAATCTTATGACCCTGAGAAATGGGTTCTCTTTCATTATAAGTGGAGAGAGACCTCTTTTTTCCTTTTCAGTTTTGAATATGAGTCCCCAGAGATTTGGGCAACGCTGAATTTTCTGAGAGTTGGCAAACTGAGCCAACTTCAACACTCAAGTGTCTCTTGAGTCAGAATGGATATGATGGGTGTGGCTGCTGGGGATGTTGAGTTCTGCATCATCTCCTCAGTGTGCTCAGCCAAAATAGGGGCGAATTGCAACACAGCACAAGCTACTCTTTATTCCTTCTTGGAATGAAAGAGAACATTGACACAGTTACCATGGAGGCTGGATTCGAATCCTGAATCCATCCCTACTTGGTGTGTTGGGAAGAATTCCTCTACCCTCAGAGCCTGTCCCCACCAAACAGGTGAGCATAGGATGTGAAAATGCCTTATAAACTGAAAAGTGTGATACACATGAAATTTCAATTTTGTGGTGAAAATAGTTGAATATCAGCAATCAAGGAGAGTTCTATTCAATAGGATGGTGTTATTAGAATATAACAAACTGGGGCCCGCCTGGTGGCATAGTGATTAGGTTTGTGTGTTCCACTTTGGCAGCCCGGGGTTCGCTGGTTTGGATCCCGGGAGTTGACCTACACACCGCTCATCAAGCCATGCTGTGGCAGCATCCCATATACAAAATAGAGGAGGACTGGCACAGATGTTAGCTCAGGGACACTCTTCCTCACACAAAGAGAGGAAGATTGGCAACAGATGTTAGCTCAGGGCCAATCTTCCTCACCAAACAAAACAAAACAAAACAAAAAGAATATAACAAACCCACTGGCTGTCCTTGTCTGTCATTGCTTCATTTGAATGTAAGTCTAGTTTTCATTAACCAAAAGCATTTATTAAATGCCAGCTGAACGGTAAGCACCATATTAAGCACTATGGATAGAAAAGATAAAACCAAAGTCAAGATCAAGAGAAGGGCATAGTTTGCCAAATAACTAATGAGTCTATAAATTTGCAAGAGGCTTGTTAATAGAAATAGCTCCCTACTTAATGAAGTTGACACATATACTAAACCACTAATGTGGTTGCATGTAACAGAACGAACTTGAGTTGAATTAAGCATCTCCCTACACCTAGAAAGGAATTTATCCCATGGTTTTAGGGGGGACTCAGGGAAGTGACTCTCAAGGATGGGAATGCCATTGCACATTGGAGAGGGACAGGAGCCAGAAGATGAAAAGTTGTTGGAGCCCAAGCAGCTGTACTCCATCTCTTGGGTCTCTTTCTCTCTGTTTCTCTTTCCTTTTTTATGCTCCACAGTCTCACTTTTCTGCTAATCACATGGCAGGAGGAAGACAGCTCTCCCACCTGCAACCAAATTTGCCTAAGGTGGTGTCATGCCACCCAAGGACCCTCAGTTCCAGAATCCCAGGGGAGTGACTCTGCTTGGGTCAGCGGTCCTCCTGGCCACTCCCAAAGCCAACTGCCATTAGCCTTTTGGTGAGTTCGCCTTCATACACACACACACTTGCCCCCACACACAATGCTTTCTGTGGTTTGTGTTGATCTATTGGTTCATTGACTTGGCTTAGAGGACTATGATATCAAATGTATCATTCTACACTGATTTTTTTCACTTAATTATAGTTCCTTCCATTGTGATGCATATTGGATTACATCATTCTTTTTAATAGTTGTATAGTATTTTATAGAATCTGTTCCATAGTTTATTTATTCCCCTCTTGATGGTTATTTCCAACTTTTCATATTTTTATAGAGTCACATTCACCACCTCCTTGTAAATCTTTAAGTATGTCCAGAATATAGAAATCTAAGCATGCAATATCTGGATCAAAGTGTACGTGCAGGGGGCCGCCCAGTGGCACAGCGGTTGAGTCCGCGCTTGGCAGCCCGGGGTTCGCGGGTTCGGATCCCGGGCGCCCGCCGACGCACTGCCTGTCAGCCACGCCGTGGCGGTGTCCCATATAAAGTAGAGGAAGATGGGCACGATGTTAGCCCAGGGCCAGTCTTCCTCAGCAAAAAGAGGAGGATCGGCCGTGGATGTTAGCTCAGGACTAGTCTTCCTCACAAAAAAAAAAAAAAAAGTGTACGTGCATTTTAAATTTTAATAGATATTACCAAATTGCTCCCCCAAATGCCTTTAACAGTTAACACTTCTGCCAATATGGTAGGAGAGTAAACGTTTTTTATCCCCTTGTTAACCTTGTATACAAGGTTAGTCATCTTGTGAACGGTCCATTCAAAAACCTGTCACACGCTCTGGTTCCTCAGAGTCCACGTGGACTGAGTTGTTGTTAAGGAGTGTGGTGCCTCTCTGTCATTTCTGGTCTAGACAAAGCACGATATCTGGAGCATCACTTTGTAGCTTTGCTTTGGAAAGGCTGGCTCTCAGCTTGCCGTCTGCCCCAAGCACTGGGGGGCTCACAGCCGCAAGTCCTGCTCCCTAGAGGAGCAGAGCCTCTGAGCTGCCTGCCCCCATGGGAGTTTCAGTAGCATAGTCCCTGCAAGACACTGAAATCTTTTCAGTTATGACTTTATAAAACAGAACTAGGAAACAGCTGAGTTAAAAAATCCTAACCTAAAACAATCCATGAGAATAAACATGTAAAAATTAAAAGAGGAAGGTCTGGGTAAGTTCTTTTTCATTTGTAACTAACACGAGGATCTGCTCCGCTGTTCATGTTCCCCTCACAGGGGTCCAACGCGGAGCCGTCACCGCCGCCCTGCCTCTTCCTGAAGCTGAGGAGGGCCTGTCTCAGCAGCGTCTGCCTTGGGCTCTGAAGCAGGGCCAACTGTGGGATTCCTTCTTTTTTTTCGTTTCTTTGACAGTGGAGAGGAGAGATGGGGGGGCAGGGGGAGAGATGAGGCATAGTTGGGAGGCAAGGAAGGAAAGAGATTTATTATTTTTCTGTTTTCTATTCTGATTCAGTTCAGTTGTTAAATTTAGGTTTTCAAAGAATCTAGGCGGTCCAATCTGGAGGTTTGAATGTCACAGAGCCGTTGTTTCCATTCCAGATTGGAAATAGTGTTGAAATCTGCATGGTATTTGGTGACCATAAACAGCTGTGATTCACAGTCTGACTCTTTCTGAAAGGCCCCCCATTCTGTTTACTTTAGAAAGACCTTCTATTTCAAGATAGAACCCACTGACTTTGCTCAAGAACATATTGATTTTCTTTTTTAATAGAATTATAGGTAATGTTCCTGATCACTCTTTAAAACAACGTATAATATGAAAATATTTAAGTGAGCTTTTTTGAAAGTGCAAGTTGGAAAGTGGTGGAAAGGTCCCCAGAATCAAGTCCTCTGACAATCTGTGACTTAGACACCAGTTGCCTAAACGTGAACCCATCCCATAGCCACCGAGATTTGTTTCCTTTTCTGCAAAATGGGATAACTCCTATTTCACAGGGTTGGTAAAGATTCAGTTAAATAATACAACGTACCCCCAAAGTGTTTGCTTCAACATCTGGCATGAGTAGGTGCTCAAATATCAGTGGAGAAGAATGAAATCTAATCCACTGATTAGTTCACCAAGCTGTGGGGAATGGCTCCACTGTGGCACCCTGTCCAGGAAGGCCATGCAGGCAAAGGCGTGAATGTGGCAGATCTGAGTCTTGGCAGACACTTTGTGGTCCTCCAGGAACATGAGGCCATCTCCCTCTTGCCTCCCCACACCCCTGGAGACTGGCAGGAGACAGTTTCTTATCGCCTCCAGGGGCCCGGAGAGAATGAGGCGTCCCGCCTCACTGGTGCAACGCGGCGTTGGCCCCCAGTGTGCACAGCAGTCCTCTGGCCCCTTTCACTTTGGTGTCATCATGTTTAGTGTGTGGGACAAAGACCCGGGAGCTGGCACCCCTGGCTGCTCCTCCTTTCTCCATCTGTGTGAGTTTTCCAAACCGTCTGAATGTAAAAGTGGCTCCTGGATCTTGACCGGCCGAGTCAGTCCAGTGTGCCTGTGGCCTTGCCTTTTCTTCACGCTTGACACAGACCTGCTTGGGGCACTGGGGACCCTGTGATGAAGAAGGTGGTCTTGTCCCTGCCCTCAGGGGGCTCGGGTCTCTTGTGCCGGCAGTGATGATGGCCTCAGGGGGGTGGTCCACAATGATGTGTCTCCAAGGAGGAATGGGGCAGTGCTGGCCCTTCTTGTGCTCTCAGTGTGCCCTTGAATTTCCCCTTAGAACAGAGATCCTCAGGCCAGCCGTCCAGGCTCTCATCCTGCCGCCAAGCTCCTGGAGGCCGTGCGCTGGGATAGCAGTCAGCTGGGGGGGCTTCTGGACCAGTTTTTGGACAGAGCTGGGGGTGATCGTCCCAGGGTAATCCCTCAGCCTCCCTCTCTCCGGGCTCTGGTCACATCTCTTCCACTCCAGGCTCCCGGTTGGAGCTGGGTGGTCGCTGGCTGTGAGTTAAAGGCAGTGAGCCCCTAAAACAAGATAACTTTGTATCAGTGAGTCCTAGGAGAGAAAATGACTTCAGCAGTTGTTTCATTTCTTTTCCCAAAACTTTGTTTCTGTTCCATTGAGAGGATTTTCCCCAGAAAGACCCTGCAGCACAAGGTTCTATCTTACAGTGGGCTCCTCAGAAGCAGACCTCAAAACAAGCATTTGAGAGTGAGTGGCTTGTTTGGAAGGTGAACTCAGGGCGCATCTTCCAGGGAGTGGGGAAGTGAGACGGGGAAGGGAAAGAGTCAGCACAGGGTGCTACTGAGCCGACTTCTACTATGGGCAACTGGGGCTCATTCCCCACGGACAGCTCTTGGAGGTGATGTGGAACATGCAGCAGAGTGGCCTGTTCCCCCTCCTGGGCTGAAGAAGCTAGGGATCCACTAAGACTAGGGTATCCAGGACTGGACACTAAGTCCTGTCCATCACTGCCCAAAGGCAGCTCCGGGGGCCATTGGCTCCCCCGTGCTTCTAGCTGCATCCTGAGGGCAGAGAGGAAGACTTTGGGGGAGGTGCAGGTCCAGGCAGCAGGATGCCATCAGCGTGCGCTGGAACGGTGAGAGCCGAGGGAATGTGGACAGGGAGCCAACAGTAACAGCTCCCACCTTCTAACTCCTAAAAGGGTTTGCCTCTCTTGGAGCCAGCTTGAAGCAAAGCCAGGTAGACACATTTAGCCTGGAAAACTCTAAATGCCAAAATGGCAGGACGTATCACAGTCCAGAGCAGACGCTGGATTAGAAACCCTGCATGGTTTCTTAGATTATGGCCTTTCAAAAGCAACCCTAAATACAGTCCCTCGTTTCAAAAAGGGTCCAGTTTCCTATGAACGGTTTATTGAGAAAACACGTGTGGGGAGAAAACACTTGAGAGCAGTACAGAGACTTCAGGTCTGTAGATGAAAAGACACGGTCTCCGTTTCACAGGGTTCTTAATGGAGTGTCACCACCGCCACCTTCAAGTGTTTGTAAACCTGCCTTTGATGCTGAAGTGTCATGGGCAGCACTTACGATAAAACGGTCTGGTGATTTGTGGGAGGGCGGATCTCTTCTTAACCAGCGCAGTTACATGCCTCGTTGGAACCTCTCTGTGGCGATCTCGGATCCAGGCGTAGGAAAGACAACACAAAATACGTCGCCCCGCGCAGCTCTGTGGCTGAATTTTCCTTTATGGAAGAGACTAGTAGTAACTCCTTCCACGTCTGTGTCATTGTATGGCTTGCTGAATGCTGCAGACACCATTCCCGCTCGGGCCTCGCAAGAGGCAAGCAGTGTAAGTTACTTTGTTCCCATTTGGCAGAAGGGGCGAGCAGGTCAGGGTGGGACAGAAGAAGAAACTCAGCCAAAAGCATCTCATGATCGTCGGCAACCAGATGCTGTCTGGCACGGAATGCATGTCCAGTAAATGTCTGAATGGCTGTTGGGCTGGTTGTTGTTTGACCTGGGTCTTTCCACCATGGGAAGAGCATGGGTCAGCATTAGCAGAGAGAACCTGACAGGCAGCAGGAGGTTCTATTTGAAAGCTCATCAGATGCACTTAAGGGTTTGTTTGGGTTTTTTTTACCCTTATTAATTTATTCATGTGGCAAAATGGTTCTCGACAGCTGTTCCTGTCTCTGTGGCCTTGTCTCTCCCTAGTCCACCAGACGCAACCCGTTAATGAACCGTCTTCTGTGGCGCTAAATGCTGCTCGGTGACGCCCTGCCCAAAGGTGTGCACATTCCAGTGAGACATTGAGGAGAAAACATTTTCAAGATCCAACTGAGTGAACTTCTAGTCCTGGGATGGCTGGCTCTGTGGTAGGTGTGTTTAAGACGGCGATAGATTTTCTCTGTGGATAGGGAGGCGGACTGCCTAGCAGACTGGAAACAGTTGCGCGCCAGGAGAGACCTACCCTACTGTTCCGTGGCCAGCTACTTCTGGAATAGTAGTGAGAGGACAGGGTGAACGGAGGAGGAACAGTGACTAGATGCTAGGATTGTTGCTGGATCAAGGAATCAGAGTGAGGCGGGAAGACACCTCGGTCATCTTTTTCTAATTTCAGAAGCCCCGGCAGTCCCAGCACGCAGAGACATGCTTTTTCAGGACTACTGTGCTCATGAAGAGCTGCTTCTGCTTTGAGCATCTGCTGCTGGATATTTAGGATTCTTTTCTTAATTATCGAGGATATCTTAGGAAAAACTTCTGGCAAAAATAGATCCAACTGTTCTGTGCCTCCTTCTAAATGCCCACAAGCACTTTCCCACCCACGAATCTCACTTGTTTAGAGAAGGAGCTGGGATATGTTGAAATGGCCATTCTTACATGAACAAATCGGTACCCACCCCATGACTGCACAACAGATGGGAGCTACAGAGCTGGGGTTTACATCCAGTCACCCACTCCCGGGCCATTCAGTTGCTTAAAACTTTGCCTAACTTCCTCTCTGTCTGGGGCCGGCCTTAGGAGCCTTTTGAGACAATGAGATTTGATAAAGGAGAACTGTGGCAGCACATTTTTGCATAACCCCATCAGTTCACACAGGCAGAGAGGTGCCTCTTGCAGACCCTGGACTCAAAGTCCTCCCTCCTCCAGTGCTGGCTTCAGGCGTATGTCAGGTTTTCGGAACGAGTAATGACCAGCGGGCGAATGGAGGCCACAGGGCAGAATGGGCGGTGGGACGAGTTTATTGCGAGCACCCTCGGGCGAGGTTCCGCGACTCCACGGGGGAGTCGAGGAAGTCGCGCGCCAGACAAAGCAACAGGGGTTTTTAGGTAGGGGGTGGCCGACTGTGATTGGTCAGCGGGGGGAGTTTGAAAAACGTGGTCAATCGTGATTGGCCAGCGGGAGGGTTTGAAAGTCCGAGCGGGTTATCTGGGGAGTCTCTTTGTGGTTAAGTCTTTTTTCCTTCCCGCCTTAGTTTCAGGTGGCATTGTTGTCCCGAGTGCTTTGGCGGGAAATCGGCCATCTTGGGTGGCCCTGTTTTCAGGCCAGCCCATCAGCGTAGAGCACGGCTGACCTTTAACCCACGAACCTACCGAGGGTGCAGTGTACCCACGCTGCCCGTGACGTGAAAACAAGCAACCTTCTTCTGCACCTCCCTCCACACCTGAATCCATTCTCTCTATTCTGTGAGGCTGCTAAGGGCAGGGTGAGTGTGGGATCAGAATATCCTGGTCTCAGGTAAGCTGCCCTCAGCTTCGTGATCCTCTGGAGGATCGCTGTGCTCCAGTCTGACCACAGGGCTCTGTCCGGTGGTCCCCACATCACATGGTACCCGCCCTTGGGTGGGTCGTTTCTATTCTCAGTGTCCCAACAAGCTAGCATGGCTCGTGTCATCGAACAGGCACGCACTGATGATGGGTTAAATGAGCAAAACTCCATCCCCAATCACAGCGTACCTGACTGACACCTTCCAGGCAGACGCTGCTCCGTGGGGCTGAGCTCCTGCCCAGGGGCTCCCTCAGTGATTTATTCATGAGTCTCAGAACCTGTGCCCATCCTGGGGTCCAGGCTTCTGATCCCGGATCAGCTCTACAAGACCAGGAATCTGCAAGACTGGGTCGGCCGAACCCGGGATGTTGTTGGTTATAGCTGGGAAATTCAGTTTTCTCTCGACAACTTGAATAACACTTATATGTGCCCCTCCCCCCACATCATTAATACAAACTCAGTTTTACAATTAACCAAATGTAGCTCTTTGGGGAGATAAAGAATGGAGAATAAACCAGAGGTTCTTAAACTTGAGTGGGCGTCAGAATCCCCCTGAGGGCTTGTCAGCGCACAGGTTGTTGGTCCACCTCAGGCAGGTCTGGGCCGCCCGAGGACCTGCATTTCTAATATGCCCTCAGATGCTGATGCGGCTGTTCCAGGCACCACACTGGAGGCCACTGGAGCAAACCACAGCAGCATGACCCCTCAAAGCTTCAACTATTCCTTCCCCACGCGCCAGAGGACCCGTCAGAGAGACGCCAGTTCCTTACATTTTCTCTCATGTGAAATACTGGAATATCAACTATGGGTTAAAGACCAGAATTAATACACAATTTTTATGTTTCCACAGGCATAGAAGCAAATCAGCTTCTCGGAATTTTGCAGAATCAGCAACTAAAGTAACGCACAAGTCCCCTATTCGTATCCCATTCCCCCCAAAAATAGACAAGCAGAAAAAGGGAAAGACAGAATATGGGGAGCACTGAAGGTGGAGTTTTTCTTTAATTCTAAGTTTTGTGTTTCTAGAAACATCTGATCAAGTAACATCTTTCATAATCAAAATGGAATATAAAGAAACCATCTGACCTGTCTCAGTTATTGTGGTCATCACGTCAAGCCACAGTAAGATGAGTCTTTCCTTTCCAATTTTTGGAAACTGCCAGAAATGCTATTTGGATTAATTTCTATTTGGGAGCTGGCTAAAATTGGCCACATTCTCTTGTACCTCAGGATAAACATTACAGCATTGTCATATAAATCTACATTCCCCAAATTAGGTTAAAATAGTCCTTTTTGGAGAAGTGAAAGATTTTTTTTGCTGATTATTCCCCAAATATGTTCAGACACAAGCAATTCAACTTTTCTTTCTTCCATATTCAATGTCAATCAAACCAAATTTCTACATTTTTGGAATTGTATTGTATTCTTCAGTTACATATAAAATTCAATTAGCATTTCTTTATGGAAATTTTAATATCATACATAGGTTACAAGAAGAATATTTAAAACGACATTTAATACTTTGGAGAAAGCAACAGAAACTCAACTTTTCACAGCACAGCCCAGTACTATCATTGGAGTACGCCTATGATATTTTCCCTGAACAGAATATGTTCCACTGCAAATAGAAGTAACTCTTATTCTCTACAATAGATTGACCCTCAAATCCTGTGTGTATAGAATATTTATAAAGTAAATTACCATACATTTGAAATAGAAGTTTAGAACTGAAGCAAAATATGGAAAAAAATCACCCTTATTGCTGATGCTGATACTATTTTCTGAATTAAAAAGTGTTTTAAATTCTTGGCCAATTGCTTCAAGCCAGAGCTTTTGTGTTTTCAGAAACAGCTAAACTAGAACAAAGTAACCAGAGTAACTTCCTGATCAAACTCCAATTTTGTTCAGGTGTCATTCCTTTCCTATGTGACCCAGAGAGAATGACACGTGGCTGGTCCAGCCTATTAATGGCAGTCTGATGCCCTTGCCATGACTGGGTTGGGGTGGGCACTGGCCCAGTCCTGACCAACATGTCATGGAAAGATGGCTGCTGGGGCTCCTGGAAAAGTTTCTCTCATTCTTAAGAAGCAGTCACTGAAGGGCTGGTCTGTTTCTGTCCCTGGACACTGGATGTTAAATATCTGCATTTGATATCCAGAACTCCTGCAACCATTTACAACCACAAGGGGAGCCAGTCTGGGCAGTTCCAGCCCACAAAGGATGGCATAACAGAGAGAGGAAAGAACGCAAGTCCTTGATGCCATTGCCAGCAGTTGAGTTAACCAGCCTGGAACCCTGCCAGACTCTCAACCAGCTCTTATTTGATGTAAGAAATCATCTTATTGTTTGTGCCTGTGAGAAAAGTTTTCTTTTGCTTATAGTGAAGGCATCCTGGATGATACAAATGAAATTTGAAAATTAGAGAGTTTGTGGAAACAATATTTCATCTGTTTCTGTTCATTTTCATTGCACATCTTTTAAAGAAGCTCTGTGTTGACTCATTTTTAAGAAGGTCTGCTATATTCTTAAACATTACCTCTAAACTATGAGTTTTTATATGTTGAAAGATTTTTGTGCACCAGGTTTTCATAAAATGGCTCGCATTTATATTTGCTTAATTGGCTATTCGACATGGATCACATTTCTCTACAATTTATCTCACTTTTAGTGTTCTTTAAAGTGCGACATAAAAGGGGCAGTAAAAAATGTCTTTCTGTTTATTCCTATTTATTCCTACATGACTGGATTATTTGTGGTAATTGAGGTCTAATGTGTTACAAGCTTTTTTAACATTTGTGATAAAATCATCCTATCACTCTGCCAGAAAAATCCCCTGAATTTGAACCTGGGGACCTAATTGTTTTTCAACTGGAAATGTGTCTCATTGCATTCCTTCTGCTCACTCTCTCACTCACTCTGCCTACGCTCTCCCTGTTTACACAGTGTAGGAAGAATGGATTTCTCTTCCCTCCAGATGTTTTCCCATTGCTCCCATCTTATTAACCCTATTTCAAGGGAATGCAGGGTAATCAACCCAGTAGGAATGTGGAAAAGGCAATCCTAGGGTCTGAACTCTTTGTGACTGTCATAGTTTTCTAGTCTTACATTTCATTGTTAAACTACACACTCCAAATTTTGTTTAGCTTTGTTTTTGCTTAGAAACTATGGTCCCAGCAGCATTGGGGAAAGGCAGTCACCTTGTCTCATATTTAAACTTGATTATGTTAACAATGTATGATATAATATGGCAGTGGTGACAACTTCTTGGGGGTAGAGATGCCCTAAATGTTCAGGACTGCATCTCCTAAAGTAGGTGGATTGCGGTGGGCAAATTCTGATGACTCTTTGTCTCCACTTATATTCCTTCCTTTCAAAGAGTAAAGTGAGACACTCTCCCACCCCCGCCCCGAGCAAGATTCCAGTCCTTACTACCAAAGAAATCATCAACTGGGGAGGCCACAGCCTTGAAATCAATACTCATCTGAATATTAATCAATGATATTTAGTGACAGTCAATCTCAGGAAGGCCGAGAATGGAACAGAGGCTGCACAGGTGAGCATGAAGCAAAAATAACAATGGCCAACTCTCCAGTGCTTAGTGCATGCCTGGCTCTCTAGTCAAGGTTGGTCTGAGCCAACTGCGGTAAAAGACCCACCCCCTTTGCCCCAGTGACTGGGTCAGTATATACCTGTCAATTGGCCTTTCCCCTCCCATAAGGACAGCTCAAGGATGGCCATGGGCTGCACTTGGAGCCAGAGGGACACAAAGGGAAGTTTTCTGGGGCCTCCTCTGAGATTGCCCCAAGTCATCCAGCTGGTAAGTGGAGATCTGTCCAGGGCAATCTGACTATAGAACCCACGTCATTGGCTGTTGAGGTGGACATATAGGAAGGGAGAAAAATGGGGAGAGGCAGGGGTGTGAGCTGGCTTGGTGGAGTGGCTAAATATACAATTTTTTCTAAGGCCATCCTTGCCCTTACCATTCAATCATTTCATATCACACTTTTTCAGAAGTTGTGATTTCAACTGAGCTTCTAAGTTATGTTGTTTGGGAAGAATGATTCTATTTGCCGTTTATCTATGACAGCTACAGATCCTGGATTTTCCATGAAGGCCCCAATTTTTTCTCATTATTTCTCTAACACATTCATTATCTTCACTGTGGTTTGTGAAAGTATAACCAGTATTATAGGAACCAGTTTAGAGGTTTTCTGTGTAAATGACAGAAAATCCCATGCAAACGGGTTTGAACAATATAAGGCATTTATTGGCCCCCAAAACTAGGAAGCCCATGGACCAGAGGCCCTTCCATGATGGTTAGATTTAGCTGCTGGCTCAGTGACGCCATCTGTCCTGCCTTCCCCTGCTTCTGTCCTCCCAGCTTCATCCCAGGGCCCTCAGCTTCCATCACCATGTGGCTGTGGTGGTTCTGATTTCACCCTCACATGCCTCATCCTCCAAAGGGGACAGGGCTTTGCCAGGGTCGCTGCCCTCATGTTGCACTGGCCCAGACTGTGTTACATGTCCATTCTTGAACCAGGACTTACAGGGGGTCACCATAGCAGGGGAAGGTGGCCAGCTGTCCCCATTGACTAAGACCAGTCAGGTCCCACCCCCACAGCGGCTCCCCAGCCGAGGAAAGTGAAATGGATGCTGGGTGCAAGGGCGAGAGAGAAGTCTGCAATGGTATATCCAGAGCTGTGTCACGCATTGCCACGCCCTGCAGCAGGATTTAATACAATGCAACATTCTCTTTTCAATTGTTTAAGGTAAGTCACTTTTAAACTCACCCATTCAGAAAGGTCAGTCATAAACTGGCTTTGCATAAACCTTTCCTTGGGCCCACGCACTTGCAGAGCTCAGGCCTCTGCTCCATGCTTTGACTCTTCCTAGGCTCAGAGATTTCATGCTATTTCTCAGAGCAAATACACAAATCTGCAAGTGCACTTTTCATGCATCAAGGCATGAGAACAATAAAGAAATGGGAGAGATAGAGGCAACAGCTAGGATTGTATTAAACTCTGAAGGACAGAGGGGAACCTCAAGTACATAAGAGCATGAAGACAACAGGTGAGAGAGTGAATGGGAATGAACACTTTCCTCAGACGATTCTGGGATGCTGGTCTGACTTCCAGGCCCTTCTCCCAGGCATGTGGACTTGTATCATTACAAGCTCCATAACCCCATGCCAGCCTCATGCCCTGGGTGCAAGCCACCATTTAGCCCTTCTTGGCTAAGAGGCATGATTCTTTCCCTCACTGAAACCTTCTGCCTAAACAGGACTATGCCCCGCTGCTAGGCAGTGTCCCCTGGCTGGTGGGTAGGACGAATCGTTCAGCGTTCTTCTCAGAGTCACCCATGCAGCCAGTCCCGGCATCGTCCCTTCACAAGAACCCCAGGGGCTTCCCATGAGCCTCACAGTCACGTGAGGTCTTGGGGGCGCTGTGTGCCTCATCTGCATCACAACCATCAAAAGCACTTTTTTCTTTGTGGGTAAGACCAGCCCTGAGCTAACATCCTCTGCCAATCCTCCTCTTTTTGCTGAGGAAGACTGGCCCTGGGCTAACATCCGTGCCCATCTTCCTCTACTTTATATGGGACGCCGCCACAGCGTGGCTTGACAAGCGGTGCATCTGTCTGCGCCCAGGATCTGAACCTGCGGCCACTGAAATGGAGCGTGTGAACTTAACCGCTATGCCACCGGGTCGGCCCCCAAAAG
Source organism: Tapirus indicus (assembly GCA_031878705.1). Taxonomy (NCBI): domain Eukaryota; kingdom Metazoa; phylum Chordata; class Mammalia; order Perissodactyla; family Tapiridae; genus Tapirus; species Tapirus indicus. Next base: position 88,522,178 of record CM062929.1, on the reverse strand, counting down.
CACTTTTGTGTGTACTTCTTTTGCTTCTAAAATAAATTTTATTCCCGATTTTTGAAAGTAACATATATATTCATTGTAAAAAGCATGGAAAATACAAAAAAAAATTTAAACCCATCACAAAAAGAAAAGTTCTACTAACGTTTCAGTGCTTTCCTTTTGGTTATGTTTTTCCAATTTGGTAACAAGTCATGCATGTTTTTTCTTTTCCTACCAGTCTCTTCACACACTCTAGATTTCATACATTATATGCATAGATAAATCATTTTATAAGTAGACTTTGTCTTTTGTTTTTCGGTTTGCCTTTAGTCTGCATGATAGAAAACTTTCTATACATAGCTTTACTGGTTGCATATTATTCCATTGTGTAACCAGACCATAACTGACTCGGGAATCCCTTATGATGACATTTAGGTGTTTGCAGTTGTTTCTATTTTATAAACATTGCAGTCCACTTTATAAACAATGCCTTGACATGACGCAGTGAATGCATTTCAGATTATTTTCTTAAGATGATTTCTTAGGATGAATTCCTTAGGAATTAATGAAGTGAAGGTATGATTTAAAACAGTTACTCATATATGCAGTAAGAGAGGAAGTGATGTCTCAGGGATCCTGGGTCTTGGGAAAAGTCCTTCAAGGTCAGTCTCTAAGTTAGAACTTCACTAGACCAGATGTTTTCTGATATCAATTTTATTTTTTGGTTCTTTTTTTTAAGGACTGGCCTGTGATGGAACTTTTTTTTTAAAATCTCATCTTTGCACCCTCAGCACTGAATATTTTTTCGTTTGTTTTTTGTTCTTTTTTTGGAGGAAAATTGGCCCTAGGCTAACATCAAGCCAATCTTCCTCTTTTTCTTTTTTCTCCCCAAAGCCCCAGTACCTAGTTGTATATCCGAGTTGTAGGTCATTCTAGTTCTTCTTTGTGGGACCCTCAGCATGGCTTGATGAGCAGTGTGTAGGTCCGTGCCCAGGATCCGAACTGGTGAACCCCGGGCCACTGAAGTGGAACATGTGAATTTAACTTCTATGCCACTGGGCCAGCCCAGATAGCAATGTTTTTGATCAAAGTCACAAAAGTTGTCAAAATTTATACTTTCAATTTGTATAAAGTCTTTTAGAAATTATTGCAGTTTGCAGTTTATGATTCATGGTTAGTACTATTTCCTTTTGGAGGGTGGAATGAAGTGAAGACTGGCATTGGGTGACTTCTTTCAGCTGGTGGTGGCACCTTCACTCATATTCCTCACATTGACTCTCTCCCCCCACCAGCCACCACATGATCCCAGGCATATACACATTCACAGCACACATGCTGACACAACTCCACACACTCACACTTACTAGGATTGCCAGATAAAATACAGGAAGGAACAAGATGCCCAGTTTAAAATGAATTTCGGATAAACAATGAATAATTTTTAGTGTAAGTTTACCTATATTTACCTATGTAATGTTTGCAATATTGCCATGCAATATTTGGGGCATAATTAAAATAAAAAATTATTCATTATCTGAAATTCAAATTTAACCAGGGTCCAATATTTTTATTTGCTAAATGTGGCAACTCTAACGTTCACACGTCATCCATACAGCCACTCACACATACATGCTTACACACACACTGTTCTTTTTCTTTGCATTATACATTCAATTTAATTGCTTATTATAATATACATGAACCCCTCAAAAAGCAAATTTCATGGCAGTAGCTTAATATATACTTTTAAAATAATTGGTTTAATAAAGTTACAAAGGAATCTCACATCTCACAGGTGACATGTTAGAGTGTTAGAAATCGATCCCACCGTGGGTAGGATTCTAGCGTCCAAGTTGAGTTCCAAATTCTGGCAGCGTAGCAATTTTCGCAAAGGAGGCCGACTTCAGATAGCCCAGGTCCTCAGGCCCGTGCCGGGCAGTGCTCAGATCTCCCTGTAAACATTTCCCTTTGCACTTCCTAAGTTCTGGGCGTGTTTATTTTACAGAAAGGGGTCTCGGCCCATCTGGAATTTGTTTGGAAGGGATTGCCTCTTTTCTTTCTTTATAAAAATAACCCCATGTCTTTATGTAACTGGGCCGGACCGTCAATTCAGTGGGCAGGCCTCACCTTTTCCTGGGTGTGTTCCTGGAAACTGTGGGGCCAGTCGTGTTAACCATTCATGTGCACTGTCCCCAGCTTGGCCTCTTTCAGAATATGGCTCCATAGTGGTGCTGGCTGTCCCCCATCCTTTGTCCCTGTGCCCTCAGGGGTGCTGGGCAAGCAGGCAGGCTGGGTTTATCTCTGATGAATGAGTGAGTGAGTGAATGAACAGAGAGTGGATTCCAACTTCTGGTGATCTATTTGTACCTTATAATTCTCACCATGGAGCAGCAGGCATCTGTAGTCCCTGAGCATTTAATTCCAAATAACAGGGCCCACCACGTCCAGGACATTTTAAAATCTTAATTTTGTCTGAAATGCCAAGAATAAACTGAGAAAGAGCCCACTGCCCTTCCTTGGTATAAACTGTAGGTGTGTGGTATGGTAGTGAACCAGGCCAAGCAGCCAGAGGACCCTGTCCCCACATATTTGCATGTGACAGCCACTTCAATGACAGGCAGGAAATGAAAAGAAGCCACAACCTGTGAAAGCCAGTGGGGTTAGAGGGCAGTGACTTCGGGGACGCAAGTGAGGGGTGAAGGCACTCTTCGGGGCTGCTGTGGGGGTGGAGCACAGTGCTACGGTTGGTCTAAGAATTTTTTACACTCACACTGGTTAGTGCTACAGGAAAATTAACTCCTTTACTTAGACCTCACCATCTCCCTCCTTTCCATCTGGAGAAATTGAAGGTCTGCAGATTTGGCTCACAGCAAAGCTATTGGCATCACACAGACAGCATTCATTCAGCGCAGGGCTCTCTCTCTCCTCCAGAGAGCATGGAGAACCTTCTAAACACTACTTCATTAAGGCTCCAGGAGAGCCTGGGGATGGGCAAGTGCCAAGAAATCAGACCCACGCGCCCCACAGTGGAAGACAGAGACCAGCTCAGGTATGAAGGGAACCGCGCAGTGAGAGGAGAGCCTGGCACCTTCGCCCCACGCACACGGCTCAGGCTTTCCAATTCGCCCTCTTAGGCTTTAATGCCAGAATGTATGGCTTCATTCAACAAACACACCCAAACATTTAATAACTTTCCGAGATCCCCATCTAAGTATAAACTTGGCTCTCTTGATCCCCAGGAGACCTCCTACCACGTGCCTGTTTTCTTGTAGAAAAACCTATTGCCATGATGTCATGGACCTTGTTTCTGAGAACAGACAATTGTTTTATCTTAGGAGGAAGGATGTTGGGGGCAGTGGAGGACAATTTGGCTTTTGTCTTTAGTCAGTGATGTTTCCCCATACTTACAGGGCAACATCTTCTCCTCCATGGAGAGGTTTCAGCAAACTCGAGCCGTCTAAATCATCTATAACTTTGTAAAAATAAAAAAAACAGGGGGGCCTTAAGGAGGTGTCACCCGACTCGCCACCCCGAATGTGACTTGCACTTAGTGACATCCTTCCAAAGAGTACAGTATGGAAAGGGAGAGAATGCCTTTAGAGCAGCCAGCTGGTAAAGGTGACACCAGCAGACATGCAGATGGCATGTGCCCTTGATATGACCTGTTCAGAAGGGCACTTTGCCTCTGTGTTCTTCCTTCCCAAAGCCCCATAACTCCAGTCTAACCATGAGAAAACCCACACTGAGAGAGCATCTACAAAATGCCTGCCCAGTGCTCTTCAAGGTCATCAAAAACAAGGAAATTCTGAGAAATAGTCACAGACCAAAGAAGGCTAAGGCAACAAGATGATTATATGCAATTTACTCTCCTGGATGAGATACTGGAACAGAAAAAGGACATTAGGAAAAAACTAGTGAAATCTGAATGAAGTGTGACGTTAGTTAATAGTAACGTACTGATAGTGGTTCCTTCATTGTAACAAATGTACCCTGCGACTCACGATGGTAACAACCAGAGAAACTGGATGGAGAACACACAGGAACTTTCCACACCATCTTTGCAACTTTTCTATAAATTTAAAACTATTCTCAAACAAAAAGTTTATTGAAATAAAAATAATAATAAAAGAAAGGTGTGCCTGGCATAGGAAGTTTACAAGGCCAGTGCGTGTAAAGTGATTTTTTAGAATTTTATATGAAATTAAAACTCTTGAGCTCTTTCTAGGTTCCGGTAGACAAGAGAGTTTTGAGAAAAGCTGGTCATAAAATTCCTTGGGGCAGAAAAGCAGTCACATTACACTAAGAAATACAAACAGAAATACCCAGTACTGAAAGAATCTGAAATTCAGCCTCTTGGTTTTAATTTGTTACATGGGCTTGGATACTAGTAGCGAAGGACACTTCTAATACTTGGCAGAAGGGACTGCGGGACTGTCAGGGCTAATTCCAAAGGGTCAATATGACCACAGTCTTTGTCTTCACTCCCTCCCAAAATTACCACAATGATGGTAAAGGGGAAAAAAAGGTATGATAAACCTATAAGGACAAAGAAAATGAAGAAGGAGGCATTTGTAGAATGATGTCTCGGATGAAAGAAACAGCTAACATGGGCTGAATATGTACCAGACTAAATTCTTTCCACATGATAATTCATGGATGAACTGGTGGTAACATTCTCAAGAAAGCAGAAAGAACGTATAAACCAAGTGCCTATGGAAAGTAGGAGCAGCAAGAAGTAAGTCAATTAATTCTGTGGAAACCCAGAACAGCCAATGTATCAGAGGTACCCAATACCCCAAAAGGCAGGGCTGAAGAATGGGGCTCAGAGGGGAAGATGGTGGTGCCTCTTTAATCCCAGGTTGCTTAGAGCTGCCCTCCCTCATCCCAAGGAAGGAGATCAATTCATTGTCTGGAGACATTAAACCAGGCTAATTTAGGATTCTGGACACACAGAGAAAGAGGAAGCTCAGTCCCGGAGCTGACTACTCAGGGAGTCATTGAAAGCCTTCCCTGTGAACAGTGGGATCATTTTCCTGGACCTGTTCCCAAATTCCAATAGCCTGGTACATACTCCCCAAACCATGAATTAGAGGATCCTTCTGAGGAAACAGACCCCAATGTACTTAACTTATCCAGAGAGACACTTCCAGATACGGATTGCTATGGGCTGAATTGTGTCCCCCCAAAATTTATGTTGAAGTCCTAACTCCCAGCACCTCAGAATGTGACAATATTTGGAAATAGGGCCTTCAAAGAGGTAATTAAGTTAAACTGAGGCTGTTAGGGTGGGTCCTAATCCAATCTGATTGGTGTCCCTATAAGAAGAGGACCAGGGATGTGCATACCCAGAGGAAAGGCCATGTGAAGACACAGCAAGAAGCTGGCCAGCCAAAAAGAGAGGCCAAGGAGAGGTGTCAACCCTGCTAGCACCTTGATCTTGGACTTCTGACCTCCAGAATTCTGAGAAAATAAATTTCTGTTGTTTAAGCCACCCAGTCTGTGGTAGTTTGTTATGGCAGCCCAAGCAAACTAATGCATGGGTATCTGGATGTCCTCCAGTGAAAAGGCCAATTATGGTACCATGAACTCCACCAGTTGACAGGCCTTGCTCAAGTGCATGAAGCTTCTGTACTGACCAGGGCCTTGGCAAGAAATATCAATGGCACACTCAAAAGGGGAGGTAGAAGAGAGTTTTAAAAAGGAGGTATTTTCAGAGCTGAGGGTGTGGTTACCCAGCAAGGGGTGGTGAAGGCCCTGGGGCAGGCAGCAGAGGCAAGTGTTATCACCTTGGGTATGAAGGGCAGGGAGGGAGTGTTTACTGAAATGCTGGCATCCAGAATCCAGTAGCTGTCAGAGAGTAAGAGTGTCAACCAACAGGAGATGTCTGTCACCTCCAGTAGAAGAATGCAGCCACCACCAAACCACAGCTCTGCAGGAGGGGCTGGGGACAGCGATTCCTCAATCATTGTCTCCTCCTGATGTCTGACCCCAAGCCAGTGCCTCTCATCAGTCGAATCCCACCAGAATCCAGAGTATAAATGAGCCCAGAAGATGTAATCCCCACAGGTCAGCCTCCAGGGCAGAGCAGGGTGGAAGAGGATAAACTCTGGAGAGGTAAGTGAAAAATATACAGCTTACTTGACAATCAGCTTTTCTGTTCCTCTCTGTTAACTATGAACAGGCTCCAAGGATCACCAAATGGGTGAAATCCTTTAGCATGAAAGAGAGACCAAAAATAAAAACCCACCAAAAACAAAACAAAAAACAAGCACACAAACCTACAAACAAGCAAAGAGAAATCAGAGGAAATGGACAATGCAGTGAACAGAATACATTTTTTAAAGGAACCCAGAGGAAATAATGTGGCAAACAGAAATATATATATACTCCAAGAATCTGAAGACAAATCATTCCATTCTCAAAAATGTGATGTTATGAAAATCGGGAAAATCAGATAATGTGAAGAAAGTCTTAGAAATTAAAAATATGATAGCCAAAGATAGTAAATAGAAAAATTAGAAGATTGGAGAATTCTCTCAGAGAGTAAAACAAACAAAAAGAAAATGAAAAATGGGCAAGAAAACATAAGAAACTTAGAGAAGTAATCCAGAAGACACAGCATCTGACTCTTCAGAAACTCAGAAATAGTGAAAAAAAAGATAAAGGAGATGCACCCATCAAATAAGTGGTAGAGGAGCAGTTCCCTATCCCTGAGGCCATGAGTCTCCTGACTGAAAGAGCCTTAGAAGTACCCAACAAAATAGAGGCAAAACATATACACCAAGGTACATCTTCACGAAGTTTTAGAACTCTAGAGAGAAAGCAATATCGAGAGACAGGAGATCCCATTCAAAGGAAATAAAATCAGAAGATAACACCAGAAGGGTAAAAGTTAGTGCAGCAAAACCTTCAAATTCTGAGGTGCAGCCTAGAATTCTATACCCAGACAAATAATAAAGTATGAGAGAAAATAAAGATATTTCAAAAATATCAGGACTTCTACCTGATATTCTAGGGAGAATAGATACACTTTCCCTATTCCTCCTGGTAAGGACAACTAAAATATAGGACTTTATATGTAAAGCAAACATAAGACGACTCTGGAAGGTGGAGAGAAGAAGCTGATTGGCTAGGAACCTCAGGACCCAAGAAAAAAATATAGTGGTGAGTTCCGGAGATTTATTCTTGCTCATATATCCCAGAATTGGAACTGAAGAATCTAGCAACCCAGAAATGCCAACAGGCGCAGACAAGAAAGGCCCCCCAAAAACCTGCTCTCTAGAGCCAGAGGACTAGAATAGTGGCAGCTCAGCAAGACAGAACACTTTTTGACAAGAACCCCTGTAATCCACCACAGAAAAGAATGTGGCCCCACCCTCACCCACACCAGCCAAGGCTGAATGGGAAGCCTGGACTTCCACCTTCACTGGGCATAGCAAGGGGCCCCAACCCCCACACCCCTACAGTGGTGGTGTCAGAGAAGGCTGACTGGGGATCCAAGACTTTCGTCCCTGCCAATCAGTAAAAAGTCCCCCTCCCATGCTGTCAAGAGAGACTATGTAGGGAAACCAGATTTTTTTTGTAGATACTCTTCATCAAGTTAGGGAAGTGCTCCTCTATTCCCATTTTTCTGAGAGTTTTTATCATGAACCAGTGTTGAATTTTGTCAAATGTTTTTTCCCACCCATCAGTTGATATGTTCATGTGATTTTTCTTCTTTAGCTTGTCAACATGGTAGATTACATTGTTTCATTACCAAATATTGAAATAGCCTTGAATTCCTGGAGAAGCACCCACTTGGCAAATAATTATTTTTATTTATTGCTGAATTCTATTTGCTAGCATTTTGTTAAGGATCATTGCATCTAAATTTATGAAGGATACTGGTCTTTGGTTTTCTTTTTTTGTACATCCTTGCCTGGTTTTGGTATCAGAGTAATACTATCTTCATAAAATGAAACTGGCACAGCATCCTTTCTGCCATATTTTTTGGTCAAGTAGTCACAGAGCCCAGATTCCAGGAATGGGACCATAGACTCACCTCTCAATGGAAGGATTGTAAAGAATTTGGGGGCCACACTTTAAAACAACCATACCTCCTTAGTGATAAATAAATGGCAAGCAATAGGATATATTGGAATATATGAGGAAGACATTTGGTGTAAAACTAATTCAGCCTGACCTTGTTTTTCCAAAAGGGCCTGACTTGGCCTTTGAACATGCATTGTATATCTGCTTTGAGCATTTACGATGTCCCAGAGACAAGAAAAAATGCCCTTAAGATAAGGATGCAGCTTCCCCCACATTGGCATTTCCTTAAGGGTAAGTATTTCTCCTTAGGCTAGGATTTGATTGTTGTGCTCATGCTGTGACCACCCAACTCAAGACAACAGATCTGCTGCCTGCTGTGCCCATCAATTGCTGTGCTGACAGGGCAGTCTTGTGACTATTGTAAAAAGGACATTGCAATCATATGCGATATATGGTCTTTGATGGTATATAACCACTCTGTACACCCTGCTTCTTTGGTGCCCTTCCTTCCTTGGGGAAGGAAGGCCCCAGGCTCTATGGTCCTCAAATTTGGCTCATAATAAACTCACCCTAATTTTGATTTATAGATTGATTATGGATTATTTGCATCGACATTAGGAAGGTATTAGGCATCTGAATTTCAACTCTACATGCATTATTTCAAGAATGACTTACTGGTGAAATAATATGCTTTCAAAACGTCATAAGCTGAATCTTTCTCTGCTAGGTGGGAGGTGGGAGCCATCCTGCCTCTGTGCCTTATCTCCTTTTGTTTCTAAGGGAATGTGTTTCGAGTTTTTGAAGAAATGCACAATGTTTTGTAACCCAACCCTTGTTTTGTTTGTTGTATTTCTTGATTCTGCAATTTAAAAAGTCAGTGGGGGCAAGCCATAAATGCTACTGGAGGACCCAATGGAGCCTGAAAAGGAGCTTGGTAAGAAAATGCGGTAATCATGACACAGGGCATTAAAAGTGCCTGGAATATGATGTTCTGAAAGCCAGGGTGAGCTCTGCCTGCTCTGTGCCATTCCTAGACAGGGAAGGCCAGGTGAGCGTGTGTGCTTCCTCCAGGGGCCAGTTCCTTGGGGCAGAATGTGGTTTCCTGGTGAGCCTCGGTTCTTCATCCGGCTTTGGTCAACAGAGAAGCAGCCCCACGTTCCCCACAAGCTGGGTGAGGGTGGAGAGCCCTACGTTCCTGTGGGTATACAACTTCCTTGTGGTGCCTCTCATTTAGAAGTGCCAAATTTCAGTTACAGGGCAGTGAAAATAAAGATGCAACTTCTTCCGACCCAGAGTCCTGTCCTGAATCTATCCAGCAACCCCAGAGTAAGGACCTCTGCTCCAGCTGCACATCTTCCCCAGGGTGAGAACTGCTCTTTGACTTGGCAAGTGGGTCTTTAGTTTGCAAAGGAGGCTCCTGGGCTCTGCAGGAGAACAGAAGAGAGCTGCTGGTCAGCAAAAGAAATGGAGACAGTTTCTTCTTGCCCCAGGAAGCATGGATTCAAAAGTTTCTGGTGAGTTGGGACAGGGAAGGAGAAGCAAGGGAGACCATTTGGGAGAGGGACTTGGACAAGGGGCAGGGCCTAGGAGTCCTCCAGGACTGTGGGAGGGGTGACCAGGGCCCTGGGGCACAACGGTGTTTGCTTAGGTTTAAGCTCTCTCCATTCTTGCCTGTAGTCCTCCTCCTTCCTACACTCTATATGAAGTCCCTTGTTAGGTGTCAGGAGTGATAGAGAGGGGACTATGTCAGTGCTTGAGGAAATGAGCTGGAGAAGCCAACAGAAAAAAAAGATGAGAAACCTAATTCCCACCCCCAACTCCCCCTAACACACAGGCTCACATTTCTTTTCAAAGCTCGCGTGGCAGTTCAGAGCAAGACGCGGAGTTCAATCATGAGGGATGTGCTGCAGTTCCCGTTGCCTTTGGGAACACTGGCCTCAGCTGGGGCTTTTCTCAGCTGCCTGGGGTGAGCAGGACAGATGCTTTCGGAGGCACAAAGGATTTGTTTTCCAAGTGGCCCAACTCGGATTTTCCAAGTGAGCTCCTTATATGGAGTCCTGACAAAGCAGATAAAGCAGAATGCCCCTGACTGAGGGAAGAGGGGATTCTGCGGTGGCCCCTGGGTGCCGGCCCCTTTCCAGAAACCTCAGGCCCCAGGGACACACTTGAGAAACTTTGCCTTCTAGGCACCACTTCTTGAGCCTCTGAGGAATGGATCCATAATAGGGACATCAGCGTCTGGCACATTGTCTGACCCAGGACTGGCCCTGCTGCCCCTCTCCAGACTCCCTTCTTCCTTACCTCGAGCCTCTTTCTCTGAGACACAAAGGACACACCCCCAGGTGTGTTCCTGACTGTTCCTGATGGCTCAGCCACGTGGGCTCCCTGGCGTGCCTGCTACCTCATCCCCAGCCTGAAGAGTCAATAAGTGGGACCTGGAACTTTCCTTAGAAATATCTTTGACAATTTTGCTACATCTCTTCTAGGTCCTTTAGAGTAGAATCTTTTTGGTGGCTTTTCTTTGGAATTCTCCAAAATAGACTCTTTTGGGGTCTTGCGATAATTTACAACATGGGAAAGAGGCAGTGAGTCAACCACCTGGAACTGTGGTCATCTTCACCATGGTCATTTACTGCTCTGTCAGTTCCCTGCAGATTGTCGAATGTGGACTAGGTGCTACCGTTTTGTATTTGTTTTTCATACCTCCCACTTCATTTCAAGGAAGATTTGAGATGGCTTATAATTTTTTTCATTGCTACTCTAACTACAACAGAATACACTGGGAAAGGTAATAAATCAAAAGATAATGGTATGAGAGGAAAGATTGTCAGGAGTAAAGATGGTCAAAATACATCACTTGCTATAATTATTAAAAAGTTGAATTCATAATTAAAAAGCACCCAAAAAAGAAAACTCTAGGCCCACAATAGTTTCACTGGAGAATTTTACCAAACATTCAAAGTAACACTAATTGTACATATCTCTTCCCAAAAGTACAAGTTCAGGAAACATCTTCCAAATTATTTTAGGAGGCCAGTATTACCTGGATACCAAAACCAGACGAGGAGAGAGAAAAGAAAAAGAAACCCCAGACTAACATCTCCAATGAACTTAGATGTAAAAACCCTCAATGAAGCATTAGCAAATCCAACCCAACAATGTATAAAAAGAATAATAAGCCATGACCAAGTGGGACTAATTCCAGTTATGTAAGCTTGTTCCAATATTTGAAAATCAGTTGATGATATAATCCACCACATCAGCAGGCTAAAGAGAAAAATGATCACATCAATTGACACAGGAAGAACATTTGACAGAATTCAATGCCCATTTGTCACAAAATCTCTCAGTACACTAGGAATAGGGTGGAACTTTCTCCACCTCATAGAGAAGAGCTACAAAAACCTCCAGCTAACATTAGGCCCATCTGGGCTCTCCCCAAGGCCCTCCCGGTGCTCATGCAGCATGGACACCACCCAGGGGGATGGCTGTGCTCACTTATGCCCACAAGCACTGTGACATCTTGCAGGAGCGGTGACGATGGTATCACCTTTGCATCTGGATAGACTGATGCAGGGAAAACATTATGACGATGGATCTGATAACATCTCATAACCTGAGAGGAGTAATCCCACAAATGTTTGAATATTTTTCTTAATTGATTGAAAAAGAGAAGGCTGAATCTATATCTATCTGTCTATCTATAAATTACATACAGTTTCCTTTGCCAGGGTTCCTTTACTGAAACCTCCCTGTGGGATTCTACCTTGGCTGGTCTGCATTCAGGGAGCTTGTAAGAAGAAAACCTATACGGTGAGTGTGGTGGGGCAGGTGCTCACCTTGGTGCAGAAGCCCACCTGGGGGTGGAGGAATGGTCATGTGCACTGACATTAATGAGAGGGAGTCCTCTAAGTCTCCTGCTGTCTTTACAATTACCGTAGAGTCAATGGTGAACAGTAATGACAGTGTGAAGATACAGACCTCCCTACTCAACCTGGTGGATTTAGCAGGATCTGAAAATAAAGATACCCATGCAGAAGGGAGGAAGGTGAAGGAAGCAGGTAACAGAAACCAATCATTGAGCTGCCTGGCCAAGTGATCACCACCCTTATCCATGTGGTAACAGAAAACAAAGACATGTGCTGCAGAGACCCCAAACTTACTTACCTTCCTTCTTCAGGGTTCCCTTGGAGGAAATGCCAAAACTGCCTTGGCTGCAAATGCCATCCTGGATCCAGGTGTATTGGGGGCACTCCCTCCATGCTTAATTTTGCTCCAAGCTGATTCAAAACAAGGTGGTGGTAAACGAAGTCACCCGAGGACAGGTGAGCCAGCTGCAAGCTTGTGTGAAGAGGGTCAGAGATCACCAGCTAGGTCGGGGCAGAAATGCCCCGTGAGCTTACTGACCAGAGATGCAGACAAGGCTAGGTGAAGTCTTCTTGAGAGGCAGTGCTGTTCTTTAAGAAATCTGAACAGGAAAAGAAATCTCTGGTAGAAAGAATTACCCACGTAGCAGGCCTTATCCTCAAAAAGGAAAATGTAATCAGTCCAATATAATGATTATTAAATTTCAAGAGGATCAAGCAACGCAGCTGGAGAAGCTCCAGGAGGAACCCCAGGGAAGTCCACCTGAGGAGTGGGGTTGGTTGCTCTCAGAATTAAGGGATGGGATTGAAACTCTACAAGAATAAAAGATCAGCATGCCAGTTGCAAAGTAGGTGATGGAAAGTCCTTCTTTCAGGAAGAGAACAGAAGACACAGATCATTGGAGCCTGAGTAGAGAGCCCAAGAACCAGGTGCCCAGATCATGGCAAAACTAGAAAAAGCTTTTTCTGAAATATCTGGCACAGAGGAAAAAAACAAATGTCGGTAAGTATTCTCCTGTAAAGTTTCAAAAAAGCTGGCTTTACTGGCAAACATGGAGAAGTTGAAAGCACAAATTCTGCAAATTCAGACAGAGCTAAATGATTCAAAGCAAGCATATGAAAAATTCAAAGGACAAACTAAGAAGTAGCTAGAATTGGAGTTAGAGCGTAAGTCTTTGCAAAGAGCAAACCTTAATCTGGAAAACCTTTTGGATGCAACCAAAGCCTGCAAGCGGCAACAAGTTTCTTAGCTGAATAAAATTCATGCAGAAACACCAGTCGAGGCTCATCAACTTCGGCCTTGACCATGACCCAGCGCTGAGGTGGGATGGCTCTCAGTGCACTCAGAACTCCAGTGCCTTAGGTCATGAGCCTTAAATGGGTCAGCTCCTCCTGGGCCGGGTAAATGGGATGTTGAGGGACTCAAAATGATGCAGCAACACCTGTGTGCTTTTCGGGTAAAGTGGGACAAAGAGGAGCCAGCAAGGTCAGGGGCAGATTGACAAATGGGGCATGGCTCTACACAGATGCAGGCATTTTCCTCATCGGGAAGAAGTGATGGACCAAACCACAGCACGAGCGTCGCTCACAGTTGAGTGCGCCTGGGATGCGGCTCTGAGTTTGGAATTCACAAACTCGGGATGCCTTTGGCAAAGTGAGGCGTGACTGCACATAGTTCTTTACTCTGTGGACGAGAAGCCGTCTATCGCTGAAGCTGGAGTGTAGTTCATCCAAAGAGAGTCAGGAGAAAGAACTCAACCCGTTCTCTGAAAGACACCTGCATGTACAGCTCCAACTAAATAATGTCAGATTAGAAAATAAAAGCCACTTGAGGGGAAAGTCCCCAACAAGATTCCTGTGACAACTTACAAGAAATGAAGTGTGAAACAGAACAACTTTCCCAAAGCTGACACAACTACAGAGGAGAACGAAACTCTGAAATCCAATCTGAATAATTTGATGGAACCTTTTGAGGCAGAAAAAGAATGCAATAACAAACTTACTACATGAAGAAAAAAGAAACCATTCTAAAGAATCTTACAAGTTCTTGATGCTGTAGAGCAAGAGAAACAGGGAGAGCTGGCCAGGTGTGAGCAGCAGACAGCAAAGCACAGGCAGAAGAGAGCCCTTTGCTACTGAAGAGTCACCAGTTCCCTGGAGAAGTCTAGAGACGCTGGCAGGAAGCTGTGGCTGACCTCATGCAGCCAGATCCAGGAACCACAGAAACTATGGACAACCTGAAGCAAGACCTGGAGGACAGAAGCCTCAAACATACAAGGCAGCTCTGGTTGTCAAAGAAGCGAGTGAGCACTGATAAAGAGACGGGAAGTGAGGATTCTGGATGTGAAAGAACCTTCCGCTGAGACAACTCTCTGAGGACCAAGAGCTCTAAAGACCTGGCTCATGCCCCAGAGCACCTCAACGTGCTCCTAGAGGCCTGGGAAGAGCCCTCGGGCTGTGACGGCCTGCCCAGGCCGACGGCAGGGACCCTGCAGGGCTCCAGGAACTCCAGCACCCGCGACACCAAGAGGGAGAGGACAGGACGGCAGGCAGGAGCAGAACGAAGGTGACTGTATAGATTCTGCAGCTGAGTGTCCTCAGGGTCCCAAACACGTCTGGCAGAACTGGAAATGTGGGATCAAGGGGACACGATAGAAGGCGAGAAGCCTCTGTGGTTTCTTTACAACCCCTTGTAGCAAAGCTCAGTGGAGACAGAAGTCCAAAATCCTCAAGTCCCCAGAATGCAGGAGCAGCTGTGTAAAATGAAGGGCCTACGCCTGGAAGCTGAGCTGTAAAGGGGGAACAAGCGATCCTGCCAGGTCAGTTGGGCATTATCAACAGACAAAAACCAAGAAGTGACCAAAGAAGACTTGTGAGAGTAACACGGTTGAAGAAATGCTGACCATGAAGACAGACCGTCAGACCGGAGAGATGGCTGCCTCACGTGAGGAGCAGGCCGGGAGACAGGGCTCAGCAGGCTGCAGCAGGGCAGGCAAATCCTAAGACAGGCGGGGAGACAAGGTCCCAGGGGGTGGGACTGTGAAGAGGGCAGGGGAGAGTCTTGCTGAGGAGAACGAGAAGTTCAGAGGCCCCAAAGCCTGCCTCAGACCATCCAGGGTGTAGTGGGGCTGAAGGATAGGGTCAGACCT
Source organism: Tapirus indicus (assembly GCA_031878705.1). Taxonomy (NCBI): domain Eukaryota; kingdom Metazoa; phylum Chordata; class Mammalia; order Perissodactyla; family Tapiridae; genus Tapirus; species Tapirus indicus. The sequence continues at coordinate 88,507,156 of CM062929.1, read as the reverse complement.
GCTGGGAAGATGGAAAGGTTGTGTGCTGAAAATGTGTCCTTCAAAGGAAGGCAAAAGAAAACATCACAAGGACCCCCATCAACTTCCTAGACCTGGCCCTGTGTGGAGACTTTTTCTTGTTGTAAGAGTAAGACTTATTCTCACCCATGTGGTACGGCTGAATTTGAGGGCCTTAATTATTAACTGTTTGTGGGGTGGGTAGGCTGGCTCTCAGGTTTCTAAAGCATCCACACCCGTGTGTGTGTCCTGCAGTGGTCTGGGGTTCACAGGTTATTACCCCCAGCTCAAGATTTCCAATCAACTGTACACATTGGAAAAACCTTTGCAAAATAAAATTGGTGTCGGGATAGAGCAGACATTTTTCCTTCCATACCTCTGTAATCTCTTAGTTCCTGCATGAGAACCCCTGCCAATTTATGGTGGGACAGAAACTTGCAGTGAGGTCAACGGCTGGTTTCACAGCAGGTAGGAAAAGCTGATTATTTTAAATTAATTTTTCTATAGACTGTTTTCCTACTTTGAGTATTCTCATGAACATTTACTGTGACTAAATATGGTCATTTTTCAAAATGTAATGAAACCTTTTAAAAATACTAAACAGTTTTATAAAGCAATTCACATTAAAAAAAAATAAGCTAAGGTCTTAGTCCATGAAAATATCTTTCAGTTTATGACTGCAAAATAATATCCTTTATGATTAGTAATTCAAGAAAGATTTCCATCAAAACAATACAAATTTAAGCCATATACACTAAGCACAGAATACAAGTCCACTGAGCCAGGACTCCAGTCTGAGAAATTCCGGGTTGTTATCAAAATGTATCAGGAACAGGGCTCTACCTGCCCCAGGACCACTGAAGTCAGAGCATCGCAAGTGCTCTAACTCCTCAGACAGTGCCCCTGCACAAGGTCCCGTTGAGTCCGCATAGCCAGCCTGTGAGATGAGTGTGTTCTTCTCTGTTCTTCCTCTGAGTGGGGACGCAGGGCTGGGGATCCAGAAGAGAAAGGTGTTTTGGTAAGGGGATGTTTTTGAACATGGACATATGTATTTCTTTCACATGCCCCTGGTGAGTCCTGGCTCAGAAGCTGCCTCCTGTGCCTGCGAGGCCCGTGATCCTCATGGCTGGCAGAAGAGAGTTGTATTCAGCTTTTGACATCTATACTAGGACTCGTGTGCCCAGCCAAGTGATAGTAAAAATCTAGACTTTTTTTGAAAGAGAAAAGGGTTTCCTAGGTTCAAAAGCTTTCTTTCCATCCCCTCAGGCAGACATGAAGGCTCAGAGCCTAAGTTCTAGAACCAGCTGCAGTGGGGGATGAGCAGAGGTTCCCAACTCACAGGAAAGGGAAGGAGAGAGATGGAGACACGCCTGGTTTCCAGAGGAGCCTCCCAGAGAGGGAGGGGGAGAGAGGGAGGGAGGGGAGACACATAGAGACAGGCAAAAGGAGGGATCATCAGAAGGCCCCCCAGGACTCCCAGTGGCAGATCCTATAGGCCTTCCTGTTGTACCCAGATGCCGCCTTGAGAAGGAAGAAGGGAAGGAGAGAACCTAATCAGAGAGGGGAGAAAAAAAAAAACAAACCCTGATCATGTGTTTAAACTGAATTTACTGCTGAACCCAGCAGTTCTCAAAGTGCCTGTATTACCTGGAAGCAAATTCTAAGGCCCCAGGCCAGAAGCTCTAGGGGCCGGTCCCTTCTCTGCCATCTATGTTTTAACAAGCCTTCAAGGGGACTCGGATGCTCGCTAAATCTGAGAAGCACTGGTTTAACCAAAAGGAATTTACCCCAGAGAGACTACTTTAAACTTGAAGAAACTGTTAACTGGAATAGACAATGTGCATCCCATCCTGTGACCCTCTGTGAAGATGGGGCCTCACAGCGAGCGGGAAGATGTGGAGAGAACAAGAAGGGCAGGGTGTAGCGGTGTGCCCGCTCCCCTCGCACCTCCTTTTCAGCTGTGGGGCTCTTGGGGCCTGCGGAGCCAGAGGAAGGCGCACAGTGAGGCGCTGATCCACCGGCTGTGGGCGGAGGAGTTCAGCGGCGCGAGTTCAACCAAGCGGGCGGCCGGGCTGGGAGGGGCGTGGACGCGGAGCAGGCAGGGTAGAGCAGCCGGGCGCGCGGGCTCTGGGCGGACAGGCGGGCTCGCACCCGCTCGGTTTCCTGTCCTCCTCCAGGACCCTGAGAGGTTGTTGAGGTTTGTAGAAATTACAAACTGCAGGAGAGCAAGCATGCATTTCTCTGGCTATGTACTTAAGATTTCCCAAACTATGGTCATACTTCAGAAAGAGCTTGAGAAAAATGTCCTCCTTGTCCTGTGTTGATCTCCGACATGTCTGCACACCCCAGTCATAACTGCATTGAGTACAGCTCAGCGGCAGCCGCCGTAGCAGCAGAGGACATCGTCATATGCGCTGCTGTCACCTTTCCCCATCAGCATCCCTCTCCATCCTCTAATGCTGACTCGTCCCCAGCAGCTTAAGCCCAAACCAACAAGGCTAAGGTGTCAGTGGACAAGTGCAGCAAGTCCTGGGACTTCTGGGTTTTAATAGGTGACTATAGAAAGCACTACATCCTTAAACCCAAAGAGAATTTAAAACTGTGAGACAGAGATGGTGGTTTTGACATTTTAATGGAAGGCCCACAAACCAACAACAAGCAAACAGCCTTCAAACCTGACTTTTCAGGAAGTTAACCGTGACTGGTAAGTGACCACCAAGAGGAGCACAAGCATGCCTAATTACTTCGTTGCCAGCCATGCCTTGAATCACTGTCAGAGGCCTGGTGTCAGAGGCCTGCCTCTCCACAAAGCCCATCTCAGAACCACCATCAACCCAGGCCCTACCGGAGAGGTGGATAGAGTGCTGTGCTCCCTGATTTCCTCCCCACTCCATGACCCCCGCCCCCGGGAGGTTATATCAGTGCCCGCCCAAATCCTGCGGGCTCTGTACACCATTTCTGTGAATCTGTCCTTGGCGTCTGTCCGTGCACTTTCAACAGCCCGCAGCTGTGACTTACTCAGTTACAGCCCTTGAGCCACTGGAACCTCCCTCCACTGACCACAAACCTGGGAGCTTACTTTCCCCCCAGGGTGGCCCTGACAGTGACCGGGTGCCGGGCTGTGAGAGCCTCAGTTGGGGTCACTTTGAGGCATGACCTGCCCTCCAGAGGCCCTGTGGGTCAGCCGAACTTTCCACTGAGGGCTTCGTCTGAAATCCTCCCTTGTTTGGCTTCCTCCACTTCTTGGCGCCTGTCCTCTTCCCCGCTCCCTTATGGGGCACCCCTTGCCCACAGATCCTCCTCTCTGGATCTGCTTCTGGAGCTGCTGACTAAGCACGCCTCCTCCAACCATCCAGCAGGGCTGATTAACCCAAGTTAGCTCAATAAAGGTAATCTCCTGGGCTTTTGCAGTCGGGACACAAAGAGATTGAATTAGTTTGCTGAACTAGATGGTCTTAGGCAGGATGGGTGAATAGAGAGCTGGTCTGGAGATGGGAGGAAAGAAGAGGAAGGGAAAAGAGAGGGGGAGGGGGCACAGGGGCATAAAGAAACAGACTGCGTGATGCCTGCTGGGAGAGAAGCTTCCCTGGCATCAGACAGTGTTCCCGCTGCACTTCATTCCCTGTCCCCTCCCATGAAGTCTGCCTCTTGCGACAAGTCCCCCTAATCTGAGCTGTCTGGCTAGGTCTGCTCCTTGCAGCTGAGCAGCGCCCACCTGAAACAATTCTGCATGAGGATTGAGTCCACTTGGGGGAAGATGGGGTCTAGATGCTCTTCACCTTCTACTCCACCTTTGCATTCACCTGCAATGTGCGGGATGGTTCCCACCCATGCTGACATCTGCCCGCTTTTAGTGCCCACCTCCCTCTGAGCCCCTCCCAGGAGGTTATCTAGTACCTGTGCACAGGGGCAGTGTAGTGTGGCGGGGGGGTAGGGGGAGTGAGTGCTCCCAGAGACGCCCTTGGCCGATATGGAATGGGAGCCAGTGACAAATATCCTAGCCTTCTTGTCCTTGGTGAAGCAACTCTGAGGCACATGCCCCTCAGAGGGTCTCTGTGGGGTGGCACTCCGATGCCCACAGTGATAACCTGTCTCCGCCTTCTGTGTCCTACTTTCCCCACTTGCTCCCAGTACTCTCTAAAGTTACCTCCCAACTGAACTATCTGCAACTCATCTACCTCCCAACTACACCACCTATAACTCATCTATCTCCCCACTAACCTGCCTATAACTCATCTACCTCCCCACTAACCTGCCTATAACTCATCTATCTCCCAGCTAACCTGCCTATAACTCACCTATCTCCCCACTAACCTGCCTATAACTCATCTACCTCCCCACTAACCCACCTATAACTCATATATCTCCCTACTAACCCACCTATAACTCATCTACCTTCCCACTAACCCACCTATAACTCATCTACCTCCCCACTAACCTGCCTATAACTCATCTACCTCCCCACTAACCCACCTATAACTCATATATCTCCCCACTAACCCACCTATAACTCATCTATCTCCCAGCTAACCTCCCTATAACTCATATATCTCCCCACTAACCTGCCTATAACTCATCTACCTCCCCACTAACCCACCTATAACTCATCTATCTCCCAGCTAACCTCCCTATTACTCATCTACCTCCCCACTAACCTGCCTATAACTCATCTACCTCCCCACTAACCCACCTATAACTCATCTATCTCCCAGCTAACCTCCCTATAACTCATATATCTCCCCACTAACCTGCCTATAACTCATCTACCTCCCCACTAACCCACCTATAACTCATCTATCTCCCAGCTAACCTCCCTATTACTCATCTACCTCCCCACTAACCTGCCTATAACTCATCTACCTCCCCACTAACGCACCTATAATTCATCTATCTCCCAGCTAACCTCCCTATAACTCATCTACCTTCCCACTAACCTGCCTATAACTCACCTATCTCCCCACTAACCTGCCTATTACTCATCTACCTCCCCAATGAACTCCCTGCACACAAAGCCTTGACTCAGAGTCTCCTTTGGGGCAACCCCAGGTAAGGGGATGGGGGCCTCACTTTTCAAAGCAGAGTGGGAAATTCTCTGAAGGTCCAGGGTGGATCATTGATTCTGTTGCTTCCAGGAAACATGGAGAGCTGGTTGGTAACCAGTGGCTCTGTTTACCCCTCTCCACTTTGTTAGCTCTTGGCAAGTCCTTACCCTTGCTCTTAATGACACCTCCATCAACACAAGGATCCCTCTTGTTGCCTTTTTGTAGCCACACCCATTTCCCTCCACTCCCCCACTTCCCTAAGGCCTGGAAATCACTAATCTGTCCTTTATTTCCTTAATTTGTCATTCCAAGAATATTATGTAGATTGAACCATATAATACGTGGCCTTTTGAGATTGGGTTTTTTCACTCAGCGTCATTCTCTCTAAATTCATCCAAGTTGTTGTGTGTATCAGTAATGCAGTGGTTCCAGGACCATCTGTTGAAAGGGCTCTCATTCCTCCATTGAATTGCTTTTGTTCCTTTGTAAAAAATAAATTGGGCATATTTGTGTGGGTCTGTTTCTGGGGTATCTATTCTGTACCATTGATCTACGTGTCTATCCCTCTGCCAGTAACTCCGGTTGTGTCATAAGTTGTGTAAATCCTGGTTGGCCTTTACTGATGCCCCATCTCCCTCTTTGTTCTTGGTCTCACAAAGATGACCATGTAACATCTCTTGCTGTTGCTAAATGTCCGTCATCCCTTCCACCCACTTCACCCTCAGTCTGTTATTTCCCTGAGGACATAGATGATAGAAGGGAATTACTTCACCTCCCACCACATCTTCCAACCACCCACGTCTGGCTCCTGTGCCCTCTTTTCTCTCCTATTGCACTTGTGAAGATTCCCTGCTCCCATCTGAGGCCAGCCCTGCAGTTGTTTCCCGGATCTCATGTTCTTCTCATGGATTCGGAAGTTTGTTCTTGCAATTCTCCTCTTTCCCTACTGAATCACCAAATTTTCCCCATCATTCCCATCAGCACAGAATAAGTCATAATTTTTCTCTATATGGACAACCACAAAAATTTCTGTAGGGAAAATTGTGAAAAACTATGAGATAGACAAAAAGTTTATTGAGTCTCTTCTATGGAAAACAAGACATTGTCTAAACATACCTTTCCAGTCATCTGATTCTCAGGGACTCTGTACCTTTCATGGTCTCTGGGCTGTTTTATAACTCTGTAAGTTGTAGGAAGCTGATAGCAGTGAAAATAAAACTTATCCAGAGACACGCAAATTCTATCCTGTGGAAACACAATTAATTTCCTTTCTCCTCCTGTGGAAAAAGCCAGTTATGCCTCTACTTGTAAATTCGTTTCAGATTCCTGATTCAGCTTGTTACCTCACAAAATTGGGGTTCTCTTGCCCAATGTGCATAAAAAGCCAATTAGTTATGGCAGCAGCTTTTGGGAAAAGAGATCAGCTTTATTCTGCAAGGCTGATCTGTAGGGAGACAGAGGGCGTGTGCCCACAGATCTGTCTCCCCAGTTCAGGATTTGGGGTGAAATATTGGAGGTTAGGGAGAACAGGCTGGCAGGCAGAAATGCTGGTGGGACAGGTTTTGATTGGTGGACTTTTAACATTTATGACAGGTTTCTAAACATTTATGACAGGATTCTACACATTTACAATGAGGTTCTAAACATCTTTGATGAGGTTCTAAACTTTTGTGATGAAGTGGGGAAGGAATTTTAACACCGGATCTTCCTGAATGAGGGACCCCTCACTTCTGATGAGTCTGAGTTTTAAATTCCAGTCGTGTCCCTGTCGTTTGGTTCTGTGGGGAGGAGGATCTTTGGTTCTGCAGTAATTTCAGGTCAAGATTTCTTCTCCTGTGCATGCTCTGGCTACATGACTTAGCAAATTTTCTGAAAGACAATTCTTAATCACTCTGTTGATAAGAGATGGGGTCAGTTGAACTGGCCCTGGATGGCCTGCGGTTACAAGCTCTCTAAGAGTGATGTGGTAGTTTGAATTCTTTTTGAAACCAGTGATGGCATCTTACTGGTTCCCTTGTTAATTAATGAGTTAAATAAAATCTTTGACACATATTCATTTTGTAATTATTTGAGTCATTATATTTACTTTAAATTTGTAAAAGCATTTTCCTTTAATATATTCTTAATCCCATGTCCTCCTGTGGCTACAGTTCCATTTACCTGCCTCCCTTTTACTAAAAACCCTCTAAACAGAGCTGTCTGTGTGTGTTGTATCCACATCCACTTGGGTTGCTGTGAAGAGGGATTGGGTAGGCTGTCTCACATGCCTGATTGTGGACTGAGAGCTGAACTAGTCTCCTGTGCATGTGTCTGTTCCATGATGATGTTGTGACTGGTTATAATCAATAACAATACAGAATCCTCTACATCAGACCACTTTGGACCCCTTCAGATGATGGGAGAGAGTGTAGGAGATGGTGGAAGAATGTGAAGGGTCCTCTAAGCCACCCATATCCTTGGCAGAGTAAGAATTCTTGCTGTCTTCCAAATGGCATAGAATGGCATCATAGGAATTTAAATTTTATTCACCCATATCACTCTGGAGCAAGGTTTCTCAACCTGGATCCTCTTGATGTTTTGGGCAGGATAGTTCTTCCAGGAAGGGGACTGTCTTGTGCATTGTAGGATGTTTAGCAGCACCCCTAGCCTCTACCCACTAGATGCCAGTAGCACCACTCCTCCACCTAGTTGGGAAATCCAAAAATGTCTCCAGATGTTGCCAAATGTCTCCTGGGGTGCAGGAAAAATCCCCCAGTTGATTGTGAACCACTGTTCTAGAGTTCTAGGTCTGACTGTCTAGATCTGATAAATCTATTGTGGTAGATTTGCCTCATTTCATTTCTGCGGAGAACCAAAGGGGTCCACAAGGAGTGGTTATCTGTCCTGGGGCGTTCTGCCAGGCGGTTTCCACCCAGCAGGGCAGTTGGGGCAAGACAGTGAGTAACCTCAACTGTCTGGCTGGTCTGGTGCCCGCAGCCCAGGGGCATCTGCGGTTAGAAAGGCCTTCCCTTTGTCTAACTCATATCTTTGACTCACAATTTAAATTATCTTTCAATGTTCTCTCCCAAGGTGGTGAAGAACAATTGTGAACGATTTGAATTCAAAATCAGGAGGTAAACCCTGTAGGTTCAGCTCAAACTCTGACAGGCTGATCTGACTAAGCAAATAATTCCTATTTGGGAATTGATTAAAATGAGAGGGATTGATGAAAAGAAGTTTGGGGCCCTGTTCTCTCTAACATATAGCTAGGCCTGCCTTCTGTCTTCTTCCCTTGCCTCAGCATATTACATGAGCTCTGATTTCATCCACTAGCCCTTATCTTCGTGGCATCCATTACCTTCCCCACCATCCTCTCAAGACTTTTTAAAGCCTCAACTTTTCTGACTTCAACAAGTCTGACTTCCCAGGCCACTATCTTAATTAGCTAATCTGTGTGCTTTTCCTTATGAAAGAAGATTTCTAGATTATTGTGCTGTCCAATACAGTAGCCACTAGCCCCATGTGGCTATTTAAATTTATATATTTATAATGAAATAGCATTTGAAAGTCAGTTTCTCAATTGTAGTCATCAAGTGCTTGGTAGCTGCACAGAGCTGGTAGCTCCTGTATTGGACAGTGTTGATATGGAGCATTCCCATTATCACAGAAAGTTCTCTTAAGCAACCCTGAAAGCTAAGTATTTCAAACACTTTGTGCCCATAGACTTGGATATATCTGTCTGTTTTGTTAAGCTGAGTTTTTTCATGTATCTGTTATTTTTAACTTCTCTTCCTCCCACCATACATCACTCAATATTGGATTATTCTTGGATTTTTGAACTTTTTTCAGTTTTATGGCATAATTGCTAAATTTAATCCACTGAACAGAGCAGAAAGGTAATGGACTGGACCCATACTTGGTTTTCAGCTGAGATGGTGTGGGAGTTCCCTTTCTGAACAGTAAAGAAGACACAGAGGTGCTGGTGGTGCCAGTTTCTCCACCCCTCTGACAGGGCGTCCCTGTGAGGTCCAGGGTGGATCCCTGTGGCATGCTATTTTAAAGCCTTTGTGGGTATGTGGCCAGGGAAACGCTCTCTTAAGCACTTCTACCACTGCTAGGTGCCTGCTTGATTGCACAACTTACACAAAGAATGCTCTATTTCCTAGATTCAAGACAGTGCTGACAGGTTAATTCAGCTCAGGGTTCTGATGTGACAGCAAGTACACCCGAGACTCCAGACCATCATCGGAGGTCACAGTCATGCCCCCCATGCTCTCTCATGTGAAAGGAAAACTTAACTATTATTCTCTTAAAGTAACCAGATCAGGCTCAAGATGGAGTTGCTCATGCTAAGCCTCATGTCAGCAAACGAAAGCTTAAAGTTTCTATGCTGGGCTCTCCCAGAAAAGGAAGGACCAGATCAACCAATCAGCACTTGCCTGCCAGCACAAGTTACCTGACCCAGCTCCAAGATGTCCCTTTGCTCTAGATTAGGAAAGTAACCCTGCTTTAACCAATTAGCAAATGCCCAGTATAACTTCCTCATTCCTGCTCACTGTGTCTATAAAAATCTCTCAAACTGTACAGCTCTTCGGAGCTCCTTTCTGTCTGCTAGATTGGATGCTGCCTGATACATGAATCACTAAATAAAACCTGCTGGATCAGTAAATTTTCTGTGGAAAATTTTCTTTCAACAGTTTAGATCCCAGTTCAAGTCTCTTTTATTCACAGAGCATTAATTTCCTATGTGTAAGGGCAGTAATGATACTCACTCACAGGTAGTCGTGAAAATCCATTAACTGAGGACGTGTGTAGTAGTCCTAGCACAGAGTCGGGCTCGGAATCAGCGCACAGGAAAGAGCTTTCTCTTCTTGAATCAAGCACTCCCTCTGACTCTAGGGGTGCAGATGTCATGCCACGTGTGGTGGCGGCTTTTTCATGGGATGATGCTTCTTGCCTGGGTTATGAGCTCCTTAAGAAAGAGGTGCATCTCATTGTGATTTGATGGGCTTCATGTATCTAGGACATTGCCTTTAGGCTAATCTTTAGTGATAGGCAGATGACTGCATAGTTAATTTCCGGCCTCAACTGTGTCTTTATTGAGTAGGAAGGCTGGCTAATGGTCTCAGCACCACTGGGATACAATTTATTTAACTACCATTTAACTTACATTTATTGAACAACTACGTGGGCATTGTGGAGCAGAGAAATATAGCTTCATCCCTGCCGGTGGAAAGAATAAACTTTCGGGCTGAAAAACTCTTGAACCTTGGTTTCTTAAGAATGAAATGTGGTTAGATTTCACAGAATCCTTCTGTGGGATGAAGATTTTGCAGAAGCCCCAGCAACAGTGGGTGTCTGGAGTCTGGATGAGCCTCGTCTGGGGCGTGGGCGGTGATTGTGCCGGGGTCACCTGGCTCTAAGCTGCGGTTGATAAAAGAGCTGTTGTGGTTACATTTTGCTTTCCTTATAGTGTAGGGTAGAGGGGAGAGTGTTGGACCAGGGCTCAGGACAACTGTGTTCCAACCCAGGTCTATCATTTAGATGTCAGACCCTGGTCAGTCATTTAATCGCTTGGGCTATCATTTCTTCATTTGGGAAGTGGAAACATTAACCCTCTCCATTCCTATCTAGGAGAAAAATTACATGGGAAAATGGATATGTGTGTAGGTGCTACATAAATGTGCAGGCAGACCTCAAAGATATGGCAGGTTTGGTTTCAGACCACCACAACAAGGTGAATATCGCAATAAAGTGAGTCACACAACTGTTTTGGTTTCCCAGTGCATATAAAAGCTGTGTTTACACTATACTGTGTCTATTAAGTGTGCAATAGCATTATGTCCAAAGAAACAATGTACATACTTTAATTAAAAAACACTTTATTGCTAAAAATGCTAACCATCATCTGAGCCTTCAGTGAGTCGTAATCTTTTTGCGGGTGGAGGGTCTTGTAAAACACGCGATATCTGCAGAGTGCAACAAAGCGACGCGCAATAAAATGAGGTACACCTGTGTGCATGTAGTTTCTCCTTTGGACAAATGACATAACTTCTTTCCATTTCTATGTGCAAAATGAGAATGATATTATTTACTCATTCCTAAGTACCTATTTTTAAGAATATCAGTAATATTTTTAGGAGAAAAGGAAAGGAAACCAACTTGATGCCAGTTAGTATGGAGTGGAATCAGGTTACTGACCCAGATGCAGCCAGGGCTAACACCCCAATCTCTACAAACAGAAGCACCAACACGTCCCATGAACTGTCTTTTGCAGGGAAAATAACAGAGATTGGAAAATGGACCAAGAGCATCAGTCACTTAAAAAGAAAAACAATGTTGAGCATGTAGGAGTTCTAAGTAATTCTATTCCTGACTTGAAATCATTTGAGACCTTGAGAAAATTTAAGATTTGTTTAAGTTCAGAGGTTTTTTTTTTTTTTTTGGTGAGGAAGATTAGCCCTGAGCTAACACCTGTGCTCATCATCCTCTGCTCTATATGTGGGATGCCTGCCACAGCATGGCTAGATAAGCGGTGGCTATGTCTGTGCCCGGGATCCAAATCTGCAAACCCCTGGCTGCTGAAGCGGAGCGCGCGAACTTAACCACTACACCACTAGGCCGATCTCCAGAGCTTGTTTTTTAAGATTCTTCAGTTGATAACTACCTAGTGCCTACTAGCATCTTCTTCACAATGATAATTTGTGTGATTTTTTTGTTTGTTAATTAAGTCTGGCTAGCCAATAAATCTATAAAAAATGTGTTTAATCTATTTTTATCAAATGGATGTAAACCAAAACAATAAGGAGTTTGAATGATCAGATTGTTAAAGGTCACAAAGATTAATAAATCTACAGCTGACATGGGTGTGGGGAAATGTTGCACCCCCTCGTGGGGTTGATGGGAGTGAAAAGGACTATAACCTCTCTGGAGGGCAAAATGTGAAATGTACTTATATCCTTTTCCAACTCTGGACACTTCTCAAGAGAACATCAGACAAGACACAGAGGTGCCTCTGCAGGCTGCCCATCACAGCCACGAACAACAGAAACACTTGCCAGGGAAGAGGCCAGAGTTTAAACAAATTGTTCTACAGATACATTGTGGATTACTACGACCCCCATGATGATGGGTATCTATATTTGGTGATGAGGAAAGATTTTGAATTGAAAAATCACTGTAAAACAATGTAAAGTTCATGTTTAATGCATATCTTTTATGTAAAATCTTATCTGTAGACACATACACATGAGTAGAGAGATGTCTAGAAGGATGTCTGTTCATCAAATCGTAATGATGGTTATCTCTGGACCAAGGGCTTTCAAGTGATTTTACTTTCTTCTTTATGAGTTTATTTGTTATTTATTTATATTATCTAATAAAAGGAATTAAGCTTCTTTCATTTAAAAAGTGTAAAAATATTTGGCAGTTTGTAGCATGAAGTAGACTCAAGGACAGGTTTCTCACAAAGATTGTTTCATAGTAAGTGTGTATTAATGAGGGATTTGGATTTAAAAGATGTTCTTTAAAGATCTTTGAAAATATGCAGCTTCTGTGGACTGAATGTTTGTGTCCCCAGAATTGATATGTTGAAGCCCCAAAACCCCAAATACCATGTGATGGTATTTAGAGGTGAGGCCTTTGGGAGGTAATTAGGTTTTGGTGAGACTGTGAGGATGGAGCCCCCTGATGAGATTAGTAATGCTAATTAGAAGAGGAAGAAACTAGAGTTCTCTCTCTCTCTCTCCACATGTGAGGACACAGCAGGAAGGTGGCCATCTGTAAACCAGGAAGAGAGCCCCCACCAAGAACTCAACCATTCAGGCACCCTGATCTCGGACTTCCAGGCTCCAGAACTGTGAGAAATAGATGTGTGTTGTTTAAGCCACCCTGTCTGTGGTACTTAGTTACAGCAGCTCAAACTAAGACAGTGGCCCTGGTTTCCTTTCCTACACCCAAGCTCCTGGGTGATTGAGGTGCCATTGGCTTGGAGGTCTGGGCTGGACCAGAAGTAGCAGCAAGTCTCATAGATCCTTCACCCTGGATCTGAGCAGTCACAACATCGCTTTTCCTCTCAGCAGGAGAAAAGAGTTCAGAAACATCCTAAAGGGGAAAGACATGTACCTTTCTCCAGCTTGGCCCTGACTCAGATTGTACTGCTCCAGCCTCCAGTCATCCTTGCTGAGAGAATCTGCATAATAATGTAATGAAATAACTGGATGTCTTGTTCCAGATCAGAAAATATCACCAGGACCCAGCCAGACTGCACAGCTCCAGTTTTACGACAAAGCTTAAGTGTTTTACCTTCCTGATGAAAAGTATAAGACACCAGAAATGCTCATTTTAGTTTCAAATTCAGTGCATTAGAGAGATGCAGGCTGGAATTGGAAAAAAGGACTTCTTTGAAAAATACTGTTTCCTTTAGTCATATGTATGCATATGAACACAAGATTCTCAAAGACTCTTTCTCAATCGCTTTTTTAGTACAGTCTGAATGTGAACAAACTATTAGATTTCTATCTCCTCCTTAAACCAATAAAACCACCTTCTCTTCTCAGGGATTCCACTCGGGCATTCACTCTCTAGGGCCAACTGAAGGAAACACAAGCAAGCGTGTTCGATCCGCCTTCTATCTTGGGGAGGAGGCAGGTCTGACATCATTCAAAATGAAAATTGTGAAGAAATACACTATGAGCTGTAAATGACTCAGGTGCTTCCTTGATACGCTGCATCTCTTTTTAGAAACTTTACATAGAAAAGTTTCCCAATGATCTAGTCTACACTCCTTCTCCCCAGTGAATCCTGTTGCTGTGGAGACCCCATTGAGGGCAAGGTTCTGAACCAGGGCTCCGTGAATGTGGGTGGAGAGCAGCACCTGTGCTTCTTCTTTCACTTGCCCTAGATGCCCAGCAAGTGCTTCCAGCATGAAGGGAAATGGCAAACCACGGCGGCATTAGCAAAGCCTGTGCTTTTTGTCACCTGCAAAGATCACAGGTATTTCCATATCATTTTACAGTTGTCACAGGTATCGGGACTCCTCCTTTACAGTCATCAGTACTTTGAAATCATGGTCAATATGAGATCCATGGCTAGATCTTTAGTTTTCGATTTGTTAAAAAAGATCATTGTATCACAAGTGTTTTTTATATTTTGATACGTGCATTTTGATATAATTGGCTTCCTTTGTAATCCTGTGTGTTCTGCACATTGGAAAGCATCATTCTGAGAAGAGGTCTGTAGGCTTACCTACATGGCCAAAGAGTCCTTGGCACAAAGGAGACGCAAGGGCCAAGTCAGAGGCCAGTGCAGGCTCCAGAATATCCTGGGGAGCTGTGCAAGTCCCACTCCCAAAGGAAAGATTCATTTTATGGAGAGAGATGTAAGCAGAGTGGGTCCCCGCTAGATATTTGCTGATGAATGAACAGGCCTGTGCTCACTGCTTTCCTTAACTTCTCTCCTTAATTAACTCCCCCACAGGCTCCAATTTCCCTGGTTTTCCAAAGGCAATGTAGTGTCTATCTGGCAGGTTTTTATGAAGAGTGGAGTGGTTCAGAGTATGTGATTTGTCATCAGACAGACCTGGTTTTGAACCAGGACACTGCCACCTGCCAGCTACATCGCGGGACCAATCAGTTCATCTGCCGGTGTTCCTGTGCCCTTCTCTAAGGGTGATGCCATCACCCCCTCATGGTGTGAGTGGGAGGGTTTGATATATATATAACACTCCTAGCACAGTGCCTGGCACATGGTGGCCGGTAGCCAACATACTGACGCACACATATGGAGTCTTTGTGCAGGTGGAGCCTCAGGCTGGAGAGAACTCGGAGCCCACCTGGATGGCTTCTTCCTTCTGGGGTTGCTCTCTAAAGACTGCTTGTTTCATGAAGCCATTTTCTTTCACCTCTTCTCTACCACTTTCCACCTTTGCCACTGGTCCCTCCACTCAGTGAGTTAAGTCAAAGGATTTTACAGTTGGAGTGTGTAGTAGACATCATTTGGGGATGCTTTCCCAACACCCTCCTGTCTCCCACCAGCCATGTCTCTATTTCCCTCTGCCAAGCCCAGAAACATATTATATGTGAGGCTGGTCACCTTGGGATTGGATTAGCTTAGCCATGATTGGTCTAGGGATAAGCATGTGACCTTGTCTGGACCAATGAGAGTGATTCCATGACTCTTCTGGAGCGAGTAGAGGAAAGTCTTTCTCTCCTCTGAACAAGGTGGTATGAAGAGATTAGGGCTTGGGTAACTGCAGTTGTTTTACTACGATGAGGCAAGAGCCTTACCCAAAGCATGGCGAACAGAACCAAAAGCCAAAGAAAACCAGTCGCTTGGTGACAAGATAAGAGCTGCTAGCTCAAGCCCCATCTAGAGCTACCTACACTGGGCTCCCAGTTAGTGGCATCAGTGTATTCCCTCTACTGTTCAAGCCATTAAAAAAACAATTTATTACAAAATGAGAAACAGACACAATGCATAGCTTAATGAGTATTATAAGGCAAACACATCTGTCATCACCCAGGCCAGGAAATGGAACTTTGCCAGTCACCTCAGAAGTCCTTAGAATCTGAGTGCACTCTCTACCCGAAATGTAGCCACTATCCCAAATTTTATAGTAGTCACTTCCTTGTGTTTCCTCACAGTTTTATCACAAAATGTGCACCCCAGGACACTACGGTTTAATATTATTCATAGTTGTAAATTTGCTTTGTCATTTTCGTCTCTTTTAGTGTATTAATTGCTCCTCCATTCCTTTCTTTTCTTTACAATTTATCGTTAAACAAGCAAAGCCTAGGCTGTCTGATCTGCAGTGTGGATTGTGTTGATTGCACTCTCCCACTCAGCTCAATCTGTCCCTCTGTCCTGGGTATTTCCTACAAGTTGGTAGCTGGATCCAGAGGTTGGACCGGGCTCAGGCTCAGTCCCTCTAGCAGGACACTAGGTGGTGTGGTGATCTTCCCTCAGGAGGCCCATGATGTCTGGTTGTCTCTCTTTTTGTCATGTTAGAGACTTTTGGTGTGAGGGTGGTACAGGGGATATACTGTCTATAAGGAATATGGAAACAATCATATCAGTGCCTGAAGTTGGTCTGCTCTTTATTATCACCACACACAACCGTCCTAACCATTGTCCATGACACTCCTTCCGGCTGGCGCAGGCCCTCTCCACTAGCGCCCGTCTTCACATGTTCTTGCTTGTTGGCAACTCTGGGGTTCTTCTATCAGATGACTCATTGCTTCTTTGTTCCATTCTCTCCCACATGCACGCCGACAGCATCCAGGACTCGTGCCTGTAGGTTGTTTGCTTTCATCTGCTTATGTCTGGGGGCTTATAGGGGTCTTCTCTGTCTGTTTTAATGTGGGGATGTGGAGAGATTCAAAGACTATGCCGCCATCATTGCCATTTTTCCAGAATCCCCTTTGTTCGAGACAGTTAGTGAGTTCCCTGATGTGTGGAACTGAAAGATGCCTTAAGTGAAGTAAAAGTGCCTGCTCTAATCACCACACTATGAAGATGAGAAAAATGGTCCAAGGACACTGCCGCCTGGAGAGGGGCCCACAGACTGCTGCTCACTGACCTAGGACGATCGCCGTTTCTCCCCTCCGTGATCTCCTGACGTCAAGAGGCAATAAACTAATGAGCTCTCAGGCAACCGAGCTGCCAAACTCCCAGACACCAACCCACATCTCCAGGCTCAGATAAGCCAACACCCTTCCTTTGTATTTCACAATTTGATGGCATCTTCCTAGAGCTGTTGACGCATCTCTTTATTGTTTCCACATGGTCTGAAATGTACATTTCCTTTTGTGTGTGCATCTTTTAGAACAATTCCTCCTAAACAATGTTGGGCATCAAAAACGAAGAATGATTAGAGTTTGCCACACAGGTGAGAATCCTGGTTTGAAATAGTTGTATATTCAAAAAAAACAATGTGGTAAATAGTTTGATTAAACAAAATCAATGTATGAAATGCATATTGACTTAAAAGGTTAAGGAGGACGGGAGCATTTCCTTTCCAGAAGCGTTTTCATCCTGGGTTCTCTGGTGGAAAAGTTTTCAAACTGGGTTCCCAGGAGCATATGAAACCCCCCGCGACGTCAGAGGCTTCCTTAAGTATAAGAGGAGGGGAAACTAGAACCTATTGGGCTTTAGGCTTGGGTTAATTTTGTATGAAGACAAGCTGTATAAAATGTCATTTGCAAGCAAAGTTCCTCTGCTAAAAGACAGAACAAGAAAAAAAAAAAAAACACTGCCTAATGAACTTAATATGAACGAAGAGATTTATAAATTCTCAGAAAAACATTTATTAAGCAATGGATCTCCCTTCTGATTATTTTATTTTATAGATTTAAATATGCCTTTAATGTAACATCTATTGGCATTGAGTCATAAGCTGGAATTGATTAGAGAAGTGAAGAACCCTGGAAATTCCCAAAATTTCTGGAAAGACTTTTTATGAATAAAAAATGCTTTTATATTTTGAAATAATCTTAGACTTACAGAAAAGTTGTAAGGATAACATGAGAACTTCCTGTTTATCTTTCACCCAGATTTCCCCAAAGTTAATATTTTTCTACATTTGCATTATCATTCTCTCTCTGTATATACATATTTTTAGTATTTATTTTGAATTGAAAGTAAGTTGCAGACATGACATCTAATTTTCTTTCTTCAGAGTGCATTTCGTAAAAACAAGTACAATTCTTTTATTTAACCATTGGTGTTATATTATTTCTAACCTAAAGACCCAATTTAAATTTTGCCCATTGACCCAATAATGGGCTTTATGGTGAAAAAATAAAAGAGTGGTTCATGATCTCATCAAGAAACTTTAGTCTCCTTTCATTGGAAACAGTCCCTCAGTTTTTGTTTTTCTTTCCTTTTTGAGTACAGGCCAGATATTTTGTAGAATACCTTTGAATTTGGGTTTGTCTGATGTTTCCTCATGTTTTGATTCAGGTTGTGCATTACAGGCAAGGTTACAACTGAAATACCACATGTCCTTCCCAGTACTTTATATCATTGAGGCACACGATATCAGTTTGTCCCATTACTGGTGACATGAACTCTGATCACTTGGTGAATGTGGTGTCTGCCAGGTTTCCCCTATTTTCGTAATTAATGAATATCTTGTGAGGAGATGCTTGAAGTCTTTGTAAATATCCTGTTTCTCACCATATTTCACCCACTGGTTTTAGAATCCATTGATGATCTTCATCTGAATCAGTGACTACTATGATAGGAAATAGTTTGGTTTTTCCCTGTTAGCTCTGTCTTCAAAATATGCACATAATCTCTCCACTTCTTGCCCTCTCACTCTTACCACTCTTACCACGCTGGTCACAATCACCATCCTGTCTCTTCTGCAATGTCTTCTATGTAATATCCCTGCTTCTACCCTCAGCCCCTCTAGACTCCCTACAGAGGCAAAATAATGTGGTTAAAAGTTAAGTCAGCTCATATTGCTCCTTTTTTCAAGCCATTAGGGGATCCCCAGCCCTCACATTGGCAATTGCTTCCTCACAATGGCCTCCCCTCCTCACAATGGCTTCCCCTTCTCACCCAACCCGCTCCTCACAATGGCTCTCCCTCCTCACAGTGGCAACCCCCTCCTCACAATTGCTTCCCCTCGGGGCTCACCACTGTCCTCACAATGGTTTCCTCAGTCCTCACATTGGCTCCCAACAGCTGCTAAGACCCAAATGATCTGTCTCTTTTTATGTCTCTAACATCATCTCTCCTCCTTCTCTCTGCCTAACTCTCTCCACTTCAGCACCATTGAACTTCTTGCTAGTCCTTGGCCATTCCAGGCTTCCTCCGCTTTTCGGGCCTTTGCTGTTCCCTCTGCCTGGAACAGTCTTCCCAGATATCATCATGGCTAGCCACCTTACCCTCTTCAAGACTTTATCAAACGCCACCTTCTTTATGAGGTCTATTCCACACATACTTTTTTCCTTTATATCATTATCACTTTCTAAAATACTATGACATTTACTTATTAGATTTTTTTCCACCTCCCCTGGCTAGAAAGCAAGCCCCATGAGGCAAGAAGCTGGTGCCTTTTTTGACCACTGATGAACCACACATACCTAGAATAATGCCTGTCACATAGTAGTTACTCAAAAAATATTTGTGGAATGAATGAAAAAGGGGTAAAATTTGTGTTATGAAAATGGTTTTAAATTGATAAAATATTATGATGTTCTTATATATCTATTAGGTCTTCATTCCCCCTAAATTATGTCTAAAATTTCTTGCTCCTCTTACTCCAGAACTTCTCCTTAGACAACCCCTTCCTCCTCCATAATTTGAAACACAAACTTCAAACCAATGCCTCCAGCATTTGTGTCTCTAGTTCAAAACATTCTCTGGGCTACAAACTCCCGCATCCCATGTCTCATTGGCACTTCTCTCTGTTCCACATGACCCTCAGATTCTGCTTGTCTGACCCGAATCTTCACCATCTATTTTCTAAACCCACTCTTCATCAGAACTTTCCACCTGGGTTATTGTCATAGCCATTCACTGATGGCCAAGTACAGACAAGTAAGTCATTAGAATTCTCTTCTCTTCCAATGAGACCCTAACTCCTTGAGATAATACTCCATGCATACCTGTCCTCTACCATCTCCTCTCTGTTACAAGGAGGTTATAACCCTAAATTATGGGTTTCAGCATTCCTCATCAAGGCCACAGCGATATTCTCTCAAGTCTAATGTAAAGCTTAACCCTAGCAGAAAACAGAGGTCACATCTAAACTGGGTAATTTGAAGATAATTTAAAAGGAACCATTTGCAAAACTGTGGGCAAAGGGTAAGAAAATCACAAGGAATGTGTTCTGGATCTAAAATCAAAGGAAGCTCTCATCACCCCCAGGCCTGAAGATGCAAGGGGAGGTATGGTCATGAAATCTAGAGGCACAGCTGGGTGGTAAGGGTCTTACTCTCGGTCCAAGGATTCCATCAGGTCAAAGCAAACCCACAGGAGATGTCCAGAGAACTTAAACACCCTAACCTCTCTCTCCTCCTGCCCTCTTATCTCCTAGGACTGTTTGAACATTGTTTGAACCCAGCTGGAGCCAAGGAAAAGGGGGTATGTTGGTGCAGCCCCTCCAGGTCAGCCTCCCAGGGCACAGAGCATGGGGAGAAGGGTGGAGTGGATCCAGAGAGGAAGGTAGAGGGTAATTCAGTGAAATATAAGGCCCTTCCTTGCCCACCTCTCCATACTACCATGTGGCACCCAGGACTAGAACACATGGTTTTGCCACTGCCTGCCTTTGTACAGGATACTCCTCTTCCTGGAATGCCCTTGGTCTTCCAGAAAAATTCTTACATTTCCAGCCTCAGATTAACAGCCACTTTCTGAGGAAGGCTTCTTTGATATCCTTTACTAATTAATCTCACCTCCTCTGAACAGACCTTAGCCAGGCATTTGTTGTTGAATTTACACCATATGATATTTAAAACATGTTTGTGGCAGGAGACCCTAAGATGGCCCCCAATTATCTCCACCTCTTGGTGTTCATATCCTTGAGTAATCTCCTCCTTTTGAGTCTAGGTGAGACCTGTGACTTGCTTCTAACCAATAAAATATGACAACAGTGATGGGAAGTCACTCCTGTGAGTAGATTACAAATGACTGTGACTGATCTCTGGCTAAAAGATTCTCCTTATTGCACACTTTGATGAAGCATGCTGCCATGTTAGGGAGACCCCATGGCACAGGAATGAGGATGGCCTCTAGCCAACAGCCAGCAAGGAACTGAGGCCCTCAGTCCAACCCTCAAGGAACAACCCCATGAGCTTAGGAGCAGACCCTCCCCCAGTTGAGTCTTCAGATGGAACCCTGCCCTGGCTGTTACCTCGACTGAAGGCTGTGAGAGATCATGAAGCACAGGACCCTGTTAAGCAGTGCCTGGATTTCTGATACACAAAAACTCTGAGACAATAGGTGCGTCTTGCTTTAAGGTGCTAAATTTGTGGTAATTTGTTCTACAGCAATTGATAACTAATCCAATTCTTCTTCTCCATTAATCACGGCTAACATTGACTATGCAGTGACTGACTGGCATTATACTAAATCACTTCAGTCTTCACGGCCCTACATACCTGGTAGGTAGTATTATTACTGCATTGTAGATGAGAAAAACTGAAGATTAGAGAGCTAATTAATTTTCTAAGGCCAAACAGTTGGTGAGTGTCAGAGGCAGGGTTTGAGCTGAGAGAGTCTGGCTCCAGGGCCCACACTCTCAAGCACCCCAGTCTGTAACCTTCTTCTCAGCTCATCTGTCTCCCTTCCATGCCTTGCTCTTCCCTCCAAAGCTGTGGGATCCTTAGGGGCAAGGCTCGTGGGCATTCACCCCTTTATTGTACCAGGCACAGTATCTGGCACACATTAAACCTTTGATAAATGCTTCCTGAGTAGATGCAGTATGTTATATAAAAACCTCTTTCTCAATGCCCATGTACTACAGACAGTCAGCTGAGTTCATCTCAAGGGCAAGCAAGGTGTATTCTTGTTTCTGGACAACAGCACCATTTTAACTGGCATGGGAATCAGTACTTTGGGTTGTACATTTTCATTTGTTGATCCAGGATATGGAAGGACAACTAGGTCTCATTTTGAGGATCTACATCACTCTGTAAGGAGAGTTCTGAGCCAGCTCCAAGGCTTGTTGTGAATGAGAGCCAAGATCAATTAGTGATTTCTGCTGTGGGACTGGGAAGGGGAACAGTGGCAGAGCACCACACATCTCTGCCATTTCCTCTCTAGGAGCTGGTGTATTTGTTCTCATCTTTCTGCTTAACATGCAAAGAACTAGAGGCAACACAGCACTGGCATCATTTAGTTCAGCCAAAGTTAGAATCAAAGACATCTGGTCCTGCCTTGTGTAGAGGCCTCAAGAGAGAGAGAAGTCACCATAATGTCAGTGGTAGAGAATTGGAAGGAAGTTAAAACTTGGTTTGGCTCTGCAATGCCAAAATCCGCCAAGGGGCAATAAGCAAATACTTCTTTTTTAAAAAGCAAATGTTCAGTTTAATACGTTGCACTCATGCTTATAATAGCATGTTTTCATAATATCTGTAAATTACCATAGTTTCCTAACTGTACATATCTTTCCAACCTCACTGCTCAGATCAGGCACTTTACTTTGCCACAAAATATCAGATAACACTGAGAGGCTGCTATTGTGTTTAGAGAAGGGATTATGTGCATGCAATCCTTCCTGCTAGTCACACTTCTCCTCATCCTTCTTCCCCTACAAATAAGTTAAAAGTAGACATATTTCTAGCTAATGGAAGCACATTCAACATCACAACTGTTTCTAGGTGTGGGTAGAAGTGTTGAGAAAGAAGCAGAGCCATCAGATTTACAAAACCTTCAAATGAAATATGCTTTCCCAAATGCTAATTGGTGATTCAAATGTATATATATCTCAAAAGTAGTTGGCAGAAAATAAATTGCATGTTTGATATAGAAAGATCCCTCCTCTGGTTGTTGCTGCTGCAATAATATCAGTGTATTTAAAGCAGTTTATACAGATGACATCATCAAGGATGCTAATATTCTGAGACTTCTCTTTTCTTACATTAACAATGGATTAGTGCATTTGTATACAGAGCCACAGCTTAAGGTCAGGGGAAAATGAGCCTTTCTCTGTGAATAGCAATCTATTCTCCTGGAAATGCCTTCGGCTAACAGAAAAGGTCATATACTAGAAGACTTCTTAATTGCCAAAATCATAATCTCCTTTGCTCCTAGGACCTCTCAGGGTATATAACTAGAGAAATGCAAAAAAAGACTTTTGCCATTCTTTTGCATGGATAGAAGAAAGTATAGAGGGAGCATGCAGATGTGGTTGGTGGCACATGATGGCAGATGGCATGGTGGTTGATGGCAGATGACCATGCTCATCATCCTACATTGTGCAGATCAGATACTAAGAATTCCAACTGCAGGTACTTGAGACTCTTGGCCAATGAGCCATTTCTAGTTGCCTCAGCCTGCTCTTCCCATGAGAGGGGCCAGAAATGCTGGGGAGTTAATATCCCTCGGGAGAAGCCTTCAGTCAGTGACTGAGAAAATTCGATAGACAAACACCCCAACTTTCTTGTACCTTGGATAGGACAACTCTGAGGTGTGCCCATCGCCCACAGCAGTAATCTGCTCAATAAGGCACATTTTATTGGCTTTCCCCCCTTCCCTGGTTCAATTTCCCACTCCCCTACTGGTGCCTCCTGGGGTCACCCTCCAAATTAACTGCTTGCTCTTGATTCCTTGTCTCAGGGATAACTTCTGGAGGAACCCACTTAAAAACAGTGAACAAATCCTCTAGTTAGTGCTAATGCCCCGACAAGTGTTTTATGAGGCAGGGAAATAAGCAGGCAGAGAGAGATACACTCCATTTTGAATTCTCATCACACATACACAGGAGCCACAGAAAGCAGAGAGTTACAAAGTATTTACTGAGCAGAGGACAAGCCAGTCAGTCTCAGGCAGTGTAAGCAGGATCTGCCTGTGCTTTCCCTGGGTGATGTAATGAAGTGGACCTCTTACAACAGTTCCGTATAAGAGCAAAGGGAGAGATAAAACCCATAAAAGAGATGCCTTTCAGAAGGAAGTAGAATGTAAAGAATACAACGGACCCACTGTAACGCAGAGATAGATTTCTGTTAATATCCTTTGAGATATTACTATAAGCAAGACATTTTCTGAGAAACAGAAATCATTGGAAATGTTAAAGTACTCAGGAGTATAGGGAACACTGTGTCTGCTGAGATGCCTGCCAAGCTGAACAAAATCTTACCTAAGATTCTAAAAGAAATGTCTCCATCCATTATGTATCTGAACCAGAGAACTCCTACACTTTAGCCTTGATAAAAATCAATGTTCTTGAGAATCTTGATTGATTTTACCCAGCTGGGGTATCAGAATCTTGACTATTATAGTGAGGTAGGGTTCTATCCAGCTTAGAAATCTTCTTGCCACAATGTTTGGAAAGAATTTGTTCTGGTTGGAACCGTATGTAGGCCTCAAGTATATCTGATGAGAATAATTGAGCAACTTATGAAATGTGGATTTTATATATTTAAGCAATAATCATCTCAGAGTGACATCAGCAGGCCAGCAAATCAGAAAGCTCCAAGCCCTCATTCCCCCATGGAAACACTAAATAAACAATAACATATGGACAAAAATACCTTTGTGAGAACTCTAGAAACCAGTTAAGAAGCTGCAGCAACTAAGCAAATGCCCAATCAAGAAAAAGCCACCTCACAATGGTAAGAAACTGTGTGGCATTTTGCTTGCTCTTATCCTACCCCCTTCCCAGCATGGCGCCATCAGGAGGAAGCTGCCCAATTCCCAGCTGCCCCCTTGGGATGGAAGGAAAAGAGTGGAACTTGCTTGCAGCATTCTGGCTTTTTGGGGGGCTTCCAAGTGGACTGATTTTTGTCTTGCTTGACTCAGAGTGCTGATAGGGACTGTGGCATAGATTTGATATTAGGTTGGAGGCTGCTGAAAGCAGTGGTAGTTGCCATGAAACAAGAGAGCTGCAGGGGGTACTTCAACCTTGTGGGCACCTAGGACCATAAAATTACAGGCAAAGGAATACAACAGAGGAACTAAGGCTCTGAGAAGAAGCAGGAGTGAGACTATTAGGGAAATTAAGCCATTTAAAAACAGCTGTATATGAAGGAAAGGGAACTGGAACAAAAGTACATGCAAAGGGAAGACCCTGAGAACCTTCAGGTTGAGAGGACCCGAGCCTTCACCCTGGGCTGATTAGTGTAGCTCTTCCTCTGCATGGAGCCAATCCACAAAGTCTGATTGAGGTGGCTGCTTTTCAAATTCCCAGTTTTCCAAAAAAGATCACAAGGCATACAAAGAAAGAGGGAAATATTGCCCATTCAAAGGAACAGAATAAATCTACAGAAACACAGGTCTCTGAATCACTTGAAAATGATTTTAAAACAACTGCCTTAAATATGCTCAATGAGTTAAAGCAGGACACAGCAGACAACCAAATAAAGTCAAGAAAATGATATACAGACAAAATGAGAATGTCAACAGAGAGACAGAAATTTTTTTTAGATAACCAAACAGAAATTCTAGAGCTGAAAAATACAATAACTGAATGAAAAAAAGATCACTAGAGGAGTTCAACAGCAGACTTGAATAGGCAGAAGAAAGAACTTGTGAACTTAAAGATAAGTCATTTAAGAGTATTGAGACCAAGGAGCAAAAGGAAAAAGAATGAATAAAAATGAACAGAGCCTAAGGAACCTACAGGACAGCATCAAGCAGACCAATGTATGCATATGGGAGTCCCAGAAGAAGAGAAAGGAAAAGGTGCAGAAAGACTGTTTGAAGTAATAATGGCCGAAAACTTCTCAAATTTGAGGAAAGAAATGGATACACAAACACAAGAAGCTGGGTGAACTCCAAGTAGGATAAATGTTAAAGAGACCACACTGAAACAGATTATAATCAGACCGTAGACAGTCAAAGACAAACACAGAATCTTGAAAACAGCAAGAGAAAAGTAACTTGTTACATACAAAGGAGACTCTATAAGATATTTAGCAGACTTCTCAACAGAATGCTTGCAGGACAGAAGGCAGTGGGATGATATATTTAAAGTACTGAAAGGAAAAAATACTGCCAACTGAAAATATTTTATCTGGCAAAATTGACCTTCAAAAATAAGGGCGAAATTAAGACATTCCTAGATAAACAAAAGCTGAGGGAGTTCGTTACCACTAGATCTACCCTAAAAGAAATACTAAAGGGAGTCTTTCAAATGATAAAAAGTAATTCGAAGCTATAGGAAAATATAAATTTCTCTGGTAAAGGTAGATACACAGACAAATATTTTTTGCATTGTTGTAATTTTGGTTCATAAGTCCACTTTAAATTATTTTATAAAATTTAAAAGACAAAAGCATAAAATAGCTATAAACCTATGTTAATGGGTATATATACAATATACAAAAATTATACATATTAAAATATATAAAGATATAACTTATGACACCAATAACATAAAATGAGAAAAGCAGAACTGTAAAAGAGTAGAACTTTTTAATGTGATTATAGTTAAGTCATCAGTTTAAACTAGATTATTATGACTTTAGGATGTTTTGTGTAATCCTCATGGTAACCACAAAGGAAATATCCATAGAATATACACAAAAGAAAATGAAATGAGAAAGGAGTCAGAATGTGTCACTACAAAAATCAACTAAACACAAAAGAAAGCAGTAGAGGAGGAAATGAAGGACAAAAAAGCTATAAGACATACTGAAAACAATGAACAAAACAGCAACAGTAAGTCTATCAGTAATCACTTTAAATGTAATGGAATAAACATCCCAACTAAAAGACATAGATTGGCAGAATGGGTTTTAAAAAAAGGATCCAACTGTATTATGTCTACAAAGATTCACTTTACATCTAAGGGCACGCATAGGTTGAAAGTGAAAGGATAGAATAAGATATTCCATGCAAGTGTTAACCAAAAGAGAGCTGGGGTGGTTATGCTAATATTAGGCAATAGACTTTATGTCAAAACTGTTATAAGAGACAAAGAACGATGTGATAAAAGGCTCAACTTACCAAGAAAAGATAATAATTACAAATATATATACAGCAAATATCAGAGATACTGAATGTATGAAGCAAACACTTACAGAATTTAAGGAAGAGATAGACAATTCAACAATAATAGTAGGGGACTTGAATACTCCCACTTTCAATAATGGAAAAAGCAACCATACAGAAGATAAATCAAGAAACAGAGAATTTGAACAATGCTATAAATTAATTGAACCTAACAGACATATACAGAACAGTCCACCCAACAATAGCAAAGTACAATTTTTCTCAAGTTCATATGGAATTTCTCCAGGATATACCATATGTTAGGCCACAAAATGAGTTTTAATAAACTTAAAAAGATTGAAATTATACAATATATCTTTTCTGATCACAATAGAATGGAACTAGAAATCAATAGCAAAAGGAAAACAGAAAAATCCACAAAGATGTGGAAATTAAACAACACACTCTTAAACAACCAATGGTTCAAAGAAGAAATCACTAGACCAAATAAAAAATATATTGAGACAAATTAAATGAAAACTCAACATACTCAAACTTATGGGATGCAGTGAAAGCAGTTTTAACAGGGAAATTTATAGCTGCAAATGCTTACACTAAAAAAGAAGAAAGATCTCAAAGAAGCAACCAAATTTTACACCGAAAGGAAATAAAAAAGGAAGAATAAGACTAAACCCAAAGATAACAAAAGGAAGACAATAATAAAGACCAAAACAGAGATAAACAAAATAGAGAATAGAAAAACAATTCAGAAAATCCATGAAACCAAGAGTTAGTTCTTTAAAAAGATCAACAAAGTTGACAAATCTTTAGCTAGACTGATGAAGAAAAAAAGAGAAAAGACTCAAATAAAGAAAATCAGAAATGAAAGAGAGGACATTCCAACTGATTTTACAGAAACAAAAAGGATTATAAGATAGTACTATGAACAATAGTATGCTGTCAAATTGGATAACCTAGTTGAAATAGATAAATTCCCAGAGATGCACAACCAACTACACTGAATCCAGAAGAAATAGAAAATATGAACAGACCTATGACTAAGATGGAAATTGAATCATTAATCAAAGACCTCCCAACAAAAAAAGTTCAAGACCGGATGGCTTCACTGGTGAATTCACTCAAACATTTGAAGAATAATTAACACCAACGTTCCTCAAACTCTTCCAAGAATTCCAAGAGGAAAGGGCACTTCCAAACTCATTATATGAGGCCAGCAATAAGCTGATACCAAAGTCAGACAAAGACTTTATAAGAAAAGAAAACTATAGGCTAATATTCTTGATGAATATTGATACAAACATCTCCCCCCAAATACTAGAAAACCAAATTCAACAGCACATTAAAAGGACTCCACACCATGACCAAGTGGGGTTTATTCCTGGAATTTATTCCTGGAATGCAAGTATGGTTCAACATATGAAAATCAACCAATGTAATACACCATATTATCAGAATGAAGGAAAAATATCCACATAATCATCTCAACTGATGCAGAGAAAGCAGTTGACAAAATTCCCTTTCATGATAAAAACACTCAACAAACTAAAAAACAGAGGAAAATTGCCTCATCATAATAAAGGCCAAATATGAAAATGTCATAACTAACATCATACTCAATAGTGAAAGACAGAAAGCTTTTCGTCTAAGATCAAGAACAAGACAAGGATGCTTGCTTTTACAATTTCTGTTTACTGTGATACTGGAAATACTAACTAAAGCATTAGGCAAGAAAAAGAGATAAAAGGCATCCAAATTGGGGAAACAAAACAAGTAAAATTATCTCTGTTTGCAGTGACATGATCTTATATGTAGAAAACCCAAAAGATTCCACAAAAAACTATTAGAACTAATAAATAGTTGCAGTGTATAAAACCAACACTCACAAATTAGCTGCATTTATATAAACTAATAATGAATAATCTGAAAAGGAAATTAAGAAAACAATTCCGTTGACAATAGCATCAAAATGAATAAAATATTTCAAATAAACTTAACTAAGACAGTGAACTACTTATACACTGAAAACTACAAAGCATTTCTGAAAGAAATCAGAGACACCAGATTGGAAGACTTAAATTGTTAAGTGTCAATACTATCCAAAGGGATGTACAGATATAATGTAATCCTGATCAAAATCTCAACAACATTTTTTGTTTTATTTTGTTTTTTGCAGAAATTGAAAAATCCATCCTAAAACTTATGGAACTCTGAATAGCCAAAACAATTTCGAAAAAGAACAAAAAGTTGAAGGTCACACACTTTCTGATTTCAAAACTTAATACAAAGCTACAGTAATCAAAACCATTTGGTATTGGGACAAAGACAGACATACAGACCAATGGAATAGAACGGAGAGCCCAGAAATAAACGCTCACATTCATGGTCAAATGATTTTTGACAAGGGTGCTAAGACAACTCAATGGGAAAGGACAATCTTTTCAACACAAGGTTTCTGGGATACTAGATATCTACATGCAAAAGAATGAAGTTGGACCCTTATCTTACACCATATACAAAAATTAACTCAAAATGGAACAAAGACCTAAATATAAGAGCTAAAACTAGAAAACTCTTAGAAGAAAATATAGGAGAAAAACTTCGTGATATTGAATTTGGCAATGATTTATTGAATATGACACCAAAAGCACAGGCAGTAAAAGTAAAATAGATAAATTGGATGACATCAAAATTAAAAACTTTTGTGCATCAACGGACACAATCAACAGAGTGAAAAGGCAACCTATTGAATGAGAGAAAATATTCCTAAATCACACATCTGATAAGGGATTAATATCCAGAATATATTAAAAAACACCTACAACTCAACAACAAAGAAACCCAAGCAATCAGATTAAATAATGGGCAAACAACTTCAACAGACATTTCTCCGAAAAAGATATACAAATGGCCAATTAGCACATGAAAATATGCTCAATATCACTAATCACTAGAGAAATGCAAATCAAGAACCACAATGAGATACTACTTCACACCCACTGGGATGGCTACTATCAAAAAATCCCATGGGGCTGGCCCAGTGGCATAGTGGTTGTGTTTGTGTGCTCTGCTCCTGCGGCCCGGGGTTCGCGGGTTTGGATCTCGGGCACAGACCTACACACGGCTCCTCAAGCCACGCTGTGAATGTGTCCCATGTACAAAATAGAGGAAGATTGGCGTGGATGTTAGCTCAGGGTCAACCTTCCTCACCAAAAACACTAAAAAACCCGGGAAATGACGTGTTGTTGGGGATGTAGAGATATTGAGGATGTTGCGCACTTTCGGTGGGAATGTGAAATGTGCAGCCACGATGGAGAACAGTATGGCAGCTCCTCAAAAAGTTGAACAAAGAGTTACCATTTGATCCAGCAATTCCACTTCGGGGTGTTTACCCAAAACAATTTTGAGTATTGGCCCAAAATTATAGCAAAAGAAAACCCATAGTCTTAAATGTTTTAATTAATCAGTAAAAATGTTTTGAAAATATATTAACCAAAAGTTACTCAAGAATGTAGAGAATGTACAACCAAAGGAAGTTAGAGAGAAGAATTTATAAACACCAAAGTAGTCATTAACTAATTTAAAGTCAAACAAAAATACCCAAATAAGCAATCTGTAGAGCTGATAAATAAAACCAAGTGCAGCTTCCAGGAAAAGAGCAGTCAGTCAATCAATCTCATGCACAGCTCTTCTAGAAAAACACAAAGAGCCATAATATACAACACTATGGAGGAGAAAAGAAATGTAGTGACAGATATGAAATTTTCCTTTAAGAACATATTCTGTAGAAGTTTCATCCAAAACGTTTTAAAGATGAACTTGATGATTTTTCCATAAATTACCAAAATTTGCCAAGAAAAGGTTAAATGGTGAATAGACCAACCACCATAATAGAAACTGGAAAGTTTGCCACATCTGTTCTTTTGGAAGGCCCTGTGCCCAGATGATTTATAGAAAAGTTTTACCTAAATTTTCAAGGAATAGGTAATTTCTTCATATAATAAATGTCCCCAGAACAAAAGAAAACTAGGAGCCAACTTCACACATGAATACAAAGGCAAAAACAATAAAATATTAGTGCATCTAGCATTATATTATAAGAATAATATTCTTACCAAATAGAGTGTCTTTCAGGAAAGAGAGGCAGAGTTAACACTTTTTAATCCATTATTGTCTCAGAAACCAGAGAGGAACACCCTCAACATGATCATGGATGTTGACTGGAAACCATAGCAACGCAGTATTCACTAGCAAAGTGATGAGGACGATCCCGGCAGTGGCCGGGGTCCCTACGAGCCTGCATTTGCTCAGCATGGTATGTCTTATTTGAGATATATAATTACAAATATGTGTATGCAACAAACACCCCTTTTCAGGAAATAAATCTGGAGGAAAATGAAACTAGTCCTTGCATATTTTATAGGCTTAAGCTATTACTTCGTAAATAGTCATTTTTATATTGTGACTGTGTCAGCTTTTATTATTATATTATTAAATTCCATCAGTGGTCTTTGCCATAGGGTGGGCCACCTTTAGCACCTTAATAGGCACAAACTCACACATAAACATTCCACCTCACATGAGGACTCAGGGGTGTGTGGGATCCTTGTAGGTTTTTGTGGAGATTCAGGGTATCTGTGGGTCTCAAACTAGAATAGTAAGTGAGTTCTCTGTTAATGCCCGGAAGACAATTTCCAAAAGAACAGGACTTTTGAAAGTTCTGTGACTTCTCCAGGGAGCAAAGCCTGGTGCCTCTGATTTCGTCAGAGTTTAAACAAAGTAGAAATTTCTTAGTTTATAAGCTTGCACATTCCTTTAAGGGCTGTTTTTCAGCCTGATTTTGGTATACATAAGTGTAAAGCAAAACTGTCATCAGTTCCTGGAGGCTCCTTGGTGAGACAGAACCACTCACCAAGTGTTGTGCCTGTGTGTGTATAAAATGTCTTAAGTCCTGAATAAATGACTTCTACATTTGCTGGGTAAATTATGAATTGATGCATGATTCTCACCAGACTGTGTTAGCTAGGATGTTTCCTCAGCTAAATCTTTTCCTCAGTCTTCCAGAGAAGAATTTCTTTACTTGAAAACCCAGGTCATAGTTTGGAAGCTTCCTTCCAGTTTTTACAGCAAATGAAAATTTACAGAGTAATTCTTATCTGAGTTCAGAGCATGCTAGTCTGCTAACATTCTTTGGAAATAGATTTTCAAAATACTATCTGTGCTCTGCCAACAAAAGTCAACTGTGTGGCTGATTCTTCTTTTCTTCCTACCTAATTACCTATGAGCAATTATAAGTAGCTATTTATCTACCTAGCAATCGTTTTTCTATCTATGCATGCTATTTACTTCCAGAAAACACTAAAAGCAACACAACAACAAAAGGATATGGACAATAATACTATTAAAATAAATTCTAAAAATATTTAGTCTTTTATTTTTCATGGTGGTAATTGGGGGGAGGAGGCAATGGCGGAGGTAAATTGTGTCTCTAGTCAGTTGTTCTGTTCAAGCATGAAATGTAACTCCAGATCTCATAGGATCAAAAGTAGAAAAGAAAAAATAGGTTGCACAGCTTTTCTTATAATAAAAGAAATCAGTCTCTTTTATTGGGAGAGACAAGCTTTTTCCCAAACATATAAGCTCTTAGAAGTTTCTTTCCCTTCAATCTTTAAAAGAAATGGAATGACATAATGGACTGCATGGTCAATAGCCATTTCTAAAGGCAAGGTCCATATAAGACGAGAGCACATCTATGTAAGCTCCAATTCCATCGACATGCTCCTAGAGACATCTAAAGTAACGGAGTTCTGGGTGGAGCTGTCTCCTGAGCTGACACAACATGGGATGGAGTGCAGAGGATCAGAGGTAAAAGGAGGGAAAGTGTGTGTGGAACTGGCTTTGCAAAGCAGGGGCAGTTTGGGACTGAACAGGAACCACTGAGGATTAAAGTGTTCTGGGAATTACGAATCATATTCCCCTAAACAAACAGAGGTACCAGAAACACATCACGTCCCCAATTCCCTGATGACTCTGCCCTTTCCACAACCATCTCGCACAAGTGGTCACTCAATAAATATTTATTGAATAGACATCTTGCGTTCTATCAATAGGTCATCCTAAGAATGATTGTTTTATCTCATCACTTTCCTACATAAACTCTTGCCTGCAAAATAAAAAAATTAGGATGATAACTTTGAGAGAGAGAGATTCTTCATTGCATGGCATTTTTATATTTGGAGTTGAGGTGAAGAGTTCCTTGTTCTTTATGTCTGTATATTTCCAGTCTTTTGCATGTCACATACACAGTCAGCAGTCAACTGAGATGCCTGCTGAAAGGCCTGCTATTTCGGAGAAACACGAATTTAACAGGACACCGTTTCATCTTTACTGTGAGGAAGGATGTTGGTAGAAGCTCAAGTGGTAGATCTAAGGGCACTAGGACATCTGACCCAAGATATTCTGTGGCTCTTAGAGAAGAGCTATTCAAGTCATTGGGAATATATTTATTTCCATTCACTGAAGCCCCCCTCTTGGTATTTCATTTTTCTGAAAGAGGCTGATAAACACAACTGCTATCTTGGCCTTCTGGAGGATGATCGTCTTTTTTGAATGACCTCCTTCAGTTTTCTGTCAAAAAATTTCTATTTTAAAATTGCCTAAAGTCTTGGGGCCAGCCCAGTGGCGTAGTGGTTAAGTTTGCGCGCTCCGCTCCAGCATCTCAGGGTTTGCAGGTTCGGATCCCAGACGCAGACCTACACGCCACTCATCAAGCCATGCTGTGGCAGCATCCCACATACGAAATGGAGGAAGATTGGCACAGATGTTAGCTCAGGAACAATCTTCCTAAAAAAAACAAACTGCCTAAAGTCTTGATGATTTTTTTTCTTTGTGCTCATCATTCATTCATTCAGTGGTTTGACTGGCATATATTGAATTTCAGGATGAAATGTGTTACAGAGGGCCAGTGAGTCAAATGCAGTGTTTCTCCTCAGTGGGACTGTGGAAGACAAGTGGTCAGCCCACCTGTGAGGAGAAACCAAGTGCTATAGGAGCACAGAGGAGAAACAATTATATCAAATGTGCGGGAATCACAAATAGTCTCACAAAACTTCAGACAAACCCAGACTGTGGGACCTTCTGCAAAAGAAGTGGTGAGTACTCATTACAAACATGCAGGGCATGAGAGAAAGACTGAGGAACCACCACAGTGTTCAGGAGATTAAAGAAACACAATCATTACATGTAAAGGAGGATCCTGGATTGGATCCCAGGACAGGAAAAAAGAACATTTGTGGAAATTCAAATTAGGTCTTAGTGTATTTAATGGTATTGAACAATGTGAATGTCTTGGTTTTGATACTTGTACCATGGTTACAGAAGATTGTTGGCATTAAAGGAAGCTGGGGAAATAGTGCAGGGATTCTCTGTACTATTTTTGCATCTTTCCTGTAAATCCAAAATTATTTAAAAATACAAATTAAAAAAGTGGATAGCCTTACATAGAAGATGTTATTTAAATGGATCTTTAAAGGATAGAATTTCAGAGGGAACAGTGAGGGAAGAAGAGACCAGGAAGAGGTTGAAAGAGCATATTTTCAAAAAGGCCAGGTTAGCTACAGCTGCTCTGTTGCTGTGTGGAAGGAGGTATGGGAAGTAGCAATGTCAAATAACAGTCTGCAAGGCTTACAGTTGAGAGAGAGGTCAAAAGTTGTTCCTGAGTAGAGCAGTAACAAGATTAACAATATCATTCAGAAATGGAGGGATGGTGGGGAGGGGGTAGGTTAAAGAGGGCAAAAGTGCACTCAGTAAGACCAGGTAGTTGGCTGCTGAGATAATCAGGGGGGAAAGTTAGTGTCCCTCAATCAGGATTGTGGTTGGAGGCAAGGCAAGGAAGGTTTGAGAGCCATTCTTTAAGGGTGTGGTGGATGGACAAGGGGACTTACTTGACCCAATGCCCATCCTACTCATGGCTACTGTCTTCTGGTCACTATCTCTGCTTTGTTGATGATGGAAAGGGGCAAGAGCCTTGACAATGGAAGGTGTTGACTCAGGTGAGGGGTCTAGTGTCCACTCTCCTCTTTCCCCTTCTTTGGGTGGACCACCTGGAGCAAGTCCTCAGGCCACCAAAAGGGACCTCTTGACCATCAATTTGCTGTTTGCCAAGCTTCACGTTAGTTAAGTGTGAATGAATCAGATTCATATGGAGATAATTTCTCTTAGTTTGACATGTGGATTTAAGCTTTTTAGAGGGGAAAGGGCTTTATAAAATGTGTTTGGGGTTTTGCTCAACTGAAAATATTTTGGAAATAGTTGGAAATTAAGGGAGTGCCCTTAGGCTCTTCAGTGCTGTTTGTTTTGTTATTTTAATTTTTGGAGCATGACCATCTCCTTAAAGTCTAGAGTTTTCCAGACTTCAAGGTTGAGTGCAACATAGCATTCCCAGAGGGCATTGGTGAGCTATCAGAATGCCTAGCGAGGGAGGGGTCCTAGAGACCACCCTCGCTTGACTGCTCTAGTAGTGATGAAATCAGGGTCTGGATTAGATTTCTTGGTGGGATACACTCCTCCTCCAGTCGCTTTCTGATCTACAGGAAAAGCAGACGAAGATGGTAGCAAGGCGCCTTCAAAACTCTGGGAGTTAAGTTATCAAATCAACACGAAAAGTTCAAAAGTGCCTTAAAGGCAAATGATTTCTGGGTTACAGAATTAGGAATCACTAGTGAGCCTTGTCTCTGGCCTAGAACACTACCATTTTTGGAGACTCTCAAAGCTGAGAATTAGGTCATGGGGCATGGTAGGCCATCTGAGAACAGACCAGCATGAGGGACATTGTGGCTGTTAGCATGAGGGACCTCTGGCTATTCTCTGAGGACAGCCTCCCCTTTCCGTCCAGACCAAAATGTCAAGAGGAAGGAGCAGCATGAGCAGATGGTGGAATGTGACCACAGAGCCTGCTTTGATTGAGAGTTGTGTAAACTTGACTGCTTCCTGGGAAAGAACCAGGAGAAAAAGAAAAAAATTTAAAAACCTGACCAGCCCAGTCCTTCCTTGCTAGGAGAAAGAGGCAAGTGGCAAAGGAAAGGAAGTTGTAGATAAGAAGGAAAAGGAGAAGGGGAGAAGCAGGGGAGGGGTATCACGTAGCTCTTACATGTACTGATGTTGGATCAAGACAGATGGGGAGTCAAGCCCCTCTTGACTGTGTCCAGGTAGTTGACCTAGCTGACCTCAGATCCCTTATCCACAAAATGCTGGTAATGGAAGACATGCCTCACAAGGCCATTCAGTATAAGAATGTGTGTAAAGCACTTGGCACATGGCCGAACACACAGAAATTTTTTTAAATGGAGGCAGATATAGAAGATATGTTTTGAGGAAAATTTCACCACTTCAACAGCTGAGGAGAGGTAAGAACACCAAGAGAGGACAGGTCAACAGAGGATGTGGCACTCTTTTTGCCACTTGTCTCCCAGGTGTAATGAAATGTGCCTGTCTTTTGGAAACAGACAGACTTGGGGTCAAAATTTCCCTTCTGTCCTAGGGAAATCATTAGGTGAGTCATGCCACTTCTTTGAACCCCCACTGCTTGCTGTTTTCACGCTGGGGCTGCAGTTAACTCAATCCTCTGCAGAGAACTCTTGGATCCTCTTAGAAGAATCTGGGTTGGTGGAACCACCAGTCTAAACCTTGCTGCTCCTGGAGATTTCTGCTACCAGTTCTTTGTTGAATCATCCTTGTCTTCATGATTCCACACTTTTCAGTGGCACCATGTCTTCTCATATAGTTTTCTTTACTGAATTTCCTTCTGGGCAGGTTACAAGAGCCCACCCAGACCAACTGTAGCAGAAACTCTGGGGTGGGGCCCAGTGACTGGTGTTTGAACAAGCTCACCCGGGGATTCTGAGGCTATCTCAAGTTTCAGAACCACTGTGTATCCACCTCCTTAATTAATTGTAAATCTATATCCACTTGATCAATCATGATATCATAAGGATGAGGTAGTCTCACACTACATCTGTTTGTTGATTTATTCTAGAAGTGTCTGGAGTTATGCTTTATGATTTTTTCTTTATTATTTGGTTCATAAAATACACTTGCATTATCATTGGGGGCGGTGCTACATGTTATTATTTGCTATCCCTTTTACTCTAGTTTATCACCTTCTTCTGCTTTAACTTTATTCTCGTCTGGTGTTATTAGTGTGACTTTAGCTTTCTTTTTGTTAGCATTAGCCCGAGGAGTCTTTGCCATTCTGTTTTTATTTGTTCCTCTTACATGTACCTCATTCTGCAAGTCTTTGTTCCAATAGGAAGAGAGTTGGAAGGATGTTCCCTAGTCAACCACGATGATCAATCCCCACCAGTCCCCAAACACTGGCCCCAGCCTGGTCCCGGAGGCAAAGTCCCAACACACAGCTTCCCTGTAGAGAGAACGACTCAGTGAAATGATGAAATACCTTCATTGACAAGTAAATTGCACTTATTAATCTTACAATTTTCTTTATCAGTTTAATCTATTCTTTGGCATGCAGAGTAAGTAAACAGTTTTTATTTCCAGATGATAAATATGGGGGGAAATTAGAGGCTCTTGCACTGATGTTTATTAAGTTCTTAGAGAAAGGAGTGATTCATGATTGTGTGGAGTGGAAAATGTCATTGCGGCTAGATTCATTTTACTGGTTTCAGCTAAGAAATGCCAGCATACTTTTTTCAAGGTTTGTTATAGGGTCCTGGATAAAGAATGTGCTTAAAACAACCCAGAACTGAATGCTTCCTTATATAGCCATCTAACATTTATAGGTTTTTTTCCCTATTAAAAGTTTAAATTTGATTCAGTTTAACTTCTCACAGTCAAAATTACCATTTCCCCCAATTTTCTCACAGCTCCATCCTTCCCCCAACTCATAGTTAATTAGCTAGAACTTTCCTTTCTTTTCGCTGCTGTACCCCTTTCTCCCAGTCCTCCGTGTCTGAAAATGGAGGTCCCTACCTGGGTGTTGAGTGCGACTGACAAGCTCCCTGTCTAATGGAGGCATCCAGGTGGGCTTATACCTGACAGATCAAATCTATAGGTAACAGGAAAATCTCTGTTCAGCTGGCACCCTGAGTTTGGGGACCCTGCTGCTACCACCTTCATAGGGGACCATGCATTCCTGAAAGTTTCTCTATTTCTGAATGGAAAGGAACAGGAAGCTTTGGTTCTCTCTTGAGTTCTGTGCTCAGAATAACGGCCTTGTCGATATTGCCTCGGTCTTCATGACAATACTCTCAGAGAGAGCAGGGGCACTCTGGGGGTGTAGGCGACTCTCTCAAGGTGTAGGGACCAAGAGACGGTGCAGGTGGATCTTCACTGAGAGATTCCATTATTCCAGGCTGCCTCGGTCTGTGAGCAACCACACCTCAGACACCAGATGTGACTGGGAGGCTGGGCAGCTGGTGGTAGCACAGAGGAAGAGAAAAGATGGAGGGGATTCTCCTCCCTCTCGATTTTCTGGCTACACTACTCAGGTGGCCTTGGCTATGAGTGAGGCCATTCCAAAGAGAGCATCCATGAAAGTTAGCATTGTCTTGGCAACATCTGATGAAAAAAACCTGCTATTTATACTATTTTTGTGGACTGTAGGATAATCACTGTCTTTCCTTAAAAGAAATACTGTAAATTTAACTTTTTTCTGTTTCTGCTCTCCAGTGGCCGAGGTCTTCATTTTGACAAGCACACCTCAGTGCACATCCTCCCCCAACCCCCCAAATAATGGATGTTGCTGGTGTCCTGCTTATACCCTTTTGGCACTCATTTCTACATGCAAAGTCTCCCTATGGTGCACACTTGTTCTAACTGTGGGAGCATGCTCGCTTTGCCTATATGGCAAGCCAGAAGTGCCAGAGAATCAATTTGCCCTCTAAAAACAGCCTTTGACCAATGATGGATAGGTTTTGGCGGTTACCCCAACTTCTTTGCCCCTCAGGTGGGCTGACTCTGTGGCATGTCCTTCAAAAGCCCTAAATAGGATGAAGCTCCAGTTGCCCTCAGCACTAACTTCTTTTTTTTTTTTTTTTGGTGAGGAAGACCAGCCCTGAGCTGACATCTGTTGCCAATCTTCCCCTTTTTGCCGAGGAAGACTGGCCCTGGGCTAACATCGTGCCCATCTTCCTCTACTTTATATGGGACGCCGCCACGGCATGGCTGACAAGCAGTGCGTCGGCGGGCGCCCGGGATCCGAACTCGCGAACCCCGGGCTGCCAAGCGCGGACTAAACCGCTGCACCACCAGGCGGCCCCGTACTAACTTCTTGATGAAGAATCTTTCATGGGCTACTCATATTTACAAAATACGCCAGCAGAGAAGCAGTGAATAGGGTGAACATGAGGATTATCCAAGGCAGTGAGACACTCAGGAAGCTAGAAGTAGGCATAGGAAGACTTACCAACTCAGTCTGAGGAGGAAGTCACTGCCAGAGCTAACCAAACATGAAATGGGTTGCTTATGGGGGTAGTGATCTCCCTGACTGTGGCAGCATTTAAGTAAAGAATGAGAAGTCATGGGGTAGGAGTTCTGAAAAGGAAAATCAAACAGCAGATTAGTAGTTGTAACTCTAAGATCTCTTCCAAGAGTGAAATTTCCTAGGTACAGTCCAAGCTATCTGGTAACTTGGTAATGTAATCACCAATCCCACACCTTCATTTTCTCTGCTCTGTATTTACATGTGTGAATTATGACCTTGAATAGACATAGTGTGTCCCTTTGGAGCACTGTGACACATCCAGGGTCAACAAATGTTCATCTGCTCCTCCACGTTCCAGCATTTTGAGCTCAGATCACTTGGGAGATTGTCATTAAAGTCTTTATTTCTCTTTGGTGGACATTGTCTTCATCCCAGACTGTAAACAGGGACCACGCCATCCATCCAGCGTTGGCATCCTCATCACCTTGCGCTGTGACTGGCCCATCAAAGGTGCTAGGTAGCTGTTTACAGGATGAAAGAAAGTGATCACTATGCTAGGCTCTGGGGATAGAAAGATAAACGATACATCTCTTTCCCTCAAGAACTCACATGAACAAATGATTCCTATACAACATTGAAGTAGGTAGAGAGCAGGGAGGCAGGCACCTGACAAAGTTAAGGAGCATACCAGAGAAGACTCCTTAGGGAAGCTGGTGATTGAGATATGGTAGTATAGTGCTCCTCAATCTTAAACATGCATGAGAATCACCTGGGGATGCCGTTAAAATGCTGATTCTGAATCAATGGTCCAGGGCAGAGCTCAAGGCTCTGCATTTCTAACAAGCTCCCAGGTGATGATGATGCTGGTTAACAGACCACTCTTTGAGTAGCAAGGTCTTAGAGGGTAAGTAGATTTTCCAAAAAGGATGGGAATTCCAGGAAGAGTCAAGAGCATAGAAGCATGCAGATATAGATAGGAAGTTTTAAAAGATTATCAAGCAGTTTGGTAAGGATGGAATTTAAGTTATGTTGAGGAAATGGCAAAAGAGAAAGTGTGTGAAAAGGACTAGAGGTCAGAAAGCAGAGGGCATTTTAGGACATGGCAGTTTTGTTTCATTGTTAACCTTATCTTTTTCTCTTCAATTACTTTATTGAGGTCGAAGTGTTAACCTTATCTTATAGGCGGTAGGGAGCCACTGCATGTTTCTAAGAGCAGAGTGGCTTGATTGGCTTGGGATTTAGATGGAACATCT
The DNA here is from genome assembly GCA_031878705.1 of Tapirus indicus. Classification (NCBI taxonomy): domain Eukaryota; kingdom Metazoa; phylum Chordata; class Mammalia; order Perissodactyla; family Tapiridae; genus Tapirus; species Tapirus indicus. Next base: position 88,466,825 of record CM062929.1, on the reverse strand, counting down.
GGTGTCTGTGCAGTGAAGCATGAGTGGGGTGGAAAAACTCAAGAACTTTGAATTATGAACCCATACAGGAGTGTAAATGAAAGGCAGTGAGGGATTCACTTGGGCAAGGGCTGAGGTGATAGAGAAGTAAGGATAGTTTGAGCATTGTTTAGGAAATAGAATCAATAGGACTTCTTGATACAGAATTTGGGAGATAGTGTAGAGACTAGTAAACAAAAATATCATCCAGATTTCTTGCTTGGGAGCTTGCGTGGATGACTTGCCTCACTGCCTAAGATAGAGAATACTAGAAGAGGAGCAGTAGGCTTGTAGGAAGACAATAAATTCAGTTGTTGATTTTGAGGATCCTGTGGAACATCCAGATATATATGCACACATGCATACACACATATGCATGCACATGTGGGACCGGGGGGCAGGAGAAACAGGGTGATTCAGATGGCCCTTTTGAAAAACAAAACAACTGGATGTGTGAACATCAGGATTGAAGAATACAGTGGATTCAGAGATGAATTCAAGATGGGTGTCCTGGAGCACAGAGTGTGTTCATTGTACTTGCTGGTAGGACGGCTGTTTAGATCACGGGACAAAGAGACACATCATCTGAATGTCCCTTCAGCTCTGTCCCTGACTAGCTTTTGGACCTCAGACAAGTCACCTAGTCTTTCTGGAGGCCACCTTTCTTAATTCTGTCTTGTGTAAATCACCACGAAAGGTAGAACCAGACAGTTGCACATCATGTACACTTTAACAACAGATCAACATTAAAAAGGAAGCCGAAGGTCTCAAAAAAAACCACCAAAAATCAAAGCAAACTGGAAATCTACTTGAAGTAATTAGGCACGGTTTCCTCTTAGCTTGTATTGCTGTGCTTCCTTCCTGCTCTGTCTGATACCAGTGTCCTTAAGACAGACTTTCCCAACTTCCCAACAGGCCAAGGAAGTAGTTCCCTGTTTCTGTTCTGATAGACTTTATAAATAATGTGGTGTTGGATTATCACCCAAAGCATAAAATAAATACACTTGGGTCCATGCCGATATAAGTAAATTATTTAATAAATGAAGAGAAGAGACAAACCTTCCTTACAGATGTATTCCAAATAATATATGAAGATAGTTTCACTTCCTGGAGGTGGAGCTTAAGTCTCCCCCTTCACTCAGATGAGGGCTGAACTCAGTGACTCACTTCCAAAGAGTATAGTATAGAAAGGGAAAAATAGTGACTGTAGAGTGGAAGAAGCCGGCGAATACCACCTTAACCAAAATGATCAAGGTTAATAGCACCAGTGATAAGTCACATTGATATTCTGTATTCCCTGATATGATGTGATAAGAAGGATACCACACCTCTGTAATATTCTTCCTCAGAACCCATACTCCCAGTCTAATAATGAGCAAAACATTAGAAAACCCAAACTGAGTTACAGTCTATAAAATACCTACCCAGTACTACTCAAAATTGTCAAGGTTGTATAAAACAAGGAAAGGCTGAGAAACAGTCATAGACGGAGGAGATAGAACACTAAATCCAGTGGGAGATCCTAGCTTGGATCCTGGAGTATAAGAAAAAAAAAATAGTGGAAAAACTGGTGAAATTCAAAGTTTGTTAATAGTAATAAACCAACGTCAATTTCTTAGTTCTGAAAAATGTACTGTAGGAATATAAGATGTAACCCTTTGTGAAAGCTGACTGGAGTGTAGACCAGAAGTCTCTTGTACTATCTTTGCACTTTTTTCTGTAAATCTAAAATTATTCCAAAATAAAAAAGTTTATTAACTACTGAACACAGTGTGGGATTTCAGAATCAGATAGCTTTTAATGTTTTCCATATTCCTTTGATTCTTAAAGGAATTATTATAGAATCGGCCTAAAATGTAGCTTATTTTTATTTCGATCTATTATTTACTATATGTTCCCTAGTGATTAAGATGGCTTATTAATTTTTTTATTCCAAAGAATCCTATACAGTTTTTTTGCACATAATATATATGCAATAACAGGAGAATTAGAAGAATTTATCAAAAACAGCTGATTGGTTTTGTATTAAAATTTGTTTCTTAAAATTTCTGATGATTTCTTATTTAAAATTATCTTTATCATTAATAAATGGATAGCACTTTAGTACCTTCCCCCCCAAAAGTGTATGCAAAGCGCTATTATAGCACAGATGGTACTGTCCTATGAATGTCCCCTGCCGGTGAATGAGTTCCCTGAGGACAGAAAGAGATTGTATTCCTATTTATCCCTTCCCGCCATTCCCAGACTGAGCACAATGTCTGGCACCAATAGTAATCTGAATAGAGAAATCCTACTAAGCATATGATTCTTTCTTCTTGCCCCTAAGATGGCAGTTTCTTAGACAATGGAAACACGTTTGCATCGTGCAGTGCTGAGGTCACCCTAAGATCAGATGTATAAGAGCTGCACAAGGGACTTGACATATTTCTGGGAGTTAACTTTTCAAATGGTGTACTGTAAAATCCCAGTCAAGGTCAGACAAATGTAAGTAATCAGTGTGACTTTATCAGAAGTCAGAGGACACAAGTAGGAGGCAAAGGTCAACTAACAGGGCAAAAGTCAACTAATGTATTTCTCTGGGACAGGAGTTGTCTTTGGAAATAGTTCCTGTTGACTTAATAAATGCGAAAGAAATTGCTGAACACTGGTCATCCTTAGAACACTTTCCACTTTGACTTTACCCTTCCTCACTGCCTCCCCTGGCATTACCTGGGTGGGTCCAATTGTTTCCATGATGATTTTAATTAAAATAGTAGTGACTGTTGTAACAAATTACAATAGCAATTGTTTGTGGTATTGATGGTTACAGAAAATGAACAATTGAGCTTAATCCTAATACATCAAGTAGGAAAGATCGCAAAACATAAGTTTAGGGAATTGTTTTCTGTGAGTTTATAGGATAAGGAGGGTTGCTAAGAGTTGCTAATAGGAAGGTGCAGTAAGAGAATGACCACACACAGGCATGCTGGTTAGCGAGGCCTTGCACACCTATGCAGACTTCATAATTCAAATCAATGGTGTTTCTCCTGGCAGAAGTCAGAGGTGTAGCGTTTGAGGACCAAAACTGAAACAGGGAGCCAAGCAGAAGACTGTAAAGGTGAGGTCAAGAGGGCAGAAAGGCAGTGAACGTTTTTGGATTCTACTCAGAAGACCTACAAAGACGAACCTCCTTGAGTCCAGGTGATGCTGTGGATCGCTCCCCTCTCATTTGGAGTTTGTGCACCTCTTCCCTGCGGGCTTCACTGAGCATCCCTGGCTCTTCATTCTCAGTCTCTGCAGAGATTTCTCTTCCTCCTCTTCCTTAAGTCACCCTGAACTCAGCACAAGTCTGGCACCAATGATAATTTTGAAAAAATAACTACTGCTAAGTATATTAGTCTGTATTCTTATACCTCAGAGGGCATTGTCTTAGACCAGAGTTTCGAAGGGTAGCAGAAAATATGCCACTTTGACATAAAGATTATTTTGAACTAAAGGCACTTGAAAAACAGCAGATGCAAGAAGGACACTGTGACCTCCCCTTTTCTTTCTGAAAGCAGGAGATTAAACTCTCACATGGAAGATGCTCTCCCTATACAGGAGGAAAAGAACATTCTTATCACCTCCCCGGAGATGGGGAGTCAAGGCTGAGAGAAATCTGTACAAACAAACCTTATTAAAATAACCCTCATCTTCCTTTAGCCTCCCCATATATTTTAGTTAGTTTTTTGTAATTATTACTCCTTGTTCAACCTAGTATATAAGCACTTAGGCCTAGTCACTTTTTGGGTCTTTGTTTTCCCATGAAGGATCCCATGTACATGGAAAAGTAAAATTTGTATGCTTTTCTCCTGTTGATCTGTCTTATGTCAACCTAATTCTCAGCCCCAACCACAGACCCTAAGAGGATAGAAGCAAACTTTTGCCTCCCCTAAAGTTTCTTTTTTCATCCAACTCACTCTCCAGCATCATTATTGTGCTGATGACTCTCAGATCAGTCAACAATTCTCTTCTAAGAGAGATTCATAATTTTAGACTCATCTTTCTGTGTCTCTAGAAACTGAATGCACCAGGCTCCACACTTTTTACTAGAGCCAACTTCTATGTTCCCATAATGGTCATAATACATAATTAATTTCTGAACTCTTAAAAGCCAACATCTCCCTCTGCTACTCCATCTCTCTTAGCCTCTTCCCAGTCAGATTTCTGGAAAGAGTTGTCTACACCTGCCTCACTCACTTTACACTCACATCTTAGTTACCTGGCAACCATTTTGTGTCCCCACCACTCAGTGAAAACTGTTCTTCCCTAGTCATGAAAGACCAACTTGCCATGGACTCCAACATCGAGTTTTCAGTCCTTAGTTCAACTTCATCTTAGCAGCATTTGACACCAGTCGTGTAATTGTTTCTTCTCTTGTCCTTTTTGGCATTCTCATTGCCCTAATTTTCCTCCCATCCCTCTGGCCATCCCCACATGGCCTCCTTTGTCGATTGCTATCCACCCGTTACATATTGTTGCTCTCATGCATCCTTTGGCACTTGTATCTTCTCACCATCTGCCCAAATGAATAATAATGTTTCCCTGAAACATTCCATCCCCTTCTATGTCTTCATTTAGAATCTATATGCTGATTATTTCCAAGTGCAGCCCATTCCCCTCTCCTAAACTTCAGACCCATATAATCCTACCGTCTAACTCAGCATTCCTACTTATATGTCATACAGCAGCTCAAATATGACAAGCCCCAAACTGAACCCACCATCTTCTCCCCCATCTTTTCCCCCTGCTCCATCCCATCATTCAGGGAGTGGAAAAATTGTCCATCTAGTTGCTTCAGCCACAGTTCTAGAGTCATGCTGGATTCTTCCTTCTCCCACGATCATCACCTCTCGTTAAGCACAAGTCCTTTTGTCTCTACTTTCCACATATCCTTTGGATCCATCCTCTTATTTCATTCCCACTACTGCTTCCATCATTTCTTGCCTGCATAACTATAGCAGTTTCTTTGTTGTCTCTCTGCCTCCAGTCTTGCCCCCACTCCAATCTGTTATCTAGACTGGAGGCAGAAATCTTTTGAAAATGCCAATATGATCATTTCCCTTTCCCATTTAAACACCTTCTATGACTTTCCATTTCCCTTAGCATAAAGAACACAGTGCCTCCAAGAGTCTTTGGGCTATAGTCCCTCCCACCATTCCACCTAAACTTTCCCTGTTCACTTTCCTGTACCTTGCCTTGTAGGAAAATTCTAAAAAATTGTCTTCTAGTAAATTCTTTTAGTTTTTCTCAAATAAATCATGCTCACTCCTCCCAGGTCTTTAATAAGTTTCCTCTGTTACCCTCCAACACATTCCATTGCTTTAGTGGGCTGATTCCTCCTCATCTTCATGTTTCATCTTGGCTTTCCTTCTTTGGGACCCTTTTCCTGGTCCCCATGTGTGGGCAATGGGACCCTTCTATTTCTCATATTTTTTAGGTTAGCTTTCCACAGGCACAGATTCTGAGATAAGGATTCAAGTGTAAGCCATTTATTTGGGAGGTGATCCCAGGAAGCACCAGGTGGAGAGCAGAGAAATGAGAGATAGAAGAGAAGAAAGTCAATACACATGTTATCACACAGGCTATCACTGTGGGAAAATTGGTCAGTTCCCACTGGAGACCTTGGAAAGAAGCACAGAGCATTCTCCAGAGGAGTGGGGAAGCTGAGATATTTTCCACCATCTCCTGCATGTCACCTGCAGAGAACCACTCCCCGAAGCATCAATCCCCTGTGCTTCCTGCCTGCCTGGCGTGCAGGTGGAGCACCTTCCTCAACAAGATGGCCCGGGCTGAGCCACTGGGGCTCACAGCAGGAAACCATCAGCACATGGAATGGGGAGGACATGGGTGGGGCACCTACAGGGTCTGCTGTTATAGCACTTAACCACCATTTATTAGAAATGCCTTTTAACAGTCCACCTCTATAACGTAGGACTGCCTTATTTTACCAAAAAAGAATATATAGCAATGTATGGGAGAAGTCTAGTCTGGAAGTGGAATGGAGGGTGGGTTGAAGCAGATAAAGACAGCCAACAGGAAGATAAGCTGAGTGACAGACAGTTGAAATAAAAATACAGGAGTGAGTGAAGGTCTGATAGACAGTGATGACAGTGAGACTGGAGAATTGGACAAGACAGGAATCACAAAAGACATGATGGCAGGACATGGAGGATTGTATTTAGGGAAAGAAAGGGAGGGAAAAGTCAAAGATGAGTCTCAGATTTTGAGGTTAGATGGAGGGACTCATGTAGGAAACAGTGGAGCTTGGAATCTGGTTCCCATTGTAGTTCCTGCTAATTAGCCTTGTGCTCTTGGGGAAATCTCTAACACTTTAAGACCTCTGCTTTCCCATAAAGAGATTGGAATATAGTCTATTTAACATCTGGATGCCTTTAACATGCCATGATCCTGGGTTTCTAATAGCAATTGGAAATTCATATTACTAAATAGAGAGCTGAGCCAGTCTCACTGGGAAACTTGCTCCTGGTGCTGGTATAGGCCAGCAGTGCAGCGCATGGGTCCCATTACACACCTGCGCTTTAAAATCAGATGGGAAATGTGTCAAAAGCAATTACAACTAATACAAAAAGTGCCAAAGTTTGGAAATTATTTCCTTGATTAAAATTAGAGCTAATTTTAGCTATCACTATAACAACATTACTCTCTGCCCAACACCATGTTGATAAGAGCCAAGAATAGGTTCAAAGGAAGCAGAGACAAGAGACGGTACCTCACGTCACTCACAGAAAGGAGTTGGGCTGTCATGATGCCCGGTAAAAAATATTCTCCACTGAGAGATGGAAGTATAACCTTCCTGTCCTCCCCCACCCCAAAGGTCCTCACCAACAGACACACAGTAGTAGATGAGGAAGATTTCTGAAACTCAACTTTCCCCTCAGGCCCTGCCTCACACACATGAGGCTAACAAAGTCCAGGAAGCCATCTTGCCTGGACCCAAGATGGAGGCCACTGTACCTGGGTCAGGTGCTGCCCATCAAGGGCAGAGCTGGATGAGACACATGTGATTGTGAGAGGGCAGCATCCAGGTCTCAACAGACAACCCAAGTTCACACAGCATGAGTCAAGGACATCCCTGAGTTCAGGGCTGTGGGCCTGGCCCCAGGGCCACTTATGCAGTTATTTTGGGGAGTTGTGCTAACACCATGCAGAAAAGCTGTGGATCCTCCCCCATGTCTCACACCTGGGCCTTCCTTTAGGCTTGAGTGGATGGGAAAGGGCAGAACTGCCAGAGGTGAGAATAAAGACTAAGCAGTTTCCTCGCCTGCTGAGGCATTTCTTGAGATGTTCTTGCACATGAATAAAATGGTGATTACAAATAATTGCAGTGGTTTATCAGTTCACAACACTTGAGAGATTTTTGTCAAAATTTGGGCACACCCTTAAGAGACCATCACATTTGGGACCATTGTTTCTCATACATGTGGCTTTAGGAAAAGACTGAGACCCACTATGTCCACCATAATTTTCAAAAATTGGGTGGTTTTCTCCATCATAAATGAAGCTGATATTCAGGAATGGAAACTTACAGCTGATCACTGGGCCAAGAAATTATATTCTCTATGACAGAGAGAAAAAAGATGCTGCATCCGTCCATTTTCATCTTGTCCCATCATCTCTCTCCTCCCTCAATTTCGTCCGTTACCCACAACTACAGATGGATGGTTCTGAAGATTTTGCTGGCAAGCTCTCTGCAGCAGACACCATTGGAGCCTCACCTTTATCTATTAGGTCAGTGGTTCTCAAAAGTTGGTCCCTGGACCAAGAACATCAGCATCACCTGGGAACATGTTAGAGGGCAAACTCTTGGCCCCTCCCTAGAACTACTGAGTCAGACCCTCTGAGGAAGGGGTCCTGCAGTCTGTGTGTTAATGAGCCTTCCAGATGATTCCAATGCTCACTCAGGCACTCACCTTCCCATGACACCCACTGCTTTCTGCTGCAGGCACCTGGGACTCTGCCTGAGGGCTTGCTCTCGGGTGTGCTCAGCCCACAGATGTGCACAGTCCACAGAGCATAGATGTTGGTCAGGTCAAACTGCTGGGGAGTTACTGCCCTGGGGAGCAGCTCTCAACCAGTGACAGACAGGACTTGGAGAATAAACATCTGGCTTCCTCAAACATCAGATGAGACAACTCTGAAGCATGTTCTACCTAGTTTCTCAGAGGTCCCCATCAGGACTGAGCCCCAGATGCCCACACATGTAACCTTCTCATTAATGTACCTGTCCTGACTTCTCTCCCTGTCGTGTCTCACTTCCCCACTCCCCAACCTGTGCTTCCTGGGACCATCTCCCAAATAAGCTACTTGCTCCCACATCCATGTCTTAGTGTGTACTTCACACACTATATAAAACACTTTACTATGGAAGAAAAATAATACTGAGTGCCTTTTGGCTATGATCACATTTAATCCCCGCAAAGCCCTTTAAGGCAGGAACAATTAGACAGTGGGGTGATGTGCCCAAGCCACAGAGCCCTCAGTGGTGGAGCCAGAATCTCTGCCACCTTGTGAGCTGATGGAAAACACGTGCAAAAACAGTTTCACTTTGGAACTGGGCAGAGGAGATGAAGAGAAGATAATGGTGGGCTCTAATCAAGGAATGAGAAATCGGGAAGTCCTGACTTCTGAGCTCTGGCTGATCTAGACAGGTTGGGGATCCAAGGGTTTGATGATAATGTCAGGATCAAAGAACCTACCAGTCACTGCAACAGACCCAGGAAGGAATTAGACTTCCATGGAATGGGTTACTAAAAAGATTTCCTTTGCTTCTACTACCATTTATTTTCTCCCTGGAGTAAATCAGGATAATATAATGCTTGTGGTAAATATGCATCAGGCCCTTCACTGATGATTACTATGGGAAATTAAAGGGAAAGATGTTGTGAATCTTAAAAAAAGCATATATAATTAAAGACAACCTATATATGCAATAATGCATAATCTTTCAGGAGACTGAAATCAGAACAATATGTTATCTACGACTTTTCAATGATCCATCAACCAGAAACAACTCATCCAGAGCCCAAGTCGTCATTCAAACAACCAAACATTTTGAAAACCATTTGCATAATTGTTGGTCTTAATTATGAACATTTCTGGATCATCTAGGAAGAATCACATTTACTTCAGAAGAGTTTTCATTATGAAAGATGTTTAATGTGGTTTCATTTACAGTGTGTTATTAATCAGAAAGCCAGTTAACTGGAACTCCAAACCTCTGGCATTCAAGACGAGAAAAAGGTGAATATACACAGTTAATGGGAAGCATGGAAAATGAAGCCAATTCCATGATCTTTTCTTGGACTAGAATGTCCTTGTTATTTCCATGAGAATCCTTTCTAGCTAAATATAAATATTTCCCATTACAAACAGAAAAACATTCTTTGATTTTTGTAGTGGCTGAGAAATTGAAAATGTTTATAGCTTACAGAAGAGTCCTTCTAGCTACTGCTTCTGAAACATCTGAAAGAAAAAAAAAACAGGCATTGAAGGGAATTTTTGTTTCCTTTCAATCAGTCTAAATTATCTTAGAAGACAACTGAAAGATGAAATAAGCCCAACATCAAAAAATAAAATAGATGAGGATTTTGTGTTGCTTTACTAAAGGGAATTTCAAATTATGCCACTGAAGTCCTGATCTATGTTTTTAGTACTGATCATGCATTTTCAAAATTTGGAATTTTGCTTTAGAGTGAAGAAATTCAGTTTTGTATGGAGTTCTGGATTTTCTTTTCCTTCACATGTCTTTTAGTTCATCTTTAATTTGTATGACAACCTATCTGCCTCACTTCCCATGGGGGGTGGGGGTATGGGCAATCTTAGCAACTAATACATTGTATTAAAAGTCAAGAAGAGAAAAGAAAAATGTCAAAAAAAAAAAGGCTTTTACACTGCAATAAATTAGACAGCTAGGGCAATTACACTCTGACAGACCAAAATCCCTGAAGTGGATACCTTGTCATCATTTGCAAAGCTGCAAATGGAATTGGTGAGCCTTTGGCAAAGAATTTTGAGGTTTCTTTTAAATAAGGGGGTGGGGGGAGGAAAGTGTGATAAGAATCAAGCAGGTGTAATCACTTCTGTTTTGAGAAAGATGTGGATGTCTGACTGTAGCTATTGAGCAGGTAAGCAGACAACTAGCAGGACTCTCATTGCCTGCTTGCTTCGTGAGGCCAAAGAGCTTGACATATCACAGTATCATCTCGTTTCATCCCTGCAGTAGCCTGTGAGTTCAATCTGCTTTTCACTGACAAGAAAATGGAGACCTATGGGTCTGCCTTCCCGCTACCAGCACCTGTCTTTATTTGCCTGCCTGCTTCCTCCGGCCACCAGAGCTTGCTCTGCCCACATATGACAGGCTGGAAATGCTGGATAATTAGCAATGGCCAGGAGCCACCATTAAACCAATGACTGGGGAGGGTGGTGGATAAATACCCCAGCTCCTTCTCCTCTCAGGTGGGATAGTGCTGAGGTGTGGGCTCAGCTGGCTCTCACATTTGTCCAGCAGAATCAAGCTTTCATTCACTCGAGTAGTGACTTGCTTGATAGTGACATTCCATTGGCTGCCTTCCCTCCCCAGTCTTCTCCCGACTCTCCTACCAGTGCTTCCCATCATCGCCTCCCAAATAAACAGCATGTACTCTAATCTGTGTCCCAGAGTTGGCTTCTGGGGAAACTGGACCTAAGATAATGCTCTCCTCTTCCTATAAGAAGCAGGGGCATGTTCTAGCAGACAGAAAAATAGCCATCCCCTGCAACAGCAGCACGGGAGCTCTAAACAATTGTCCTTCTTCCTTCCCTCCACAAGGGTCTGTCAGGGTAGAGCCCAGCACTCCTTCTTCCTACCTGAGTGTTTTTTCCAAGGCTGCCGTGTTCAAGTCTTTAAACTCATTGCAGCTGTGAAAGCAGAGATTGCCTCTCACCTTGGTCTGGAAGAGAAATGATGCAGAGATAGACTTATGCAAGGGGAAGAAGAAAAGAAGAGAATAAAAATGGATTAGCTTGGGGACCCTGACAATTCTCTAGCCCATCTCCCTATGCTGTGGATGCCAGAGTGAAAACTTGCTGGGGGCAGGATGGGGATGGTTGAGGGGCAGAACCTCCTTTCTTATTTCTGTGAAAGCAGCTTCCCCCATATGCCCTGAAAACTGTGATTGACATATGACTGCTGCTGACTGTTTTTCTCAAGCTGTGCCCATGCTAAGATGTGGTTCTAAACCAAGTGCTGCTATTAGACCTAGAGAACCTCATGTTCACACCCTGGACACTGCGCAGGTGTCAGTGTGGCAGCTGGTCCTCTTTGATCTGAATTTCAGTTGAAGTACTGAATGCTGGAATGCTGTAGTACAGGGCAGCGGGAAGAAGCCAGTGTGGATCCAGGAATAATTCAGGAAGAGGAGTTCCAGAGCATGTGGTGGGGAGTCACACAGGGATTTTGGATTTTTTTCTCTTTTACCTTAAGACAGACCTTGAGACTCAGCTGAGAGCAGAAATGGGTACAGCGAGTGAACTAGAAACGTGAATCTAAGCATGGTTTCAAAGCCATAAATCTCGGGTTGGCAGCTTGTCAAAGGGGATGCTTTAAGGGAATACCTGTTCTTCGGTGGTGCCTGGAGCACGTGCAGGAGAGCGGGGAGGAGGTTTCACCTCCCAGGTATAGTCTGGGGTCTAGATGAGTGTAGCTCATCTAGAAAGAAGAAAGTCCTGAAAAACAACACTTGGTAGACACAGCCTTACTTGATTTGTTCCATTCTTGGGATTAGGCAGTAAAACATTTTGCTTCTTAAAGTTTGTGATTTTTTTAAAATAAATGAGAAAACTTGTTTATTACTGAAAACTCAGGGAGGTTGTAGATTATAAATTACAAAGCATCAATAGTTCTTGTTCCCAGAAATCACCACTATGAACAATTTAGTGCTATCCACAGCATAGGGAGATGGGCTATAGAATTGTCAGGGTCTCCAAGCTAATCCATTCTTATTCTCTTCTTTTCTTCTTCCCCTTGCATAAGTCTATCTTTGCATCATTTCTCTTCCAGACCAAGGTGAGAGGTGCTCTCTACTTTCACAGCTGCAATGAGTTTAAAGACTTGAACATGGCAGCCTTGGGAAAATGCTCGAGTAGGAAGCAGGAGTGCTGGGCTCTAGCCCGACAGGAGTAGACAGGGGTTGGTGTTACTAACAGGGGGCATAGCACTTATGTGACAGAGTGTGTTTTTCAAACACGGCCACGACAGTATCTCCTATTGCTCATGCTTTTTCTCCAATGTGACTTTGACACTCACCCCATCAAGAGGTGGGGTCTATATCCCACCTCCCTAGAAACTGGGAGGGCTTTTGTGATTATTTTGGCCATTGGGGTATGGCAGAGTGATATTATGTGACTTCTGAGGCTACGTCATTAAAAGGAGACCAGCTTCCACCTTGCTGCTGAAATACTCGTCTGTGGAGCCCTGAGATGCCATGTAAGCAGTCTGACTGTCCTGAGGCCACCATGCTGGAAGGGAGCCCAAATCATCCTGCGTGGAGAGACCACATGCAACAGCCTGAAACTACATGAACAGAGAGAGAGAGAGAGATGTCCAGCCAGCCCTCAGCTGCTCCAGTCCCCAGTGTCCCCCAATCTCTTCCAGCTCCAGCCACTGACTGAGACCCTGAGGCAGAGTCATCCACACAGCCCTTCCCAAATTCCAGACCCACAGAAACCATGAGAAAGAATAAAATGATTGTTGTTGTTTTAAGCCACTAAGTTTAGGGGTGATAAGTTAGCAGCAATTGGAACTATGTGGGAGCTTGTGGAGAGATGTGGGGGGTCCTGATGCCACTCCTGCTCCATCAGCGGGCCCGTGAAACCAACCCACCCGCCTTCTTTGGAGAAGCAGTTTGAAAGAGTTGAGCTGCCTTGGAAGAGGTGAGCTGATGGACAATGGGCTAACTGTGGGTATATGGCCTGGCGCTGATGGTCTTGACTGTTTTTTAGTAATTCCAGCACTCTTCAAATGTAAAAAGAGGCTTGAGCCAAATGCAGAGTAGATCTTTGTATATCTTGGCATAAGGATCTATACTTCCATATATAGCAACCAGAAGTGATGGGTACGGGTCAGGGAAATTCATCAGCGGAATGATGGGAATAATGGATTTTGAGAAGGATGCTGTAATGAGTGTTACGTGGGACCTTCCAAGGATGGCTGGAGGCTGTTCATTTGATTTAAAAGGATCAAACCTTCCCATTGTGTGAGTTTGGTGCCTCACCCACTCTAGAATTTCTGTAAAGATTTGTGCTGCAGAGGAGATTTGAAATAACATGCTGATTTTTGTTAAATCATAAAACAATTCTTGTTAGCTTTTGGAAATTCCTGAAAATATACAAAAATGAATGAGAAACAAAACACCATTAATAGTCCCACAACCCACTCTTACCACTTTCATGCATTTTCTTCTGGCATCCTTCCACGTTTATACATACGTTGATACATGTCTGTTTAGAGCAATGAATGCTCTCTAAATATTTATAAAGAAAAATAAACACTTGTACAACACGAGACCTAACACATGGAGCATAGTGCTGAATATTTATGAATATACACATAAATATGATTTCTTATCTTTCATGTAAATAGTTTCATAAAATAAGGGTCATAATGTCTGCACAAGTTATGATTTTGCTTTTTCTCACTTTACATTATATCATGAGCATCTATATGGAGTGAGATCATGGAAGTACAGAGAATGGAAACTCAGATTCTCTCATCTCCGACTTGAATTTGGCTCAGGTCCCCATGTCCTTTACTTATTGTATGAATCATGGGACAGGACAGGTTTCTAACAGGTTCCATAACCCAGGGTGTTCCACGTTAGCCACCTCTGTTGTGTGGGAAACTACCTTGTTGCAATGGTAGCCTGCAAGTAACTTCCAGGCAGCTATCCCAGAGGTCATGAAACAGAATGGATTTTAAAAAGTACAGTGAGAATCAAGAGGAAAGAGATGGGGTCAGCCATGTGCTTCAGATGGCATACCAGCAGGCTGGAAGGACCCCACTACCTGAATCCTTTGTTTGCAATGTCTGCAGAAGCACCCCTTTCCCACTAATGGGGTGGTGATGATGGCCAGAGTTGCAAGCTCAGAAAATGAGAGGTCCCTGAACCTGACACCCAGTGACTCCATCTGAGAGACGCTGGGCAAGTGCACCTGACCAGCAGCTGTAGCTCGCAACAACTGTAGCTGCGACCAGCCCTGGCTTCTTTCTGTGTATTTTGGGTGAGGAACACATGGGGCCAGAATGGCTATCGTCAGCGGGCAGCCGGTTTCAGGTCTCGTGAATGTTGAGTGCCGCGGGCCCTCCCACCCCTTCCTATCCACGTTCAGCAGTACACACATATTCAACTCAATTCATCAGAATCTTCATGACTTGTGGATCACCTGCTTCTGCACTTAGATTTCTCCGTCCTTCTTATTTGCTTGTTTCTCTTATTATAAGGCAGAATTGAATATTCTTGAATTATACAGCAGGAGAATGGCCGACTTGTGGAGATCATTCACAGAGAAGTCAGATCTGAGCGGACAAAGGTTGGAGTCTCTTTCACCTCCTCAGAGGACTTCCCCATAGGAGAGTAAAAGTGTGCAGAGATGTCAGCAGTGCTGCTACCAATTATGAGGAGGCAGATCCTGGGCCACAAATCTCTGCGAACTTGTGAGGCAAAGGCAAGAAAAGAGTCACTTCGGGAATTATTGATTTTTTTTTAAAGCTTGGTAATAGTGATGTTTATTATTTTTAAAGCATTGCTGATGACATTTAGTTACAAAAACAAGCTCATTGAACCCCGGTCTTAAAGAAAGTGTGGACCAACTTGTCTAGCAAATCCCCATTCTGGGGGCTGCCCCCAGTTTCCAGTGCATCCACACTGAGCTTGCCCAGCCTTTGATGCGTGTGTCTTTTAGAGATGAGCAACTGGTCCTGATAGAAGAAGACCTGAATCCAAACTTTCTTCTGCATTTGAACCTTACCTTTTCATAGTTAAAATGGATAAGCAAAAGGAAATGTCAAGCAACTCTTCTCCTATGATTTTTCATCTTCATTTTCCCTGGTGGGTCCTGGTTTCAGTTAGGACAAAAACTTAAAGGCCGAGGAATCATGAGTTACCTGCAGGATATGTTCAGATTAAAGTTTAACTCAAAATTCAAGAGGCCTGGGTAATGAGAACGTCATCAAAGCAGTCGTCACCCATCAAGGATCATCCAAAAAAAGCCAACTGCTTAAGAGTGGGAGCTGGTGTCAAGGTTTGTAGACTCGCAGAATGTGAAATCTGTGCCTCATCCCCCACTCAGAGCAGGTCCAGGAAGGAGGAGGTTGAAGGAGAGACCTGCTGACGATGTGTGTGTAGACCTGGAGGCTCGTGGAGACGTGCAGCTCTGCAGTGGAGATTTTTGCTGACACCAGGAAGCAGCCAGTTCAGCTTCTGTCCCTGTGGTACTAGGAGGAATGCTGCTGCATGTTGGCACCACAGCCATGCTGGTGAGCCCAACCCCAGTGTGAATCCCAAGCATCTGTGGATCTCCGTTTCATTAGCAGTGAACAATAAGTACAATTCTAACAGAAATTATTGAACTTGTCTCAAATTCAATATTACCATGTTGGCTCTAGTCCAAACACTAGCAGAAAAAGCACCCATAAGTCAGACACCACAATCACATTTTTGATATTTTAGAAGAGAGCTGGATTGGATTTGCTTGAGTGAGACAGCTTGTTGAATAATTTAAGGGGACAGCATAAGGGACATTGGAAAACAACCATCTTTCAGGCACTGGAGGTGGACCGTTTACAGACAATTGGCTCTTTACAGATGGTCCTTACTTGTGGGCTGCCGTGTGATGGATGGAGACCTAGTAACTGTGTATTACCTGAGAGCAGTGAACTGCATTGTCTGAAATAAATTCCATAATCAAACTTTCCACTGGATTAAACCAAATGCAATGATTCAAAAGTAGAGGCTTCTTTTAGATATTAGAATTCAAGAATCTGCCTTTTTGGAGTGTCCTGGCATTCAATGGCATCACTCCATTTACCCTTATACCCACCTCAGAATCTAGGCCATAATTTAGAAGATGTGTGTCTTAGACTGGGTGCCCCAGAAGCAGACTTTGAGACAACGAGGAGGGCACATGTGCTTTATGTGGGAGGCAATCCCAGGAAGCCTGGGAGGGGTGGGGAAGAGACAGGGAAAGGCAGGCAGCATCATGTAGAGTCATTGCTGTGGCCACCTAGCTCAATCCCATTAGGGAAGATGGTGCAGGACATGGGCTGTTTCACTGATGGGTGAGGAGGCTAGAGTGCTCTTCTGTCAGTGCCAGCCCTCATCACCTGAGACCGCCTCATTGCCGTTGGCATCAATATGTGGCATTCCACGTCCATCCTAGACAGGATTTTTAGTGGAACGAAAGAAGGGAGGCCATAAATGACTTTTATTATTCCTCTGCCTCTGTTTCCACAGCTGTATAATAACACCTAGACCATAGGGCTGCTTTGGGGCTGCATTAATATTTTTAGTATTTTGAGATGCTCTTTTCCCAAAAGTTTCCCCAGTGGTGGGAAGGACAGAAGATACATACAATCAAAGATCGATTCAAAGCTTGTAATGATTTCCTTGCACCAGAAAAATAAGTTCAAACCAAAAAATGATGCCTAACTGGGGTAAATATCCATCCTGTATTGTTAAAGTCTGAAATCAATTGCACAGCAGAGGATGGGGTTTGCAGGTGTGGAGGTGTCTTTGGATTTGAGCGACCATGAGCTTAACATAGGCTGCTCGGCAGCTGCTGACGTGACAGCACATTTTAGGAGGGAAGACGATCCTATCCGGGAAAGTAGTTGTCCAGATGGGCTTCTCTTGCTCAGGCAGTATTGAAAGTTGTGGGGGGAGGTTTGCACCTTTTGAGAGACAAGTTAACCAAGGAAGCTAGTGAACAATCTAAGAAATAGTTCACATAAAGAGCAACAAAGGAAACAAAACATTTTTCTTCGAAAGAAAATATTCATGGGAGTTATGAAAAATTCTGTAATTGGAAGGGCTGTCATGTACAAAAGGGTGTCAACCGGCCCTGTGCCACTTCAGAAAGCAAAGCAGGGCAAACTGGTAACACACAGGTGAACAGGGCCCCAGGTGTGGACTTAGCATAAAAGGGCACTCTAACTACAGGACCGCCTGACAAGGAATGGGGTTCCTGAACTTTCTGAAGCCCTTGCTTCTGACACTGCTGCAAACCAATGCAGAAGTTTAAAAGTTGGGAGCTCAGAGAAGCTGGTTCTTTACCTCGTTGTCGTTGTTGTTTCGTTTCGAGGAGGAAGGTGGGGAAATTAGTGGCAATCTCTGCGGACAGAAACAGCGATTTCCCTGAGAGATATCCCCTGTGCTTAGTATTGCTACTTCACACTCGTTCTCAGTCTCTGCGGAGGAGAATGGCTGTTCTGTTATGTGGTCCATCGCATGCCCATCACGACAGTATGAGACTGGAGGGTGTCACCGCCGACTCAGAGCTACTTCACTGAAACGGGAATGGCTTGGTGTTGCTACTGTGCTACGGGGTCTCCTTCGTAATTTGCTCCCGGCAGCTGCCTGTAAAGCACTGTCCGTGCTCTCTTATCCTAGGTCCCCAGGAGTTCTGGAAGGTGGCCTGCATGGAAAGCAACTGGAAGCAGTGTCTTAGTTCCTCCTCTGACAAAGCAACAGACTGCAACCTGCCAATTCTCTTACTTAGCCCTTGGAATCCAACAGCCGTCCCTGGGGGTCACGGGGGGGGGGGGGTCACGACACAAGTGACCACGCGGAGCTCAGACAACACAGCAGATTGTGGCAGGCGAGTGTTCACAGAAGTAACGTGGTCGAGGCACCTCAGCTTTCACCAATTTGAGCCAAATGACTTTTTAATTCTTAGAGAGAGGTGGGCTGAGGACAAAGTACAATTACACGGACACCAGAGCTACAGGGTGCTGGGTGTGGGGATGAGGAGCCGGAGTGTGTAAAGGGCTGGAGATGGGGGCAGAATGTTCTAGGCCTCTCTTTGAGGGATCTGCTTTGTGAGAGATTTTGAGGCAAGAGAAAACATGAAGGAAAAGAAAATTGTTCAGCATGATGGAGGCATGGATGGGAAGGGCAGGCCAATGAGAGATGGGGCAGGAGAAGTAAGGGAGCCAGACCTCGGAGGTCCTCATCACACTTCAAGGAGTCAGACGGCGTGGACATGAAGACATTGGGATGGATGTTCTCTGTCGCTCAGGCTTGAAGGATTTGCTCTGTCCCCTCTTCCTTGGCCCAAGTGAGAATTTTGACGTAAGAGTTGAGGATCTTTCATTTTTGTTTTTCTAGGGTGAGTGATTCACGTCTCTGTAGGCTCTGTGTGTACGTGCACGTGTGTGTATGTATGTGTGTGTTGAGGGTGGGCAGGTAATGGGGATACCCTTGGGATAGAAGTAAAATAAATAAATCGGGGGGTTAGGAGAGAGTACACCTATGTCACCCCATCACATTTTTTTCACCCTGGTAATTCTTTTTGTCTCCACAAAAGAAACTCTCTTTGCAATCTCAAAAGGCTGCCACCATGAAGATGGCAAAGGCCCTCTGTCCCAACCTTTTTGCTG
Source organism: Tapirus indicus (assembly GCA_031878705.1). NCBI lineage: Eukaryota > Metazoa > Chordata > Mammalia > Perissodactyla > Tapiridae > Tapirus > Tapirus indicus. The sequence goes on along the minus strand of CM062929.1, from coordinate 88,448,134 downwards.
AGGGTTACTGGGAACAAAGAAGGCAGCGAGCGTGAGTGAGTATCAGCTTCTGGCTCCCTAAGGGCCAGACAAGAGAGGCTGGGCAGTGGTGGGCTGCTCACCTCCCTTGCTGGGTCTGGGTATGCACTGGAGGTCACGGAGGCCCTGCAGAGGCATCACCTCTTGAGGGATTAGAGGCTGACTGCACTGTCTCATCTGCCCAGGGAAAGTGTCCCAGCCTTCCGAGAAGAGAAACTTTCAGAGAAAATGCCCTAGTGATGGGTCTTCATGGGTGTGACAGGGAACAAACCAGGATTTCTGGGTCCCAGTCAGCTAAAGTATTTCCCACAACCCTCGACATCCCACAGGTGACCTGACAACAGTCACTGAGCCAAGAACTACCAGGGCCTGGCTGAGTGCCTTCTGCCCCTGGTGAAGTGGTTCCAAAGAGGGTAACTCCAGTGGGAAGAGGTGGTTGAGCTGCCTCCTTGAGCCGGGCTTCCACTGCAAGTAAAAGACAGTCTTACACTGGGGCTCAGCACTCTGACTCCCAGTCCATCTCCCCCACCCCCCAGGAAGCAGCCTGGATTTTTAAATGCTTTTTTTAAACTGTGAAATGTTCAATACATACAACCACAATGTGTACATATGTGTTGTAAAGCATAGAAATAAAATAAAAACCACATGCCCAACATCCAGTTTAAGAAAGAGATCGTTAGCCCCCAGATGTTCTGCCTGGACCTGATCCCTGCCTCCCACTCGCTGCCCTGAAGTTAGTTGTCCCTTCTCCCATCAGTGGACCTTTGGGTTGTCTCCAGGCCTTTTGCCCTTAGAACAATGCTGCTGTAAACATTCTCGAACACATGTCCTGATGCACATGGACAGAAGCTTCACCAGCGTAGATGATGAGGGCTGAAATGGCCCAATGGCAGGGTATGTACAGCCTTACTTTACCAGATAATGTCAAATCATCATAATTTCTACTTTAACCATCAATTCGTAACTGTTCCACGCCTCTCCACAGCCCTGCCAAACACTGGGTGTGATCAAATATCTTAACTTTGCCAACTAGCATGTGTGCAATAAAATTTATTCTTGTATTTCTCTGGTAACTAACAAGATTGAATATTTTTAATGTTTCTTGGCCATCTGTGTTTCCTCATCTGTGAAATGCTAATCTGTATCTTTGCCATGTCTCCCCTTGGGGCTGCTTTCTCATTTTATTATTGATCTGGGAATCTCTCTCTCCCCCTCTCCCCCAATCCATTGCCATTTCTTTGTGTGGCACTTTTCTCATTTTCTTTGTGAGGTCTCTTGGTTTTAATGAAGTTGAATGCTTCACTATTTTCCTGTGGTTTGTGTTTTTGTATTTTGTTGAGGAAATCCTTCCTGACCCTGAAGTCCCAAGGATATGCTCATATATGTATTTCTAAAAAGAGTAACATTTTCCTTTATGGTTGAGTCTTTACTCCATTAAGATGCCTGGTGGGAGGCAGATGTACATGCTCGTTCTCCGTATGGATAAGCACTTGTCCCAGACTGTTGAATTTGAATGTATGCATGAGTCTTAGCTCTCCATTCTGTTTCCCTGGTTGGTTTCTCCCTCTCTACACTGAAATTGTATTCTAATTACTATGGCTTTAAAATACTTTGGTATTTGGAAAGGCAACTGTCTCCACTTTGTTCTCTGTCTTCAAGGAATGGTTCCCAATACTTGTAGCTGTTAAAGCAGAAGGTCTAGGCTTCCTGTGAAAAACAGACTTCCACATAGCTGATGGCTTTAGCACCTGTTTATTTCTTGAAACTCCTGATCTCATCTCATTTCTGGCATCAGAGTATTTCTGTTACTTTTTTTCAAGAGCTGCCATGCATTTAAAAGTATGTTTTAAAATATTTTTCCAGCATTTTTGCACATTTTATTGTGGACGGTTTTAGTCCACCATTGGCAGAATCCTCAACAGATTCTTAAGTCCACACCACCAGCAAACAAGAAACGTCCTTGGAGAATCCTCTGGGAGCAATACAGTTGATTCTGCTTCTCTTGTACGGGGCCTGGTAACACATGGTATGATACATGTTTAATGGGTTTCTTGTTGGCTCTAATAGTGCAGTGAAATTTTAAGGTGCTTGGAGATAATCCTGGACATTTCAGCCAAGAACCCTTGGCTCTTCTTTTTCTCACCTCCTCTAACTCAGGGTCAGCCCAAGCTTGAAGGAAGGTAGAAGATTCTCCCAGTACTAAGTGAGAGCTCCTTGGGGGCACTGCCTTAGGGAGAAGAAACGGTTGGGCTCCCCATTGTGGTTGGTCATACCTTCCTCAGAAGCATGTCCACTCGAGTCCCAAATTGCCTAGACCCCATCTTGGAATGTAGTCTCAGCAATCTGCATACGGATCTGACCAAAGGTGGCGTGACCCATATTGTTGTTGAGATCTGATCTCCAATGACCACTGAATGCAAATGGGACAACACACCCACTCTCTAGTGACCCCTTGCAGTGTCCTCAGGATCAGGGAACATGTACTGTGGTCAGCTTGTAACTCAAGAGGCACCTCAAACACATGCTCTTGGAACTGGTCCACAATGCCCAGAACTTCCAAATTTTGAATATGACACCAAGCCTCATGCTCAGATCAATCCTGGTTGATCTTTGCTTTGATCCCATTGTCCTTTTCTAGACATTGAGCTGGTTTCCACATATGTAATGAAGGCCTTGACAGGGCCATCAAGTGCTCAGACAGGTCTACAGTGGACAGTCTGCCAAGGCTCTGAACATCTGCTCATAGGCCTCACTCCAGACTCCTTGACACCCTGAGAACTAGCTGTCTGTGGGCTTTCTCCACCTTCTTGAAAGCTTTTATTAGAAAAGTTGCTTTAAATAGTTGTGTGGCTTACCGACCTGGAAACATTTCTCTGCAACTCCTATAAAATTCCCTAAGACACTTTAAATTTCCTTACAATTGATGGATTGGGGCCAGTTAATGATAATGGGCATGACTTGTCCTGTGGTCTTTCTCTTCTTTGTTGGAAGTACTCAGGCTTCCAAATGAAACCCTGCTATTAAGGTGTTATGAGGTTAGAAATCTAAGAATACTCTTCTGAAAATCTGTAGAAACCCCTAAGGCATTTTTGAGTTTCTTACCATTGGTGGCTTGAGGCCATTGTTGACAGTGGATATAATTTCAGGGTCAACCCTCTCGCCAGGCTGGGACCCTGTGTGTCCACTATATTCGCAGGGGTTCAGGAGAATTGACATGAGTCCAACGACAACTTTAAACTATTCTCTTTGGGGGACCAGATGTCCAAAGAACCTTGCTTTTATTCTTCTGGTACGCTGAAAATAATTATCTCATCTAAGTAAACAAATGCTGCTATATATTTCATATCCTCATTAACCTTTACTCTTGCCTCAAGCCCTCTTTATAAATTGCTGAAACCCAACAGGGAAATGAAAGCAGTTTGTGTCTTTGTTCTCATCAGCCCAGGGCAGTTGTCAAGTTCTCCACCTACTACTGACTCCTGACTCATTAGCTACCAATCTGAGCTACTGACTCCTTAGCAACAGTCCAAGGTCTCCTGAATTCAAGCTGAAATGTACTAATCTACTTTAGCACATGTCAGAGTAGGAAGTCTATACTGGCCAAATTCCTTGTGGCCCTTGAAAATGGAAGGTCAGACATTTTTAAGTGCTGTAGGATTTAGATATCATGCTCTTAATCAGCAGTTTTTCAGTGTGCCCTTGCAATCCTTGATTTCAGACAATGCGCTCCTCTTAGACTTCTCTGCAGAAGGCTCTCAACGTTCTCCTCTATCCTGCATTGCTCAGTCTGAAGGCAACTTACATCCTACCCCCGAAACGTCCTTCTCCATTTTTCTTCCCAGTATTCATTAATGAGGAGTCATCAAAATAAAAACTCCCAGACTCTGTTTGCAGAGGATGGTTCCACATGCTATCCCAGGAGAGAAATGACAGTGTGCCTTTGTTCAGTCTCTATCTCTATATAGTATCTATAAATGGAAGGCAAATATAAACAGCATCTAAATATTCAAGTCTGTATGCTGTTCACCATGTGAGGCCAGCACTTGAAAAAGATCCCTAGAGACAAATCCAAGGCTTCCATCCGGAAACCTCGGAGTCTTCTCATTTACAACCCTCCCCGGCCTGGGGATTTCCCATTGTGCTCTCCTCTCTTCTATTCTTGGAGCAGATGCTGCTGGTGCCCTGCTCATATCCCCTCAACACTTATTCATGCATGGTGCTCCATGCCATAAGCTCCCGCTTCTCCTGGCCAAGGAGTCGTGTTCAGTTCGTATGCAGAGCAGGCCAAAAGTGATAAGAGGTTAATGCCCCTGGAAGAAGATTTCGATCAATGATAAGTGGAAGTTGGTGGATAAACGCCCCAGCTTCCCTACCCTCAGATGAGATGACTCTGAGGCATGTTCTACCCAGTCTTCCAGATGTCTCCACTAGATGAAGGCCCAGTTCTCCACAGGTAGCCTGCTTACTAATGCATGCCATATGGCTGCCTTCCCTTCCATACCACACTTCCTGTCCCCTAGCAGTGCTTGTTGGTATCATCTCAAATGAAGGCTCCTCACACTCAAATATTTGTTTCAGGGTCTGTTTCTGGAGCTACCAACCTAAGACAACAACTGAGGAGGTGGAAGTTGTCTCAGTCAGCTCTGACACTCCCGGGCTTCTGTTTCCGCGCCCATCCTATCGCTATCTTCCTCCCTGCCGTCCCCCACTCTCCCTGAGAAACAACCATACAGACACAGTTTGGGTGGGTTTTGGTCTGTAAGCCAGAACACCCCAGCCCATCCTGCCTCTATCTCAGATAGTGGCTCAGCTTTCTGTCATAATTGACAGGAAGTCACTGTCACTTGTGACCCATTCTCTAGTACCCTGAGTTCCAGCCCTTTCTATTTTCACAGGCGCTCCACTTGGGGACCCACCTGATCCTATGGGAAAAATAAAGTACTGTTAGGCAGCTTGACATGAACCTATGGTGATAGGGCTCAGGGAAAATGTTCTCCTGCAACATTCCCACGCTCTTTTAGGAATGCAAGATACTTGCATTCTCTTCTTCATGATAATAGACCAAGGTGGATCCCTGTTTTGAGGTTACTGAGATCCCTTTAGCTCAGCTGTTGATTCTTAAAGGGCTTTGCAGTAGCCATAATAATAACCCTCCAAAGATGTCCAGCCACTAGTCCCCGGGTCCTGTAAATATGTTATATTGCATGGCAAAGGGGAACTAAGGTAGCAGATGGAATTAAGATTGCTAAAAATATGGAGATCATGCTGGATCATCCAGGTGAGCCCAGTGTAATCACAAGAGTCCTTAAATGTAGAAAAGAAAGGAAGAAAAGGAGGTCAGAGTGATGCAATGTGAGAACTCAACCCATTGTTGCCGGCTTTGAAGATGGAGAAAAAGGGCCACAAGCCAAGAAATGTAGGATGCCACTAGAGGCTGGAAATGCCAGGGAAAGGATTCTCCCCTGGAGCCTTTAGAAAGGAAGGCAGAACTGTAGACACCCTGATTTTAGCCCACCGAGACCCATTTTGCATTTCTGAACTACAAACCTGCAATCTGCGTTGTGTTAAGACATGAAGTTTGTGGCAATTTGTTTCAGCAGCCATAGGCAACAAATACAGAGTTGCTAAGGAGTTCTCCCTCGCTGCTGTCCTAGGGTTCCAGAAGTGTCCGTCGCAACTCCCATCTGACTTGCTGTCTCCACATCAGCACTGTCTGCTTGGATTTGGCTAGTCTTGCCACTCTGCCTCCTTTGAAGATTTGTTCTTCTTGCTCTTTCTGTGGACACTTGGTTTCTTTTTCTGCCTGCTTATTTGACTAGCTTTAAATACAGAAAGAATGTGGCAGAGCATGGTCAGATTTTTCCCTCTTCCCAAGACTGAGGGTTTAGATTCAGACTAGCCCTAGATTCTACCTGGTCTCAGTGGTGCTGGTGTGCGTCTCCTCATTTAAACTATCCTTTGGCCAGTGCTTTCTCTGCAAAGATCTTCGTCTTCAGTACATCTACTTTGGCTAGACATCTTTTCTCCAGGATTCTGGTGAGAAAAGGACTCCCTAATTGCCCCAAAACAATTTGCTTGGCTGGTGCTGATACCCAAGTCTCTGGACCTGTCAGTTATTCCAGCAACCTGAATCCAGTCATGGCCACGTGAGCTCTGTCCTCAACACACGTCCCTCACATGACTCTAACAACAGCACATCCTGGTGATGAGTTACAGTCGCAAGGCTAATTGGAAAAGCCCTAACTCGGAACAGGGCTCTTCTGAACGTGTTAGATCAGGCCTCCTTCCTCTGGGAATGGAGCCATTACTTGTCAAAGGGCTGTATCAGGGAACGGAGGTGGTGAGGACTGGAGAGAAGGGACCTTCAAAGATAACGTTCCAGTCCCCCACTTTTCATTTCAGGGTGTAAGGGAGGCAAAATTTTACTTTCACCCTCTTAAAGTTTTTTGGCTAGGCCTGAGAATTAAAATGATTAAACAGATTAATAGGAGAAAAGCACACAAATTTATGTAAGTTTTATGTGACACAGGAACCTTCATAAGGAATGAAGACCCAAAGAAATGGCAAAATCTGAATGCTTTTATAGTAGGTTGCGCAAAGAGAGGCAATTGTGGAAAAGTAACTAAACTCTGCTGGGGAGGCTAAAAGAAGATAAGAATTATTTTAACAAGGCCTCTTTGTATAGCATTCTCTCAGTCTCAACTTCTCATCCTGATAATAACAATGTTATTTTCCTTCTGATACAAGGAGGGCACCTTTCACATGGGAGTTTTTAATCTGTTTTCAAGAAAAAAAGGGGAGATTAGAAGGCCATTCTTGCATCTGCTGTTTTTTAAGTGCCTGTAACTCAAAATAATCCTTATGCCAAAGTGGCATATTTTGAGATAGTTTATTCTGCCACCCTTCAAGGGCCTCATTTTAGGGTCAATAGCCTACTTTATTTCATATAAAATTCCATCCAGCTCCAAACTAAACGTGACTTCAACATTTTAATCTGATCTTGAAGTCTCCCATTGTCTCTGAGACCTAACCACAGCTGGTGGCTTCTCCTACAGGTATGGATGTCCACTCCATGTCCCCAGGCACCGCTCTTCCAACAATCCTGGCAAGGTGATCAATTTCAAGTAGCTTCAGTCCAAGCTCTCTTTGGGGATGACTGTTTCATGAGACTTCTTGGCACTGAATTATGAAAATAAAAAGGAAGAAAAAGCCACCCTCATTCAAGGATGTGTACATATACAGGGCATTTATTAAACATAATAGCATGTATGTCTCTTGAGGAAGGGAATAATAGTGGCAATAGGGATGAAGTGCAAAACAATGAATTAATCAATCAATCAATCAATCAATGAAAGCAAGAAAAGAGCATTGCCTGGACCCATGATGGCACTGATGACCCTGTGCATTGAACTGAGCACTCTGATTGACCCAATTCTCTGCATCCAGGAGTGGCAGTTGTGAGGGGGAAAGAAAGCCTAAAGACTTTCACAATGCCCCTTCCCCACTTCAGTAGTGATAATTCCTCCCTTTGTTCTGTTTTGAACTTTGAGATATATATAAGTAAATAAGATTGGTGTCAGCTTTGAATCCTCCTGTACCCCAAAGCCACATTGCTGGGTGGACTGTGACTCTACTGCTAGCCACTTTCTATGGCTGTTAGACATTCCCACTCCTCACACTGCTGATAGCTGCAGCCACTCAGGGTGGGCAGAGGAGTGGGCGCAGTGATGGGGAGAAGAGAGGAGTGTGGGTTCCAGAAAGGCATCCATATAAGAAACTGTCCCTGTTGGACCCAGTATGAAGCAATAATAAGTACTTAAGATTCAACAATCAGACCCGAGGAGCACGTTGGCTTATACAATGTCACATTTTCCGTGGGCTTAGAGCTATAAAGCACACAAGCCTTTAAATAAATGATGTCCATTTGTTTTCTGCTATAATTGTTTGATGGGAATTGGCTGAAAAATAAGAGCTGACCTCTTTCTTTTCTTTTCCCCATTCTACTTCAGTTTGACCCTGATGTTTTGCACTTGTTTTGTTGTTGCAATTTATAAAACAGGAAGTGATCTTAACAAAGAAAGGATTGTATAGTAATTGGGTTTTATTTCAAATTTCAAAATATAAGTAGTTTTAGGCTAAAACCCTATTCTCAAAGCTACTGGAAAATATTGGGTGATTTTTCAAAAAAATTAATATATTTTGTTGTCTAAAGCGGTTTTTTAGGTTTACAAAAAAATTACGCAGGAAGTACAGAGAATTCTCATGTACCCCCTCCCCACACCACAGTTTCCCAGATTATTAGCATCTTGTGTTGTGTGGTACATTTGTTACAACTGATGAGCCAATACCGATATGGTATTATTTTTATTTTTTTTTTTTGTGGGGAAGGCCAGCCCTGAGCTAACATCTGTTGCCACTCCTCCCCCTTTTTTTTTTGCCGAGGAAGACTGGCCCTGGGCTAACATCTGTGCCCATCTTCCTCTACTTTATGTGGGACGCCGCCGCGGCGTGGCTGACAGGCAGTGCGTCGGCGGGGGCCCGGGATCCGAACCTGCGAACCCTGGGCTGCCAAGCACGGACTAAACCGCTGCGCCACCGGGCGGCCCCCCATATGGTATTATTTTAAAAGACCATAGTTTATGTTGGGTTCACTCTTCATGTTGTACAGTTCGACAGGTTTTGGCAAATGCATAATGTCATGTATCCACCATTAGAGAATCATACATAACAGTTTCACTGCCTTAAAAATCCCATGTCCCACCTATTCATCCCTCCCTCCCTCTCCTCAAACTCCTGGCAAATTAACTTTTTAGGATATTAACTTTTATTAGAGAAAATGGGGCTGTGTAACAATTTTTATAAAATATTTTTAAAACCCTGTATTTCCAGTATTTCTTTCATAAATGAGGTAGAATTCTCCCAACAGCAAAGCACCGTGCCTACATATAACAAAACATGTATGAGATCTGTATGAAGAAAACCACAAAAATGCTGATGAAAGAAATCAAAGAAGATCTAAATAAATGGAGAGATATTTTATGTTCATGGATAGAAAAACTCAATATTGTTAAGATGTCAGTTCTTTTCAAATTGATTTATAGATTCAATGTAATCTCCATCAAACTCCCACAAAGTTGCCATGCGGATATCAATAAACTTATTCTAAAGTTTATATGGACTGACATTATCTGATTTCAAGACTTACCATAAAGTTACAGTGATCAAGACAGTATGATATTGGTGAAAGAAGAGAAAAACAGATCAATGGAATAGAAGAGAGAACCCAGAAATATACCCACACAAAGTCAACTGATTTTTGCAAAGGACCAAAGGCAAGTCAATGGAGAAAGAAGTGTTTGCGACAAATGGTGTTGGAACAACTGAACATCCATATGCCAAAAAAAAAAAAAAAAAAAAAAAGGGAAGAAATCTAGACACAGACCTTATGCCATTCACAAAAATTAGTTCAAAATGATTATAGATCTGAATGTAAAATGCAAAACTATAAAACTCTTAGAAGATAACACAGAAGAAAATTTAGGATGACCTATTATTGGTAATCATAATGTTAGCCAGATCTATTTGTGATGAGTTTTTTAGATACAACACCAAGAGCATGTTTTTGAAATAAAAACTAATAAGTTGGACTTTATTAACATTAAAAACTTCAACTCTGTGAAAGAAAGAGTTAAAGAATGAAAAGACAAGCCACAGACGGGAAGAAAATATTTGCAAAACACATATCTGATAAAGGCCTTGTATCCAAAGTATACAAAGCATACTTATAATGCAAAAATAAGAAAACAAACAACTCAATTAAAAATTGGGCAAAAGATCTGAACAGACAGCTCCCCAAAAAAAGATTTACAGATGGCACAAAAGCATATGAAAAGATGCTCAACATCATAATGCATTAGAGAATTACAAATCGAAACAATAATTAAATACCAAAATGAGATACTACACTACACACCTATTAGATTGGCTAAAATCCAAAACACCGATAGCATCAAATGCTGGTGAGGATGTGGAGTAACAGAAATTTTCATTCAGTGCTGATGGGAATATAAAATGGTACACTTTGGAAGATAGTTCATTAGTTTCTTACAAAGCTAAACATAGGCTTACCACACCATCCACCAATCATGCTCCTAGGTAGTTAGCCAATGAGCTGAAAACTTATGTCCACACAAAAATGTGTACACAAATATTTACAGTATCCTCATTTATAATTGCCCAAACTTGGAGCAACTAAAATGTCCTTTAATATGTGAATGGATAAACAAACTGTGCTACATACAATATGGTACTTACATTCCATACAATGCAATATTATTCAACAATAAATAGAAATGAGCTATCAAGCCACAAAAAGACATGGAGGAATCTTAAATGCGTATTGCCTGTAGTTTTTCCAGGCGGCAGGCCTTTGCTAAGGAGAACAGAATGTTCTAGGCATGTTTGCCCCCTCTGGTTACTTGTCTCTTCCCCCTGCTAGAAGCATGAGGGAAGTTTTCTCTGATTCTCACCCTGAGAACCTGGTGGGACTCCTGGAGGTAAAACTCATGAAAGTGTGAGGTCCCCCTAAGGCTGGTGCCCCAGGAGCCCATACTTACTCTCCAGTAATTAGTCAATGACCCTTTAAGTTTTCCTACCAGTTGCTGGCTCCAGCCGCAGTCTGCCGCCAATGAACTGTGATTGCCTGGATTTGTCTGTCTGTGTAGTTTTGGGGGCAATAGTTTGCCCTGAGACATCAATTCTCTGATGAGCCTGAGTTGATTTTCAATCTGTTCCTCTCTTCTCTCATGGAGGACAGGAGTGATGCCTTCCAAGCTCTTTACATGTCAGACCAGAAGGCTTCTTCTTTTTAAGACAAGAAAGCAAACAGAAAAAATCTTACCATTATTCACCATTGTGTAATTGTGAGGTCATCTGCACATGGAAATCTTTAATAAATGCAAGTAATTACTGAGCAGTGAGAGGTATGAATTTAAGATAATTGGCTATGAATTGTACCAATTTAGAATAAAATTAAATCAAATCTCTGGAACCTAAATAGTAAAAGAATAATGAGAGAATAGTGAGTAAAACCCAATTCAAAAAGACCACATGGCTTTTCAAATATTAAATTCAACCCCCAACTTGACAGATGGGGAACTAAGATAAGGGGAGATGAAATTCCTTGGCCTGGGCTCCCGGGTGCTCTGGGACATAGGCAGGCAGGCAGATTAGCCACTTATAGGCTCCTCTAGCTCCCAAACAAACTGTAATCCTGATCTTTAGTTTACTTTTGTTTCTATCATGTTATAGTGGCGCCAAGAGTTCCTGTGATATCTTCAGGTGTCTGTCCCTCTCTCTCATCCCTGCTTCTTTCCTGTGTTGGCCTCATTCTCAGGAAGGCTTTCCCTATGGGGGCAAATATATTATTTTCCTGTTTTTCTATGTAAATAAATGTATTCCTATCTGTCTCTCACCCTCTATTTTTCTATTTGTCTCTATCTCTATTTATCCATTCATCCATCAATCTGTCCATCTACCCATCCATATTTCTGATTGCCCCTCAGTTTCAAAGTCACTCAGTCTTTCTTTTTTTATCCCTATCTTCATCCACCCATCCATCCATCCACCTATCCCATCCATTTCCTTGAGGTAGTCTCTCCTGTGACTACTACCAACCCATTTTCTGTGGTTCCACTTCTCAATTCACTCAATTTATTGAGCTCCGTCTCTATTACGGACTTCATATTGAGAAAGGAATGAAGATGGGGAAACAGGGACTGACAAAGCTGGCTCTGATACATCTCACAGTTTAGGGTGGGGAAACATCTTTTCAGGAATCAAATGACTATATTTTTATAACTTGGGAGGCCAGTTCTATTTTAAACAAATATATTTTTATCTTCATTTAATTTGTTTTGTGCACTGGAGCCAATGTGTACACAGTGTTATGCTACAGGGTTTGTATTATTTTGAGATCGGGCATCATACCTTGAAATGTAAAACCACATGCCAGAGAGGCCTGACGCAGCACAGCTCGGCCCCGGGCAACAAGTCGTCGGGTTCCCACACGCAGGATCCTCTTCCTTACCATTCAGACGGTCTTCCAGTGCTGACAGCTGCTGATGATGCTGAGGGCATCATCTCCTGCTTTCACACTTCAAATCTACTACACCTTGGGGGTGGATTTAGGCTTCTGTACCTGCCCTATTCACTCCACCTGTGCTAAGTCTCTGTAGCCAGCCCCGTTTCAAGTGCGTAACTCATCCCTATAAAGACTCAGTGCAGAAGGGCTCCTCTCCTCTTGCTATCTTCGGACATGGATCTGTGGGGCCATTTCACATACGGACTTCCTTCACAGAGCCCTGAGACTCTCGTCAACTCCAGAGGCACTGCCGTCCGAATCCTGAAGGCCTTTGCCCTGTGGTTGAGCCCCTGGGGTGCCATCCTCGGACTGAGTTCGACCGGAGGTTGCCTCACCCTCTGACCCTGCGCTCCAGAGCAAGGGCTGTCCTGCTGCTTATGGTCATTTTTCTTGGCATCTATTTGGGTTACATGGCATGCGGTGTTTGTTATAGAGAGACGCCACCGAGGATTTCCTCTCAAGAGACCGGGGATGACAGGACAGAAAGCAGGAAGTTCCCTCATGTGTAGGATGTTGGTCCCTTTTCCATAGTGAGGCCTGGAACCCAGTCATGCTCTTTGCTACCTAACACTCCTGCATGCAGGATAATCTTTCATGTCTTCCCTCCCTTCTTTGTCTTTCTTTTTTTAATTCCTTAAGGAGATAAAGCATTTTTCATTGGTCAGTTGCCCAAAAGTAGAGCCTGAGGCAAAAATTCTTCTGCAAGTTATTTATTGAGGAGTGTTTTTAGGAGAAACAGGACAGGACAGGACAGGAAAGAACCACGTACAGGTGTGGTTTGGGCCAGGGTCTAACCTGATCCCATGGGGAGCTCTGGAGCAAGAATGGTACCACAGGGTATCTCACCTCAAGTCAGGGACCAGCCTTTTGTATTCCTGTATCAGACAGTCACCAGCTATGTAACCTTCTAGATACTTCAGGACAAGGGGAAACCTTCTAGCTGTGTTCTCACATGGCAGAAGGGGTGAGGGAGCTCTGTGGGGTCTCTTTTACAAGAGCACTGTTCCCATTCCTGAGGGCTCCACTCTCACGACCTTAGCACCTCCCAAAGGCCCCACCTCCTAACACCATCACATTGGGCATTAGGATTTCAATGTGAGTTTTGGGGGGACACAAACATTCACACCACAGCGTTTGGATAATAAAGGACAGGGCACCAGTTCGTGTTAGGAGAACCATGTTTTTTTCCTTTGTTTTTTTAATCTGCACTGAGAACTCATGTGCATATAACTTGTCCTTGTGGAATAAATATGTGGCCCAAGAGATTAGAGCCTTTATACCTGAAAACACACACACACACACATTTCTGCGCCATAGGTTGTCCTGATGATCCCCATGATCCACACAGCAGTCCAGAGGGTGAGGCAACCTCAGGTCAAGCTCAGTCCGAGGATGGCACCCAAGGGGCTCAACTACAGGACATGACAGTTACTTTCACAATGTATATTGCTGAGTGACTGCTCCATTTGAAGGGAAATGGTTCAGTAGCAGTACACCCAGAGGTGCCATGCAGCTGGGGCATGGAGGTGGGGTGGGGGCAGTGAGGAGGCGGTCGATGGTGCTGCACAGGAGGTAACTGGGCACCCGCAGCCCTGCTTATCATGACATTCATCTCACCTCGGGCTCCAGCTAGTTTGTGCCTCCTCACTGCAAAAGACATCAAAACCCCTCGTCCACGGCCAGGATTACCGCAAATATCATGGCAAAAGTTCAAGGGCCCTGAGGTTTGAGAACTGGCTTCAGGTCCAAGCAAACTGAAAGAGCCAATTCCAGAAATATCCACAGACAGCTGGCATTTCGAAGGGCATTAGGGGGGAGCCAACCACTGGAGAAGTTGGTTGAAAAACGTTGTTTTTTCTTAATGTGAATGTTAAACATAGTCATAGTCAAAGAATAAGGACATTTTTTGCAAATAATAACAAGGGCCTTAAAGCAGTGATGTGACGGCCCAGAGGAGATCAGGCCGGGCTGAGAAATACACACAAGGAGAAGAGCAGGACCCAAAATAAGGGAAAGGCAGACTGATCGAGGACAGGAGTTCTTCCCTTGCCTAGGAAGAACTGAATGCTCATGAGAGAACCCATTAGTCACCTATTATAGTTATTACATGTATTTATGTTACAATTAATTGTATGGTGAAAAGCACATGGCACATTTCCTTAATTCAGACACTATCAAATGGAAGATAAAGAATCAATTTAACAGCAGTTTTCTGGGTTTTTTTTTTTAAGAGAAAGGAGCATGACATTAAATGTAAACTTTGAGAGCATCCCAATTTCAGGAACATAAAGAATATGGAGGGAAAGGGTGTGTATTGGAATCAGAGAAAATTACAATAGTTTTCTTTCCGTAGAGTACGCTCAACAATGCCCTATTAAAAGTTTTATTATTTCAACATATTCCAAGTTAAAAAATACGTGGCTTGTTTTTTCCTCCCCTGAGTATTACAACAAGGATCCTAGTGTCTAGACTGGACAGAAACAGGTAAGCAGAAGCCCTTGTAGAATCTCATTTTTTCAAGTCCTAGTCATGTCCGGGAGTTGGTCTAATTAGAAGGGGACAATGGTGATATTCACGTTTGAACTCTTCATGCAGGCGCCAGGAAACTGAACTGTGGAAAGGAGCTTGGAGCCTTACAGTGGCGAGTCCTCTCCTGGCAGAGTGTCTCTTGAGGTCTCCAGTCTTCCAAGAAAAGGCACTGCAGGGCCCTGGGGGTTTGCGCCTCCAGCAGGGACCCTTATCATCACCAGTCTGAAGGCGGTGTTTCCACATTCCTTTGACTTAGTGCAGACTCAGGGCCTTCAGCATTGAATGTGTATTTCCTTAGAAATCCCTGGGATTCTAATATTAATAGCCATAGATGGGGCTGTTTCCCCATAATCATAGGAGGTTACATGTTCCAACAGCAAAGTTGAAAACCAAAGTAGAATTAATTGGCCAAAGAGACATTGAGAAGTGCAGCCTACAGTGTTTACTAGGTGCAGGTCCGCATCGTGTCTGGTCCACCCACTGGCTACTGTCCTCTAGAGTCAGCAGCTCCGCAGGGGTCCTGGTGCTGACAGTGACTAGAAATTTAATTGATGAGTTTGGCCCTCCTTAACGATGAAGAGCAGGCTTCAGAGTTAGGGTTATGGGAAAATGGAGAAGTGGGACATTGTGAAGACAATATCCTCTTGCACCCAGAGCTAATCCCCGCTTTGTGAGTGCCCTTTAAACATACGGGACATCTTCACAAATGACAGAATTTAACCTTTTAGGAAGGACAAATGATTTGATCAAATACTGTTGTTAATATGATGCTTGTTAGTGATCACCAGCTGTTAGTGAACAAATGAACCAAAAATCAAGGCCCTTTTGATCTTTAATTATCTGTGTGAATCCACAGGAATAGTGAATCCACATTCCTTCAAGTGAATACTTACAGGTAACCTAGACCTGTCAGAATATGTTCTCTGTCCACTTTCCTGCCAAGATTTTTCTGTAGTGAGTTTGCCTCAGATGTGAGGCAGAATTGAGGAAAATTTCCAAAGTTTACCCATTAAGAGCATCAGTGTATCTGCCCTGAAATATAATTTTTTACATCTACTTTGTAAATCCCGGAATTCTCCTTGAAGGTAAAATGTAAACTAGCTGTTGACCCAGCTGGCGAGCCTGGGATGGGAGGAGCCCACTTCTTGCTGAGCTAGAAAAAAGTGTGTGGAGTGCAGGGGAGGGTGCCATTTTCCCATCCTTTTCAAAGAGGATATTGATCATATCCTTTTCCTTCAGGTCATAATGGGGACGGGCTGTTTCAGGAAATGTGGCTCCTCCTTAGTGCCGCTCAGGAGACAATTCCACGTCTGTGCACACACGTCGGGGCCCCTCCCTGTGCATCTCCTCAGGCTTTAGCACTGCTCCTCGGCTTTCCGGGGAGAGAGAAGCCCTCTGGTCCTGTGGATAAGCAAGCCTCGCCTGGCTGGCTGTTTGTTGAAAGGGTTAGATCAGAAATTGTTTTGTTCTGCAGAAGACAAACACTCCACCGTCAGTTGTGTGTGTCATCGAAGCTGCTCTCACACCACTGCAGCACAGGCTGTCCCGAGTGGCCGTTGGCCATCTCGCCGTCTTCTTTGGAAAAATGTTTATTCAGTCCCTCTGCCCATTTTTAAATCAGATTGTGTGGGTGTTTTGCTATTGAATCATATGAGTTCTTTATATATTTTAGTTTATATACCCCTTATGAGATATTTGATTTGCAAATATTTTCTCCCATTCCACAGGTGGCCTTTTAATTCTGTTGATTGTTTCCTTTGCTATGCAGAAGTCTTTTAATTTGATGTAGCCCCAATTACTTATTTTTCCTTTTGTTGCCCGTGCTTTGGGTGTCATATCCAAAATATCATTGCCAAGACCTATGTCAAGGAGGTTTTTCCCTATGTTTTCTTATAGGAGTTTTACAGTTTCAGTTATGTTTAAGTCTTTAATCCATTTTGAGTTAATTTTTGTGAGTGGCGTAAGATAGGGGTTCAATTTCATTCTTCTGCATGTGGTTATCTAGTTTTCCCAACACCATTTATTGAAGAGACTGTCCTTTCCCCATTGAGTATTCTTGGCTCCCTTGTCAAATATTGGTTGATCATTCATAAGGGCTTATTTCTGTTCCATTGGTCTATGTGTCTTTTTTTATGCCAGGACCATATAAAATACACATCGGTTGTGACATCTTGCATTAAATGGCTTGGTGGTTACCCACTGCTCCATAATCTCAGTTTAATGCTAACCTGGAGGGGTTGCATCAGAACAAAGGAGGCCTGTGTGGGCAGGTGTCACTCATGGTCAGCACACACAGGTGTGACTTCTCCATCTGCACTCCAGCTTCACCACCAGCCTCAGCCATCTTCCCACATTGTGACTTTAAGTTGCTGATGGTCCAGACTTCATCTGGACTCCTGACACTTTGTTGTTTCTCTGGATTCAGGACTGATGGCATCCTCAATGGAAAGAGGATGTAGATGGCCATGACCTCTAAAATCTAATTTACAGACATATAAGACAGAAGGAGGGATAGAGAAGGCCGGTCATTCTCGACTTGTAAAAAACCCTTACGTAAGTCAGTCTCATTATGCCTCACTTCTTCACATCACAGCATTCCCTAGCAGCGAAACAAATGGGTCTTCCAACTAGACTGCACCTTGTTTTGATTGCTTGGAGATTATTTAAGGCGTGAAGAATTGCTTCCATACTAGTATCGGTAATGAAAAAGCCATGGTGGTGATGTCACTGTTACTCGTGTTGAGCCCCGCTGGAACAGTTAGCATTGCTCAGAGCACTGGACAACGGGCTTCTCGCCACAGGGACTTCCGGTCTTCCACCCTGGATGATGCACCCATGACGCAAGGTAAAGCAAACCAGATGACACGTAGCAAAAAGGCACTGTTCTTCACTTTGAATTTCCTATTCCTTTAAACCCCATTAACTGCTCAGTACAGACCCTTCCTTCCAAGGGTGTGGGTTACACTGTACGTATCTCTTGGGGTGTCTGCCTAGCTTGCCACCAGTGCATTAATCCCACACTAACATCCGGGGTGGGTCTCAGCACCCTATTTTTTTTTTTCACTATAACCTCCCCACCCCAGCCATGGTTCACTGGGCTCCAAGTGGACCCTCACTCAGCTACACTCATCAGGGTCCTCTTGTGGGAATTTGGGATTGGACTCAGGTTCCCAGTCAATCTGGACCATCTCTTGAATGCGGAAGCAGAGTCAGGGTCTTACGTCAGCAAGGTCTCTAAGATCACAGAGAATGTGCGACGTGCTCAGAGGCAAGTGGCCCTACTCGTCATGTGTTTGATTTTGATCCTTTATTAGACACGGCCTTGGGTTCTGAGACACAAATTTCCCCTTTTGACTTAAGCTACCTCAGGGTGGTTGTTCTTTGAAAACCAAGAGTCCTAACCCAGTCTCTCCTGATGGGATACTGTGATTTAATAAGAATTGGTATGTGGTCTTCGTCCCCAGTTCCTGGCACAAGAGCTTCTAAAGCTCTTGGAATTTCCTGAGTGATGAGGGTGAGAGGAGTGTCTTTTGTTGTTCATAATAAGCCCCTTCTAACCATACCTGAGTTTATGCTAACCAAGTGACTCTTGGAAGACGGCGGCTGTTTGTCAGAGGAACCAACCATGTGATTGGAGAGTTGGAACTCTCGGTCCCATCCCCCAACCTCCTGAGAGGGGAGAGGGGCTGGGGACTGAGTGACTCACCAATGGCCAATGTTGTAATCAATCATGCCTATGTCATGAACTTCCATAAAGCCCTGTGTGATGGCATTCAGGGAGCTTCTGGATTGGTGAATGCAACTGTGTGCTGGGAGCTAGGCACACCCCAAACTCCATATGGACAGAAGCCCCTGTGTTCAAGACCCTTCTGGACCTCACCCTACCTACCTTTTCATCTGGCTGTTTATTTGTATGTTTTATAATATCCTTTGTAAGAAACTGGTAACAGTAACTAACGTGTTTCCCTGAGTTCTGTGAGCTGTTCTAGCAAATCATCAAACTTGAGGAGGAGGTTGTGGGAACCCCTGATTTGTAGTCAAGTTGCGCAGAAGTGTGGGTACCCTGAGGACCCACTACTTGCAATTGGCATCAGAAGTAGGGACAGTATTATGGAATTGAGCCCTTAACCTGTGGGGTCTGTGTTAACTCCAGGTGGCAGTTAGTGTCAGAACTGAATTGAATTGCAGGACACCCAGCTGGTATCTGCAGAGAACTAGACAACTGCTTGGTGTGGAAAACCCACACACCTGGTGTCAGAAGTATTGTGAAGAGAGAAACAGTTTTGCTTTACTCACCAACTCCAAAATTGTATTTTCTCTGGGAGAATGTGAGTTTGCTGGGTATGGCACATGAACCAATGACGCCTGCAGGCTGGTCTCAGCCACAGGGTTGCCCGCTATGGGCCCCTCAGGACAGCTGTCCAGTCACCACCAGCCTGTCCTACCCTCCTACTAATAAATGCCAAGAGCAGGCCAGGAAGGCAAGAATCGAGCCACATAGCCCAGCAGTTTGGAAACGTTGCCACGTGTGTAGGGGCCTACAGAAACCTGAACCCTCGAAGCCAAGCCATCAACGCATTCTAAATTTCTGCAGCTTTCAGACAAGGCCAGGAACTGCAGCCCTCTCGGTAGCCCCGCATCCACTGGATGTTTGCGCTTCCTCTCGTCCATGTCTTGCAGCTCACAATCCACACAGTACGAGGTCTACTACTCCTGGTTCTCAGCCAGTCAGTTTGGTTATCATACTGGTCATTGAGCGTGACAGAGAGGGAGGGGAGGAGAGAGCAGGGGAGAGAGCAGGGGAGAATGGGTAGGACTCAGGAGCCCACAATCCCCAATTCATTCGTTATTTACTCATTCAGCACACATTTTATTGTATTGCAACTATGAGCTTCATGCCATCCTGGGCCGTAGGGACACAGCAGAGAACAAGACAGAAGGGGCTTTTGTTCCATGGAGCTTCCACTCTAGTGGAGACAAATATCAATTAATTGCTACTTATATGTGATGGGAAGGAAACTGGTCTAAACTGCAGTAGAGTGGGTGTGTTGGAAGGAGTTCTTGAGGAAGGGAAACTTACAGCTGAGCTCCTAAGATGTGCAGGATGAAGCTGGGCCAAGATGTTTTATAGGATGGGGCAGGGGGATGAGAATTCCAGGTAGAAGAAGCAGCAAATACAAAGGCCCTGTGGCAGGACACAGTGTTGTCTACTCCAGGGCCTGTGAGAAGGCCGCTGTGGCTGGTGCAGAGACAAGAAGCAACAGAATTAGGGGGATCAGGCAGGTGAGGAAGGCTGGTTAATCCCAGACTGTCATTGAAGATTTTGGTTTTAGCTTAGGAGCAATGGGTAAATGGAAAACCACTGAACTGGAATGGAGGGTGGAAGGTGTCCCCTTTGCAGTGTGCTATGGTCTAAGTAAGGAACAATTGCAACTTCGACTAGGAAGTCGTTGTGAATATGGTCTGAAGGGGACAGATTTAGGAGTTATGTGGGAGGCAAAGTAATTGGATTTAGAAACAGATGGCACATGAGGGCATGAAGGAGAGAGAGGAGTCAGGGAAGATTCTCAGTTGCAGACCTGCGGGACTGCACCAGGTACATCCTGAGGCCACAGCACTTCCCCCACCAATTTCTCCACTCCCACAGCTGACACACAAAATACAACCTTCCACCAGGTCCATATTTGCAGAAGGGACAAAGTTAGGTAAATGCACACCCTTTGTCACTAGCTGAGACTTTGGCCTGACCTCCTAACTCTCCTGAGCTGGACTGGACTACCTGTGTGCTACAAAGATCCCTGTGTGCACCTGGAGAGGACTGAGAACAGGGTGGGTGGCCCCGGGCCCCATCCTCATACCACAGAGCAGGTGAATTGTGGCCCTAGATGGGTTTCCGCTCCAATGGCAAAAAGAGCTAAGAAGCTTTGAATTGAGACAATCTCACAGAGGAAAATAAGGAGCCATTGTCCCCAGGGACTTCTGCACCCTGATTCATTCAAGCTTCAAAATGGAGAAAGGGAAGGACATAACTTTAAGACACACCCACCCACAAGAAAGGCCTGGTCTCCCTCAGGCACTGGACAAAGGAAGAAAGTCTCCATAGGAGTGGACCGCAGAGTGGACCCTGCCCCGTGCACCAAATACGAGGGAGCCCCAGGAGGCCTGGGTGCTCGTGCTCATAGGAGGGCACGGAAAGCTCCTCCTCCAGTGCCTTGGCCAGTCCTTTGTCTGTGGCCTTCCTTGGCCAAGGAGTTGAAAAGTGTGGGAGGGAGTGTAAGGGGGCTTTGAGTTCTTTGTTCCATCCACACATCTAGCCACCCACTTGGGCAGCCACCAGGAGTGGGTCTGAGGACTTAGGAAGCAGCTTTAACATGACCCTCCACTTTTCAACCCTGAACTAGGTCAAAGAGAGCACCTGCTCTGAGTAGGTCCTGACCCTCAAAATGTTCTTTCATTTTCCCCAAGATTCAGGATGTTGTTCTGAAAATGAGCAGGTAGGTATCATATGAGAATCAACACAGCAGGAGCCTCAGAGATGCTAACTCTGTGACAGCTTCTAGAGGCTAAAGGTGTGACCTCAGGCTCGTTCATGTCCACTCCCACGACCTGAGTGCTGGCCACTGCTCTCCTGCATGTTGGCCTTTGTTTACTTCCTCAACACACTCGACTATTTCTTACCACAGGGCCTTGGGACATGCTGCTCCCTCTGCCTGGAATGCTGCTCCTCCTCTTCGCACTACTACCCCGTTCTCAATCTCCTGGCCTCAGCCTAAACAGACCATGCACAGAGAGACCGTCTCTGAGCATCTGACTGAGAGTAGCCCCTTCCCCCCCGCTATGTCACTGATCTTTATCTCAGTTCTCTATTTTTATTTGCAGAGTGCTAATCACAGTTTCCAATTAGTTTCTTCATTGCTTTATTTACTGTTGTGATTGGTGTTTTTAAAAATATTTTTTAACTCCCACACAGAGATTTCAGCTCCAAAGGGCATGGATCTTGTCTGCCTGGCTCACTATACACTCAGCACCCAGCACTCAGCTCCTAGTGCATGGTGGCAGGTCATAGTATTTGTTGGAAAAATGAGTGAACCAACTCATTAATGAATGGACGGGTGACATCATGAACACGGAAAAGAATGAAGGAAGGAAGGAGCAAACGCGGCCCTGCTCTTGTCTATGCTGTGATTCTGACATCAAGGAACTTTGCAGCTACTGGGAAGAGATTCTTACAAACAGGTAATTTTTCTGTGTTGAGAGGATTATGCCCAGGAGGCTGTAGGCAGCAGGGAGGAGCCCTAACTACTTCTGTCTGAATATGAGGCAATCGTGAAAGTCAGATGATCCCCATCTTCCTAGTGGGAAGATATTTTAAAAACATGTTTTTGAGAACAACTACTCAATTTTTGTGGATGTGGATAAAAGTATTTAAATGTACACTTGTGACATTTTATTCATTAATTGTATACAGACACATTTAAAATCACACATATTTAAAATATTAACGTCTATTGTTTATGAAATGATTATAAAAACCTTTTATTTTGAAACAAATATAGATTCACAGGAAGGTGCACAGAAATGTACAGGGAAGTCCCGTGCACACTTCCATCCTCCCCCAAGAGGAACACTTAACCAGCCATAGTACACAGTCCACCCCAGGAAACTGACACTGGGACAGTCCATAGAGCTTGTTCAGAATTACCAGCTCCCCCTGCACTCGCGTGTGCACGTGTGTGTGTAGCTCTGTGCCGTTTTACCACACACAGCTTCATGAAGCCACCGTCACATCCAGGTGCTCACCCGAACCATCACCAGCCGCTCCCTCGCACCACCCCTTTGTGGCCACCCCATCCCTCAGCCTTTGGCAACCGCTGATCTGTTCTTCATCTCTCTGATTCTGTCCTTTCGTGAACGTTGTGTGAGGAGAATTATGTGGTTCGTAACCTTTTGAGATGGGCTTTTCTCACTCAGCGTAATTTCCCGGAGGTTCATCAAGTTGTTGCACATATCACCGGTTTGTTCCTCTTTACTGCTGAGTAGGATTCTGTGGGATGGATGGACCACAGTTTGTTTAACCATTTGCCCATTGAAGGACATTTGGGGCTATTATGAGCAAAACATTTGTGTTCAAATTACACAATAAATTTTCATTTCTCTGGAACATACACCCAAGGGTGCAATTGCTGGGTCCTGTGGTAAGTCCATTTTTAGTTTTAAAATGAATATGAAATGATCATTCAGACTCTTCACAAGCATCTCTGACATTAGGGTCTTCACCTTCTCCACAACGGTACCGTTTGTTGTAATGCTCTTGTAAAGCAATCTTTAAAGTACTTGTTGGTGTCTGACACTAACAGTCACACAGTCACAACTTTGACATCATTGCTCAAGATTTTCTTTTCTTCCCTTTTGAAAATTCTGCTACACGGATCCCAAATGGCCTTAATCAAATCACTTCAGGCCGATGTGTCTTAACCAAAGAGGACTTTGTTTTTTAAAATAGAGTAATTGAGAGTCTGTTGTATTACGGATTTGATTCTTGCTTGACTGTAGTCACCTCTCCACTTTCTGAAGGATAGCTCAGACACATGGAATAATTCCAGGAAGGTATGCAGAAGGCAATGAGCCCTGAATTCACAGTATGAATGGCAAAAGTGTCACCATCTCCCTCTGGGATGAAGAACCAGGACAGGAGAGCACTGATGGCCCTGCGCTGTGACTTCACAAGGAGTTTCTTAACTTCTTTTTCTGCCTTAAGTGAGACAGGAAGGCTAGCAGGGGCTGGTGCTGGGTGACTTCCTTTCCCCAAGTTGGATAATGCTGTGGCAAAGTATGTTCCTGTTGAGTTGGTCTTTGTTATGGAGAAGACTCTGGTGTATTTCAAATTGGTCACCTTTCCCCTTTTCCCTGCCAGAAACAACAGGTTTTTTTTCTTGGCCCTTTACTTTGAGAATCTGGTGGGGTTCCTGGAGGTAAAACCCACGGAAAGCATGGGGCCTCACCGCGAGTGCTGCCTCCAGGAGTGTCTCATTCTCGCACTCGTCCACGCTCAGCCTTCAGCAGGCCATCCAAATTACTGTTGAAATGTTCCTACCAGTTTTTAGCTCCAGCACCTTCTGCTCCAGGGCAGCAGCAGGTCCTGCTGTGACTCTGGATGTGCCTGTCTCTCCAGAATTTGGGGAGGTGGGTTTGCTCTGTGAGCTTGGTTCTTTGATGTGTCCAAGAAACGTCATTGATTGTCAGTCTGTCTACATAACTTCAGGAAACACATGATGTATACTCCATAGTCCCCCAACTCCTCCCAGATATACTGCCTCCTCTCCTGGCAAGGTATGTCTTTTTGCTTTGAAATCAATTTGTTGGTGAATAAATGTAAGTGAAATTGAGAGAATTGTAAATTATAACGTATAATAACTATATGGAGACATCTCATATTTATTTATATCATAGTTTCCAAAGTGCTTTCACATACATCTCATTTAATTCTCAGATATTATGGCTTACATTTATTAGAGAGCTGAGCTAATTTTGCCAATGTTGCACACTTTGCAAGTAACTTGAACCCAGATCTCCTTACTTCCAATTACTGTTCATTGTATTATACAGGCCTCTTCCTTAAAAAAAATTGCAACGCTTGTTTTATATGTATAATTCTATTTAAATCTCACACCAAACCTGAGAGGGTATTTCTCCCATTTACAAATGAGAAATAAGCCCAGAGATGCTGTCTCTTCCTTGTGGCAACGCAACTCGTGGAGGCTGGTTGAATACTGGAGTAGAACACTGGAGTAGACTCTAACTTAAAAGGTATTTATACTCCAGCATGCTTTCTGTGTGCGTGTGTGTGTGCGTGCGCGTGTGAGAGAGAGAGAGAGAGAGAGAGAGAGAACATGGGTCCCATACATTTTAGGAAGTCAACCCAAAATTTAATAAATAATACAGGGCATTAACCAAACCTGGGAATGCCCCGTTCCCAGAGTACAGGGAATTGGGGTGTCGGATTGCCCAGCAAACAGCCTGCTGAGGTGAGGATGGGCACACTGGCTGGTGTCAAAGAGGTCTGAGGCTTTCCTGCCCACTGGGTCCATGAACCCTGTGCTGTCACCAGGCCACTTGGGCTCCACTCCCCCACACCAGAGAGAGGCACACCCGAGGCCACCTCCTATGGCATCTTTGTTCTTTGAGGCAAATCCCATTTTCCAGCACAGAACTATTAGGGGTTGGACAGGCTTCCAGGGAGACCCACATGTGTTAGCTTGTTATGGCTGCTGTAACGAATACCACACACTGGGTGGCTTGAAACAGCAGAAACTTAGTCTCTCTCACTTCCGGAGGCAGGAAATCCGAGATCACGGCGTGAGCGAGGCTGTGCCCCCTCTGCCAGCTCTAGGGGAGGATCCTTCCTGCCTCTTCTAGCTGCAGGTGTTTGTCAATAATCCTTGGCATGCGGCTGCATTGCTCTAGTAACGTGGCCACCTTCTCCCTGTGTCTTCACATTGTCTTCTCTGTGTGCGTATCTGTCTGCATCCAAATGTCCCCTTTTTATATAGACACCAGTCATATTGGATTGGGCCACCCTAATGATTTCACTTTAACTTAATTATCTCTGTAAAGACCCTATTTCCAAATAAGGTGACATACTGGGGATTAGGATTCCAACATAAGTGTTTGGGGGACACAATTCCACCCATACCTCTGTCCTTTCTGGGCTCACACACTCCAGAATTGTCCCAGGCTAGGACTCCACTGATGCTTCATCTCAGCCACTGTGGTGGACTGGAAACAGGGAGAACCAGGCTCATTCCAGCTCACGGCCGGCCAGTCTTTCCAACCTCACTCGTGCGCCTGAAATGTGAGAAAGTGAGTCTTAACTCGCAAAGCATAAAAAGAAGAGTGAGGGGCCGGCCCGGTGGCGCAGCGGTTTAGTCTGCGCTTGGCAGCCCGGGGTTCGCGAGTTCGGATCCCAGGCGCCCGCCGACGCACTGCCTGTCAGCCATGCCGTGGCGGCGTCCCATATAAAGTAGAGGAAGATGAGCACGATGTTAGCCCAGGGCCAGTCTTCCTCCTCAGCAAAAAGGGGAAGATTGGCAATAGATGTTAGCTCAGGGCTGGTCTTCCCCACCAAAAAAAAAAAAAAAAGAAGAGTGAAATCAGCAATTATCACAAAGCAGGGCAGCTCCCTGCTCCCCACAACATCATTTGCCAGGTGCTCGTTGCCTCATCTATTCACACCACCTGTGATGACCTGACTCACCAGACATTAGAAAAGAAACCGATTCTGGATTGGGGTGGTCTCCTTGTCTGTGAAATTCAGGGAATGAGTAGTTGATTCCAGATAAATCACTATGAAACTTTTGCCCAAAGTCACAAAAGCTAGCTGAGGCAGAGGCAGCATTAGTCACCTGTACCCACCTCCAATTCTCTTCTCCCGACACCTCATTGCTATTAGGTCACAAAAGATGTGTGCCGCCCGGGAGACTCAAGATAAGTAGTGCCTATCCGTCATGCAAGTTGAATGTGCACGTGTGTGCATGAGGGTGTGCGTGTGCAGTTCCTTCCTACTTGCATCTGAGAGAGATTCTTCCGTCTGTTTCGACTCCTGGCCTGCCTCTGGCCACAGACCCTGGCCTCCTTGCTTCCCCCTGAGCAGCTGATCTTGCCATTTCCTGCTAGAAGTCCCACTGTGGATCCCACTGCCGAACTGGATGTGGGGAAAAGCCTAGCATCTGATCATACCCCCTGTTATGACCAACCATGTGCCTGAACTCCATTCTGCCAAGTTATATGAGACAGCACACATGTGGCACACAGTAGGTACTTGATAAAAGTCAGCTTTTGTTCAATGGTGATGAGGACGTGATGGGCCTGGTGTCCAGATGACCTGGATACAATGACTTCTCGTAGGCAGATTAATCAACGAGTTCAATGCAGTCTCATGCTTTCCTCCCCGCGATGAAGCCTGTGTAGTGTAAGATGCACACGAGATGCAGGCTGCCACCCTGGCCCAGTGGCCCCTTATGTGTTCGTTGACACACATCAGTGCTTACTCGGCGCCATGCCCTGTGCTGGAAGGCTCAGCCCGAGTTGGCCCTAAAGGGCCACACCCACCCTGGGTCACATTGTGTCTGTCTGTGATTCTTGTAAGACCAAAGCCTTCCTGTCCCTTGCCCTCAGCCCCACTGTCCAGGGCCGTGGCTGCAGCAATTCTGGAAGTGGTGCTTGTGTCTGTATTAGATTTTTACTTCTCTAAAATTCTCTCACGATCTCATGCATCATTTCCTTCTTGTCGATAGTGTCCTCCCAGAGGGAGTTGGAGACAGAGCGGCTGTTTTAACTCCCATAGCAAGGCTCCTTCTAATACCACAGGCCACCTCCTGCCCAGAGCCCCTCTCTGTGCTGCTCAGCCCAGGGTGGCCCAGGTTTATGAAACCATTTTCCTGGTTGAATCATTAAGAGTCCCACTTTAAATTGTGTGATCACCCCAGCCTTCTGACATCTTCAGCTCAGGCCCTTCTAGCATCCAGCTCTGTTCATGTCTCTGAGTCCCAGCTCACAGTCACCCTGGAATCCACTGGAAGCTCCTGGTGGTGACCCTGGGACCAACAGCATCTCCCAGACCTGTGGTCATGTGCCGGGAGAAAAGGGTCCTTGTCCCCCTGCATCATCTGTGTTCTCCGCAGAGTTAGGCTGATGCTGCTCCACCTTCCAGGTAGGGGTGGAGTGAGAAAAAGAGGAGCAGGAGGAGAGGGGCAGCAGGAAGGGGCAGGAGGAAACTAAGCAGAGAGCCAGAAAGTAAAAGGGCCCCAATGGGGAGAGGATACTGGGGTGGGTGGGCGTGCTGGAGGAAGGGAAGCACCTTCAATTGTCTGTGCATCTTTAACTGCGGAAGCCCAGGAACTGCCGCTGTCAGTGGGCTCCTAGGGGAGATACTTTTCAAATGCAAGAGTTTGGTTATTCGAGGGAGGGATGCTGCAAATAAACTGCGCAGTGCACTGTCCTCAGGTCCACCATGAATGTCACACAGGTAGACATTCCTCTCTACTTCCTGGGCAAATGCTGACATGGACTGGAAAGAATTTTAGTGGAAGGTAACATCACAAACTAGATCACATCTCATATTTAAAAGGCAGGATTTTCCACTTCTGGTTAATTCATAACAAGAAACAGCTTTTTGTCCAAAATTCCTTCCATGGGTCTATTGGTAATTTGGTAAATAGAGAATGCACTAGGGTTTACTTTAGAAAGACCACTTTCCATCATTTCATTTTTCAGGTTTGGAAAAGTGGGTGATTATGTTGCCATAAAAACAATACATGTTATCCTTCTGGATAATGGGAGCCCCTTCAAAGGCTCCCCGCTGCTCACTCCAGGGCATTTTCTGTTAAAAACAAAGGGCTGGCCCTTCTGGGTGTGGTTTCTGACTTTTATAAATTGCTTATTTGATTTTTAAAGGTCATTCCTATCAGGAGACTTGGTACTTCAGTTGGACGTTCTCAAAAGAAATTAATCTCCCAATTTATAGTGTGTTTCATGCTGGTAGTTCAGTCCTGCGGGAGAATGAGACCAAGGATGTGTGTGGCTTCTCGAAAGCAAGCTGAACAGAGCCCCGGAGACAAACCCACAGTCGCTGGACAAAGAGGAAAGGAAAAACAGTGCCTTGTTTGCATTCTGAGGGTGGTGAAGTGTAGGGCTTAAACAAAACCCTGCTGCTTCTCAGAATGCAGCCCCTGTGGCAGGGAGTCAAGTCAAAATAAACCCAACTTTGTCAACACCCAAACCCGTCGTGTGGACCTTAAGAATCCTACCAGTAGAGTCCTAAATCACGTTGAGCAGAATTTTGAGCTGCTTCAATCTTGATCTTGATCTTCACGATAGAACGTTTATCATTTGCCACTGCTTCAAACCCGACAGAGTCTGTGGTGTCAAGAAATGTGTTTGTACTTCTTAGGGAAGCCAAGTTACAGGTCCATGTTTGCTTCTTTCTTTCCGAATTGGCAATATCTCTTTAGCATTCAACGCGAGGAGAATAAAGTCTTACGTTTATATGCTAAAAGTTAGAAACAGTGTTAGCTGATAATGAGGTGGTAGGGCTCAGCACGTGGGAGAAGATGGGTTAGCCCTTCTCTGAAAGCCGTTCCACGACTGCTATGGTCACATCACCAACACAAACCCAGCTCTGTGCGGCCGTCAGCCTGAAATCATCGCTTGTTGAGCTGTGTATTATAATAAACACTGGCAAATAATGAGCCCAAGGCTTATATCATATAAACATAATTTGCAAAGTATTAATTGGCATTTTTGCTATTTTTGCTTTCGAGTAGATTGCATAAAGACATTGGCTTGCTTGTGTTGATCCTATAAGCTAGATATTTGCAAACTCTGAGGCTTGGAAAAGACAGATGGTAGCTCAGGGTTGATTTTCTCAGTTATCTTTCTACTGCAAGATTGTTTCAAAATTCCCATAGCTGGTAAGAGAGCACAGTACAGCTATCCCTTCTAAGATATTTCCTTGCAATTGTAGAATTATGAGCAATTTCTTTGTCATAAGTTTCAGGAGAAACTTTTTCGGATTCATGAAGTTTTCTCTGAAGTCTTGGATGCTGGCAAAAATAAAAAGAAAAATGTACTTATTGGAAAGAAAAATAACACTAAACTCAATGGGAAATATACTGGTCTACAGAGCATACAGTTTCAAGATATGAACTATAAAGTTACCTTTTGATCCTTTAAAATTGTGGCCTTTTCCATCTTCATTGTAGCAAGCCAGATGCTCTGGCCCTCACCTTGCTTTCTGCTAGCTCCTTCTCCCTCACACCTTTTTAAATCTTCTAGTACTAAGAAAAAACTTTCTTTTTGATTTCTGGCTTGTTTCTTCTAACACCAATTTGTACTTTTGTTTTTAAGCAGTAAAAAACAGTAATTTTCTTTAGTGTTTCTTTATTTTCTTCCTATTTTGCTGAAAAACTAGCATTACAGTGGGTCATTGTCTTTAACTACTGTTGAAAAATCCTGATGGCAAAGTGAAACCGATAGTACATGTCTGTTCTCAGCCAGCCCAGCTGTGACTCTTCTGCAGACCCCGGGAGAGGTGACTGGAGACAGTGTATCCAAACCTGTCATCAGATGTATTCTGTAGGATAAACTTTATTTTATAAATTCCATATCCTATTTTAACCTTTTTTTAGTAGGGTGAAATTGAAAAACGGCCGAACTATATCAGATAGAGTGATTTCATATTCGTTATCTCATTCAATTCTCATAATGTGATAGGGCATTGGTACCCTTGTTTTACATATTTAGTTATTGAGCACAGAGATCACAAAATGTACTTAAAGTCACACAACCCAAAGTGGCAGTCACTTGTTGTGCTGTAGTGTTAAGTTTAAAACTGGGTGCAGCTCACCCGTTGCAAATGTGGTTTTGTGAGACTTTTGCTAAACTTTCTCCCCAGAGGCAATTATAGCATGGAAGTTGCTGGTAAGTAGCTAGCAGCTGTGAGCAGGGATTCCCACAGGCATGGCCTGGCTTCCTTTAGAACTTGCTCTTTGGTTGTCTAAAAAGTCACAAGGAAAAAAGAGGGACTCATCAAGATACTAAAACACACAGGCATCCTTGGCGTGAAGGGGTAAGTCACTAAGCCTGGAAATGAGATGTGATTCAGAAAAAGAAGAGGAAAAAGTGCTGGAATTTTCAGTTATATCTTCATAAAAATCACAGTTGTGCAAATTTCCTGAATGTAACACACACATGTTTACCCTAAGATCCTCTATTTAATGAATATTTCCAAAATACTGTAATAAGCTTTCATATAATGCTGGGATCTGTCTCAGAGAACGCTCTATGAACAAAGGCTAAAAGACAGACAGGTAACAGTCTTATTCATCAGCCCACATCCCTTGGAAGGGAGCTCACGGGTCCCCTTGGGTTCTCCTTCCAGTGCCAACAAAGCCCATGATCTGAACAGTCTTCGTCTAAACCTAATCCCCATCTACCCTGCCTCCGTGAGAGGAACAGCTGGGCACCATCTGTACAGTAAGACCTTTGCTATTGGAAAGTGTCACTGGGTCACCCGCCAGGCTCCTTTTCTCAAGGCTAAGTGACCCTGGCACATTTGACCTCCACCTGGGTCTGACTTCCAAACCACAAATCTACATTCCTGACATCAGCAGAAAATAGGAGCCAGTTGCTGACCCTCAACCCTCAGTCCTGCTGGGTGAACTGGTCTAGCAGTGTGACCAACACAAATGGTTAGGGCCGTGAGATCCCAGTCCCGCCAGTCGGTCCCTGGCAGAGCTATCATTCAGGCAGGCACACAGCCTTGATCAGGTGTCCTCAGGTTCAGGACCTGGAATGAAAGTGCTGGATTTCTCATGAATGTTTTCTAAGCACTTTTTCTGCATTAAGCTCCCATCCTGGCCTGCTTACACAGGTGCTCTTGCAAAAAATTCCAGTTCTTCAAAGTCTGTTCCTTATTCTTTTTTATTTAGACACATTATAAACACTTTGAACCATGGCGTTCAGTAAATAATGAAGCTGTCTCTTGGTGATGGAATAGTGTATCCTATCACATTTCATTGTGCATTAGAATAGTCACATGTAATCAGCAGCCCCCGGGTGCATTTTGTAAAGAGTTGAAGTGGGAACAATGCCCACCCTTCTGCAGTTTACACCTTCGGAGATAATGTGGTGCAAATAAGTGTCAAAGTGAAGGGTGCATTTTGTGTGTTTTCCCAAAGGAAGTGGGAAGATAGTCAGGAGGGACTGAGTGACAGTTCATGAAGTGGGCATCTACAGATGGAAGGTGGGTGGGACCCGGATGGAGCCCTCTGGTTTTCTGCATAGATGGTCAGGTCATGGTTTCCAGGCTGTGCGAAGGTGCTAGAGGTGCTGAGGCAGCCTCTGTCTTGGGCTGGACTCCCCTAGAGGCAGATTATTTGGGAGCTGAAGCCAGGAGGCAGCAGCAGGGGAATGGGGAAGTGAAATAAAAAGGCAATACAAGGTGAGGGTCAAGAGAGTTTCCACTGGAGCTTAATGCCACTGGGAGTCTTGGGGGGAAAGGTTCAAAACATGCCACAGAGTTGTCCCACTCCAGGGGCAGGGCACCTGGGTATTTAATCATGATTCCCACCCATAACGATTGAGGACTATCCCCAGGGGCATTCACTCTTGGTCCTTCTGGCCTGCCCCTCACACAGGTGACTCAGCCCACCTGCAGCAGAGGAAGACGGCAGGTAGAGTCTGGTTCCTGCAGTAGGAAACAACGATGGCCACGGGCAAATGGGCAGAAACTGCCTGTCTCTGCTGCAGTCTCCATCCCAAATGCCCTCACACCGCCATCCCTCAGAGTCATGGGGCCTGAAATCACCCATCAAACACCAGTCCCATGTGGGTGAGCACTGCCCTCTCCCAGGAGCCTCTCTGGATCTTGCTGTGTTGAGGACTTGTTTGCTGGTCATGTGCTGGGTCCCAGAACAGGTCTAGGGAAAGGAAAGCTCCCAGCCTAACAGAGACAAAAATCAGTGACTATAGGGGCCGGCCCGGTGGCGTAGTGGTTAAGTTCATGTGCTTTGGTGGCCCGGGGTCCATGGGTTCAGATCCAGGGCACGGACCTATGCACTGCTCATCAAGCCATGCTGTGGCAGGCATCCCACATAAAGTAGAAGATGATGGGCACAGATGTTAGCTCAGGGCCAGTCTTCCTCAGCAAAAAGAGGGGGATTGGCAGCGGATGTTAGCTCACGGCTAATATTCCTCACACACACAAAAAATCAGTGACGATATGACAATATGGAAATGTGCTATTGTCAAGTCATGTGCAAAGAATTATAAACCCCCAATTAATGACATTGAAGCAAATGTGGGAGAGAGGAGGTGGTCTCTATCAGCTTCTCAAAGGGAGGTGTTTCCAGGAAGGTGTTATCCTAAATTAAGCGGTTGGTAGGAAGATGTTCTGTGCTTTCAGGTCCTGATATACCTGTGTATCTGCTGACTGTACACTGTCATCTCAAGTTGTCTATTTTTCTGGCATTGCATTTGTGGCTCTCCTGGATGTCATGGATGGAGAAGAGGCGGCGCAGATGGGGCCTGGGTCAGGGAACTGGGAGAGGAGGATGGGGGAGAGATCTGAGGAAATGGAAGTACAGGGCCTGGTAGCTCAGTCCAGGACCCTGCAAGTGGTTTTTCTATAGCTTATGGGAAGAGCACACTGTAAAAACTGTCACTTATTAGAAAGTTGCTTGCTCAACCATCATTCAATAAGTAATTATAAGCAGCTAGTTCCGTAATCTGTGGCTCTGTGTTATCCCAGGTTTGTAAACTGTCATCTGGATCCTTCAAACAGAACTAAAATGTGTCAGTCACCAAGGAGTTATGGAGGGTCCATGGGCTGTATTCCACAGTTCAGCCTGAGAGATGGCCCATACCCTTAAGGAGAAATAAGTTTAAATGGTGGGGGGTGGGAGAAGGAAGGCCAACCAATAACTAAATGTTGCTTGAGAATTTAGTGACCTCAGACAAACAAATAGTCAGAAAGGAGACAAGAATGGTAGATTTGTAACATTAGTGTCTGCAAGAGATGCTGGGATGCACTGTCCAGATTCTTCTGTGAAAGTGAAGGACTTATTACCCCTGTTGCTGGGAGTGCTGCTGCAGCCAGCCCGCATGGTCAGCCCCTTCCATATTCGTTCACTGGCAGCCACCTCAGCTAGGGTCACATCTCTTGCAGGTGCAGCCTCCTTCCAATGACCGATGGGCATATGAAAGTTCAACCCCCTCATCCCAACTTGGGACAACTTTGAAGAGCCATTCCAGGTCCAGAGCTCCCCATGGGGTCGGCCAAGACTTCCCTTGAGACCACCATAGCCCAGCTCCTCTACCCAATTCTGCCTTCTTCTCTTCCCTTTCCTTTTGCAGGTGTTGACTCCAAGATCCTAGTACCCAAGACCCAAGGTCCCAATAAACTTCCTGCACACATACACCATCTCAGAGTCTGCTCTTCAGGAACCCAATCCATAGAAATGCTTTTAAAACACAAATCTGATCTTGAGAAGCCCCTGCTTAAATCCATGGAATGTCTTTCTATTGTGCTTCCTATCAAGATCCTGACCCTTAACTTGGTCTACAAGGCCCAGCAATATCTGACTCCCTCTGCTACTTCACCGTGCACCACTTTGCACTTCAGCTGTCCACGCTCCATCTCATCAGCCTTGTCACTGGACTTCCAGTGCTCCTGGTGTGTAGTAAGCATCAACATGTGATTAAATGAATGAGTGAATGATTGAATGAATGAACTGAAGAAATGTGCTAGGATCATCCTTCCTCAAGACCTTCCCCTCCCATATGAGTATTTAACTTGTACCCAGGTCATGGCTTGAACTGCTCTTCCTTCAAGAAACCCCTAACCCTCAGACTAGGTCAGGTTCCATGATTCTGTATTACCTTTTCCTTCATCCCACTGACTACAGTTTGTAACTCTACTTCTCTGTGTGACGTCAGTATTTCATGTCTAGCTGGACACGATTTCATTTCCAGCTGGACCACAAGCTCCACAGGGCAGGGCTCTGACCATGCTTCCCTGTGCCCAGCATGTGCTTGGCCTACACTGAAAGCTCAAAAAGTGTTTTCTGAAGGAAGGAAGGGAAGAGGGTGGGAGAGAAGGAAGGAGTAGCCATGGTGCATAGCTTAGTCCTAGCATTGCTGGGCAGACTTCCTGTAGGAGACCGACCTTGCAGGATGGGCAGGGTTGTGTGGTCAGAAGTGGGGTGGAGCCTTCAGAATGGTAAGAAGGCAGGAGGAAGACCAGGAGAGAAGGTGCGGGCACAGTGAGTGCTGAGGTGAGTGAGGAGAGAGACAGTAGGATCTGGAATCAGCAAATGACATGGAAACACATGGGCTGGGAGTTGAAACCAAACCAAAACTGGATGGTGAGTACTGGAAACTTTGCTTAGTTTGGCAGTTTCATCTCCACTGACTAGGCAGAGGGTTTCAGCTGTTACCAGTGCTTTTCATAACTGGACATGGGGATAGATTTTTTAAATGCATTTGTAGAACAAAGATGATCTTGTGCCATCACCTTTGCCAAACCTGTACTTAGAAAATTCCTGTTGTCTTGGTACCAAAGGGAGGGGTTCCTAGCCTTCAATCTACCCACACAATGAAGCTCCTAGAGTCAAGATTTGGGGAGGGCATCATGCCATCCCTCTGCCCAACCCGAGTGCTCCTTAGGGAATGCACCAGGATAAGTGCACTGTTGATGAAAGACCTACATGTGGCCTTTAGGACATTATTCCACAGTCTGGGACTGGGAATTGTGGTGAATTTTAAGGTCTCACCTCTACTTGGCACCAACATTATAGGGATGCTCTGAGGTGTGAACGATAATCCATGAAAAAAGACAAGGGAGGGCATCCTACACGCATTCTGTAGCACTCCCCAGTGTGCAGAGATGTGACCCAGCAGGATGTGTTGAAAAAGGTGACAGCAAGTCGGGGAGCAGGGGGTGGGCAAGGTGTGTAGGCGCCTGGGTGACAGCAGAGAGCAGATCACACTGGCCTCACTGCTGCAGGAGGGCATCTGCACCTTCTCTGCCCGTGGAGAGACACAAAAGGAGGAGGTTGGTAGAAAGCAATGACGGCCATCAGTTTTGCCACGTAAAACCCAGATGGTGGGCCCTGGCGTACAGCAGGGTGGGGAGAGCTGACCCCACATTATTCCAGAACTTTGCTCCCACTGTGCAGGCTGAGGTCACCAGGTTGGAAGCAGGTGGTTGGTCTTCAGGGACGACAAGGCAGTCTTGATACTTCATCCTCCTGGGAACAGGCGCGAGGGCTGCCTCCCTCCAGAAGAGGGGCCTGCTGTGCACTGTCACCTGTGGCAGGGCCGACACTGCACACAGCTGCCCCTGAGTCGGGACCACTCCTGGCCTTCACGTGGAGTAATGCACCTAATCCTTGCAACCGCCCACCAGGTCGATGCATCATTATAACCATTTTGTGAGAATTAAACCGAGGCAGGCTAAGTCCCAGTCCTGCGACAAACAGTCCATAATGGCCAGGTGAGCAGGTGGGGACACATGGCATATCCAACGCAGCACTGAGGGTCTGTGCCACCCACAGAGCCATCTTCCCTGAGGCCCTCACGACTCCAGGTAATGAGCACTTCCTCCTTCCACAGCGCTGCCTCCCAAGACCCTGGAGAACTAAAGCTTCTCCCACCTCCAGAAGGCAGCAGACACGCCCTTCTCACTAAAAGGATTACTTCCAGTCAATGCTAAATTAGGGCTCATGTGACACAGAATTTTTAGCTGTGCCACAAAGGAGAACCTATACCAAGCAAAGCTTTATCCCTGGGGGACAAGCCCACTCCTTAGAAGGGATCCCAAGGAGCACAGTGTCACCACCTCCTGAAGGGCCGGTTCCCGAGTCCAGCACCACGGGTGCTACAGGTGCTGATCCAGGCTGAGTAGCCAGGAGTCTGACTCACAGGATATTTTCTAAGACATGTGGCCTTGCGCACTGAGCACAAGCACCGTGGGCCCGGGCTCCCGGCATGACCCTTGTGGTCCCCGCCCCAACCTGTGAGTGGCTGGTAACACTGACAAGTCTGCTGGGGTTCACCTACACCTGCTGGGGTTCTCCTGGAAAGAAGGGCCTGGTTTCTTTGCCGAGGAGGTCAAACGATGGCCTTGCAGCCCAGTGTGCAGTTTGCTCTTCAAGTCCTCTGCCGAGGGGATTTCAGAATGTGAACTGCCTTGGTGGGGTGAATGGGTTCCCCTCAAACCCGAGCTGCTCGTGGCCTTTGCTCTGACCTTGGCCTCTGGGAAGGAAATGAGCAAAGCCCCCCAAGTCTAAGTCAGTAGTGGGTCCCAGACAAGAGGCATGTGGCTCTCAGTCCGCACCTACCATTGCACGGCGCCAGCGCATCCCTCTCACAGGCCCGTGGGGTTTCAGCAAAGGTTCATTAGGTCAAGACTGAAGTGGAGTGTGCACCCTGTGCTCACTCGTGCCTCCCCTGCCATGATGGCAGGGAGCTGTCCCAGGACTCGGCCCTTCTCAGAAACCTCAATTGGGGGTTGGAGGGCATTTATTCCCAGTGACTCAAGGATGGCTTTTTAGCCTCCTCATTAAGAACCTTAAAAAATAAAATCCAGATCTGGCCTGGTGACATAGTGGTTGGGTTCCTGCCTTCTGCTTCAGCAACCCAGGGTTCATGGGTTCGGATCCCTGGCATGGACCTACGCACCACTTACCAAGCCATGCTGTGGCAGGGCTCCCACATATGGAGTGGAGGGACATGGGCATGGATGTTAGCTCAGGGCCAATCTTCCTTAGGGAAGGGAGGAGGATTTGCTATGGATGTTAGCTCAGGGCTAACCTTCCTCACAAATAAATAAATAATAAATAAATAAATAAAATCCAGGGCCAGCCTGGTGGCATAGTGGTTGTGTGCGTGCGCTCTGCTTCAGTGGCCTGGGGCTCACAGATTCAGGTCCCGGGCCCAGAACTACACACTGCTTGTCAGCCATGCTGTGGTGGTGTTCCATATAAAGTAGAGGAAGATGGGCATGGATGTTAGCTCAGGGCCAGTCTTCTTCACCAAAAACATAAAATAAAATGAAATAAAAGAACGACCCCCTAGCCCCCACCGCTCCCCTGCTGCCTGACTCTTGGGTCCCTTAACACCCTCCACTGGGAGTGCTTCCTAGGCTTCTCTACATCCCCCAGTGTGGCCTGAGTGCCTCTCCCCACTCTCCCCTCCTCTCACCCCTAAATACTTCAGTGCGTGTCCCCGAAAAGCAAGAACATTCTCTCACATCAAAAAGTATCAAAATCAGCAAATTAAGACAAATACAAAGTTATAATCTACAGACCTTTTTCAGATTTCACCAATGTCCCTAGGGAAAAAGAAGCTCCAGTGTCATGTAGCCCTTTGCTGTCTTCTCTGTGGCCCCCTGGAACCCGGAACAGCACCCCTGTCTTCCTTTACACTCGCAGCCCAGACACTGCAGACAAGTACAGGTCGGCTTAGGACAATGGCCCTCGGTTAGAGTCTAAGGCCTGGACAGAAACTCCCCATGGGTCCTTCCCGTGAGAACTCTTCTTTTCAGATTTGAACAAGGGGCTGAGACTCGAATAGGAGAAATCCTACCTGGAGCTGCGGTTGTCGCCCACAGTGGTCCAAGAGAGGAAAGCAGGCGGGCCACGCCCTCTCGGGCTCCCCTGGGCAGTCGGCCTTCTCTTCCCCGGGGTGTTCTGCAGGAGCATGGACTTGCTCGGTGCAGCCCAGGGCAGAAGATTCAGGAGGGAATGCAGCCGGAGGCAAACAGCTCACTCTTCTCTGCCTCAGACCTGGCTTTGCCCTCAGACGTGATCACAGAGAAGGCCTCAGCTGGCATCATTATCTCCAATATCTGCCCTTGTCCTCAAAGTTCCTCCTGCCTTTGCCACAGGAAAAAAATGTAAGGAGACCATCATTACCCAGGGTCCAAGGTATCATGGTCTTAGTTTGTGTGCCCCGAAAAAATGAGCCTGAAGCTCGCACTGGGGCAGGCAAAATATTTGGGAGGTGACGGGGGAGCACAGTGAGGGAGCAGAGAAGGGAGACAGGGAGGGAGACTGCTGACAACGTGGGGGAAGGAGCTGCTTCCATTCATGGGCAGCTGAGGCCCCATCCCGCCTGGCCCTCAGAGAGACCTTGCAGACCACACACTTTAAACGTCCCGCCGAAGTGTAAGGAAGAAGGGGTCCTCACCCAGCAACTCCCACCCTCCTTGTTTGCATTTTGTTCTTGGGGGAGAGGTCCCCATCACTTGTGGCCCACCCCACAAGGAAGCCAGAGACACCCTCCCTCAGGAAGAGACACACTGAGTCTTTGGAGTGCATAGTGGTCTCTGGGGTGACCTCCAGGAGTGGGGCATGTGGGTGGGGCAAGACAGCATCTGCTATTTGTTTTCTTTCTGACCTGCATAGACACTGCTACAAGGTGGAACATGGAAATCCAGAAAGCAAATAATTTGGCTATTATATCCCCAAACATATCATCTCCTTATACCTGGCCTTGGTTTCCTCAGTGAAGGAGAGAAAAGAGCAGAGCTAGAGTTGGCTCTAGGGATTCCCTGAGTGGACCCACATCGAGGTCCCCCATGCCAATCCCTTCCTATCTCTTTAGGGCCTCCTCAAGCCCACTCATTCTTTAAGTCCCAAACAGGCGGCCTGTCCATGAAGCCTTCCCAGACTACCACAGCCCACAGGGGTCTCTTCTCTCTGCTCCCAGAGTGAGACAGTAAAGAGGTTTCTGCTCCAGTGATTGGCGGTGACTGTTCAGAGTCCACGGCCACGTCCTGGCTCTCTGGAGAGCACGCAGGGTTGGTCTGAGATGCTGCTGGCTGGGAGGGTGAGGGCAGAGGTATGCCCAGAAGTTCATGTGACTCCCCTCTCCCTCTCCAGTGCCAGAGTGCCGAGCCCCAGGGGACAAGACCTACATTAAATGCTTTTAGGGACTGCAGGAGAAGGGCCATGCCTGGAGAGGGGACACTGAGAGACATCACTGTGTCGGGGGCGGGGTGGCACAGCCCAGCCCGGGGATTTGCGTTGTGTCATGCGGATTAGAGTTGAGGAGGCAGACGGGGCGGAGAGGCGGGCGGCAGGCTTGGGGACGAACAGCTGATGAGCTCACATTTGGGCTGCGGCAGACCCCAAATCTGAAGCCCATGTGAAAAAGCCTGGGGATTCAGATTCTTATTTTTATCCACTTACTTCTTCTCCAGCCCCCTCAAAGCAACGCAAACCAGATTTGGGCAGAATCCCTTGATTGTCACAAAAGCCATGTTATTTTTACTGGAGGGCTCTGAGGGGTTTGACTATGGTCTGAGCTCCCTGTGGCGCCGGGGTCCTGAAGCGTCCCTTCCAGACCTGGGCTCCCCTGGGGGTTGCCTAGCCCATCAGAGGGGAGGCCTGATTTTTACCATGTGGGAAAATACATCCTTAATTATCAGTCAGAATGTTCCCTGTTGCAGGGATGGGCAGCTGGGCTCTGTGACCCCTCTTGCTGGTGACATGAGGCCTTACACTCAAGCAGCCTTACAGAAGGGGCAGAGGAGAAAGAAAGAAAACAACTCCCTGAGAAGGGGGGGGGGTGGGGATGCCTCTGCTCTAACAAAGGCGGATTAGCAGAACTGCGGGCCTGCCAAAAATACGATTCCTATTCGTCTATCAAAACAGAACCAGCGCCTTGAGATTTAGATAAGACACATGCTAAATAGTGCAGCTTCTCTGGGCCAAGGGAGCAAGGATTTGTCTATGACACAAGCTTGGAACCAGCCTGCCGGAACCACGGGCCACGCCGCTAACT
This sequence comes from Tapirus indicus, assembly GCA_031878705.1. NCBI lineage: Eukaryota > Metazoa > Chordata > Mammalia > Perissodactyla > Tapiridae > Tapirus > Tapirus indicus. The sequence goes on along the minus strand of CM062929.1, from coordinate 88,408,098 downwards.
GACCTGTGGTCGCCTGCAGTGCCCAGGCTGTGAGTATAAAGGAAGATGGGGAGCCGTTCAGGGTTCAAGAGGGCCACACAGATGACAGCAAAGGACCACACAGCAAAGGACCCCTGAGTTTCTTTTGCACCGGGGACATTATGGGGACAATGGTGAAATCTGGGAAAGATCTGTAAATTAGATGATAGGTCTGTATTTGTCTTAATTAGCTGAATTTGATAATTTTTGAAGTTATATGAGATAATGTTCTTGTTTTTAGGGGACACACACAGACGTATTAAGGGGTAAAGGGGGTGAAGGAGAGAGAAAGATAAAGCAAAGACAGTAACTGTCTCATGTTCACGTTTGGTGTCTCTGGGTGAAAGGTATCCGGGAATTCTTTGTGTTCTTCCTGTAACTTTTCTGTAAGTCTGAAACAATATAAAAAATTTAAAAAAATTAAGTGTCTAGACTGTCACTTTTGTATCCAACTTTCACTTTTAGTTCTAGCCTCAACACACTTTCCAGAAAGGACCTTGAAATGGCTTTACACTGTTACGTGGATGGAGCACTCGCAGTTTACACAGTGGCGGCTTCTCTCCGCCCTGCGGGTTTCCTTCCTGCCGACTTGGCGTCTGGTCCTCCTCACCCCTCCTGGCATCTGGTGTGCCCGCTGTCATGGGAGCCCCGGCCCTCGCCAAGACATCCCTCACCGCAGCCAGGGTGCCGGAGGAGGAGCCAGCTGGAAGGCTGGGCCACCGAGGGCCCCTGCTCCTGCTGCCCGTCCGTCCTGACTGTAACCGCTCCCATCTGGCGGCCTGCTGTGCACAGGAGCCTGGGCTGCATTCCTCCTCCAGAGACTGGGCTCAGGGCGTGTGCCCAGGCAGGAGGGCACGATGGGTTGTAGGAACGAGGTTGGGTGGAGCCTGAAGCGTAAGTGTGCCAGGGGGCCTGGGGGGCCGAGTAGGTGTGAAGTGGCTGCCAGGAGGAGATGAAGGAAAGGTTCTGTTAGGTTCTGGTGGCCTTGACCTCTCCATGGTCCCAGGGGCCAGCTCTGGACACAGAGACACACATTTTTGGTCCCCGTGAATTTGATTTGTGAGTTTGATTTGATTTGTGTGTTTACAGCTGTCCCTCCTCCTCCTTTGTGCGTTCCCCTCCTGAGATGCTGGTCCTGGGCCTGTTCTGCCAGTAGGGGTCTCACGGGCAGGACGAGGCGCGGCCCTTCCCACTGCTTCGGACTCTGCACACCTGTTGTCTTACAATGATTTCAATGGAGTCTACACACTCCCCCCTGCACGTGGCGTTTCTCATCACTGCCTACGTGCACCCTAAAGCAGCCTGATGCCCCTTCCTTCTGAGGTGTCTCCCTCCCAGCAGTGCAGGCTCCAGGATGCCTGGCCCTACAGTTAGTGTGTCCTGTGGCTCTGCCCCAGCTCATCCTCCTGGGGAGCCTTCTGAGCTCTTGCTATGAACTCGACCTGCGGGATGGTGGCCGCCAGATGGAATGGCGAGGGCGGGCCGGAGAGCAGAAGTTGAACCAGCATTGTGGTCCACAACTCAGAAAAGCCTAATCGAATCTCACGCTTAGGGATCCACGAAAGCTTTCTCCCATGCACGGGGCTCCCGGGCTGTCTGCAGCTGGCGGCCGCTGGCTTGGGTACTGTGGGAGGGTTAGCATTTGGATCTACCCATGCCAAAGGGGAAAATTCCAGCCTCGAGGGATTAGTGAGATCAAGCCCACAGTGTCCATATCATGTGATCTCCTCTGCTGTTTCCCCTCTAAACAGCTGTGGGTCAGCCCAGGGTGGGAAATGCCCTGCAAACATGCCCAACCTCGGAATGTCTGAGACCTCTCCCAGACGGGTGGCTGTCCTTTTCTTGCCTTCTGGTCACAGCAGCTGGAAGCTCACACGGTCTCTCCCTTCACGGGCACACAGGCCTCTCACGGGGTCTGGAGGACAGGAAGGAGGCCCTCTCTGGCGTTTTTGATTTTTCATATCATCTCCGAATGAGGTTACTCAGAGTCACCGTAAAATACTCCTGTGTGTTTGAAGTGTTGTTCAAAGTAAACATTTAAAATATGCCACAGAGCTTATAGCCTTACTTTGGCTTTTGTTCATTTTTAAATGCATTTGGAGCCTCATGGAAGGGAAGCAGCCGAAACCTGGATCCTCCTTGGAGAGGCTCTGAAGTGTGTCCACCCGTGTGTGTGAGCATAGGCGCCCGGTGCGCACAGCCCTCCTTGATCAACTTCAGGGTGTTCCGCTCTTCCAGTGACACATAAGACGATAGCAACTGTTCCTCTCTGGACTCATTTATTTAGTTAAGAGACTCCTGGGAAGAATGTTCCTGCTATTCCTGCCTGATGGAAAGCCAAAAGACCAAGGCATTTTTTAAGTGCAGGAGCGTTCAGACGGCCTTCAGGCAATATTCTCTTCTTTCAGCACCACAAATGACACCATTAAAATGGGGGTGTGTTAGAGCACGTGGTCACTGTAACCTAGAAACCTAAGTACAGGGATGTCGCATCTCTGTGGTGCAAGGCAAGATCTGTAGCAAGGGACAGAAGACTTTCAACAGAATGTGCCTGTATGGCAACCTCTAGACTTGCGGCTCATCTGTTACCATGGGGCTGGCAGGGCGGGTGGGCAGGAGACTTTAGGATAGCTCCATGGTGTGGGTACAGGGGGACTGGCATTGGGGGCTTTGGGTCCTCAGCTCAGACATTGTGACTGATGCAGAGACATGCCATCCAGATGCCCTCCAGGAAAGATGGCGGGAGCGTGGTCAGCAGGCCCTCCCCGTGGCCAGCTCCTTTAGTCTGGCCCGGCAGCAGAGAGCCGCCTTGCCAGAGGCAGCCCGCAGCCAGGGACAGTGGGCAGGCTCTAAAGGTTTCCACTGGGGCCCCTGGGCCAGTGGATTGGAGGCAAAACGTAAGTGTGAATGTGACATTATTAGTAAGCATGGATTGGTAAGGCCAGCTTACTCACTGAAAGAATAAAACAATAATAATAATAAGAAGAAGAATAAGTCACTCATAACCCTACTCCCAGTGATAAAGATTATTAGCATATCAGTGTATTTCCTTCCAGGTTTCTCATGACTATACCTACACAAATTTGTTTTGTTTTTCACAGGCTTAAAATAACAGGTACAATCCACAGATTCAAATCTTGCTTTTTCCCCTTAACATTCAAATGCACATTTTCCCATGATGAGATGAAGATTTTTCATCAGAGCTGAATTCTGGTCCAAATAGCAATGGAGAAAAAGTTTGGCTTTTGCTAATTATTTTAACATCTATCTTTGATTCCTGGTTCTGCTCTGCAACCAGCTTGTAGCTGGACTTCATAGCTTTGTGAGAAGTTGCAGTGTGGAGGGAAGAGCAGGGCAGTGGGGGAGGCCCCTGGAGTCCCACTCTTTCGTCACTTTCTAGCTAAGTGACCAAGTCAATCAGCATTTCTCACCTGGGTAGCTTTCTGCACCTGGGGTCAACCGTATGTCATTTCCCTAAGGGTGGCTCGGTCACCTGTCCTCTTGGGTTCCCTCCACCCGCTCGTCCACTCACTCGCTCAGAGCACATTCGTTCAGGTTCACCCAGTCTAGGGGAGGACCCTAGTGGGGGACAGACTTAGTCCTCACCTCCAAGAAACTATTGTTGCTAAAAGCATGATCCTTTTGGTGCACTCAGTACACCGTGATAGAGAAAGAAGGGGTATGAGCTTGAATCCCTAGGATGAGATGTAATCTGGTCAAATTCTCTCTTATCACAGCGAGAAACCTGAGACTCGAGGAGTGGGGTGATGTGCCCAGGGTCTCACAATTTGACCACCAGTTTACTTATTCCTGGCAATTTATTTGTCTTTGTGATAGGCAACAACTTACATACTGTGTATATTGCTTATTTATTACCCTTGCTTGTGTATATTGTTTATTCCTTATTATTGTTTTTTTCTACCGTGCTAGAAATTGTTTCTCAAAAGGTGTCCCATGAAGTCTAGCTGTGTAGAAGGGTACAAAGGTCATTGTAAGAAGGGGCTCAGTGATCAAATAAGCTCGGCCTATGCTGGGTTAAGAAAGTGGAGCAGATTCTTTCCTGCAGGACTTGTAAGACTTGAATGTGCAACACATCCCACGAAACCGTCAAGGGGAGGAGGTTATGCATCTGTTTTCCAAAGTCATTTCACAGGACATACGCAAACACGGTTTGGGAAACTCCTCTGGAATTGCACTGCCCTTTTACAGTTAAGCCTCTCTAATTCAAACAAAATTGCTGAGAATGCCATTTGAATGACAAATCGTTTCTAGAGGAAATCATCGTTATTTTTTAAGAACACACAAAGTGTTTTCATGTTGGAAAGCCAGATGGGCTCATTTTATTAATAAAGATCCTTCACGATTAGCAACACTGTTGGACTATTAACCCTAAGAGTAATTTCTAGTATCTCAAGTAGACTGAGTGTGCTCTCAGCAGTTACCTCTTATACCACTTGTGTTTGAGACTGCAACTTGTCTCCCCATGTTCATTTTCTCTCTCTCCCTGCTATTCATAGAACCCTCACACCTCCAGACATGTCCCAGCCTCTCTTGCAGCTGCGATGTGGCCATAAGACTATGTTCTGGCAAATGGAATTGACCAGAAATAACATGTGCAACTTCCATGTCTCATCTTTCAGAGGAAGCTGCTTACCCTACATGCTCTCCTTCCCCTTCCCACTGGCTGGAATGCAAATGAGGTGATGCTGGGCTGGCTCTGAGAATGTGGCGGAGGCAGCACCTCAGGAATGGTAGAGCAAGTCATTGGAAGGAACCTGGGTGCCCAGACGCTAGCTGTCTTCCATTTGCATCTCTCTCCAGTCTTAGTGCATGGTTACCCAGCTCCTGACTGTATTTCCTAGACTCTGGTGGCTGCAGGTGGCCATGTGACTAAGTTGTGGCCAGTGGGCTGTGAGCAGAAGTGATTAGTGCAACTTCCTGGTTGTGCTTGCAAAAGGAAGCTGCACGCCTCCCATTCCTCCTTCCCCTTCCCACAGCCTAGAAGTCAGACACAGTAGTGGTGAGCCGTCTTCAACCATGAGCGTGAAGGCACAGCCCAGGGCGGTAGAGGAAGGCCACACCGTGACTAGACCCTGGCGTCCAAAGTCATCCTACTCACTGGACCACCTACGCATGTGGACTTATATGAGAGAGAGAAATAATTCTCCTTCCCTTATTCTTCACACATTTTAAGATTATTTTCACGCTGCCCTATCTGTAGCCTTTGAGTCTGGCTTATGGATATTAATGAGCTTACTTGGAGCCATGAAAAAAGTCATCTATTGTCCCAGAAATATTGACAGTAGTGCAGTCTTCTTGCACTTCAACTCAAAGAGTGTACCAAATTTATTTTTTTTAATTCTATTCGGGCCTCCTTTGTATGGAGTGTGCATTTAAATCACCGTAAATCATCCCTGTGAGCATGACCTCAATTGGATCATGTACTTCCCCTTCCTATTTGTTTTTTAAATTTTTTCTCTGGGTCTCATAAGGGCTTTAAATGCTACAAACTTGAGCCAAGCACTAATGAATGTCCATTTGAATTTTTCTTCCTTTGTTTTTCAGCCAACTTTTCATTCTTACTAACTAAAGCTGATGCAGTGTTTTCCTCTAATAACTGGTTCATATTCCTTGAGTTCTTTTCTTGGCTCATCAAAGCAAGCTGCAGCTGCTGGACAGCTCATAAATCGCTTTGCCTCTTTATTTTGTTCTTCCTTTATGTACACTATTTACTGAAAGCCAGTTTTCATCCTAATTGGTCCCTTTCCTTTCTGTGTCTTTCAAATTAGAGGCATTGCTATTCCCCTTCTTTAAAGAGTACACATTGCAAGACATCATGTAGATGGAAGCATTTTGGGGTCAGGCCTGTGTTTCCACAGTTCTCAGCAGGACTCAGTGGTGTCCAGAGACAATGGCATAATTCCCAACCCAGTAGAGACCTTGTTTATGAGCAGACAACCAAGGAACCTAAGTTCAACCCACAGAACCGTTCCCGCCCTAATTCTATTTAGCGATGCGGACGTGGTCCATGTTCACGCACTGGACCATCACACGTTGGAGTTGGAATACCTGGTCAAATGCTTCCATTTTGTCCAGCAAGCTCCCCATCTAGACACCACCAGTCAGGCTTCTCCATGAGAGCTGATCTGCACTCAAGTAGTTTCTGTCAGCCCTTCAGCTTCTTGTTTGCTTTGTGTACAGAACATATTGTTCGGAGCATCAACTTCCCCCTTCAGATAAATCTATAAGCATTTTCTCCCCATAGGAAAGTGAAAGCGTTAGTTACATTTTTTCGAATGGACTTGCTTCTGTCTTATTGTCCACCATAGTGGACGCTGTGCTGCACCCCCACACCCTCCTTTGGGCCTGAGGACTTGTGCCCCTAGCTGCTGGGCTTGCTGCTACCTGGCAACCCCCATGCACTCATGTGGAGGGAGGAAACTAGATTTTAGTTTCTTGCTCTGCCCGCGAGCCTTTGCCATCTCTATGTTGCGCAGGAGGATTCCCAGGCTCGTTCCGAAGCCCACAGGTCATAGGTCTTTGTGTATGGTGGGTTCTTCTTCCCTCCTTTTCAGCTGCCCATGACCTGCAGCATCAGGGGGCCACCCCAGTCGCACTCTTTCCTCCCTCGGCCCTGACGACTGCAAAGGTGGCACAAGGGCAGGTCTCTTCAGTCAGCCCCACTGTCCTCCTGCCTACGGCATCCAACATGGTGCCCAGGACTTCCTGCAGCCACACGCAGACAACCCAGAGCTGGTTTCTCAAGCACAGGGCTCTCGAGGTTTGCCTTGAGGGTGTGCAACTACTTGGGAGAAGGTTGTCCCTGAGAATGTCCCCTAGTCCACCCTATCTTCCTTTCCACATTCATTTTAAAAGATATTTTGTGTGTTACTACAGAACAGGCACACAAAATGTGCACCTTTTGTTTCACGATAAGCATCACTATTTTCTTGTTCAGTCATGTTCTGGAGAGTGTATAATAAAGTTATACACTGGAACTTGGGCTGGCACACCTGAATTTGCTTTCCTCCTCCACCAGCCCTTTGCAGTATGGATGGCCAGTCTCTAGGACTAGGTGTAAAGTCTTCCTCCTGCACTGACCAGGTCCACCCCAGCTGGATGCGGGGTGCTTGTTATTCACCGGACCTGTATTTATGTTGAAACCTAAATCCAAGGTTCAGACTCAACCACGAGGCTACCCTTTCCAGGAACCACTCTGTCTGGGCCTCTCACAGCACAGATTCCCATTACACTAAGTGAAAGAAAAAGTAACCAAAATATATTCCGTGTCTCTGCTCTTTTGCTCTCTCTCCCACCTCTCTATTTCCATTAGTACCCTCTGGTTTATTGGAAGCCTTGAGAATGCTCTTTGGCTACCCCCTGAGTGCTTAGCTGGAGAACATAGCCCCCAGGGCCACGGAGAGGAAAACCATGCCAAGGATCAGTGTTGAGCGCTGTTCTGCAGGAGAAACGCATGCTGTGTTGGCAAGTGTGCTGGTCCAGGAGGGAGATGCCTGTGGCTGAGTTCAAGCTGCCATCGCTGTACATCCACCTCCATGTCCTTGCCTGAAAAGCGAGAGGTTTGTACACAATGATCCTGGTGTGTCTGGTATCTTTGTGCATCACTGCACGGCTGATGTTATTTTTGCTCAGAATGTCGGCTCTTCAATTGACAAAAATCACCAGGGGAAGGGATTTAGCTATTAATTAGTAGCAACCAATGAACAGATATAAAGGATAACAGTCAGCCTAACTAAAGAGACAGAGAACTGGGCCGATGCTGAGAGAACACTGCAGCCCGTGGCACCCAGCTTTGTCTATTGGAGGGTGGGGTGGGGGGTCGGGGGGAGGAAGGGTTGTCATGCACATAGGGAGGTCTAAGAAGGCCTCAACCCATCTTTTTTTAAATTTGAAAACAATCTTAAATATTCAGAGAAGTTGCAAGTACAAACTTAAGATTTTTTTTCCTGAACCATCTGAGAGAAGTCGCAGACCAGACGCCATATCTACCCCTATCACCCTCATGACCACATACCACCGTCAAAATCAGGATATCCATGTTGATGTGTTACCCCACTTATCCTCAGACCCTACTCAATGTCTCCAGTTGTCCCAGAACATCCTTTGTAACAAAAGGGTTCAGATCAGAATCACTGGCTGCATTGAGTTGCCGTGAACCATTAGCCATCTTCAGTCTGTGACATCTCCTTGGTATTCCTTGACTTGCATGACCTTGACACTTTTGAAGATGGAAGGCCAGTTGTGTTGTAGAATATCCCCCAGTTTAGGTTTATCTGATATTTCCTTGTGATTAGATTCAGACCATGCATCTCTGGCAGGAATATTCCAGAAGTGATGCTGGTTCTTATTGCTTCCTATCAGGTGGTCAGCAATTTTGACTTACCTCATTGTTGATGGTATAATATTTTGATGGCTTGGTGCTCAACCCCTGGGCCATCTGTCTATCCACCTGTCCGTCCCACACTCAGCAGTAACTCATGTCGCCTGTCTCTCACATCTGTGTTCGTATCATGTGCTTCCTCACTGAGACATGAGGGCGGGGATGGTGGGAGAAGGTTATGTGGTACTCGGGCACATTCTCCACTTGATCTTCTAGTTCAAAGCCTTACAAACAGCAGAAAAAACACTGTCCACAATTTACATGACCAGAAATAATCAGGCTTTCACATTTCATGCTCTGTAAGGGCTAAGTTGTTTTAATAGGGACAGAATAACTTTAACACAGAACATACTGTCAGTTTGTCAACATTTAGTTCATTCCCATTGATTCTCATTTGTAGCAAAAATGTAAATAACCATTAAGTTTTTCCATTAAAGAAAAGAAATTGTGCTTTGGTTTTAAAATTGAAAGAGTTCTTCCCAGGAGTGGAAAAGCTGAATCCAGCATAACTCCTGGACTCTGAGATGGAGGGAAACCAGCAGGAGCCTAAACCCATGAATTAACTTTCAGAGAAAAACATTTCCAACAGATCCAATGAAATATTCATTTATTGTCAGATGATAGCCCCTCAGGAAAATCTGCACACGAAGTCTCACAAAATAAGGTTTCTAGGACTCCTCAGTTTCTGGCATTCAGTTATCAAACCAGCAAATTTTTTGATTATTTGGCTAAACTCTTGGAAAATTACACAATTGTGCAATTTGAAATGAGACAATATGATTGATCTAAAGGCCAGAGTAAAAAGCAGGGGATGAATTGTCTTTTGAGGGCTGGACCAACGCAAGTTCTTCCATAACTAGTACTATATTGACGTAAGAAATACTCACTAAGTTACTGGGGGAAATAGAAGTGAACGTTGTGTCCAGCTGCCGTGTCAAACGGGTTGGAAGACGATCCAGCTCCTAAAAATGACCCTTTGAGCAGCGTAGTCTATGGATCAAGGAAGCAGGATTCTGGCCCAGCACAGTGTCTGGCGCATAGTAGGCATGCAGTATGACACTCAATGAATTAATGCATTGATTGTCTTTGATTCTGGGGGCTCCAGTGATCAGGGCAGTAAATCACCAAGGGTAGGGCTTCTTTTTATACATCTTGGAGCATTTCCTCTCCTGTTCCCATTTGCATTTGACAACTAATGAAGCCAAGCACACACAGACATAATGCTCATACTGTGCTATCACTTGCTTGTTGTAGAGATACTAGTTGAACGAGGACCCTGCATTTGAGGGATGCAGAGTTGGGGGTGTGCGCAACAGATACATACATGATATCAAATTACAAGCTTTGGTATAAGGGCCTGAAGTGAAGGACAAAGTAGTGCTAGGGGAGGGAACGAACATCACCAGCTGTGGATTCAGGGACCCACCTCATGGAGGAAGTGGCATGGAAGAGTGTAATTGAAATTTTGGGGCCATCTGTCCATGTCTTGCCCTTGTTCCTTGACCATGAGCATCTCCTCCCCTGGGAGGTGGGCTCTTGGCCTCCATGTTCATTCTGAGACCAAGCAGGGGCTGCAGGACCAGCAAAGCCTAGGAGCCCCTCTGCTCAGCCCCCAGAGCTGTTCCACACCCACTCCTGAACCTGGCTTTCCAATGGCTCCCTGAACTCCATGAGACACCTCAGTATCAAGTCTCTCTTGATATTTAGGTTTGCTTAAAGTTCAATTCTGTTACTTGCAAGCAAGAATCCAACCTTGACTCACTCCAAGCGGAGGGAAGAACCAGCCATGTGGCGAGCGCTGCCTTCTCATCCATTACTTTATATACTGCTCCATGATGTCGTTGTTATTACTTCCATTTTAAAAATGTGAAAACTGCAGCTCTACTGGACTGAAACAATTACACGTTCTGTCAGGAAGAGGTAGCTGTGGAATGCAGCCCCTGGCTTGGGACCGGCCTCCAGTCATTCCATCACCGTGTCATCTGGATAGCAGGGGGTGGGGCACGAACAGAGAATTCGTTTACCAAATGTCACTAACTCAGGAAACTCATATGTGATCCCGATTTTTTGTAGATTTCCCTTGATTTTTTTTCTTCTTCATTCATTCTTTCTTCACCGCACCAATAGTTTTCAAGCGTTCACCCTGGGTCAGGCTATGTGTCAGGCTCTGGGGCTGCAGTAGTGACTAACATAGTGACCTCACAGAGCTTAGTGTCTGGGGTGAGACTATGGGTAAGTGCAGGGTTACTAAGTGTGGCAGATGCTATTTAGAAGGCCAGGAGGGTGAGAAGGAGACAATAGCAGGGAGCGGGGAGACCCGGGGCTGGATGGACTGGCCGGCACAGGTGGGAGTCTGCTCACAGGCGTCAGCTCTCAGAGCTCCATAGGCACTGTATCCGCAGGCAGCCTGGGCCCGACCTGCCCAGCCCTGCCCCTTGGTTGTGCTGTGCGCTCCGGGGCCAGTGAGAAACAGTGAGGCCTGAGGTTACGGAAGTGTCACTGCTGGCCTGCTCCACGCTGTCCTGGGCCCTGCAGTGTCTCCTGAGCCATGTCTTCCTCTGAGCCCCTAGATTTACCTAGGCCACTTCCTGGGCTTCTACTGGAAACTCCAGTTTCCTACTGGGCTTCTGGCCTTGGAGCTTGGGACTCTGCCTGCTTTGTTACTTTTGAACTCTCTTTCCCAAGAAACGGAACTGCGTCTCCTCTTTCTTCATCCGACCTTACCTAGCATGTGCCTGGGGACCTGCTTCAAGGTAGACAGCCGCAATCCACTCACCTGCCCCGGCCTGAACCAGGTGATTCCCTCCACCGGTCTGGAAGCACCGGCTCTACCAAAAGGCCCCTCCTGACTCTCATGTCCACCATAATGGTCACCCCAGCTCAACTCCAATTTGGAATGCCTGCCAACAGCCAGCCCATTCCCTTTATTCTGGTGTGGCTCTTCCTGGCATGATCCCCTCTCCCTGCAGCTTGCATGAATCCCTCACCTTGCAGCTACAACTACCAGATTATGATCCAGCTTTGAGCCTAGTTCAAAGATTGAGCTGGAGACGGAAATGAGCATCACAGGTCTGATTTGGGGTCAGAGGGGAGTTCTGGGCCTGTGTGGCTGTATCAGTGTGAGGTTACATAAGGAGCTATGCCTGATCCCATGCCATCACTCAATGCAGTTCCAGCTCTCATTTTATCAGCTCTGCTGGGACCACCTGTCACAGGCTCACAGCATTCATTAAAGGCAAGGAGAGTCTGAATCAAAATAAAAGCCATTCATTGCTGCATTTAATGACTATTTGAGTGTCCACTCTTGTCCTGGCACCTGGTGAATATGTGCGGTGCCTCCCCTCAAGGCAACCACAGTCTAAGGAGAGAAGGACTGTGTTAGTCATGTTTTGCTGCATAAACAAGAACCTCAAAATCTCAGTGACTAGAGTGGTTCACGTTTCTTTTTCTCACTCACAGACCTGTAAGTCAGGGATTTGACTCTTCTTGATTGGGTTTGGCTGGGTTCAGCTGAGATTGCCTGTAGGCTGCACATTGGGTTTGAATCTGCTCCACTGGCCAAGCCCAGCATCCTGAGGACGGGGAAAGGCACTCCACCCACTCTGGTGGGAGATGCTCCATGGCAAAGGACCTGAGAGAGGTGTTCCTACCTACCGTAGACACACATGCTAATTGCAATGCCACAGCCCTAAGACCATGACGGGGGGAAGAGCAGTGGCTGCTCCATGGCCACCACAGTGCTTTTGAAAGTGAGGCCTGATATGAGACAAAGGCCATGGGCGAGTCTGCACAGGAGACCTTCTTAGCCAGGTTACATCAATGGCTTCTGAAAGAGCCACTCATTCACTACTCTGACGGGCAGAGAGAGGGAAGTGCTGACTGTAGCTAAGGAAGAATTTTAAATGTCAACAGTGAAGGGTTTTAGCATCTTTTATTTATTCAGTTTTAATCAAATCTGTTCTATCAGATTCTCTTTTCCACTAAGAAGACTCCAGCTTTGGCCTACAGAAGGGAAACAACTGGTGCCGCACAGCTTGAGTGTGAAAGAGAAGAATTTAGACCCCTTCTGGCCACCTTTCTCAAGCATTCCAGTGTTCTTAGAAGTATCAAGACCAGAATTCCTTCCCTGTTTTGCACCTACTTGACTCTCAGTGACAAGGAAAGCATCTGGCATGACTGAGTGATTTTCTCAGAGTAAATCCAACGTTGTCAAAGGATAAATGTGGCCACAAAAGGAAGTTTCATTGACCTTCATTTTCATTGACTCCTGGGCCACTGACATATCAGGGACACTGCTGAGTAATTAGGAATGAATTAGGGAATCTTTGAAAAGTGTGGATTCCCCCCATAGAGCTCAGAGCTCCAAGGAGACTTAGCCAACAGCCAGAAAGGGTTCTAAGATGTCTAATGTATCTCAGGCACATGGTCCCTGTCATGTGGTCCTTAGGACAAAGCTAGGTAGCAGGTACTTTTATTATTCCCATTTTACAGATGAGGGAATTGAGGCTTAGGAGGACTGGGATCATTGTCCCATATAAGCCCGCTGGGAAGTGGTGAGGAGATGCTGAATGGAGCCTTTTCTCTTGGAGGCAGGGATGCTGCTCTTGCTGAAGGCCAGGGCAGCTTACCTGTGAGTTTGCCATCCCTCTGAAAGGTGAGACCCTCAGTCCAGCATCTTCCAGTGTGAACACTGACCTCACCAGTAACATGAAGGGGACTTGGCCAGCACCCCCAGCCTCAAACTGAGGCTTCCTAAGGCTGAAGCTATGTGTGGCAGGTGGAATAAAGACCTTCCAAGATGTTTACATCCTAAACTTGTCAGTGTTACCTTATATGGCAAAGTCTCTGCAGACGTAAGTAAGGATCTTGACATGGGGTGATGATCCAGGATTATCTGGATGGGCCCCAGTGCAATCACAAATATCCTTATGAGAGGGAAGCAGAGGGAGAATCGAGAGATTCACAGAGGAGGAGGCCTGGTGACCGTGGAGGCAGAGACTGGAGTGATATGGCCACAAGCCAAGGGCTGCCACTAGCCACCAGAAGCTGAAAGAAACAAGGAACAGATTCTCCCTGAGATCTTGTAGAAGGAACATAGTCAGGCCAACACCTTGATTTTGGCCCAGTGAAACTGATTTTGAATTTCTGGTCTCCAGAACTGTGAGAGAATGAATTGATATTGTTTTAAGCCACAAGATTTGTGGCAATTTATTACAGTATCCACAGGAAACTAATACATGTGTGCCAACTGGAGTCTAACATCCTTTTTCAGCAAACATTCACCAAGAGTTTGGTATGCTCCAGGAATTAGGGATTAGAAATGAGTAAAGCTTAACTCCAGCCAGTCTCCCCTCTGGGGTGGGGCAGAGAGACAGAGTATGGGACGGTGAGGGCAGACCTGGATAGAGGGGCTCCAGTTGAGTTTCCACCGACACCACCAAAGTGAGATGGGATCATCACTCATGTTTGCATCAGAAATCTGCGTGTGAAACCTAATTCTGCCACCCAGTAGCGATGTGACTTGGGAGAAGTCATTTAGTTCCACTAAGGTGCACATATTTCATCTGTACATTAAGGATGATAACATCTCCCTCACAGGGCTAAACATTACTGAATGAAGGAATGAGCCCAGACGGGGGCCTGACACAGAGTGCTCAGAAAACACTAGGGTTTTAATGTCCAAATGCATACAGTGTGATGAGGCCTCTACATGTGTGACTGGACAGGGGCGAAGAAACCTTTTCACACTCAAGTGTCACTGAACTGGAAAACTCATCATTAGTCATTTATCTCTCCTTCAAGTTCCTCTTTGGAATCCAAGTCCTGGGAGATGTTACACCTCCTGTCATTAGCACCTAAGGGTGAAAATTTGTAGCTCCACTCCCAGCAGCCAGGACAAAGCCACTGGGCACTTTGGACAAACCAGACAGTGAGAGATGGAGAAATGATGGAAGGACAGGGCCAGATGACAGAGCAATGCCGTGCAATGTTACTGGTTGCTGGTGGTCAAGGCCGGGTTAGGGTCTGTGGAGTGTAATGCTATAGACAGGGGTGTGGACGAAACAGGTCCTCAGGAAGAAATCCAGATTTCCTATCACTTTAGTTGCCTGAGGTGGCCAAGAAAATCAACTGTGTTTGAATGCCATGGGCGAGGAGTCAAGGTGATGTCAGGAAAGGAAAGTGAGGGCCTGGCCCGTGCTGGAAGTCTCCCCGTCTGGAAGGACAGGGGCAACTGGCAGGGGAAGGGAAGAAAGAGTCCCTTGTTCTGCTCTTAAATGCTGTTAGAGGCTGAGAGACTATGGTATCTCCAAGCCAAGGAGTCAACATTCCCTAGTAACACAGACTGCTCTGACAGCAACAGACTGCTCTGACAGCAACAGAGACTGCTCTGAGTGTGCTCGTGTCGTATTTCAGCTGCACAGAAGTCTTCAGGCTGTGTATGTGCCAGAGCCAAAAACACCATGGCCGTGGTTCAGAAAAACACTTCCACAGGCAGCACACATCCTCATCCTGCGTGTTTATGGTTGTGGCACCCATACAGGGTCCTGGAGGTCACAGAAAGTCTTAGACAGGGAAAAGGAAACAGTCTAAGTGGACTGGTGTCTTTAAGAAATGACATTTCCACATGATGATCTCTAGTCAAGTGTGAACAGAAGGCACAGAGTTTTCCAGAATCATAGTCCAGGTATGCACAGTTGAGCTCTGGAGTTGGAGAGAATGTTGTGGTTACTCAGGTCCAGGCAGTAGCATCTGAAGGTCATTCACTAGGAAAAGTGGGGTCAAGGCTCCAGCTAAAAATCCAGCTCTCAAGAGCCTCTCCTGATCCCAGGGAGACATGCTTGGGAGAGCAGGACTGGGCCTCAGAGGGAGGAGGCTGCTGGAAAGAACCACAAGCACACAGGAGAATTACCCCTGTCTAGGTCAGAGACCCAAATCCCCCACATGCAAACTGGCTGAGAGGCGGAAGACCTTCTGGTGGGTAAAGACCAGACCTCCATTAGGAAAGGCAAACATGTCACAAACATTCCACCACACTCCCTCACATGTCCAAGGCAGGCATCATTAATCAATCATAGCAATCTTTCCAGCTTGGCCCAGTCACAGACTCAGAATCCTTCTTAACACATTGCTTCAAGTAGGGGCACTCATGGGGAGCTATCCATGGTGCTCCGTCGGCCCCTGACCTCAGATTCTCCTCTTTTGCTATTTTGCTCACTGGAGTTGCTTGCCAAGCCATAGCAATTTTTGCAGCTGGACTCTGCCTTGACCCAGTCCCTTCTGTTTTATTTCAACAGGTCGTGTCTTCACACCACTTGGTTCTGAGCCCTTCATCTGAGTTGTGCATCCCCACCTTGGCCTGTCCATCATGCCTCTCAGTGAAATCCTGCATCTGCCCCAGCTTTTCTCAGCTGCCCCTCACCCACAAAGACAAGGCCCCTTGTCCGCAAAAATCCACTGCAAATGGATGCCCACCGCTGCGTCCAGGCAAGAAACACGACTGGACGTCCACTCAAGCAGGAGCTCTGACTGACTGACTCACTCAGTCCCACAAAACAGTCAAACCTGACGTCATGCAGCCCTGCTCTACGTCACGCAGCCCCCTGCCCCATTCTAAGTAGGACTTGGTGAGGCGGCATGTAGATGTATCCCAGCATGCAGCTAAGCAGTCAACTTTGGGGAAACCATTCCTCATTTTCTCTGTCTACTCTGTCAACCTCTACAGCCAGATCTGAACATTTCTGGCGCCGCTGGTCTCCATCCTGGGTCACACCGGCTCCGAGTGTTGCATGGGCACGCAAGAAATTGTCAGGAGTCTGTTTAGGTTAAAAAAGGACTCAATCAGTTCTTTATTCCTACTGGAGTGGTTGCAGCTCTAAATAGGTTTACAATTTTTTTCCTGTTTCTGAAACTTTCCCCATGCTTCCAAGAAACTTTTACCTTCTGGAGACACTGGAAGCTTTGAAAAGATTCTGGACTCAGGCACTAGGTGGGCCTCCATGAAATCAAGCTAATACAGAAACAAGACACACATAACACGGAAAGAAAATAAACTTATTCTAGGAAATAAGCATAACAGTAAACATGCTCTAGGCGCCCCGACTTCAGATCCCATCGTGCAAACCTGGCATGGACACACCTGAGTGAATGTGGTAGTGAGGCAAATACACACTAAGACGGGCACTGTTCTAAGGGGTTTACGTATCTGACTCGTTTAACCTCCACGCCCCCTCTGTAAGGCAGGTACAGCCAGTGTGCCCCCCTGTAGGTGAGGACGACAAGCTCAGGTGGGGAGGGGACAGACACAGTGCAGGTCACACAGGAGGGGCAGTGGCAGAGGCGAGGCTCACCCCCATGTAGTTGGTCCTACAGTGACCATCTCACTACACTAGACAGAACGTTGGGAAGTTTTGGAATCGAGTAGATTTGGCAAACTGGCCAGGAGGATTGAACATAATGATTTCTGTCTGACGGCAGGACAGGGATTGTTCCTGACTTTGTTGAGATCAGAGATCTGAGGTGAGGGTGAACTGTCCAGATAAAATCCCTCCCACACATCACATTATACCATGAGGTACAGCGCTTTCCCACCCAGGGGGCTTCTCTGGGGAGCTGTCAGTGACCACTTAATCCTTCCCTCCTAACAGATTTGAACATTTGCAAAAATCCTGCTCCTCGGGGGCTGGTTTACGCCATCATAGAAGGGAGGTCTAAGGGATCCATCAAGCTGATCCCACTCCCCAATGAGGCTGAATTGTCTTTTCATCACTCAAGTGCCCTGGTTTTATTTCATTTGTATTTAAGCCTCACCTGGAGGTCACCCAGTGATGCAAAATACAAAGCCATGGACTCATCAAAGGGGAAGATCATTCAACAGTGAGCTGTTCCTTCTGATTCTGCCTGCGATTTTCCTCTGGTCTCTGAATCAGGTCCCTCCTTTCACTTCCAACACACACGTCTCGCCTCTCTTAAAGATTTAGGTTTCAAATTCACTCATTAGCCACGTCATCAGGGAGAAAGTTACAAGACCTCACATTTCTGACCTGAGAAACGGGCAGAAGAAATTAATGTGTGTGAATCTCTGATGGTTTGTAGATGGTAGCCCTCCACTGACATGGGTTCCTTTTCCCTGTCAGTTGAGGAGGATAAGAAACATGGTCTTTATTTCCGGCTTGATTTTTTCTTGGTGTTGTCCCAAACTAGGGTTCTGCATGAGTGCCTCATCAGACCTGCTTTCTTTTCAAGCCCTTTCCCTCTGCCATCTGACACCCTTGCAGGTCTTCCCCTCTTCCATCAGTTAGTGTGTGTTCCAGAGAAACAAAAACGATTCTAGTATTGGGATAAAGTAGGCCATTGGGAATGTGAATTATTGAGCTGTAGTGAAATTCAAATCAGACAAAATACTGGATCTCAAGTGTGGTTCTGAGCAGCTGTGTGAGCTGAGCAGGCCCCCAATCCTCTCAACTGTCAACGAGAGGGCTGGATTAGCCCGTCTGCAAAGTCCTTCTGCAGAGTCCATCAGGACTCTGTGATGTTCTCGCCCCTCACCTCCCTCCCTCCCTCCTGTCTCCCTCTGCTCTTCCTCTTTTCCTCCCTCTTCCTTTTTTCTCTTCCTCCCTCTCTCCCTCGGCCTCTTCCTCCCTCCTTTCCTCTTTCTCTCCCTCTCTTCCTCTCTACTGCCTTTCTCTCCCCATCCCCTCTCTCTCTCTTTCCTCCTTTCCTTTCCTGCCCCCTCACTCACGCCCAACTCTATGAAATGAGGAGGTCAGGCTCATTGCTGTTCACCTCCCATCGAGTCTGGACATTCTGTGACTTCTACAAAGAAGTGGTTCATTGTTAGTAGGTCCTGTCGGGTGTGCCTCCCGGGCATACCCAAATCTGGTGCTTCTTTCCATCTGTGGCTGCCACTTTCCCTCCAGCCTCTGTCCTTTCTCCTATACACTGACTTCCCAGCTGGTTTCCTGGCTTCCCCTCTAGTCTCCACCAGTCATTCCATTTACCCAAAGGAATCATCTTGACTGATTGAGTTGCAAATTGGATCCCTTCCTTCCCCTTGGGAAACTGAGGGCTGACCATCTTCCCTAAAATAAACTCAGAGGACTTTCTCTGTTTGCAACCTGACTCCTGCCTACTTCTAATTTTGCAGTTGAAGAAACTCAGGACCAAAGAGGCAGTATTGCTTCCAAGTTGAATTTATCAATACAAAAACCAATAAACCCTTTGATGATGTTATTAGGCCACACCAATAAGGAAGAATAGATTTTTTAAACATAATCCTGAATACTAAAGAATATTCAAAAGCTGCTAAAATTTTAGAACCTTTGGAAAGCAGGCTAGAAATGAAGTAAATAAGAAGGTACCTTCCTAAGACGGAAAAAAAGAATTTTAGGACATGCTCATTAACTGGCACAGGTGAAATGTGTCAGTATTAGTAAAATTGGCTTTGAGGGAATAAAAATGAAAATAGTGAGAGGAGAATTAATCCTTATTAGTCAGACAGCTTTTTTTTTTTTTAATGCTGACGATGAGTTACAGGCAACACTCATTGTTTGAAGTGTCCCTAAGTGTCTCTCTCCATTTGCAAGGACAGTTATTTCCAGCATCCCTCCTTTGAAAATCTGGTGCCAAGTACTGCCGATCTCAAAGCCCAGGTTCCATCAATCTGTGGTTTCCCAGAGGCCAGGCACGCAGAGACCACAGCTGGAGATCATCAGGCTCTCAAAAGGGAGCTGACCGTGAGATCACAGGCCACCGATTGTTCTAACAGTGACTTAGGCAGTTACATGTGAAGAATATCACCCTCTGCACATGTTCTCAGGCTCAAATTCCTGTTTAGATGAGACAGTATTTCCAAGCAGGCGTAAAATGGACCCTTGGACATGGCAGAATCCAGTCCTGTGATGTGGGACAATGACCCGGAACTGAGTCCCAACACTGCTGCTCAGCAGCTCTGGGACCTGGCACACCCTCCTCTCTGGGAACTGAGCATTCTCACCAACAGGCAGGAGGAGGGGCTACTTTTATCTTATTGTGTACCAGATAAAAATAAGTAAGAAAATGGATAGAATAGAAAGGATGGAAGGGGGAATAAGCAGCAGCTGGAAATGAGGTAGAAAAGCACATGGAATACAGTCAACACTTTGCTAAAAGTGAGCCAAAATTTGGATTTGAGTTCCCTGGCAGCCCCTGCAAAGAGGAAAGCAACAGAAGGTGAAGAGTATCCCTCACCCACCCCTGTGTTCCCTTAACAATACTGCTCGAGGCTGCCTTCCCTTCCCTTCCCTGGGTCATTTCTGTACCACTCACTGGGACTCAGGTTAAGGGCAGATGGGATTGTGACCCAGAGACTCAGGCTAGGCTTCTCTGGCTCCTGAGTTCTGGCGTTTTAACCCAAAGGTCTGTGAAAAAAAATAATATGTTAATGCCATAGAGCTTTTAATAAAATCACAGGGTACTTGTGGTTCTTCTGTATGGTGCTCTAGGCTAAGTACGGATGGTACAAACATGACAAACCTGGCTTCTGCCCTCAGGAACTTGAAAATCTGTTTGCCAAGTCAGGACAAGGTATACTCGATTTTGTAGTGTTAATACACCCTCTTAGGTTGGGTCCCACTAGAAGCATAAGTGGTTTGTTTGGGTGATCCCAGGAAACAAAAGCAGAGGAGGGGGAAGTCAGTCTGGGAAGGAGGCCAATTAATCCTGCATTCCAGGATGGAAAAGGGAGTCATGCAAAATGTTGTCAGCAGAAAAGAAAGGAGGAGAGTTATAACAAGAGAGGATTATCCCCCCAGACACTTCTCTATTACACAATCAGTCGTCCAGTCCTATTATTAACCATAATATCCATGGGGAGAGAGAGAGGAGAAAAACCAAAGACAGTGTGGTGCCATGGGGACCAGTGAGCAGAAAACGTGATGATAAATGAGTTGGTGACAAATATGCATATGGTAGGCTGGTTGAAGAGAGTGAATTCTGTGAGTGTCCACTGCCTGGGATACTCAGCTGTCTGTAGCATGTGTGGTCAGGGGCCTATTCCTCAGACCCTACCACCTCAGGCCCCAGACAAGCCCATATTGAAATAAATTCTTTGCAATTTTTATGCTAAAAGCAATCCTTGTTGTAATGGGTCATTATTCGGGCTAATTCCTTTTTTATCTTGTTAACAAAGAAGAAATGGATTTTTCCTTGTAAACATTTGTTGAGCTTTTTTTTTTTTTTTGCTGAGGAAGATTTGCCTTGGACTAACATTTGTGCAAATCTTCCTCTATTTTCTATGTGGGTTGCCACCACAGCATGGCTGCCAATGAGTGGAGTAGGTCCGTGCCCAGGAACTGAACCTGGGCCACCAAAGTGGAGCACACTAAACTTAACCATTAGGCCACAGGGCCAGCCTGCATCTTTTTTTAAAAAAAGTAATTTAGAAGACTTTTCTGGAAAAAAAAATCTTAGTATTGTTTAGTATTTTTAATATCTATTGCATGCAGACCAAACATTTGGGATGTTGAAAACATGAAATACCTATGCAGGGTATATTGGCTTCAGATTCTAATCATGGTAGAGGAAAAAACGATGTGCGATCCAGTTGTCATGTGAATTTCTCAGTGTTAAACTTAAAAATACATTGAAAATTGTTGGTCTTATTATGTTGCTGTCCACCCAGAAAAGAACCCAAATAAGTAATGCTGCATTCGGGTATAAACCAACCACAAAATTGTCTTGATAATATATATTCCTTGTTTGTCAAACCCCTTGGTAAGTTTTTTTTCTTCAAACCACTATGTAAGTTGGGGATGCTTCTGAACATCCTACATTGCATAAGACAGTCGCTCACAACAAAGAATTATTCAGTCTAAAATGTTAATATTGCCAAAGTTGAGAAATCCTGCTGTAGAGTAACTCTTACATGTAAGATCACTCTTCGTCGGGAAGAAACATCTTCCACTCTTTAAAATATATGGGTTCAAGGTCTGAAAACTTACATGTTGAGCATCTTGATGGGTTTTGTGCAAGCTGCTTCCACACACTTCATGTCTCTAAGCACTCTGTGTCTTTGCTCTGATTCCATGCCCACCAACATCCTTTTTGACTATTTGTGTACATCTCAGATGCTCTGATTTAGAGATGGAGCTGCCCACTGGGAAGGAGCACTGTGCTCCCGTGTTGAACATTTAGAGCAAACGTGGAGACTAGTGGCTGAGATCTTGGGCATGGGCAGCCTGATTTTGAACTCTGGCCATGTTTGCCAATTCCAGAACCTAGGCAATTACTTAACCTTCCAAAGCCTTAGTTTTCCACCTGGAAAGTGGAGATAAACATCCTCACCCTTAGCCTAGGGTTGTTTTGAAAATTAAGCACTTAATTTTGGTATCTGGTCCATAATAACGGCTCAATAAATTGGAGTGGCATTTTCATGTGTACATGTGGATTTTGTAAATGTGATTAGTATAAGTCGTTACCTTTTACTATGATTAATCTTGGCATTTTAATTTAGAGCTAACAGAAGAGCCACAAAGAATCACTCGACGGTTATAGCGGAGAGAGAAAAAACAAACAAACAAAACCCCAAAACAAGAAATCTTTGGATGGTTCTTCGTGTACAAGTAAAGATAGCCAGCAGCCACTGTCATGGTTCACATTCCTCTCAGCACCCACTGTTTCACTCTGCCAAACCCAGCAGCTTCTTAGTGTGAGCCGGTTTGACTCTTCCTCTGACAGCTTTTTCTCCTCCCTGAAGCATACTCAGCTGATGAGCTGAGCAGGAGGAAAGTTCAGTGGAGTTACTGCTCCAGGAGCAGACTTTAGTCAATGGAGCCTGTAGATACATGTCACCACCTCATCCTCCTTCAGGTGGGACAACTCTGAGGCATGTTCTATACCTTCTCCCACAGGACTGAGCCCCACATGCCCAGCGTGGTCACCTGATCATTAACCCACCCTGTACTTGCTACCTTCTCTGCCCTATCTCACATTCCCACTTCCTTACCAGAGTAGGGTCCACTAGGACCACCTCCCAATTAATAAGTTGCACCCAAATCCTTGTCTCAGAGGCTGCTTTTAGAGAAATCCAAATTAAGACAGATAATTTGTTCAGTGATAATATTCAAGTGACACTATACATCTGGATTAAGAAATATTTTTTCCACTCAGATAGAAAAAAAGACTTCTTAGGTAATGGTTTTATACAGGATTAAGATCACGATTTGTCTGTAGCAGAGCAACTCTGTTCAAATCCATGCTTTATAATGTACTAGGATATAATGTTCTGCGATATGAGAGTAATCAACAGAAGATATCGGGCAGAGTGCTTGACATAGAGTAATTCTCATGGATTTTTAAAATCACTTTATAATTTGCATACAATAAATGCAAACATTTTAAGTATACAGTTTGATACATTTTGACAAATGCATACAGCCGTGTAAGCACCGCCCCAATAAAACTCACATTTCCATCACCTCAGAAAGTCCTTTTGTCCTTTGCATTCATCCATCACCCCGTCCCTGGCCCAGGCGAGCACTGATCTGCTCTCTATCACACAGTTCAGTGAATGTTGATTTAAAGGCATGACTAAAGGTTGAATTCAGCCAAATAGGTAATAACAGTATTTTGGAAAAAAATCGCTTTATTATATTCTATTATTTTTCATCAAAATAATTTATATTTATCACTTCTATGAGTGATGAAGAGGAAGAGAAAGCCAGTTTCAGAATTAAGGGATTTTCTCCTGACTCTCAGATACAATGAGGCGAGAGGCGGGATGGGAGGGCAAATCAAAGGTGGAATCAATTTGAAATTTGAAACAATTTCTGCTGTGAAATTTCCAGACATATTTCAAATGTAACTTTATTCCAACTTCTTGTAATTTTGACAGTCATATTAAATTAAGGCCAAATCTTCAACATCTTATTCGAGTCAGCCCCAACAAGCCGGGTCCAGGAGGACTATCCATGAGCTGTTCACTGAGTCAGCCAATTATTCAACAGGCATTTACAGGGCTATGCACTAAGGGCTGTCCTACACCCTGTAGCAGACGGACAAGGCACCTCTTCACGGAGATTACATCCCCCTGTAGATAGATAATAGCAAATCAATACATACTGAACAAGGGGAAAATCAGTGCCAGGCAGAGATTGAAAAAAAGGGACATGATGGTGGTAACCACTTTAAATGGTCATCATGGTCAGACCACTTTCTGAGAAGGTCATCTTTAGATTGATTCTGAATGACATAGAATAAGCTAGAATGGCAGTGACTGAGAGAAAGCATGGACAGTAGAAGGAACCATTCATGCAAAGACCTTGAGGCTGAAACAAGCCTGGCACATTCCAGACTTGACAGCAGGTAAGCATTGCCAGAGTGTAGAGTCGAAGACGGGGAGCATGGTATGAGATGAGGGAGGGAGGGGTGCAGAGAGGTGCATATACTGAGGGGAGGGGTTAGGATTTATTTCATGTTCTATAAGAAGCTATTGGTAGATTTTAGGCTGATTTCTAGTTTCCAAAGTTTACTCTAAGTTCTACATAGAAGATTCTATTGTGGAGGGTCAAGAAGCAGAAGATGGAATTTACTTAGTCATTCAAGTGAGAGATGATGATGTCCTGGATCAGTGGTGCAGATGCAGTGACCAGCTTCACATCTATTTGGAGGTAAACAGGATTTCCTGACAGCAGGGCTAACATCCACATCTTGATATATAAGGTATATGAGGTCTAGGAAGAGGTAGTATCAGAGAGATAGGTCAGGGATTCACTAATCTTTACATGGCATTTCAACCAAACGACTGGGTGAGGTCAGTCAGGAAGAGTATTCAGAAGGAAAAGAGAAGGGGGCATTCTTCATTTAGAAGACAAAGAGAGATGGAGGACAGCAAAGGAGATGGGAAAAAGTGGCCAGAGGGGTAGGAGCAACATGAGGAGATTATGGATCATGGAAGCCAAAAAAAATAAGTATTTCAAGAAATATTTACTTGGGAAAGCAAAATCTAGGAAGAACGTTTGTATTGACTGGCGGTCACTATCAATTTGACGAGGGGGTGTGAATCGGGTTGGTTAGCATCAAGCAGCCTTAACAGAAGAATATACTTTGGTGAATCCCCATGGTGCCATCTTGTTCTCAACCTCACAGATCCTGTGGTTCTGCACCCACCCAATATTCTGGTCTTCTGCTTTGCACCACAGAACAAATGGTTCTACATCAACATTTGCTAATCTTCCCCTTTTATCCCACCCTTGGATCTCTGCAGAAAGGAGAGATTTGGCATAGTCATCACACAGCACATTTTCAACTGGCTTCGTGATCTCATGGTGTAGTGCTCAGGTTTTGTAGCAAAGTCCTGGTGTGTGCGCTTGTTGGGGGGAAAATTCCTGGGTCAGCCAGTAGTCACGTCTGTTTCATTTTACATGTTTTCTCTTAAGAAAACATTCTCTTATGCAGCCTAGAAACAAAGAAATATATGAAGTCACCGGAGAGTATTTTTTGGAAACAATTCTGACTTGTGGTATCGTTCCAGAACCCTGGCATAGTTTTCCTCCTATACTTGTATTGCACTTCCCTAAAGCTAATTCCTTTCAGCATTTTCTCAAAATCCACTTAGGCTCAAAGATAAATGCTAGTGAAGAACAGAGGATTTTTTGTTTTTTCTATCTTGTTTTGTTTTCACGACATGCCCTGAGCAGCAACTAACTAGATTGTCAAGTTTGCCAAAGAGTCTCCAGTTTAAAACCAATTTTGTTTCTCCATACTTCATTATTTGAGGGAAAGCATATTTTTCAATATGCATGGAGTTAACTGCTTGCCTTATTGATAATCCTTTAACTCGTGACACAAGCCATGTGTTGTCATCACCGAAGAATGCTGACCTCCAGCAAAACACTCGGCTCCTCAATCTATGTTTAAGCAACTTGGAAACAATTTTGCCAATGTGATTCAACGACAAAACATTAACAGCAAAAACATTCCCAGCCATGGCCTCTGCCCTTGTGTATGGCTTTGCCTTTGCTGAGGAACGTGGGAGCTGCTCGGGTCCCCTGAGAAGGCAGAGGCACTCGCATTACCTCCAGCCAGACAGAGAGGCACACAAACACGTGTGCTCCGCGTGTTCCCTCCTACTCTCCCCTGAAAGGTGGTGTGCTAAGGGGCTGAGTTTGGCTACTCCTTTCACTCTGTCTTTATAACAAGTGGCTACTTGCTGTCCATGGTCATTGATCGAAGGGTAGATTTAAAGGACAAGGCTCTTTGCCCTGCCCTAACCACTTCACAAAGATCACCACAACCTCTGTATTATTAACTTTAATGGCCCCTTCTCAGTTTTACCTTCTCTGTCCTCTCTGCAGTGTTTGGGATTCTCTGACTCCGGACGCTCCTCCACGCTTCTGGCTGCCGCTCTCACTCTCCTTCCAGGTTCCCTCTGCCAGCCTCTTCAATGTTGGTCTCTAAGAGCCTGCCCTCGGCTGCCTTTTCTTCTCACACACAAACCCTCGCAGGGATGTCCACTCCTGAGGTTTCCCCCAGTTACCATGCTAGCCTTGGTCTCTCTCTACGTCCAAGGTGTATAAAAATGTCAGCTGACTGTGTTCACCTAGATTCATCCATTCACTCACTCCTTTACTTGCCCATTCATGTAATTAAAGCTGTGGATGCCCGCTTGCGTGTGCAGGGTGGGGATGGTGTGGCGAAAGAGAGAGCTCAGCCCCTTTCCTCACCCACTGAGTCAGTGCTCTCACCACAGGTGTATCAAACTCGAAATGATCATCGCAGAACTCATCATCTTGGGGCTTAAAACTGCCCCCTTCCTATGAATGGTCCCCAATACTCCAGGCGTGAATCCAATCAATCCATCCCCAAGCCCAGGCAATTCTATTCTCCAGCTCTTAAGTCCACCACTTTTCTCCATCCTCATTTCTGCCACCACTGGCCCTAGGTTGTTACTCCCAACTCTTGTCTGATTATGGTGACCACATCCCGCTTTATTCTTCTCTGTGACTTTCCATTTTCTCAGGATAAAGTCAACCTCTGTAAGCTGGCATTCAGGGCTCCTGAGATCTGTCCCTGGCCACTCCCCAGCCTCCTGTCCTCACATCCCCCAACCAGATCCGAAGTGGCCACACTGACGGCTCCGTGCAGTTGAGGCACGTGCCTGGCTCTCCTTTGCCCTGGCACCTTTGCACACCTTTGCTCTGTCCCCACTCAACCCCTTCCCGATCCTTATTCCATTCTGAATTCCTGCCTATCCTTCAGATCTCGAGCTCAAGGTCACTCTCTCCAGGATGTCCTCAGCTCCCCGACAGAGTTCGGGGTATCCTCCAATTTGACCCACCCCCAAACTTACCTTACCATGGCACATTGTGACATCGCTGTCTGCTGTCCTGACCATGTTATCTCAGCCCCCATTCTAGCATGGCACCCAGAACATAGGATGTGCTCAGGAAATATTTGCTGAATTAATGAATCAGACAAATATTTTTTTCTTTTTATTCAGGTTTTCTTTTTTTGGTGAGGAAGATTGTCACTGAGCTAACATCCATGCCAATCTTCCTTTATTTTGTACGTGGGATGCCATCACAGCATGGCTGGATGAATGGTGTGTAGATCTGGGCCCAGGATCCAAACCCGCAAACTCTGGGCTGCCAAAGCTGAGTTCAAGAACTTAACGACTATGCCACCAGGCTGGCCCTGAGATAACAATTTTTTAAGCCAAGCTACCTAGATGGATATCGAGGGGCAAAAAGGGATGTGGACTTGAAAGACAGGAGACTTTGGAGGAAGAAAAATGTTCCCAGTGACCTCTCTAAGAAGTGGGATAGAGACGATGCAGAATAAGCTGTCCTGGTTCCTCTTCCTATCCAAGCTAGAAAAGATCAAGTTATCCATAAAGTCATTTGGGAAATTCCTGCATATTGAGTAAATCAATCTTAATAAGAAAGCTCAGAGATGGCTGCAGAAATCTGTCCTGCCTACATTAGCCCACATTCACAAAGTGGAGATTCAAAAATTATTTGAATTATTCAGTTGAGCTCTGAAATATACTTCCTGTTAGAAATGTTCAGCTTTTCTAGAAATTTGATGTCAGAATAGATTGAACTGAAATTGGCTGGACTTGAACTGGAATAGTACCTGGAACAATCTTAATTTACGAGTAATGAGAAGTTGGTAGTGGATTAGAAGAATTAGTGTATTTTATATACAAATTTGTAAAGTAGTTGTAAAATGTCTTTAAAATAAGAGTAACTAATTTTGGGGGGCTTTTTTGAGCCCTGAACTTTTGTGCTATAAGCTCTGCACCAAAACAAGTTCCTGGGATAAAGAAATATCAGTTACACTGTCAGAAAAGTTGCTTATTTTTTTCTACTTGACCCATCAGCCAGGCAAAAGTACCAGGGAGCTGAGACAAAAAGCAGGATTAAGGGAGTCCTCTCAGAAAATGTGTTTCCCTCCTCAAGCACCAACTGTGGGGAGGGTCACGTGGGGTACTCCAGGAACTGACTCTGCCAGCCAGTTCCCAGCAGGGAGGGGAGGTCTTCCCTGGGTGATTCTGAGCCAGATGCCTAGAGAAGTGCAGGGCTCACTCCTCACTGGGAAGATGAGGTCCTTTGCAGAGCCGTCCCAAGTCGGCACGTTCTATTCATGTACTCTCCACCTGTGACCAGAATTGCTTTCTAGATTCAGCCTGCACGCAGAGTTTCCATTTGGTTACTTCTGTGCCTAATTCTAAGCCACACTCATGGTTAAACTACATTCCAAAGTTTCCAGTTTGCAGTAATAACAACAGCATCGAGAAGAATCAATATTCGTTGAAAGACGAAACTAACAGTTCTACGGCTCTTGTACTTCACAAAGTGCTTTTTATACAAATCATCTTCTCTCCAATCCTTCAAAGTATTCTCATATGCTCCTCTTAGAGATGAAAGAAGTGATTCTCGAAGGGGTTAGGTGACTTATTCAAGATCATCTAGCAGTTAGTAAAGCAGTAACGTGAAACAGTTAGTTAGCAACATACGGAGTGCTGAATAACAAAAGGTATAAGAGGAGTGATTCCTTTTCAAGGAGCTCCATTCAACGTGGGAGATAATGAGCCCCTTACCTCCTGTGCCCCCCACAGGATTCCGTCTTTCCTGGTCATATTACAACACACAACACACATGAAAACTTCTTGGGGAAAGTCCTGATATCTCCATGACCAGAGCCCTTTAAACCTCACCCTTCCCTTCACTCAACCATTGGACATTCACTTGACCTTACCCCATTCTGAATACTTTTTTGGGCTCAAAAGGTGACAGTTGCACTTCATTTGATGTTAATCCCAAATCTTTATGAAAACTTAAATCAAGATGTTGGGTAAGACTTCACTGCCTCCGGTGATCTGTCTCCCAGCTGAGCACAGAAGGCCTTGAACTGCTTCCCCGCTGAAGATCTGCACTTCGCTCGCACAGTTAGAGTATGAATACCGACTTGCATTCTTTGGGTTCTGGGTTGCAAGGTGATAGCGAGGAGCTGACAGTCTACTGGGGGCCCTTCACTGAGTTATCATGGGAGTGAGAGCTGAGAGGGTTGGACCTCAACCTTTCAGTGTATAAAGAAGCAGAGACAAGGAGACAACAAATGACCTGTCCAGGGTCCACACAAGTCTGGGGCAGAGCCGGAGCAGAACTCAGGAGACCACACTTCCCGCTGAGTGCTCCTGACAGGCTCACGCTTTCATGATTTGACCTGTTGAGCTTGCGTTTCTGTCCTGTACTGAGCAAGATATCTTTGCCTTGGCTATCTGTTAGATTAGCATTTGTTATGGTTATTGGCAGAATATTTTTAATTTTTCCTCTCTGCTGGATCATTTCCACTGTTATGTCAACATCCTGCCATTTCTCCTCTCTGAAAAATCCCTGTCTTAGCCCTATATTCCCCTACAGGGACCATTTCATTTCCTTGATCTCCTTTAAAAGATATCTCATTTTCTCCTGAGCATGCTCAAATCAGAGGCATGTGAGTCAAGTTCAGATGTCCCTGCCACTTGATCCATCATTCCGTACCTCTGGAGTCCAAACACTGCCTTAGGTGCTGGAGACAAAGCAGCTGATGACATGCACATGCTGAGTCCGTGGTCGGTGCCCTGTCCTCCTCTTGACCTGTGTGCGGTTGGCCACGCCCTTCTCCCTAAACACTTCCCACACTGGTTGCCAGCCTCTTGGTTCTCCTTCTGAGTTTGGTTTGCTGGTTTTTCCTTTTTTCTCCATAATCAGCTTCTCTTTTCTTACCATGCTCACTTTCCAGGTGATCTCACCCAACCTCATGATTTTGAAAGCAAATCATATGCTAACAATGCCCGTATTTCATCTCCAACCTGCACCTCTTCCTTGAGCTCAAGACTCACATATCTAACTAACTACCCAGACCCCCACTTGGGTATCTCCTGGGCATCTAAATGTAACATCTCCAAATAGAACTGCTTCTCTTCCACCCCATCTATCTTCTCTTCCTTTACTGTCACCATCTAGTTCTTCCAGTGGATGACCTCAAAAACCTCAGTCATCCTTGACTCTTCTTTTCCTCATGCCCCAAATCCTCTCCAACAGCAAGATCTGTTGACTCCACATTCAAAATATACCAGAATCAGGGGGCTGGCCCAGTGGTGTAGAGGTTGGGTTCACTTCGGTGGCCTGGGCTTCATGGGTTCAGATCCTGAGTGTGGACCTACACACCGCTCCTTGAGCCGTGCTGTGGTGGCGACCCATGTACAGAGTGGAGGAGGATTGGCAACAGATGTTAGGTCAGTGACAGTCTTCCTCACCAAAAAAAATTAAAATAAAATATGCCGAAATTGGATCCCTGCTGCCACTGCCCAGGCCCCCGTCATCTCCTGCATTTAAGGAGAAGGGCATGGCCAACTACACCAGGCAATGGTAACAGGTCAAGAAGAGGAGGTCTCCCTGTCTCCCCACACCTTGTCCATCCATCCTCACACAGTAGCCAGAGGGACCTCAGGGAGACAGATTGCTGCCGGGGGCTCCTCAGTGGCAATTCCCCTGAGGCATCTGTCTCACTCAGGACTGACACCAAGGCTGCCCTGTCAGACGACGTCCTGTCCTCCGAGCTCACCTCCTCTTGGTCTACAGCCCACTCACCGTGCTCCAGCCTTACCAATACACTCCCACCTGAGGGCCCACACACTGCTGCCCCGTGTGGAGGACGCTCCTCCCCCAGATGCCCCTAGACGGCACACCCTGCCCTCCTCAGTCCTGGTGGAAATGTCACCTTCTAAGAGAGGCTCCTTCTGACCACTGTATTTAAAATGATGACTTCTACCTCCAACCCATCAGCCCTCCAAATCACTCTGCTTTGCTCCATATTTCTCCATAGCCCTTGTCCTTATAATTATAGAGTGTATATTACTCATTTAATTAATTACTTATTGCTGTGCCCCAATCCCCCAGCTAGACAGTGAACTCCATGGAGTCAAATCTCGGCTTCAGCCCCTGCTGCATCCCAGCACCAGGCAGGTGCCTGCACAGAGTGGGAGTCCAGTCAACAGGTGTTGAAGGGTTAGAGAGGACAGAAGAGTGAGAAAGATGACATGAGGGTCCCTCCACCTCGGCACCAGAGCCACTTCAGTAAGCTCTTTTGTTCATTATTACTCTTATTTTGCTTATTCTCTTTTAGGCTGTTTCTAAGCATATTGTAGATAAAACTATTTTATACAATTTACCATGCTTTAAAATATAAATTTTTGTAACATTTTTGTAATGGCATGATAATCCATCATATGGATTTATAATAATTAAATTTGATATTTCTTTTTCTGTTATAAACAATGCAAACACCTTTCTTCATAAATTCCCCACACTTTTGTCTTTATGTCCTTAGGAGAAGTTTCTAGAAGTGGAATTACCATTTCTAGGTCAAAGGTTACCAACATTTATTTTCTCAGCAAGAGGTAAAGCCCAATAAATACCATGTATTTGGGGAAAATTTAATTCAGGACATGTCTTCAAGACAGTGTAGATCCACAGTATCTTGTTATATGTGAGAATCCATGTATAACACAGGTCTGCATGGATTCAATAAAGTCATCACAGATTCAATTTTCTTCACTGTGAGTGTAGGCAGGAAAATGAACTCATCCATTTAGAAATAATTTCCACCTGCCAAGTGGGAACAAATAGGATTTTCTGATATTTCTTGCTGAGGAAGCATGAAGTCAGAAGAGGGGGTCCAGATCCCTGCTCTGCTCTTTATTGGACATACAGCCAGTTGGTGGAGGGTCATATGACCCCTCTGTATCTCAGTTGCCTTCATCTTAAATGATGAGGTTGGGCTAAATGACCAAGAAATAAAAGTTCCCTTTCACCTCTGAGAGGCCACAAGTCTACCAGAAATTTCAATTTTCAAAATCACTCCATTCCATTTCTTATAAAGTTAAGCATCCATCAACCCAGCAATATATCCACAGGAAGTCCCGTCCAAGAATGTTCCTAATAGCCTTGTTCATAACAGCCCCAAAGTACAAACCACCCAAATGTCCATCAACAGGATTTATTCCTGGGCTTCTACTCAACAGTAAAAAGGAATGAACTCCTGATGCACGCAACAGCATGGATAAATATTATAGACATGCTGAGTCATAGAAGCCTAACACATATTGTATGTTCCCATTTATATGAAGTTGTAGAATTGGCAAGATTAATCCATGGGAAGCCAGATTGTGGTTACCTCAAGCTGGGGCAGGGGGTGCTTGACTGAAGAAGCACAGGAAACCGTCTGGGGTGAAGTGAACGTTCTATAGCTTGTACCGAGTGGTGAGTGTACACAGGTGTATACACCTGACAAACTCATTGAATCAACACTGAAGAACTGTGTGTTTTATTGTATGTACATTATATTCTCCCCAAATATTTTTTTAAAACTTCACCCCATTTCTAAGCAATGAGTCTAAATGCGGAATTGAAGAGTGTGTTGGACGTTTCAGGGCACACTGCCTTCGCTCGGAAGCACACGTTTGGGTTGTGGGGTGCACCCAGGCATAGAAGCAGAGCTGTGTGGCCCCAGAGCCTTAGGCCAGGTTCTGAATTGGGGCCCAGGCTCAGGCCTTCCTGTGTGCTTGGGGCAAGCCTACTCTCCAGCCTCAGAACCCTCCCGATTCACTGTGAACATGTGGGCGGGAAGTAAACCACCTCAGGGTTGCCAAACAGACTGGCTGTTTGAGATGCTTTAGAAACCCCAGGTGAGCAGTGTGAAGCCTTCACAGAGGAAATACCAGATGCAATTCCAGAATGGATGTAGCAGTTTGTTCTTTCCAAAGCCCAGTCTTAGTTGTTGGCTCGCAGAAGTCCCAAAGCTGCCAATGTGCTTTATCTCAATTTTACAAGTGCTAAGTACTGGAATTTAAAGCCAAGAACAATCCTTTCCGAGGACGAGAAACACATGTTTCCCGATGGGGACCAAAGCTTATGACCTTTGGGGAGAAGTCTGCACAGCTGCATGATTATCTGGGTAATTCCCTACTGGGAAGGAGATGTGGAGACCGGAGGTATAAATCCTAAACAAATAAATACCGATCTGAGTAATTCAAGTAGCACTGAAAAATCCATGGTGTTTCTGATTACCCCGCCTGGGAAGCGAGACGTCCACCTGGAACCGTGCTGCTGTGTGTCCATCGGCTCTCTGTCAATGAAAATGAGAAGTGCACCAGCACCGCCAGCACATATTGAGGGAAAAGGGGCCCGTTGTCACTGGGCAATATGCAAAATATAAAAGGATAGGGCTGGGGAAGTTCTGAGCAGGAGCTTGTTATCCCTATTGGGGCCGTTAGACAATGAGCACAGAGCTGGTTCCAGCACCTTCCACCAGCAGAGGTTGTTAGTGTGGAGTTTTGAAAGCCACCTCTCTAGCTATGTTATGTGGCTTGTGTTTGTTTTACAAACAAATTTTTTCTAATTTTAAAACTGAATCATGCTCAATACGTTAAACTTGAGAACAAGAACAGCTCAAATTTTTAAAAAAATAACAAAAATCCCTCAAAATCTCATAGTGCAGAGATGACTTGGGTTAACATTCCAGTGTATAACTTTCATATACATGTAAATGTATAACATTACAAAAATATCACCATATTATTACACTATTTTGTGGCTTACTTTTTCTCTATAAATCTGTCATGAGCAGTTTTCCACATCAATAAGTGTTCTCCTATAAGATGATTTTTTATTGATAGTATGGTATTCTATAACAGTGAATCACAAGTTATGTAATTAATCACCTACTATTAAGCCATAGACCCAGGATAAATTAATAGGAGAAACTAGATTTGATATTTTCAAATAAAGCATTTTTAAAAATCACTGACTTAAAATCAGCTTAAAGTGCTAACATTTTACCAGCTAAAAACAGGAAATTCTGGGTAAAGATGGAGGGTAAGACCAGATTTCAAAATCTTCCTCCCTCTGAAAGTTGATGTTATCATACCAAATGGGTGAAAATCATGACAGAGTACCAGCAGCCCTCAAATTTTTTTAAAAAATGATCTTTGGTTCAATCCATATTATTCACAAAATGGAAGCTGGTGAAAGTGCAAAAACTTTTGAGAGTCTGCATGCTCAACAGATGTGTCTGCCCATAGTTAGCTCTGCCTCTGACATTACTCTTCAGAGAAGCCTTCTGGGGGGGAAAAGATTATTGACAAAATACTCTCAACAAGCAAAAAGGGAGAATGCATGGAAACCATCCCTAAAACAGAAGTCCCACCCAACAAGCTCGTTGAAAGTCCACTCAAATGCACACTCTTCCTCCTTCCAGATTGGGAGGAAAGGAGAGGAGGAAACCACAAAGAGTCAGAGATAAGAACCTCTAGTCATAAATAGTACATTAGCAAAACAAAATACCAAGAGAAACTACAATGTATTCTGAAGGAGCAGGGTCACCCAAGAAATGCCAGCCCAGACTGTAACCAGCCCCTCCCTGGAGCACCAGCAATCGAGGTGTTTGCTCAGAGAGATCGGCGGGTGGACAAAGCAAACAGCCAGTGCAGGGACTCCTGCTGGAAGCTCAGGGCTCCACCCTGGACTGGAGAAGCAATCTGAAGCACAAGGGAGCCTCCCATGAAATTAGAATATGCATTCCAATAAGTTGAGAGAGCCCTGTTTCAGGGCTTCTAATAAAATGCAAGGAAAGAAAGCAGAGCCCAGGGCTCCCAACCAAGGCTGGGCACACCTGGGGGGCAGGACCACCTCCAACACCTGCAGGGCCATGGGCCAAGTGGCAGACCACAGGCTACATGCCCACCTATTCATAAGATATAAACCATGGTAACTAATCAGTAAATCATTAAATATGGCCCATCATCTACCTTGATTAACATACCTTCAAAAAGGCAAAATCAAAAATATCGGTATACCCTTGACTTTTTGTACAACTGGAAGTTGGCAAAATCTCAGAGATGACTGATGATTGCAAGCATCTGAGTGTTCTGTCAGTGATGTTTAGGTGAGTAACAAAATTTAGACATAAATAATTCATCAATCATTATGGGGAGGACTTGCTATTGACATCTAGTGGGTGGAGCCAAGGATGCTGCTAAACATCCTATAATACACAAGACAGCCCCCACGAAGAATTATCTGCCCCAAAAGGTCTACATGCCAAAATTGAGAAACCCTGATTTAAAAGATTAAAAATAAAATTCAATTGAATTAAAATTTTAATGACTAAAACTTGAATTTATTTTTATCAAAAGTACAAATTGAAGTGTTAAAAAACTTAAAAATTAAAATATACATTTTCCTAGAAGGATTTTTTCCTCAAAATAGTCAACATTATCTATTAAAATTAAGAGAAAAATAGTGAATATAAGATTGTCAATAAAATTTTTAAATAAAAACACATATTGTATTTACTTATAAATAAATATTTTCATAAAAATAAAACTGTTTGCAAGTCTATCACTCACTGTCCATCTAAGTGTCAATTTAACTATTTTCTCATGACACAGACCCATACATATACAAATTGAAAGTAACAATAATTGCCTCACATCACACCTTTTACTCAGGGGCCAGAGAAACCATTGGGAGAGCTGTGCACACTTGTGTGTGCCTCCAGAACCGCACACTGGAACGTGAGGAGAAGAGGGACAATGGTTCTGATGCTATTGGAGTCCCATTTTGCCAGGTGCCAGTGGCATCCGGCTGTCTGAGAGAGACTTGACAAGTCCACCAGGCCACCCCTCTTTACCCTAAGTTCTCCCTTCCACTGGTCAGATCCTCCTTGCATCCACAGGAGTGTCCCTCTCCAACACTGGCTGGAGAACAACCCACAAACTCTCCTAGCAATGGGACATGGTCACATTTGTTTCGTAGACACAGGGCAAGAGATGAGAAGAAGCATTGCCCAGGGCCCAAATGCTGTCAGTCGGGAGAGCAATGAGTTATGAGCAGGTTCCCCTACTCCAGGGATGAGTGCCAGATCCTGTGACACAGGCACTCTGTGTTCTTCAACCTATTAATTACTTTGTGTGATTGGGAAAAGTGGGGCTGCCTGTGCATGCTGCCAAGGCCCCTCTTGCCCAGGTGTGAGGGAGGTACTGCTCCAGATGGCCTCCCCACTTCCACTTCTGCCTTCAAACTACAGGGAAGATGACGAAACACACAGTACCTAGGGCCAAAGTCAACTCTAGCAGGGAACACTAACCACTCTCAGGGGAGTGGAGAGGAGCCAATGTCCTACCATTAAAGGACATAGAGCAGTGGTCCTGACAGAAGTGCAGGTGTAAAGCCTGAGCAAGATGACAATAAAATAGTACAAACATACTTGATTCAACGGGATGGGAAACTGACATGCAAAAGTCATGAAAAGGCTATGTTCTGGATACCTGAGTAAAGAACACAATGAGATGCCCAAGGATGCATCAGTGTAAAGGAAACAAATTTAAGGCCATAAAAAAACTAACAAAGCCACCATGAATAGATTAGACATAGCTGAATACCAATTACTAACCTAAAAGAATTGCTTGAGATAAGTATAGTGAATGCAAAGAAAATCCACCAAGAGATGAAAGTAATCAGATGACAATAGCCATGGAATACCAAGAAGATGGAATGCGAACAGAGAAGCCAATCAATGGACTAGAGCAAATGTCAAACATATATTGGAAGAAAAATGAATCAGCAGAGCAAAAGACACAGTGAGTTCTTGAAAATATGATATGGAAAATCACCAAAACTAAATCCCAGCTTGGCTAAGTCACTCCAAGTCAAGGAGGAGGAAAGAAATTGGCGCCATCCAGGCAGAATTAGTGAATTATTAGGAAAATCAGGCTGCCCTCCAACTTCTCCACTTTAACACCCACTTCCAGAAGGTACCGGTACAGTTAATATCCCTTGTGTGTTTACAGAGCATGAGGCCCTGTGCTGAACACTTGGTAGGCATTCTCTCACTTGATACTCAGGGGCTTTTGTGCCACATATCTTTTTATTTTTTCCCCTCCAGAACCCTCCACCCATCTCCAACCTGATTTCTGTCCCAGAGGAAGTAGTGTGCTGACAAGTGTCTAACAACAGGCTCTCTAACAACATGGCCCTCATGTGTTGCATTTGCTGATGCCTGTGGTGGAGACTCCCACTTTGGCCAGTTTCAAGCTACCAATGTGATATTAAATTGGCTCCCACTTCCCTCATTCTCTGGGTCCAGTTGGGTTTGTCCAGTGGGGCATACCATGCAAAGACCAGGAGGAAGGGTGGAGAGTTATGTGCACCCCCATCTTCCTCCTTGCTGGTTGTTCCCTTGACCAAAGATTTCAGCTCCTGTCAAGAGGCCCTGCACACACAGCCATCTTGGTCTCTGAGTTTGGTAACTGCTTCTTCACTTGTGCCTAGGGGCAGGGAAAGGTGCCTGCTGTTAGTAGCCCACACCTAGTAGGTAGTCCCTTATCAAAATCTCCTCAAATTACAAATTTAACTGTGCCGTCTCTGCCCTGCTGTGACCCTGCCTGAGATACCATTATAGCTCCATTTTACAGATGAGGAAACTGAGGAATGAAGAGATTCATTAGCTTACTCAAGATTGTATGGTTAGTAAGCAAGAAAGCTGTCAAACCAGGTGGCTGGACCCAGGGTCTGAGCTCTGAACCACCTCTGAACTGCCTCCCAGTGTGGTGTTGTCTACAGAATGCTGAGGGAGAGAAAATGTGTCCTAAGAGTGTTCTATCCAGAAGGTTTTTTTTTTAAGATATAGACACAACAGGCAGATGCTATCAAACATAAAAGAGTAGAGACTATGGAATCCATAAGCCCATTTTAAATGAACCTCTGGGGACAAAATGAAAACAAGCAGAAGACGAAAGGTGAAACATCATGACAGAAGCACCAATGGACAGCTAATTTTTGACAAAGGAGCCAAGAACATACAATGGAGAAAGGAAAGTTTCTTCAACAAATGGTGCTGGGAAAACTGGACAGCCACATGCAAAAGAATGAAAGTGGACTACTGTCTTACACCATACACAAAAATTAACTCAAAATGGATTAAAGACTTAAATGTAAGATCTGAAACCATAAAACACATAAAAGAAAACATAGGCGGTACACTCTTTGACATTGGTCTTAGCAGTATTTTTTGAATATCATGTCTCACCAGGCAAGGGAAACAAAAGAAAAAATAAACAAATGGGACTACATCAACCTAAAAACCTCCTGCACAGCAAAGGAAACTGTCAACAAAACAAAAAGACAACCTACCTATTGGGAGAAGATATTTGCAAACCATACATCTGACAAGACGTTAATATCTAAAATATATAAAGAACTCATACAACTCAACAACAAAGAAACAAACAACCTGATTGAAAAATGGGTAGAGGATCTGAACAGACATTTTTCCAAAGAAGATATACAGATGGCCAACAAGCACATGAAAAGATGTTCAACATCACTAATTATTAGGGAAATACAAATCAAAGCCACAATGAGATACCACCTCACACCCATCAGAATGGCTATAATTAAAAAAACAAGAAATAACAAGTGTTGGAGAGAATGCAGAAAAAAAAGGAACACTCATACGCTACTGGTGGGAATGTAAACTGGTGTAGCCGCTGTGGAAAACAGTATGGAGATTCCTCAAAAAATTAAAAATAGAAATACCATATGATCCAGCAATCCCACTTCTGGGTATTTATCCAAAGAACACTAACTCAAAAAGATATACTTACCCCTGTATTCATTGCAGCATTATTCACAAAAGCCAAGACTTAGAAACAACCTAAGTGCCCTTCAAGGGATGAATAGATAAAGAAGATGTGGTATATATATAAAATGGAATACTACTCAGCCATAAAAAAGATGAAACCTTGCCATTTGTGACAACATGGATGGA
Organism: Tapirus indicus; assembly: GCA_031878705.1. Lineage (NCBI taxonomy): Eukaryota > Metazoa > Chordata > Mammalia > Perissodactyla > Tapiridae > Tapirus > Tapirus indicus. Next base: position 88,369,328 of record CM062929.1, on the reverse strand, counting down.
CCTCAAGGGTCTCATGCTGAGAAAAATAGACGATACAGAGGAAGACAAATACTGTATGATCTCATTCATATGTGGAAGATAAAAGAATGACAACAAACACATACATAGACACAGAGAACAGATTGGTAGTTACCAGAGGGGAAGGAGGTGGGGGGAGGACAAAAGGAGTAAAAAGGCACATGTGTATGGTGATGGACAGCAACTAGACTTTTGGTGGTGAACATGATGTAGTCTATACAGAAGGTGAAATATTATGATATACACTGAAATTTATATAATGTGTTACCTCAATTAAAAAAAAAAAGCACCAGTGGTGAATTAGTAAATGATTACTGGTGTTTTAAGCCATTAGTTTGGGGGCAATTTGATATACAGCAAAAGATAATAGAGCCACTAAATTGTTTGAATCAATTTAGGTAAATTGCTTAAATTATAAAGGCCTAACAAATATGCAAGTGACAAAACCCAGGAGGAGGTACCAGGCTGTAGAAACCAGTGTGATGCCTTCAATTCTTTGACAATGTGGAGTCAACAGGTGATGTCTAAAGTTGATACAATGAGAAACAAAATTTTAAGTATATTCTATGAAAAAAGCCAACCTATGGAGAAAAAGCAGAAAGCAACTATTACAGCACAGAAAAGGAAACTAGAGACCAAGCCTAGTTATGGATGTGAATGGAGAAATCACAACTTGAAAAAGAGGAAATTTGCATCACCAGCAAATTAAAGGAATAATATACTCTGGACAACTGTTGTAAAAATTCACCCAAAGTCTGAACACCTCTTAATATACAGCATCATAGAAATAGGCCAAGGAAGAAGTCGGGAAAGTTTGGGAAGAAGATGTGACCATCTCCCTAGTTCCCTACCACAGTCCTTCCACTAATACAAATTCCAGATAATCAAAGATTTTGCCATAATAAAAACACAATGTAAAAGTATGAGTGAATTTATTATCTTTCTAAGAGAACACAAATTTCTAAAGCCATTGAAGAAACAATTTGAATATGACTATTTAAAAATAAAATCATTAACAATTTCAGAAGAGAAATGACAAATTGAGAAAAGTAATTATAACACATGAAGATTTTATTCTCTTAATTTATGGAAATCCCATACAACTCAATAAGAAAAATCTCAAAAACCCTACAGAAAAATGATAAAAAAGCGATGTACAAGAAAATAAATACCTATGGCTTATAAAAATATTAAAAGATGCTCAATCTTACTCATGGTTAAAGGAATGAAAATAGCAATGAAATCCCATTTTCTGTTGTTCAGCTTGGCAGAGGCTAAGAATATCCAATGACAATGAAGAAAGAGATGCTCTCCAAGAGACTGGACTTCAGCAGGACGGTTTGACAGTATTATCAAAATTTTAAATGCACATGCTTTCAACCATGTTAATATTCCCATGACAGCCTGGCCTTCTATGGTGCATTTGTTTTGCATGACAGTTTCAGAGAAATCTCTGCCTTGGGGGGTGTGGGGGGGCAGGTAAGAGGATTCCAGACTGCTCTTACTTCCTAATCATTCACATCATTTTCAGCCCTGGGAGCCAAGGCTTTGAGAAACACAAATCAACTTGCAGGGTTTGATCAGTCTTTGCTACTGTCCCATCCACAGGTCTTTCTTTAGCTTGCAAATTTGCTTAGTAAAAGTAACTTTAAGGCTCTGATCCAGGCCCACAGCAGTCACAGATCTTTACAGGATCAAGGTCAAGGTAGGTTTGAATTGACTGTGAAGAAGTTTTCCCATGAACCACGGTGAAAATTAGCTGTTCTTTCCTTCAAAGGATCTCTCTACACAGCCAAAGTGAATTAAAAAACTTGGCTCTGATTACACGAGCCCAAAGACTGTTGAGAGGGTAAAGTGTTTAAAGAGTTTTCTGGGATTATTCGGTTCATTTCAGCAGTATAGAGCTGCCTCTAGAATCAGAATCACAGGGAAGCAACACCGGCCATGGGTGTTCCAGACCTTCACCTGTTCTATAGGGATTGGTTCCAACGACCTCATCAAATCCCTCTAGCATGGATATATCATAATCTTCTAAAGGAGAGAGCATCTCCCCATGATCTCTGTTGAAAACCATCCCTGTCTCTGATCTGACATGTGTGTTTGGACCACAACCAAGCTCAGGCCAGTTTCCATCTCATAGGTGTTAGAGAGGGTCAGCCATCAAATGGTCAAATGGGTCAAATGGCCTATAGTTGTCCATCACATACACAGGTTCAGCTTGGAAAATGAACCATTCCTATGTGTAAGCTGTTGAAGATAGACCATTGATATTGGCTGCTTTTGACAGCTTTCCATGGAGGATTCTTTTTACTGGCCACATTTTCTAACAAGTGGCTCACTGTAATTTTATTGTGTATCAACAATGCCATATAATTATGAGAAGCTGCACTGAGGGTAGAATGGGAAGTCTGCTTGTGTGTTGCAGTGGGGAGCTGTCAGGGTCAATGTGATACTCCGCTCACACACGGCTTCAGGACCCAGCAGGTCTACTCTTCCACCACGCTGATGCTCATTGCTTTGCAGTGTTGCTCTTCTGCAGCCTCGCCACTGCCCCATCCATTACAGCTGAGCCTCACCAGGTGCTGGATGGGGTGAGGTGGTGTCTACCTGCTCTCACGTATTTTCCAAGATAAGAAGTTCTGCCTCTGTTTTCAGCATGTTGCCTTGGGTGAGGTATGGTAGGACAAGACACAGATCCAGAGAGAGAGACCAAGAACATATAAAGGTTTTATTGTACTTGCAGTTCCCTGGAGAGAAACACAGCTCACCACTCAGGGCCACTCAGGGAAGCATCAGGGTGGATCACAAGGCAGAGAGAGAGGAGAGGGGAGAACTGTGGGCAAGTGTCTTTATTGTGGTTTCCATGGGAAGGAAGGGGTAAGGTAGGGTAAGCAGGCTTGAGATTGGCTAGCTACATATGAATGTGGTGCCCCCATGAAATTCATGCTCAGTGTGACTGAAAGAGCATATGGTTTGGGGCTATCCAGAGTCTCCAAATGTTTATGGATGAGCCAGGGTTTACTTGGTGCCATAGACTGAATGTTTGTGTTTCCTCCAAAATTCATGCATTGAAATGTAATCTGCAATGTGATGATGCTTGGAGGTGGGACATTTGGGAGGTGATTAGATGATGAAGGTAGAGCCATTATGAATGGGATTAGTGCCCTTATAAAAGAGACCCCAGAGAGATCCCTCACCCCTTCCACCACGTGAGGACACAGTGAAATAAATAGCCATCTGTGAACCAGGAAGCAGGTCCTCACCAGACATCAAATCTGCCAGCCCTTGATCTTGGACTTCTCAGCCTCCAGAACTGTGAGAAATAAATTTCTGTTGTTTATAAGCCACCTGGACTATGGTATTTTTATTATAGCAGCCCAAATGGACTAAGACACTTGGAAACAGCTAGTGGCCAATGTTAAAGCACCAATTTACAGAAACTGAAAGTACAGATAATACAGCCTTCTCTATGATGGCTTCTCTGACCACTCTTGTCTTCAGTAACCATGCCCAGTTCTCAGCTTGACATTTTTTATTTCATCAATTCTGCCTTGGGAAGGATGTATAAATTCTGAGCTTCATAGCTTTGTTTCTGAACCTGGGGTGAATTCACAGCTCCTATGAAAGTCTGTGAAAGTACCTGATATGTGTTCGATAAATGATCAGCACTGCATGGTGCCTCATACTGTTAGACTGTATTTTAACATTCTGAATGTGGATGGTTTGTTTCCCCTAGGAGATTGTGAGATACTCGAAGCCTGGAAGAGTGTAATCTTTTTCATCTTCACAGGGTTTTGGTAGCTTCTCAATAAACACTTAACTGCAGATTGGATGACCAAAATACTATGCTTTTACCTCTATTCCTGGTAGAGAAATTTCCCTGCACTATTGGATAAGAATAATCTCTAGTATCTGGTTGTCTTCATTAGTCAGGGATCTTTCTAATGGGAACTCAAGTCAAAGACCACCAGAGCCATGGGCTCTAATGCTACCAGGGGTGTCTGAACCTTGGTGTGGTAGATTGTCACAATGACCCCACACGTCGCGCCTCCTGCTGTCCACTCCCACTCTGACTCTGGGCTTGGCCATGTGATTTGCTTTGGCTGATTTTACATCAGTAAACATGATGCAAGCAGAGGGCCCATATGCTCTGTGCATGGGGCTTGAGTGCTGGGGATGCTGCCACCATCAGCTGGCTCAGCCCAACTACTAGTTGAATGAAGCCTCATGAAGGAACCAAAAGAAGTCCAGCAGAAGATCCACCCAACTACAATAGAACTGAAAACAGAAGAGAGTGCAGTTGTTTCAAGCATACTTGAAATACGGGAGTGACTCGTTTCACAGCATTAGCTAACTAACCACTTGGCTTTGTTTCTCACATGTAGGCTGACTGTGAGTCAGGACTCATGGTGGCTGGCAGGTCCAGTTGTCATCCTTGTTGCTGTGGGGATCGGTAGCTCCTCTCTGCAATCTCCCGGTGGAAAAATCCTGGGGAAGGCCTTGAGTTGCTCTTGCTCAGGCCTCAAGTGCACCATGGTCTATTCTCTAGGCCAGGGCTGCAGGACACTGTGTTTGACTCGTCTGGTAATGTTCCTACCCCTGAGGTCAGGGGGGTGAAGCTTTCCAGAGCAAGATAAAATGGCGGGTTTGAGAGGAGCATGACAGAAAAAGCAAACATCTGTCACCAGATCTCCATGCCTCCTGACTCACCAGTGAACTGCTTCTTTGGAATTCATTAGTTGCCCTTAAGTTCTGTAAGAGGATGGAATCGTGCACAGGCTATTTTATCAGATACTTACGTCATTAGCCATTCCTCTTGGAAAAGCTCACATCATTGCCTGCCTTTAAGGATTTCTAATCCATTTTTCATTTCCCTCTACTCCCACAGTCTTCATAGCCAATGTTTCTTGGACGCCCACAAGGAAACTCTTCCTCTCTGAAGCATTTCCTTTTACTTGCTCCTGCACACTCATCCTGCTGACCCAGATCAGAGGGGAAAAGAATTTTAAACATGCTCACCACACACCAAAGCCTGGGATTATCTCTTTAGCTTTCATTTAGAAACTTCCATTCCATTCCTTTCTCATTTCCTCATTATTCCTGTGTTGAACCGAACACACACACAGATGCACAGGCACACATGCATGCACACACATGCACACGTACAATAACACACACACAGCCCTGCCCCCCCAGAACTGCATGAGGAATGTTGTAGCAGAGGGAGCTTTCCAATGCCGTGCTGACTGCTTCCACCTGGCTGCCAGTTTCCACTCTGCCTTTGGGAACCGACACTTCTACCTGCTGACTGACAATTATGCGTTCCTTTTCCAATAGATGTTGTATCTTACACTTTCACACTGCTTTGCCACTTCTGAAAGATTGACGCAGATTAGCTCCCCAAATCCAAAAGGGCCCTGTGAGGGAAGTATAAATACTTCCATTTTTTGTGTGGGGAAAAAAAAAAAACAGTTTCAGGGTCAAGCACCAGAATGTGGCCAGCTGCTCTGCTTGTCTTCCAGACACTTCAAATTCAACTTGTCCAAAGCTGAGCTTGACATTACTCACCCTCAGACCCAATGCCCTGTCTCCCGGTGTTTCCTGTTCACCCAGATTTACCCAGCTGCTCCAGCCAAAAGCTAGGAATGGCAGGTTTCCTTCTCCCCCAGTCTCCACATCCAATCCAACAGCAAGCCGAGGGTCCTGCCTTCAACACATACCTCACATCCACCCACTTCTCTTCATCCTGCTGCTTCCACCCGAGGACGACCCACGGTCATGTCTAGCTACTAAAGCTGCTTCCTAATTGGCCTCCCCACACCCAATCCCCTCTCCATCATCCTGTACACAGCACTGAAATGATCTTTCCAAACAAAGAGCAGATTAGACTCACAGGGTTCACTAGATGAGTTCTCTCCTCTATGATGGATTCTATGGGACAATAGCACATTGTTTCCACCCTCCCCAAAGGGCTCAGTTTCCTTATTTTCTATGAGAGTCCTTTGTTGTTGCTGTGGAAGCATTCCATTTAATTTCATTCTTTGCTCTTCCTTCAGCAGAAATCCTTCAGATTTCTCCACTTTCAGTGAAACGTTACTGAATCGGTTGCCAGGAAACCCTGCTATGAGTGTGGTAGCCTCCCAGGCTCAGAGATGTGTGGTCGAGCTTATTCTTCCTTCTCCAAGTCCTCCTGCAATGTGCCTTTGGGAAGGAGATAAAACTGTTTCCTCTGTGCTGGCCCTGGTGTGTTCCAGTCCTCAGAAGGAGACATTGACATCGGAACAATTCTGCAAATATTTATCAAAGGCTGATTTTGCCTCCTCTTGAAGAAGAGATCCCATCCTTTCTTGGGACATACGTTTGTCTCTCTCTTCTTAGAGGAAGGTTCTGGCCTCAAGGGGGTTATAAGGAAACAATTTTTTCCTCCTCCCTGTTAATTGTGTAAGCCTATCTCAAGCTGAATATTATTAAGGTAGAATTCAATATTTTATGCTAGAAAATCTAATGCTATAGTAATATCTTGCAGCTTTGCTCCGGTCTGCAATTGGATATGGCTCCCCTAGTTTCTGGAAGGTTGTATGGCATGACCAAGAAAGGAAGAGGTTGGTAATCACAAAAGTGCGCTTTATCAGAGCTCTGCAACCTAGTAATTTTGTTCCCTTAAGCTCAATACTCAACAAGTATTAAACAAGGAGGCCCTTAGATGGAGGTGGCTGTAATGCCTTGTTGGCCTACATGACTAACCAAAACCAAAGCCAGAGTCAATGCACTCGAATCCAAGAAAATGAAACCTAAGGACAACCGATCACATACAGCCAACTAGGCTTTCCCACATAAAGGCAACTGCTTAAGCTGTAGCCAATAAAATAATTTCCTTGCTTCACTTCTACATCTTCTCCATGAAAACCTCTCCCCAAGCTCCTGTTGGTGGAGCGCTCCTAACCACTTCTGGTTTGGCGCTGCCCAATTTGAATCCACTTTTGCTCAAATAAACTCTTGAAAATTTTAATGTGCCTCAGTTCATCTTTTAAAAATGTACATACCCTCTAAGCCTCAGTTTCCCAATTAGTAAAATGCAGTCTAACACAACCTACAGCATAGGTTTACCAGTGGATGAAATAAAACGGTGTGTGGGAAAGCACAGCATGGCATGGGCACCCAACTCAGGGCCGCTGTTACTGAACACTGAATGTGTAAGGCCCTTCTACCAATGAAGAAATGGTTTCTGTGCTTTTCATGTACTGGTTTAGTAACTATCAGTGAATTGTATATTCTTTCTGATAAGGCAAAAAAACATATGCTTTGTCTCCATAGATGGTCTGAAAGGAGTAGATTCTAGAATCCTTTGTGGGGTCCTTTCTAGCAAAAAAAAATGAGATTTCTCAGGGCTGTCAGCTCTTTTTAGCTTCCCTTTGTTGCTGAATGTTCCATTGCCTAGAGTTGAATACAATCTCCTTACTCCCTGGGAGCCCCAAGACAGTGGCTGCAGAAGATATGAGTGGCTTTCCAGGAACCTGCCATTTCCCATCCTTTAGAAATTCCCTAGAAGCAATCAGAACTCATTTGCCCTTCCCACTTGTTTTTTCATTTGGTTTTGCTTGACTTCTGCCCCACCTCTAATGTGGTGTTTGTCGTTGTTCTTGCTCCTTCTTCAGATTCAGGATGAGGTTCTCCCAATATCTCCTGGTAGTAGAGGTTTCTCCTCCTCTGTGCTGTGGTCTGAAGACTTCCTGCCCTTTTGGGGATGAGGGCAAGTGAGGCTTTGGATCAACACCATGGATTCAGGTTTTCTCCTTGGACCCGCTTCCCGGGAGATTTTATTGTTTGAAATCCTTATCTTTGGTCGTGGTTCACCTTGTTCTTCTCTACTCCAGCCACGCAATCACATCTGCTCCCCAGTCACAGCCTGTCAAGGAGCTAACTTGTAGAACAGCTAGAGTCTGGACACCTGGAAGTAAACTGACCAGAAGCCACGTGTCAGCACAGGTGGCACCTTTTAACCCCCCCAAGTGATTATTTGCTCTGCCACAGCTGATTGCTTCCTTGCCAATCTTCCCAAATCCCTGGCTCCCAAGTAGCACCTGTGCCTCCTCCTCCAGCCCCAGGTAGCTGACTAGGGATCCTGGTCATATGATCTGTCTCCTCTACTCCAGGGCTGACCCTGACTTGGGCTTTACGTTATGCTACTGATACGGAACCTCTTAATCTCAAGTCCATGTGCCTGATTTGCAGCACGCTGAACACTGAGACATCCATGCTTGGAGATGAAGGAAGGCGCCATTCGAGCTGGCCAAGAGGAGAAGGTGGGAGCATGGGTTCACTCAAATCTGCCTTCTCAGGAGCAGAAAGCAGGGGAGTTTTATAGAGCTAAGCGGCTTGGCAGGAGGAGCTTCGGAGAAACAAAAGGGTCACTGTTACTGAGCAATGGGCTCGCTCTGCTTGCCGTGATCAGAGATGATTTATCACAACAAGTTAGGGAGCGAGAAATGAAGTTTTGTTACATTAGCTGGCAAATCAGAAGACAGGTGACTAATATCTCAAAAAACCCATCTTCAAAGATTACAGAATCTTGAGGCAGTTATATAGGAAAAATGGGCAGTGAGGAGGGAGGTCCGGGGATGTTGGTCTCCAGGCGTGATGGGCTCCAGGCATCACATTGCTCCATTCTTCTGTCAGCTGTGATGGATACCTTGTAGGTGTGTTTCCCGCCTGTGGTCAGCCTGTTCCTGGAAAGAAACTCATAGAACAAAGTTTTAATTTATCAAGGTATTGGGGAGTACATACGTAAGTGGAGGCCATAAATCAGGAGAGCATGTGAATTTTTTGGAGTATGTGCAGAGCAGTGAGTAGTCACACAGAGGAGGGGCTGGGGCCGTTTAGTGTAACAAGATGGCCTCACTGATGCTCACTTACATCGCTAGGATGTGATGAATCCATGGCTTGACTCTGGCCGATTTGCACATCGGCAGCCTTCTCAGTTCTGGAAGGCAAATCTTCAACCCACCCCGTGAAGGTACCTACGAATACTAGGAGGTACTTGACATTCCCAGAGGTTCAAGGCATCATCCTTCTGAGTTACCTTTCAAATGCTTTGCTCAGGTCTGGCAAGGCCAGAAGTTTTTAAGCTTATTGAAATCTTGGTCACACAGAGATGCCAATTGCAAGTTCATGCTGTCACCTGTGCTTCTCACCAACCAGCCACAGACCAGAGGTTCTTACAAACCTCTCCCTTGGGTTTGATTAAAACATTTTACTTAACAGCCAGATGGAAGAGATGCATAAAACAAGACATGTGGGAGAGGGCTGTGGAGCTCCCAAGCTCTCTCTGGGCTTGCCACTCTCCCCGAATCTCCACATGTTCACCAACCTGGAAGCTCTCTGAACCCCATATTAAACTCAATCCTCATCCCCTCTCCCCACCTTGGAGGTGTGGGGAGGGGGATGGGTCTGAAAATTCCAATCCTCTAATCACACGATTGGTTCCCTGGCAACCAGCCCCCACCTTTAGGAGCTTTCAAAAGTCGCTTTATTCAGGTATGGTTGAAAGGGAATCGTTATGAATAACAAAAGATACCCATTTCACCTTTTTGCTCTGGAGTTATTTCAGGAACTGAATTATTATAGCAAAAGCGGAAATTACAAGGGTTTTAGGGGCTCTGTGCCAGCAACTAAATGAAGGTATTTCTTACTATAAAGCACAGTGTCACACCAACCTAACAAGATTCCTGCTGAAGGCAGGGCAGGGTGATCAGGCATCACCTGGGGGGTGGTGGATGAGGATCCAAAAGCATCTTTTAAATCCAGCACTGTATAGCATTGATAGCCCTAAGTGTTACCACCCAAGGGGGGTCATCTGCCCATTGCCAGACATGCCAATAGTCCAGAGGCAAGGTGGTAGGAGAGACAGTGTTTTATTACAGCTTGCTAGCAAGGGGGAAGTTGGCCGACTAATGCCTGAAAGAATTATCTTACAGAACAAAGACTATAGGTCAGTTGCATAGAGGGCTGGTCTCTGGGTGGGGGAGGCATCTGGTCTCCAGGTGGGGCAGACATCTGGTCTTAGTTCCTAATAATCTTTTGTTTTACTGGATATGCACCAGAGACCGGAGCAACGCTCTACACCCTGATCTTTCAGTTGTCATTGATGATGGCTGTCAGCACAGACTCTCTGCCTGGGGGCCATCACATTCCTAAGGAACTGAAATGAACAAAGTTATCAATTTATAGCAGCTGGGAGGGGCCATAAAACCCACAGAGCATGTATTTCTCCTGGATGGTGCATATCCAGCTGGATTAGTTAATCAGAGGGCATTCAAAGTGACAATATGTTTTCTTTTCTATAACATGGCTTCCTTTATGTCAACCTTGTGTTGAGCTGGTATCATAAGGTCTTGAACAAATCTATATTCCCCTGTTCCCAGCCTTTTAATGGGTAAAATGGGAGTGTTCTATGGAAATCTCCATGGCCTGATCAATCTCTGGTTTAGGAGCAAGACACGGCTAACATTGAGATCTCTGAGCCTCCCCCTTTCAGACCACACATTCCAGGCCATTCACTCTACCCTGAGAAAAAATGAGTCTGTAGAGTGAGCCACCTCCACGCTTTCTGAAGGGAGAAACTGGTCATAGCTTCTTTTTACTTCCATGAAGAAATTCCACTTATTTTAAAAGAAAAAGAAATTATTGAATTTCCTTTCATTGTCTCTTTGTCCTTTAACCCTCATTCTTCTATATTTTGGTACAGTGGAGTGAGAAAACCCCCATATAGTCTCTCCCCCTCTCTAAAGGGCACCATGTGCAGTATTTAAAGGAATTGGACCACTCTGATCACCTGCAACACAGTGGAATACAGTCCAGTGGTCCCCGATCTGGCTGCTCATAACTTAATGAGGGCTTTTTATAAAAATTGTGGTAAAATACAAATAACATAAACTTTACCACCTTAACCATTTTTAAGGGTACAGTTCAGTGGCATTAAGTACATTCACATTGTTGTGCAATCTCCAGAATTCTTTTCATGTTCAAAACTGAAACTTGTATTCTTTAAACAACAACCCTCCCTTCTCCCCCACCCCCAACCCCCGCAACCACGATTCTACTTTCTGACTCCATGATTTTGATTATTCTGGGTGTTTCATTTAAGTGGAATCATACAATACTTGTCCTTTTGTGACTGGCTTATTTCACTTAGTGTGTGTCATCAGAATTTCCTTCCTTTTTAAGGTCGAACAATATTTCCTTGTGTGTACATACTATACTTTGTTTATTTATTTGTCTATGGACATTTGGGTTGCTTCCATCTTTTGAGTATTGTGAATAATGCTGCTATGAATATGAGTGTACAAATAGTTCTCAAAGACCATGCTTTCAATATTTTTTGGTGTACACTCAGAATTTGACTTGCTAGATCATATAGTTATTCTATTTTTTATTTTGGGGGGGAACCACTGTACTGTTTTCAATAGTGGCCATGCCATTTTACATTACCCCTAACAGCGCACAAGTGTTCCAATTTCTCCACATCCTCACTAACACTTGTTATTTTTTGTTTTTTTGATAGTAGCCAGTCTTACGTATGTGGGATAGTATCTCCTTGTGGTTTCGATTTGCATTTCCCTACTGATTAGTGATGTTGAGCATCTTTTCATGTGCTTAATGTCCATTTGTATGTCTTCTTTGAAGAAATGTCTATTCAAGTCTTTTGCCCATTTTATAATTGGATTGTTTGTCTTTTTGTTGTTGGCTTTAGAAATTATTTATATATTCTGAATATTAATTCCTTATCAGATATATGATTTGCAAATATTTTCTCCCATTTGGTGGGTTGCCCTTTGCTCTGCTGGATTGTGTCCTTTGATGCACAGAAATTTTTAATTTTGGTGTAGGCCAATTTATCTATTTTTTCTTTTGTTTTCTGTGCTTTTGTTGTCATATACAAGAAATCATTGCCAAATCCAATGTCATGAAGCTTTTCTGCTAGGTTTACTTCCAGGAGTTTTATAGTTTTAGCTCTTATGTTTAGGTCTCTGATCCATTTTGAGTTAATTCTTATATCTGTTATGCAGTAAGGATCCAACTTCATTCTTTTGCATATAGATATCCGGTTTTCTCAACACCTTTTATTGAAAGGTAGAGAGCTTTTTTAAATAACAGATTCCTCAGCCCCAGCTTAACGCTGTAGTTGGTATTCAGTATCCTGCCCATGTCTCCTTGTCTTCACCTCTGGTGCCACAGGTGGCTTCTCTTACTCCAAACACCTGTAACCCTCTGCTGAGGGCTTCTCCTGCCCTGGGGGCATGCTTGGCTCAAATTCAGAGGAAACCAGAGGTGCCTAGAAGTTAACACCCAGAATCATCACTCAGCCATGATGGGTGGGAGTTGCTGGGAAATTCCCAGCCTCCTGCCTCAGAAAGGGACCACCCTGAGGCATATTTCCCACCATTTCCCAGGATTCTCCAGCAGGATTGAGCCCCAGTTGCCCAGAGCAGTAACTTGCTCAATCACGCTCCCTTTGTGGTTTGTTTTCCTTTCCTGTTCCATTTCCCCACTCCTTTCTTGGCGCTTCCTGGGATCACTTCCCAATAAACCATTTGCACTCAGGTTCTTATCATCTTAGGATCTGCTTCTGAGGGATCCCAACCAAATGACTCCTTCCAAACCAGAATCTCTGGCATAGGGTATGGGACTCTATACAGACTGGCACTGGGGAACCACTGGTGTGGTGGATAGAACATGGCACAGGATGTGGTCATATTAGGGTTCAAATTCCAACGTTGGCCTATGCTGGTGGCTTAGTCTTAAGCAAACTGCATGATTTCTTAGAGGCACAGTAAAATGGAGGCAATAAACTGCTCTGAAAGTTTGTAGTATGCATTCAAGAAGATATACAGAGGGTCCTGGCACACAGTAGGAATTCTACAAATGCTTGTCACTGTTGTCATGAATCCCCATCACACTATACTCTACTCTTTAGTGAAATGTCAGACTTACAGGTGACCACAGAGCCCACCAGCAGTTCTGAAACTCTATAACAAGGAGAGTATGACTAGCTTCACGCAACAGATTCAATTTTCTGCAAAAATAAATCTTATTGCAAATACACAAATTGGCAGGTAACCAGTCTATTCAATCCATTATTCTGTCCCCAAAAGGGCACTGGGAAATGTCCAGTGAAGAAACTTGTTACTAGGTCTTCGAGACATCTTTCTTTTCTTCCACCTACCACCACCTTCCCTTTCTCCTCCATGTGACAACACTCCCCCCATCTCACCGACAAGGGAGATATCTCAATTATTTAATTCTTCTCCCACACTCTGTTCAAAATAGCTGCTTCCTCAGGAGCAGTGCCCCAGGTCCCTTCTCTTCTGAAGATTGTCCTCACTTTTATTCATTGTTTATTATCACCATTTATTCAGCATTTTGCATATGTTACCTTTCTTTTTGGTAGCCCAAGGGCTGTGGGCAAATGAACTGTCCATCAATGTCTGTAGCAACCTCCTCCCAGAGACCTCCTCCCTCAGAGCCTCTCATGCTCCCTCCTAGTTTCCTAGACAAACGTGTTCCATGCTCTGTGTCTAGATCTGTGCATGCTCCTAAAAAAAAAAAAAAAAATGATGCCTGGTATAGACACCTGTAAATCTTGCAACTGGTAGAACAAGTAATTATCTAGCTGTAGGACATTTACCAATTACTTCCAGTTGAAAAGACGGAAACACAGAACTCTTTCTCTTCCTTTGCCTGTCTGTACAAATAGCCCCTCTGGTGCTCAAACAAAGCTTAACTAGACTTAAAAACTTTCTGTAGAGCAGAGAAGATTAGCCTCTCTTCGTTCTTGATGCTTTGTTTATCTGGGTTTTGTTTGTTTGTTTGTTTTTGGTGTGTATTCCTTGGTTTTAGGTATTTTATTTCCTTACTCATTAGTAAGAAAATAAAATACTGTCATCAACTCTATTAAATTAGTCTTATTATTATTCTTATATTTAAAAATACCGAATCAAGCAAAGGAAAACAGGGAGCAGAGTAAAGTATCTTACTGCCAGCAGCAAAGTATGCCAGAACTGTCATGCATTAGGTCTCCCAGAAGCCGACCCCGAGACAAGGATGTAAGTGCAGGCAGCTTATTTGGAGGTGATCCCAGGATGCACTGTAGGGGCAGGGAAAGGGAGACAGGGAAGGGAGGGCAGGCAATAAAAGATGTACTAATGGACAAGTTACCACTGTGATCAATGGGGCTCATCCCTCTGGGAACTTCTGGGCTACAGGGCAGCACACATGCAACCTCAGAGTTGTCCCACCCATGGGGCGAGGAAGCTGGGGTATGTATGTGCTAACACCCATTTGTCCCTGATTCAGGGCAGATTGTGGGAGTGTTTTTAACTGCCCTGCACAAGGACCAAGCAAGCTCCTATGCCCAGAGGAAACCCTCAAGCAGGGAATTTCACTTACGTGCAGTAAAGGTGCCTGCGGTATGTACAGGGGCAGAGAGCGCTGAAGAGCAGGGAGAGTGCTGGCAGCTCCGGCAACCCTGATCCTCCTGCTCTCTGCATTCCCATGAGGTAGGCTTTTTCTCTTCTTTCTTCTTATTTTGTTGTATCTACGTATGTGTGTATGCATGTATGTGTGTCTATATATATGGATGTGTGCATCTGTCTATACGTATGAATATATGTGTCTTTTGTCTGTATGCATGTATATATTTACATTTTTCACCATGCTAGCAATCATGCAGAACCCAACCTAGCAAAATTTTTGAACAATGACAAGGTAAGTGGCGCCAAGGTGAGCATTTCTGGCTGTCTACACCAAGGGTTGGCAAACGTGTTCTATAAAGGGCCAGGTAGTAAATATTTTTTCATAGGCCACAGGGTCACTGTTGTAACCTCTTGACTCCATCTTTTGTATAATGTATATAAACATGCCACAGACAGTGGGTGGGGCCTGATTTGGCCCATAGATTTGCTGATGGTGGTCTAGATTATGAGTCATAATCTAGTCTGTTTTAATTCCTTCCCTAACACAACCCCTCTCCATCAGAGTTTTCCCCTGGATGGAACCATCTTTAGGATTTGAACACCTAACCTCTAGTTTCTGAAAAGAAAGCTCCATGCAGGTCCCCCCAGCATCCTAAAATGACCTAAGGTGTGGCCAAATACAAGCTCATGCTTATATATATATATTTTTTTGTGCTTCTTTACGTACAGATGGATTTTATCACCTTAAAATATTAGTTCAAATATAATCAATTTTTGGCTTTCCCTCAACAAACAGAATCATCATTTTTCTCCTTTCCTTTTTTCAGTTGTTTATCTACAAATGTCACGTTTCTTTATCTTTGCTTTTGTCAAGTCATTCTCTTCTCTGTACAAACAAACAAACAAATCATTCAACTGGCTAAAAAGCAAGGACCAGTGGGCTGTTTACCCAGTGTTACTGAGCTCAGTCCCAGGCTGCCTGGTGGACTGATGGGATCTAGGAATCTAGGCAAAAGCCCCTCTCTCCAATTCATTGTCCCTTCTCTTCCTTCCCCACGCTTCTTGGAGGACAAGAAAAGCTGTCTTTGCCACCTAAGAGGGGAGCATTCCCATGCATACTTGTCCACGTCCCAGCTTTCTCTCTCCTCTAGCCGAGGCCTGAAGGCCTGACTCTGTTTTCAAAGCTTGGACTCTTACAAAACTTGGAACCAAAAGACAAAATGCTACTCAGGTTACACCCACACAGTGGGACACCACCAACTGTTTTTAGCAGGTGGAGAACAGGCAAGTTGTATTTCAAGACATTAAGATGAAGTTAAAGGAATTACAAGGTTTTGGGAATTCACATATGTGATTTTCAAAACACAACTTGTGCTGAGTTTTAAGTCAGATTTATGGTAAACCATGCCTGGGGACAAGACATGACATATTGAAGTACATCCCCCAATCTATGGATACTTACAGTGGCTGGGCACAGAAACTCTAACTTCCAGGCAGCTCAGTAAATTGTGAGATTATTTTCAGAAGAGAAAGACCCATTTCTTCACCTCAGGGACAATGACTTACATGAACCCTGTCCCAGGGGAGCTCAAATCGTGAAACAAGCTGGCTGGGGAAATGAGAAGCAGAGTCAATAATAACATCAAAATGTCACCATGCCATTCATGCTGGTACCCACAGTATTTGGTTTTCTGCCTCTGTTTTCTCCTCCTGCCATTCCTGGGTCTTTATGTTTCAGAAATCCATCTGGACAGCTTCTGAATGCATCTCTGCTCCTAATCCTGCTGCCTTCTTTGTTCTCTCTGAGATAAGTTTGCCAGTCGCCAATTAAAAGTTTGCTCCCAGACTCTCTCCTTGGAAGTTTACTAGTTACAAGTTTGAGATTGCACTCCGGGTGACGTTGTCAAGAGAAATCCCTTAGTCTATCTGAGCAAAGCAGGCAAGTCTGGCCCCCTCTGATGTTTCCTCATCACATGTGGAGGTCCACAACCTACACGCAGCTCATCTGGACCCAGATATTCATGGAGGTACCCTTGTGGTTGTCTATTGCATGCAATCAATTACCCTCAAAGTCAGCCACTTAAAACAGGCATTTTATTTTGCTCACAGATCGATGGTCAGGGATTCAGGACGGGCTCGGTTGGGAAGTCCTCACTTGGAATCTGTCAAGTGGTTATTATCAGATATCTGCTAAGGGCTTCCATACCCACTCAGACTAGAGGGTCCAAGGTGACTCGCTTGGCTGGCAGGTGATGCCGACTGTTGGCTGGGAGCTCAGCTGTGGCTGCCAACTAGAGCACCCACACGTGTCTCTCCACGTGGCCAAGCTTTTCACAGCATGGAGGCTGGCTCCATGTGGAGACATCACCAGAGGAATGTCCAGAAAGGGAGTGCAAAGAAAGTTGCAAGATTTCCTCTTGCCTGGCCTTGGAGGCCACGTAGCACCCCTTACTCCACAAGTGATTCAATGAGGCCCAGCAGATTCAAGGGGAGAGGACGTGGATCCCACCTCTCAATGGAGGCATGTCTAAGAATTTGCATCATCTTTAATCCACCACAGAGCCTGAGGATTTACTCCAACCTGCTAGGACCTCGGAAGCCAATCTGAGTTGACCTTGCAAGGTCCTGGAGGAGGCGCCTCAGACCGTGGAGGCCGGGCTTTGCCCCCGTGGAGGAAGCGGCTTGGAGGAGTGGAATGGGAAGGCTCGGATCACAAAGACATAAGTAAGAGTCCTAGTTCTTCCACTATCTGACTATGACCCAGAACAAGTTATTTAACTTCTCTGACCTCCAGTTTCTTCGTCTGTAAAATGGAGCTAATGCGCTTCTTGCAGTCTGTTGTGAGGATTAACTGGGATTAAAGGAGGAAATGTATGGATAAAGCTTCCTACACACCAATCTTGGCACATAGTCTTAAGTCCATAAATGTTGTTCTGACAAGTCAGGGAGCTGTCACTGAGCAGGACCATGGGGACTGCGGCCTCGCCTAACCTACTATCCTGACACGGCTCCTCATGATTCACACGTTAGAAGGAAGGTGCCCCCGTGCGCTCCTGCTGTCTGATCTCTCCCCCACCTCTCTCTCTCACACACTTGCTCTCAGTCTCTTTTATTCTCCTGAATGTGCCCACTCCTCCGATTTCAAGATGTCTAGTTTGAGATTCCACCTGCTTCCCTTGGGAAGCTCCAGGTGACACCTCCCCCAGTCTTTTCTCGTGGCTTCCTAAGCTGCTCCCTCATTTTGGCAGGTGCCAACAGAGCACTCCTGGCTAGGGGTTTGCTATCTTCGTGGGGTTTGGGGTGGGCTCTGGTCCCTTGGTGGTAGAAGTGTCTGGGCGTTCATCTCAGTTTCACCTCCCACCGATGGGAACCACCACTGGTTTTCTCGGCTGCTGCTGAAGAACGGGCCACGTCACCAACACTAGTATCTGTTTCCTCGGTACAGCAGCGATTCTTACTTCTGAAGAATACCCATGACGTTACTATATTGAGAATTCGAGTCCCCAGATTACCTTGGCATATTCCTGAATTACCCAACGTGGGTGCTCCCATTTCCAATTAAAATTCTCTCATCCCCAGTTGCTCTCTCTATGACACAAGGCTCCATTCAGCCCACTTCACCAGACCTGAAACAAGCTTGCCCTCAGATTTCCAGTCAGCCTTGATCCCACACACCAGGCCATATGCAAGTCCCGCTCAAGGGTCTCCTTCCCTGTCTAACCTTAGTGTAAGAACTGCAAGTCATCTGAGACCAGAGCAAACACGTTGAGTTTAGGTGGCCCGGGTCACCCTCCTTTTCGGGACAGTATTCAGCCAGCACTACCTCAGGACGGGGGCCGGCGAGAGCCGGGGAAACTATGAGAGCTGCCTGTCACCTTTTCCAAAACACGGTAACCCCTTGTGTCTGTATCCCCGCCAGGCGCCTGCGAGGCCCATTTTTCTCTTTAAAAATGAGCTGCAGCTAAAGACATCATTGAGGCATCAGTTCTTTTGTGTCACTTTATTTTTCCTCATATGGCCCTGAGGGCAGAACATCTGTCTACTGTCCTACAGCCTAAATCCTTTCTTTCATCAGGTCAAATCCTTTCAGGATATTAGCCTTGTTTTTTTCTTTTCTTTCCTTTCCTTTTCTGTTTTTTCTTTTCTTAATTCATCACTGTCCTCCTCATTGAACTGAGCTTCTCAGTGCTCTCCCCAGCAACTCCAATAATCACTAACCCTTTGCTGGCATATTCTTACCTCTGACCACGTGATGGGAGCCTGGGATTGGTGGTGGGAGTCGGCCTTAAACAAGAGAGTCCTCCCTTTGCCCCGTCTCGAGCCAGCACTGGGCCAGAGCAAGGGAACTCTAGAGGGCGGCCCCATCACACTCCCTCCTGGGTCTGAACACAGAACCCATCAAAGAGAAAGGCAGCCCACCCATGACCCACCTGCTTCCAGCAACCCCCAGAGGTATATTTAATTACACTCATTTCAAAGATGAGGACACCAAAGCTTAGGGAGGCTAAGTAGCTTCTCCAAGGTCACACGACTGTAAGTGGCCACAGGCAGATCTGCACCTGTGTCTCACACCTCACTGTCTTGATGCCAGGGCATCCTTGAAAAGGCCGTGTGGCACCAGCCCTGGCTCAGGGAATCCCCAGAACTCCCACGAGATGGTCTCTGCCTCTCTTCCTAACCACCCTCCGGTGGGAAGAGGGCAGGGAGCCTGTGCCAAGCGTTCCTCTCAATCTAACCTCCACAAGGTGCCTGATCCAGCCCCGAAGCAAAGCCCTGAGCAGCTCCCTTCAGCCACTACAACACTAAGGGTTTTAATGTCTTAAAGGAGCCCAGGTACGCCTGGTCCTGGGGGAAGTGTGGCACTTATGCAACGATCAAAAGGGAAGTAAGCCCTGAGCATGCTCTCCTGTGGCCTCCTGCTCCTCCTGCCCGCTGCCTGTCATGACGCAGGCTGTGGGGGTGGGGGGAGCTGTGAGCACACATTGGACCCCAAACTGGAGTCTGGTGGAACATTATTAACCCCTGACCTCATTTTACAGTTGAGGAAAGAGCCACCAGGAAGGATGAGTGATACAGAGTGACACCAGAGGAGGACCCCGGCCTCACACCATCCAGGTCTGCAAACAGGGCAGGTAACCATGATCCTGAGACCAGAGCAATAACCCTGGACTTGGCAGGAAAGTGAGCCCCCTGTGGGGCCACCTCATTTGGGAACTTCTGCTTCACAGACCCTAGTATAGAGATGGGGGGCAGACAGGACCGACCAGCCAGAGCGGGGACCAGCGTCTTCGAACAGCACCAAGGAGCAAAGAGCCTCCTCTGTCTGTTCAGTCGTTATTTCAGGGTGCCAAATGTTCAGCTCAGGCCCTGGATGACCCTAAGCTGTTGGACAGTTGTCAGAGGGTGTTGCAGTCACAGCCTAGCCCTGCCCTCCTGGCTGCTCAAGCCCGCCTGACCTTCCTTCTCTGAAACAATTGTCTTGCTTTTGTTGAGCTGTTTCCCCTCAACACAGCCCTTAAAATAGCAGCGTAGCTTCTCTGAAACGCCAGTTAGGTTGGCCAGCCTGGAATTTCCTGGAACCGCCCAGCACGGGGCACCCTCTCGAGCTATCTGTCCGGGCGCTGCCTGGCCCCTGGCTCTTCCTGCTTCCCGCTTGCCGCCCACCCTCTCACTGGGCGGGAGCTTCGGTGCTGAGTATATCCAGGAGAGCCGGCGCCACTCCCTTCCTGGACTTCCAGGGTGGAACGGAATGCAAAGGTCCTTTGGGGGTCCCCTCGCAGTCAGGCTGGGGCTGCACGGGTGCGAGGCCAGAGCTGGGCCTGGGCGTCTACAGGACAGTGTCTGAGGTCACAGCTTCAGCAGCACTCTCTCCATTTGTGAAATCTTTTGTCTTACATTGTACTTTCTTACTTGGTGGATATGATTCAGAACTTCTCTCAAAATTATGCTTTTCCAGTGAAATCACTGACATTGGAATACAGGCATGGAGATAGCTTCAGGCTTTTCCCAGAGAATTCAGAGATCCAAATGGCCCCTCCTTGGGGGGGGGGGGCCTCATCTTGCTGGGCTAAGAATCTCATTCCTTCAGGGTTCCATCTTGTTCACACTTGGGGATATCAGCTCAACTAAAACAAAACAACCACCACAACAAAAATCAAAGAGACAGACAGGCAGACATGAAATAGTCAGAAGTACCAATCTGTGTGCCAAGGAGTCCTTAACCTACATGAAGAAACACAGCACTCTAAAGGGTATGTCAGCATGCCATCCATCCATTTCCTTCCTTGAACAGGTGCAGGGAAAGTCCAGGGTCTCGTGGGCACCGATACTTGTTGACATTCAACTAAGGTAAGAAGAATCCAGGCCCAACTTAGAGACATTCTTGCTCCCAGCCCCAAGGGGGTTGATTCCTTGCCCCATGGCACCCTCTCCTCTTAATATTCACTCAACAGATATACTCTGAATGTGTCATAAGGGCCTGGGCCTGGGCTAAACACCCGGGAGACAGCAATAAGCAAGACAGATCTGCACAGGCCCTTCTAGTTGGCATAGGCTTCCTTAGCCAGGCCAGCCACTCCTACCAGCCTACGGAATGTCCCGCAGGCCCAGGGCCCATCTGTGCCTTCAACCTATGTTTATATACATGCTTACTAGCTGGGTACTGCTTTTATCAGTGATAATGCAAATTCTGGGGATGATTTATTTCAGGATCTTGGGGGCACCTCACTTTGCTGCCAGAAAATGTTCATTTCCCGTGATTACCATAATTTGACAATACAAAGACTGACAGATGAGGACAGGGCTGTCGTTGGCAGAGCCACTCCTCTTGAACTCTTGGGCTCCTAAAAGCAGCACGCCTGGCTGACTTCTCTCTCTTTTACCAGCTTTACTGAGATACAATTTCCATACCACACATTCACCCACTCAGCGTGTACAGCTCAGCGGGTTGTAGTTCACAGAGAGGTCTGGCCCATCTCTGACAGCCTTCTTGGCCACCTTGACTTCTTGCCTCTTCTCCATCCCAGGCGAACTCATGGCCTGCCACAGCGTCCTGCCTCAGGGTTCTGGTGGGAAGTCCACCACCCCAGGAACTGTGACCTAACTCTGCTACTGACTGCCCAGGTAACACTTACTCATTTTTCTGCTTCAGTTTCTGCTGTCAAAAGTGGCTCAAATTAGATCAAACGGGTTGAAGAATGTGAAGAGTTTTTGAGGAATGGTAAACCTCCTATAAACATAAGGTTAAGTCATGATTATTACACAGGATTGACAACCACTGGGGAAAGAAAACAGTGGTCTAGGGCAGCGCTGTCCAGTCCTGGAGCCACAAGATGCTCAGGGCTACTGAGCACTTGAGCTGTGGCGGCCCAAACTGAGATGTGCTGTGCATGTAAAATACACACCAGGTTTCGAAGACTTAGTATGAAAAAAAAAGAATGTAAAATATCTCATTAATAAATGCTTTATATTAATTAAAAGTTGAAATAACACTTTTGCTATAATGGGTTAAATACACCCTATTACTGAAATTAATTTCACCTTTTTTTAATGTGGCATTAGAAAAATCAAAATTATACATGTATCTGGGTTATATTTCTACTGGGCAGCACTGCCCTAGGGAAATAATTTTAAACTTGGATGCTTCTGCCATCTTCCTTCTTTCCTATCTAGGTAAGAAGCAGCATCTTTAAGTCACAAAGCATCTGGAAAGGACAGAGGCTAAGATTCCAGCATGAATCTGGTGCAGGGATCCTGGAGGGACCAGAAGCTGTTGATAACCCTGTTCATGTTCACAGACACTACACAAGAGGCCAAAGGTGCATTTTCTCCAGAAGATGCTGAGATCCTAAAGGCAGGCACTGAATGTGTCCATCCCAAGTGGACGTTCTCTGCCCATAAGCACTTCCCAGTTCAGGGTGTCTGGCCAGAGAAAATCTGACCTCAGCCTTCGGGAAGGTTCTTAAGCACCAACTCTCTTCCTTTGGTTCCTCTCCTGTGGTTAGGAACTAAGAAAGAGGTCAGGCTGACATTGGCAGTGGGCTGTCACAGTGGTCACCACCACTGGCTCTGGCCTGCATGAGACTTTGCCTCAGCAGCTGGTCACTAACAGTCCTGGGAGCTTAGCATGGCCAGTTTAAATCATGGGAGCAGTAATGATCTGAGGCTTCTTGACTCTATAGCTTCCCAAGCGGTCAGGGCTTCCCAGATGGGAAAAGACACCTTAACTGGGCAGGGGTAGGGAAGTGTGGAGAAGCATGAAGGGCAAGAACTTGCCACTCCCTCTTGCTTCTCTTCCAGCCAGGTCTTTCTCTTTTTCTGTTCTCATGAGAAAGGGCCGGATAAGACTCTGGGCCCTGGGGCCGGCCTGGTGGCATAGTGGTTCCGTTCGCGGGCTCACTTTGGCGGCCCAGGGTTTCGCAAGTTCGGATCCTGGGCACGGACACACGCACCACTTGTCAGGGCATGCTGTGGCGGCGTCCCATATAAAGTTGAGGAAGATGGGCATGGATGTTAGCCCAGGGCCAGTCTTCCTCAGAAAAAAAGAGGAGGATTGGCAACGGATGTTAGCTCAGGTCTAGTCTTCCTCACACACACAAAAAAAGAAGACTCTGGGCCCTAAGAAAAGGGCTATTCAAAAGAGAAACCCACTGGGGACCTCATTCTGGCAATACATTGCCACAGAGTTGCAGGGCGAGCGGACCTGGGATACATGGGAAAGTCATTGGTAGGAGTTTCAGTCTAGTGGCTAAGGCAAAACTTGATTCTGTGAATGGCGCCAACAGTCCTGACAGTTGCTTGCTGTCCATCCCCCACCTTTGACCCCAAGAGGTGTATGGAAGGAACCAATATTTATTGAGCTTTTACATAGCATCATCTCACTTAATCCTTACACCAAAACTATGTGGTATAGCTCAATTGTTGGGGCTGCATCCGCTGTCCCATCCCTAACCCCTGTTATTTTTCATATGTAGGGCTGAAGGTGGCTGTCAGTTGCAGAAATAGTTTGGGGTTGCTCCTAACTAGTCCTGCCTGTCAGGGACTAGTTAGGAAAATTTTACCACTAACTTTTGCCAGGAAAGTTTACCACCTTTCCTGACAGCATGAGGGATGCTGGTCAGCTGTTCCCACATTTGGACTCTCATGGTATCCACTCAGTGCCCTGCCATGGAAAGAAGAATGCCAGGGGTCCCAGCTTCCTTATGTGAGGAGAGGATGCTCAAGGCTCTGGGTCCCAGGCTGTGGCCTGACTCTTACGAGCTATGTGACCTTAGGAAAGTCATATACCCTTGCTAACCTTGAGTTTCCTCATTTGCAAAACAATTGTTAGGAACTACAGTTGAAATAGTAAACTGATGAGCACTTTGGAAATTCAAGTGTGCTATGTAATTGTCAGCTGTTATCATGCATGGTTAAGTTTTTACGAACTGCTAAAAGAAAATTGGCTGAACACCCCTCCTCGTTCTTGGCCAGCTCAAGGAGCCAGGACCAGTCCCTGATTTATGAGAAACCACCCTCATCATTCCACTGGCTTGAATTTTTCTAACACTTCAGGCTCATGTTGTCGAGTGCTTAAATCAACAGATCAAATTGAGCCTGGAAAATGAAAAGTTCCTGCACACCCTCTGAAATCCTGTGTCGCAGCCACAAGGAGAGTGGCGGGTTCTGGTTTCCCTGATTGCCCATGTGGTGATTGCTTCCACACCCAAGGGATTTGGGGAAATTAAAGGAACCTTCGTTTTTCTGCTATGTATCATAACCCAGTCACGTGGGGCAGGCACCAGGGCCCATCCAAATCATGACTCTGGTTATATCAGTTAAAGCCACACAGCAATGATGAGAACCAACCCCAAATTGTTCCACTCAGAGGTCTTTGAAGGAGCAAGGTCGTTGAGTCCTTCAGCAAAAAGTTGAGACGGGAAAGTTGGAAAACAACATTCAAGTCCTCAGAGTTGCACCAGAGATGGGTACGGATTGGTGTGTGAGCAGTGGGCCCAGTTCCACCCAGCCACGTGGGGAACAGGCAGAGCTCTCAATCCCTGGCATGGCCATCTGTGTCCATCCCAACAGAAGAGCAGAGAGGTGGAGGGAGGAAGGACACAGGAGCAGCCGGCCACCTCGGCTGGAACTCAAGTCACAGCCAGCATCACCCTGGCTCTGGTGCCTGGGTCGGTCCAGCTCCTGGGCTCAGCCACCTGGTTTCTCCTGAGATTTATGGGAGGCTGGGATTTCTCTTTCTTCCAGGCCTTTCAGTCTCTGCACCCAGGACTGAGTCAGGTTTGTGTTTGGTTTTGTTTTTGCATTTTTGGTAGCTTCAAGAAGACTTGGAAAATTTTTCTGCAGAATTTTTCAAACTGAGAAGAGGAATGCAATTTCTATTGTTTTCTAGAGAATTCTCTAGAGACCAAGACCTATGCTAAGGCCTTCATTGTGAGTGAGTGAGCTGTAGTAGCTGCAGGCTCTGGCTCCTCCTCTGGCCGTAGGCGGTCCCTGAGAGTCCCACTCATCCCCGTGCACCACATCGAGGTGAGAGCCAGGGCAGAGAACAAACAGGCCTTGCCCCGGGCCACATCTCTCCTCTGGAATCCCCAGTTCTGTAGTGTCACCTTCATTATATCTGTGGAATTTCTAAGGTGTTTCTGTTGAGAGAAAAATGTAGGAAGAAATGAAAATCGAATATTCAGTGGTTGGAGAGTAGATTTTAAGAGTCATTGAAGCTAGTCACAAATATTCCTGACTTTCTCCCGGGCACATATTGGGGCAGAAATTGAGTGCCTTCTTTGGCATTAGACAAGGCCAGGTGACTTGCTTTGGCTGATGAAATTCAAGCAGAACATCACAGGTTACCTCTCGTCAGTAGCTTTAAAGGTTGCTGCGTGACTCCCTGCACCCCTTTCCCTGCCTCTGTGTTGTGGAAGCACCTGCTCGGATGCAGCCTCTGTCATCCAGGAGATGAAGCCTCTGTAATCCTAGGTGCCTCAGTGTATGATGAGCGGAAGCCCCTGCCTCACACCCACCCATGGTGGACATGCAATGTAAGAAAGAAATGAGTCTTTGTTATATGGACCACACAGACCTTGGGGTTGTCCTCACAGCATAGTTTAGCTTGTTCTCACCAAAACAACAACAAAGTGCCAAGGGTACATATAGTGGATGCTTCTTGCAATGTCCAGTTTTTCCTCGCTGAGGAATGAGTGAGCAAGAACATTACCCACATCAGCTATGCAATTGCCTCCAATCTCTTCACTTCGAGGCTGTGCTGATAGTTTTCTGCTGTCGAGAATGATGTGAAATGAATATTAACCTCCTCAGTTCTGGGCCCTTTTTACTCATTATCTCTTAGTTGCTCAAATAACAGTCTTCAATGGGTGATTTCTAAGGAGGTTTGCTTTCCTCCTATAAGCTCAGAAACTACTTCTATACCCACGTCCCCCACCTCCTGACACTGATGTCTCCCTCCATCTTCAGGCACTGTGGCTTACATCATCTCGCTTTATTTTTTGGAAAGCTTTGCTTTCTCTGGCTGGTAGCCTCTGAGTTCTGCCTCACATTGTCTACACGCTTTGTGGAGTAGTTCATGCTGATCACCTTTCAATGAGAAAAGGAGCCTCCAGTTTGACGTCTAGCTGAGTATGTCCCGTCTAAGACCTTTTAGGCAATGCTGTTAAGCAACCCCAGCTCTGCTTTCCTCCTGCTCTGTAGTAGCTCCCTACCTCCCAATACCTTTTCCCCCACATCTCTCAACATGGCAGAGAGTAGACAGATCCAGAATAACTCAGGCCAGCTTCAAGATTTTATTCCACTCAGCAAGATTGCAGGGTGCAAGATCAATATACAAAATTCAATTGCATTTCTATGAATTTGCAATGAACAATCCAAAAATAAAATTAAGAAAATAATTCCATTTACACTAGAATCAAAAAGAATAAAATATCTAGGAATGAATTTCACAAAAGATACGCAAACCTTATACTCTGAAAACTATAAAACATTGTTAAAAGAAATTAAAGATCTAAACAAATGGAAAACATCCCATGTGCATAGATTCAAAGACTTAATATTGTTCAAATTGCAAAATCCCCAAACTGATCTACAGAATCAAAGCAATCTCAGTTGATTTCTCTGCAGAAATCAACAAGCTGATCCTAAAACTGATATGGAAGTGCAAGGGACCCAGAAGAGCCAAAACAATCTTGAAAAAGAATAAAGTTGGGTGGCTCACACTTTCTGTTTCAAAACTTATCACAAAGCTACAGTAATCAGGCAGTGTGATACTGGCATAAAGATAGACATATAGGTCATGTGAAAGAACTGAAAGCCCAGAAATAAACCTTCACACTTGTGGAAAAATGATTTTTCACAAGGGTGCCAAGACCATTCAAAGGGAAATGGACAATCTTTTCAATAAATAGCACTGGAACAATTGGATATTGACATGCAGAAGAATGAAGATGGACCCTTACCTCACACCAAATACAACAATTAACTCAAAATAGATCAAAGACCCAAATATAAGAGCTAAAACTATAAAACTCTTAGAAGAAAGTATACAAGTACATCTTCATGACCTTGAATTAGGCAATGGTTTCTTAGACATGATATCAAAAGCATAAGTAACAAAAGAAAAATATATATGATTTGGGTTTCATCAAACTAAAACATTCGTACTTCAAAAGATACCATCAAGAAAATGAAAAGACAACTGCAAAATAGGAGAAAAATATTTTCTAATCATATATCTGACAAGGGGTTTATATCTAAAGAACTCTCACGACTAAATAATAAAAAGACAAACCAATTAAAAAACGGGCAAAGAGTTTGAGTAGACATTTCTCCAGAGAAGATGTACAAATAACCAATAAGCGCATGAAGAGATACTCAACATCTTTAGCTATCAGGGAAATGCAAGTCCAAACTACAACAAGATATCACCTCACACTCACTAGAATGGCTATGAACAATAACAAGTATTGGTGCAGATGTGGAGACATTGGAAATTTCATACACTGCTGATGGAAATGAAAAATGGAGCAGCCACTTTGGAAGACAGCATGGTATTTCCTCAAAGGTTTAAACATAGAATTACAATATGACCCAGAAACTCTACTTCTAGGTATATATCCAAGAGAAATGAAAATATATGTCCATGCAAAAATATGTACACCAATGTTCACAGCAGCATTATTATAATAGCAAAAAAGTGGAGACAACCCAAATGTCTAGTTGATAAAAGAATAAATATGATATGACATATCCATGCAATGGAATATTTTTAAAAACAATGCAGTATTGATACTTGCTACAACATTGATGAACCTTGTGAACATTATGTTAAGTGAAAGAATCCATTCACAAAAGACTACATATTTTATAATTCCATTCATTTGAAATGTCCAGAATAAGCAAATCTGTAGACAGTGTAAAATAAGTTAGTAGTTGCCTAGAGCTGGCGTCAATAGGGATAATAGGAGGGTGACTGATAAAGGTATGGGGTTTCTTTTTGGGGTGATGCAAAAGTTTTGTATTCAGTTTTAATCACTTTATTTTGATTTTAAACATTTTAAATGGGAAAATTGTATGGTATGTGAACTATATCTCAATAAAGCTATTTGAGCAAAATAAGTAAGGATTTAATTTCACCATATACTACGATCTTGAGCAAGTCACTTGCACTTTCTGGGGCTATTTACAAATCTGTAAAGGAGGATTTGGAATGCTAATTTTACAAGGAGTCATAACTCACCCCTTGCCCCTGCATGCCTTCTGCATGCAAAATGAGAAACCTCATTCTTTTTAATGAGGGAATTTAGCTGTTTTAATTAATCACGCTTCTCCTGTCAACAAACTGGAGGTTGATAGGAAAATGCTGTCAGAACAGCTCCTATATTGTTGATGAGAGAGGATGAAATAGGAGACAACGTCCCCAGGAAGTTCTTAGCTTTTGCACTTAATGAAAATTACCAGGTTATTTGGGGATTCCATAAAGTTATACCAAAAACACCATTCCCAGTCTTAATTATCACTCTTGGCTTAGTCCTTAACTGCAAAGTCACTCTGATGCTGATCAGACTCCACTCAAATCCCGTTACTGACCGATGTACCCATCCCTAAGCTGCCCAGCAAGGCAGCTGTGTCAGCTCAGAGCTGCCCCTTCTCTGGAAAGTCGTCATTGGCTAATGGAAGAACCTTTCCTATGAGCTTACAGCCCACCCACCACGAAGGACCTTAGTCAACGACTGGCTTGGGGTACATAAGGCCAGCCCCTCACCTGTAGGTGAGACTGACTGTGGTTCAGTTTGTGTCCCAGAGGTCCCCATGGGACCAGGCTGAATGAAGCCAGACTCCAGCTCAGACTCTCTTAGGTCCCCCACTGCCCTGAGAGCCATCCTTGATTCATCACTTGAACATGCATCCCCACCTGACAAAAGCTGAAAGGACCTGGGGCAATGAGACACCTCTTTCATCTGACCTGAGAGTCGGTGTGAATTTCCCTGCCCTCCAGCTCCCTGCTAGCTGCTGCCTCTGGGCTCTGCATCGACTCTTGTAAGCTGCTCATCTTGAGATCAAAGGGAACCCCCAGCATAAATAACCCAAAGAGGATTACCTGGTAAACTCAGTCAGTTGAAACATGGAGTAAGTGCCAGTGCTCCACCTGCACCAGGTACCCAGGAAATACCAGGCTCGGCTGTGGCACCTGACTGGGCATCTGATTTAAACCTGAGGGTACGCGTGAGCTTCTGCAGCTAGGTGTACGTCAGTTCACAGCTGTGCACGCCTGCAGGCACACACATGCACACATGCATGCATGCACCCCGCACAGCCAGAGGCACTACTCCACTTTCCTGCCCATCCAGAGCAACTTTGCCTCCGCCCTGTGTGCTCACCACTTTCCTAAAACTCTCTTGCCCAAAGGAACACAGAGGCACAAGGCTCTGCTGAGAGCTTCCATCTGCCCTGCTGCAGCTCCCCTAAGTGGGCCACAAGGTGTGAGGTGCTCAGGTGGGCTGCTGTCCCCAGCACCCTGGAGCACCCAGCCTTGGTGCACCCAGCTTCAGGAGCAGAGAGCCATCTTGCCAAGGTCAAGCCATTCCTGGGGTGGTTCGTGTCGGTGACTGAGTGAGATAGGTGTACAAAGGCCTGGCTATTTTGACCTGATTCTGGACACTGACACAGGTAATAGTGGCTCCTGAGCTCCCTGTGGGGCTGGCCATGGCTTTGCCAGTCCTGCATGCCACTCAAGTTCTTTCTCTGCCCAATCCTGCTTCCTCCTTCTTCCCTTCACAGGTGTTTATTCCTAATTAGGGTTCCCAGATTAGCAAATAAAAATACAGAGTGCCCAGTTAAATGTGAATTTCAAATAAACAAAGAATCACTTTCTTATATAAGCATATTCCAAATATTGCATGGGACATAACTATATTTAAAAAATTATTCTTTGTTTATCTGAAATTCAGTTTAACTGGGCATCCTATATTTTATCTGGCAATCTTATCCCTAATAAACATCTTTCACTCCAAATTCCATCTCAGTCTCTGCTCTGGAGAACCCAACTCACAACACTAAGCATCAAGAGAGCATGGGGTGGGGTGGGAGCTGTAGGCAGTTCCTGCTGCTGGGGCCTGAAGATGGTGGTTGGAGGAAGGAGCTGTCAGAAGGTAGGGCTGAAGAGGATGAGTCTCAAAGGCTTTCATGCTAGGAAACATGAATTTTATCCTCAAGGACAAAGATGGAAACCAATGGAAGGCTCTAAGCAGGAAAGAAAATGGCTGAGTTTGCATTTCAGAAAGAGCCCTCTTGTGAACATTTGTGAGGACTGCCTGGAGGCTGCTATGACAGAGCAGCCAGACCAATGAGAGTGTCTGGTGATAATCTAAGTTAATAATGGCAAGAGACTGATCTTAGGAGGGATGTGACAATGACAAGGAGACAAGGGACTTCCAAGAGGTTTAAGAGTTGGGACAGAAAGTTGTTTGGTGCCTGATGGACATGAGGAAAAGATTGGATAGTTCCCAGCTTTCTTGCTTAGGACACTATGCAATCGGGATGCATTCCATTTAGTTAAGAAACACCAATGTCTTTACCTGGGACTCTGCTTGCTCAGAAACCAGGGCTAAGCTTACAAACTAGGCTTCACGGGAGGTGCAATTCCAGGGCAGCAAGTGTGAGAGAGAGAGTGAAGGGAGGCAGAGAAGGAGAGAGACTGAGGCCAAGTGGTGCATTGCAGAGTGGGTCAGGAACACCTGGTCTCTCAGTCACAAAGAGCAACTTCCGGTCCAACTAGGTGGAACCGCCTGGTCTCAGGATGGCCTTTGAGGGCAGGAAGGGAAAGGGATTTATTTTGTGGATCCTCTCTACTTCCTTTCTCTCACTGGTCAAATTCTGCTCCATGGAGCATTAACTCCCCTGCTCCTCTGGGTTATGTTTCCTGATTCTTCCAGGTGCCTCTGGGAAGCCAACTCTTGCATCCTATGGTACAGTCTGGGTCCCTGAGCCCATCAGAGTCCAGAGATGGTGGTAGGAGCAGAGTCTCAGAGGGTCTGAGTGGTCAGAGCTTAGGTGACAGGATGGTTGTAATTCTTCCATGGTGTGTGCAACAGAGGCCATGCAAAGCCCAGCTCAGGGGAGGCTGAGAGAACCATCAATTTTAGGAGATAAGATGATGGCATATGTGGTGGGGGGGGGGGTCTCCACTGAGCAAGTGGTTGAGGACTGAGGTAGAGGGGGCAGGTGAGGCCCTCCAGCCCCAAAACTCACCCAATGCAACCAGTTTGATAACCAGGACAATTAGCTCTGCTCTGAGTGACCTGGGGCACCCCAGGGGCTGTCCCACAGGCCTGGAGTGTGGGTTCCCAGGCTGCATGGGATTTGTGCTCTTGTGGGTTATTAGCATATGCAGGTTAAGAAAGTGGGTGTGGGGCAATGGCCTGTGGTGTGGTGAAGAAAAGGGAAGTGATGCAACAAGAAGAGCAGCGTCCACAGAGCCAGAAGCACTGACATTCAAGGTGGGCGAGACTAGTGAACAGAACGGAGGACGCTCAGTGGGACACTCCCACCCCCACATAGATGACACAAGGCTGAGAACTCGGATCTGGACGAGCAGGTGGTCCACGGACAGAGGCTTTAGAAAGGTCAAGGAGGCAGATGAGGTGGAGAAACTCCCACGGGGCCTAGCACTTAGAAGATGCTCAGTGACCTTTATCGGCATAATCAATTCAAAGAACAAATTTGGTATTTTCAAACTAAGGTTTTTCCATCAATAAGTAAAAACATGAAATATGGGTTGCAACTGAAGCCGCAGCTACTGAAGTTCAAGGAATCACACCTCGCCCCCCATTTCAGTCTTTGTGCTCGTTTAATAAAGAAGCAGCAAAGATCTTGAGATGGAAAAATCCCTCAGCCTTGCAGTAAAGCAAAGAATGCAGCTATATCCTTTGGATTTAGTGTCTCTGGCAGCGTTAGGGGATTTAAGGAAAGCCCTCATTTTTCAGAAATGAAACCAACAAAAACAAAAGAGGACAAACTCCTGGGCTCCTTGAAAAGCCCCGTGAAACACTATCTAAAACCCATCTCCTCTTCAGAGCTGTCTCCATGAACAAGTTCATCTCTTTCTGGAACTTTATTTTTATCATCCTCAGAGGTATCCAAAAAATGAAGTCTTGCTAGGACTGAGACAAAATTCTTTACACTTTCACACATTTGTGCAAGTATTTCCAAACATAGAGCAGTGTTTTCCACATGCTTTTAGAGGTGGAGGAGTCTGGAGGAAAGAGAAATGAGTGCAGTTGGACAGAAATTTGGGGAGACAGAAAATGGTCCCCAGCCTTGGGAAGGGGGCACACTAGGCAGCCTCGTGGGTTGCATAACAGTTCCTGGTGGGGTTTTGGAGTCTAGTGTCCAATTGTCATTTCTCGATATCATGTCCTAAATGTGCATCCTGCTTGGGAGCCCAGGCTGATGTCTGATTCTTTATATTCTAGTCTCTGAACATCTGACTCAAAATCTTTGTGGGAACAATGACGCACAGAGCTAGTCAAGGCAAATCTTTCACTTCAGTTGACCTCAGTGTTTATGTAGCAAAGGCCCGGATGGACCCAAACTCTGTTCACACTGGGATTCAGGAATTTATAAGCATCTCTAGTGCACTGGGGCACTATTGAGGCCGTTCACGTGAGATCCCGGGAAGCCTCCTGGGGAAATAAATTTGCTTCAAGGTTATTCTAATTGTCCATTCCTCTGCTATTCTCTGGCCTGTCCCCTATGACTTATTTCTGAGTCCCAGGGTGAGGGAGGCTGTATCAAAACCCAGGGGTGACATGGAGAGAGTGAGGCCTCAGCAGCGCAGCCATCAGTGACAAGGAGAAAGAATCTGTGATACAGGCAAAGCCCAGACCCTGGCACCTGGCCTTGCTTTGAAACAAGCCAGCACTGGCAGCAATGAATAGCCTCCCAGACGTGACAGGCACAGTTGCACTTGGGGTGTCAACAGCATAAGCAATGCCGCCACCACTCACTGGAGTTCCTGCAGACTTCACGTGGCAGCTGCTTCAGTCAAGGACCCAGCGGGGAAAATGGCACACTCGAAGTGGCTATTGAAGAGAGTTTAACATACGTCCTGCTGGCAAGGTGAGAAAGAAGGCAGAAAAAACAAGTTTCTAAACCCAGACCACAACACCCTAGGTCTAATAACAGTGAGGATCCATCTCTCTCCTAAGCCTGAAGAAGCAAAGGAGCAGACCCTGCTGAGTGTGTATATTGCACTCTGTATTAGCTGTCTAATTCAGGGTAACAAACTACTCCAAAACTTAGCATCTTAAAATAACAAACGTTTATTATCTTACACAACTTCTGAGCATCAGAAATTTGAGAGTAGCTTACCTGGGTCATTCTGGCTCAAGGTCTGTCAGGAGGATCCAGTAAAGATGTTGGTTGGGACTATAGCATCTGAAGGCTTTACTGGGGCTGGAGAATCTGCTTCCAATATGGCACACTCACATGGCTGTTGGCTGGAAGCCTTGATTCTTCACTATCTGTTGGATGGAGAGCTCATTTCTGTGCAGTGTGAGCCTCCCCATAGGGCTACTGGAGTGTCTTCACAATATGGCAGTTGACTTTCCCCAGAGTTATCCAAGAGACAAGCAGAGCAAGGTGGAAAACACAAGGTCTCTTATGACCTAGCCTTGGAAGTAACAGCTCCACTTATGCCTTATATTATTTGTTAGAAGTGAGTCACCAAGTCCAGGCCACACTCAAGAGGAGTGGAAATAAGGTCTACCTCTTGAAGGGAAGAGTATTGAAGAATCTGTGGGCATACTTTAAAATCATCACATACTCCAAATTCTTTGACAACTGTGTAGGTAGATTTGAAATTGTTCACCAATACAGATTTTAAAAACACCAAGGTGAAGTCCAGAGCCAGAGCAGAACCTGAATCTTTCCTTTTATTGGTATTATTGGAAAGTCCCAGCTGAGTGTTGTCTGCCTTCATATTGTTAACGATTGAATCTCAGGTAGGTTTTCCTGGGAATCTTTGCATTGTGTGGTTTCCAGAAAGGTTCCGGTTGATGTAGACAGCAGTCCATTTTGCTTCCGAAGGAGCAACTGAAGCTGAGCTATGGAACTAGTTTTATCTTCACAGAGAAGCATGCTGGTTCCTTGTCATGCAAATGCGTATCTCATGATCTGATTTGGAAAGCCTGCCCCAAGTGTCCAGACTGGTTGAGAAGCAGTAATGAGGGTCAGTTCCTGAGGGATAAGCCAACCATTTAAAGTTAGAAAAAAATAATGATGATTATCCTAAATTTCTCAAAAGATTCTGTTGAGATTTTGTATTGATTTTGGTAAAATGGTAAAAGAATTACCATTTTCTTTTTCCATTTCTCACCTCTCCCATAAGCTTGCATTCCCCCCCACATACACACATAGTCCAGTTTTCTCACCAGGAATCCCTTTTAGGTCTCATTCCTAGACTTAGCTGCTGTCAATTAGCTTCTGATTTTGTCTCCAACTGCTAATGAGCTTTTCTTCCCTTCCCTGAGGCATCTACATTGAGAGAGAAGAATCTAGCAGCAGGGGCATCTACATTGTGAGAAGAGTCTGGTAGAAAAGTAATGAATAATGAGTACATTCCTTTTCCAACATGGTGTTGGAGGTCAAGAGGAATGAGAAAAGTGCCTTTGGAGGAAGAGTCTGTAGGACTGAAAGTGATGAGCTCCACATGAGCAGTGAGTAAGAGACGGTCTAGAGTCAATCCTTAGAATGTAGTCCTCAGGGTGCTGGGCCTCGTGTCTCAAATACAACCTAGCAACATTTCTGCTGCTTTCACCCACTCCTACTGTCTCTCCTTCACCTGCACATCCTGCCTGAACGCTTGTAGGGTAGGGTCTGGGCTGACTGGGGAGAGACCAAGGTGAATCAAGAGGAAAGTAAATAAATCAAATCATCATCTGGTGACATTACTTAATATTTTATTCTTCACTTAAATGATGAATCTGACATTAACTAATGGGACTATACCAAGATATTGAAATAAATCTATCTGGGGGCCGGCCTGGTGGCATAGCGGTTAAGTTGGTGTGCTCCACTGCAGCGGCCCGGGGTTTGCAGGTTCAGATCCTGGGTGCAACCAGACTGATGCACCACTTGTCAAGCCATGCTGTGGCAACGTCCCATATAAGTAGAGGAAGATGGGCACGGATGTTAGCCCAGGGCCAGTCTTCCTCAGCAAAAAGAGGAGGATTGGCAATGGATGTTAGCTCAGGACTAATCTTCCTCACAAAAAATAATAATAATAATAATAAATCCATCAGGCATGGTTAAACCATAAGAGGAAAAATTTTAAATTGAATCAAGCTGTTCCAGGTTGCATTCCTGGGACAGACGAGGCAACTGGCTGAACACTGGTTTTTGACAAAATTTTATCCTCTTCTTCTTGGTACCTGCTACCTGTGACCCTCTCAACACACACACACGCACACACATATACACGGAGGCATCAGAGTTCAGCCTCCGCTCAGGAAGAAATCCAGTGAATCACTTTATACTACAATGTAGATGACTGATAAGGCTACACGTGCGACCTCTCCCTAGAGCATTTTCATTATAAAAAGGAATGAAAATCAAAGGAAGAAAGTTCTAATTGGGAAATCAAGTCAGCAAGATTGGGTAAGATTGGGAGGAGGGTCAGCAGGGACCTTGACCCTGAGTGGTTTTCCCATACAAATTGGTCAGGTTTATTAATGAACAGATTAAGTGAGGTATGGGGTCCATTCTGGCCCATTAGACGCAGGTTGAACTATTGAATCCATGAAAGAAAGAACATCCAACTGGAATTCAGAGAATCTGAATGAGTCCCACCCCTGTTCCTTCCTTTGCCATTGACCAGGTGTAAATCATGTTCTTGTCCTTGTTTTCCTCACTGGTAAAGTAAAAATAATATATGGACCCAGCTTGAAAATCAAAGGGCATGAGGCCAATGCAATATATTACCATTCTCATTATTGTTACTCCTAAAGTCCTCAAAGTTCAGGACATTTCAGGAAAAAATAAAACATGGAAATCATCCTTAACTTCGTCACCCAAAAGCCACCAAAGTTTTCCCAAATTTGTCCTATCTCAGAAAAAGACAACTGTTGAATAAGTACCAGACACTATTTAAGATTGTAGGCTTCTGCTTATTAACATTCAGAAAGGCTGATGCATTGTGTATATTAGAGATACACAATCAGGGAAGGTTGGGGAACATTTTCTTTTTTTTTAACTCCCACTATTATTCAGTGAGATAAAATAATGACAAGTCCATTAGCTAATCCTTGCCTGATAAGAGGCATTGCACAATTTGTGGAAGGAACGAAAAACAATAACAAACAAATCCAAGGTAACCAAGGATGATTACAGCTGTCTGTGGAAGGTTTCCTTTTACAATTTCCATTACAGATGGAATGATGTCGTGAAAAACGATCAAACGATTTCAGTTAGCACTCCACCGCTGGCATAACTGCAGGCTCTTTGGCACTTAGGAGATGTAAGTGGGGCTTTTAGCATTCATATTCTATAAACACTTTCAGAAAAGTTTCACTTGTGTTCCATGAAGCTCAATGAAATGAACAGAATGAGTAATCCATAGCATCTAGCCAGAGAACGAGCTCCCGCCTCAAATAAAGGAAAAGCAAAGAGCAAGCTATGTTTATCACATGCCTGTGTCTGTCCAGAATCTCAAATCCTTTCTAGGGAGGAGGAGTTAAAGTGAGGGACATCCCAAGGCATGGGACATCCCTGAGAGGACACCCCAGTGACTGAGCCACAGTAGGACCCCCAGCCACACGTCGCAGCCTTCAACATCTCCTGACCGAGGTTCTGGGGCATTGGAAGCAGCAGGCGCTAGGGAGCCTCTGTGTCCCTCCAATGCCTCCTCATCACCCTCCTTGTTATTTTACAGATGACAGACCTGAAAGGGCAGACTGCATGTGTCTCCTCTTCTGTAAAAATGTCATGGTGAGAATCAAGGTTCTGTAAGCCTAGCACATGGACTTATGGACTCAATAAAGAGCAAGTGCGTGACACCATAGTTATGCAAGAGAATTCTGCTGTGCATCAGCTCTGCTAAGAACTAACTGCATGACTGTGGGGCCCACCTGCCACATTGGTGGCTGCAGTGTGAGGAAACCAGCACCCCTCAAGGTTACCCTTGACCCGTGGGGACAGGAGCTGGTGGATGTATAGTCTCCTCCTTCACGTCTCTGGGGGAAGGTCCGACCTGGTCCTTGGTGGGTCCCTGGCAAGTCAGAGCCCAGCTTCCCACGGTGCAATGAGCATCACAGATTGGCGTCCCCTCCTTGCCTCTTCCCAGTCCTCCCCCTACTCCTGGGCCCTGGGGTCACTTTCCAGAACAGTCTCGGGGTCTGCTTTAGGGGGACCTGAGCTTAGACAATGCCCAGCAGAAGTTTGCTGAGTTTAACTCAGAGGTTCCAAAGGTGTCTGGAGGTAAATGAGTGGCACATCACTGCTGTAGGGACATGTGCTTTGTCACTCTATAGATAGCCATTGACTCCTCGTCGGCTGAGAACACGCTCAGGTGAAACCAGCAGATTGCCACCCATAAACCTTGCTTACCTCAGTGTAGCCAGTCCTTCTTCATCTTCCCAGAGTGTGGCTGGAAGGGAGCAAAATCACAGGGGTTTCATTTCACCCTCAGCCATGTTAAGTATCTCAGCATCTTCAAGGTGGAAGTGTCTGGAACTTGCTCTAAGGACCAGGGCTCAAGGCTGGTGCTGCAGTTATACACTCTCTACTGTAAATGAGAACAGTCGCCCCGGTTTCTGCATCTCAGAGTCCATTACAGTTAGTTGAGAGAAAAGATGCCACACCTTGACTTTCAACCATAGACCGGCTGCATCCCACATTACTAGCAGGCCAGCAGTGAGGTTCCGGTGAAGTGCTCACATTCCCCTGGGAGCAATTTAGGAAACGTGTTTCTCTTCGGGAATGGAGGATGGACAGGGGACAGGAAATGAAGGCCCGCTTGCCTTGAAGGTGGAATCGGAAAGTTAATTCGTCAAATGGATCAACCCTTCTGCCTTCAAAGATGTGGCCAGGATTTGTCCCAGTGGCTGCGGTCTCAGCTTTGTGTTGACACAGGTCTGAAACGTTCCAGGTTTTCACTTTTGCCCCCTAGGCAGCCTGTCCAAAGCCTCCTTGAAGTGGTTGCATGACGGTGGACAGAATGCCTGAGGTCCTCTTAGGTAACCAGTGTGCCCCACAAGAAGAGCTGTCACTGAGCGTGCTAGACGCCTCCATGCCTGACCCACGTGCGCTCAGCCTCCCGCTGCAAGAGTTCACAGTCCTGTGCGGGCTGGGACTCACTTGCTGCTGACAGTGTCTCAGTGCCCCAGTCCGGAGCACCCTCAGCCTGTGCACAGGTGAGCCCAGAAGTGTGAAGACCTTAGCACCTCGGGGCAACACCTTGACGAGTGGGGCCAGGAGTTGGTGGGTAAATGCTCCTGCCTCCTGTCCCTCCAGCTGATGGTTCTGGTGACTTTCTGTACTCCTCTCAGGAGGTCCGGGCAGAATCAAGGCCGTGGCTCACAGTCACACCCCCTCCTGCTCCCTGGAATCATGCCCCCCACACAAACACCCCTCCTTGCCCCATCAGCTTTTGGAGGACCTCAAGCTAAGACCCTGAGTCAGTGCTATTGCATGCCCTACTCGGTGGTTTTCAGTGGGAACAGGACCTTCTCCAAGGGTGCTTTGGAAATTTCTGGAAGTGTTTTTGATTGTAACAGTGGGGGCAGTTCTGGCTTTAGTGAGAGGATCCCGTGGATGGCAAATGCTTTTCAATGCACGAGAAGGTCCCACGTCAGTAACCATCCCTGCCAGGTCCCATACAGCTTGGAGATGTCCCTCTGGATATTTCTGTAGGTAAGAAAGTCATTTATAACTATTTTATCCACAAACCTAAACCTGATTTACAAAGAAAAAACAAGGTATTTGTCACAGTTTTAATATGCATTAAATTTCCCAGGATATCCAGCTTTGTGTGAATGGAATGAGATGACATGGTTTTCTTTCAGAGCTCGACCGGAGTGTTTCAATGTTTTGGAAAAAGCAGACAACAAACAGCGACACCACCCACGGGTTCCGGAAGGCGACACAAGCCGCTGGTGGTGCGTGTGTCGGTTGAGTCCGCACGCTCACTGCCCAGGCTGACTGCTTCTTTTGTCTTCTCCTGTATTCCCGTGGCAGCACGTTCATATTGAACTCATCTTTTATTACACGTCACGGTCTTTCTACTTCTCCCTAATATTCCAGTCAGAGCAGTTACCAAGGTCAGCAGGTTATGTTATCTGTTCATTTCTTTTCCTGATGGTACAAGAGATGTTATAAAGTATTTATTATAAACAGAAAGTGTTGCATCTTATGGAGTTGAGAGCCACCATCCTAAATGAACCATTCATTTGAATTATGTTACTGAGTCTTGAAGAACCATAGGAAGATATGCCCCGTTTTTCTACCCAATGTGATTGACATCAGGGTCCTTTAAATGAACTCCTCCTTGACTTCAGCATTAGGAAAAAGGTTACTCTTCAGGTGAAATTGCTTGTGTTCTTTGTGGTAATATCAGTATAGAAGGTTGTCTTTCAACTACCAGGAAACTCAGACTCAGGACTGAGTCAGTGCCTAACGATATCCGCCATATGTTATGTATAGACACACACACATATATAACATACGCACAGTTTTAATATAGTTTATTTTGATGTTGAATTATAAGCACCTACGAACAGAGAACTTTGTAAGCAACTTCAAATAATTGCAGAAGTAAGTGAGGTTGATAACCTTGAATGAATGAATGAATGGGAAGTTACACACCAACCAAGAAATCACACAAAATCTTCTTCAAAATCTGTACAGTTCTCTCATTCAATTCACGACATGAGCTTCTTAAAATAGACTATCTCTTTAACTCTGCATTTATTTTCCCCAAATGGAAATATCTCATTAACATTGATTTTTAGTTATACAAATAATAGATGTGTACATTCTCCCTGTAAACATCTAAACACTCAACAAAGCTCAGTTCCCCTTTGAAAACAAACAGAATCTCAACCCTCCTCCCCTAACACAGAGTGACTATTTCCTTCTAGATTTTTCTATGTGTTTCCTTTACCTCTACTCGCACCTGTACCTGTACCTGTATCTATATCTACATACAAATTAAGTCTCAGAACAATGTATA
Organism: Tapirus indicus; assembly: GCA_031878705.1. Classification (NCBI taxonomy): domain Eukaryota; kingdom Metazoa; phylum Chordata; class Mammalia; order Perissodactyla; family Tapiridae; genus Tapirus; species Tapirus indicus. The sequence goes on along the minus strand of CM062929.1, from coordinate 88,329,110 downwards.
CAGTATAAAAGTAAAATCATTTTACAAGATGCCTATATATACATAGAATGCATATATATGTTCTTCCTGAAGAGTATATGATGCCATATGTCTCTGGGGTATTTCTCTGTCACCGTATCTACCTCCTCCCCATTCCTTTTGACTGCTTCCTAGTAGTTCATGGTATGATGACCCCACAATTGATTCAGCTCTTCTCCTACTGCTAAGCAATGTTTCCAGTTTTTCGCTGTAAATGTTGCAGGGGACCCCTTCGAGCACCCCCATCCTCTGTGTTAACTTGTTTGTTGATGTTCCCCCTCGCAGGACCACGGGCTCCTTACCTTCAGAGACCTGCGTGTCCACATTGACAAGCACACACCTGGCCGGTGGGGCTGCTCCATGAGGATTTGTGAAATGAAACAACGATGAGCGATGAATTAAACGAATGGTCATTGAACGCGTTCAGGTAAGCAAGAGAAGGTTCTGAACATTGTTTTCTTACTTGTATATTCCTTGGATTAGGAAAAGAATAAGGTGAAATTAAATCCATGGGTATAATTCTAAAGAAGCAACATTTTGGAAAAATTACCAAATCAACCACGCCAGTTGGATTGCCTAATGAATTAAGTGACCGGATATTTTAAAAAACGATTTAAAAAAAGATAAAATGACTCATCCATTTTAGCCAGAATTATTTATCCATTTGCCTTTGTTGACGTGAAGTCCCAGATGGGGTTCATTTCATTCCAGTGCTTTCGACAGGCCGGCACCCAACCCACGTTTTCCCTGGGCCGCCTGGGCCTCGCATCTGGGAAGTGACCACTGGGAGGTGTGGTTGAGCGCAGTCTCAGGAGCTGGGCCTGACGTATTCCAGAGGGAGTCAGGCAGGTGAGGAGGTGTCCCTAAAAAAGAGAGTCTGCCATGAGGAAGGCACCTGGGACCTTCTCTAACTGCCACCTGACCCGTTGAGCAGTCAGCAGGGTGGGTCTCTTACTTCCTGAGCACCTTCTCGGAACCAGACCTTCATGTATGTGCTGCTGACACTCATCCTGTGTCCACTTGGCTTATGAGCACGTCGCAACTGGAAGCTGAGCTGCAGAGAGATTAAACATCTTGCCGAGGGTCAGGTGGCCCAGGAAAGAGTCCATCTGATCCCAGAGTCCCCACTCTGCCTGGCACCTCCGTGTTCTGTTCCAGCAAATCTTGGCCAGACAGCTCCGGACCCAGCACTGCAGCTCTCACCTCACAGGCAAGGCCGTTTCCCCGATGGTCCAAGGATTGGTGCTTGTGACTCACCACTGTGGACTCTCTCCCTGTCCTGGGGACTTTCCTTTCAGGACCTGAGCCCTGTCTCCATCCTTAACCCACTTCTCTTCCCTCCACACTCTCCAGGCTGCTCCTGAGAGCCCATTCCCAGCAACACAGGGAGCTGGAGCAGGTCTGCAGGGCAGGACTTTTCCTGCTCCATAGCCAAGGCCCCAGTCAGCCCTGCACTGCCCATGGGCCCTCTCAATCAGCCAGGCAAAATGTGGCTGCCAGGGGGCCCTGGTTGTGGCTGGCACTGCCCTGAGATGGTTGTGGCCACGATGCTACAGTGGACTGACCCATCAGAAGCCTTCAGAGAGGCCTCCCCAGCTAGGTCTCTCACAGATGTCCCCGGGAGTGGGCAACTCCACTAGGTCTGAGCGCCTCTTCCTTCCCTTTGGGAAGGTCTCACTTTTTCTTCAGGAAATACAAGGCCTCCAGGGCAGGAAATTCCACACGCAATGGGACCAGCCCTGAGCCATGCTGCTTCAAAGGAGGCAGGGACAGATTATGGGGGATGCATGAAAGTAGGCAGGTCAGGTGATAAGACGGTAAACTTAAGGAAATGATCACTTGCAATTTATACACACAAAAACGGTCACCATTAGAGAGGATCATGAGGATTTTGTAAATATTTAAAAACCCCTGAATAAAATAAGACTATTTTATGTCATGTCTTAGTGCGAACCCTATTATGGCACAGAAAGAGTAGAATATGCAGTATTTTTCAAAAAACAATTTTACATAGAAGCCATGACATTCCTCTCCAAATTTTTACTTGTTTTATTTACTGTCTCATTATTATCCATTGGTATAATATGTTTTCAATAATCATCGGTTTTCACATCATTCATATAAGTCACTGAGTCATTTTGTTTTATTACTTTTGTATTCATGCTGTTCCCAAGGAACAGATTTCCTTCGGAAAGCGAGAGAGCCATTGCTTAATTTCATCCTTTCTAAATTCACTAAAGGGGCCAATATTTTCCGCATTTTCACTGTGCTTAATCTCTATTCTTCCACTCAAACTGTCTACTCCTAACCTACTCCATTCTAGTCCAGTGTGGACAATTTTTTCTTCTTACAGTATTTTGGGGAAAAAAACCATTATACATATAAAAAATACTTCAAAAACAAACAACCTTTGTTGTTTTAAAAAATGGGGAAGTGTACCTGAATAGGTCCTTCACAAAATAAGATGTGCAAACAGCCAATTATGATGCTCAACACCGTTAGTCACAAGGAAAATGTAAATTAAAGCCACAATGACATATGAGTACACATCAAAATGGGTTAAAAATAAACAAATACCAAGTGTTTATAAGGATGTGGGACAGCTGGAATTTATACACTTTGGAAAATTGTTTGGGAATATTTCCAAAAGTTAAACTACACCTACCCTACTATCTGGATGTGGGGGATGGAGGAGTGCTTCTCTGACCAAAGAAGTCCGGCAGGGATCCTCCTCACAGCATTACTAATAATCAGCCTAAGCGTAGAAACAACCCAAGTCAATATCGATGGCAAAATAAATTTTAGCATTCATCAGTGGAACCGTCACACACACAAAACAAAACAAAGAACAACACCGTGGGTGAGTCTCACAGACGTGAGATTGAGCAAAAGAAGCCAGACACAACGAGCACATACTGTGTGTGATTCCGTTTATGTGAAGTTCAAGAGCAGGCAGACAAGCCTGTGTTGAGAGAAGCCAGGAGAGAGATTGCTTCTAGACTGACGGAAGGGGCAGGAGGCAGTGGGGAGCTGGGAATGCCCCACATCTTGATCTGGACCATGGTCGTGTGGCCCTAGACATGAACATAATTAATTCACTAAGTCATGCAATTAGAATCAGTGTGCTTGACTGCATGTATTTTAAGCCTTAGTTAAAAAAAAAAGAAGAGAGAGAGAGAGATGAGAAGTTATCAGTTGAATGTAATATGCAGAACTTGTTTGGATCCTATTTTGAACAAAGTAGCTGTAAAGAGGCGTTGGGGAAACAATCAGGAAATGGCAACGCTGACTGATACTGTATAATGTTAAGAAATTAAGTTTTACATATGCTAATGGTATTGCAGGATATATTTTTTTATGTCTGTATCTGTTAGAATTCATGCTGAAGGTTGAAACGATAGGACATTTGGGCTTTGCTTCAAGGTAACTCTGTGGGGTCTGGGAGGAGGGGTGTGAGCCGTATAGAGGGCACATGTCGGGGTCACATTGACGATGGGTGCAGGGAGTCATGGTACTATTCTCTTCACTTTTGTGTTTGTAGGGAAAATTCCACAATAAAAGAGGTTTTTAAAAGAAAAATCTGGATTTGGGGAAGGCCAGAAGGAAAAAATAAAAATTTTTAAATAAAACTTGATGTTTACAACAAAGTCTGGTTTTGCCCCCCTGTGCTGTGAGGTGTGAGGCGGGTATGTGAGACAGTGTAAGCCGCCCCCGCCCAGCCTGCCTGTCCCTCCAGCACAGCCGGTCCCCACGGGACCAGCAGCAAGCAGAGGCCGCCCCCCCTGCTGCAGCGCGGTCCTGGGGCTCCAGGAACTAAGTCTCCCCTGAGGGAGGCCCTGAGAGTGTTTGTATTCATTGACCTCAGCTCTTCGCAGCCTCCAACCTGCTTCCTGTGTCCTTGAACGGGGGACAGCAGATATTATTTTTAGCTCGCTCGTTCTATAGCTCCCCACTCCCCCAGGCATCTCTGTGCTATGCTTTTTCCAGATGAAGACGTTCGCACGGCTTCTGCTATGAGCCGGGAAGCTGCAGGCCCTCGTGGGAGGTGTGACCACAGACCGCACTTCCCCGACTGAAGGAAAGATGTTTGGGAAATAACCAAGAGAAGATTCCTCATGAATGTTAACATAGGGGAGGCTCTGAGAAGACCTAGAGTAAAACGTAGTAAAACAAATGGCTTCACCCCTGACCACAGGTGAACACAGAGCAGGTAATGAAGGAGAACCTTGGAATGTCCGTCAAATCCTCTTCAGAATCCCCACTTGGGGAACACCGCCCAGAAGTGTACCCCTCAGAGTAGATGTTCTGAACCGGGATCCACCCTTGGGTTCGGTGGATTGATGAGCAACCTGAGGTCACATTTTTGTATGTCTGGGTGTGCCTGAGTATGGAGCAGGGGCCCACGGCATCATTAGTTCACAAAGGGCCTTGCAAGGAATAAGAAGCCCTGCACTTGGTAGAATTTTCCAAGTGATGGTTTACTGTGTCCTTGATAAGTGTTACGTTTGAATGTGTAATATCACATCTGAATACAAGTCTCTTTCAGGGTTGTCTGTCTCTTTGAAGATCTTGTCTTATAAATTATGAGACAGACCAGCTCCCATTTTAAAACCGGGAGCAAAGGATTCTGGAAAAGCGAGTCACCAAATCAAGAACACCGGAGGATAGGGGGTGGTCCACCCTCCGTACCCACATTGCTAACCTGGGGGAGCTTGAGAATCACATCAGGCAAGCCTTCCACTTGGCTCTTTTATCTACTCAGGATTCTGCCGAAGGCTAAACCAGCTGTCTCTGTTCCGCTGTGTGTATCTGTGGAAGGTCTGCTAGCAGCTCCAGATTCACTGTCTGACCCATGTGAGTACGTGGTCATCGAATAGAAGAGCCGTGTTACAACTCCCTCTCGTGCTTGAGAGCACAGACGGGTTCTATCCGGATCTGACCCGAGGCCCAGGGAGGTGCTTGGTATCTTATAAAAGAGGCTCAGGCTTTCATAGTTTGTTTCTTATTTGTTTTCAGCTTGGCCTTGAATTTTTATTATTTTATTTCTTTTTATTATTGACAACTCATTTATTGGACTCTTCTTTGTTGTTCAGTGCACTTTTGAGTTCACTAAACTGCAGCATATATAGTAACAAAATATGTATTTTTATTATTAAATTGTTAATAATACATGCCACTGTGGAAAATTGGAAGTGAAGAATCACCCAGAATGCAGACACCTCAGGGGTAACTATGGTTTACATAAAGAGAGGCTTGAAAATGGGGCCCTCGCACCCTCTCCAGAGTCTTCAGTCAGGTGTCTCTTCCTTCCCATATTACAGGGAACCACACACCCTGTATACATCCCTGGGGTTCCTGTGAGTTTAATGTACAGCTGTGGAGCATGACAGACCTCAGCCAGAAGTACTGGGAAACGGTCCTTCAACAATACATTACCAGGAAGTTTCCCTGTAATAACTGCGGAAGGGTGTGTAGCTGTGGCTATTTCGCACTTCTATTCTGCATCCACCCAGCTTCTGAGTCACCAAACTCCCTTCTTATCACCCTCCCCACCCTCCACAGACCCTGCCTCTGACCTCACCTGCACCCTCACCTCCTCATCTAATTCTGACCTCACCCATCCTGTAAGTTCACCCACTGCTGACCAACTTGCACATCAGGACAAGCAAAAAGGTCAGAGATGGTCTGAGTTAAACATGGATTTCAAATGTGCAGGATAAATCCTTAGCTGGCCTGATCAAGGGAGAAGGAGGCAACTCTAATTTCCAATGTCAGGAATGAAAGAGGGAGCAACGCTATAGATCCTGCAGACATCGAAAGAATCATCAGGCAATATTATGGTCAACGTTATGCCAATAAATTTCACAACTTAGAGGATATGGACAAATTCCTTGAAAAATATAACAAGAAATGTATAAAAAAGGAAAAAAATTACTTGGGATATGAATCATCCCAGCCAAGGTTACAGAGCTTAGAAATGAGTCCAACAGCTTCAAGGGAAAATATGAAGAGATCAAAGAATGACCCTAGTTGGAAAAGAAATCTCTCATGTCGTAAAATTGTGTTTGGTGTAGTTTCCAGAATCAACAGAGTATAGGCTGTAGACTGTGTTAAATATTTTAGATTTGGGGAGGGTATGTCTTTGATTAGATCAAACTGGTGAATGTTGCATCTGACCTTCATGTTTCTCATTCATGAAGACTAAAACTGGTCTATTTTGACACGTGAAGGTCAGTGGGAAGGGAGTGTGTCCAATGAGGTAAGAGAAGCAGAGCCAGAAGCCCTGCAGGATGTGGAGGAGAGGAGGCATGGCCTCACCCCACTCTCTTCAAAGCACCAAAATGCCTTCAAACCAAGAGATTCCGGCAGTCATAACCTCCCCTCCCACCCCAAAATTACAAAAGGTATTTTTATCTTTTATGTTCTGTATAATTGTTTTCCCAAACCAGTCACATCGATACAAGTATTGGATAGTCTTTTTAGTAGTTTCACAGATACACAAACTTTTATTTATTCCTCCTGATTCCTCCCATTCTTTAGTCTGTTTCCTCATGTCTGGGTTTCCGTATTTCTGCTGCTCCAGACCATCTTTATTCAGGGGTCATGATTCTTTACATCCCCCTCCCTTCTTCCTTTTTGCAAGGCCCTGTGAATCCTCGGTGGCTGTATAACATCTACTTTTGTCCCATAATTCTTACAACCTATGTGAATCAAAGGTTTTGCTGTGATAGTTGGCAGATAGTGTGGTAGTATGTACAAATGCTTTTCTGTTTCCATTTTATAGACTAAATACGGAAATACAGTGAGGGTAATTTAATTTGTAAAGGCCCCACAAAGAATCAGGGGTTCTGCTTTTAGACTGAACAGACATTATAAGAATTTGCTGGGCAATGCAATTTTTTTCATCTTTTCCTTGATATACATTCAAGTTCCAAACCTGGGATTTATTTTTACTCCTCCATTTTCTCTGCGGAGGAGAGTTTAACCAAATTTGACATTCTAAAGCTCTTTCATAGGGCTGTGTCCTCTATGTTGCTTTGGAGAAGATTTTTCTCCAGAGGAAAAGACATGACTATGAGGATGAAATTAGTGTTTGGGGCAGTAACTAGCATGGAGAGTGAGTTTTTAGAGGAGCTCCTATATCCATAAGTGGGGGTAATTATATAATTTTCCATCCTAACAGGGACATTTAAACATTATATTTTGAAGGATTTTCAAACTTATAGAAAAGTTACAAATACTGTACAAAGAACTCCTTTTTTCCCCTGGAACCATTAAAGAGTAAGTAGCTGACAGGATGCCCCATCACTCCTGAATAGGGTAATATGTCCCTCCTGCAAACAAGGACATTCTCCTACCTAACCACAAGAGAACCATCAAAATCAGGAAATTAACAGTGACACCTTCCCCCATCCAGTCCCCAGCCTCTGTTCAGGCTTCACCAATTCTCCCAATAGTGTCCTTTATAGAAACCAGATCCAGTTCAGAATCACATGTTGCATTTAGTTATCCTGTATTTTTAGTTGCCTGCAGTCTGGAAGAGTTCCTTGGTCTCTCCTTAACTTTCACGACTCTGACAATGTGAAGAAAACTAATGTCCTGTCATGATTCAATGCAGGGCACACATCTTCGGCAGGAACATCATGTATGTGATGCTGTGTTCCTCTCATTACATCCTATCAAGTGACATGTGATTTCAACCTGTGCCATCACTGTTGATGTTAACTTTAATCACCTAATTGAGGTGCTGTCTGCTAGACTTCTCCACTGTAAAGTCACTTTTTTTCCCTTTTGTAATAAATATGTATAATGAGAGGAGTAATTTTGACTGTGTAAATATCTTACCTCTCATCAAATTTTCACCAGACTTGCTTGGGCCCAACTGATGGCTTTTGGACTGAATTGTGAAAACACTAGAGGGAATGGAAAAAAAGCAAGAGAGGAAAAGGAGGAGCCAAACCAGGACAAATATGCAAAGACATAGACTGAGACTGTCTTGAGCAAATAGACGTCCCGCGTCTGGCAACATCCAAAATGGCTCTTATTAATGTTCTCATCTCTGTGTAAAAGCCTCCCTTTGAGGGTGGACTGGACCAAGTGATTTACTTCTAATGAACAGAATGTGGTGAAGTGATGGGCTATCGTTTTCAAAAGTAAGTTGTAAAAGGACTGTGATTCCATCCTGGGTGTTCTCTCTCCCTCTCTCTTGGATTGCTCGCCCTGGGGAAGCCAGTTGACTATATTAAGGCAGCCCCATGGGGAGACCCATGTGGCAAGGGGCCAAGCCTGCCAACAACCAGTGAGTGAGCTTCACCCACACCCACCTCATCACAACTTCAGATGAGACCACAGCCCTGGCCTAAAACTGACTGCAGCTTCATGAGAGACCTTGAATCAGAGGCACTCAGCTAAGCCACACCTGGATTCCTGACCCACAGAGTTAATAAACATTTGTTGTTTTAGTCAGCGGAGCTTTGGAGTAACTTGTTATGCAACAATAGATACCTTTCACCACCAATCTATCCATCACCATATATATGTGCCCCTTTACCCCTTTGCCCTTCCCCTCACCCCCTGTCCCTCTGGTAACCACTTATATGTTCTCCTTAGCCATGTGTTTATCTTCCACATATGAGTGAAATCATGCAGTGTTTGTCTTTCTGTGCCTGACTTATTTCACTTAGCGTAATACACCCAATGTCTAACCATGTTGTTGCAAATAGCATGACTTTATCTTTTTGATGGTTGAGTAGTATTCCATTGTATATATATACCATTCATCTGTTGATGGACACTTGGGCTGCTTCCACGTCTTGGCTATTGTGAATAATGCTACGATGGACAGAGGGATGTATAAATCCTTTTAATTGTTGATTTCATGTTCTTTGGATAAATACCCAGTAATGGAATAGATGGATTTCTGTTTTTAATTTTTTGAGAAATCTCCTTACTGTTTTCCATAGTGGCTGCACCAGTTTGCATTCCCACCAGCAGTGTATGAGGGTTCTCTTTTCTCCACATCCTCTCCAACACTAGTTATTTCTTGTCTTGTTAATTATAGCCATTCTGATGGGTGTAAGGTAATATCTCGTTGTAGTTTTGACTTTCATTTCCCTAATAATTAGTGGTGATGAACTTCTTTTCATGTGCCTGTTAGCCATCTGTATATCTTCTTTGGAAAAATGTCTGTACAGATCCTATGTCCATTTTTTGATTGGGTTGTTTTTTTGTTGTTGAGTTGTATGAGCTCTTTATATATTTTGGAAATTAACCCCTTGTCAGATATATGATTTGCAAATATTTTTTCTCAGTTGGTAGGTTGTCTTTTCATTTTGTTCACAGTTTCCTTTGCCTTGCAGAAACTTTTTAGTCTGATGTAGTCCCGTTTGTTTATTTTTTCTATTGTTTCCCTTGCCTGAGTAGACACGGTATTCAAAAAGATACTGCTAAGACTGATGTCAAAGAGCATACTGCCTATATTTTTTTTCTAGGAATTTTATGGTTTCAGGTCTTACATTCAAGTCTTTAATCCATTTTGAGTTAATTTTTGTGTATGGTGTAAGATAATGGTCCACTTTCATTCTTTTGCATGTGGCTGTCCAGTTTTCCCAACACCATTTATTGAAAAGACTTTCCTTTCTCCACTGTATGTTTTTGGCTCCTTTAGCTGTGCATAGATGTGTGGTTTTATTTCTGGTCTTTCAATTCTATTCCATTGATCTGTGTGTCTGTTTTTCTGCCAGTACCATGCTGTTTTGATTACTATAGCTTCGTGTATATTTTGAAATCAGAAAGTGTGATACCTCCAACTTTTTTCTTTTTTTTCAGGATTGCTTTGGCTATTCACAGTCTTTTGTTGTTCCATATAAATTTTAGAATTCCTTGTTCTATTTCCATGAAGAATGTCATTGAGATTTTGATTGGGATTGCATTGAATCTGTAGATTTCTTTAGGTGATATGGATATTTTAACTATTTTTATTCTTCCAACCCATGAGCATGGACTATCATTCCATTTCTTTATGTCTTCTTTGATTTCTTTTAACAATGTCTTATAGTTTTCAGTATATAGGTCTTTCACCTGCTTGGTTAAATTTATTCCTAGGTATTTTATTCTTTTTGTTGCTATGGTAAATGGGATTGTATTCTTGACTTCTCTTTCCACTAGTTTGTTATTAGTGTGTAGAAAGGCAACTGACTTTTGTAGGTTGATTTTGTACCCTGCAACTTTGCTGCATTGTTGATTATTTCTAATAGTTTCCTGGTGGATTCTTTACAGTTATCTATATATAGAATCATATCATCCACAAACAGGGAGAGTTTTACTCTTCCTTTCCAGTTTGGATCCCTTTTATTTCTTTTTCTTGCCTAATTGATCTGGCTTAATCTTCCAGTACTGTGTTGAATAAGAGTGGCAAGAGTGGGCACCCTTGTCTTGTTCCTGTTCTCAGAGGAATGGCTTTCAGTTTTTCACAGTTAAGTATGATGTTGGCTGTGGGTTTGTCATATATGGCCTTTATTATATTGAGGTGCTTTCCTTCTATAACCATTTTATTCAGAGTTTTTTTCATAAACGGATGTTGGATTTTGTCAAATGCTTTCTCTGAATCTATTGAGATGATCATGTGATTTTTATTCTTCCTTTTGTTAATGTGGTGTATCATGTTGATTGATTGTGGATGTTGAACCATCCCTGCACCCCTGGACTAAGTCCACTTGGTAATGGTGTATGATCCTTTTAAAGTGTTGTATTCTATTTGCTAATATTTTGTTGAGGATTTTTGCAACCATATTCATCAGTGATATTGGCTCATATTTTCCTTTTCTTGTGTTGTCCTTGTCTGGTTTTGGTATCAGGGTAGTGTTGGCCTCATAGAATGACTTAGGAAGCATCCTGTTCTCTTCAATTTTTTGGAATAATTTGAGAAGGATAGGAATTAAATCTTGTTTGAATGTTTGGTAGAATTCACGAGAGAATTCCATCTGGTGCTGGACTTTTGTTTTGGGGGAGGTTTTTGATTACTGTTTCAATCTCTTTGCTTGTGATTGGTCTCTTCATATTCTCTATTTCTTCTTGATTCAATTTTGGGAGGTTGTATGATTCTAAGAAATTGTCCATTTCTTCTCAGTTATCACGTTTATTGGCATATAACTTTTCATAATATTCTCTTTTAATCCTTTGTATATCTGTGGTGTCTGTTGTAATTTCTCCTCTTTCATTTCTGATTTTATTTATTTGAGTCTTCTCTCTTTCTTTCTTAGTGAGTCTGGCTACCGGTTTGTCAATTTTGTTTGTCTTCTCAAAGAACCAGCTCTTAGTTTCATTGATCCTTTCTATTGTTTTCTTAGTTTCTATTTCATTTATCTCTGCCCTGATTTGCATTATTTCCTTCCTTCTACTAACTTTAGGCTTTGTTTTTTCTTCTTTTACTAGTTCTTTTAGATATATTGTAAGCTTGTTTACTTAAGATTTTCCCTGTTTGTTGAGGTAGGCCTATATTCTATAAATTTCTCTCTTAGTACCACTTGTGCTGTATCCCATAGGTTTTGGTGTGTTGTGTTTTCATTTTCTTTTGTTTCCAAGTATTTTTGGAGATATTAGTTAGATATTAGTTTTTGGAGATATTAGATTAGATAATATCTCCAAGATATTGTTCTCCTTTGATTTCTTCATTGATCCAATGGTTGTTTCAGTAGCATGTTGTTTACTCTCCACATATTTGTGACTTTCCCAGCTTTTTTCTTATAGTTGATTTCTAGTTTCATAGCATTGTAGTCAGAAAAGATGCTTGATACAATTTCTATCTTCTTAAATTTATTGAGGCTTCCCTTGTTTCCCAACATCTAGTCTATCTTTGAGAATGTTCCATGTGCACTTGGGAAAAATGTGTATTCTGTTGTTTTTGGATGGAATGTTCTATGTAGATCTATTAAGTCCATCTGGTCTAGTGTTTCATTTAAGTTCACTGTTTTCTTGTTGACTTTCTGTCTGGATGATCTATCCATTTATGTAAGTGGGGTGTTAAGGTCTCCTACTATTATTGTGTTGCTGTCAATTTCTCCCTTTAGATCTGTTAATAGTTGCTTTATATACTTTGGTGCTCTTATGTTAGGTGCATATATATTAATAAGTGTTATGTCTTCTTGGTGGAATGTCCATTTTATCATTATATACTGCCCCTTTTTGTCTCTCATTACTTTTTTTCTTGAAGTCTTCTTTGTTACGCAAACAAAAATTGAGATAGGGGCCACCCGGTGGTGCAGCAGCTTAGTCCGTGCTTTGCAGCCTAGGGTTTGCAGGTTCGGATCCCGGGTGACCCCCTTGTCAGCCATGCTGTGGCGGCATCCCATATAAAATAGAGGAAGATGGGCACAGATGTTAACCCAGGGCCAGTCTTCCTCAGCAAAAAAAGGAGGATTGGCGATGGATGTTAGCTCAGGGCTGGTCTTCCTCACACACACACACAAAAAAATTTAAAGAATTTCCTGTCAGTATACCTTCCTTGCAATAAATGTTAGAAGTTCTTTAGAAAGAAGAAAAATAATATAGGTCAGAAACTCAGATCTACATTAAGAAGAGAAGGGTGTTAGCGAAGGAATAAATGAAGGTAAACTAAACACTTTCATTTTTCTTGTTTTTAATTGATCTAACAAATAATAGTTTGTTCAAAATAATAACAAAAATGTATTAAGTGCCTATAGCTTATGAATAAGTGAAATGAATGACAGAAATGATTCAAGGGAAAGGAGGGGTAAATTAGTAGTGTTTTGTTATTATAAGGTATTTGTACTACTGATAAAGTAGTATAGTGTTTTTTAAAAATGGATTTGGAATAGTTGTAAATGAATATTGCAAACTCTAGAGGAACCACAGAAAAAAGTGAAAAAAGAAGTGTAATTGATACATTAAGGGGGAAGAGATTTTCTGACAACAGTATGAAACTAGAAATCAACTACAAGAAGAAAAGCCACAAACGTGGAGATTAAACAAAATGCTACTGAACAATGATGCGGTCTATGGAGAAATCAAAAAATACCTGGAGACAAATGAAAATGAAAATATGACATGCCAGAATTTATGGCAAACAGCAAAAGTGTTTCTAAGAGGGAAGTTTATAGCAATACAGGCCTACCTCTACAAATAAGAAAAACCTCAGATAAACAATGTAACAGTGTACCTTAAGGAACTGGAAAAAGAAGAACAAACAAAGCCCAAAATCAGTAAAAAGAGGGAAATAATGAAAATCAGAGCAGAAATAAATGAAATAGAGACTAAAAAAGCAATAGAAAAAAATCAATGAAACCATGAACTGGTTCTTTGAAAAGATAAACAAAATTGACAAACCTTTAGCTGGACTCACCAAGAAAGAAAGAGAGAAGGCTCAAATAAATAAAATCAGAAACAAAAGAGGAGAAATTACAATGGACACCTCAGAAATACAAAAGATTATATGAGAATACTACAAAAAGCTATACACCAACAAATTGGATAATCTAGAAGAAATGGATAAATTCTTAGAATCATACAACCTCCCAAAACTGAATCAAGAAGAAATGGAGAATATTAGTAGACCAATCACCAGTAAGGAGATTGAAACAGTAATCAAAAATAAAAGTTCCCCAAAATAAAAGTCCAGGACCAGATGGCTTCCCTGGTGAATTCTATCAAACTTTTAAAGACTTAATACCTATCGTTCTCAAACTCTTCCAAAAAATTGAAGAGGAGGGGAAGCTTCCTAACTCATTCTATGAAGGTAACATTAGCCTGATGCCAAAACCAGACAAGGACAACACAAAAAAAGAAAATTACAGGGCAATATCAGTGATGAACATCGATGCAAAAATCCTCCACAAAATACAAGTAAATTGAATACAACAAAACGTTGAAAAGATCATACACCATGATCAAGTGGGATTTATTCCAGGGATGCAGAGATGGTTCAACATCTGCAAATCAACCAATGTGACATGCCACATTAATATAATGAAGAATAAAAATCACATGATCATCTCAATAGATTCAGAGAAAGCATTTGACAAGATACAGCATCCGTTTATGATAAAAACTCTGAATAAAATGGGTATAGAAGGAAAGTGCCTCAATATAATAAAGGCCATATATGACAAACCCACAGCTAATATCATTCTCAATGGTGAAAAACTGAAAGCTAGCCCTCTAAGAACAGGAACCAGACAAGGATGCCCACTTTCACCACTCCTATTTATCATAGTATCAGACGTCCCAGCCAGAGAAATCAGGCAAGAGAAAGAAATAAAATGGATCCAAATTGGAAAGCATGAAGTGAAACTGTTACTATTTGCAATGACATGATTTTATATATAGAAAACCCTAAAGAATCCACCAAAAAACTTTTAGACATAATAAATGAATATGGTAAAGTTGCAGGATACAAAATCAACATACAAAAATCAGTTGCGTTTCTATACACTAACAATGAAGTAGCAGAAAGAGAAATTAAGAATACAATCCCATTTACAATTGCAACAAAAAGAATAGAATACCTAGGAATAAACTTAACCAAAGAGGTAAAAGATCTACACACTGAAAACTATAAAACATTGTTGAAAGAAATTGAAGAAGACACAAAGAAATGGAAAGATATTCCTTGCTCTTGCATTGGAAGAATTAACATAATTAAAATGTCCATACTTCCTAAAGCAATCAATAGATTCAATGCAATCCCTATCAAACTTCCACCAACATTTTTCACAGAAATAAAACAAAGAATCCTAAAATTTATATCAAACAACAAAAGATCCCAAATAGCCAAAGCGATCCTGAGAAAAAAGAGCAAAGCTGGAGGTATCGCACTCCCTGATTTCAAAATATACTACAAAGCTATAGTAACCAAAACAGCATGGTACTGGCAGAAAAACGGGCACACAGATCAATGGAAGAGACTCGAGAGCCCAGAAATAAAGCTACATATCTATGGACTAGCTAATTTTTGACAAGGGATCCAAGAACATACAATGGAGAAAGGAAAGTCTCTTCAATAAATGGTGTTGGGAAAACTGGACAGCCACATGCAAAAGAATGAAACTAGACCACTATCTTAAACCATACACAAAAATTAACTCAAAATGGATTAAAGACTTGAATGTAAGACCTGAAACCATGAAGCTTCTAGAAGAAAACATAGGCAGTATGTTCTTCAACATCAGTCTTAGCAACATATTTTCAAGTACCATGTCTGACTGGGAAAGGGAAACAATAGAAAAAGTAAACAAATGGGACTACATCAAACTAAAAAGCTTCTGCACAGCAAAGGAAAACATCAATAAAAAGAAAAGACAACCTCACAATTGGGAGAAGATATTTGCAAACCATAAGGGTTAATCTCCAAAATATATAAAGAACTCATACATCTCAACAACAAAAAAAACTAACAACCCAATTAAAAAATGGGCAAAAGACCTGAACAGACATTTCTTCAATGAAGATATACAGATGGCCAACAGGCACATGAAAAGATGTTCAACATCATTAACTATCAAGGAAATGCAAATCAAATCTACAATGAGATATCACCTCACTCCTGTCAGAATTGCTATAATTAGCAAGACAGGAAACAACAAGTGTTGGAGAGGATGTGGAGAGAAGGGAACTCTCATACACTGCTAGTGGGAGGGCAAACTGGTGCAGCCACTATGGAAAACAGTATAGAGATTCCTCAAAAAATTAAGAATAGAACTACCACATGATCCAGCTATTCTACTGCTGGGTATTTATCCAAAGAACATGAAAACATGAATGTGTAAAGATACATGCACCCCTGTGTTCATTGCAGCATTGTTCACAATAGCCAAGACTTTGAAGCAATGTAGGTGCCCATCAAGGGACGAATGGATAAAGAAGCTGTGGTATATATACACAATGGAATACTACTCAGCCATAAGAAACAATGAAATCCAGCCATTTGTGACAACTTGGATGGACCTTGAGGGGATTATGCTAAGCGAAATAAGTCAGAGCAAGAAAGTCAAATACCATCTGATCTCACTCGTAAGTAGAAGATAAAAACAACAACAATCACATAGAGGCAGAGACTGGATTGGTAGTTACCAGAGGGGAAGCAGGGAGGGAGGGAGGTGAAAGGGATAATTAGGCACATGTGTGTGGTGGTGGATTGTAATTAGTCTTTGGGTGGTGAACATGATGTAATCTATGCAGAAATTGAAATATAATGATGTACACCTGAAATTTCTATGATGTTATAAACCAATGTTACCACAATAAAGAAAAAGGAGAGAATATAAAATCATACAAGCTGTTTAATTAAAACTACAAGAGGCAAGGGCTGGCTCGGTGGCATAGTGATTAAGTTTGCATGCTCCGCTTTGGTCGCCCGGGGTTCACAAGTTCAGATCTTGAGCACTGATGTACACATTGCTTATCAAGCCATGCTGTTGCAGTGTCCCACATATAGAGTAGAGGAAGATGGGCACGGATGATAGCCCAGAGCCTGTCTTCCTGAGCAAAAAGAGCAGAGTTGGCAACAGATGTTAGCTCAGGGCTAATCTTCCTCACACACAAAAAAACAAACCTACAAGAGGCAGAAAAAGAGTGGAAGACAAAAATGGAACAAAGAACAAGGGTAACAAGTAGAAAATAGTAACACACATGGTAGATATTAACCCAACTATGTCAACAATCACTTTAAACATCAATTGTCTAAATACACCAATTAAAAACAGAGATTGTCAGAGTATATCAAAAAACAAGACCCGACTAGATACTGTCTACAAGAAAGCCACTTTAAACACAAAGACAATAATGTTGTATATCTTAAGCTTCCACAGTGTTATATGTCAATTATATTCAATAAAATCAGAAAAAATAAATAAATACAAAGACACATATATATTAAAGGTAAAGAGATGGAGAAAGATATACCAGGCTAAAACTAATAAAATATATAAACATATTTAGATATAAAGATATATAAATAAATATAAAATAAAACATATAATACTAATAAAATATAGGTATATTAATTTCAGACGGAGCAGACTTAAGAGTAAGGAACATTCTCAGTGATAAAGAGGAGCATTACATAATGATAAAGGGGTCAATACTCCAAGAACACATAACAATCCTTAATGTGTATGCATCTTAACAACAAAGCATCAAAATGGGTGAGGTAAAAACTGACAGAACCGCAAGGATCCATAGATCAATCCACTATTATAGTCAATATCCCTCTATCAGCAATGGACAGATCCAACAGGCAGAAAATCAGCAAGGACAAAGTTGAACACCATAGCACCATCAATCAACTGTATATAGTTGATATCTATAGGCTACTTAATTCAACAACAGGAAAATACATTTTTCTCAAGCTCACATGAAACATTCACCAATATAGACCACATTCTGGGCCATAAAACACACCTTAACAAATTTAAAAGAATTGGAACCATACAATGTCTGCACTCAGACCACAATGGACTTAACTAGAAATCATTAACAAAAAGATACCTTGAAAATTCCAAAATATGTGGAGATTAAACAACACACTTCTAAATAACATAGAAGAAATCTCAAGAGAAATTTTAAAATATTTGAACTAAATGAAAATGAAAATACAACTTAATATTTGTGAGATGCAGCAAAAGCAGTACTTAGAGGGGAATCTTTATCACTGAATGCATATATTAGAACAGAAAAAAATATGTGAAATCAATAACCTAAGCTTCCACCTTACGAAAGTAGAAAGAGAAGAGCATATTAAATCCAAAGTAAATAGAGAAAAGAAATAACAAAAATTAGAGCAGAAATCAATGGAATTGAAAACAGGAAATCAACAGGGAAAATCAATGAAGCCAAAAAGTGGTTCTTTGAAAAGACCAATAAAATTGATAAACCTCTAGCCAAGCTAATTAAGAAAAAAAAGCAGAGGACACAAATCACTAATATCAGAAATAAAAGAGAAGACATAACTATACATATAGTTATATATTTATAAATATAAGTACTATATGTTATGTAACATATATCATGTATATACATACTATATACATAAAGCATATAGAGAGATACTGAAAGGATAGTGAAGGAATACTATGAACAATTCTATGCAAACATTTGATAACCTAGATGAAATGGACCAATTCTTTGAAACACACAATCTGCCAAAACTCGCACAAAAAGGAATAGACACTCTGAATAGGCCTATATCTATTAAGGAAATTGAATGAATAATTAATAACCTTCTGTAACAGAAAACACTAGGCTCAGATGGGTTCACTGGTAAGTTCTAACAATATTTAAGGAAGAAATTCTACCAATAACATAATCTTATATTAATATAATAATAATAATAATCTTATAATAATATAACACAATCTCTATAATCCCTTTCAAAAGATGGAAGAAGAGAGAATACTTCCAACTCATTCTGTGAGGCCAGCATCATCCTAATACCAAAACCAGACAAAGTCATTACAAGAAAAGAAAACTACAGACCAATATATATCGTGAACATAGATACAAAATTCCCCAACAAAATATTAGCAGGTCAAATCCAAAAATGTATGAAAAGAATTGTACACTACAACAAGTGGGAGTTATTCCAGGTATGCAAGGCTGGTTCAACAATTGAAAACCAATTAATGTATCCCATCATATCAACAGACTAAAGAAGAAAAATCACATGATCATATCAACAGATGAAGAAAAAGCATTTGACAAAATCGAACACCCATTCTTGGTAAAACTCTCAGAAAACTAGGAATAGAAGGGAACTTCCTCAACTTGATAAAAAACATCTATAAACCTACAGTTACATCGTATGCAATGATCAGAAACTAGTAGCTTTCCCACTAAGGTGAGAAACAAGACAAAAATGTCCCTTCTCATCACTCCTTTAAAACATCATATGGGAAGTCCGTAATGAAATAAGAAAAGAAAAGGTATACAGATGAGGAAGGAAGAAATAAAAATGTCTTCGTTCACAGATGACATGATTGTCTAAGTAGAAAATCCGAAGGAATCAACAAAAAAAATTCCTGGAACATTAGTGATCAGAGCAAGGTTGAAAGATACAAGGTTAATATACAAAAGTCAATTGTTTTCCTATATACCAGCAATAAACAAGCAGAGTTTGAAATTAAAAACATATTACCATTTACATTAGTATCCCCCAAAATGAAGTATGTAGGTATAAATCTAACAAAATCTGTACAAGATCTATACGTAGAAAACTACAAAACTCTGATGAAAGAAATCAAAGAGCTAAATAAATGGAGAGATATTCCATGTTTATGCATAGAGAGACTCAATATTGTCAAGATATTAGTTCTTCCCAACTTGATCTATAAATTTACTACAATTCCCATCAAAATCCTAGGAAGTTATTTTATGGCTATCAACAAACTGATTCTAAAGTTTATATGGAGAGGCAAAAGACCAAAAACAGACTACTCAATATTGAAGAACAAAGTTGGAAACTGACAGTATCTGACTTCAAGGCTTACTATAAAGCTACAGTAATCAAAACAGTGTTGTACTGGTGAAAGAATAAACAAATAGATCAATAGAACAGACCAGAGGGCCCAGAAATAGACACACATAAACATAGTCCACCGACCTTTGACAAAGGTGCAGAAGCAATATAACACAGCAAAGTCAGTCTCTTCAACAAATGGAGCTGGAGCAACTGGGCGTCCACATGCAAAAAATGAATCCTTTCACAAAAATTACCTTGAAATGGGTCATAGACCTAAATATAAAACACAAAACAATAAAAAATCCTAGAAGATAGCAAAGGAGAAAAATCTGGATGACCTTGGGTGTGGTGATACTTTTTATATATAACACCAAAGGCATGATCCATGAAAGAAATCATTGAGAAGCAGAACTTCATTAAAATTAAAAACTTCTGCTCCGTGAAAGACACTAATGGAAAATGAAAAGACCAGCCGCAGACTAGGAGAAAATATTTGCGAAAGATGTCTGATAAAACACTGTTATCCAAAATATACAAAGAACTCTTAAAAATCAGCAATAAGAAAACAAACAACCTGATTAAAAAATGGGCCTAAGACCTGAACAAACACCCTACCAAAGAAGATATTCCGACGACAAGTAAGCATATGAAAAGATGCCCCACATCATATGTCTTAGGGAATTGCAAATTAATAAAACAAGGAGATAGCACTACACACCTATTAGAACGGCCAAAATCCCGAACACCGACACCACCAAATGCTGGCGTGGATGTGGAGCAACAGGAAATCCCATCACTGCTGGTGGGAATGCAAGATGTACAGCGACCTAGGAAGACAGGCGGTTTCCTAAAAATTAAACATACTCTTACTATAAAATATAGCAATCATGCTTGTTGGTATTTACCCAAAGGAATTGAAAATTTATATCCACACAAAATCTTGCACATGGATGTTTAGAGAAGCTTTATTTATAATTGCCAAAACTTGTGAGCAGCTAAGATGTCCTTCAGTGGGTGAATGGGTAAACAAACTGGTACATTCCAGACAATGGAATACTGTTCAGTGCTAAAAAGAAATGAGCTATCAAGACACAAAAAGACATGGAGGAACTTAAATACATATTACTAAGTGATAGAAGCCAATCTGAAAAGGCTACATACTATATGATTCCAAACATACGACGTTCTGGAAAAGACAATACTATGAAGAGGGTAAAAAGATCAGTAGTTGCCGGGGGTTAAGGGAGAGAGAAGGAAGAATAAGCAGAGCACATAGGGTTTTTAAGGCAGTGAAGCTATTCTGTATGATACTATAATGGCGGACAAATGTCATTATACATGTCAGAACCCACAGAATGTACAACATCAAGAGTGAACTCCAATGTAAACTATGGACTTTGGTAATAATGATGTGTCAGTGTAGGGTCATTGATTGTAACAAATGGACCACCTGGGTGGGGGTATTGATAGTGGATGTCTTAAACAGTTCGGGCTGCTATAACAAAAATACCATAGACTGGGTGGCTTATAAACAACAGAAATTTATTTCTTAACATTTCTGGAGGCTGAAGTCTGAGATCAGGGTGCTAGCATGGTTGAGTTTGGTGGCTGCCCTCTTCCAGGCTGCAGACTGCTGACTTTTTGTTATATCCTCATGTGGCGGAGAGCTGAGGGGAAGCAAGCTCTCTAGTGACTCTTACAATGGCACTAATCCCATTCGAGGGCTTGTAGATCCTAATTACCTCCAATGGCCCGCCCCCTCCGTCTAATGCTATCAAGTTGGGGAACAGGGTTTCAACATAAGAATTTGGGGGGGACACAACCATTCAGTTTATAATAGTGGGGGAGGCTGTATGTGTGTGGGGCAGAGGATAAATGAGAGCTGTCTATAATTTCAGCTCAATTTTGCTGTGAACTGGAAACTGCTCTACAAAATAAAATCTATCTTTTAAGTTTTTCAAAAATTGGCTTTGCTTAGAGGACAAGGTGACCTTTAGGGCCCCACCATCCGAGGGCTCCTGATGGCTCTAGGAAACACCTCCTAACTAACATTCTGAGATGTGGTAATCCTGGGAAAACAGGGAGAGGGCCAACTAAGTTTCAAGCCCGTGTAGGGAGACTCAGTTATGAGTTGTGGCTGCTATGAAGCGGGTCCTGGACTGGGAACTAGATTTCAGAGGAATTCAACTTAATTAACCAACCACTTCTACCCTTAGAGTGAGTGAAACACTTTCTGTTAGAGGTGTGGGGTTTGAGGTGATAAGCGAGGAGCTTAAATAGAAATGAGAAACAGGCGGTTTTCAAGATGGAACTGATACTAAGCCGAGAGCTAGAGATCTGGGGCAACAACCCAGAGGAGCCAGCGTCTTAACCACATTAGGCGTGGGCACATTCAAGGGCATCAGCTGTGGCCCGTGAAGCAGGTAAGACAGGAAGGTGAGAAGGAGAAGTAGCAGTGGATTTGACACCAGCGACTGCAACATTCCGGAAGGCCTGATGCTGCTTGTGCTAGAGCATCTAGCCCTTCTTGTATCATCCTTTCATTTATTTGAAAGGTATTTATTAAAGAATTTGTTATGCACCAGGCACAGGAAATACAACAAAGAACGAGAAAGGCAGGATTCTTGCCTCTAGGACTGAACAGTGTAGCAGAGGAGGAGACGAGTAGTTTACTAGTTTAACTAAAAGATTACAACACAGCAGAAGTGCTGTAATAAGGGAAATTTAGGCCAACATGGAGAGTCTGTTACTAAAGCAGCATGCATTCTAGGTTTGGGGGTTAGGAAGGGTCTCCTGGAGTAAGTTATCCTTCAGTTGGGACCAATGCCAGACTATATTAGAGCAAGTAACACTGGCTGCTGTAACAAACAAGATCCAAATTTTGGAGACTATAATGGGTTGAACTGGGTTCCCCCAAAATATATGTTCAAGTCCTAATTCCTGGTGCCTGTGAATGTAACCTTATTTGGGAATAGGGTGCTTACAGATATAATCAAGTTAAGATGAAGTCATACTGGGTTAAGGTGAGCCCTAATCCATGACTGGTGTCTCTATAAAAAGATGGGAATTTGGACACACGCACAGACACACAAGAACACCACATGATGACAGAGTGGAGATTAGAGTGAGGCATCTACAGGCCAAGGGGCTGCAAGGACTACCAGCAACACTGGAAGCTGGAAGGAGCAAAGGGGGATCTTCCCCTAGAGTCCTCACAGATGCCGTGGTCCAGAGCAGCTTCCAGAAACATGAGACAATACATTTCTGTGGTTTTAAGCCAACCCAGTTTGTGGTACTTTGCTATGGCTGCCTTAGGAAACTCAGACTTAGCACACTAGGAAGTCTTCTTGTTTGCCATCCAATCTGGGTCAGTGGAGTGGTTGGGGATGGAAGTAGCTCTACTCCACGAAATCGTTTAGGGACCCAGGTTTCCTCCATCTTGCAGCTCCACCTTACTTAGGGCCTCCACAAGACCACCTGCAGGGGGCTGACCGGTGGTGGGAGAGAGAGCACGGAGGCCTCGCAGGAGGTTTGAAGATCAAGCTACATCACTTTGCACCCGTATCCCATTGATCATGCACCTCCAACCACAGGGAAGGTGGAAATATCGTCTCTCTGTATATTTAGGAGGAAAAGGAAGCATTTTTTGTTGAAAACATTGCATTGCATTGTCTCTGCCCAAAATTCAAAAACTGTGTTTTGAACTGAAAGAAGAGTTCCTTTGAAACTTCCTGGGATAATTCCCAGTTCTATTGTTCTGGGGTGTGATGAGAATAACTATTTCCATTATCCATACATTATCCGTACAATTTAGTGCACTTCAACACTCATCTGTGCAGACCACAGCATCCAAACCATTTCAGTCTGCTCTGGGGGCCCCATCCGTTCTCTGGGCTGCGGGCAAGCTCTTGTCTGGGCTCTCCGACTCAGTTACCTTCCTTCTGGGTAGAGCAAACCCAGCTCTCTCTGAGGTCTCCAGTCGCCTTTGTTTTAAGGTGGGAAACTCTTTGCTTTGGTCTCTGGTCCCCTTGTTGATGGAGCTGGAAGAGCTGCCCTGCTCTACTGCAAACTGCTGAGACCTTTGGAGAGTGTTCTCTGGGAAAGAAGCCAGACTCCAACTCCCTTGGGAACTGAATGCCAGCAGAGCACGGCTGGCTCTGGGCCCAGCTGGGACTAGAAGGAGCAAGACAGATGGGTCTGTGTGCGTTTCTCCTCTGTTATCATTCTATTGTAGCTGGAGCCTGAGACAGATGAGAGTGCTAGCAATTAATCTGGGGCTAGATGGCTCAGCCAATCCTGTCCCACTCACTGCCCTGAGGGCTCATTTCCATCTCCCTTTTATGTTGACAAGCATATTAATCAACAGAGGTGAGCAGCATTATTAAAAGCAGCTGCTAATGCCAGTGCTCCCCCCACTACCCCGCCACGCTCAGTCACAAGTGGAAGTCTCTCCTGAAAAGTGGGTGGCCCCTGTCCAGCTCCTCAGGTGTAATTAACCCTTTGCTCTTTTCAAATAGCTGAACACACACATGCACACACACGCGCGCATGCACTCACACGCATGTCTGTGCAAATATACATGTGCACACATGCATGCACTAATGTGCCAGTCAGAGGTGCCTGCATGGACCAGGGGTCCCACACCCCCACTGCACCCTGCACAGAGTCAGGGTGCATCCTCCTGTAGTTGCTCCTTCTCTGTCCTTGCCCGGACACTTTGGGATCCAGTCTTCACTATGGAGAGAAAATATTGAAAATACTGTTGACCTTCAAGCCTCTGGGAGACAACCTATCCATGAGTAAATTAATGGCTATTTAAGTTTGGAAGGGCTCTGAATTCCTCTGGCAAGGGGAGAACAGACTGAACCCCCAACTCATGCGATGGAGGGAGAGAAATCCAGCAAGGAGAGCAAGCAGAGAGGTCACTGTGGTGAAGATGTTAGCACAGTTGAATGTCATTGTTTTCATATTGTGTCTACTTACATTAAAGCACTGATGGCACCATAGTTGCTAAACTGGCCACCACCATTTCATTACGTGATAGTTTCTCACTTGTGCTAGACCAGGAATTGGGCTGGGTCTAGTTGCTACAAACCTGCCTCAAAGAATCTTGTTTCAAAGTTGCTCATAGCCTTGTGGAGCAGGTACACATGCACAGAATTGCATCAGTGGGGCCTGGGGAGATGCAGAAGAGGTGACACCTTTGGCTGCACATGTCTCACCTGTGAGCCACAGAGCCGAGACATTTAATGCTCCACCTGCTTTAAGGGAACAAAGCTAGGAAATCCTCAGAGCATAATGTGTGGCTCAGACCAGGAAACATAACTCCTTTCGATTAATCGTCAAGTGGAAGCTCAGCAGAGAGGTTGGAGACTGAGCTAATAAGTCTAAATTGGGGTTCAACTGACATGACTATCTCTGAGTCATAATTGGGGAAGAGACCAACCAAACCCCTTCCAGGGAGGAGGAGAGCCGGGTGGACAACTGTGTGCACTGAAAGGGACAACGTCACTTTATGGGAAGAACAGCACAAACTCTTGCCATCCTAATGGTAGGTGACATTGGTGACATCTTGGTTCAGGGAAGGTGGGATCTTGTTATCAATTATCTTAAACTCAGCCTCTTTGACATGACAATTTTTAAGATGAAATAGGGCTTATGATCCAAAGCCATTGAAATGGCATTCTCTTTCTCTTCACCCCAATACTTTGTCCAAGTCAAACTGGATTAAAATGAACTGCAGGAAACTCTATGAAAGATGAAAAAGCCACAGGAACTTGGACAAGGGAATTAGGAAATTCACTCAATATTTATTTAACAAATACATATCAAGTATTATTTACAAGTGCTGACACAGTTCTGAGTACTTGGAAACATCAGTGTACAAAACAAGGGTTTCGTCCTGATTGAGCTTATATCTTAACAGTCAGAGACAAGCAAAAGAGACAAATGAGCAATTGAATTATCTAGAAAATGGTAGAGTTGGATCAGAGCAGAAGGGGCAAAGCAGCTGCAGAATTAAATGGAGTGATCCAGCCCTCAATGAGAAGCTGGCATTTGAGCAAAGACCTGAAGGAGGTGAAGGAGCAGGCTAGACTGATATACGGGGAAGAGTGTTCTGGCCAGAGGAAACAGCTTCTGCAGAGGCCTTGAGTAGGGAGCATGACTGCATGCTTCACAGAGCACAGAGGCCATCGTGGCCACAACAAAATGAGCAAAAAGAAAGTCATAGGAGCTGAAGTCAAGAAGTAAGAAGACCCACATCAGCAGGCCTGCAGGCCATGGCGAGGACTTTGTCTTTTACTGTGAATAAAATGGAGGCATTGCAGGTTGTTAGCAAAGGAATGATGCCAGGTGACTTAAGTTTTAAAAGGATAGTTTACTCTAGCTGCTATGTGGAGAATAGGTTATGGGGCAAGAAGGATAGAGGCAAGGAGACCAGTGAGAAAGGCACTAGATGATGGTGCTTGGATCAAGGTAGTGACAGAGATGATAGTGAGAATTGGTCAACTTCTGGATGTGTTCTGAAGATAGAGCCAATGGGATTTATGACAGATCAGATGTGGAATGTAAGGGAAAAAGTAGGGTTGAAGATATCACTAAGTTCTGGCCTGGGTTATTAGGACAGTGAGGTCTCTATTAACTGGGATGGGGAAGGCAGCAGGTGTTCTGCTTCAACCATGACGGACTGGAGATGCCCATTAGACATCCAAGCAGAAATGTTGAGTAGGCAGTTCAGTATATGAGTCTGGAGTTTGGGGGTTAAAGATATACATGGGATGGGGGCTGTCACAGCATGCGGATGTATTTAAATCCACAAGACAGGATGGGATCATCAAAGGAGATTGAAGGAGAAGAGAAGTATTGAGAAGAAGGAGAATGAAGAATTGAGTCTGAGACACTGCTCATGGACAAGAGGAGCAAGATGACTGAGAAAGAAAGCCAGGTACCATGTGATGTCCTAGAAATCAAGTGCAGAAAGTGTTTCAGGGAGAAGGGAGTACTCAAGTAAGTGAGATGCTGCCGATGGGTCAAGTAGAATGAGAACTGAGATTGACCTTTGGCTTTAACAACATCCAGATCACAGTGACCTTGACAAGAGCAATTTTAGGTGGGTATTGGGGGCTAAAGCCAGATTAGAGTGGGATCAGGAGAAAGTGGGGAGAGATGAATCAGTGTCAGTGAGTGAGGTCTTTCAAAGAGTTTTGCTTCAAATAAGGAACAAAGAAATGGTGCAGAAACTGAAGGAGGAAGCAGGGTCATGAGTTATTTAAGATGGGAGAAACAATAACACACTTCTTGAGTGATGGGAGCTACCCCGTGGAAAGCAAACATTGATGATGTCAAGGAGAAAAGGACGAATCAGTACAGTGAAGTACTTCTAAATGAGAAGCCTGGGATCTCGTGCACAGATGAACAGATGGGTGTTAGACAAGAATGTGGTGCTCACCTCTGGAAGAGGCAGTGAGGTAGAGGTGAGAGTGCAGGGCATGTGGATCAGTAAAGATAGCAGGAACTGACTTTGGAACTTCTCTGGTTGCTTAAACTTTTCCAGTGAAGTTGAAAGCTAAGAGAGAGGATAGGGGAGGAGATATTGGGGTTTGAAGAAACAGAAGAAGGCAAGAGATTGGACCAGAGACCTTCAATATGATTGCCAGGCATCATGGATAGCCCACAGGGGTTCACGGCCATGAATTTAAAGACAGACCTGACACCATGGTAGGTGTTTCTCTGCAGGTGTGTTCATCTGCACAGAGGCAGGCAAGGGATAGGCAGAGAGTTGGATTTAACCAGGGCTGTGGATTGTCAAGCTAGAAGAAAAGACTAAGGTAGTGCCTGTAGTGATTGACCCTGAGATTTGAGCTAAGGAAAGAGGGGCATGAAGAAGAGTAAAAATGAGGATTTCTACTTCTGACCAAGATGGAGAACAAGGACCAGATTTACCCTCCCATCTTAAACAACTGAAAAACTGGAATTCCTCCCCTCCAAATATTATGGATATGTATACAAAATTACATATATACATTCTCAAACAATGGTGTTCAGAGATTGGAAAACAGCACTGGCAGGAATCCCTGAGAGATGAAAAACAAATTGAGTCAATGACTGCCCAGCTTACTGTCAGGCTGCAGTGCAGCGAGGGAGACCCTGGGCAGAACGCAGCTACCTCCCTGAGTTGAAGAGACAGAGCCGGGTGTTAGGGGAGACCACAGCAGCTGGAGTCCACAGGGCAGAGTTCCCGAGAGGTTTGCTGAGCAGAGAGCTGCAAAGGGTCCCCTTCAGTCTTCAGGTGAGTGTACTTGAGTGTGAGAAAAGTACCCCAGCCTGAGGGAGATCCATCAGAAGGAAGAGAGGGAACCACCCAGGGTGCTCACACAGGGTCAAGAGGAGCTGTGAGCACCAGCCAGACTGGAACCTCATAATACAGAGAGCTTCAGTCAAGGGCTCAGAAGGGCACTGCCTCAGTGGTGGGGCAAAATAGGCTGTTCATCTAACAAAGCAGGCTGTCTCCTCAATTACATCCCAGAACAAAGCTCAAGAACAATAAAGTAATACAAGAACATTTAGCACCAACAAGGTAAAATGTGATAGGATCAATAGAATGGACATCCCAGTGGGCTTGAAGGACTGTCACATTCAGAATTCTAGAGAGACTAAGCTAGAAATATAGGACATGGAGAGGCCAGCCCGGTGGTGCAGCGGTTTAGTTTGCGCTTTGACAGCTCAGGGTTCGTGGGTTGGGATGACGCACCGCTTGTCAAGCCATGCTGTGGCGGCATCCCATATAAAGTAGAGGAAGATGGGCACGGATGTTAGCCCAGGGCCAGTCTTCCTCAGCAAAAAGAGGAGGATTGGCAACGGATGTTAGCTCAGGGCTGGTCTTCCTCACAAAAAATAAATAAAATAAAAGAAATACAGGACATGGTGGTCAGAAAGTGGGGTGTTTGAAAATCAGTTGGCAGCAGAGTTGTAGTTATTGCTAATGACAACAGTGTCTTGAGTAAAACTATGAATGTAAGGGAGGACAAGACCAGTGGAGAAGAGGGGTTCAAGAACCGAAAGGCCAATACTATCAACAGACAAAAGATAACAGGTGCTGGTGAAGGTGTGGAGAAAGGGAACCCTGGTGCACGGTTAGTGGGAATGTAAACTGGTGCAGCCACTACGGAAAACAGGATGGAGATTCCTCAAAAAATTAAAAATAGGACTACCATATCATCCATCAATTCCACTTCTTGGTATGTATTCAAAGAAAATTAAATCAGTACCTTGTAGAAATATCTACACTCCCATGTTCATTGCAGCATTATTCACAATAGCCAAGATATAGAAACAAGTGTCTATCAATGGATGAATGGATGAAGATGTGATATATATACACATATATGTATATGTATATATATGTATATGTATCTAGTGGAATATTATTTAGCCATGAGAAAGAAGGAAATCCTGCCGTTTGTGACAACTTGGATGAAACTTGAGGGTGTTATGCTAAGTGAAATAAGTCAGAAAAAGACAAATACTGTATGATATCACTTATATGTGGAATCTAAAAAAGCCAAACTCGTAGAAACATAGAGTGGTGGTTACCAGATGCTGGCGGGTGGAGGAAATGGGGGAGACGTTGGTCAAAAGGTACAAACTTCCAGTTATAAAATAAATAAGTTGGGGGAACCTAAGGTACAGCATAGTGATTATAACTGATAAAATTGTACTATATACTTGAAAGTTGCTAAGAGAGTAGATCTTAACTATTCGCACCACAGGAAAGAAATGGTAATTATGTGACAGGATGGAGGTGCTGGCTATGCGATGCTGGTAATCATTTTGCAATATTTAAGTATATTAAATCAACATGTTGTATACCTTAAACTGACACGATGTTATATGTCAATTATATCTCAGTAAACCTGGGGAAAAAAGAACTGAAAGTCCAGATTGCAGAAAAGATCGTGTATGAGCATTGAAACTATCAAGAATTAAAATAGATGTAATACAGGAATGAATGACAGTGAACCAAGATCTTTAATCATCTGGAACAGCACCATCCATTTCAACAGTCATTAGCTGTGCATGGCTATTTCCATTTTAATTTTTAAACTTAAATTAATTACCATTAAATAAAGTTTAAAAATCACTTCCTTAGTTGCAGTAGCTACGTTTCAAGCGCTCAATAGCCGCGTGTGGCAGATGGCTACCACATTGCACAACGCAGATGTGGAACAATTCTATAATGGCAGAAAGCCTGTTAAACACCACTGGCCTAAAATGAGGGGAAGTGACCTGGAGGAGGACAGTAAGGCAGGAGCAATTGAGAGGACTTGCTTTGGGAAAAATGTGGGCAAAGGACTTGGACTTAACTGCCAACAGATCCTCCCCTTTCCTCCCTCTGCCTATCTGTTCCCCGCAGCAGCAAGAAACGAAGCTGGCCATCAGGTGTGGCTGATCCAGAAATAGCTCTTCTTGAATATGTTGGTGGGATTATCCCAGCCTGAACTTTTCATTTATCTTGATCTTGAGCCACCTTAGAATGTGCCATTTTTAATGGAATATTTCTTGGGCTTCACATCTTCAAGCATCTCGATTGCTCCACATTTCTGGTGCAAGAGGGCTCAGCATCAGGCAGTCCTGGATTTGTTTGGAGCTGAGACGATCCTCAAGCTGCACTGTGGGCTTTATGATGACATAGGACCGAAGAGTAATGTCTCAGGATAGCTGTTGTCCAAAAGCCTCATGAAAAGATGGTGGCATAAGGAGGTCAAAGATGGAAAATTAAACTGAACAATTGAACTCTGTTTGCTTGAATGTGGAAAAAAGGGCGGCCTAGAGATGAATCCAGAATGATTTTGCAAAGAAAGGAAAGACCATCATTGTTGCTGCCAGAGAGGCACTCAGCCTGGAGCCCCACTCCTCTGCTCTGAGACTGGTGGGGTGACTGGGCTAGAACCCCGGCCTCCTCCCTAGGGCTCTGGGCATCCTGGTCTCTGGATCCCTGGCCCACCCCCAGATCTGACCTCTGCTGAGTAGCCCTGGGTCCAAGGAACACTTTGAGTTCCCCAGGAAGTAGAAGTTTAAGAAAGAAAAGTAGAAGCGGCCCCTCGTCCTCGCGGCTGGCACCCACTTTAGCTCTGTAAATGAAACAATGTTCATTGTAGAAGTAGAAGTACAGTCTGGGTCCAGGCATCAAGACATGTGACCTGGGCAGAATGGAACCAATGCACAAGAACAGGGTTATGGGGAGGTTGGGGTGTAGGATGGGACATCCAACCACTGGACACGGGGGGAAAAGCCACTTCACGGGCACCAAGACCAGCGGCAAGACTGACTTCACTCTGAGCTGCTGAGCTTCTGGCATCTCTTCCTGCAGCCTGGACACAGGGGGCCTCGCTGCCGGGGAGGGCCGGGAAGAAGAGGAGAGCCTCAGGGTGGTGACTCAGCTACTGTAAAAGGGTCCTCGAGGTGGGGACCAGGCAGAGAGGAAGGCTGGGCAAATTGCAGGAAGAGGTGACAGTGTGGATAAAAACATGAAGCCTGGACAAAGAAGAAAACTGCTTGGGTTAGTTGGGGGTGTCTGTAAGGAACCAGCGTCCTAATAACCCTTGAGTGGCTCCACAGATCATTAGAAACACTGACAGAGCCAAAGGCAGCAGCATCTTCAGAAACAAAAACAATGAAGCCATTACTCACAACAGCCAAGACAGGGAAACAACCTAAGTGTCCATTGACGGATAAATGGATAAAGAAGATGCAGTGTAGATATACAATGGAATATTATTCAGCCATAAAAAGGAAGGAAACTCCATTCGAGACAACATGGATGAACCTGGAGGCATTACGCTGAATGAAACAAGCCAGAGAGAGAAAGACAAATACTGTGTGATCTCACTAATATGTGGAATCTATTTTTTTTTTTAAAGCTGATCTCATAGAAACAGAGAGTAGAGTGGTGGTTACCAGAGGCTGGGGGGTGGGGGAAATGGGGAGATGCTGGTCAAAGGGCACAAACTTTCAGTTATAAGATGAATAAGTTCTGAGGGTATAATGTACAGCATAGTGATTACAGTTAACGATACTGTATTGTATACTTAAAACTTGCGAAGAGAGTAGATCTTTAGCATCTCCACTACAAAAAAAAAAATGGAATTGTGTGAGATGATGAATCTGTTAACCTGATTGTGGTAATCACTCCACAATGTATATGCATATCAAATCATCACCTTGTACACTTTAAATATATACAATTTTATTTGTCAATTATAACTCAACAAATCTGGGAAAAAACCCAATGAAGTTTGCTCGAAATGTGACTCACTTTCTTGCCGGGCTGCCATGCACCCCTCCTCTTTCCCAGGGCGTGCATGTTGCCTCCACCTTTTCTCTTTCCCGCGTTGGTATTTTCACAGCGCTTATCTCAGCACTGACAAGGTGAGGAGGAAGGTCAGTCCGATCGTATCCAGCCAGCCCTGAGCCGTGGAGGATGCCCAAGATACACGTGCGTGCAGGGCCCCAAGCTTCCTGGCGAGGATTCTAGCGGTCCCAGGGAATCGGAAGATGGGATTCTTCATCTTCACAAAACAAGCAGCTACTTGAGGGCCGGAGGCACTCCCACCGGTTATAGGAGGGGCATGTCCACCATGATAAGCCCAGCTGGACATGTGGATGGGGAAAGGGCACACCTGTGACTTGTCTCCCGCTAGAGTTAGAGGCAGTTCACACAGCAAGCTTCTCCACAGGCCTGAGCTGGGGATAAACAGAGACTCTCTCCAATTCAATGCCCAGTGGACACGTGGAAGGGCTGAGTCTCACACCTTGGCAGAGCTGGCCTGCGGGAGCCCTGGGACTTTCCTGCAAGGTGGGATGAGGAGCCCGTCAGGCCCAGACTCAACCATGAAACAGCATCCTCTGCTGCCCTCTGCTGCCCATGCTGCTTCATTGCAGCTGGTTCAGAGGGGGAACTACAAGAGCATTCTGCATTAAATGCGATGTATCTTCCACCTGCTTCCATGCATCTGGTGTCACTTTATTGGCATAGGTCACCAAAATGGCAATACTTTACTTTGTACAAACATCAGTGACACTTCCTAGAAAATGAGGGTGCGTGGACCAGTGAGAAGCAAAAGGATTACCTTTGACCTGGGGCACAATCCCCTGTTTCGTCAGGGTCAGGTCAAGGGTTTGCAGTGGCAGTGTTGGCTAGCTGCCCTCTATGAAGCTTGTGCTGACATGTTAGTAAGCATCAGGGCATATGGTCTGGTCCACAGCACATGCAAATCTATGCAATATGAAGGTATGTTGCACAGTAAGAAAACACATTAGCACTGGTCTGAATGTAGGTCTCCTCTGAGGCCTTCCAGCTCTTTGTGCAGGGTTGTGCTGGACCAAGCATCCGGGATACTAAGAAATTAAAGTTTGGGAGTTTCTCATCCTTTCTGACAGCAGGATGACAAGCACTTAAGGCTGTGTGAGCTGTCTTCAGACACAGACTCTGTCACTCCCTCCCCACCGAGCCATAGGGTGGCTCATGCAGACCCCGCCAACTCCCGGCTGCATCTTCTGTGCCTCCATGAGAGAATCAGCCCATCATTCGGCTGCTTGGGCCAAACACCAACCCTATATCCTGTCCCCAAAGACATATCACAGTCCCGCTACATGCTGGGCATCACTCCCGCGCTGGGGATGAGAGTTTATTCAAAGCAGAGATGAACCCCAGACTTGAGGGAACTTGTGTTCACATCTCCTCCTTGTCGTGGAGATACAGAGCTCCCGATGAGCTGGAAGTGCGCGGTTTAACCACAGCCCCAAAGAGAAGATGACTCCACGTCACAGAACGAGCAGGGGCAGTCTGGGAAAGGCCTCCTCGCCCCCTCACCTGCTTTGCACGCTGGCTGGCATACTTCAGCACTTGTTTCCCTTCCTCCCAGGTGGAGATATGCTGCAGTCAAGAGAAGGGGCAGCTCAGAAGTGAAGGCCTGGGGAGAACGACAAGATTCCTGTGGGGCTAGGCTCTGTGGCCACTGTAGCTGAGGGGACCGACCGTGAAATAAATGGTATGTATTTCCCAGGCACACAGACAGTATTAATTAGACTTAGCTATTTACCAGCTAAGTGCTGAAAGGGTCCATGGCAATTTAAAAAGCTCATCAGATTTTCAAAGGGCATCAGCACCATGCACATAAGGGGATTATGCTTCCTGTTCTCTTCGTGTCGTCTTAAAATGTTAGGGGTGAGGTTTTAGCTGTTTAATCTTCTAGCAGAGAAAGTACCAACCTGTCAGCTGCCCACCTCTGGGAAGGGATGGAGGGACCCAGAATCGATGCCAGGGCCTCCTCACACACCCACCAAGCTTCGACAGTGGACTGAACAAATAACAGGCCCCTCACACATCTGCACTACTGTTTGTAAGTATATACAGCTCTTCAAGGGTTTTTTTTTTTAAATCACCCAAAGTGCAACTAGTTTATATCTGTTTTTTTAAATTGCCTTTTCTCTATCAGTGATTACAAAGGATGGGTGCCCACCATCTGCTGTTTGCTCTCAGATCCATTCCACAATCTTCCCTTGCAAACAGTATTTCTCAGGCTCTCTGGCCAGCTGGCTTCCGTTTAGGTTTGGTCAATGGGAAGATCTGCCAAGAGACAGAGGTGAGAGAAAGGGACAAGCCAGGGTACTTCTCCCCTCTGCTCAACTCCTCGCATCTGATGGAGACTCCAGTGGTGGCTGCCTCTCCTCACTGGCCTCAGGCCCAACCAGGTGGCCCCACCTTGGTCGCAGTTGCCACGGGGAAACTTTGGCTTTGGTTCTGCTAACACCACCTCGTGCCGTGGCTCCTTCAGCTCTAGTCTTAACAGCAGCTGCAGCTGATTTCTGGGATGCTAACCTACCCATTGGCTACCCCAACACATTTGTAACTAGCTCCCCGAATTGAATTCCTTCTATGGGCCACCTGGTGTGGGCTCTTTTCCTGACTGAACCTTAATTGATACAACGTATGACTATGGAGTAAATTTTTGGACTTTAAAAAGGGTTCTCCTCATTATTCAAATGCCTCAGAAGCCACTAGTACCTAGACCATCCTTGTATCAGAGCACCTTGTTGTTCTCTGCAGTGATGATGCATATTTTTGGACTCAGAATAATGTTCTTGTCCCTGAAATTCAGCTTCCACTCACCAGCTTTATGATCTTAGGCAAGTATTATGGGTTAAATAGTGTCTCCCAAAAAAGGTATACTGAAGTCCTAATCTACAGTACCTCAGAATGTGACTTTATTTGGAAGCAGGGTGATTGCAGATGTAATTAGTTAAGACAGGGTCATGCTGGGGTGGGGTGGGCCCTGATCCAATATGGCTGGTATCCTTATAAGAAGATGGCCATGTGAAGACAGAGACACAGGGAGAACGGCACGTGAGGATGGAGGCAGAGATGGAGCCATGCATCTACAAGCCAAGAAATGCCAAAGACTATTGGCAACCACCAGAAGCCGGAAGAGGCAGGGAAGGATTCTCCCCTACAGGTTTCAGAGGGAGCATGGCCCTACTGACACCTTGATTTTGGATTTCTGGCCTCCAGAACTGTGAGACAGTACATTTCTGCTGTCTTAAGCTACCCAGTTTGTGGTACTTTGTTATGGCTGCCCTAGGAAGCTCGTATAGCACGAGACTCCCTGTCTGATCTAGGTTTTCTTCTCCCCATGAAGTAGGGATGGCCCTGTCCTGTGCACTTGTCGGGGTTGAAAGGAGTTGTAGCGATGAAGCAGTGCACACATGCATGGTGGTTTCGTGATTTCAAAAGAAGACAGGGAGGGATCCCTCCTGCTGAGCAGAAGTTGCACAAGGAAGACCTCCTTTCTGGGAGGGGCTGGCAGGGGGCCCAGTGCACAGCTGCCCAGCATGTGGTGAGGAGCCAGCCGGGTTGGAAGGAGAGAAATGGAAGGAGCAGGGGGAGTCATGCCTCTCGTGTGTTGTGAAGATCTCAGTTTGAGATGAGACCCAGGCCACCCCTGGGCCTTTGAAGAAGTTGTTTGCATTAGGCTGAAGGCCCATCCGAAAGAGAGAGGCCTGCCCCCAGAGTCCGGATGGCAGGCGTGGCTGTGTTCCGGGAGAAGCCCGGCCTCAAGTACGACCTGAAAGAGCCGGTTCACAGGTGCAGCAAGATCTCGGAACTGGAGCTGTCTCCACCGGGCAGCACCAGAGAGAAGGCAGGCAGCCTTCACCACTTCACAGCTGGCTTGGCTTCAAACCTGGAAGATTCCAGAGTGATGGCCAAGCTCCCAGTGGAGGCTGTGGGCTCCGAGCTGCAGATGCAGAGAGATGGGAGTGGCACCCAGCATAAATGGCCAGGTCCAGAGGATGCAGGTGACCACATGGGACCGAGATGCCCCTGGCAACTCCTGGAAAGATCCAGGTGTTGGGAGACTGCAGGGAGCAGCGGTCTATGTGAGCAGGGTGGGGCTAAAAGCTGGCAGAGGTGTCATCACTGTCAACACGGCTCAGTTATACCTGTGGGGGAGAGGTGTGGAGAAACTGTGCACCTTGAGGTTTTAAAGCCACAGTGATTCACACCAGAAGGTTCACAAAATATAGAAAATTGGGGAAGTTTAGAACTTGGCAGATCCTTAGTGTCTTGTCTGGGATTCCCCAAAAGCAGAGCCCGAGACGAGGATCTGTGTGAGAGGGAGTCATTAGGGAGTGTTCCCAAGACTCAAAAGAGGGAGAGGAGCGGGGAGGGGAGACTGGCAAGGGAAGGAGGCAGAGCCAGGCACAGTATTGAGTTGCGACTCGTGGAGGGTGCTCTTAGCTCAGTCCTGCCAGGAGCTCCGGAGGCAGGGTCGGGCTGCTCACACCTCCAGAGACCCCACCAGGGATTCGGGAGCTAAAGTATTCATGCCTGTGTGCAGTCAGGGATTGAACACTCCAAGGAAAGGTTTGGTCCTTGCACGGTGACTTGGAAGCAACCTTTAAGCCCTGGGAGGTCCTGCTGGTCAGAGAGCCGTTGTTTCCCTGGCCTCGGGCCACACCCGACAGTCTACGCTAAGAATGGGCTTTACGGTGAGGCCTTCGGCCACACGTATCAGCTCGACCTCTGATGGCTGGAGACTAAGGTCAGCCACGTGGGCAATCAACCACGTCTAAGTGACTGGCCCCCACTAAAATGCCCAACCCTAAGGCTCAGGTGAGCCTCCCTTGTTAGCAAACACGCATGTCGCCACACATCATCACTGGGACAACAAGCACCGTCCACACAGCACTGCTGGGACAGGACGACCGGAAGGTCTACACCTGGAGCCCTCCTAGACTTTCCCCACTGCTGGTAACCACATCCTTGCACTGTACTGAAACACAACTATGAATATAATGGCTTTTCTGAGTCCTGTGCATCCTTCTAGTGACTGACTGATCCTAAGAGTGGTCTCGGGGACCTGTCCATCACTGGGTGAGGGATGTCCCAGCTCCCCATGCAAGCAGGACTAGCAAAGAAGACACAGGTGCTGGCACTGGGAGTGAACCCCCCCCCCCCCGGGGAACAGCATGCTCAGAATGGTGACGTATCCGAGGGATGAACAGAGCAGTGGCGAGGCTGCCACTCGCTGTCGGGGCTGGGTGTCCCACAGGTGCCTCTGCTCCAAAGCCCCTGTTCTCAACAGGGGCTTGACATCAAGAATCACTTTGGCCAACTACTATGAAGAAATTGGTAAGCCCAGGGGCATCTGTCATAACTGGTAAGAATCATCAGACACTGCTACGTCATCAGTGACCGGAGCCCTCCCCCTGGTGGTAGAGGCAGCACGAGCTGCTTGTGACCTGCACGTCAGATTCTGATTAGCTGGCCTCAGAGCGGTGCTTCTCAGATGGCCATGAGCCTCAGAAGCCCTGGGAGGACCGGGTAGCACACTTCGCCGTGCTGAGTCCACCTGAGTTTCTGGTTCACAGCCCTGGGGTGGGGCCTGAGCACCGCGTTCCTCCTGGCTCCTGGGTAACACTGCACTTGCTGCTGCTGCAGGCCCAGCCCCTGCTTGGAGAACCACTACTTGAGAGGTCCAGACGTGGACAAACTTGCTGGGGGCTGATTCTTCCTCCTGGTGAGGAAGATGGGGAGCAGGGAGAGCAGCGAAAGCTAATGGCTCGTGTCTACCCACTGTTTCCACAGAAGCCAATCCTTACGCGGAACAAAGCGGAAGAGCTACTAAGAAGTTAGGGACTGGGTCCTGCTCAGTTTGGAGACAAGGACTTGGGTGCAAGGAGCTTATTTGGGAGGTGGCCAGGAGGCACAAATGAGGGAGAAGGGAAGTGAGACAGGCAGGGAAGGAAGAGGATAACAAGGTGTTAATGAGCAGGTGACCACCGTGGGCATCCGGGCCTAATCCTGCCAAGGACTGCTTGAGAAACCATGGTGGCCACACCTGGGAATTGTCCCACCAGAGAGAGCTGGAGGTGAGGGCATTTTGTCATCTACTCCTACCCCACCCCACCTCATACCCCCACCCAACCCCTTGACAATGACCCAAGCTGGGGTGGGGGAGCCCCCAGCAGAGATGAGAGGTGCAGGGGCTCACGAGGGGCAGCTGTGCATTTGCTGGGAACTGTCCCTCCTGGTTGAGGGTGAACTCAGGCGGGCAGATGGGACGCCGGCTGGGGCACCAACAATTTGTTACAAGTTTGATCGACAATCAAGTGACAGGAATCATGCACTTGTTTTGCAGTGAGACGTTTATAACACTTGAAGCATTGACAGGCGAGTAGCCACTGCCATCCAGACACTGGCTGCCAGGATTCCAGCACAGAGAAACCGTCGGCTAAAAGGCAGGGAGACGCTGCCTTCCCCACGTAAACACGACCCAGTCCAGGAGAAGGAGTGTCCGTGAGACTCTGCTCCATTCCAAGTAGATTAATTCACAAACTCTGGCACTGATGCCCCCTGGTCCAATATTTATCTCCAAAAATGACAAAGAATATCACCACCTTTGAAACTTCTCTAATTTTGATTTTGTCATGGGTCCAGACTATTTCAAAACATTGATTTATTCATCCATTCAACAATTTTTATTCAGTGTCTGCTATGTGCTAGGCACAGGAGCAAATGTTGGGAATATGGAGCATATGTTCCATATGTAGAGAGGGCAGATGATAAATAACTATACAAACAAGAAAACAAAATCATTACAGATTGTGATACATGGTGTGAAAGAAATAGGGCAATGAGAAAGTTGAGTAACTTGCAGTGGGGGTGGGATGAGTCAAGGCCTCTGAGGAGGTAATATTTAGCTGGAATTGGAGGGATGAGAAGGTGCCAGCCACTGAGAGAGCCAGGGCAACAACACTTCATGCTGAGGGGAAGCAAGTGCAAAGGCCCTGGGGTGAGAAAGAAGCAGGTGTCTGTGAACATAGAGGATTCAGGGAGTCTGAACCCTAGTGAGAGAGGGGAGGGATATGAAACAAATTTGGAAGGGTAGGCAGAATCTCCATGAAAACAGAAACCACATTGGGCATTTCAAGCAGAGAGGATTTAATATGGGGGATTTCTTACACAAGGGATGGGAGAGCTGGTGAGCCCACCAAGAAATGTTACCGCACAAAGGGCACGATCTGCTAGCCTCAAGACAAAAGCCAATTGTCAGGAGGCAAGATGGTGGAAAAAAGAAAGTGTTTATTACGGTTTGCTAGCAAAAGGGAAGATGGCTGACTCATGTCCCAAATAACCATCTTAGGGGGGCACAGAATCTTACAGCAATTATATAGGCTGGTGGGTTAGGAATGTTGACCCTCGGGTGTTACAGACTGGGAGTCACCACACCAGATCTTTCAGTTGTCATTGGTGACTACATTGATGGTTATCAGCATAGACTCTCTGTTCGAGGGCCATCACATTCCTAAGGAACTCAAAAGAACAGAGACATCATCTTATCACAGCTGGGAGGTGCATGCACAAGCAGGGGTCGTAAAATCTACAGAGCAGTTAGATCTCCTAGAGGGTGCAAATCCAGCTGGGTTAGGTAGTCAGAGGTCATCCAAAGTTACAACAGGTTTCTTTTCTACAGTACGGCTTCCCTTATGTCAACCTTGTGTTGAGCCGGTATCAGAAACAGTGACAAATCCAGGTATGAGCAACGCTGGGAAGATGATACCACCCTCACCCGAGGGACAGAGGGAGAACATGGGGTTATCAGAGCCCAGGTTCTCTGCCCAAGCCAAGCCTGGCACGGCAGGCAGCCCAGAGAGAGGGACTGCCTTTCCCAGGAGCTAGAGTCATGGTGAGACGGTCTCTGCTGTAGGTGCCACAGGAAACAGGAAGAGAGAGGGGGACATGCCCTGGCCTCTGTCCTCCTCCTGCCACCCAGTCTTCTGCTGGCGCCTCCCATTGGCTGAGCCGACTGGGAAGGCAAGGGAACCTGGGAAATGTAGTTCCCCGCAGTGCAGAGGAGAGGTGGGAGGGGAGGGGCAGCACACGCATCAGGTACACGTCATTGCTGCTAGACTCCATACATGCAGCCCTCGATGCATGGCCACATTAGGTGCTTCATAAATGTTTGTTGGATTGTCGACTTTTCACAAAATTAGAAAAATCTGAGCAAATGATGTTAAGGACATTAGTTCTTCCACCTGAAATCAATATAATTTTCTACATCCTCAGCCAGCCTACCGTGTCGTTTAGTCTGTTTACCTAATTAATCAGAAGTGTGTTTATATCACCGACATGGAGAGCTATAAGCCTCTCCCCACACTCTCTTAGCCACTCGTACGTAGATGGTGTTCACAGTTAGTCTTCTGTGGCTGTAAGTTGGAAGGAGTGCCCCATGGTCTCCTAGAACCAGCTCCTTAAGTCAGGACTAACTTCGTGCACAACGGAATCCATCCACACTGCGATGATAAACTGATCCGTTTCATTGCTAGCTGGTGATCGCGGGTTTGGGTCAGTTAGTAAGACATGTGTTTATGTTCTCTCTTCCACTCTCCCCGGGCTCCTCCCTCCCTCCCTCTGGTGGCCTGTGTGCGGTAGCCGGCTCGGACAGGCTATAGCTTCATTTTCCTACTGTGATCCCCTTTGTGATTTCAGAAAGGTTAATTCATTACTTGGTAGAAAATGTGAAATTCAACAAAAATATTGCTTTTCTTACTAAGCAAACTAAGTTGGGTCTAGCTGGGAATGTGATGTAACAATTTTCACGGTGGTCTGCTGTCAGACCTCCAGATTTCCATAGCCCTAACAATGTGGCCACAGAGAACAAGGAGCTAGAATTTCCTCCACGGTGATGTCACAGCTCCCAAATCCTGCTGTGTGGTCATCAAGCATGCCAGGCCCCTGGCTGCCGGCCTCTGAAGCTTCAGTAGAGACACGTGAGCCATCAGCTTCAGAGGAACGAGGTGAGAGGAGTGAGCCTGAATGCCCTTTAACGTGCAGAGCCACGTGCAGACCGGGCGTCACTCCTGTCAGTGCACAGGCTGCCGTGAGGGTACTGCCCCGGAGCAGCCCTCCGCCTGTAAGGGTGGAAGCTGGAGGACGAATACCTGGCTTCCTGAGCCCTCGCACCCCTCCCCAGAGATGAAGCCTCAACTGCTCCCAGTAATAACTGCTCACTAACTCACCCTTCGTTGCCCCACCCCACATCTGCTCTCTCTTCCCCGCTCCCCTACAGGTGTGTCCTGGGATCACCTCCCAGATAAACTTCTGCCTCTGAATCCTTGTCTCAGATCTGCCTGTGGGGAGACCAGACAGAGAAAAGGAGGTAAGCAGATGAGCTTCCCTGCAGATGTGCTCGTGAGCTGAGATTTGAAGGAAAACCACAGCATAAGAGAGTAAAGAGGATGGGAAGAGCGATCCAGGCAAAAGGTGTAACGTGTGCAAAGGCCCTGAGCACAGGCAGCCTCACTCAATCCTCCTGCCTACCCACACACCATTCCCATTGATGAGGAGGGCACCATTGGGTTTCTCAACAGCAGGTGATGCTGTTGAAGTCTGAAGCTAGATTGTTCCTGGTCGTGGGGGCCATCCTGTGCTCTATAGGATGTTAGCAGCATCCCTGGCCTCCACCCACAGGATGCCAGTAGCATCTTCGAATCATGACCACTAAAGACGTCTCCAGGCATTGTCAAATGTCCCCTTGGGGACAAAATTGCCTCTGGTTGAACTGGGATACAGAGGCTCTGAAAGAACAAGTACCTGTCTGAGAGGGGAGAGTTGGCCACTGCAAACGTCCTCCTTCCATAGTACATTCACGGACACGTCCATGGCCATGTAGCCCCAAGGCCAGCTTCTGCCAGTTTACCTATCCCTTGACCTGGTGAG
Organism: Tapirus indicus; assembly: GCA_031878705.1. Lineage (NCBI taxonomy): Eukaryota > Metazoa > Chordata > Mammalia > Perissodactyla > Tapiridae > Tapirus > Tapirus indicus. Next base: position 88,287,339 of record CM062929.1, on the reverse strand, counting down.
ATGGTGGTCAGCGAGACTAGACACAGACTAGGAGAGTTCTGGTTTAGTTGCTTTTCAGAGAACTAACGGTTGGAAATTCTTGCCTTTGACCACTAGATGGACCCATTGCAAAGCCGGACCCAGGAGAAGAGGGGCCACCAGGAAGGCTCTGATTTATCCCAGTTAATCCAGATGGAGAGTTTATGCTGGAGTCCTTTTCTGGTTGAATTCCTCCAGGCCTCCTCTGTCCCAGGACCCCAGAGCGCTCCATTTCTCCCCAGTGAATCCATAGGTGGAGCTGTGCGGAGCAGGAGTGGAGGGTGTGGACCGGGAACTTCCCTGAGTTCATCCTGGACAAGTGTGAGTTCCAGAACCTCCAGGTTGCTTCAGGTCACTGTCCCTATCTGTAAAACGGGAGTGAATGAAGTTCCCATCTCACAGGGCGGCTGTGAGCATTCAGTGGGATTCAACATGTAAAGTGTGAGCCCAGGCCCAGCGCACAGCAAACACAAAAAATAACAGCGGTCTCTGTGGCTGGGCCCTGAGGCCCAGACCTGCTCTGGCACAAATTGAGGGTGTCACCTTGGGAGAGTCACCTTTCCTCCCTGGACTCAACTTCCTCTTCTGATGGACGGGGATGACGGTGTCCTCTCCGAGGTCCCCTCCAACTTGGGTATCCTCTTATCTGGTGAACGCTCATATGAGCCGGGTCAGGTTCTAAGCACGTTACTCTTAACTTCTCATCTCATCTTCATAAAAACCCTATGAGATATGCATTTTTCTTGTCCTCATCTTACATAGAAGGAAACCAAGGCACAGAGGGGGAGGGTCTGAATTGCCCGGGTCCCCTCAGCTAGTAACTGGAGCAGGAGGCACTGGAACCTGGCCGTGCAGTCCCGAAGCCCACATAGTTGACCACCCATAACCTCCAGGAAAAAGGAGTCACCTGGTTGCTCTCAGTCCTCTTGCCGAGTTGAAGTTAACAGGAAGCGCTCACAGAGCTTTCCACTGAGTCCGAGCCTGGGAGCCAGGGGGGATCGGCGTGCCCCCGCGCTGCTACTGTCCGGGGCCCTCCCAGGCTCTCCTGGAGAGCGCTTATTTTCCTTTTACTCCTGGAGGGCAGGGGCCGGCAAACTTGATGTAAAGGGCTGGAGAGCGAATCGTTTAGTCTTTGCGGGGCCGTAGGTCCCTGTAGCAACTGCTCAGCTCTGTGATTGCCGCACAGCAGTAGCCACAGACAAAATGAAGACAAGTGGGCGTGACTGTGTACCAACAAAACTTTATTTACAAAAACAGGCAGTGGGCCGAATTTGGCCCGAGGGCTACAGTTTGCCAACCCCCGATCTAATGCACGACTTTATCCAGAACTTCTACTTGAGGTTTTGATCTGACCCATCATGAAATTCCTCAATTTGTATTTTCCTGAAAAAAGACTGCATCCCTGGCTTCATCAGGCCAAACGCATGACCCACTAAATGTGGTGGCTCCAACGTGGGCTCTCTGCATGGCCAATGACAAAAGGTGTTTGGTTTTTCTACTAAGTGGAGTAAGTCAGAACAAGTCTGAGGCTGAGGGGCCATCTGGGAAGCCAGGCTGGGAAGCACACTGGGACGTTGCTGGCCTCTGACTGCTGGGTCCAACCCAGACAGATTGTAGGTGGCCCAATCAGGGGACAGCACCTCTCTGCCCAACTCTGGAAGCCTGAAAGACGTGAATACACTTCCTTACTTCTCAGATGCCCGACCTGCAGGAGCTCCTGCTGTGTGTGCTGGTGCACGTCTGAGATGGCAGCTGCTGGATGCAAACCTGTTCAACCCTGTGCAAAGACCAGAAGGTCTGCCCGTGCTCCTCCTTTGCTGCTTCTCATATCCCCACGTAGGCTCCTGTCTATTACCATGGGGAAAGGAATCCTGGTCTTGTCCTATTCTGTGACACGTTGTGCTAATTGCCCAAATCCAGCTATGTCCCCAAAGTTAGGACCCTGCAGTGGGTAACCAGAGATGAGTTCTGGGTTGTAATTCTACAACAGTGGTCACCAAACCTGAAAAAAGTAGCAAGTTTTGTAAAGAAAAATTTTTCATGGAATTATTGTTAATTTATGTCATGTATACCTGTACAAAAATAAAACAGAATAAACACCTAATAAATATAGCTTCTAAACAACAAATGACAGCCAAACAAATTTATTACAAACAAAACTTTAAAACCAATGAATTCAAATTACCAGCATAAATTTACCATAATAGAAGGTGTTTTGTGTGAAACTAAATTGTCCATGTTGAATTTAATAGTAGAAAGATGTATTTGTCTGCTTTTCTGTCTCACTTGCTAAGAATGATGGACCCACTTTGGTTACATTATCATAATTATTTTCAATATTTTTCCTTTTAGTAATCAACTCATTTTAACTACTGTCCCGTTACTTTGATGGATCAATCAATTCTAATACACACCACAGAATACACTACTCCAGAAGCAAAAAATACCACGTAATGACAAATGTTCTCCTTCATATTCTGTATGTTACTTACTCTCTGGGATCTGTTGCATGTTGACACGGAGGAGGAAGCAACTTGAGAAAGCTATTGGCTCAACCACACGAATATGCCTCAGGCTGCTGCCAGCTCTTTTGGGATTGATAAAGCTGTGTGATTAAGTTCTGGCCATTTCTGTCTCACTGACTCGTTATCAGACGTCTCCAGGTAGCCCGGCCCCCAGCCACCTTTGCTGGCAGAGACACACAGGCCGGCCGAGCCCTGCGGCGGTGGACCAATGGTAGCTTCCGTGTTCCCTGTTGTCAGGAAAGTGGAAACGAAACATTTTCAATTCTCGTTTGAACTTGAAGCCCCCAAGAATGCACCACAGACCTCAATTTGTTCTATAAATATGTAGGAAGGTGGCTTTTCCATGCAACAGGTTTTCTTAATTAAACAATAATTGTTTTTCCTTAGACACTTATGTTTCCACTTCCAAAACCTCTACTTCATGTTCAGAGTTTAAGAAATGAGGACTAGTTCACATCCTGACTTTCTATCAACCTTCTTTTATGCTAATTTATTTGTTTTTATTTTTATTTCTTTGGTGATGATGACTGGCCCTGAGCTGACATCTATGCCAATCTTCCTCTATTTTGTATGTGGGACGCCTCCACAGCACAGCTTGGTGAGTGGTATGTAGGTCTGTGCCCGTGATCTGAACCCACGAACCCCAGGCCACCGAAGCAGAGCACGTGAACTTAACCACTACGCCACTGGGCCAGCCCCTGTTGATTTCTTTCTTAAGTGTGATTTTATAACATCTAGAGAGCAAGTCATTTTCTGAAGAAACAACTCTGGTTTTGCAATGCATAGAGGGAAACGGCATTCAATATACAGAAATTGGATTCATGGACTATTTCAGAAAACATATTTTCTCAAAGTCAGCTATGCCTGTACCTCATTTGTTTTTTCATCTTTGGGTCATGGAAGCAAGAAATTCTTTAAGTTAAACCATGTGGAATAATTATTTCTGTAGACCAAAAACAGCCCAATAGTGGCAAATGTATATGACTCAACCTAATACAAAACATTCAGATCAGCAGCTGTATCTGTGTGGCACACAGGCATTCGCATCTAGACAATTTTGCTGAAACAAGATTCCAAGTCTAAACCCAAAAAGTGACATTTCTCTTTAAGGAAAGAAACTGCAAATCCGGCAATACACTGGACACGGAGAGAGGCAGACTGACAGACAGTTGTTGGCGTGACAATAACTAGAGGGAGCCAGAGGTGCCTGCCCATCACCCCTTCCCCAGCGGCCGGTGTGTGATGCCAGCGTTAGTGATGCATGTTCTGGTTACCGTGTTCTTAGACGGTGTAGCACAGGTAAGTTGCAGCATGATTTTCTCGTTTTCTAGCTTTAAGTTTGAGCACCAGCTGGAGCCCTTGTGAGAGAAGGCGAAGGGGCATCTGGGTCAACTGATTAAAAAAATCTCATCTACTTTAGAATCTCCCTCAAGTGTGGGCTTCTGAGTGGGCTGATGGTCTGTTATGGAAGATGGTGGCACGCAGAGCTAGATGTTAAGGAGAAAGTGACCTGGCAGGAAAAGAATTAAAAGAATGTCATCCTTGTTTACTCTGGCTCGTTTTTTTAATACACCAGTCACCTTGACATTTCTAAAAGAATTTTTCAAGAGCATAAGTTCAAAAAGTATGCAACTTGTCCAAATAAAATGTTCAGGATCACAAGGTGGGCTCAATAAATTTTGGCTGTGCTAGTCCTCTCTTGAAGGTGTGACTTAGATCTCATTTAAAGAAAAGGCAGCAATACTCTTGATTGTGAGAAAGTATTTTCCATTTCAGGTGGCCAGAGTCCAGGAGCCACACTCTGCCAAACCTCAGCACTGTTGGCACTTCTGATGATTGATCAGGGACCTTAGATATGCACTTTCATGCTTAGCAGTTCCAGTCCTTACCTCTAACGTTGGGACAATGAAAATAATTGACATGTTCCAATCTCGCAAAAAGGACGTCTTCATTTGACGAATAGCGTCAGGTGTGAAAAGCAATTGAATCCCCCTGGACTGTGAGTATTGTGTTTGTATGTGTGTCTGTTGCCGGGGGTGGGGGGGGGGGGATTGGTTTACTATCCATTTGCCTGTTGTGAAATTCCGTTAGACCGAGCTCCATTATAACACCCAGTGGTGGTAGAGCACAGCACAGTTTAGAATGAAAACCAATATCCATGATGTTATTTAATCTAGTGTGCAGACGTGATACAACGCTGGATTAAGAAATGGCTCATGGGGAGGCCGGCCCCATGGCCTAGTGGTTAAGTTCGCCGTGCTCTGCTTCATCAGCCCGGGTTCGGTTCCCAGGTGTGGACCTACACCACTCGTTGGTGTCTATGCTGTGGTGGCGACCCACATACAAAACAGAGGAAGATTGGCACAGATGTTAGCTCAGGGACGATCTTCCTCAAGGAAAAATAAATAAATAAAAGAAATGGCTCATGGGGCAACCAAAATCTGAGAGAGATTTTTGAAGGAGAGGGAGGATTTTGACATAGATTGGCCTTGGGGATCAAACCTTAGATTCCAAATCCTGTGCTCAGGTCCAGACTGTCATTTAATAACTGGGTGACTTTAGGGGAGTTTGGGAACCATTAGGAGTCTCATTTCCTCATTTGCAATTCTGTGGAAACAGGAATTCCTCTCCAGTGAGACAGTGGTGAGGATGAGCGATGTTCATAACCCAGTAATTCTAGGGGCTAATATGTGGTAAGTACTTAAAAACACTTGTCCCTGCCTCTAGTACTGCTGTTTTGTTGCTATTATTAGCATCTCACCACTTGAGGTAGATTGCATTATTTGCCCTAAATCTTCACCCGCCTCGGCCCCCGCCATGTCCACACCCATGCCTGGGTGCGGTATCTGGGAAGTATTTCCCTGCTGCTTGACTTTGGGCTTGAGCACGCAACTTGGTTTGATCAATAACCTGAAGGAAGAAGGGACAGTTGCCTGGTTTAGAGCTCAGGACCAAGGAGGCTCGTGTGTTTCCACTTTGTCTCTCATGCTTCTGCCGCTGACATGAGAGGAGTCACCCTGGGTTGCTGCTGCCTCTTCAGCCTCGGCCCAGAATGAACACATGTGGGGCAGAGCCACCCTTGCCGACCCACACGCCTGCACCAAGAAGCAACACTTCCTCAGCCAAAGCAGCCTGGAGTAGAACCGCCTGCAAAGCCCAACCTGGATCAGCTGAACCCTGGACACGCGGAGGAGACACGTGCTCAACCACGAGGTGCGTACTGAGGCGCTGAGAGTAGGACTTTCCGTTATGCAGCAGTAGATAACTGATACATCATTCTTCCTGGTTGCATGAGCACAGGGTATTAAACGAGCAAAAGCCTGGTGGAGGGGTACCTAGGGTGGAAACTGGAAACAGAGGGACAAGAGGGTGTGTCAAAAGGAACTGGGGGAGAGACGGATGCTGAAGTCGGTGGAGCCCACCGAGGCCCGCTGACAAAGTGAAGAAAGCCAGGCTCTACCATTTTACAGAGGCAGCCACTGGAGGCTTTCAGGACGCTGCCAGGGAGGTGGGGCAGCAGCTCTTTCACATGCAGGCTACCCTGGGGGCAGGCTGGGCCACTGGGCACCACTGCTTCCCACACCCTTCTCCCATTGTCCACTGCTGGATGCTGCCCTGTTGGTGGTCTTCCCTCCTTTTGCCTTTCCAGGGTGGCCTTGATGATCTTTTTACCTGATTTTACCATTTATGAATACTACAGGGGACAGAGAGAGGCAGTGTCCTGGGTCCCCTCTCCTTCTGTGGTAAGTCCCTTGTTCAGAACATTGTCTAGGCCTGGAATGTGGTCTAAACTAGCGTAACAGAGACTCACTGCACCAGTGACCCACAGACGGCCCCCGTGCCGTCTGCAGCTCCAGCGGCCCGAGAGCCGTCCTCTGCAGAAGGGCCTCAGTGCTGTGAGGAGAAGCTCGAAGGTGCTGGTGGAGGCAGCACAGGAAAGCTGAAGAAATCCAAAGGGGGCTTGCCTTGCTAGGGCCCCAACAGACACAACCCTCCCTCCCGTTGACCTCCCCCCTCACCCTGCCTGTCTGCAGCAGGCCACTCTCGGGGGATGCACAGGCCTGGGAGTTTCAGTGACGTGAAGACGGGGGAAAACTGTGGGCAGTGTTGGGGCCCGGGAAGGCTGGACTTTCAGGACCAAAACTCCTGCTCTGCGGGGGCAGCCCCCAGCCCTCCCAGGCCACTCCTTTCTGAGAAACCAGCCAGGAAGGACGCTAGAGCTGGCTGAAGCGGGTGTCTCTAAACCCATAATCTGACTCGGTAAGTTTATCATCTGTCGGGACTCAAAAACGTTTCAGTGCCTACACAGTTTCTGGAGCCATGTTCAAATCAGAGCTCTACCACCAAGGAGCTGTGTGCAGGAGGGAGGGTTCCATCACGGCTGTGCGCCTTGGGCTCCTTGTTCCTAGGCAGGACTGCAAATGCCCCAGCCCAGGCCCACTGGAAGGAGGACACGTGTTAGTACCTGGAATGGACTTAGAGCCGTGTCCTTCACTCCGCAGACGACTCAGTCGACACCACAACAATCTTATTGTCGTGATTACTATTGGATGAGTTTGCTAGGGCTGCTGTAACAAAGTACCACAGACTAGGTGGCTAAAACAACAGAGATTCATTGTCTCACAGTTCTAGAGCCGCTAAGCCCAAGATCGAGGTGTTGGTGGATTTGGATCCTCCTCAGGGCCGTGAGGGAGAATCTGCTCCAGGCCACCCCCTGGCTTCTGGTGGTTGCCGGCGGTCTTTGGGGCACCTTGGCTTGTAGATGCATCACTCAGATCTCTGCCTTCATCTGCATGACCTTCTCCCTGTGTGCATGATTTGTTCAAATTTCCCCTGTTCATAAGGAGACCTGTCATATTGGATTAGGGGCCCACTCTGCTCCAGTAGGACCTCATCCTAACTAATTACGTCTGCAATGATCCTATCACTAAATAAGGTCACATTCTGAGGTGCTGGGAGTTATGACTTCAACATATGAATTTGGGAGGGGCATAATTCAACCCATAATAGTTATTATCATGATTATCGTTAATATATAATTATTATAAGATGAAAGGATATGTAAAATCCTATTCTTAGGTTTGTGAGGATTAAATGGGGTCACTGGCAAATTGTCTGACCCGTAGAAAGTGCTCAAGAAATGTTGTTTTACTTCTTCACACCAGCCTAAATGTGAAAGATATTTGCTCCTATTCCCATTGGCCCAACACCCACATTTATGTTTCCCATTTCATTCCAGCTTCAGGGATACATGCACATATGTCATCTGTGACATTTTGTCCTCACAAACTTCTGTTCTGCCCCCTTAATGTTATTTTGAAATCACATTTCCTTGTGTTAAGGTGTTCTTATTTAGTATTTATAATAGTTGGATCATATTCTAGAGTCAAAATTCTATAATTTACTTAACAGTTTCCATAACTGACTTCACATATTCAGGTTGTGTATGATCTTTTGTTCTATTATAAAACAGCACAACCATGAATATCTTTGACCCAGCCACCTCATTCCTAGAACTTTATCTGGTAGAAAATATTTCCTCATGATTTCATTTGTGTTTCTTGAGAACCAGAAGGTCAAACACTCTTCCCTGTAATCCCCCATGCTCCTGCCTCATGGGGGATTCATCCTTGCCTGCCCCCAAATCTGTAAGAAAACTGGCTCATCCTTTAGGGCAGATCCAAGTCCCCTGGCCTGGCACTTGTTTCAAATTTCCTTAAATCTTGCATAAAACCCTGCAGGACAGGCTGGACCAAGCAGTCCCTGTGCAAGTGGTCACCGAGCAGAACGGCCAGCCGTCTTCCTAATGAATTCTCTCCCACGATTCACAAATAGACAACGTGAGATGGGGAAGTGGAAGATTCGTGACTCTGCCAGCTGTCTGAAGAGTTGAAAGGAGAGAGAGACCCTTTAACTACTTAATATGTTTAACAATAAGCTTCAATTTTAATTTGTTTTGTTTTTTCATTTCTTATGTAACATTGTTAAGAGTTATCAAATAAGGTAACATGTAAAACTGTCCTCGAGGCATCAACTGGCCCACGGCCTCTGTGCACTGTCCCCCTGAGAAAGCCAGGGGTGGTGTCGCTTCCTTATCTGCGAGCACACGGCCTCATCCACTCTGTCCTGTCGGTGTCATCACTGTCAGGCATGGGCAAGCTCTCGGGAGTTTATTTAGTGGGATTGCCCCTCCTCTACTTCCTCCTCCAAGGGGAAATGCCCTGAAAGGCACCAGCTGAATTAGGGGCAGAAGACCTGGCCCGTTTATTCCTTACACAGAGTTTACAAAGGTAACCAGCCTGCAGGAAATGTGATCTCTAAGTGCATTGCAAAGGAGACAGAGAGAGAGAGACAGAATTTGTAGATTAAAGGAGACTTTGAAAACGTGTTAACCCACTGCAACATGTGGACATAATTTATTTCCTAGTTCAAAGAAACTGCAAAAAAAAAAAAAAATGACACAACGAGGCAATTGGAAATTTGAACACTAACTGGATATTTGAGGACATTGGTCAATTATTGTTCATTATTTTTCCGTATGGTAATAGTATTTAGGTTATACCTTTTTCCAAGAGGACTTCTTATCTTTTAGCAGCACACAGTGAACTATGTCCAGGATGGATGATCGAGTACAGGAAAGACGAGTTGGCTGTGAGTTGGTACTTATTAAAGCAATGGCCAGGATTTTTCACTGGGGGACCCCACCCTGCAAATGTCAAGATGAGGAGAACTTTTCTCAAGGCAGCATTCAGCCAGTTACTCAAGGGAAGAGTTCTCCAGCCTCTTGTCAACAGTGGGTGAGGAGCGGGACCAGCCTGTTCTCTGGGTGACGCAGAATTGAGAGAGGGGCTGGTGTCCAGCCTGGTACCCTGCAGAATGCTAGTTTCACTCAGTCTCATGTTGTAAAGCCTGCCACCCGCCCCACTTCTGCGTGCCCATGTATCTAATCAGAGATTTTCTGGCTTTAGTTTCTCCAGGGACTGTATGTCTGTCCGTGCAGAAGGGTGCCCCTGACTGTATGGCGGGGCGTAGCCTAATGGTCCCCACACCACCCCTCCTTCCAGCATCCTCTACCCACAGTTCTGTGCCTCTCTCGATTCTCTGAAGCCTAAGGACTGTCGCTCTATGCCCTTTCCTGCAGATGCTCAGGCTGCATCCCTGCAGCTCTGCACTGCTAGGTACCACTCTTCAATAACTTGTGATGTCTCCTCTCACTGGCCCACCTTCCATGTTCTAATTCCTAACTCCATTCTGGGTCCTGTGTGCCCAAAAGGAACAAGTATCTTGGCTCAGTTCTTGGCAGGACAGTGGGGGAGCCTGTGGTAGCCCCCATGGTGGCCTGGCTCCAACACACATTTTTATCTACTGAGTGGTCAACAAGTAGGCACCTGCTCGGTCCACAGCACCGTGTAGACATTTTAGTGGATGTAGAAGACGTGGCCCCTGTTATCAATGGGTTTTGTTCTGGTTAGACAGTGTAAATATATCAAATGATGGAGGACACTTAGAGGTTCCACCGTGAGGGCTGCTCCCCAAGGACAAGATGGAAAGATCAGTGTGGATGGCAGTCAACTCCACACTGTGGTAAAGAGTATTCATATGAAGTTCAGGCAAAACTAACCCATAGTGATAGAAAATGGGTCAGAGATTGCCTTTGTGGGGTCGGGAAAGAAGTGGACTGGAGAGGAACACGAGGGGGCAGTCTGGAGTGATGGAGATGTTCTCCATCTTGATTGGGGGTGACAATTACATCATCTGTCAAGCCTCACCCGACTAGAGGGGATCACACTTTTCTGAGAATACCTTTTTATATAGTTTTGATTTTTGAGATCATGTTGATGTTTTATATATCGAATAAACAAAGCTAAATGAAAAGGGTGGAAGAAATCAGCTGGCTAACAGCGGTCAGGAGAAATCCACTTACTTTCTATTGCATACACACCAAGTTGAGGAGGGACGGCAATTGGATGTCTAAACCAGACGTTATTGTCCCAGTCTAATGATGGGTTAACAGGGAAGTCCTAAAATAGGATGCAACCTGCTGTTGTACATGTTGATTTTTCTAGGAAGAGTGTCTGCTGCTCCCGTCAGATCCTCAGAAGAGTCTGTGACCCAGTTTAGAAACCACTCTTCTAAAGAAAATTGTCCCATGAGCTTGATGCTGGAGTTTGCAGAAAGTATAAGGCCCAGTGCATGTGACCTCGAGCACTTGCATTCTCCCTGAAAGCTTCCAGAAAGCCCAGAGGCTGGCATTTGCTTCTCTTGGTCTTCTGTTGCCCCCAGGATGAGAGAAAATGTTTCCACGCAGCCATCCACCCAGGGAGTCTGAGAGTGAGGCCAATGGCACCAGACCACCAACTCGAGTCCTTGTTCCTGTCGGATCCTCAAGCTTGGGTTTTAGCTGAACAAACGTGAATGTATTAGAACAAACAGCTCGTTCTGTATTTAGGAGATTAAAATTTGTACTTTTGATGCCTTGTCCAGTACAAAGCATCTCTTTGGTAATCGTTGTCAACATATCCCAGGCTGCCCAGAGCTCATACATTTCCTTATCAAGTTTCCTAATTTCCAAACTGGAAATTGCTCCCCATCCCCCCAGGGGACATTTTGCTGCCATTTTAAGGGGGTCTAGTCAGAGGAGCCCAAGCAGGGACTCTGGCCTTCAGGTCCAGCTCAGCACTAAACTTGCTAAATAATCTGACACCTATCCCTTAAATATTAGCTTCAGAAGAGGAAAAAACATGTCTTCAGAGCAGGAGGAATGTGCTGGATTGGTTCTTCAGCTGCTCTCAAACTTGAGGGGAAGATGAATTTGATGGGCATTGGTACACTGACACAACCCTAGAGGTGGTTATCTGACAGCATTCTAAGAGCTCTCCAGTGAGCACCTACTCTGTGCTCAGCACCATGACAGGCCATGGGCGTGCAGTGTGGACGACACAGACATGCCTGCCCCCAGGGAACTCTTGTAAACACTTCCATCATATTAAAACACTCATTTGTTTTCTGGCTCCCAGACTCCCAGACTCCCAGACTCTGCTGTGGGTTCTCTAAGTGGTGTCCTATGGGCCACGTGACAGTGTGCCTGGGAGGGTTCGGAAATGCCTCCTGCAACATCACCTTCCCTTGGGAAAATGCAGAAGCACGTTATAGTACAGGCTTTGCAAAGTCCTGCCATAGAGAAACCTCTTTAATCACTACACAGTGAAAGTTAGTTACACAGTAAAGTTGGTTGATCACAAAACCATTTTTTAAACACTTTGTAATATCAAGTGGCATGCGGTTTGGGAAATGCTGGTCTTCCACATCATTTGAATGTCACTGTCCTGATGTTGAGAGCCCACTGAGATGGCTGCTTTCCTCTCTTCCATCTTCCTGCTTTGCTCCTCTCGCTCCTGGACACCGTCCTGCACCCTAATGGCACTGAAGTTGCTCCTTCTCCAGCTCGAGGCTCCCTGTTCTCCAGGCCACTCCTGTCGCTCTGCCTCTGCCTGGCTGCCTTGCACTCCACCCCTTCTCTCTGGTGAAATCCCACACCCTTCAAAGCAGAGTTCCTATTCCTCACCACCCTGCCCTGACTCCCGACGCTTTCCACGAGCCCATAGCAAGTGTGGTAGATGGTTTGCAAAAATGGGCCCATAATTCCTCCCAGCCTGGTGTCCACACCCCATTGCAACCTGCTCTCCTCCCATCAAGAGGTGGGGTCTATTTGCTGTGTCTTGCATTTGGACTTTACAACATGCTCGGCCAAAAGACGTTAGAAAATGTGGCACAAGCAGAGACTTGAAAAGTGCTTATGCAATGTGGACTCTTCTTTTTAATTGTGGTAAAATACATGCAACACAAAATTTACCATCTCAACCACTTTATTTATTTATTTTTTTGGTGTGGAAGATTGTCCCTGAGCTAATGTCTGTACCCATCTTCCTCTATTTTTCATATGTGGGATGCTGCCACAGCATGGCTTGATGAGTGGTGTGCAGGTCCATGCCTGGGATCCAAACCCATGAACCCTGGGCTGTCAAAGTGAAGTGCATGAACTTAACAACTCCGCCACCCGGCCGGCCCCTGAACCACTTCTAAGTGTACTGTTCAGTCATGTTAAGTACATTCACATTGTTATGCATCAATATCCAGAACTTTTTCATTTTGCAAAACCGAAACTTTGCACCCGTTAAAGAACAATTCCTGTTTTCCCCTGCCTAGCCCCTGGCCATCACCATTGTACATTTTGTTTCTATGAGTTTAACTCATACAGTATTTGTCTTTTTGTGACTGGCTTATTTCACTTCCCGTAATGTTTTCCAGGGTCACCTATATTGTAGCATGTATCAGAATATCATTCCTTTTTAATGTTGAATAATATTCCATTGTATATACCCCATTTTGTTTATCCGTTCACCTGTTGATGGATACTTGGGTTGCTTCCACCTTTTGGCTATCGTGAATAACGCTGCTAGTAACACGGGGGTACAAATAACTCTTGGCGATCCTGCTTTCAATTATTTTGGATATATACACAGAAGTAGCATTGCAGGATTATGTGGTAATTTGATTTTTAATTTTTAGAAGATCTACCATACTGTTTTCCAAAGCAGCCGCACCATTTTGTATTCCCACCAGCATTGTACATGGGTTCCAGTTTCTCTACATCCTTGCCAACACTTGTTATTTTTTGTGTTTTTTTGATAGTAGCCACCCTAATGGATGTGAGATGATATCTCATTGTAGTTTTAATTTGTATTTCACTAATGACTAGTGATGTTAAGCATCTTTTCATATACTTGTTGGCCATTTGTATATCTTCTTTGGAAAAATGTCTAAATCTTTTGCCCAGTTTTTAATTGGGTTGTTTGTGTTTTGGTGGTCGAGTTGTAGGAGTGCTTTATATATTCTGGATATTAATTCCTTATCAGATATATGATTTGCAAGTATTTTCTCCTATGCTGTAGGTCACCTTTTCACTCTGTTGATTGTGTCCTTTTACGCAGCTTGGCCTCCTTTGATGCTCTGAATACTTCTGCCACCAAGAGAATGAGAAAAGTTGGCCTACGGGAGAATGAGGGATACATGGCTGTTGTCCAGGTGACTTTAAGCCATACATGTGAGTGAGGCCGTCCTAGACAACCCAGCTCCAGCTGAACTGATCCAGTCCAGAACTGCCTGGGAACTGAGAGAACCTGGTGAATAAGTGACGTTTGTTGCTTTAAGCCTCTACATTTAGGTTGGTTTCATATGCAGCAAAAACTGTCTGATACAGCACCAAGGTAACACTTTTGTGTGTTTCACCCTGACTGTAGCATCCCTGAGCCGGGAATCACATTGACTGACATCTTCTGAAACTCCCTCAGGACTTAACATACTGTCTCACTTGTTTAAGATGCTGGGGACGTGTTTGTTGATTGACAATTTTGTCTAGAGTTTCCACTGGGCTTCAAGGATCAGTTAGTAATTTAATTCCTTTAGAGGCCAATCTAGATCCCCAAGCATCAGCTAAAAACAAACCTGTCACGTCAAATCCTTCTTGGGAAAAAGCCAACAGATCATAAGCTTTGACATCAACTGTATGGCCGAAGGAAGAGCACTTTGCTAGGGCTGTACAGATGCAAGGCATTGATAGAACCCCTTAGACTCACATCCTCCTCCCTCCCAACCCTCCCTCAATGCCTGCAGAGAACTGGAAGCTCAGAGGAATGGGTCGTTCAAACGAGTTGAGGTGGAGAAGGTTAGAAATAGCATCATACAAGCTACAGATAGGGACATCTCAGCTGTTGAAATGGGAAAGTAAAATTTCTCTCTCTTTTTTCTTTTTGATAGCCAAAGAGAATTTGCATAGAAGTAAATGACAATTCCCGTCATTTTAAAATGCCATCACCAAAACATGCAGTTTCGTCTCAAGACTGAAAATGAGAAATTGGGCCATATGATCAGCAAGATCCTATAAATATAAAATCCTATATATAGTTCTGATATCCTGAGATACTGCCCACCAGTTTACAACAAAAGGCAGGGGTCTCTATAGGGTAATATTAAACAAAGGACATGTTGAACATTCTAAATTAGTTCCTGGAAGAGGAGGATATGATTTCTCCAGTGGCTGTGCCTTCAGGCTCCTCGCAGTGTGTTAGTTAAGACAAGTACCAGATGCTGGGACATTGGCACAATGCAATCGAAGGTTATCTCTCACTCATGTGAAGTCCAAACTGAGCCATCATGACAGGTGGTGGAAGGGAGGTCAGATTGGGTATCAAAGTGCTCTGCTCCACACAGTGGCTCAGCCATCCTCAACATATAACTTCCAAGGCCACCCTGGCTGTCAACATCCAACCAACAGACAGAGGAAAAGAAAAAGGATTATGCACGAGAGAGTTTTATGGAGAAGGCCTGAAAAGTGGTGCCCATCCCCTCTCCTCACGTTTCATTGGTGGGACTGGGTCACATGATCAGATCTAACTGCAAGGGAGGTTGGGAAATGTAGTTTCACACAGATTGCCACCAATGAACCATTCTTCCTCCCCTAATAACAGCACATTAATAGCATCACACGGGCAGATCATTTTGCTTCCAGACTTGGGGATTCAGTGACATTCAGTCAACATGGAGTTTTGGTAGGAAATCGGACTGCATGCCAAACTCCCTTCTCATATAAAACCAATGCACAAACAGCTTTAAAAACACTAGTTAAAAATATATTATATTCCTGAAACAAGGTTAAGAACTAATGGTCACAAAAGAAAAATAAACCACCATTTCTCTCCACTGGGAGTTTATATTTGAATTGAATTGAATGGACTTGACATATTTGCTAAAAAATGGGAGACAAAGCAGCATCTATTTGTATGTTGTCCTGTGTCATATATGCATGCATGTTTATACATTTTTTAATATTCATTACCAGGATATGAGAGCGCAATATTGTTTGATACAAACCATTGAAAAATAGACAAGATGCTTGGATGCTAATTTGTACAATATGATGTATGAAAATGAAAAAATATCACAGGCTATAATTATTAGAAAAATCTGCAAGGAGAAAGTACAAGTTGGGCTTCAAAGAATGTCTAAGACGTGGCTATCTTGGAGTGGAGATCAGGGGTCAGGGGGCATGAGTGTAGATGAGGGGGACGTGGGCACAGGATGTGTGTGACTCTGGCAGCAGACAGATTCCTACTGGGAGTCTTAAAAAATGTGTAATGGGCAGAGCAGGACTTAAGTACAAAGGGCCTGCTGTGTGCAGCGCTGAGTTGGGCATCGGAAGCCGGCAGCAGGCAAACCCGCCCTAGTTCTGCTCGGGTGTGATGCACATGTGTGCAGCGTGGGAGGAACGGACATTGCGTGGGGCCAGACAGGGGGGACGGCCTTGGAGAAGTGACGTTTGGGGTGGACCTGCAGGCTAAAGAGGTGTTACTGAGGAAATCGATTTGATTCGCAGATCATAAGGGACCGCAGCAGGGCCGTGTGAATTGCTGTGGCCTGATGGAGAAGAGTTTTGTTTTGTTTTTAAGAAGTGTCTGTAGTGACAGGGAGAAGGAGTAGAGGCAGGAATGCTCGAGTGTAAATTGGTCACTAAGAAAATTAGGAAGAGTTAGGAAGTGCACCTTGAGTGTCACGAGGAGCAGTCACCGCTGGGAGGTGGTCACAAAAGCCCTTAGACAACCACCCCCCCCCCGCCGCCAAAACAAAGAGGCTTTTCTTGAAGAGACTCAGAGCCAGAGTACAGCCAACCTCCCTGAAAAATCAATGCAAGTCTTTCCTTCTGGAGGAGCAGGTCCCAGGTGTGAAGCTCTGAAAAGTCTCCAACCAGGTCTGGCTTTGAAATCGGGAAGCTGGGAGGGAATCTGCATGTCTATGCCGCGCAGAGCAGCATGGAAGCTGGACACCTCCTGGCGGGTGAATACACATCCCAGCCAGTGTCTCTCCCTTCAAAATGACTGTTTGCCCACCTGAGCCCGGCCAGGCCCACCCATTCCCACTGCTTTGCAGGAGGAATTGCGGACAGCTGTGCTCAAAGAGAGGCCAGGAAGCTCCTCGCGGTCTCCCCAGGGGGCTTTGCATCACAAGAGGCACATTATTTCCTTGACTAGGAAGGCTGTGTTTGTTGGAGACCCCAGGGAGCTGACGAGGTGATAATGCGAGGACCCACGGTGCCCCTGGGCTCTGCTGCAGAGCTGCCAGGGTGCTCTGAGAGTGGCTTGGCCGTGGGCAGTGCTGGCCAGTGCTGGCAAGGCGGACGCTCACAGAACCCGGTCTGGCCACATGGGAAGGAGCTGCTGTTGGCCAGGGGACTCGCTGATGTGTCATGCTGGTTCCTCCTAAACGGTACAAATTAGAGATCTGCCCTGAGCTCCAATGCCAGAGGCAGTTCGTAGGCCAGCAACTGTTTCCATGGGAAACAATGTCTTTCTTTCCCCAGGAGCCCCAAGTGCCATTTGTGGCAGCACAGCAGGAATGTGCGCTACTTGTGTGTCTCGGTGCAGGTGCTTGGCACAGGGCTCAATTGCTCTGTAATCAGAGGTGACAGGGGATGAGGACTTGGCCTTTTCAAGATCAGTCTAGAAATGGTCAACAACAGAGAAGAAACCAGGACACTTGCCCAGATTATGTAAAGCAAAACAAAGTCACAGACACCAAAGTCAGGCTGCATTTTATGCACTGAAACAGGAACTCCACTGAAGGCAGACGGGATGTGAGGGTGCTTGCCCCTCATAGAAGTGGGTGTTTCACGGGGAGTGCAGAGTCATGGTGCGGGGAGGAGTCGGGCAGCCCCCATGCAGAGCTGAGAGCCCAACGATCTCGGCCCCCTCCCCCTGCATGAACTGCTCAGTGGAGGAGCACGTCACTTGATCCCCAGCAAGCTAGGGGGACCTCAGATCACAACCCTGGGAGCTGCAAATGGACCTTGGTCACACTTTAAAAGGGGCCCTGCAGCCCAGATGTGCAGACGTCTGTGTCACGACACATTCTTCTCAGTCGGCATCTCAAACACACCCTGCACTTCTGGAAAGCAGGAACAGCATTCATTTCACTTTTAACATTGGCTCGTACATACCAGGAGCCAAATAATCATTTATTAAATAAAGAAATTGATGGTGTTCTTTTACCAAGAGCTAAATTTCAGCTCCCACAATAATAGGAAAAAGTACAAATATTAGCGTAGTCTGGGAGCAACCTTTTGCTGATTCTTTGGCAGTAGCTCCTGAGATTACAGTCTCCCTCACACCCTGATCCTAGGCAGGCGTGGGGCTCTTCACAGCGATGATGCTCCGGGTGATCGAGTGGGTTGGCTCTGACTCCCGTTAGAAAGTCAGGACTAGCTTTCAGGACCAGGACTAGCTGTCAGGACCAGGTACCCAGCACAGGCTGCATTTGCAGCAGGGACTCAACAAACGTCGGTCAGTGCATGTTAGTATAGAGCTTCTCTTAGTTTTAGGCAGGTTCCCTCCACCTGAATGCTCGGAAACAGCCCTTGGAGAGCCGTCACTGGGCAGACCACTAGCTTTGCTGGGCCTGACAACTTCTAACCAAAGGGATCCTAAAGTATGTTTGTGTCTAACTGCAATAATGCTTTGCCTTCAAGAATTCCAGTTCAAAACATCTTAGTCATTTTACCACGTCTTTCTGGCAAGTGTCAAAAAAAATGAGGTAAAATCATCTTTCTGGCAAATTTAGGAAAAATCTGATGTCACTGGATGTCGAGAGGCCTGAATTTATTTCTGATTATTCTGGGGTGTTAGGATGAAAAGGGGTACACGTGTGTCTGGAGCCCATTAAATTCTCCAGAGAAACAGTCCATGGAAACAGATGGTTAGAACTGACGAGAAAAGCAGAGAGAGAATTATCAGCTCCTCCCGACTTCCGCAGCCCCCTTTTCGGATGAAGTCCAGGGGGCCTGCCCAAAAGTACTCAATGACTTGTTGACTGAGGGTCAAGATGAGCAGCCACCTCTCCTGGTGCCTCCCTCCTTGTCCTTTCCAGTCCAGAGAGGACACAAGCGGGTGAATCTGGTCACCTGAACCACAGAGCTGACCTTCGGGTTCCGAGACCCCCATCTTGAGGAAAATAACCTGAAGATGCAGATGCTTTCTGGGTTCAGACTCGTGAGGCTGTCCGACTAAGGAAGAAGGGGGCCTCTGCAGGGCAGTGGCCTAAATGTAGAGAGGAAATAGGGAGCCGAGGGGCCCACCATTGCATTTAAGGAACCAGAATGCAAAGTTTTGAGCTGCCATCTTGAACACTGCTAAATCTACAAATTCCCGTCAAATTATCTGACAGCCATGTTTTCAACTGTTTGATTCTGCTGACACGTCACCCTGCGACTACTAAGTGCTTTGACCTTTCATTGTTTATCAGATATTTCAATATTTGAGACTCAATCATTCAGACCTCAAAAACTAGGTTGTAAAAATACAAGTCACGGTCATTAAGAATTTTGTGCGGCTTCCCAAAGGTGCCCACATGACTCCAAAGACTTCCGGTGGCCTTCATGGAATGTCCATCACACACAATAGTCACAGGAGCAGAAGTCTCCCAAATGGATTTTCTGGTCAGACTTGTGAGATTAAAATATGATAATGGAGGTTGTGCTTTGAAAAAAACCTGACAGAGCTACGTTTAAGGAAATATTTTAATATTTGTCAACTTACGTCATGTGTTCTTCACTTCCCCAAATGTCACATTTCTTAGTATATTTTGTTACATCCTGTGATTTATGTGGAAGTCACATTCACTTTGGAGCATGACCAGGTAAGAGCTGATGTTGCCACACTTCCTAACAGACCTGACTGTTCGCCGCTTCTCTCTAATTAGCGGCTCCTCTGGGACCCTCTTTGGAATCTTGATCTCCTCCCTGAAAGTTAAAGATTTTTCACAGGAACCTCCAGAGAGAAAGGCAGTGAGAGAGAAACCCTCACTAGTAGTTTCAACATTATTGAGAATGAAGAACTTTTTTAAGATCAAAACACTTAATAGTTGTATTTTTAGCAACCATTGAAAAAGGAAAAATATTATCATGAATTCTGTAACATTTTAAAATAAATTTGACCTTTACTAATCTACTTGAACAAAATGTCTACTTCAACTTGAAAAACAGTGCATAAAATATTTCATCAATTTTAAACATGCTTTTTGTTTTATACTTTAATATCTATAATATTGGCATGTTTTTAATAATTGGCAGTATCTTAGCCACTGTACTAATAATTCAATGTAGGTGTTGATTTTCTACTTATATATAAATATTAGGGGCTTTAAAATCTATGGTGTCCTAAATTCAATGGGATACACCTTGGGTAGGAAGCACAGTGTTTACTCAGCCCACAGGCCACACCTGGGGTGATTTCCAGGCTCTTGGGAACAATTCTGCTTCTCCTCAGGGACCTTCTGCCACACAGGCTGGAAAATTACTACTTTGACGTATCACATCATCCGTAGTTCCTGGGTATAAAATGCAACAAAGTGAATCGCCCTGCTCTCCGGCCGGGATGTGTGCAACTGGTTGATTGTCACTCACTGTTGGTGGGGAAGGCTCTGCGGTTCCAGGTCTGTTGTGTTAGCACCAGCGTCTGAGCCTTCTCTTAAGCGCTCAGCCCAGCATCGCCCAGAGTCACTTCCAGAGTCTCTCCCAATTCCAGCAGAGCGCGGACGTCATTGTTCACACGAATCAGTGGCCAGAATGTCCTTAGACAACCCACTGTGTATCTAGCACAATGTCCAAAAGAGTATAAAACCTGTTGCTAACCTGTTTTCAAGAGTTTACAGTTCACGTGCTGAAAGTTGAAGCATCCGGAGGAGAAGGGAATCCTATTCTGTGAGATCCATCTAGAAGGCACCAGGAATCTCAGAGTAGGGGTGGGACCTGGGGCCACTTATTAGCTCTGCAATGGGAGAGCTGTAACCACTGTGAAACAGGGCTGTGGGGTCAGGAGTGCGAGATGGTAAACGTAAAGGACCCCGAAGATGGTTGATGTCCAATAAACCAGTGATTTTAAAATTGAGTCATGTCTGATTAGGGGGCTGGGGCCAGAAATTTTTTTATGCTGTTTTGGACTCCATCCTTCGACACCTGACTCAAGCTCTCTCATGCTCGTCTTGGTTTAAGTGTTCTTCCTTTGCCTCCCCAGGTCTGGCTGACTCCAGAGTCCGTGATTGTCATTACCTCACATGGCCCCCCTAAGGTAGAGTTCAGTAAGTAACGAGGAGGGAGGATTTCAGGAGGGAGGAAGGAAAGCAAAGGCCCCGTGTAGGACTGTGTACCTACTCAGGTCAGTTTCTACTGGAGAGTTATTGTAGGGGGCTTGTGGGTGACAAACCCTGGACTTTGTCCCTTCAATTCAGAGAAGGGTAGTGAGTAGCAGGCTGCAATGGGAGATGTGCATTTTGGAACAGTGCCTCAACACCACTGTGCAAAATAGGTTGTGACACAAGTACAGCAGGTAAGAGTGGGCAGGAAGGTGGCAGTGAGACTGCCTAGAAAGAAATATTTTAATGAAGAAATGGTCGTTGACAGTTAGCAGTCATAAAGCCTCAAATCAAATAGACTTGGGCTGGAAACCATAGCTGGAATTTAGTGGCTGTGTTACCTTGGGCAAATAAGTTCGCCTCTCTGAGCCTCAGTTTCCTTATCTGTAAAGTGGACACAATATTGCTTGCCTTGCTATATTCATCCAAATCTCAAATCAGATAATGAATAGAAAGCACCATATCTGGCATGGGTAGGCATTAGCGA
Source organism: Tapirus indicus (assembly GCA_031878705.1). NCBI lineage: Eukaryota > Metazoa > Chordata > Mammalia > Perissodactyla > Tapiridae > Tapirus > Tapirus indicus. The sequence continues at coordinate 88,266,072 of CM062929.1, read as the reverse complement.
AATATAATCATCCGTTGTTGTTGTACTTGCTCTAATTAGTTCTTGAGCGGGTTTCCAAAAAGCTAACTGGAAAGTTCTGGAAGCTATCACCCAATTCCCATTTTCAGTGCATTCTCTTATCTCGACATCCCTTCTAGTCTTTGCTGCCACTGTCAGACACGGTTCTAAGCCAGTGGATACTGAGAAAACTCACCCGAGAATGACTCCAAGCCTCCCTCAAGCTCTATCTGTCCTTGTCTGAGCTGATTTTCAGTCATCTTGTCATTGTCTCCAGAGGTCCAAGTCCAGGTGCGAAACGTGACCCTTCACAGTGAGGAGGAGAAAAAAGAGATTTTTGTAGTTAGAGCTCATGGTCTCTTCCTTTGTCATCCCAGGAGATGGGCACACACTCCTGAGCTGGGCACCTAATTTTGTAGTCAGCCTACCCGCTAGTGTGGGGAGGACTGAGGGGCAATGTTAGCCAGGAGAGAGCAGAGCTGCAAAATCCCACCACACGCTCTGCTGATACCGGATGGACCCAGCATGCTGATGCTCAAAATAAGGCCCTGGAACAACCAAGGAGGACATGAAATGCTTCACTCCGGGAGCTGGGTTTATGCTAGAATGCATTTATGTAAGATGAGGGTTTCATGGTCTTAACCGTTATTCATTTCTTTTAAAAAATAATAGGAGAAATTATAATTACTTGTTGGTCGCCAGCATATATAGGTTGTGCTTCCACAGGAAGTAGGTTTGTTTTCTTCATGAAATCTTGTCCAGTGGGGGCCAGAATCTATTTGGCTGTAAGTCCCGATTCCTTTGTGAGCCTGGAGGAGAGCTGTGCTTACAACATGTGAGCAAGGACCCCTCCCTGCCCCATCCCACAGGTGTGGGGAGCCCTTCCCCAGTGGGAGATCTGGGTTTTCCCTTCTAGTAAATGGATCTCAATCCTGGCTGCTCATTAAAATCATAGGGGAGAGCTTCTTAAAAACCCACATACCCAGCCCCTCCGCAAAATCAGTTATATCAGAAGGGCTGAGAATGGAGTCAGACATCCATAACTGTAATCACAATCCTCCGACAGAAGGATTACCAGGGCAGAGAAGAAGGGCGTTCTTCCTGGAAGATCTGCTGATTACGGACCCACCTGAACTCTCTCCCAGCTGACACCGTGGTAAGGGGGCATGAATGCCCGATGAACCAAGGAAGCAGCACCAATTGCTTCAGCTATGGGGACCTGACATTCTGCCTCCCAAATCCTAGGAGACTGGAACGTTTTCTCTCTCTTTCTCCCTCCTCCAAGGCTCTTCAAGAAAGGAGTGGTAGCTAGACAAGAAGAACAGAGAGGAGAGTGTGCAAGCTTTGCTCTCTGCATTTCACCCCAACTTAATTTCATTTACGTTGCCCTTTGGGGGAAGAGAATAAAACAAATAATTTTTGCATGCATTTTTTCATTTTCTAAATGCTTTTCTTCCCTAATTTAATGCTTTAACATATAAACAATACTTCTTCCTCCAAATACAATATTCATATGTAAGTTAGAACCATCAGCATGGCAGAAAAGGAAATAAATATTCTCAGTTATGGTAGATCTTGACTTAATAAGCACTTCACTCATTCAGTAGCACCTACGGCAAAACAGTCGACAGCTTGTCGTACCAGAGGCAAACACCGACTGACTGGTGCCCTTCTGTTGTCTTTAAGGCATCTTTGTGGCCTCTATATGGAGGAGGTGTTCTCCCTGGTGCTGAGGTGTGTGTGCATGTGTGTGTGTGTATGTGTGTCTGCTAAGGGACTGGAGTTGGAAAAATTCCTTGGAGAATTTCTACTTGGAGAAATTCCGCTTTCACCTAACTCACAACAGCTGGCACCTGATGTCCCACTGAGACCATGCCACAGGATCTGCCTCTTTCCAGAAACCTGGGAAATTGACAGAATGCCGAAGGCTGCCCAGGAGAGCATGGCTGAGAGCTAAGAGGTACTCATTGGAAGAAGCTCGCACGTGCCCTCTGGGGCCTTCTGTGGGCTGCTCTGAACTGCTCTCTCTGAGCCTCAGATAGAACATGGCATCAAAGTCCTGGATGACAGCCCCCATTTACTAACTGTGCAGCTTTGGTGAAGTCAGTTTACAGATAAGGAAACTGAGACTCTGAAAAAGTAAGTGAGGCGCAATTCAACAAGAAATCTGCAGCTATTAGGTCTTTTCAAAAAAAGAGAGAGAGAAACATCAAGAACCAATGTCCACAGCAGCATTATTCACAATAGCCAAAAGGTGGAAGCAACCCAAGAGTCCATCCACAGATGACTGGATAAGCAAAATGTGGCAAATACATACAGTGGAATATTATTCCGCTTTAAAAGGGAAGGAAATTCTGACACACGCTACAGTATGGATGAACCTTGAGGACATTATGCTAAATGAAATAAGCCAATCACAAAAACACAAATGCTGTATGATTCCACTTAGATGAAGTACCTAGAGTAGTCGAAGTCATAGAGACAGAAAGTAGAATGGTGGGAGCTGGGGGCTGGGGGCAGGGGAGTTGGGAGTTAGTGTTTAATGGGGCAGTTTCAGTTTTGCACATGAAAAAGTTCTAGAAAGGGATGGTGATGATGGTAGCACAATAATGTGAATGTGCTTAACACAACTGAACTGTACACTTAAAAATGACTAAGACATAGGTGCATTTTATGTTAGGTGTATTTTATCACACACACAAAAAACTGATTCTTGTGCAGTCCTCACCCTTTCTAATTTTTTCAGTTTTACTAGGCGTTCCAATGACATCAACATTTACATAGAAGGGTGTCTGATTATTCTAGAGAATAAGGGTTAGAACCCAGGGATTCAGAAAAGAACCTTAATGCAGATTGTTTATAAAACTCCAGTTGCCTTATTATATAGTCGTATGAGTAAGGACTGCAAGGAATTATGAGACCATTAAAATGACTTGATTGGTTGAAAAAGAGATATTAATGCTTATTTATTTATTTATTTATTTATTTATTTATTTATTTTTGTGAGGAAGACCAGCCCTGAGCTAACATCCGTTGCCAATCCTCCTAGTTTTGCTGAGGAAGACTGGCCCTGGGCTAACATCCGTGCCCATCTTCCTCCACTTTATACGGGATGCCGCCACAGCATGGCTGACAGCAGCGCGTCGGCAGGCACCCGGGATCCGAACCCGCGAACCCCGGGCTGCCAAAGCAGGAACTAAACCGCTGCGCCACCAGGCCGGCCTCTATTTTAATAAAAATTATTGTGATATTCTGTGCAGTAACAGTAATTTAAATGTTCAAAAATGCTTTCATTTGTCAGATAATACTCCCCCTCTGTATCCAAAGCACTGTCAAAGCATGACGGACCGCAGCTTCTGGAGTCAGGCTCACGCCATATTTACTAGATTTGCATTTTCCAAGACAGCTTGAGATTAAAGAGTTGGTGACTTGTTCAAAAGTTATTTCCTAGGACCTCGTTGTAGGCATCACATGAAAACACCTGGAAAGGAGGAGAGGATGCAGAGAGGTGACCAGTTTGCATAAGATAAACTTCAGCTGACAAAAGACAGGTAGTCCAACAGGAAAATGCAAATTGCTCATTAATGTCTGAGAGTCAATGAACCTGGCCATGAAGATTCAACCAACCAAGGAGAATCCACCGCAGCTCCCGTTGGCCTCAAAAATACCACAGAATTTATTGTCCTCCATGCTGAGGACAGGGGAGGGAGAAAACAGCAAACCTTTTTTGACCCAAACTCCTACTAGTGTCAGGAGGCGCGTGAGGGCAGCCGGGCCCAAGCTGGGCTCCCAGGGAGAAGGCGTCCAAAGAGCTGGAGATGACAAAATGTGTCCACTCCTTCTAAAAATGTGCAGAAGAACCAGAGACACTGCACTCGTGTATTTGAGTGTGAATTGTACACATTGTGAGTGTGTGGACTGGGTGTGTGTGTCTGTGAGTGTGTGTGAATGAAAGCGTATGTGTTTGCAAGAACGTGGTGTGGGAGTGTATATTGTATGTGAGGAAATGCATCTATAAATGTCTATGCGGGTGTGTGGGTGTGTATGAGTGAGTGTGTGTGAATGTATGTTCATGAGTGTGTGTGAGAATGTGTATGTATGACAGTTTGTGTGAGAGTGTGTAAGTCTGTGGGCTGAGTGTGAGCATGTGTGTGTTGTAGTTGGTGAGTCTGAGTGTGCATGTGCACGTGTGTGTGTATATTTGTGTGTGTCTGTGCATGTGAACATGTGTGTATATTTGCTGGTGTGTTTAGATCTGTGTGTGTGTGTGTCAGAGTGTAGGTGTATGAACATATGTGTGTATATGTGTGTGTTCATGTGTGGGTTAGTGTGGTGGTATAGAAATGTAAGCGTGAATGTGAGTGGATGTGTGTGCATCTGTGTGTGAGTTGTGCACGTGGATGTGATGTGCACTTGTGTGTCCCCCAGGTTATCTCTGGAGGCTGCCCCCGTGATGACAGGAACGTGCAGGGGGCCAGTGTCTGCCCTGTAACCGTGAGCTCCATTCACCACGGGCACATGTGAGACCCTTTTGTCCCCCTTTCTTCTCAGCCTGAAAGCAACTCCTGAAGTGTAACAGGGTTTGTTTGGAGAATGTCCCCTCCCTAGGTGAGCCCTGTTTGTCCTTGTAAGCGGCAGGCGGTGGACAAGATGTACAGCCCTCGGCTTTAAAATAGCTGCGCACATTTTCCTCTGCCCGCGAGACACAAGCTGGCCCTGTGGCCTTGCAGATTCATTCTCAGGTAAACACCCTGTGACAGGCCACAAGCTGGAGACCAACCGGCGTGCTCGCAGCTGTGCCACACCATGGTGCCCCGACATCAGCCCTGCGCGGCCGTGTTTGCCCTCCCCCGGGCTGTGGGCAGCAAATATTTTCCGTAGCTCACCAGGGAGAAGGACTCGTAGGGAGGTTCGTGTCGATCAGTTCCACCAGAATCTGTGGCTGCCTTGTTCCAGAATTTATGAGCCACGCGTAAGGATTCTCTTGAAAACAGTAAATTGAATTCTTAGTGCTCCATCTACTTAATCTAAAATTATAAACTTCTTAAATCTTGTAAAACTCCTTCGATCTTAAAAAAAGTACCCGATGGAAAGATGAGGCCTTCAGGCTGGGAAGCGAACTGTGAGGGGCATCCAGATGTCCAACGGCTGCTTATAGGCTGTGACTCACACGGTGAAGGGGCGGCCTCTTCCCCACGTACCTGGGGCAGTAAAACACCTTGGCAGGACAAGTTGCTTCAGCTCCAGGGAAATGAATTTGCTGTTTGAGCAAAACATTAAAATGAAGCAAAGTTCCTGAACGTTAAACTGAATGGTTAAGACTCTCCAATATACAGCCTGTGGAGAGAGGGCAGGAGTCGGCTTCACAGGGCAGGAGTTTACAACCCAACGGGGAGCAGAGAGGAGTCAGCCCGCCTCTCTGCTGTCTCTGCACCACTCATCTAGAGGAGATCAGAGGGCAGGTGTTTGAAAAAAACTCCATGAGGCTCTGCTTCTTGATCCTTGTGATGAGAGAGCTTGGACGCTTCTGCCAGGAAGCCCTACCTTCTGTGCCTCTCACCAGCTGTGTGCGCTGGGCAATGGTGTCCACTCCTCCAGCCATGAGTCCCCCATCCATAAAATGGGGGTCATAACAGCGCCTGCTCCGTGGGACATCATGAGGAATGATGGACATGGAGGGAAAGCTGATGGCATCAGCTCTCCCACCGAGTCCCACAAGGCTGAACGTTTTGGTTGCTTCTTCTTCTTCCCTTTTCTCCTAACAAGCAACGTTAAAGTGAGACACAACATACTCACTCAGAATACTTTACTTAGCACGTGCTGTGTGCATCATTATACCAGGTGCTGGAGGTGAAGCAATGAAGGAGGCCTCTCTAGGCCTCAAGGAGCAAAGAGGAGGAATGTCTTCCTGTTGGGCTGTGTAGAATCCAACATGGCATGAAGATGCAGAGTGAGAGCAGTTTCCCTAAATGCCACACAGGTGCATCTCACCACCCGCTGAGGTTCCTGGGTAATGTGGTAGGTTGCATTTTCCAGAGATGGATGCATTCTTGCATCTCTCATTCTACATGCTGCTCTTCCAATGCAATGCTGCCACTTCTCGTGAGAGGTGGGGTCCGTGTTCTCTCCCTCTAAACCTGAGCACTCCTGTGCAGCGATCTCTACAATAGAATGTGGCGGAAGTGACAGTGTGTGGCTTCTGAGGCAAGGTCATAAAAGGTGATATGATCCCACCTGGCTTTCTCCTGGGACTTGTACCGGGGGAGCCCTGAGCCTCCGTGTAGGAAGACTGCCTACCTTGAGGCTGCCAGGCTGGAGGGGTCCAGGGAGAAAGACACACCAAGGAGCCCCTCGCTATGTGCACAGTTGTGTCCAAGTACCAGGCACGTGAGTTAGGAGCCTTCAGTCTTCTGTCTGAGACAGCATGGAGCAGGGACGAGCCATCTCCACCATGCCCTGTCTGAACCCCTGGCCCCCAAGCTCTGTGAGTTACTCTATGTCATTGTTTCAAGCCAGTAAGTTTGGGGGTGGCTTGTTACACAACCACAGCAACTGGAACAGGGTACAGCGTGAGATATTTTCTAAGGGAAGCATTTCAATCTGGGTTCTGAGCAGTGGGAGACTCGTGATAGAATTTAAAAGTTTGTTCTTTCCCGTCAGACATTCTTTTATGAGAGCAAATCTTATGAACCCCTTATTTCCTGGTTATGATGTAAATCTAGAGGGGAAGAGGGGGGAATATATAACCTAACATTAAAAATTCCCAAGTGTATTCTACAAAACTTTGGGTTGATGGGATGTTAGTAGCTGTTATGAAAAGAAGAAAAATAATCATAAGGGAGAAAGTGAAGGAAAGGGCATGGTATGGTCAAATTTGAGAAATCCTGAGGGCAGAACTGAGGGTGCACCCACATGCCCACAGTGCCCATGTGTCCAGGGCACGTTTGCGGCATCCTGCTGCCGGCTCTGCAACTCGTGCCAGGGAACTTCCCCTCAGCTTGCACACGGCAGCCTGGAGGAGGCAGGATTCATGCTGCAGGAACATCCACAGATGGATGGGAGGGAGGGTAACCAGCACCTTCCTCACCCAGTGAGGCTGTCTCCACGTCTCCCAAAGGTCTCCCACCAGATCCGGCTCCTCGGCGGTAACCTGGTCAACAACACACACTCCCCCGCTCCCCTTCCGTTCCACCTCCTCACTCCCCAACTGTGCTTCTTGGCACCACCGCCCACAACCACTTGCAGGGAACCTTATTTCTAGGTCTGCTTCTCAGGGGACCTAGACTTAGATGCTATTTTTCCACGTGATTCTTTAGAGATAGATATGCTAAAGTTGGTTGAGAATCTCAAGGTGGACATTGAGAACTCAGTGCTTCAGAAACATATCTGACCATGAAAATCCTTTCTTCCTGAACATCTCAGTGTCCCTGTCCCCTGATACCGGCCTGGAGGAATGTTGCCTTAAAGGCGTTTGTTAAACAAGATGTCAGTGGCCAAACGTTCTATGTGAAATGAATGATTTATTCACTAGCAATCACCCAGCTGTTTTATGGTCTTTGAAACAGGTGAGATTTTCAAATCATACTTGAAATTGTGCCTGGTCACCTGCACATCAGGAGATCAGATTGCTGTCTATAAATATGGCAGCTGCTGGCCCTGGACCAACTTAAACTTCCTTGTCTGTGCCGACATTAAGCCTTATTTGAAAGAATAACAGCATTGTCTCTGAAAAAGTGGAGGTCGTGGGTCTCTGAAACACACAAAAGGTCTGAACTAAATCTAAAGAATTTTGACCCAGGTCCTTGCTTCTTAAACTTGAGCGTGCGCTGGTCCTCCAGGGTCACACAGTTAGAAAGCAGCCGACCAGCCCAGGAAAAATGACTCCAGGGTCCACACTCTTACCCACCTCCCAATGAAACTGCCAAAATGTCTAAATCTGTGAGAAGTTACTTCAGATTTCCATCTCTCCACATGCTCTCCCTTGTGGAAAGGAACTCGTGAAAAGTTCGGGAAGCATTGGTCTAAATCTCTAGCATCAAAAGAAAGGTCCAGAGAACCAGAGAAATAGTTGGTTTCATAATGTAACCAGGACCGTGGTTGACTACATCATGCCATCCTTGCATGTGTTGAACATCTGAGGTACCTGCTCTCTGTCCTCTCCACTCCGGGGAAACAGGAGGGATGGCTGCAGCTGTAGCTGAGCTATGACTCTTTTCTCCTGGTTCTTCTCTTGAGACATTTCTTTCCCTGTCCTGCTAGCCATACTCTAGCAAAGACAGACATGATAACAGTGTGAGGGAAGATAGGAGTTGAGGATTCTTAAAAATACAATTTAAGAAAATAAACAAAGCCAAAAGTTAGTTCTTTAAATAGGTTAATAAATAGATAAATCCCTAGAAATATTGACCAAAAATAAAAGAGAAAATAAACAAACCCAGTGTCAGAAATGAAAAAGAGGGTGTGACTCTATAAACGTTTAAAAGATAAGAGGTTATTATAAACAACTTTTACCAATATTTGACAATTTATATGAAATGGACAAATTCTTTGATAAATGTGATGTTTAAAAACTGATATAAGAAGAAATAGAAAATTTGAGTGGTCCTATATCTTTTCAAGAAATTGTATCCATTATTAAAACCTTTCCAGAAAGAACACCTCGGAGCCACCCTGTTTCACTAGTGAATTCTTCCAAGTTTTAAGGAAGAAATAACAGTGATCTTATAGCAAATCCTCTAGAGGAAAGTACAGTTAGTACTACTCAGTTTCAAACTAATTTTAATACCTAAACTATGGCTTTGACATCTCCCTTCTCGACTTCCATGGAACCAGAAATCACCTTTCTGGAGCTGTGGTGCCTGGCGTTCTCCAGCAACCCGCACCCCCACCCTGACAGTCCCTCTCCAGCTCTGGGTGGATCCACTGTCTTTACTTTTAGTGATTCTTCCCTTTTCCTTAACTGCAGGGGTCCATCCCTGTTTCAGTCCCTGTCACACCCTCAGTTCAGCTCCTGGTTGATGTTGGGCTGAGTTTATGCCTACCCCAATAATAGGGACAATAAAAATGAAAAAAAAATACCATCCTGATCCATCCTTCCTAATTAATCAAACTCCTACAAATCTTTTCTTTTCCTGTCCTAACTGATAGGCATGCATAATTTTCCATCGTTGCCACCGTAGTGTGTATATAATTTCATAAAATGCTATTTCATTCAACAATGGCTATAAATGTTCTTCTGTGTTGCTTAACAATTGTAATAATTATCATTTTATCAGCTGGAATAAAATTCCAATCTGTGCCCTTCAGGTATACCCTTTCGAAAGCTCTCACTGTTTCCTAAGCATTTTTTTTTTTTTTTTGGTAACAGTTTCCTCCACCCTCAAGCCTTAATTTTCCCTTTCTTTAAATTATTGACAATATAAATTTATAACACATATTTATATCCTTGTACACATCAATTTTCTGAATTTGTCCTACAGAAAACTACACAGATGTATATGAAAATATATTTATTACACTTTTTATAGCTATTCAAAAACCCACTGGCAACAAGCTAAATGCCCATTAATATGAAATTTTTTTAACAAATTGTAGTATATTCCACACAATAAAATTTTATTGGAAAGAATGAAGTCTACTACAAAATGTCAACATGAAAAATGTCCATTGTATATTTTAAACTAAGAAAACAAGATACAATTAATTTGTATAAGATGATATCATTTTTAATCAGGAAAGATTGCCAATAAACAGTTATTTTTCGAGGATAGGATTATAGAACATTTATTTTACACTTCATACATTTCTGCAGTTTTATTTTGTTTTTACAACCAAAATATAATATCTATAATCAGAAAAAAATATAGAGAAAAAGATACAGAGACATCACAATTCCACCATATTCTAGGCATAGACGTCAAGATTAATAGTCACTTGCAGGAAGCCAAGTGTTTTGTGACCCTGATGTATAACCAGGAATCATTTCTGGAAGTCTGGATGCATTCAATGACTGCATAAATATTTATTGAGCTAATACTATGGCCAGGCACTGAAACAACATCTCCGATCTCATAGAGTTTACATTCTACTCTGTGAAAACAGACAGTATACGTGTAAACCAATAAGTAAAGGAAGTAATCACAAACCTTGCAGTAGAGGAGAATGCTAAGAACAAGATGCACATGATGATGAGAAAGTGAGAAAGCAGGGGAAGCACTAAAGAGGACAGTTGGCTAGGCCTCTGCAAGGATAACACATGAGCTGAGACCTGAAGCGTGGGAATGAGCAGCCAGGAAAGAACGAGGCAGGGACAGTAAAGGTAAAGGTCTTAAGGCAGTGTGGCATTTTGAAAATTTAAATGACAACAAGAAGGCAGAGCTACAAGATAAATACATAATTTGTGATTTGTAGGACATAGCAAATTTTCACACCCATGTTTCTGGGAAGATAAGAGAGTTATCAAAAGCCCCACAAGCAGGAGGACTGAAGGACGGGCTCAGACCCACATACGCCACCACACATCCTTAGTTAGGTTTTGTTCTCTGGCCCAGCAGCCGTTCACGATTTATCCTCGGCACAGATGGCCTTTTCTGTTGATCTAAATACCATCTAACTAATACTATCCTTTCTACAGTAACTTATAACTAAAAATTCTTGTCACATCCCGGTCCCCACAGGTAAACTGTCATTCATTCATTTGTCAACTATTTATTGTCCACCTATTGTGTATCAGGCACTGTTCTAGCTAGTAGAGACACAGAAAAGAACTAAATAGACCTAATAGCCATTATAGATCTGGCACTCTTGTTGGAGAAACCAACAATAAGAAGGTAAACTACATAGTTTACCAGATGGCAATAATGCTATGGAAAAAATAGATCAGGGAAATTGGGAGTCAGAATGGAATTGCTACTTATTAATAAAAGAAATGGGGAGGGAAGGTCTCAGTGAGAAGTGGCGCTTGAGCAAAGACCTGAAGAAGAAGGGAGAGGGAGCTGTATGAATACCTAGGATAAGAGTATTCCAGACAGAGAAAACAGCAAGTGCAAAGGCCCTGGAGCAGGAGCATGCCCAGTGTGTTAGAGGAACAGCACAAAGTCCATCATGTGTAGAGATGAGTTAACCAGGGATAACAGTACATGAGGCCAGAGGGAGAAGACATACAGATCTTCCAGGGTCTTGTAAGCTGTATAAGGGTTCTAGCTTTTACTCTGAATAAGATGGAAAAACACTAGAGGGCCTAGAGGAGAGTGTTAATGTATAGTATGATTACATTTTTATTTAAAAAACAAAACATAGGGTGTAATATGTGGATAAAAGGTTGTGTGTGTGTGTGTGTGTGTGTGTGTGTGTGTGTGTGTGTGTATGGTGTGAAAGAAAAACTTTGCAGTACATAGATAAAGAAAAAAGAGTGAAAAGTTATGAAACTGGTTATGAGCTTCCTCTGAAGACTAAGACAGTGGAGGGTGGGAAGGAAAGGCACAGTTTACTTTTTGTTTTATACATTCTATGTCATTTGAAAGTGACTCTGAACATCTACTATTTTGCTATTTATTAAAAGGTGTTTAAAGAGCCAACAGAAAGCAAGTTACTCATCATAAACATTCCCCTAATTGTTTTGTGAAAGGCAATTAGAACATGAATGCTCTTGTTTGAATTTTAATTATGTAAGCAAACAGTTTTTCATTTAGATCAATCATTGTCCCTCCATCTTAAGAGCTAAATTAACAAAGATTTATCCATGGTTTCTCAGAATGAAATATAGGAATAAGAAATATGTCAAGCAAGGTTATTATTATTTTCTTTAAATTCATAAAAAGCAACCACTTTGGGGGCCAGCTCAGTGGCATAGTGGTTAAGTTCATGTGCTCCACTTTGGCAGCCTGGGGCTCGCAGGTTCAGATCCCAGGGGCAGACCTACACACCACTCATCAAGCCATGCTGTGGCGGTGGCCCACATATAAATAGAGGAAGATTGGCAACAGATGTTAGCTCAGGGCAAATCCTCCTCACTAAAAAAAAAGCAATCCCTTTAGGACATTTTAGGCCAAAAAGAACATCAACAAAAGCTCTAATTATGCCATCTTGATAAAAATCAGTTTGGGGGTGTGTTGTAAGCATCCCACATTATAATTGGGAAGATTTAAGCAATCAGAGGTCATGGAACCACCGTGACCATACAGATTAGATCAAGGCAGAAACAGCTGTTGGCCAGCTTGACCCACTCCGGAACCTTAGCTTCCCATTGGACGAAGACGGCAGCCAGCTCCCACCTTCTCACTCTGAATGTTCCTTCCCTGCTATCTGTGCATTGCCTCTCACTCCAAACTCCCCACCAGAAATTCCTAGAATATTCTTTCTCCCACCACCCATACTTTTCACCAGTGACAGAATGATGTTCTGATTTATCGGCAGCACATCAGCCGTCTTTAACTAATGTTTGTGAAAACAAGTCTGCAATCCCAATACGACCAGGATCTCATGCCAGCTGGAATCATTTGCTCAATACACTGACCACCAACCCATCCTGAGAGGCAAGTTAAAGACTATTCCCCATGACCGTTAGATGATTTTTTCCTCATAGCCTAAATCATTAATTCATAGTCATACAACTACAAATATTAGAAAAGATTTTTGTTGTCATTTTGTTTTGTATTGAAGTTTTTATTCAATCTTTCCATTTTATAAAATGAAAACTAACATTTATTGAGTATATACACCTGAAAGTGCTACCTATGTTCCATATTAGTCCTCTAAATTGTCACAGTCATTCCATAAGACAGGCATTATTATTGTCCTCATTTCTTTCAAGATGAGAAACTTCCAGGTTTACTTGAAGACGTTTTGTGCATTTCTCCCCCCAAATGACTTGGTGTCATGCATGGCGACTGTGCACACTAGTTGCATGTTTTCTTCTCCCCTAAGCCTTGTTGATCCTGAGTGACTTCCACAAATGGGCTGTTTGTTTGCCTCTGCTTTACCCACCTCTGCAATTAGCCTCCCCAGTAATGAAACATGGTTGGATAAAAGGTAATTGTCTGGCAACATGCTTGTAACAAAACATGCTGTAGAGTGATGCCAGCAGGAATGGTGGAGCAAGGTCTGCCTAAAATCCTCTCCTCCATAAAAGCAATAAGAATGCTGGCAAAAATTACCAGAATAAATTTTTTCAGAACTATGGAAATTGACCAAATGCTTGGAACAATCTGAGGAGCACTTACTCGGGTAAAATTGGTAATTTCAGTAAGAACAGAGAGCTTTGAGGCATTTTGACTTGTCCTTTTCCCATCTCCATCTTCCCAGCTCTGTGGTAGGCTTGAAAATCAACAGCCCCACAATCAGAGAAAAAACCAAAACCGGCAGCCTAGCAGACACCGGAGGAAGCAGAATTGGTTTGGAGCTTCTGTAAAGCTACTTTCTGTGAAAATCATCATTATTTGATCTGTCTGGCAGTTCCCTGGAAAAGCATACTCATAGGCTTTTCTTTATTTATCCTGTCTCAGAAGTCTAGCAAGGCAAAAGCCCTTTCCCTGGGGACATTTTTCGAAAACAATCAGTGGCAATTTCTTTTAAACATTACAGTTGAATGAGAAAATGAGAAAAGTTGAGGTAAATAATAGGATGACCAAAAAACTTAAAAGGAAAAACTGGATCATGAGATGCCCAGAGCAGGCTTTGAAAACTACACATACCTGGGAATCCAGAGGCATGTGCAGGCTTAGAGCTGAGCACAGGCCCAGGAAAAACCTGAGGAGGCCCTAAGTTCTCATGTGTGGCTAACTTGGAGGCTCTACACAAGCCTGAAATGGAGAGTAAGGCACAGCTGTAAGCCGCCTATCTGAGTGCTGCACACACACCCCAAAACACACACACAGCCTCTCACAAAGGCTAAGAAGCTTATTGGATCCAGGCACTTAATGTTGGACTTACTAGACAAAGACTTTAAATCAAGTGTTTTAAAGATGTTTAAAGAACTATAGGAAACTATGTGTAAGTATGTCTCATACTAAAGGAAAGTATAAGAATGTTGTCTCACTAAATAGAGAATATCAATAAAGAAGTAGAAAAAAATTTTTAAAGAACTAAATAGAAACTCTGGAGTTGAAAAGTAAAATAATTGAAATGAAAAATTCACTAAAGGGGCTATTGGCAACTTTAACCTGGCAGAAGAAAGAATCAACAAACTTGAAAATAGGCCAATTGAGATTATCTAGTTGGAGAAACAGAAAGAAAAGAAATGAAGAAAAATGAACAGAGGCTCAGAGACCTGTGGAACATGATCAGACATACCAACATATGCATAATGGGAATCAAGAAGGTGAAGAAAGAAAGACCCAGAAGGAATATTTGAAAAACATAGTGGCCAAAAATTTCTAAATTTTGACAAAAAATATTAATATGTACTTCCAAGAAGTTCCATGAACACCAAGAATGATAAACTCAGAGATTTATACCCAGACACGTCATAATCAAACTGTCAAAATCCAAAGAAAAGAGAGACTCTTCAAACAGAAAAAGAGAAGCTATTCATTGTGAATAAAAGATCCTCATGAGATTAACAACAGATTTCTCATCTGAACCTACGGAAACTGGAAGTTAGTGTGATGACATATTCAAAGCGCTGAAAAGAAAACTGTCAACCAAGATTTCTATATCCAACAAAACTCTCTCTCAAAAATAAAGAATAGGGGCCGCCCGGTGGTGCAGCGGTTTAGTCCGCGCTTGGCAGCCCGGGGTTCACGAGTTCGGATCCCAGGCTCCCGCGGACGCACACTGCCTGTCAGCCATGCCGTGGCGGCGTCCCATATAAAATGGAGGAAGATGGGCACGGATGTTAGCTCAGGGCCAGTCTTCCTCAGCAAAAAGGGGAAGATTGGCAACAGATGTTAGCTCAGGGCTGGTCTTCCCCACAAAAAAATAAAAATAAAAAATAAAAAAATAAAAAAATAAAGAATAAATTAAGATGTTCATAGATAAACAAAACCCAAATTTGTTCCTAGCTCTACAAAAAATACTAAAGGGAGTCCTTAAGGCTAATATAAAAGGACACAAATCAAATCCACATGAATAAAAAGCACCTGAAAAGGTAACTATACAGGTAAATATAAAAGACAGTATAAACATTTTTTCTTGTAACACTTTTTTTCTCCTATCTTACTTTTAAAGGCAACTGCTTTAAGCACTAACTACAAATCTGTGTTGAGGGGCATACACAATGTATAAAGATGCAATTTGCACAACAAAAATAGCATACAGGAGAGGAGAGATAATGGAGCTAGAGAAGGATAAAGCTTTTGCATACTATTTAAGTTGATATTAATTTTAACAATATTGTTATAAGTTAAGATGTTAATTGTAATCTCCATGGCAACCACTAAGAAAATAACTCAAAAACATACTGTAAAAGAAATGGTAAGGGAATGAAAATGGTACACTAGAAAATATTTATTTAACATGAAAGATGGCAGTAAGGGAGAAATAGAGGAACAAAAAAAGACATGAAGCATATAAAAAACAGAAAGTAAAACAGCAAATATAAATCCAACTATATCAATATGAGCATTAAATGTGAACGGACTAACAATCCAATCAAAAGGCCGAGATTGGAAGAATGGATTAAAAAATGATCCAACAAATTGCTCTCTGAAAAATGCAACTTTAGATTTAAAGACACAAATGAATTGCAAGTAAATGGATGGAAAAAGATATAATCAAAAGAGAGCTGGAGTGGCTATATTAATATCAAGTGAAATAAGCTTTAAGACAGAAATTGTTGATAGACAAAGAAGGGCATTTTATGATGATGAAAAACTCAACCATTCAAGAAGATCTAGCAATTATAAACATATGTCTACCTAAAAACAGAGACCCAAAATACATGAAGCAAAAACTGGCAGAATTGAAGAATAGACAATTTAAAAATAATAGTCAGAGACTTCAATATCTCATTTTCAACAGTATAGCAACAATTAGACAGAAGATTAATAAGGAAATAGAAGACCTGAACAACACTATAAACCAACTAGACCTAATAGACATACATAGAACACTCCACTGAGAAAGAGATTACACGTTCTTCTTACGTGCACATGAAACATTCTCCGAGATAGACCATGTATTGCACCATAAAGTAAGTCCTCTGATCACAGTAGAATGAAATTAGAAATCAATAATAGAAGGAAATTTAGGAAATTCACAAATATGTAGAAATTAAACAACACAATTCTAAATAAAAAATGGGTTAAGAAAAATAATCACAAAGGAAACTTGAAAATTTCTTGAGATGAATGAAACAAAAACACAGCATACTAAAACTTACAGGATGATGCTAAGTAGTTCTTAAAAAAAAATTATAGCTATAAACACCTACATCAAAAAGGAAGAAAGATCTCAAATCAATAACTTGCCAACTTGAGAATACAGAAAAAGTAGAGCAAATTAAACAAAACAAACAGAAAGAAAGAAATGCTGAAGCAGAAATAAATGAAATAGAGAATAGAAATTCAAAAGACAAAAATCAATAAAACCAAAAATTGGTTCTTTAAGAAGATCAACAAAATTGACTAACTTTAGCTAAACTGGCCAAGAAAAAAAAGGACTAAAATCAGGAATGAAACACAGGACATTACTTCCAACCTCACAGAAATTATAAAGAATTATAAGGCAACACTATGAATAACTGTATGCCAATAAATTAGATAACCTAAATTAAATGGACAAATTTCTAGAAAGACACAAACTACTAAAAATGTCTCAAGGAGAAATGGAAATCTGAATACATCTATAAAGAGTAAAGAGCTTGAATTAGCAATCCAAACAACTACCCATGAGGAAAAACCCAAGACCAGATTCCCTGGCTGGTGAACTCTACCAAATGTTTGAAAAATGAACACCAATTCTTCACAGACTCTTCTTAAAAAATATAAGAGGGAATACTGCCTACCTCATCCTGTGAGGTCATCATTACCTTGATTCCAAAGCCAGACAAAGACATTACAAGAGAAAACTACAAACCAATATGCCTTGTGAATATAGATGCAAAATCTTCAATAAAACACTGGTAAACCAAATCTAGCAACATATAAAAAGAATTATGGAACAAGCCCTGATGGCTTAGTGGTTAAAGTTTGGCACCCTCCTCATCGACGGCCTGGGTTCAGTTCCCGGGCATGGAACCACACCACTCGTCTGTAAATAGCCATGTGGTGCGCAGCTAACATAGAAGAACTAGAAGGACTTACAACTAATATACACAACTATGTACTGGGGCTTTGGGGAGGAAAAAAAAAAAGAGAAGAAGATTGGCTAACAGATGTTAGCTCAGGGAGAATCTTTCCCAGAAAAAAAAAAGAATTATACATCATGATCAGTTGGGGTTTATGCCAGGAATGCAAAGAGGGTTCAACAGAAGAAATTCAATCAATGAAATATACCTTAGTAATTGAATAAAGGATAAAACGACATGATCATCTCAACAGATACAGAAAAAGCCTTTGAAAAATCCCAACATCCTTTCATAATTAAAAAACACTCAACAAACTAGGAATAGGATGGAACTTCCTCTATATGGTAAAGGACATCTACAAAAATCAAACACTTAACATCATATTTAAGATGAAAGACTAAAAGCTTTCCCCTTAAGATCAAAAACAAGACAAGGATGCCTGCTTCCACCACTTCTATTTAATAATGTACTGGAGGTTTTGGCTAGGGAAATTAGACAACAGAAAGAAATAAAAGACAACCAGTTTGGAAAGGAAGAAAGAAAAACATCTCTATTTGAAGGTGACATGATCTTGTATATAAAAAATCCCAAGGAATTCACAAAAATACTACTTGAGCAAATAAACGCATTTAGCAAGATTGTAGGATATAAGATCAATATACAAAAATCAGTTGTATTTCCGTACACTTCAGTGAACAATCTAAAAATGAAATTAAGAAAACAATTCCTTTTTACAATAGCATCAAAAAGAATAAAATACATGGAAATAAATTTAACAAAGTGCAAGACTTGCACACTAAAAACTACAAAACATTGTTGAAGGAAAATAACAGGAGCTGAATAAATCAAAGATGTGCTGTGCCTGTAGATTGGGAAACTTAATATTGGTAAGCTAGCAATACTCTCCAAATTGATTTACAGATTCACACAATCCCTATTAAAACTTGGCTTTCTTTTTTTCAAAAATTGATAAGCTGAAACAAATTCATATAGAAATGCAAGGTACCCAGAAAGGCCAAAACAGTCTTGAAAAAGAAGAACAAATTGAAGGACTTTCACTTCCCAATTTCAAAACTTACTCCAAAACTACAGTATTTAAAATCATCTGGTACTGACACAAGGTATAAGGATAGACACATAGATCGATAGAATAGAACTGAGAGTCCAGAAAAAAAAATGCTTCGCATCTATGGTCAGTTTATTTTCAACAACAATGCAAGAATATTCAGTGGGGAAAAAAGAAATCTTTTCAACAAGTGGTCCTGAAACAACCAGATAGTCCCATGCAAAAGAATGAAGTTGGACCCTTAGCTAACATCACACACAAAAATTAACTCAAAATGGATCAAAGGCCTAAATGCCAACACTAAACCTCTACAACTGCTAGAAGAAAACACAGGTGTAAGTCTTTGTGACCTTGGATTAGGCAACGCTTTCTTAAATGCAACACCTAAAGCACAAGCAGCAAAAGAAAAAATAGATAAATAGATGGACTTCATCAAAATTAAAGACTTTCGTCCTGCAAAAGACACTGTCAAGAAACTGAAAAGACAAGCACAGAGGGAAGAAACTATTTGCAAATCATATATCTGATGAGGGGCTTGTATCTACAGAACTGTTACAACTCAATAATAAAAAGCCAAATAACCCAAAGTAAAAAATGGCAAAGGATTTAAATAGACATTTTTCCAAAGATATACAAATGGCCAATAAGCACATGAAAAGAATTGAAAACAATGTCTACAAAAATAATGGTACATGAATATTCACAGCAGCATTATTCATAATAGCCAAAAGGCAGAAATAACTTAAATGTCCATCAAGTGATAATGGATAGACAAATGTATGTGCATACAATGGAATACGATTCAGCAATAAAGGGGAAGGAAGTACTGACACGTGCTGAAATATGGATGCACCCTGGAAAAATTATGCTAAGTGAAAGGAGCCAGAAACAAATAACCGTATATTGTATGATTCCATTTATGTGAAATGTTCAGAATAGGCAAAGTAGATTACTGGTTCCCCGGGGGGCTAGGTAGGGAGACTGGGGAAGGATTGCTAAGGGATAAGGAGTTTCTTTTTGAAGTGACGGAAATGTTTTGGAATTAGACAGTGGCAATGGTCCTACAATTTTGTGAATATACTGAAAACCCCTGGATTTTATACTTTAAGATGATAAACTTTATGGTATATGAATTATAGCTCAATAAAAAACATCATGTTACAAAAACAATTCATGGTCTTGATCTATCCCAATCTTGACCCTCAGCTGAAATCTTGCATTAAAAGGTGAGGGCTTTATGAGCTGTTTTATGTATCTTTCCTCTTAAATGCTACCTCAGCGCACACCATATGGGGGTCTAATAACTTATTCTTCCAAGAGGTTCTCTCCTCTTATACTATCGAAAGACCAATAATAAATTATTTCTATTCTTTTCACTAGACCACACATTCTGCATGTGGCAACCCAAAACTCTCTACCTTCTCGTATCTTTCTGCTACCACATAAGCTTGAAATTAAACAATTGGTGTGAGCCTCCATTTATGCAAACACTAGAAGCTCAAATTTAAAGGCAGGAATAAAAACCCTACCTATCACTTGCCCTGCACCACCAGCATAGTCCCTGGGTATTGAGCTCCTCAAACTTGCTTCCTAAATGGCACTGACCTCTTTAAAACAATTCCTCCATCCTTCTACAATGTTATGGGGTCTTCTTCTGGGAGAGTTCACAGGACCTATTAATCCTTCTTCAAGCATAACGGCAACCCATCCTCATTAGGCAGATGAGGAAATAAGATGTGGGATACCAGGTCAATTATTTCAGAATCATACAACTTTAGGGCTTGGGAGAACATCTGGTCCTTTGTCTTATTTTACTGTCACTTGGAGAAGTCAAGGGCCACGCAGGCAATTGTGTGCCCTCTAATGACTTGAGGTGGAATCCCAGTCTCCACCATGACTCACCAGACCCCGCACCATCTGCACCCTGGACACTTGTCCTGTCTCATTTCCTTTCACTCTTGTCTGGTTCATTCTATTTCAGCCCCACTAGTCTCCTTGCTGGTCCTTGAACATGCCAAACAGGCTCTCACCGCAGGGCCTTTGCATATGCTGTCCCCTCTGCCTGGAATGTCTCTGCCCCAATATTCACATTATCTCGTCCTTGCTTACATGTCACCTTCTCAGGGAGACCTTCTTAATCTAAAATTGCTCCCCCTAGCCCACTGATCTCCATCCCTTCAGTCTGCTTTATTCTTTGTCTTACACGGTACCTGAGACCATACCTTTACTTGGCCCTTTCCCTTCCTTAGCTTGCTTCGCTCCCTCGCGGACTCCCTTCTCCTGAGAGCCCTTCCCCAGTAGATCCCAGCATCTAAACGTCTCTCTCAGGCACTGCTTCTGGGAGCTGACTTAAGAAGCTGTGCATGAGGGAGGCAGAGTGTGCATTTAACAGCATTGCCTAGAAATGCTGTGCGGCTAGACCCTCCTGTTGAGATTAAATGTTTGTGACATATCCAACGAATAAAATCAGAGCCTGAGGTGGTCTCTTTAGTAATCATGCAATCTTTGGTTTTCAGTGCCAAATACCTGGTTCCGGAGGTGTCCTCCGGCTTCTGCGCACCATGTTTACCTAACTAAATGTGCGGGCCACGGTATCAAACCCGGGACATCACGTGAGCTAAACGCAAACAGTCAACAGATGCATGCTATTTATTTTGTTTTTCAGTCTTTTCATATGTTTTCATAAACCATACAGTCATTTTGCTTATAGGTTATCCCAAATTCATCTTCACTGAGGCATGTTTCCTCAGGGAGTGACCATGTTGTCTGCAAGACAAGGCACACTTATTACAGGTGAGTATCCTGACTCTGTCACACCCTCTGAGAGCAACGTGCCCTGGTGTCTACTAGTGCTTGCTTACTACACTACGCCACATCCTCATGGGGCTTTCTTTGGTCCCCCCTGAAACTCCAAAACATATTATTGCCAACTTCTTCTGAAATCTTTTTTGGAGATTAACTGTTACTTGAAAAGTCATGTGTGGTCATATTTAAAATAGCATCTGCTTTTTCTCCTCTCTGTTCAAAAGCATTAGAATAATATCCGATAAATAATACAGTATATGCAAAGACTTAGAATTGGAGACAAATAATTTAATGAAAATTCCAAAAGCAAGTTTCTTTAGTGAAAGAGCTGGTTTTCAGTTAAGTTGAGAGTATCTCCACATTCAGAACCTCAGATCCATGCACGGATCCATCATCTGAGATTCCTCAGACCTATGGCCCTGACGGTCACGAACGCAGTCGTACAAATGACTGAAGCAGAATGCAGCCGCGATAGCTTACCAATATTTCTGTGGAAATTTTGTTTTGAATATAAGGATGATCATGACAGAGTAAAAATGAGGAAATAAAAGTAAAATAGAAGTCATGCCCTTAGAGATTAGATTGCACCGTCTTTAGAAATACATACAAATGTATTTCCCCCAGCATGTTCTCTGAAATGGTAGGATCATGGTGTCTCCTGGGAGTGGTGGGGGGGATGGTAGAGATTATTTGGCCACATGTGCGTGAGGAATATTGTGGCCCAAGAGCCCCTTTTGGGTAGTTGCAAGGCAAATTTGCACATTCCTGGTTCTGAGCAGTCTTAGAGCAGGAAAGAAATCCTTTTCTTCTTGTTTGACACCAAGATCCCCAAGCTTACTCTACCATGGAACTCTTTTTTTAAGTAATAGGTTTTAACATCTCGGGGAATGAGTGTTGTAAAAATCATAATTTGGAAATCACAGTCATAGAGGTCTTAAGGACATTTTTCCACTTTTATTTCTTTTCCAGAAATAAATAATCACATTAAATGAAAACAGAGAATGTTCAAAATCATCACTTAACCCTCTATGGATAATGTTGAGTTGAAACTGTAACTTCAAGCAAAGGTGGAATTATTTAACACACTTGAAGTGCAGATGGTTCAAAGACATTATTTGGCCTTTCTCACATTAAATAAAACTCCTGGAAAAAGAGGAAAAAAGTTTTGTTCAAGAATTTCTCAATGACTAAAAAGAAACGACAATGGGAAACACATCTAAATTTCAGATTTTAACCTTTCGGTACCAAGAATATTGGTGATATATTTCTCTGCTTAATATTTTTCTAAACTTATGTTAGGAAAGCATATTATTATGCTGATGAACTATGTTTTATATAAAAACAAAAAGATCGTTTAGTGATACTTGCTATCTAGCCCTCAAGAAGATCACGTGGGTTTCTGATTGCACAAATTCTCTAAATCCAAGGTGGGGGACTGTCAGTGGGGCCATAGGCCTCACAGCATGTGCTCACATGTGGAGTCCCCTTTGGCTCTCTTGTGTTTGAGTTATCAAGTGGACTGTGAACATGAATTGTGTCAGGTAAGCCCCAAAGTTCCACAGCTCCAGTATTTAAGCCTCATTTCCTAGCTTTCAATTTTAATCCTCTCTGATATAGGCCTTTCCAGACGAACTAAAGAAAATGGATATATCCATAGCATGAATTTTACTACAACTGAAAATGGAGCCCCCTTTACAGAAAAGAGGGCAACGTTTGAGTAACCACACTCGGTATTTTCTGCTCTTCTGTTTTTCTGTTGAATTGAAAGTTCCTTTGTACTATTGGGCAAAACCTACTCCTAGCCTTTTGTTGAATGTTTTATAAGATTAATAATGTACATAAAATTATAATATTTATGGTGAGTTGAAAACGAATGTTTGAGAAAGGGAAAATATTCAAGAGTGTATAAAGTCACAAAAGAAATAAAATAACCAGATGAATTGCCAGATCTTTCACAATGTCAAAGCGTTTTGCCGGGCTTCATTTTCTCTCCACCACATCCTGTCACCCCCAAAGTTGGAGGTGACCCAAGCAAACACCACCACCCGGCGTGGCAGGTGGCAGGGCCCAGCTGGCCTTCTGCGGCGTGTGTATTCACAGCCCAGCCTCTGCCAAATGCACCCATGCTGATTCCAGCATGCAGAGCTGAGGGACAACAAATAATTATGATGAAGATTTGTGGGGAGAAGAGGGGGAAACACATCGGGCTGCTTTCCTGAGGATTTTGCCTTAAAGAGGACCTGGATTAACATAAAACCCAACTCCAAATGTTAATTTCATTTAATTTTTTTCCTACATCTTCATACATTCATATACAAATGCACAAGATGAAAGGACATCTTCTAAACTAGTAAGAAAGAAAATCCCAGAACAGGCTACTTTCACCTTCAGTTTACAGCTGTGTCTTAGTCAGCATCTCAGCAGGTTGAAGTGGCCGATCAGATTATCAGATGATGCTGTTTCCTTATTTTCTTTCACCTGATAATAAAATTGGAACAAATGGTTAACTTATCATTTTAGTCATCCAGACGACAAGTTTAATTCAGTGTGATGCATTAAACTATATAACAGAGGATGAAAGAAATAATTTCTCATGGCCTGGGGTAAAAAAAACCTGAATTGGCCAACATATTTAGCTCAATGGACTCTTAAATTACTGCCTGTTAACTATAAGCCCATCAATCCTAGAACTCAAAACATGTAGATATAAAAGAGATATACACACATGTATGTAACATAAAATAAACATACAGATGTGTGTGTGTGGGCGTGTGTGTACTCACTGGTAGCTTTTTATCTTGGGGGGAGCTCCAAATTGTCTGTGAAGGAGAAGGAAATATTTCCTGTCTGGCACCATTAACAGCTGCATTAGCATAGAAATGCCTGGGTGACACATTTTATAAATGCATAAGAAGTGGGACGCTGATGTTGTTTAGAAGGTCTAGAGACAGAAACATTAGTTCTGAAAATGAAATAAATAGAGAGCACGTGCTGTCCTCACAGTGCACTCTTAGATGCCTCACACAATGAAACAGCTGGAAGGACCAGGAAAAACAAGCGGGTGCAGCCATGCGACCCTGTTCAGGACAACCTGTGCATATGTCACCTTCCTGCTAACCTCTGGACAAATGGAGAGAGAGCCCTGCACCACTTTGTAAAATCTACACATCGTTAATAGTAACTCAGTCACCTGCCCGTTCCATTGTTCCTCCCCTGACAAATGGAAAATTTTATCCCTATCAAAAGCTCTCTTGCTCTAATTACAACCCATTTCTCTGGGCTCGTTTTTCTTTGCATGCACACACAAACTGTCTCCTCTGCAGAGCACTCGAGTGCTGTAAAATGCAGCACAGCACAGATAGAGCAGCGCCCTATCGGCTCTCTCTGTCCAGCCCCTGGAGAGACAGGAACTCACTGGACACAATTTCGGACCTGAGGGAGGTCACGGGCCATGGGGAGGCAGTGACTTTTTGCCATAATCTGAAATTTCCTGGTTTCTTTATTCTTCCCCATAAGAACAAATAGAGGTAGCTTTCTAAAAGTTTAAGGAGAAAACTGTCAATAAGATAAAAAGATTATATATAAAAATTCATCTCTTCCCTATTCCTTCCTCTCTCTTTGTTTTTCTTCAGCAAACCCAATTAAAAGAGTTATTTGGACTGGTATAACTCTCACCATAAAATAGTACATAGAGATTTTTTTTCCAAATTATCTTTATCAAGCGTAGTCCCTACTACTTGATAGGGCAGAAGTACAGAGGTTGAGGGCATGGTTCTGACTTTGACAGGCCAAATGGGTTTGGGGTAATATCATCTCCCAGACGCATCCCCCTTAATTCTTGAGGAGTCATTTAAATGTGTGAAGAACACACTGCACTTTTGCTTTATCCAGAGCATTAAATTTTCTGAAAATATTTTTTATGAATTAAGAATAGCCATTAGGTGGCGAATCTAATTAGCAAAGATTCAGCTATAGCGTTCTTCAAATAGCTGAGTAAATATCCTCCAGTGTAATTGCGATAATACCTGTTATGCCTTCTCATCCACAGCTAGTACTATGGGGATAACTTCACAGACCAGAGGATGTTCTGTTCAAAACAAAGAGCATCATTTCTTTAAACATCATTTCCTGACGCTGGGCTGTGAGGAAGGGAGTCTGCTGCCTCCAACACAAATCTCCATTTGAACTGTTGGTGTTCATATACATTGAACACTTGCTGAAAATCTAAGATTCTCCTAAACTGCTATGCATTTATTTGAAGGTTTATGTCCTTCCAAAAAGATTTGAAGTCATGTGCCAATTGCTATTTGCATCTATTTGCATTTTATCAGACACATTTGAAACACACTTAGCAATCCTCCTGGTCCTCCAAGCTTTTTGACTTGATAGAGAGGGTAGAACTGAAATCTTCTTTGAGGTCACTTCTCAGGGTGGAAAAAAGAAGAATTAGAAAGGAAATTCTCCTTTTTGTTCATTTAGATGAATTTTATAACAACTCTATGTTTTGGGATTTTAAAATTCTTTACAATGTTGGAGCTAGTTCTTCAGGGTGGGTCCATGATCCAGGGGTTGTTCTTCCAGCCTCCACATCCACGTGGCCATCAGCACCTCCAACAGCACCAGGGCAGTGGGGCAGGGAACAGGTGGAAGAGAAATCCAAGCAGGCCTGCAAGCAGCACACATCACTAATACCTTGTGCCACCCCCACCCCAACACCTGCCTGCAGACATACTCAGTCACTGCTTTGCTGCGAAACAAGGCTGAGGTACCTGGACCCACAG
Organism: Tapirus indicus; assembly: GCA_031878705.1. Classification (NCBI taxonomy): domain Eukaryota; kingdom Metazoa; phylum Chordata; class Mammalia; order Perissodactyla; family Tapiridae; genus Tapirus; species Tapirus indicus. Next base: position 88,240,199 of record CM062929.1, on the reverse strand, counting down.
GCTGCCACAGCCCCCGGTGGTCTGTTGGGGGTGGGGGCTGAGAGGGAGGCCCTTCCCTTCTCACGCTGCCCTCTGTCACAGAGCCCTCCCCCGCCATGTTTCCACTGACGCAGTTGTTCCATCCTCACTCCCAGCTTTCCCTCTACCTAAGGCAGAGAATGTGGCCCCGTCATGAGTTGGAGGCCACTGGACTCTAACATGTAGGTGGAGGATCAAAGGGCCAAGATTATCCAAAAAGCTCCTGAAAAAGAGGTTCCAGCTATTGAGATTTATGTTACGAAGTAATTAAAATTCTTAATATTGCCACAGGAATAGGAAAATAGATAAACCTAGTGGAGCCTAGGCATTGATCCACTCATATATGGAAACCTGACATGCGAAACAAGTGCCAGATATAAGGTACCCCAAAGAAGAGCAGCAAACGCTAACCTAAGTGCTTACCATATCCCATGCGCTAATCTAATGCTCGCCATACATGAACTCCTTGAATCTTCACAAAAAGTCTATGAACCTGTGTGGTAGACAGCCTCTAAGGAGGCTCCCAATGGTCCTGCCTCCTGACATTCACATCCCTGAAGTCCCCTTTCTTTCACTGGGGGCTGGGCTTACCGAGGAAGAGAATATGGCAGAAATAATGGGACTTTACTGCCAAGATTCGATTATCAAAGCACTGTGGATGCCATCTGGGATGCCCTCTTTCATGCTGTTGTTCACTTACTCTGAAGGAAGCCACTGTGAACTGCCCTATGGAGAGGCCTGGCTGGTAAAGAACTGAGGGATACTTCTGGCCGAGAGCAAGTAAGGAACTGAGGCCCTTAGTCCAACTGCCCAAGAGGAACCACATGAGCGAGCTTGGAAGAGGACCTCCCCTAACTGAGCCTTCAGATGAGCCTGTAATCCCCATCGGTACCTTGCTTACAGCCTTGTGAGGGAACTTTAGCCGAAGACAACCGAATTCCTTACCCACATAATCCGTGAGATAACAAATGCTGTTTTAGGCTACAAGGTTTGGGGGTAATTTGTTACACAGCAATGGATACAAATACAGATGGGTGCTAGTGTCATTTTATAAACAATGAAACCAGTCACTCACCACTGGGCCATTTAATATATAGACTGAGAAAATTGTATATCCATTTAGCAAAAATGTTTGGTTTCCTACCACATACCACTCACAAAAATCATTTACTGTTGGATTAAATACCTAGATGAAAATGGTAAAACTTTAATTATTGAGAAGAAGCTATAGAAGAAGATCCAACCACAGAATATGGGATTTCTGGAACAGGATGAAAAAAGTATAAGTCATTAAAGAAAGGTTTGATGAATTCAAATATATTAAAGTTCAGTACTTCTCCATACACCAAAGGAAACCTGCCAACTGAGAGGAAATATTTGCAACATCTATAGCTGGTAGAAGAAGAGTATCCATAATACATAAATTAGTAAGATAAAGCGCAACTCAGTAGAAAAAGGAGGCCAAGGACAGAAACAGACTTTCCCCAAAAGAAACAGAAAAAGCTAATGAGTAAATTAAAGAAAAAAAAACCAAACTAATTGGTACTAAGGAGAATAAAAGTTAAGACCACAATAAAATAAGATTTATATCCAACAGATTGATGAATATTTGAAGTTCAGAGATTTCTGAGTCCTAGCGATGAGGGGGAGCAGTGACTCCCTCGTATCCCACCGGTGAGAACGAAACTAGTGCAATGCTCTGGGAGTTAGTTCAGCTAGTTCTCATATCCGACAGCTATTGGGAGACGTTCAAACCCCACATCCCAGTAAATCCACTCTTGTTAAATATCCTGGAGAAGGAATGCTTGCAGTGGCATTAGTCATAATAGCAAAAAATATGGAAACCCAAATGTCCATGGAATGAAGAATGGATAATAAGTTGAGGTAAATTCATACAATGTAATAGTATACAGCAATGGAAATAAACCACCGAGAGATGCGTCAGTGTGGATGAATTTGAGAAATTCCACTTTGTGTGAAAGAGTCACTTACAGAAAAATATATGTGGTACGAGTTCATTTATATAGAGTCAAAAACAGCACAAAATAAGAAATGTGAGTGCTATATTTCTTGTGGTGCTTAGTGTAAGGAGGGGTGCACAGGTGGCAAAGAGTATGTTCTCTAAAGCATGGACACCTGTGTGGTGGAGAGACGGGACTTGTTTTATTATTATTCTTTCAATCATACACTTAAACTACATACATTCTTTTGTATATACAACTTACTTGATTGAAAACAAATAAAGGAAAAAGGAAGCCCTCTATTTTCCTGCTGGACTTGATCCTAAGAGGAGGTTGGCTGGATAGCATCTTACTATCACAGCAGGACTAGAAAGGGAGAGGACGTGGAGGAGACACAGCTAAGAGAGGCAGAGGAATGGAGAGGGGGAGTGAGAGAGGGGAGAGAGAGACAGAAGAAGAGAGGGAGAGAGACCGTGTTCTGGTGACCTCAATTCTGTTTCTGAATCAAGTCTTGCTAAAGCCAGATCTACCGTCATGGACATTTTAGCCACCTGAGCCATTAACTTCCCTCATTTGCTTGAACCAAAATATGAGGAGAAAGTTGCTTACACACACACAGACCTAACTGATCCAGAATTTCATTTTTCCTGCAAAACCAGCTGTTATTAGCCTTGACAGCACCAGAGAGTCTTTTAGGGAGCTTTCAAAACCCCAGTGCCCAGGTCAGGTCCCAGACCAATGAAATTGGAAACTCTGGGGGTGGGGCCAAGCAAGAGCATGTTTAAAGTTCACCCGCTCATACCAAGATGCAGCCAAGGTGGATAACCAGGTTCCAGGCAATGCGATATCACTACATAACTGAGACCTACGACATGCAAGGATTGTACAATCTGTGAGATGGAATGCCATAATACATCCAAAATGCCCACAGAGACTACCATGGAGAGGAATCACTGACCCAAAGACTGCTACTGCCAACCATAATCCATATGCCCTTCCCTCATAGTAACGGAGCTGTGACGGAGCTGTAACTGGGCAGGTGCACACTTGGCTGGGTACATTTCCCCATCTCCCTTGCAGCTATGCTTGGTCATGTGACTTAGTGTTCAGAGTGGAATGTGAGTGGAGGCAGCAATGAGCACTGCTCTGAGTCTGGGCCTTAGGACAGTGAGCTGTGCCCCTCGACACTCTCCTTTTACCATTGTCTGAAACCTGACCACAGCAGCAGTGGAACTCTGGCCATGGAGCTGTTGACAGTGATGTTGGGGACAACAGAGGAATAAATGGAAAGAATCTGGACCCCCCACCACATAGACTAATCCTATAAGGACTGTTGTGTGAAAGAGAAATGCACTTCTGCTCAACTCTCTTGCTTAGCTAAGCAACTATCACAAATATACCCGTGGAACCCTGCAGAGAGATGCCCAGTCCAAGGTCAGGGCCATTCCCAGGGAAAGCCAGTAAGTGATGGTCATAAGAATACAAAGGCCTAGCCATCTTGATTCTGGCCCACCAGAATGGTCATTCTAGCCCCAGCAGTCCCCATGGGTTGGCTGAGCCTGCATCACAGTTCAACTTCTCCCTCTGCCTACTCTCAATTTCTTCCCCTCCCTTCCACAAGTGGTCGATCCCGAGGGTGTTCCTTAATACACATCATTCGTGATAAACTCTGTCTCAGACCTATTTCCTGAGGAAGCCAATCCACAACCCATGGAAAGTGTTGGATAAATACTTGTCCAATGAATGATCATATACATAAATAAATGAAGCAAGCCTGGGTTTTCACTGTGCCAAAGAGAAAACTGAATACAAACAGGTAAAAAGCACAAGGAACGTTTGCTAATTACTTATTTCTAACAACAGGAAATATTTTAAGAAAATTGTAGTGTTTTAGATCTCCTTCTAGGTTTTCATATGATGAGTAAAATTCCAAGTTATTAATATTCCAAATCGAGTAGTAAATATCCCAAACTGGGAAGACTAGATTAATCCTTATGAACATCAAAAACTGTTTGCATGTTGGTTTTATTTTGGCAAAACCGTTTCTAAGAACTTCTTTTTTTTCTTGCCATTCTCAGAGGTCAAAGAGAGAGGGGAGCTCATAGAAGCCCAAGTTCTCATGCATCCAGCTTAGACTCTTATGGCAGATGTCCCCACCCTCGCCATTCTCTCCGGGACCTCCTAAACCACGAGCGTTGAAACATTGAGACGTGGAGTAGAGCACCACCATCCTCGATTACTCTGTTAGGAGAGAACAGGAAAATAAATGCAGATTGATTAAAATGAGATCTTGGAATTTTCTGTAGATTTTAATCAGTAATGATTTTTACATCTGACTTTCTGACAAGGACAAAATTGAGTGACATTCCAACTCAAAGTTTCTTAAACTTTTGGCTAGCCAGTGGAGTTGTCTCTCTAATATCCATTTCCTGGCCTTCCTTAGTAAAGAATCCCAATTTTTATCTGTTTGCATTGTCTTTCAGTCCAAAGCTACATGCCCCAAACTCCTTAACAGCTAGTAGTGACCATGTGACTAATTTTAAGTTAATAAAGTGTGAACGGAGATGTTACGTGAGAGGTGAGTCTTTCTTTCCCCTTCCTTCTGCCTTGGATCTTGGATCAAGAGGACAAGACCGCTCACTGGGGATGAAGGAGTGAGCAGCTGGAAGAAACCTGGTCCTGGAAGACTTTATGAAGTTCCCATAGCAGCCTTGTCCCGATCAGATAGAATTGTTTTACCTGAGAAACTCACAACATAGATATCCAGGCCACTACTTTGGGAGGCTGCTACTCAGTTCGTGGTAATTCTGAATTATTATGCACCTCAGAACACAAAAATACAATATTCTTTATGTAAAAAATGAATGAAAATTTACTTACCAAAGCAACACAAAAAGTAAAGTAATTTATGCCTCTTTGAAAAGAAATAAATTTATATTTTGGCATTTCATAATTTCTTGTAAAACTGAATTCTTTTTCAACTTGGCACTTTGAATATTATTCAGTTAACACCAGTGTTTCCTGGAGCACAATTTTGGAAATCTAGTGGGCATTCTATCCATGTTACGTAGGGGAAACATAGAAGTTCAAAGGGCCCTCTAAAATTTGACGCTTTGCTTCATGTTATGACGTGTATATAAAATAATCCTACTTTGAATAGTACAATTTTAGTTACACAAAGAACACACACACACAGTGGAGAAATGGATTGAGTGGCCGTTCATCAAAATGAACATGGATGTCACCCCTGGGTTAGGTGGTTATTAGTGATGCTTAATTTTTTTCTTTTTGTCTAGTTCTATTTTCTAATTTTTGAACAACCGTCTTTTCCGTGGCGTTTGAAAAGTTTCACAACATATAATATTCCTTCCCCCAGAGCCCTGGCCCTTTCCCGTTATCCTGTGAAAAAGGCAGGGAGTTGAGCAGTTTGGCCGAAGTTCAACGTCCACTCCAACTGGGGCAGGCAAACAGGTTTGGGGAGGACCAGTCTCACCTCTCAGAAAGCCACCTCCTCCTTTTCTTAGGGTACAAACATTCAGTTAATTTTGTCAGTTTGCTCTTCTTTACTTCTGGGCAACTTTGTGCTTCCTGCTTTTAACTAGGTGGGCAGCTTAAGCAGCCTGAACCCTGGAGAGGATATTTGTGGCTTGTCAGGTCCAGACAGAATCTGCAGGGGAGAAATCTCCAAGTCAGTGTGTGGAGAGGTTTGCTACAACCCTCAGTCAGTGTAAGCAAATAAAAGCTGATGAGTGAGAATCAGACAGGCCGGTGCGGGGCGAGTGTGTGGGCTCACTGCTGCCAGCCCCAGAGGTGCGTCTGGTGTGTGGTGAGGACGGGCTGGCTGGTGTCTGACAGTGATTTAATACACAGCTCTACACACTGAGAGACTGCAATAAATGTTGTTGACTGACTGCCCAACTGGCTTTGACCTCCCCTGAAAAGGGGGCGGAGGCACTAAACAAACTCAAGCTATTATCATAATAATACCTGCTGACCAAGACTGCTGTCAGGATGAATGAGCTCCCGTGGAAGGGCAAAGTGTGTTCCTCAGAAGAATGACACCAGGTGAAGACTAAATTTAACATCAACCGCTAGAACTTCATCTGGCTTCCACTCTGCCCTGATTACAGTATCAGCGAGAGCTCTCCTGGAAGTGCAAACACGGTCTGGTTGAGTTGGTTTGGCCAAAATGTGACCTATCTTGGCTTTAATGGATTCTCTGTCTTTATTATCTTGGAACCCTAGGAAGGAGTGGATCTTGGAAGATTGAATGCTTCATCATCCACTCAAGGCAGACTGCACCGAAATCATCTAGAGGTGAGTCCCCCATCTCCTCCACTACCTTCCCCAAACCAGGCCCCCGAAGAGAAATTCCCCAACTCTCCTAGGTAACCGTTCCTCGTGTCTGCACCATACCCGCCGTCTGGACGGCCCCTTTGTGCTCAACCTAATCCTTTGAGAAATGATTTGTCAATTCTTTATTGTTTTGTTTTTAGTAGAAATAAACAAAACCTGATACTCTGTGCTTCTGTTGGAATCCAGACTTAAACCAGACACACACACACTCATTAATTTACCAACTTGGGACTTTAAAACATTGATTTTGTCGTTAATTCAAGATAAGCACCAGCTCCTCACTGGGCATTTACCTTTTTCTCTTCCCCCAATGCTCCTACTACCTACCTACACAGTGTTTTCAACGTAAGCCAGAATTGACATGCATTGCAAAAACTAACACGTAAAAGTTACACATATCAAAGAACTGATGCTCTTGATGCAGCATTTGGGTCTCTTTTTCCCTTTTTGTTTGGGAGGTGGGGCAGCCCTGTGAGGTTGCAGACACGAAGGGTAATTCTCCTGCCCTGTGATAGGGTTATTTGCTGAGTGAGTAATGGTTCCACGTGTCACCTTTGCCGAAAAGCCCATGACTTTGTGGCTCTCTACAGTGCCCCAGGAAAACAGCTGAAAAGTGAAATTAAGCTAGGCAATTATTTTATACAACTGGGGAACCTAATATTTGTCACTGAATAAGAAATGTGTTTCGTCCCAGAGTCGTTCAGCATGAATGGAGTAAAAGTCCACCCAAACATCAGTGATTTTCCATTGATTCATACGTGGCTACACTTACCCAGTATGTCCTGTGTGTCATCGGTATATTACATACACCGCAGAATCCATCGGCTGACATTGTCTCTTGTAATGCCCTTAAAATCTAAACTAGAAAGAACAACTGAACACTTGGTCAACAGACAAAGGCTGTGATGATTTAAAGAATCTTAGACAAAACTGAGTTTGCTCCCTCTATTTTTTTTAATATTTTTGGAATGGCTTCTTGGAAGAAGCTTGTCTTGACATATATGAGCAAGATTGTGCTAAATTACAGGAATTTCATACAAATGCCATTTGTATGATGGACACGTTTGGGATTGTGTCAAGGAAAGAGCAATTTTTTGAACATCTGATTTATAGCTCCCAAACATTGACGTGTGTGGGTGATGGACAAGAAGACCCTTCTCTTCTCCCAGCTCAGTGTGCCACTGAGCAAAGGTTCCCTGGAAATTTTAATGACTAGGTTGCAGGAGTGAAAACAAAAACATATGAACAACTCAACGGCTTCCCTTACTTGCAAGAGACTTCCACAGAGAGTCAAAAGTAGCCATTTATGTGATATTTTGTTAAGTTGTCCTGTTAAGCCTTTCTGGAACTTTTCTATTAGTATCCCCAGATTTCCGTGCTTTTACTAATCTTTTCAGACGAAGAATTTAAAATGTTTCTTTTACAGCCCTTGATCAGTCTGGCTTATCCATTCTGATTCTTTACTGAAGTGTCCCATCTCAAATGTGGGCTGAGAGAGCTGCAAATCTCAGCTCCCAGAGCAGCTCCCTGGAGACAAGGGACTCAGGTCACTTGTGCTTCCCCAAATGCATTCCGAACTAAAAAAGAAAAACTACACAGACAATGAGAATGTGAATTAGTTCCACACAACCGTAACATGTGTATTCTGAAGACAGTGCAGCCACTGTGGTCATGAGTGTAAGTCCCGGAGAAGAGGCAGCCTGGATTCAAATCCAGGCTGGCCGGCCCCTAACTGTGTGGCCTTGGGCAAGTTATCCACCCTTTCTGAGCTTCATCTGTCAGTGGGGATATAATAGTAGTCATGAGAATTAAACTAGTTGAAAAACGCCAAGTATTTAGAGCAATGCTGGGACCGCAGAATAAGCCATCAGGTGGTTGACGGTTGGAGAGAATCCAAAAGCAACAATAACCTGAAATGATTGTCACCGTGCACTGGCGCTTCTAAACATGGTTTGGGATAAAATACTCCTCCCAAAAAACAACTGCTGGTCTAAAAAAAAGTTCTAAACAATTGCTGTGGTTACTGTTGAGTTTTAACAGTATTAGTCATATGTAAGTTTCAAATTAGTCCATTTTAATAACCCATTCTTTATTAAACATTTTATTTTACACGGAAACTATACAGTCAGCCAATTATGTGGGGCTGACCCTGGACATACATGGACTCAGCTACATGCACTCATTTCTAGAGTAAGATCACTGGGGTTCAGAGTCATTTGAGTTTGTTTTGGGCACAATCTGAGTCTCTGCCCCTTGCATTTAAACAGTGGGTTGAAGGAGGTGGGTAATGATAGCAAACTGATTGTAAAGCTGAAAAAACAGAACCAGAATTACTTCAATTTATGCATAAATTATTCCCTGAAACTTGTAGAATTTATTCTTTTGCATTTTTCCCCAAAAAATGCATTAATGTAATTAAGAAATATTATTCCATTTCTTGTTTCCTCTTTTGCATCATGTCATTGTTGTTGCTATTTTTGCTGGCATAATTATATATATAAAGTTCAGTAAAAAGTGTTCAATGTCTGTGTTTCTTTTCTAATCATTAGTGTTACTTGTTTTATCTCAAGATTATACTGAAAAATAATTGTATCATATGGTGGGTTGTTAAAAACTGACCCACTTATGGTGTCAAATCCACCAGGAATTCCACTGCCTGGAATAGAATAAGTCCTCAACAAATGCTAGTTATTATGATGATTAATATTGTTAGTATATGGCACTATATGAAGATATCCAGGAAAGACTTTGTTCATAAGAGCCCATGGTAGGTATCAGAAATATGTCGCCGTCCTCCTCCTTATCAATGCCTCACCTCTGGTTCAAACTCCCCACCAGATACCATTCAGTGCCCCATGTTTGTCAAGTACTTTATCATCAGCTACGAGCTCCACCAAAAAGCAGCCCTAGGAAGGAAGGCTAACTCCATGGTGCCCGTTGTAGAGATAAGGAAACAGAAATCTACATGGGGAGAAGGTCAGCAACCCTACCAGGTATCAGCTGTGTGGCCCAGGAGCAGACTTCAGCTTCCTGGTACGAATTATTTGTGCACACTTGACGTCTGATACCCACAGAAGACGTTATCATCTCAAGTTCACAACTGAGGAAACAGAAGCACAAAGGGATTAATGAATTTAACCGAAGGCAAAGAAACAGTAGAGCAACAAAAACCAGTCAATGGTATTAATTATTGGGCTGAAAATTTCCTTGAGATATTAACAGTAACCAGTTTTTATGTATCGCAGACCTGCAGTAATTGGCTTTCAGCTATTACTTCGTTTTTGCCCTCATAACAAGCCTACAAGGTGAATCTTCACAGCATTAACTCCATTTTACATAGGAGGATGGACAGCCTACTAGAAATGAGGGAACTAGGTTTTAAACCCTGGTTTGTCCAACTGCAATCACTGCCTTTTCAATACCATACACTAATATCGGAGAGCCACTTAGAGTATGAATGCTAATTTGTTTAGCATGGATTCCCGTGTTTTTAATGGACTAGCACATTGTGCCCCTAAACAAGGTGTTTCCATAGGATGCATGGAAAATGAACCAACATTTGATGCACACCCACTCTATGCCAGGGACTCTGCTGGCTACCCCTTTCAGTTCTGAGGGTGTGTGTCTTTTGTCCAATCCATCCTCCACATGAATGCACATGTGGAAACTTCTGTCACAAGCATCCCATAAACTCAAATGATTTTATGTATTGGTGTTTCAATTCAAACTCATCTCTGCATTATCTTTCCTCCTTGGTGACATTCCCCTGCCTTCTGATTAGCTGTTCAAATCCAGGACATATCAATTATGGAACTTATGACATGCACAAAGCATTGTGATTGGCATGGGGATTACAGAAAGAGAAGCCTGGCCCCTGCCCTAACAGAGTTCACAGATGGGAAGATGGGTTATAAACAGGTTCCACTCCAACCACGTAAAATAGTCAATACAAAATGTCACAGAAGTCGAGACAGAGGGAGGAGGTCCTTGTCTGAACCAGGTCTATAAAGAAGGGAAGCTAAACAGAGAAGAGAGTGAAGCAGGACAAGAAGAGAAGCAGGGAGACAGCATTCCAGGCAGGGACAGTGGGAACACCCAGTACCTCGAATTCTAGTGTTTTATTCATGTTGGAATATGCAACACATGACACGGTCATTTATCACATTTCAAAATATGTGAGCTATTTTGTTTTTTTAATCATCTGTTCTTTTAACTTTTTTAAGGAATAAAACACATGCTCACTTTAAAATTTCTGAATTTTTAAAATTCAGAGCAGTACCAAGAAGGTAAGAGAAATCTACCAAAATTCTACAAACTCAAACAACCAGCGCTACGGCTTGGTAAACATCACCCAAGACATCTATCTCTGTATATAGACAGACAGACAGAAAGATGGATAAACAGATAGACAAATAGGCAGATAGACAAATAGACAGATATGTAGTCAGACAGAAAGATAGATAGCCAGACAGAGACAAATAGATGACTTTAGAAAAATTGCATCATATTATTTATGACATTTTAATTGAATTAATTGAAGTATTTTTACTTTAACCAAAGTAAAAGTTGGTGAAGTAAAATTTGAAAATGCTAAAATTCAGATAATATTTTCCCAAGTTAAAATAAAATGAATATAAAAATCTTTATGAGATTATAGATATTATTTTTGTAATTACATTTCAACTTTGGATAATATCTGACTCCTGCTATGAAAGATGAGGAAATTAGCAAGCAAAGGTTTATATGTAAGTTTTTGCCCTCTATATCTGTAATATTTCCTCTAATTGTCTAATTATAGTTAATTGCGATTGCCGCTGTTTTCCACGTCACTTATACAGCTTTTAGCCCTGTCAGTTCTATTATTTGTCATCCCTATTCTATTTTTAAATTATGAAGAGGAATATTTTATCAATTTATGTTCTTAGCTAAAAATTTTTAAAAAACTTTCTTTCCATCTCATACTATTCTATTTTCTTGGTTTTGAAATTTTTTTATTTTTCAATTTTCATTTTGAAACAATTTCAGACTTACTAAAAAGTTACAAAAATAGTACAAAGAATTTCCACAGACCCTGCATCCTACTTCCCCAAACGTCAATGTCTTACATAATCACAGTACAACGATCAAAACCCACACAATTAATATTAACACAATACTATTAGCTAACCTGCCAGTCTCACCACTTTCCTCACTAATATAACTTATCTAGTCTAGGAGCTAATCTAGGATCCCACATTGCATTTCATTATTATTGAGCATTTCTGTTTCTTTGTCCTTAATTCGTGTTCTTGATAAGTTTTTCTAGGACTTGAAGCATTCCATTGTGGGGAACTTTCTTCTGCTTTTTGGATGACGCCTTCTTCCCAACTGGATTCTCCATCTTCCTTTTTGGCATGTTGTGCAGACATGGTGGCTGCTCACCCATTTGGGCAATACCCCCCTTTTTCTTGGATTTCTTATAGAACCCCAAACTTATTCAGGTCTTGAGCAGAGATTCTTAATCTCAGACAAGATGTGCCAGACCAGTGGGTTGGAGTGGTTTTATGACACAGTCCTGGCCAAAGAGACTTAGGGTAAAGTCTAGACTCTGCTGGGAAGATTGTGGGAAGGGATGATTCTCTGTAATGACAGAATGGTTAGTGAGGAGAAGAGTAATGTCCTGCAGTGCCCTCTACTTCCTGCCTCTGCATATGCTGTGAAGACATGATGCTTTGAGCTCCTACAGTCATTTTGCATCCATGAGGGAAAGGCTGAGAAGAACTGCAGAGATGCTGACCCAGAGCCCCGACATCAGCGAACCCTGAACCAAGCCCATAGCTACCTACCTCCAGATTTGTCATATACGGGGGGAAAGGCATCACCAGTCAAATATTCTGATCGCTGCAGCTGAGCAGGGCCTCAGGAAAGATCATGCTCTATTTTTTCCTTCTCTGTTCAAGTTCATTTGATTAATCGCTTTCCCACTTTTCATCTTGCTCATGCTCAAACTGAGTGATTCTGTCCAGACTTTCTACTTTCTCTGACCTAATATAACTAAATTGTCCTTGATCTCTTTCCCACTTTTATTTGAATCTGAAGTGTCCTCCCCTCTGAGTTATAATTTAAGTGCTAAAGATTGCAGTCAATCTACATTTCTGTAGATATTTTGCTCAAAGTTCAAAGGGAAGTCACTGGAGAGCTTCATGGATGGAAGAGATATGATCAGATTGACACATTTAATGAATTCCCCTATTTTCTGTGGGTTGGGGCCAAGCATAGAAGGAGAAAGCCCACTTAGCAGCTCCAGAAGTAGTACCAAGAACTAACAAAGAAATCACGGTTGTTTGGACCATGGGGCAGCAGTGGAGGTGACGGGAGGTATCTGAAGCTAGAGCCAACAGGTCTTACTTGTGGATTGAACATGGAGTGTGTGGGGAAGTAAGAAAACAAGGATAAGACTTGGGTTTGGAGTCTGAACACGTGCATAAATGGAGATGACATTTAGTAAAAATGAACATTGAGGAAGAAGGAAGATTGGACACGGGGTGGGTGGAGTGGGAAATCAAGAGTTCTCTCAAGCACAAATGAGAGAGAAGCATGACGTGAAAGACTCACTATGGGGAATTTTTTCTTTTCCTTAGATTAGGCTTTCTCCCAATCTGAATTCTTCATCTCTCCTTTGTTTTTGCAGGTTGAGGAGACACTGCAGTTGCCTACACATTGGGCAATGGCCCCACTCCTTTTCCTTGCTAACTTTAGAGTTCCAACTTTATTTGAGCCATAGAAAGAGGCACTGGTCTATGTTAAAAATTGGTGCGGGGTCATGAGGGCAGGACAGGAAGGCCCACAATTTCACTTCTTACCTTGTGCCAAGGAGTGATATTATATAGGAATTTGTTAATTAAATATCAAGCCTCCAAAGACCTTGTGAGGTCACCATCTCACTTTACCCTCAATTCATAGACAAGGAAATTGACGTTCAAAGAAAGCAGCCCTTTGTGACACGGCCCAGAAACGCCAGCCTCTCTCATCTCACTGCAGAGTCCGTGTCGATCCAGCACACATCACCCCCTGCCTCCCAAGACCGCACCAAGCCCATGGGAATGTTTCAGTTAAGTTATCCAAACCAGAGTCTAATTACCCCATTGACAGGACCATCTGGGACATCCCAGTCCAAGGACAAAAATATCCCTGCTGTGAACTCACTGCCCTGCCCCCCAGCACTCCAGGACAAGTCTCTCTGGGAATGGTGTTGGGCAGTGACATTCTCACCTTCATTAGAAGGCCTTCCAATAGACTGTCGCTCCTGCTTCCTCTACTCTCGATCCCCTGCCCACAAATAGTCCAGAGAGCATTGATTTACAGAGATAGACTCTGGAGAAGAAGCCAATGAAAAGATATGATAGAAAAACAGGCCTTAAAATTTAATGTAAAATGTCCATCCCTACCAATGGGAGAGAAGCTGCCCCCAGTGAAGAGCAAAAAGCACTGACGAGCTCAAAGAAAGCCTGTAGGTGTGGACTTTTAGCAAGCCCTAAGCACTCAGAAATGCCTTTGTTTGAACGTGTCTTCTTGTTACAGTAATGAGAAAGCTGTTGCCTTAATGACTCATATAATGCAAATTTTAATGGTAAAATTAAATTGTGAATAAACACTATGAAAAATCAAATATTAGAAATCCATTTCTTAAAAGCTTACAATAGTGACTTGTCAATGTACTAGGTGAGCTTAAGTAAGATCATTTCAGATTATGTATACAGTGCTGAACTTTTTCAATATAATTATGATAAAATTGTGTTTTCATTAAGGCTTCTTGCTAATGCAAGAATGCTATTAAAATTATTTTCATTGACATTCTCCTAATAAGCTGGCTTAGAAGCCGCATTTACACTTGACCAAGTAGTTGTTTTTGAAAGTGGTGATGTCCCAGTGGGAACGAATGCCACCTCCCCTTCTTGATGGCACTGCTGTGAGGGTTGAAGGAGACACTACTACAGATAAAGCACACAGCTGGGAGCCTGACACACATCAAGCTCTTTAAAAGGTTAACTCATTATTATTGCCATTAACAATCTCCATCTATAATTATGTCATCTGTGGCAACAAATATGCAGGTAAAGTGGGGCAGTTGTCAGGCTCCAAATTTTGCAGCAATTTCTTGGTTACAGCCTAACACCAAGCAGCCACTGACCAACGCAGAGACTGGAGATGAGGAAGCAGCTTCCAGATGCCTCCCACCTTGTGTGCTGCGTTACTGGAGCATGTCCTAGTCAGCCCTCGTAATGCTCGGTGATTACTGAGCAGAGAGTGAGGGGTGGGGATTAGATATTACCAAGGCCAAAGTCAGTAACGCTGGGATGGAGAAGTTCAGGTTCACAGCCATCAGGCACCTAAGAAACCATCTTGAGAAATGACCAGTAGGGCCAGGGCAGCAGTGGTGCTTCCTCCACAGGCGCATGGATTATGCGCCGACTAGTCCAATTATTAATCCCACGCATACTTGTTCAACGTTACCATGTGCCAGGAGTCCTTCCAGGTCCTGGAGATCCTGCAGCGAACAAGGACAAACAAGACTCCTGCACCCCTGCATCTCACCCTCTTGGAGGGAAGCAGACAATAAGCAAGAAAACAAGCCAGAGAACTTCAGATGGTAAAGACAACAAAACTGAAGATGTGATACGTAGCGAGTAGCAGAGCAGGGGTGCAGTAGGCTGAACTGCGGCTGGGTGGTGAGAAGGTGGCCCCTGAGCTGGGAACCAGAGCCTGGAGGAGTCAGGATTACTCATTAATTGCTGTATAGTCCCATCCTCCTTTGCTCCCAAGTCACTTTCCTCCAACCGTCAGCACTAGAGGTGTGGGACGCAAAAGGGACTTTTCTGATGGAGTTCCTTTTAGGCTACCCGAATGTCAATCACACAAGTTCACAACTGTTGTGGACTCTAAGGTGACGCCCAATTATTTCCACCTCCTGGTTTTTGTGCCCTTGCATAAATCTCTCCCCTTGAGTGTGGGCAGGGCCTGTGACTTGCTTCTAACCAATAGATGAGTGAAAAGTTGTCACTGCCATGATTACCTTACAAGAGTAGCAGACACTCTCCCTCAGTGGCTTTGGTGAAGGGTGGGACCTCCAGGCAACAACCAGCTAGAAACTGAGGCGCTCAAAGCAATAGGCGGCAAGGGACCAACTTCTGCCAACAAGCTGACGAGCTTAGAAGTGGATCCTTCCCCAACCGAGCCTTGAGAGAGCTCGCCACCAGCACCTGGAACTCAGCCATGGGAGACATCCTAAAGCAGAGGAGCAGCTGGCCGTGCCTGGCCTCCTGACCACAGAAACTGTGAGATAAGAAATGTGTGTTGTGTTAAGCCACCGAGTTCATGGAAATTTATTGTGCAGCAAGAGAAAACCAACACAACAACATTAATGAAAGTTGACAGGACTGCTAGCATTTAGAGAACACAGGAGAACAGCACTTGGGAATGATGTAGCCAGGAGCACAGTCAGCCCCTCAGTGTTTCCCAGAGCGTTTATTTACCACCTCTTGTGTCACAGGTAAGACCGGGCATGGGAGCACTGACAGTTAAGACTTGTCTCCTGTGCATAAGGAACCAAAAGGATGTTGTCAGAGAAACTGAGACGGGGGTGGGACATCAATGGCCTAAACAGGAAGTGGCCTGGATTAATTTAGGAGATGTAGAGTCATAGCCACAGCTGAATGTTTTGCTTATTAAAAAAATTAAATGAGCTTGATTATAAAATAATACATACATAATGATTTTTTAAAAACCAAAGTAATACAAAAGGATATAAAATAAAAAGTAAATTCTCCCTTCTCTCTCCTCAGATCCTCAGTTCCATACCTAAAAGAGTACCATTCATTACAATTCTTCTCTCTCCTTTCAGAAATTTTCTGCACGTGTATAATGAACGTGTATACCTTTTTTTATATAAATGGGTTTAAATTATACATACTGTTCTGCCCCTCAATTTTTTTCAAGTGATAAGTCTTCAAGATCTGTCAGTGTTTCAATATCTGCATATCCCAGTTAGCTCGTCCTTTTACATGGCTGCATAATATTCCTTTATCTGAATATACCTTACTTTATGTAATGAGTCCCCTGTTGATTAGCATAGGTGTTGTTACCATGTTTTTGCTATCACAACAAATGCAATATGTAACTCTTTGCTCCTTTTATAGCTGTAGGATAAACAACTAGAAGAGAAATTGTGGGGTAGAATGTGTGGCCAATCTATCCTCAAAGACTGCACCCATTTTACTCTCACACCCAATCTAAAAATCCACATTTTTTAGCCACACTTTGGCCAGTGCTACATGTTAACAAATTTTTAAATCTTTTTCAATTTAATAGGTAAAAATAGTATTTAGGTTTTTTTATGTTGCATACATCTGAATTTTTACAAACTCCTCACAGGGTGTCTACTTAAAGGATCCAGGATAGAGGTTAGACATTGGGAATGAAACTTTTAGGGATGGAGGGACAGAAGAAAGAATTGTCACGTAAGAACATTTTCTAAAGGCCAATGTACCCAACACCCCACAGGTGCTCATGGTTGGCAGCCACCCCATCAACGTTTAGAAACTTCCTTTTTTCCCTCTAAATTGCCACATACTTTGCTTAGGGTAAGATTAGGACATTATGAGAGAGCAATATGCATCAGGCACAACTAAAACGTACATTAAGTACTTCATGAAAGTCAGAAATGACTTGTGACTGGACAGTCCTTCTACAGAAGTCTTCAGGACAGGAGAGCTGATGTTTCTGGGGCGATTGTTGTCCTAAGTGTGGTCACACTTGAAGGTGAAAAGAGCCCAAACACTTTCTCTCTACTTTCTAGTTCTTTTAAGCTAAAGAAAATTACTTAACAGGACTCTCCCTGTAAACCAACAGATGTTATTCAGAGAATGAACGTCACAGATTTATAGAAGGAAAAAAAAGGGAATGCTTAGTTAACGTGTATTAATATTCTGTTTCAACTGGGTCAACAGCTTTGAAGAGCCGCTGAGCTCACGAGCTGCGGGCTCACGGCGCCGGCCAGCACGGGGAGAGTGAGGGGGCTCAAGTCCCTCTGCCTGGGCAGAGACTTTGCCAAAGACCGGATTATTTTTTAAATCTATTTTTGCAGTGAAAGGAAGCCACAGGCATCTGGATCCAGCTCCCCAGCCCGACACCTTTTCCTGCCAGGGCATGAAGAGCACCTTCTGAAGCTGCACCTCGGACTTGGGGTGGGTTCAAACGCGACTGGAGCATTTGGGTGGCTTTTGCGTTTCTTTCCTACCCCTCTCCTTCATCCCAGTATTTCTTTCCTCCAAGGGACACTGTGTGCTCACCACACTTGCTCCTGACCATCCCCACACACAAATGCAGATTCATTTTTCAAAGACGAATGACTGAGAGCTTGTCCTGTATTTCTGTTTTCCCCCAGCTATAGTCTACCTGTGCCAACAAAAATGAGGGGATTTTTATTTTTAAAAACCTCCTGCAAATTTTCAGTGACTCTTTGAGTATAAAATATTCAGACCTTGACTCCAAATTACAGTTGGGAGCATAACCACTCAACAAGTACTTTTAGTTCAGATTCATTTTAGATTCATACAAGCCGGGGAAGGAAACAGGGAAACACAAAGTAACCTTTGAAGGGAAGAAATCCTGAATGAAGAAATGGGTGGGAAATTACCGCCATTTCAAACCAACCCAAAGGCCTAGGCCGCAGGTCCAGAGTTGCTTAGGGTGGGGCGGCCAGCCTTGGCAGCTACAGAAGGTGGCTGCGGGACGAGAACAACTGAATTGAGGTGCTCATGTAGAGAATTAAGCTAAGTCAATTAAATAGGACTGTGTCCTCCTGAGTCTACCTTCGTCACAACTATTCAGCACTTGTAGGAGACCTGTTCTGAGCATTTAGTCCCATCAACTCCAGACAGCTAGAAAGTTGATTTTACTACAGATTTGGCTGCTGGAAAAAAAAAATGACCCAGATATTCAAAACCCACTTCTTGATTTCCATAAAGTGCTACCTGGCAGGTCTGGTTGCAAATCATTTTGCAAATGCAAATCCCAATCCCAAAAGTTTCAGGACTTTTTCTTTTTAGTAATCCTTGTAATTGTTGTAATCCTGGTGTAGATATTTTTAGAAGAAAAATGCTGCTTTGGTGTAAGCTTCCCAGACTTTCAGAATGGAGACATTTTGCAAATGGAAAATGGGCACTTGTATTTGACAATGGTTTGAGGGAAATGTACCAGCATTTGTGAGGTCTGCTGGGCTGTGAGGTCTGTGAAAGGTGCAAACATAGCAAAAAGCAATTCTTCCTGCCAAGGAGGTTCTACTCAGCTAACATGTTAGCTGACCTAACTAAGGCCTCCCTGGGAAGGGCCACCCCCGCGCCAGAATCCTCTGGCCCACACCAGAGTGAGCTTCAGTGATCACAACTGGAGCTCCAGAGGGAGGGAAGCTCTCGAGTCAGTTTGATTCAGCGGTACAGTAGGAACGTCAAGGCCCTGGATTCCTTCTGTTTTTCTCGTCTTCCTCTGCATGCTCAGCTCCACACAGGGCTGCAAATGGCTCTCAGAAATGCTCGTGATTGCAAGCTTCTTCCACCACTTCCAGGAGGGAGCATGGAGATGGCTTCTCAGAAGAGCAGAGCAGCTTTTGTTCCAGACACCTCCAGCGCATGTCCCCTGAGGCTCACCTGGGGTGCAGAGCCCACCTCTGAACTACCCACCTTTACCAGGGGGTAAAGTTGAGCTGACCGGCTCAGGCCTGAGTCCCAAGACACCTGCCAGTGCCAGAGCCAGAGCCAGGCATTAGCATCCCCCAGATGTAAGGATGACATGGGAAAGGTACGGATACTTAGATACAGACTTGACACGGAGAAGAGGAAATGGATATTGTGGGGCCTGCTTATCTAGAAAGGACAGGCCTTATCTAGAAAGTCACAGGGTGGCCAGGACTCCGAATAGCCCCAGGGTCCTCCCAATCCTGAGCGGTTGACTTATGGGGCTGCTAAGAAGTTTGGGCCCCTTCAGAAGGAGGCCTTCCTGATGTCTCCCCATTCACCCTGTCCACACCTGGCCCAACTGTAGAACTGTCCCAGACACCCTGTCTCTTAGACCAAAGCCATCCCAGGAACCAGGGGCAGGTTGAGGCTAGCACGTTGTGGTGCGCAGGTCACACAGCCATCTCCATAGGCGGCTCACCACAGGGCAGCTTCCTTCTTCAAACCAGCAAGGGAGAGCCCCTGACCTCAGTGCGGGCCCAGGCCATCTTGTAAGAGCTCACCTGATGAAGTCCGCTCAGCTGGGTTCATCTTCCTTTTGATTAACACAAAGTCAGCTGATTTGGGACCTTAATTAGATCTATAAAATTCCTTCCTCTTTGTCTTTTGGCTAGAAGCAAGTCCCAGGTCCTGCCCACACTCAAACGGAGCAGACTCTACGGGCCATGAACACCAGCAGTTGGGAGTCATGGAGGATATCTTAGACATCTGCCTCCCTCGGGCTGCACTTTTCCCTCTCCATCCACCCCCTCCCCAAATACAGCATTCCCGCCAAAATTTTTCACATGGGCCACCAGAATCACATACCAAATTGGGGACATACTGCCCTGTATCCCTGAAAAATGGGGATCTACAGGGGAACTCAGAGTATATCCCTACTTTCCACCCACCTAAATCTGTAACCTTCTAGAATATGCTTTCCTCCATGTGGGCTCTTACAGTTGCTGGCACACCTATGTTGCAAGGATGGCAGAGCCAACTGGAGTGTTTTGGCCATGTTTCTCTTTCTTAAAACCACACTTGCACCAGTGGAAAGAGTAGGGCTTATGAAGCTACCCAATGACCCATGGGCTTCATGTTTCTAACTGCTCACCAGAAGTCGTTCTTGTAGACTTGGATCAATTGACATTGTCACAGGAGCAAAATATATAATATTTTATATATTATATAATACAGAAAATATATAATATAAAATATATATTTAATATAAATTAAAATAATATTTTTTGGCTAAATAAGTAACTTTCCAGTGGCTCAAGTTGAATTCACTATATGGCATTGAGGATTGGGGTATTATATGGAATTATTGGGAAAAATGAAATAGGGTGAACATAGCTTTTCAAATATTTGTACCCCAAGTGCAGTATTACCAACAATCAGCATAGTTCATAGGCCTATGGGTTTCTGAATATGTGACCTACATCTGAAAAATAAAAATAAACCTGAGCATCCCAGTGAGTCCTGAGGGCCTAAACACCATTGAGAGATAGAAGAAGGAAGTAGGGCCCTACTTCTCCTGCTCTGTCCGCACAGAAGTTCTGTACCTTTGGCCTGGACATGCCCCATGAGAAAGCATGCACCACCATAGTGGGCACCTTATTCCCGTGGTGGCTCCGGAGTGACAAGTCAGGCAGAGCCGCCTTCTGAGTGGATAACAAGGACAGCAATTTTTAGGAGTCACACTCAGGCAACAAGAAATTAGAAGAGTTTCAGAGTAAAGAGCAGAGAAATCCAAGACAACCAAGACAGAATGCATGGAGGCCCCATCTGAAGGGGTCTATATGGCATATATGGGTTCATCTCCAAGAGCTAGCATGGGCAGACTCCATTTCAAAGGCTTTTCCCAGCTAGGCCTTGATATCTCAGTTCTTGTTCCTCATAAAGGACATTCATCTTTCAGGAGCCACAGACCCAGAGCACAATCTCTGTGCAGTGGAACTTTAGCCAGTGGGACAATGGAACATTTCAGTGCAAATTCAGTTAGCCCATCACTGCATCCCACTATGCCAACGCTGATAACAACCAGCATGATGGTTGTCACTCACTGTTTTATCTCCTCCAGGGACCCACGAGTTTCCCACCAACAACAGCACTCTCTGTCTTGATTCTCGAGTGCCGCTATCTGCACCCAAGTTCTATTATAAATATGCTAATGATTTGCAGTCAGCCGAACCAATGAGGTTCATCCTAGCCAGCCTCAGAAAAGGCAGAGGCCTCCAGCTTTTTGTGCTTCCAAACTTGGCAACAGAATGAAGGATAAAAAAAACATGTAAAAGTATTCTTTTTACCTATAGACAGAGAAGAAGAAAAGAGAAAGCAAACTGCCAAATCCTAAGCATCTTTTCTTAGGTTCCATATTATCCTCTTCTCAGTTGCCTTGTGCCTGGAATGTTGCAATGTCTGTCTATTTTCCTATTTCTAGTAGATCACTCTATATGCTAGATGTTTCTAGTGGGTTAATCATGTGACTTTAATCACCACTTTAATCATGTGACTTCACAGTTGAAAAAGCTTCAATTACTCCCCATTCCCCATTGAATAAAATCTGGGATTCTGGGCCTGGGATTTAGGCCCAGCACACTCTACCCAGAGTCTGACCTTCTTGCCTCACTTCCCTTAGCCCCACCCATATTCGCACCCTACTGTCTAATCACTATTTCCAGAACACACCTTGACTTCCCTGCCTCCACGTTGTTGCTCACACCATTCCTCCTAAATGAGATGTCCTCCCACCTCTCCCATCAAAACCCAGCTTAAATGCCACCTCCTGGGCCTTTCCCTCTGAACCACTTCAGCAATTTCTATGCTTCTCATCTGGCCTCCCAAATTGCCATGTACTGGGGAAATTTACATGCATGCACAGCCCCTAGGGCAAGGACTGGGTCACCCATCATGGTCACCACAGCATCTGTCATGCCTCATACATAGAAAGGACTCAGTCAATATTTGTTGGATGGGTGAGCAAGAACAATTTATAATTCTAAGTCATCTCTAAATTTTAGAGTATTGCTTGGATTCATCATTTACCATAAAGGGAAGATTTACATATAGGTCTAATACATATATTAGCGTTACATCTATACAGGAAGACTTCAGAGATATTGCAGGTCCAGTTCCAGACCATTGCGATAAAGCTAATATGGCAATAAAGTGAGTCACACACGTTTTTTGGTTTCCCAGTGCATATAAAGTTATGTTTACACTATACTGTAGACTATTAAGAGTGCAATGGCATGAAGTCTAAAAAAGCAATGTACACACCTTAATTTAAAAAAATACTTTATTGCTAAAAAATTCTAACCATCACCTAAGCCTCCAAAAGCTGTAATCTTCTTGCTGGTGGAGGGTCTTGCCTTGATGCTGATGGCTGCTCACTGATCAGGGTGGTCGTTGCTGAAGGGGGGGGTGGCTGTGGCGATTTCTTAAAATAAGACAAAAATGAAGTTTGCCACATCAGTTGACTCTTCCTTTCGTAAACAATTTCTCTGTAGCATGTGATGCTATTTGATAGCTTTTACCTACAGTAGAACTTCTCTCAAAATTGGAGTCAGTCCTCTCAAACCCTGAAGCTGCTTTATCAACTAAGTTGATGTAATATTCTAAATCCTTTGTTGCCATTTCAACAATCTTCACAGCATCTTCACCAGGAGTAGATTCCATCTCAAGAAACCGCTGTCTTTGCTCATCCATAAGAAGCAGTTCCTTATCTGTTAAAATTTTATCATGACGTTGCAGCAATTCAGTCACATATTTAGGCTCCATTTCTAATTCTAGTTCTCTTGCTATTTCCACCATGTCTGCAGTTACTTCCTCCACTGAAGTCTCGAACTCCTCTAACTCATCCATGAGGGTTGGAATCAACTTCTTCCAAACCCCTGTTAATGTTGATATTTTGACCTCTTCCCATAAATCATTAATGTTCTTAATGGCATCTAGATTGGTGAATCTTTTCCAGATGGTTTTCAAATTTACCTTGCCCAGATCCATCAGAGGAATCACTATCTAGGGCAGCTATAGCCTTACAAACTGTATTTCTTAAACAATAAGACTTGAAAGTTGAAATTACTCCTTGATCCATGGGCTGCAGAATGGATGTTGTGTATGCAGGCATGAAAACAACATTAACCTCATTGTACATGTCCCTCAGAGCTCTTGGGTGACCAGGTGCCTTGTCAATGAGCAGTAATATTTTGAGAGGAATATTTTTTTCTGAGCAGTAGATCTCAAAGTGGGCACAAAATATTCAGTAAACCATGTTATAAACAGATGTGCTCTCATCCAGGCTTTGTTGTTCCATTTATAGAGCACAGACAGAGTAGATTTAGCACAATTCTTAAGAGTCCAAGGATTTCCAGAATGGTAAATGGGCATTAGCTTCAACTTAAAGTCACCAGCTGCATTAGTTCCTGACAAGTCAGTTTGTCCTTTGAAGCTTTGAAGCCAGCCACTGACTTCTCCTCTCTAGCTATGAAAGGCCCAGATGGCATCTTCTTCTAATACAAGTCTGATTTTTCTACATTGAAAATCTTGTTGTTTAGAGTAGCCACCTTCATTATCTTAGCTAGATCTTCTGGATAACTTGCTGCAGCTTCTACGTCAGCACTTGCTGCTTCACCTGCACCTTTACATTATAGAGACGGCTTCTTTCCTTCAACCTCATGAACTAACCTTTGCTGGCTTCAGACTTCTCTTCTGAAGCTCCCTCACCTCTCTCAACCTTCATAGACTTGAAGAGAGTGAGGGCCGTGCTCGGGATGAGGCTTTGGCTGAAGGGAATGTTGTGGCTGGTTTGACCTTCTATCCAGACCACTAAAGCTTTCTCCATATCAGCCATAAGGCTGTTTCACTTTCTTATCATTCATGTGTTCCCTGGAGCAGCACTTTTAATTTCCTTCAAGAACTTTTCCTTTGCTTTCACAATTTGGCTAACTGTTTTGTTGTAAGAGGCCTAGCTTTTGGCCTATCCCAACTTTTGACATGCCTTCCTCACTAAGCTTATTTCTAGCTTTTGATTTAAAGTGAGAGATGTGCAACCATACCTTCCACTTGAACATTTAGAGGCCATTGTAGGGTTACTAATTGGCTGAATTTCAATATTGTTGTGTCTCAGGGAATAGAAAGGCCCAAGGAGAGGGAGACAGGGGAATGCTGGTGGGAGGAGCAGTCAGAACACAGATAACATTTATCAATTGCTCACTGTCTTATATGGGCATGGTTTGTGGGGCCCCAAAACATTTACAATAGTAACATCAAAGATCACTGATCATAGATCACCATAACAAATTTAATACACACACGTGTGGCTTTATGATGGGGACTCATTCTGAGAAATGAATTGTTAGGCAATTTTGTTTCTGTGTGGAAATCATAGAGCATACTTAAACAAACCTAGATGGCATAGCTCACTACACACCTAGCCCATATGGTACTAATCTTATGGGACCACCACCATATACGCAGTTGGTCATTGACCAAAACGTCATTATGCAGTGCATGACTATAATAATGAAAATGTTTGAAATATTGCAAGAATTACCAAAATGTGACACAGACACATGAAGTGAGCAAATGCTGTTGGAAAAAAGGTGCTGATAGACTTGTTTGATGCGGGGTTGCCACAAACCTTCCATTTGTAAAAAATACAATATCTGCAAAGCACAGTAAAGCAAAGTGCAATAAAAAGAAGTATGCTTGTACTAAAGTCTATATATACACACATTTGTCATTTTTTCCCAATAAATGGTAGCAAGGTTGACCATATTAATACAAAGATTAAGAAGTCCAGGCAAAGCATGGAAATATTTATAACACAGTATCCAGTTTTATAAAACAATTAAATATCAGGTTTACTGTCATCATTATTAGGTAAAATATATATGTATAATGTACAGTCTAGAAGGAAAAAACAAATGAATTCAATGATCTTGAGTTGGAGTGGTATTTAGTTTATTATTAAATTGATTAAATGACACTGTAACAGGATTGATATTATACACCTCTGTTCCCAAGTGC
Organism: Tapirus indicus; assembly: GCA_031878705.1. Lineage (NCBI taxonomy): Eukaryota > Metazoa > Chordata > Mammalia > Perissodactyla > Tapiridae > Tapirus > Tapirus indicus. The sequence continues at coordinate 88,215,082 of CM062929.1, read as the reverse complement.
CAAGAAAAAATGGTCTCTTTATTTCCTGTAATTGAACTCAACTTTGCAGTCCTTCCCACCTGCATTCCCTCTAAAGACCGGCAAGAGTGTGAGCAAGCCTGCTAAATAAAGTCACACAGTCTCCTCTATTCTAGCAGCCTCGGTCAGCTGATTACCCCAACTAGTCTAAAGCCACCTTCCCACAGAGCTGTTTACCCCTCTCCGTCTGCCTCTTCAAGATGCCTCCAGTTTCAAGAAATGCTTACATCTCCTCAGGTGAGGGGAGGCCCCTTTTTCAATGTAGGAACTCCTCTACTTCTGACTAACCCCTAGGAAGGGACTTCTCCTCTTACTTGGTCTAGACATTGCCCCACCACCACCACCACCCGGTGCCACCACAGAGTGCTGGCCCTGCCTGGTTCTTTGGGAGAATTGTGCAAATTTCCTGTGCTGGAGTGTCTGCAGAGCTTGTACCTGATCCGAGCTGGGGGTCCACATGCATGGCTGACTCTCATCTTCAAGGGACTGCAGATCCTCTGAGTCTTAGCCATGTTCACCTTCAGTCTCAGGTTGAACTCCCACCAGACTGCCCTGGGGGTCCCTCTGCTCCTCACCCTGGCAACCCATGGTAGGCAAGATGAATCTCATCCCTCAGCAACAGTACATACCCTCCCACCGTGCCTGCGGGGATGCCTGGCTCCCTTTCTCCCACAGAGGCAGGTAAGGAAGACTCGAAATACCAGGTCACCCCTCCACCCCAAACCCAGTACATTCCTTGCTGTTCTACAGCTGCCCTCTCATGTTGGAAAAAGGAGCATGCATCCAGATGTCTTTGGAGTCTCAGTAAAACACCTTCTAGATGTTTCCATGCCCCTCCCTCATCCTGGGATTTGGTCCTAAGGAGGAACAGCCAGGGCCCCACCTATTACTCCTCTCCCTCTGACCCTCTCGGGAGCCAGGGGGCTCTTCCCTCCCAGTCACAAGTTGCTCGGTGATGATTTTATATCATATCCTGCAACCTCCTTTTGCCAGGGCTTATGGAAAAGCTTTAGGGTCTGAATGTGTCCGTCCTCATTCTTGACATGTAAAGCAAGATTTTGAAGTTTAAGGTACATTTTTCCCTTTCCCCAAAACTTGGCTTTCAAAATTATTTCCTTGCTATGAGCTCACAAAAGAGAACTTCGAGCCCCAAAGCAGGTCAATGGCCATTTTGCTCTTGACTTTTGACACTCAAAGACTGGCTCCCAGAATGGAGAATTGGCATCACCTGGGAGCTTGTCAGAAATGCAGAGTCTCGGGCCCCCATGGACCTTCCGAATCAGAATCTGCCCTTGAATAAGACCCTCAGGTGGCTCGTGTGCATGGTAAAGTTTAAGTAGCATGGGTCTAGGAAAAACTCCTCAGTCCTTCCCTCGTCGATTCACCTTCTTAGTGGACAGACTGCAAGAGAGTGTGACTTACAAGGAGACAAAGAAAGCACTGGTTTAATATTTTCAATAAAGTTTGCTGCTAGTCATCATGGATGGATGTGGATTTTTATAAAAAAAAAAAAAACCCTTGGGAAGATCTAAACCCTTTCCATGCCCCTAAAAATGGCAACTGGTTTATGAGAGGAGCTCTCAGACCCTTTCAGCTTGCATCTCCCTAGCCCCTGAACACCACGTTCTGGGGCCAAGCTTCTACCCTCCCACGCTATCATGTCACCTTCACAATCTCCTATCACATGTGTGTCCTCGGCCTATTTTAAAGGTTAAGCTCCTCAGGCTCAGTGAAATTAACCAACTCAGTCAGGGTCACCCAACTCCCAAGAGACAGAGCCAGGGGCAGAGCTGGGTTATTTGAGTCTATGCCCAATGTCTTTCCCAAGCTGTTGAGAAGGAGAGTGCTAGTAAAAAACTTGTTTCTCTGGCTTTAGAAATAACCACACCAAAAAAAGAAATGCTTGCCTTGAGTCAGAACAATTGAGTCTTCTATGTAACCTTCTGTAAGAGATTAGAATTTGCCTCCAAGACATCAACCTCAAATATTAGGATTTTCCTCCCTACAATAAGGAGGAGGAGGAGGAGGAAGAGAACATAACAACTAGTTAAGTATCCAGTTCACTGCAGGAGGCATTAACCATCCTCAAAAGAAATATATTCTTGCTGCCCTTTTCTCCTCCTGGAGAAGGTGCCTGGCTGAACACGCAGGCAGCATGAGAGATGCCAGGCAAGGCCTGCAGCTGCCCTGGATCATGTCACCTGTCAGAGCTCCCCAAAAGGAGTTTCTAGGGCACCACGCAGCCAATGTTGTAAGTCAGACCACTTCCAAATTCAGTGAAAATCCTTTCAGCTGTTTCCACAACCTGCAATAGCCACTACATAGAGAATCTCATTGTATTTTTACAGGTCATGATTAATATCTACAGCAAGCTCATTGTGAGTCATCACTGGGGACACGACAGGCAGGGTCTCCACAATGCTTAGAGGAAGGAATAACCATTATCTTTCTTGAGGGATGAAGAAACTGAGTCTTGGGGAAGCTAAGTAACCTGCGCAAGGGTCCCCAGTTCATAAGTGACAGAATCAGAGGCTCAAGTCAAGGTCTTGATTCTAAAGCTCATGCTCTTTACTGCTGCCATCCGTCAAATTATCTCCTTAACTGATGGAAACCTTTGGTCTAGACCACCTGTTAGCCTGGACGATGAGCCTCAGGGAGGGGTAGTCACTGGCAGAGTCCTGAGGAAAAAGAACACCTGGCAGGGGGCTAATGAGGGACCTATGGGGATAGAGAGGCAGGAATCCCCAGACATCAAAGATGGTGACTAACAGAGAAGGCCCTGCCCACCATGTTGACACAGTTGCAGAGGAAAGGTGGTGCTGATGAGTAAGGCTAAGTTAAAGCAAGGCTGAGGTTTTCCCAGCCCCCATTCCAGCTCCTTCTCACACACCCTTTGAGAAACAGTGGTTTCAATACGCACTAGTGGTGTGCCTTCACCTTTTCTTGTAAAATTTTAAATAAACTCAGCCATAGCTATTCCAGGTACTGGGACTACATTGCAGTTTTAGCACAGACCATGGAACATTTTAATGTAGAATTTCCTACCAATCCGACTGCCAAAGATTCCCTTCCCATTCCATTTTCCAGCATGTTTCCCGACGAGCAAAAGAGGTGATCCATGCAATTGCCTACATAAAATTGAGAAAGGGATACCTCTGGGTTTTCAAACCCTAGAAAAGAGAGTGTTCCCCGATAAAGAGATTGTTTAAGGGAAGGAGCCAACCCCAACACCCACCCGATAACACCTGCACACAAACCCGCTGTCGACCAGTTGGTGTAGCCTGCTGGCCACTCAACTCATCCCTTCCTGCCTTCCCAAGTCCAACCAAGATGGAGGCCTCCACTCTGACACCTCATGATTGGCTGCCACTCGACACTGGCGTCCAATCAGCACAGCTAGAAGAACACAGACCCTGCGGCAGACACCGGCAATTGGGATGAATACCAATTCCTGCAAAGGCCCCTGGAGAATTCATTATGTATGTTGTTCTTCTGAACACTCCTTTAAACATGCAAATTCCTTCAGCACTGCTGTACCTGTGACTGAATAGAATATGAATCAAAGACTCAGCCCTTTCCTTCTATGGTCATATCATAAAGTCTGAAACATCTCAAGTTTGTGTGTGTGCCTGTGGGGTTTTTTTAACCAGAGGAAGTTAAGGCTTTACTCATTGGTCAGTATTGTCCAAAATGCGATTAGGAAATGGGAAGTAGTCCTTCAGATGTTATTTAGATTTAAAAATTCAAGTGATTAATGTCTAGAACATAAAACTCAATTATAGGAAGGGCCATTGGGATAGTGATAAAAATAAAGAGAGGGTGGAATTTCCAGATAAATTCTGAAGGGTCGTGTGACTGATTTAAGGTCCCATTAACCTCATGGGGATCTAATCAAAGGCTTTCTGTTAAAAGTAAATCTGAGACTCAGAGAGTGACAATTCTTACAAGGACAGGAGAAATTCCATCAGTACTTTGTAGAAATGGCCCTGAAAATGAGATGTCTTTTCTCACACACAGTGGGAATTATCACAGTCCAGGGTTTTTGCACAAAAGTGCTTAGGGTCAAACCGTAAGAGCTTTCCTCTGTGATCTGTACTCTATTTGAGCCCCCAGTATATTGTATTTTCTGGCCTCTGAGGTTTGGGGAACAGCTAGAGACCCAGCCTTTACTATGAGGATTTTCCATGATGATGTGGTTTTATCGTGAGTCCCTGTTCACTACAAGTGAATCATCTCACCAGGAAACTAGAAGCAAGTCAATAGTTTACCTTCTATTTATTAGGGAACAAAGTTCGCCATTACTCAATACTTCAGCTGACTCTTTCGCCACTGAGCATCAGAAATGCATAGTTTTAGAAGGTTTCTACTCAAACTGGGCATTTCTACCTGTCTCCTTCAAGTGATGAAAAGGCTTGTGGTTCAGTGAGCATTGCAGCGGAGACGAGAGGACTCTCAATCCTACGAGCCCTCTAGTTGTCATTGACCTCACTGTTCCTAGATGTCATCCCTAAAAAGTAGGGAAATAGCATTACTAAATTCGGAGGCACTTTTCTGAGTAGCTCATTTAATAGTTCTAGAGGTAGTTGGCAGGATATAACTGTTGGTGAGTGCAGGTGATTCACTACACGTGAATCTGAAAATTCAAATTTGGGAAATTGGTTCTATCTTGGAGTTGGAGGAGACTCACGGCCTCTCCACACTTGGGAATGCAGTTCTGGGGTCCAAGGCATGTGATAACTACCCATATTATTATACATTATAGTGTACATTATACTTGTCTCACCCATTCTTAAAGATATTGTTCGAGAACTAAAGCAAAGTCTCGTTTCAACTTCACGATGATGAGAAGGCACCTATCGTCATTGTTACTCTTGTTTTATGACTAAGGGGGTGAGGCTCAGTGGGGACGGGGCCTCTAAGCTCATGCCATCAGGAAATGGAGACACTAGGACTTAACAGATGATGTATATCCCCTAAGCCCAACTTCCATCTGCCAGCACCCACATCTTGGTGTTTGAGGGTGTTTTCTGGCAGCAGAATCCTATCCTCCCCACACAGGGCTGGAAGTGCCTAGAGAATTAAGACTCCCCAGCAGCAGCCTTCAATCAATGACTGTCAGGAGCTGGTGCATCAATACCTCAGCCCCCTGCACTTGGAGGAATAACTCTGAGGTGCATGTTCTACTTGGCCTCCCAGATGCCGCGGCAGGGGAAGCCTCAGTTGCCCATAGTAGTAACTAGTTTGATGACATGCACTTTATTGGCTGCCTTCCCTTCCCAGTCTCACTTCCCAACTCCTTTTCCAGTGTTTCCTCAGCCAAATGCCCTGCTAACACGTGAATCCTCGGATCTACTTCTGGGAAACCAAAACTAAGACACAGACTTTTGACCCCCACTTCTATATTTTCATTTCACCTGATGCTTTCCTGTCTATATCAGTTTGGAGTTTTCTGGAGAGACCATCAGAGGCCAGAGGTAGATTTTTCCTTCCAGAATGAAGCTGTCTGCCTGGCAGAAGGGGTGAGGGTGGAGAGAAGAGGCAGGAATGGGCAGAGGGAGAAGTCCAGCTTCCACACAGGCCCCAAAGCAGCCTTAGTCAACCCCAGGGGGAGCCCCAGAGCTAGTGTGGCCCTCAGAGTTGTCTGGAGTTTGGGCTGAGATGGCCAGGCCTTTGTACACTCTCATCCATAGGCATTGGATGTGGACCTCCCTGGGAAGGGCTGTGACATTAGGGGCTGCTGAGGCAGCCCTGAAGGGGCTGACAGCAGCTAACAAGCCCTTCTTTGACAAGGGCCAGCTTGAGTAGAGACCCGGACTCTTACCTCAGTTCCCTCCACTCTGCTGAAAAAAACAACCATTTAAAACCCTCAGTGACTTCCATCCTCAAGAAAAGGGGCAAAACTCCTTAGCCTTCAGCTCCTCTGGCGATCCGCCCCTCCCCCGCCAGTTCACTGCATCTGCCAGGATGCTCCTTCCCCAGCCCCTGTTACTGAGTCTCACCCAGGCTCTTGCACTGGTGTTTCCCTCCACTAGAGGAGCCCTTGGTCTCTTTCAGCCTGAGGAACTCTTCGCCTTCCCCCAGGGTTTGACTTAAATATCACCCCGTCCAACAGGAGGCACCCTGACCCTCCCATCCAAGGGACAGTGTCTTGCTGCTATCTCAGGGGCGCATGACTTGTGGCTGCAGTAACACATTGGATTGTGTTTATTTTGTTTCTGGTCTGCCCCCAGCCCTGTGAACTCCTTGAAGACATTTGTGGTGCCCCATGAGCAGTGAACCCATGGGGCATATTGGGGTTCAGTAAATGCTTGTTGAATACATACTGGCTGAACAGCCCAGGAGCATGGATAAATGTGCCTTTAAATGAGAGCTAAAACCAAGATTAGTTTACTCCCCCTGTCACAACTGTGGCCAGAATTGAAAAGAGTGAGGGCCACATCAGGAGTCTCAGGATCACAGAATTCCTAATTCCTGAGGTTGCGAGCAAGGGAGAATCAGGTCCCATCACCACTACCGCTGGCTGTGACCCGAAAGGAAGAGGCTCAGAGCAAAGAGACACTTCACGAGCCTCTTGACTAGAACTCCCAGTATTTGAATTGGTTGGTGCTCTCGGAAATATTGTAGCATAACTCAAATACAAAAACAACATGTCGATACACCCTCTTTTCAAAAAGTTAAAACAGAGGCCAGCCTCGTGGCATAGTGGTTAAATTTGGCATGCTCCACTTCAGTGGCCCAGGATTCGGGGGTTCGGATTCTGGGCGCAGATCTACACCACTTGTCAGCCATGCTGTAGTGACCCACATACAAAATAGAAGATTGGCACAGATATTAACTCAGAGCTAATCTTCTTCAGCAAAAAAATAAAAATAAAACATTACAGATAAGGGCAAAGTCCCCTTTAACACCCCCTCACCCTAGTGCATCCTCTTTCCTTCCCAGAGATAACCATTAGGGTATGGTATGTATCTTTCCAGATCCTCCATGCACTAGAGAAACACAGTGACATGCACACACAGACATGAATATTCATTGCAATACTCCTTATAATAGCAAAATTTGCAATCGTCTTGTAACACATAATGTTGGTTCACCACCCAACTTCCTCTGTTCCATTTTTGCCATTTCATGTGGGGCTTTCATTAAGCTTTTGCACCTGCTGCTCTATCAGAGCCTGTCCCTGGGCTCCAGGAGCCACTTGGTATGCTCCCACAGAGAGTTCCAAGTGCCTGGAAATGTATGACCCGGCCCCAGGAGGGCCCTAACCAATGACGGGTACAGGAGTGAGGCCTCACTCATTCCAGAGTCCCCTTGGGTCAGGCTGCAGCTCCTCTCTGTGGGCCTTTGCCCGAGATGGCACCTTGCTTGACTCCCCCATCTTTCCCCACTCACGCACTGACTTCTCCTGGGACCACTACCTTAATACATCACATGCTCATGAGCCAACACCCCCAGGCTCTGCTTCTGGGGAGCTCACCAGAGACACCAGCAGGATTAGATTGACTATAGAACAGTGGGATGTGCATATTGCACTGCAGTGAAGAATATGAGGTCACTCTGTATGTGTTAACATGGGAAGACCCCAAGATATACCTTTGTGTGGGAAAGCAAATTGAACTATGGTATGGATATGTGTGCTGAAATAGCATTTAAGGAGAAGAATAACAATGAGCAATTCTATTGGAAGGTTAAGAAATGCATACTTCTCCCCATGCACTCCCCCCATGTGCTCCTGCTGTCTTTTTACCAGGCTGATTTCTTCTGTTTTTCCAAACAATGAGCAAAGCAGCTGTTGATCATGGGGACCTCTGCTCCCACTCGCCAACCAACCAGGTCCCATGGAAAAGGGGACAACTTTCCATCACTAGGAGCAAGGTTTCCATTTTCTTAGGGAACAGGTGGCTACATTGGTCAGCTTGAGAGAATGAGATCTTCCAAGTCATCTGAAATGAATCCAAGCAGAAGCTTTTTGTTTGTTTTTATCTAATGGGTGAAACTCGCAAATGTTCCACCCAGAGCAAGTCCCCCAGGCTCGTCTGAAGCAGCCAGTAGGAGAAGGGTGGCTCCGGCAGCTGGGGATCCTTCTGGAAAGATGGATGAAGGAGGCTTCTGCCAGATTTGAGTCACCTGGAGACCATCACTTGGTTGGAAGATGGTTTTATGGGTGGGAGAGAAGGGGAGCATAGGAGCTGTAAAGAGAACAGAAGGGGGATCAGAAAGAAGAATGAGAACAACACATCCCCGGGAGGGAAAAGGGGACTGCAAAACCACTTGGAAGCTGAGGCTTTCTGGGCCAAGTGACTTCAGGAAGAGGACAGACAAGAAAGGGGATGGTTTTAGCATGTGCAAAAGGGTTTAGAAAAAATTGGAAATAGGGAGAGATTGGGGGTTATTGTCAGCATGAAAAATGAAATGCTGAATTTAGCCTTTAAAAGGAGGGAAAGCCATGGAATTGAAGCCTCAGACTGCTTGTTGGCTGCAGCAGACTCTTCAGCTTCTAGCTCTTTGCTAAGAAGAATCACAAGCAGGTAGAGCATGTGTGCTCATCCTGGGGCAGTCCCAGGCCCCGAGCTCAGTGCAGCTGTCGCGTCAGAATGATCTCTTCACATATGTGGTGTCATCTGGAGCAAATGTAGTTGTCTTGTAAGAGGGTTATTTTTTGTTAGAATTGAGAGGCAAACGTAGTATAATGCATCTCTCTGTAAAATGTTGAGGTCTTCCTTCAGCATAATGCTGAGAAACTGCACAGAATGCAGGGGAGGAAAAGCAACATTGGACGGATGTTCTCGATATGCCAGGTGCCAGGCTAAGCCATCATCACGTGCCTCAACTCAGTCCATCCTCATCCCGCCCGTGGAGATGGCTCTGCTATGATTCCCAGTTTACAGATGAGAAATTGGAAGCTTCTTTGCAGGGAGAGCTAATGAGCCCTCAGCCTCCAGTGTGCGGTCTTTCAGGCTTTTTGGATGAGAACCCACAATGAGGAATGCATTTTCCATCCTGATGCAGATACACACACGTTTATAATGGAAACAGAGGTTTTTCAAAACTACACCTGCCTTTACCGTGTGAGATGCACGGAGAGATTCTATCCTATTCCTTTTCTTTGTTTAATGACAGTGTCAGTGAAACAAATTGCTGTCACAACACATTAATGAGCCATCAATTGAAATTTGAAAAGCAGTCACCTAGGATTTGTTGTAATCTGATTTTATCCCTCTAAAACCAGTCCTCACAGGTAAACTATGAGTTTAAATCAAAATCACATAGCATCTGTCCTCTATTCTTCTGTCTATCCATCCATCCATTCAATAAACATTTACCAGCATACGGAAGTTGAGCCAACTTCCGAGTTCCCCGTTACAGGCACTGATGCCATCTCATCAACTTGCAGCTCCCAAGATGGAAACACTCAGATCATCAGACCATGCAAAGAATCAGTAAATGGCAGATACACACCCGAGAAATGCCCAGCGGAGCAATTATAGACAGTTCCAGAGCTAACATCTTTGGGTATTATCCCCCCCACGCTCTGCCAAAAAAAGAAAATCTTCTTGCAGACAATCAGTCACAAAGACAAAGGAAACATGCAAAAAAAATACGCGACACAGTGAGTCACTGCAGCTTCCGAGATGTCAGTATCGGAGATCTCAGGCAGCATAAGAAAATGAATTGCGGACATGAAGAAAACTGAAGTCATGCCATTCCCACAGCATCCTCACTTCTTGCTTCTGAATTTGTTGTGAGTCCTGCTTAACCATGACCACAGGCTGTTTCCAATTACACTGTTCGCCTTATTTAACTTTCCTCTGTAGTCATAAATATAAATTAAGCTAAACCACAGACAGCCTGCATTTCAATCCTTTCGCTTCCTGAGGACCATAAGCAATTAAGACCCACAGCCATTTAAGTACTAGCCGATTCTTTAAGTCTGCCCTGTGACATCCACTTTTTGAATTTTTAAATTAGGTCAGATTTATTAAATCTTAGTGGTTTCTTTTTCCTACCTAACTTCTCCTGGCCTGTGAGTGTCACCAGTTGGATTCTCTTCTTGCAAATATGATCTATGCTCCTCCAGTGGATCTGCTCATTTTCTCTAAAACAAGATACAAGAAAGTGTATGTTTCAATTAACAAGGACCAGAAATATTTGTGTTCAGCCTCCCAGCTGTCCAGTGGCAAAGACCGCACTTTTCAATATTTGTTTATTTCATATTATTTAATGACAAAAATAGAAGAGACAGCTTCTATTACTTCATATAAAAAATGAGTAATATATAAAGTGAAAAATGAAAGTCTGCTCCCAGCTTCTACAGGTCCCAACTTCTGGGAGTGTCATTGCTAATAGTTTTGTGTGTGACCTTCAAATATTTCCTATGCACAGACAAAGAGAGTCAGGGTTTATTTTAACAAAAATTAAATCGAATTACCCATATCCTGCAACTACTTAACCCTTCATCATAAAACAGATACACTTTCTATATGATTTCATAGAGATTTATAATATCCTTTATAAAACTGCATAATATTCCACACTAAAGCTGGATTATTTAACTATATTATTCTAGAGTTACAATCTCGGGCATGTTGTAGATAAACTACACACACACAATTAAAGGGGAGAAAAGAATGAAAGAAACAGGGAAGTAGAGATAAACCTCCTCTTTCCAGTTTCTCCACAACCGCAAGGACTGGGGAGTGGGTCTCAGGTCTGAGACACAGAACCCCCACCCAGACCAGATGTTCCTCATATTAGCATCCACTTAGCACTTTATTTTGAGGCTTAGAGGAATGAATGTTCCAGGTTTCACTTTTAAAGGGAAGAGTGAAATTCTCAGGATTTTGAAAGGTATAGACCTATTTTATGAAGACTACTCTGGAGAATATTACACAGCACTTGCAGTTTTTCATATGATAAAACAGTACCTCCAAAGTCAGTCACATATTTCAATCCTTCGGTCTGACAGAGGCAGCCTACGAGGTGACTGAGTAGCCAGGTGTGAAAGGAACAATTGCAAAATAAGTTTGTATTTCTATTTTCTATTCAATTCCATTCAGGGATCTCAAAGCAGCTCAGTACAATTTCCTCCCCAGATTTATTGTCCCCAACCCACACAGCTTTAAAATCAAACATAGATTAAGTTCTTGGCCTAAAATTTTTATTGTGTTTACATTCATTCTCCATGTGCTTTTGTAAATATAGTAGAAATAAGAAGAATGTGCCCAAAGAAAAATCCGTTCCCTCCCTTTTAGCAGTTCTTCCCTGGAAGGAAGGGGCCCTTTTCAGAATGAATGCCTTATTTAAATCCCCACAGGAGAAAGAGGGTCTGAGCGCTCATAATGAGTGCATGTTGCAAATAGAATAAGCATTAAGGAAACATCCTGGATTTTTAAATTCTTCTCACCTTTGTGACTCAAATTTTAATTCCTAAATGTTTCCTGTTATATATGTTGGAAAACGTTTGGGTGGCAATGCAAAGGAAACTGTGTGCCTCCTAACAGGGACCTCCTAACAAGGGGTCCATTTCTATTACTCCTGGTCATATTACTCTTTTTCTAATGCACTGGCAGGCAGTTCAGCATCAGGTCAAACTCTGTGGAAGAAAATTCCCATTCCCAGTTGCCATGATAAGAGGCCCAGGTCTTTTTGAGGAGAAAGACATTCAAACCCACTGGAAACTCAATAAACAGGAATCTCCTTGTCACTTTCTCTTCTTTTTGATTTTTCTATTTTGTTTCTTACAAATCCATGTTGGGATCAGCGAAGAGGTTGGAGGATGTTTAGGAACTGTCCCTTTTCACTTTCAGGGTGAGCCCAGTGCCAGAGGTTCGCAGCAAGACAGGATCAGCCCGGGTTCCCTGGCACCTCTTGCTCAGGGAGAAAAGTTAAGGGGCCTCGGTGGGCGTTTGCTGACGCAGTGTGATTGCAGCTGAAACTTTCCGTGCTTGGAAAATGACAGTTTCCACATCACAAAGTGATAATTGCCACAGGTCCCCTCAACTCCGCAGTCCACCAGGGAGGTCCTGGTCTCTGGCAAATGCAGCCAGGAGAGGAGGTGTGGGAAGTGTTGGGGGAGCACAATGCACAGTGGGGGTGGGTCTGCTTGGAGCTCACACACCACACTACTTGGGATGAGGGCTCCAGATAGGTTCTGAATCCTGTGGCCTGGGAAGGTGAATCCAGGCTGTGGGGAGGGTCAGTGTGGCTGGGGGCGAGAGGGAGAGGAGAACGAATAGAAGGTGATGATGGACTTCTCATTTTATCAAGTCACATCCCATCTTCCAGCTCCGGACAAGGGCAAGATGAACAAGAGGAACAGGCCTTTAGGGATCCCGCTATTCCACCTGTGGTCAGTGGACCAGCAGCACCAGCAGCACCTGGAAGCTTGTTCGAATGCAAACTCGCAAGCCCCTCCCCAGACCTGCTGAAACAGAATCTGCATTTTAACAAGATCCCCAGGGGATTCCTATGCACATAAAAATCCGAGGGGTGGTCCCAGAGCTGGTTAATTACCCCATCCCAGTGGGTCACTGTTGCTGTAATGTGCTACCCCTCCCTGTAAAATGAAGCTCCCACCTTTCAAGAAGCTCCACAAGCCTTACTCCGGAATTACTTTTGGAAGTAAAAGGGACAAAGGGTGAATACTAGCAGACGTATACTACAAACACTTGAGGGCTGAGCGCTCCCGTGCACCAAGTGCTGTACACACACACACACGCACACGCACACACGCGTGGGACAAGGTTCTCAAGCTGGGCCCCACCACCAGCAGGAGCACTCCCCTGCTGCCTTCTTCCTTCTTTCCAAGGCCAGAACCCCTAGCACCCCATTTGATGGAAAACTGACACTGGAGAGAGACTACAAGTGGTGGTAGGACACGCCTGGCCTGCCACAGTGCTCTGGTCTGGCTGCACTCTGGCCAGATCCATTCTGCTGACATCATGCCAACTACTTCAGAGGACTGAACCCTTGGTTTTCCTACCAATTCTGGGTCAGTGCAAGCAGAATGGTTCACCTTGGTTTTTAGTCCACCCCTACCAGTAGATAGACTATTTCTGATGGTGAAATGTAGATTTGTCTTTAGAATGGGATTTTGGCACTTGGAAATTCCCAGGTCAGGGTTGAAAGGAAACTTTAAAACATAGGGAGAACAAGTTCCTCTGGAACCTCTGGCAGAAGGAGGAAGGGGAGGAAGTAGAAGATGGAAACACTGAATCTCTGTAAGCACACGGTCTGCCCACCTTGTTCAGTGCTGTCCCCTCGCCATCTGGAACACAATCAGGACTTACTAAATAGTTGCTGAGTGGACCAAAAATATATAAACTCCTCTTTACCATCACTGCTTAATATTAGAGCAAGTTATGTGTAGTTCTTGTCTGTTTACACAGAACCCCTAGATCACTTTGAGATGGAAACAAGACGTGAACAGCTGCTTCATAAGCACAAGACTCCAAATCCAGGCTTTACTCACCTCTTTCTGACCTCCACATCTGTTACATGCTTCGTCCTTTCACACTTACGGAAAGCATATTTGTTTATCCAAGTAAGTAACCAGTAGCTCCTAGATCTAATGCGGCTGCTTCTTAATCATCTCCCCATGTTCCTAAGAAGGAATGCTGGGGTCTGATTCTTCACGCCCGTGATGGACTCTCCATGACTCCTGTCCTTCATGAAGTTTACTGCTTGCCTTTTTGGCAGGAATAACTGAGATTTCCTCCAAGAATAACATCCCAATGTATGAAATAGCCCACAGGGCCACAAATGCAGAGGCATCTAATTTGGGCGTCCCTCAAAGAGGGGTTTATTCTCACTCACATTGGCCAGTTATTATTACTACTCAACGTTGTCATGTCTTTATTTTTATCCTTTCCAATTATTTTAATTACCTGCTATAATAGTCCCATACCAGAAATGTGCTATAAACTCAAGAATGGTGGACAGAATGCCAAGTATATACCAGAAATATTTGTCAAACTCTGGACCTGAATGGGCAGAGCACATTGGTCTTCTCCACAGACCCACACAGATGGGAGTAGAGTCGACACTGCTCACCCCAGCCACTGACAATTCTGTAAAAGATGAGCCATCCACAAGTACACTCAACCTTCCAAACAGCAACCAAATCCTACATCCACAGAGACAGAATTTGTGTGCAAATTCATCCTAACAATACCCCAGGGACAGTCTTCCTCCTTCCCTGCACCATGCTGGGAAGTCACCATCTGTGGTTGGCATGAATATTACTTCTCTTCCTCCCTCAACTCAAGGAAGAGCTCAGTCGACCCTCTGACACAGGGAAGAAAATAATAATATTGGCTTGTTTTTCAGAACTCAAACCCTCCATCCATTTGGATGGTGACTTCACTGCTTTTCTTTCAAGTGTGAGAACGGAGTGAATACCTGTACATGTTATTTTGCCAAAGTTTCCATGGCATCAGATCTAATATTACATAGTTCACCACAAAATAATAAAAAAGAATGTAATAATGACATAAAATGATACAACTATACTGCAGAAAAAATATGGATTGAAGATACAACCCTACCACTCAAACATAATCAGGGCTATTAGCACTGTATATCATTTTAGTTTCTCATTCTTTATTATAATTTATTTCCCATCTTTTCCTGTGCATCTTGCCCAGGAGAAGTAGATTGTATGCAGGTGCCTTGTGTATGAAACTTACAATGATGTATCTTGCTTTCTCCTGCTTTTATCAGCACTTTCCTGTGTTTTTGCAGGAGACTGTGATATGTTGAATCTTTTCATCAATCTTTCACACAAATCTCCTTTGATAAGATGATTTTAGTAATTACCTTTTCAATTGCCCTCTCCATAAACAACTAGTGTTTTGCCCATCAAAGAACTATGAAAGCCAGCAAAGGAGTATCTGAAGGTGTGCTCAATGCGAAGTAGACTAATTTTGATGTTCTCATCTTTTAAAACTAAATTTCAGAAATAACAACCCACCCACAGAAAGGGAAATGTTGATTATAGCCTTTGACACAGCTGTATGCCTTTTCTTTACTAAGCCTTGGGATTCACCCTGAGAATTCCACCCTGTGGATAAGGGAGGTGTGGACCTCTGATTTCTGCCAACCCAAAAGCTCATTTGAAAGTAAAAGGTGTATTTTCACAAGACTTTACTAAGTCACATTTCTGTCTCCTCTGAATCTTACCTGCAGATCTGCCTAATGCCCTAAAGCAGGGCCTGTCCTAGATACTTACTCTCTGAAAGGCTTCCAGAACTGGAGTATTGATCAGACAAATGCACCCCCACCCCCTCTGGTATTTTACTGGTTATCGCTTAGGGAAGTTGAGTTCTGTATATTGATGTCTCTTTCCCCACGGGCTAGCTTCCTATGACAGAGAGCTCGGGAGGAAGAAGTTCTGCTAGACGACACGGAATCCGAGCGTCCTCTTCCCAGGAAGAGCAGAGGAGGCCCAGATTTGAGCCTAAGTCAGATCTGCTGGGGCAGCATCCAGAATAGAAACAGCGCACTAACCCCAAACACAGTCGTCGGTTACACGGGAGCGTGATTCGAAAACGGGGCAGCACCTAAAGAAAAGGAAGGAAAAGAGGGAGGACACAGGCAAAGGAAAGCTTTGTAGGTCTCAGTTCTAGGTGGGTTTCAGACTAAGGGGGATCAGGGGAAACATCTGTTTTCAGCCCCAGTTACTCGCGAACTTTTTCCTGGAGAGAAGCTCTCGGAGCAATTTACAGCATTCCAGCCCGAGGCTTTCGTGCCAGACGTTCTGAATAAACCTTTAGAAACCGAAGCTGCCAGGAAGGACCAGAGTGTGCAGAGGGAGGGAGCGCCTACAAAGACCTCCGCGCTGGGGAAGGAAAGCCGACCCCGGGCTGCTTGAACGGCCCTGCCTCCTTCGCCGCCGGCGGTGCCCGGCTCCGCGCCGCCTCCAGCGACGGCAGGCCGCCCTCCCCTTCCCCCGGGGCTGCGGCGCCGCCGGGACGCTCCCGGACCGACGGCTCGGAGACTCCAGGCGGCGTCACACGCAGCCTGACCCTACCCGAGCCCTCGGCGCCTCCCAAGGAGGCAAGAGGCTGGTTTGGGTTTGCGCAGAACTTGGGGGGACTCCAAAGAAATGCCAGCCCCCTGGAGGCGTTTTCCGGGAGACTCGGAGAAGCCGGGAGAAGGTGCCACGGCGCCCGGGGTCCGGGCTTAGGAGCGGGGGGCGGTAAATGAAGGCTCGGGTCGGTCCCCGAGGACCGCGCGGCCGACAGGGGGCGCCCTATCACTGCGGAAGCCGGAGCCCAGCGCTCGCGGGTGTCCCCGGATCCCCGCCACCGATTGTGGGGGAACTTGCAAGGTCCGCTCTTTAGGAAGAGAGCGCCCCATTCTCCCGCGGTCCTCCTTTTCCAGTCCCGCTCCCTCCTTTTGCTCGTGAAATAATTTCTAGAAGCATATTTTCCACCAGGAGCAAGAAAAGAAAGGGAAGTAGATACTCATACGCACACGCGCTAGGTTAACCAGACTAGGTTAAACAGAATATTCTTTAGAGTTTTCAATTCCATACACACCAGAAAGCTGTCTGTCGTGGTTTCGCGGGTTTATCTGTTTTGGCGTCTCGGGGGGGGGGGGTGCGCGCGCGCGCGCGCGTGTGTGTGTTCGCATGTAGCTCCGTTTCTGCCCTGGGCCTGCGCAGAAAGCTTTGAAAAACAACAACTTTTGAATCTAATGCGCACCCCTCTTTCCAAAGCCCTCGGGAGAGCGGTGAAATGGTTCCCACCCATGCTCGGGGACCTGGTGAAAGCTGCTGAGAGTCTGGCCCTTTGGGCTCACCTATGCTACGTGTGCGCACACTCCACGACATGCTTCACGGGTGCAGCGGGCCAGCCTGTCCCCCGGGGAGACCTCAGCTCCGTGCACGGCTTTCTAGGCGACGCAGATCTTGGCTTTGGGGGATCTTGCCCTGGCGCTCGCTCAGCGGGCTCGTTAAGCCCTCACTATGAATTGGTCACACCATCGGCGTTTCAGAGCAAAGGGCGCTGCCAGCGTCTGCGTCTTTGGTTCAAAGCGATGCAGGCCCCAGAGACCAGGGGTAGAGGGAAGGGGTCAGAGGTCCCGTGCATCTACTGCTCCCCCCGCTGGCCTTCTAGCCTGACCCTCATCCAGTTCTTCCGTTTTCAACGCTCAGTTCCGTGCCTGCTACCTCGCCTCTGTCTTCTGCCACCATTACCTACAATTCTGAACAGGTGGGCCAGATACCCACTATTTCCTATTTTTTCTCTATCTCTCAGGTGGAGGGCGCAGGGCTGCATCCTCACAGCCCAGCCTGGTTTTTAGAACCAAGAAAGGGCGTCCACATCCAAACACCTATAATATCACCCCCCAAAAAATCTGGGCTCGCTTAGGTTTTGGTGACTGGCCCAGGACAGATGATAATTTGAACCTAGAAGCTGGAACGAAAATAAAAAGGGAGTATACAGTTGCAGGGATTTCTAATTCTTATACAACAGCCCCTCACGGAAGCGGAGGGGGCAGAGACCCTCCTGAAGTGGACTCCATGTGCCCCATTATTGATTCCTTTATTCCTCTCTCCTCCCGCCTCATCCCCCCGCCTCCTCCCCTGTTTGTTTTAGTTACGAAATGCTGTGGGCACCTCGGTTGTGACTGAAAAGTAACCTTGAAACACGCCGTCCTGCATGTCAGAGACAAATAGTCTCCCAACCGTCGGCTGCAGCTGGCGGGGCCGCGTGCGCCCTAGCCCGGCGCCCGGACACTGCTCCTCCCCGCCCGCCAGTCATTCCCTTGTCGTCGCTGAGGCCGGGCTCCGAGGAGGCAAAAAGCCGAGGCGGCCGGACCTGGCGCGCCCCGCGCGCCTTCCAGAGCCGCTCCGGGTCTTAACTGTAACAGGGAGGAGCCTCCCGGGAACTGCGGCGGGCGAGTTAAAGGTGTGTACACAGTTTTTCTAAATACGGCAGCGCTTTGCAAATTGGCTGTCACCGTCTTGTTGTTTTGACAGGGAATGAGCACTGAGAAAAAAGAAACCAGAGATAAATAAATGCGGCTTTTATAAGGCTCCGCAGAGGGGAAACCGGGCGCGGAGGCCGAACGCACGCTCGGACAGGCGCACCAGGCGCCGGACGCTATGGGACCGGGGCGGGGGGGGGGGGTCAAAACCCTGAGCTGCTCCGGGGAGTGTCTTCTTCCCAGGTCCCTCTTCCCACGGGAACTCCCCGTGGACGCGGGAGGAAAGGGAGCTCCAGCAGGGAGCGCGCGTGCCCACTCGCCCCGCTCGCCTGTCCAGGCACTGCATGCGGGGCGCGGCGGCGGCGGGGTGCGCGCCGGGAGCTGAGGGGCAGGTGCGGGGCGCCGGCCGAGGCTCCCTCTCACCTAGGTGTGAGCTGATTATTCAAATGGGCTGCCCCGGGTCTGGGGATTGGAGGCCCGCGCCGGCGCGCCGCGCTATATCACCAGCCGCCCACGTCACTGCGGCACTTGTCCGCTCCGCGGTCCACACCTCCTCCTCCACCTCCTCCTCCTTCTCTCCACCCCCCCACCCGCCCCCGCGCCGCGCGCTTCCCGCCGCCTCCGGGCAGCTCGGCACTGCCAACCTCGGCCTCCACCGGGCAGCCCGCGAGCGCGGCGGCAGCGGGCGACGGGCTCTCCCTGCTACGGGGCTTAGGTCTCGGCCTCCTCCCATCCCTGGCCCCCTCCTCCTGAGACTCACCCCTCCCGCCCACTTCCAACTACCGCCTCTGACCGGCCGAGGGAGAGAGAGGGAGTGGAGCCGAGAGAGAGGGAGCAGGAGAGAGGGAGGGAGGGGACGGTGCCTTGGCTGACTTTTTTTTTTTTAAGAGGGTGGGGGTGGGGGGTGATTGCTGGTCGTTTGTTGTGGCTGTTAAATTTTAAACTGCCATGCACTCGGCTTCCAGTATGCTGGGAGCGGTGAAGATGGAAGGGCACGAGCCGTCCGACTGGAGCAGCTACTATGCCGAGCCCGAGGTAGGCACTCGCCTTTTCCAGGGGGAAGCGGGGTGGCGACGTTCGTTCTTTGCCCCAACCTCAGGACTGCTTCCCGCGCCGGCACCCACCCCCCACCCCAGCCGCTCTGGGCAGCAGCCTTTTCCACCCTCCTTCGACTCAAATGGGTCTCTTTTTTATACGACACACTGTTAGCCTTGAGATAATATTAACTTTGTGATCAAATATTGACTTGCGGCGCCTCCAAATCCTCTTCGTGGCCGAGCCACGCACTATCCCAACAGAGTTATGTTTGGCAGCGCGCGGCTGGGGAGGGGTGGGAGGTCGGCCGGCGAGGGGGTGGGGAGCTGGAGAGGAGATGGTGGGTAGGAATTGGGGGCTGAGGTAGAGGCAGAGTCAGAGACTAGGGGACAAAGAGAAAGAAAGTTTGTGGCTGCAAAGCCCAGCCGCGTGTAGTTCAATTCGCAGTCCCCTCCTTATCCCTCCATTCAGTGCCTCCGCTGGCCCCAGACTCTGCGCAGGCACTGGGTTTCGGTTCCCCTGGGGCCAAGGATGGGGTCTCGGGAGGGAGGCTGAACAGAGAGGACCCTGGGACAGTCTCTGCTTGTGGCCGGCTGGGGCGCCCTGCGTCCCACAGGTTGCTCGCTAGGGTCGGAGGTGGCGTCCCGGGCCGTGGCGCCGACTCAGTATGCTGGCCGGAGAGTTGGGGAGACTCTGCGAAGGGGAGATGCATTTGAGGTGCCTAGCTTGGGAGTGCTTGGAGGTACCCTGTTTTAGCATCGGAGCGAGGCACAGAAAGGCTAGGGACCGCCACATACACAGAGCAGCAGCCCGCTCGCCACCTCCCCAAGGGCGATCGCAGCGCGCGCTGGGTAAAGAGGACTCTGTGTCCGGGCCCGGGGCCGGGCCAGGGAAGGACTCCCCAGAGGCCTCCCCGGAGGCGGGGGCCTGGGCTGGTCGGGTGAGTGGGAGGTCAGGGCACGCTCAAGCCGCGGTGCTAACGCTCTGCGCCTCCCTCCCCGGGCTCTGTCCGCAGGGCTACTCCTCGGTGAGCAACATGAACGCCAGCCTGGGGATGAACGGCATGAACACGTACATGAGCATGTCGGCGGCCGCAATGGGCAGCGGCTCGGGAAACATGAGCGCCGGCTCCATGAACATGTCGTCGTACGTGGGCGCGGGCATGAGCCCGTCCCTGGCCGGCATGTCCCCCGGGGCGGGCGCGATGGCGAGCATGGGCGGCTCGGCCGGAGCGGCTGGCGTGGCGGGCATGGGGCCACACCTGAGTCCGAGCCTGAGTCCGCTCGGGGGGCAGGCGGCCGGGGCCATGGGCGGCCTGGCCCCCTATGCCAACATGAACTCCATGAGCCCCATGTACGGGCAGGCGGGTCTGAGCCGCGCGCGCGACCCCAAGACGTACCGGCGCAGCTACACGCACGCCAAGCCGCCCTACTCGTACATCTCGCTCATCACCATGGCCATCCAGCAGAGCCCCAACAAGATGCTGACGCTGAGCGAGATCTACCAGTGGATCATGGACCTCTTCCCCTTCTACCGGCAGAACCAGCAGCGCTGGCAGAACTCCATCCGCCACTCGCTCTCCTTCAACGACTGCTTCCTCAAGGTGCCGCGCTCGCCCGACAAGCCCGGCAAGGGCTCCTTCTGGACCTTGCACCCCGACTCGGGCAACATGTTTGAGAACGGCTGCTACTTGCGCCGCCAGAAGCGCTTCAAGTGCGAGAAGCAGCTGGCCCTGAAGGAAGCCGGGGGCGCCACGGGCGGTGGCAAGAAGACGGCCGCCGGGGCCCAGGCCTCGCAGGGTCAGCTCGGGGAGGCCGCCGGGCCGGCCTCCGAGACTCCGGCGGGCACCGAGTCGCCCCACTCGAGCGCCTCTCCGTGCCAGGAGCACAAGCGAGGGGGTCTGGGGGAGCTGAAGGGGACGCCGGCCGCCACGCTGAGCCCCCCGGAGCCGGCGCCCTCGCCGGGGCAGCAGCAGCAGGCCGCGGCCCACCTGCTGGGCCCCCCCCATCACCCCGGCCTGCCGCCCGAGGCCCACCTGAAACCGGGGCACCACTACGCCTTCGACCACCCCTTCTCCATCAACAACCTCATGTCCTCGGAGCAGCAGCACCACCACAGCCACCACCACCACCAGCCCCACAAAATGGACCTCAAGGCCTACGAACAGGTGATGCACTACCCTGGCTACGGTTCCCCCATGCCGGGAAGCCTGGCCATGGGCCCCGTCACGAACAAAGCGGGCCTGGACGCCTCGCCTCTGGCCGCAGACACCTCCTACTACCAGGGGGTGTACTCCCGGCCCATTATGAACTCCTCTTAAGAAGATGGCTGTGACCCGGCTAGCCCAGGACAAGGACAAGAGAGAGAGCAAGTGTGGTGGAGACTTTAAGGAAGGGGTGTTGGAGAGATGCAAGGGAGAAGAAATCCATTACACCTCCACCCCCAGGACAGCAGCCTCCACTCACTGCAGCTTTTCCCTCCCTAACATATGGGCCACACTGATATCTATCATTCTCTGTAAGGAGGGAAAGGGAAAAAAGATAAACAGTCCAAAAAAGAAAAAAAGAGAAAAAAGCCTTCAGTTTCCACTACTGTGTAGACGCCTGCTTCTTTAAGCATCTTCGAATTCCAATTTTTTGTTATTGTTGTTCTCCTCCATTGCTGTCGTTGCAGGGAAGTCTTACTTTATTAAAAAAAAAACCAAAACAAACAAAAAAAAACCCTACAAACTTTTGTGAGTGACTCAGTGTAAAACAATGTAGTTTTAACAGAGAACCAGAAAGTTGTACTATTGTTTAAAAAAAGAAAAAAAAATGATGTAAGGGTCTGTTGTAAATGACCAAGAAAAAGAAAAAAAATGCATTCCCATTCTTGACACGGTGAAATCCAGGTCTTGGGTCTGATTAATTTATGGTTTCTGCGTGCTTTATTTATGGCTTATAAATGTGTGTTCTGGCTGCAAGGACCAGAGTTCCACCAATCTATATTAAAGTGTTATTGCCAGTTTTATCCCTTGAATTTTCAGAATTTTTTTCCTTTGCCTGACTTAAAAAATAAACAGCTCTGGAAATTATTTAAAAGTTAAGGGAGGGAGATCTTGGCTGGTTGCAGGTTTTATTTTATTTCGGGGAGGGGTGGTGGTTGCTGTTTTACCAACATTTTATTATTAAAATTTTCAGACATGCTGAAGTTGAACAAATTGTACAGAAAACACACATGTACCCATTGCCCAGATCCTGCAGTTATCATTTCACTGTATTTGTTATATTGTGTATCTGTGAATCTATTTACACTGGTCAATTAATCTTATTTTTCTAAATGCATTTCAAAGTAAATTTCAGACATCAGTACACTTAACCCTGAACACTTCAGCAAGCATATCGTTAAATAGACCTCATTATTCTTATGGTTACTTTTTGAATTTTGAGTTTATCTTTACACACGATGAAACACACAGATCCTTGGTGGACCACTCCATGGATTTGATGCAGGTTTGTCTTTAAAGCCGGGAGAAAACCACCTATCTTAATTTTCCACCTGGGCCACGGTGCAGTGTTATTGAGGTCTCTTGGGCCCTAGGGCTGGCTTCTGTGAGAAGCCTGAATTTTACATGTTTTTGCTGTGTTCCCCTTCAAGTCAGTGAGCCCAGAGTGGATTTGCAAACTCCTGGTGCAGCACTTCGCCTTCCTCACTGCTTCTCTGGCACCCCTTCCCCTCCTGTGGAACTGGAACTCTGCCTGGATCCTACAGCCTCAGGCCTCTGTCTACGCTCCAGGACCCTATCACACCTGCCTTCACTTAGGTGTTCTGCCCAACCTTGGTAGACCAGGCTGTAGCCCAGGAGTGGTGACCTTCTGGGACCACCCCTTCTGGCACCCAGTCTGGGGGAACGGTTAGAATGCTTTCTCCTGGAATTGGTTTTAATGGGATCGCTCAGGGTGATGGTCCAAATCTCCTTTTAAAAATAAGCTCTATTTGGGGACGAGGCAGAGGTAGGGGTGTTTTGCGCAGCTTGCCAAGTGTCGGTGGCTAGTGGTGAGACCTCAGGGTCTGCAGATTTGCTTCCTCCTCCCTCCGCCCAACACCCGACGCCCTTGCACTGCTCCTGTTAGCCCAGCTTAGCAAGCCACTATTGCAGAGCCAAGGGGATGAGTGGATATTTTGTGAGCTTTAAAGGAAAATCCAAAAGTATAAAGAAAGACCCACAATAAAGTTTTATAAATCGTGCTGTCTCTCCCCACAGACGGCCTAGCCGCTCTAAATCGGCGGCCAACCTCACTGGACACCCCGGAGGCTAAGCCCAGCCCGGGTGCGCAAAGAGGGCGCTCGGCTTTTGCTGTGTCCGGGGCATCTGCTGGCCTTCAGGCTGGCCGGGCGAGGGCAGGATCCGGTGTCCTCGCTGGCCCCACACACTTGGGGCCATTAGCGCGCAGCTAGCTTTCCGTGGATGAGAACTCTCCGCAGCCTCCAAGCCAGGACTTTTTGCCTCAGGTTCCTAAACCCAGGCTCCTGTTTCCGGGACCAGATCTTGGGCTTCTCTACTTGTCCAAGCCTGGAGTGTCCCAGATGCGCCCCAACCCTGAAGACCGCCTCTCTGTGCGCCCTCTGCCACCTTGCGGGGTCTCTGCGCCCTCAAACGCTGGCCTTCCCACGCGCTTGAGGGGGGTTTGCCCTCGCCTCCGCCCCCCGCCTACAAATCCCTTTGTTAAAATGCCACATTGTCCCGAAGAACACAAGGAAGAGAAATTGGGGCGGGGTGGGGGTGGGGGGGAATCCGGAGGCTGCAGCCAGCAATCAGGGCCGTCTCTCCCCCTGGCAAGGACACACACGTCGTGAGCCCGGCCTGAAATGTGTTTCATTATCACATAAAAGGCTCCCGTGGCGAAGGAGCCGAGAGGCAGGGCCGAGGGCCGAGTAGGGGACAATGGAGGCTGACAGCGCTGCCCTAACCTGCTATGTTTCCTATCGCACGCCCATTGTGCGAGGGTCGTTTTAAACTACTTAGCGCGCCCCCTCCACTGATCCCGGCCGATAAGATATAGTTCTGTCCGAATACAGAAAAAGGATGTCGGGGAGCGGGGCGCTTTCGGAGGCTTTTCTGCGCTTCTTGTGTCTTTCACACACCCCCGCCCTCCCGCCCCAGCCCCCTCCCCCAGCCCGGGCTCCCAGCTCACTAGCTCCCGACCGCCCTCCGCCCGCATTCCCCACTCTAAGTATTGTAGGGTGCCGCTTTTCTTTTTTCCTCTCTCTCTCTTTTTCTTCCATTTCCCCGCGCTGTCCGCGAGCCGGCTTAAGCAACCGTGATCTGTGAATAAACAAAGTCAGTAAACAACCGAAAAAAACATTCTAGATCCGAATTCCAGGAGGGTAAACTTTCCATGCCACGTCACACTTCAGCAAATTTGCACAGATATTATATTGCCTCCCCCTCCTTTATTATTCTTTTTTTTTTTTTTGCAGGGATCCCATTGTACTTAACTGAATTTTATAACGCTGATCGATATCTTGGTAAAATATTCATTTTTAAACTAGCGGGCAGTGAAGTCTTTGCTTTGTGTGCTAAAGTCAACAGTCGCTCGGTTCGAGCTCAAATAAATGCGGGGATGCCTCGGCTCGGAGCAGTCGGCCGCCTCCCTCCGCGCGCTGGACGCTCCGCCGCCGCCGCCCGCCGCCCGCCGCCGGCAGGTAGGGAGCGCGCCCACTCGAGGGCCGCGCCCGGGTCCCCTGAGCCGCGTCTGCCCCCGCTCCGGTCCGCGCGTCTCCTCTCGCCCAGCCAGTGCTGCTCCCTTCCGAGGTCTCCAGCGCCTAGACGCGGGCAGAGGAGGGAGAAGCTAAGCCGGTGAAGACCCTGGGGCTTGGGAGGGGGCCTTTTTTGTGGGCGATTTCTGAGAAGGCCTGGTGTGGGAGGGTGAGGGGTCGAAGAGTTACAAACTCAACCCGAATCTGGGCTCTGAGCATAGTTGGAGAGTTTGGTGGGGCCCCGAAGCTACGGGAAGCCACGACAGGCCCCTGCAGTGGCTCCGGGCTGGGGATTTGATCTGGGTCGCGCGTTTCCCAAAGACAGTGCGGGGGGGGGGGTGTGACGCCCTTGGCTTCAGAATCTGGAGTGAGGGTTAGCGGGAAATGGCGTGCTGGTACCGGGTGGCGTCAGAGGCAGAGCCCCGAGCGTGGCGACCCCCTCCCCCCCGGCGCGCGTGGGTTCAGAGTCCAGTCTCGGCGGTTCCCAGGAAGCCCGCAGGCCCAGGCAGCGGTGGGGTGGACCCCCCTCGGGAGCAGGGGAGGGGCAGCGCCTTTCCGAGAAGCGAGGGAACTTTTCATTCTCGCCGCAACGAGCGGCTGGTGGCCTTTACGTACAGGCGCGCACAGCTGCAGGCAGGTTCGGGAGCTTCTGGGGTTACAAGCCGGGCCCAGTAGGAATAGACAGAAACCGACCAGAGGCTATTTATCACCCCATTCTCTCCGCGCTGGCCCGGGGCAGGGGGCGCGCTGCGGTGTCGCAGGACGCGAGTTTGGAACGCCCAACAGAGCCGACCGCATCTTTCCGCCGCCCGCAGGGAAGGCGCCCACTCAGAAAACTAATAGTTCAATACTATGCCGCCAGTTGAAACCACAGGACCCTCGGCTTTCGAGGGCAGGGTGCGCAAAAGGTGTCTTTCTCCCCGGTGCTCCACACCCCGAAATCTGCATTCCCCCTGGTGCTTTTGCTTTACAGGCCGGATAACCGGCCTTGTGAGAGGCCCGCGCCCGCTGGGTAGTTCTGGGTGTTTGGCCAGGCAGTGAGATGCGGCTAAGTACCCGGCCCAAAATTGCCTGCCACCCCAACTGGAAGGCTCTTCCCGTCCGCGCCATAGTCGCCAGATCTCGAACTCAAAGGGCAGAAGTCGGTCCTAGTGATGGGCAGGGTCGTTACACGGGCACCTGCGTCTGTGGAGGCCCTGAGCGCCCTCTCCCCTCCTTCCCTAGAGCCCCGGGCCGCGCGCCTTTGTCCACCGCACCCGAGGCCGGCTGGGGAGCGCGCCCGCCGCCCTCCACGCCTGGGCTCCGGCTCGCGTGGCTGGTTGTCTTCCCTGAACAAGATGGAACACCTGCAGGACACACGGCGAGGCTAATCGTTTTTAAATAATTAATGCCTCCCGTTCCGCTGGTAATACGAGGCCTCGAATCCGTCAATTACTTGTCATTAGACGACTGTCGCCCCACGGCCTTCCCTAGGGCCTTTGATGGCGGCCGGTCACCTACCCCAGCCCACTCCGCGGCCGAATTAAAAGGTGCCCGGCCTTTGAGAGCCGGGTGGGAGAAGCCGCGGCGGGTAATTCAGTGCGAGTTCTGAAAGACCCATGCTGAAGAGATGTAATCTTCCAAATGGCCAATTTAAACGCCTGATCTTTATCGCCCGCCTTCTCTGGCTTTATAAAAAGAAGCCGGTCCTCACAGCTTTGAGGGCCTTTTACTGTGGGTGTGGGACGAGGAGAGGCAAGAGATAAGGCTTAATAGGGCATGGGGGGGGGCTGTTTGCTCAAGAAGGTACCTGAAGGTACCTGGGGTAACTGGTTTTCTCAGGGCAGCACATCCTTCTAAGCATGGGGGTCTGGAGTTCCTCTGGGCCTGGGAGGGGGTGTCTCCGGCACAAGATCTTCTGGAATGTGTAGACTAGAACTGTCCAGGTAAAGCGGCAGGGCCTTTTATGGCTGTGAATCTTCATCCGGCAAGAGGCGACAGGAAAGGGAAACTTCTGAGTCCCCCATCCACCATGGCCCAGGTGTTGCAGAACAGCGTTCCAGCTAATGCCCACAGACTGTTGGCAGGAAGTCCCGCCACACAGACAAGGCCTCCACAGACAAACCTTAGCGCCACCAGCCCCAATCCGCTGACCTTGCTGTAGCAAAAGAGCAACATTTCAGACCCTAAATGCCTTTGCTAAGTCAGGGACACCGTGGACACCAACCCTGGCTGCAGCACCATGGCAACCCAGGCCAGCCAAGGGTTGACAAGTGAAATTTTAAAACAAGACAACAAGAAAAAATCTCCCCAAGAGTTTGCAACTCAATTTAACTATACTTCTGCTGTTTCCTTCCCCCATCAACTGTTCTTTTTACAGTAAATAAATATCTGAGGGTCTCAGAACCTTATATGCCCCCTTTTGAGCAAAAACAATGAGCTGTTATCTACCACCTTCCTTGACTGCAAAGACATCTCTCCTCTTAGCTTTACAGTAGACTTCAGGTCACAAATTTCTTATGGCCTCGACCCCCAGGACTGGTTTTCCTCTGAGAAGAGGAGAAAAGAAAACATAGGGGATGGAGAAAAAGATTATGAGGAGAGCAGGAGAAACTATTTTTAAAGTGGATGGAGAAAGGCTGACTGGAAGATGCCTGTGTGCCTGGCTGATCCCCCCTCCCACGCCCCCCCTTCTGGGCTGCTCCTTAGGCTTTCAGCTCCAGACTCACATCCTTTCTAGGGCATGCGACACTGATTGGGATTTTTTGAAAAATTCCTTTTTGATGAGATGCACCGGACACGGGCAGGATGTTACAGGCACCTCCAGAGGCAAGCAAACAAAAATTGCATGGAATAGATGTGTGTCCCCACTGTTGCTCAGCAGGGTCCCCCGCTCCTGGCAAGCTTCTTCTCTCTTTGACAAAACTCCCAGGGAGCGCCCTACCCACCCCCCAGCACTCCAGGGGTTGCCTCGGAAGCCTAAATCCTGGGGCATCTTCCCCATTCTGTTCACTGCCTTCCTGCTCACTCTCTTATCCTTTTTCTCCTTTCTTCTTTAAAACAATCATGTGTGTCCCCTGTTGCCCCCTCCCGCCATTGTATTTGTTGATGACCTAACACGCTCACACCAAAAGCCACACACAGAAAACCAACAACGTGGGATGGGAGGAGAGACCAATTATGATTGAGGCTAACAAGCGGGGAACACCCAAGTTGAGGCCGGCTGTCTCCTGGGAGACTGATGGAGGCTTCTTTTACAAGCTGTCATTCCATCGTGGTCCCTATTGCCAGACGGGAGGTGGTTCCTTTCTCCCTTCCCCC
The DNA here is from genome assembly GCA_031878705.1 of Tapirus indicus. NCBI lineage: Eukaryota > Metazoa > Chordata > Mammalia > Perissodactyla > Tapiridae > Tapirus > Tapirus indicus. Next base: position 88,187,056 of record CM062929.1, on the reverse strand, counting down.
TCAGCTCCTGCACCCTTGGAGCCTATTCCAGAGTTTCTGCATCCTTTGCAGAAGAAGCTGCCACCAAAGTGCCTCTCATGGACAGGTGGAGAGGACAGGGTTGTTTTACAAGCACATCTTCACACATCTTCACATCTGCTTATTTTTCACATTAGTGGCTGTCCCTCAGAGCTCCGAGCTCACTGCTAGCGAGACGTGGGCTGGTCAGATGTCACTGGCCCCCCCCCAGGTTCTCATTAAAAGACATTGACTTACCCTTTACACCTCTCTCTCTCTCAAAAGAAGGAGGGGTATTTTACTGTCAGATAACACAACTGATATGTGGGAGTGCTGAAAGAAGCAACACAAATTAAGTTGCATTCATTCATGCAAAACTAGAGGTCTCAGGTTCTCATTAGGGCAAGTGCCGGGGTTGAACTCTCTTGAAGCTAATTGGAGGCAGCAGTATTCCCTGCGATGCCAGGACACCATGCCAGCAATGCCATATTTATTTAACTTATACACTTCAAATTAACTGAGAGGGAAAGTTTCAGCATCACAAACATACATGTGTGAGGGAAAATACTGGAGTATTATGCACATTAAAACTTTGGAAGGAGAATTATTTGCTGTTTTTTAGTTCACCTTGCTTAAGCTGTTCCAATTCCGCTTATTTAAATGGTAGAGGGCTAGATTTTCCGCATAGGTAAATCAGCTTTTCCATTCATTGTTTCCTTTGCTTGAAAAGAATAAAAGATAGATTTCAAGAATAAGCGGGAATGTTTTTGGACCAGGGTTGGATGGTAATGACCCCAGCAAATCAAAATAGGATTGCATGCATGTCAATTTTGACTTGCTATTTCATTAGAAATATGATCTAAATTCATTATTCCTTGTCTTTTCACAAAGCAGACATAATTATACAATGGATTTTATTGGGAAATTTTTGCTCATGTAAAGAAAAGCATACAGTTCATAATTTGAAAACCCAAATGTTAACAGTGCATTACTTGAAAGTTGAAAACACAATCTTGGGAAGTGTTTGGGAGAGAGGGCTTGGGAGGAGCGAGGGTGTGAAGTGGGTGGCTGGAACTGGAGAAAGCAGATAATAATTAGATGACATTTTCTGGGAAGGAACAGGGTGACGTGTCAGGTAGGGCAGGACCTGGGTCACAGGGTACTCTGTGTGGAGCCCTGAGGCATCTTTAGCAAAGAAATCAGGGTGTCCACACGTGTACACTCTGCTGTAAAATGTGACCCGATGCTCAAGCGTTCTGCTTGCCTTCCTTTCTAAAGCCCAATCTAAGAAATTTAAAGTAAAGAAGACCAATTCCACTATATATATTTCATTTAGTCTGCAATTCTGAGCTATATTAAACTGAGCTGTTCAGACACAAAAAGAAGTTGTAACTTCAATGACATGCTGGCTGAGAGAATTCACCCTCTACCCAGAAAAGTGAGTCTGTTTCTTGGCAAAACGTTTACCCTTCTTTGTACCTTCTTATTGTTTCTCATCTCCTGCCCCTCGCCCCATACATCCTTCCCTCTCTTTTCTTCATCACAACTGTATTCAATCCAACCACCATTGAGTGGGATCCCCTATGAGCCAGGCACCGTGAAAGGTGTCTTCATGAACATGACCCCTTCAGTGTCCCCACGCCCCACCGGAAGATGTAAGAATTTACGGATGATGGGCCCGGGCTGGAGAGAAATCAGAACCTGCTCCGATTTCAGAACTCATCATTGAACTTAAGTCTTTCAATTCTGTGTTCTTTCAACTTCTCTTGGCTTCCTATGACCCTGGGCACAGAAAGACCTCTCCGATTCCAATCCAGTAGGAACCCCGCCTTCACCAGAATCCTCAAGTTTTCCAAGTGAGCTGCTGTTGGTGGAGGGGGAAGCCTACAATGTTAGGGGAAGGCTGGAGAGAAATGGGAAGATCTCAAGAAGAGTAAGGTGGGGGTCCTTCTTGGAAGGATGGCAGAGACCCCACCCGCTGTCCTAGAAAGGATTAGGATGGGTCATATCTGGGATCAGGCTGGATTCTTATTTTCTCTTTTGGAACAACACAGAATTCCCAGGTGACCAGGGTCCCTGGAAGCTGGCCAGAGGTTCAGTCAGGCCTGCGCCCTGACTCCTCCCCACTGAAGCTTCAGGGGCCAGCTGGCTAATGCTGGAAGGAAGTGACAGGGAGAGAATGAGCAGCCAGAGAAAATGCCAGAGAAGAGAAAAATGTCAGGGGTAGAAACAATGGCTTGACATATAGGCTTAAAACAATCCCATAGCGAAATTATTTCTTGTGATGCAGCCTGGTTGCTTACCAAGGATTCTAGAGCAGGGGCCAGGAATGTCCTGAGAGAGTCTTGGCTCTGACCTCCCCCTGACCTGCACCTGGTGGCCTAAAGCACAGGTGACAGCACAGCTGGAATGCACACACCACCCACAGCTGGGCTCCAGCCTGTCCTTGCCCCCTCCCCAGCTGCAAGAACAGCAAAGCCCCAGCCCCCATAGCATGCCTACCCCCAACATATATACAAATGCAGATCTGGATAAACACCTGTTTCCGAGGTTTGCCCCTGAATAGGATGCTGGCCCAGGCGGGCTGGCCACCTCCATCACAGAGGGAGGATGTGGCCCAGCACTCAGTAGGCCTGCAGTCTGGGAGAAGAGCGCCACTCCAGCTGAGTACTCACTGCTGAGCTACACATGAGCACATGGACGTGCAAACAAATGATGGCCGACACCTGCTGGCACCAGGCCCTGGGGACACTCTGCCCTAGGACTGAGTGCTGGCCCTCCTGACAAAAGGGATCCAGGCTTGGTGTAGAGGTCCCCTTTGCTTTTCAGCATACTGGAAGATAAGTGCCCTGGACTGTCCATTTTTAGTGGTGTGGGATTTCCTGCAGGCTTATTAGCATCTTGCCTTTTTGGATTTCAGGGGAGGCTCTAGACAACTGGATTCTAAGGCCAGCTCCGCACACAATGATGTCTAGGGCATGGGATGACCTACTCTTGGAAGTGGATGGAGTTCTGGATTAAACCATTCTCACTACTCCAAACTGGATAATTGAGGCCTTAGACTAAGGTGGGGAGAATGCCTGGGGAATGACACAGTTACCCACACTCGGATTAGGGGCTGAGCCTTCTAAAGACTGCGAGAGAAGGGGAGACTGCAGTCTTAGGACTGTCCATGGGGGCAAGTGGGGGGCATGTATGCAATCTATATTTTGTCCACTCTCCGTTTTAATTACCACTTCCTTCCCACCAGCGGAGTTTGCCAATTAAAGGCCAATCTCTCTTGATTTCTTTGCTTTAAAAGGACATTTCGATTCACCCAGGCAGACAATTAAATCCCCCTCTCGCCTCTCCCTTCCCAGAGCTCAGGAACAAGATGCCTCCCTATCTCCCGCCAGCATCGAGCGGCGGGCAGGAGCTGATCTCAGGTGCTAACCTGCAGTTATCAGAATGCCAGACTCATTTAGGGAGCTCAACTCCGGAACCGAGGCGATCCTTTCATTGATTGTGGAAAGTGCTGTTTAGATTTTGCTCTTGCTCAGTAAACAACTAACAGTAACTGCGGGATTTCTCCCTTGCATTCAGCAGAATCTCTCTCTCTCTCACACGCACACACACACACACACTCCTTCCCTCTCTCAGGCTCCTATTAGTCATGAAGGGTCAGTCAGACCATGGTCCCTTTATAACACCCTCGGCTAACCTCCCCCAACGCCCCTGCCCCCCAGGAGCTGCCTCTTTTTCGGGGTGCTACACCTCCCTCCGAGGACTCACATCTCTCCCAAAGGACATAGCCTCCCAAGTTCCTAAATCTGTAGGGAAAGCTCCTGAGAAATGGTTGTCCCTTTGGGGACCCTACCCTGCCACCTCTGAATGTCCCCACCTGGCTAAAACACAGGACATTCCTCCCTTGCTGCCTTCCCCCACCCCCAGCCCCTTGCCCGAGTTCCCGGCCAGCCTTTGATAAGCCTGTTTCGGCTCAGTCCCAGCTGCACAAAGTTGGGGGCAGGGGCGGACTGGCTGGTTGTCTGCAACGCCTGTGGAGCGCAGCTTCTGGACAGGGCCTCAGGGTCCTGGATACAGGTTTCTTTGGAGGTAAAAGCAAATTAAATTGGCAAACTTTGATGATCAAACTTTCATGGTTCTTAGCAAGATCCCCATTTACTCCTCAATTATGAATAGTAAAAGAGAAAGATGGTTCCTATTGTCTACAATATGCAGTTCTCTGAAGAGACCATTTGTTTTAATTAGGTCCCCTTCATTTAGCTTTATCTCTAGAAATAGGTTTGCTCTGAAGTGATCATGTTGAACGTGCACTCTCTGCCATCTGTTTGTGTAAAATAAATAGAAAGACAGAAGTGCCAGTCATCCACAACAATATAAAAGATTAGTACAAATCCTAAACAACGTTCACTTAAAATTCAATAATTTTGAAGTCAAATGGTAAAGAGTTTTCCTGAAGACTTTAGACACAATCAACCTGTAATTAGTGTATTTTCAAAAAATTAACTTTCTTTTTCAAAGTCTGTATTATTTCAAATGGAATTCTTTTCTTGTTTGTTTAAACACCTTTCACATGATGAAAAATATTTTTCAAATTAGATCACCTCAACTTAAAATACAGTTCTCCAATATCAGCCAGGCTCAAGCAAAAATGCTTTTTAAAAGTCTTACAAATCTAATTTTTGGATCTGTTCTTCCCAAGATGCCAAAACTCTAATATCTTTTAATTTTTTAAAATCACTACTTCTGTGCATGAGCTCTCCAATTTAAAAAAATCCTAAAAAATAAAACAAACATTGTAATTTATAAGTTCTTAGAATTTAAAATAGAAATCTCTTTCACAGTTTCGAGTGTTCCACAGTAATGGACATTAAGCAAATAAATGTTTTTTTAAATGAGGAATAGTTCCTGAAATTAGATAGCTATTTTATTATATAAGATACACCTGGACAAACCAATAAAGTATACCGTTTCTTTACTCCTTCCCTCTTCCAGCACAATTTTATAATGGAGTATAAAATGCGTTGGGGGCTTGCCATATTTATAACGTGCCAATCTATCTGCATATTTGATGGGGGTTAACTATATCTTTGCACAATGTACAGTCCATGGTGTGTCCTGAGGAAACGAAAGAAGAAGGGATGTCATCCCTCAGGGTACAGTGTTGGGTGCGGCTGTTCACCGGCAGATCACAGCATCCTCGCTCCATTGTTATCGAAGGTGTTATTTTGTTAAATACCAGCTTTAATACGATGAAATCTAAATATCCAGTTTCACTTCATATTTTCCTCTAAATTTTGTGTTTTTTAAAATAGCTCAATGGTGTTAATTAAACCTCTCCTTACAAAGACTTTTTTTTTGTATTTCTCAATGTTTGTCTTTCTAGCTATGAAATTTATCTTAAAAATATTTCTAGGGGAAGTGACTATATTGATCATTTTTTGGATTGTTTAAAACTATCAATAAAATATAGAAAATGTTTCTGGGTAAAAATAGAATAGATTCTATGTAGAATAAGAATTTCTTTCCCCTCTTCCTTTGTGCAGTGTTTGTGCAGGTTTCTCCACACCCTAGAGTAGTTTATATATATTTTTAACAGTTCACCTCTGGAGCCCAGGCAAAGTCCCGCTAAGTTTTGAAAAATAATTCAGGAGAAACCTGCAGGTTATTATTGCCACGCCAGGTGTAACTTCCCATGACACTCTGCGACAAGCGACATTCTGTTTGGTGCAAGGGGCGAAAAACACACGACCTAACAGTGTTTACATGTGTATTCGGCCATGAAATTGAATATTATCAAAGTTGAAAAAATGCAAATCAAATTAAAACCAGGGAAAATTGTCTTTGGAATTACAGCGGCCTGGAGCCCCCAAGTGTTTGCTGAAATTGAAGCATTTAGAAAATGAAAAACCTCTAAATTGCCCCCCTCGATTCCCCGGCTCCCCCCACCCCAGCTAGGTAGAAATTTGTTTTTAAATTCTACTAGAATTGTATCCAGGCTCGAGCATCAATCACTCGCCCTAGACATCAATCACTTTGGAATATAACTTTTTCTTAAAAATTAAATGTCTCCCTTTACCGAAGTATTACTCAAGTCGGGCCTGCTTCAGAAACCGAGCGGCAGCCGCTTTCCTCATCCTGAAATGAGCCCCAAGGCGCTGGCTGTCGGACTCGCTTTTGCTCCCCGCGGGGACCCTCTGCCGAAGCCCGCGGAAGCCACACCCCGCCGGCGGTGCTCCGAGCCCCGGCCGCCCCCGCTGCCCCATCCCCGGGTCCGCGCAGCCCGGGCCTCTCGGCCCCGCCGGTGCGCCTGCCCGACCCTTGGGTCCGCAGAGCTGCCGGCGGAGCCCGGGAGCCTCCTGGCGCGTCCGTCCGGCTTTCCCACGCCGGAGAGCGCAGGCGGCGGAGATGCGCGGAACTCGGAGAGGTGGCTGGGCCCCGTGGGGGGCTCTAACTCGCCCCCTCCCAAGCTCACTTCGCTAACACAGAACTTTCCAGGGTCTCAGTGCCAGAGAAAAATTATTGAGAAAGAAAAGAAAACTAAAAAAGCAATAGGTAGAGAAGCTGTCATTCTTGCCTTTTTCCAAGTGTCTAAAGCGCAGGGAACCGACCCTAGGCGGCCAACCTACGGGACGGGGCCAATCCCACTCCCAGTCGCCTGGGAGCTACAAACTTTATTCCCCTCCCCCATCTCCCTCCTGCCTCGGAGAAAACAAGCTCGCCCGGGGTTCTCCCGCAGGTGGCAAGGGCGCCACGTTGGGAGAAAGCCCGCACCGCCCGCGCGGCGGTGGCATGACGCACAGGTGGACTGGCTTGGCGGCGCTCTGAGCGGAGCCGGCCTGCGGTCAAGGGTGGGAGCAGGACCCAGCTTGGGTGGCAGCCGGACCCAGCTTGGGTGGGAGCCGGACCGAGGCGGCCACGCCCATCAGCCTTAACTGGGTCTGTGGCGGGGGTGCCGCTGGGGACGCCAGCAATAGCTAGGATGTGCTGGAGTGGCCCTGGAGCAACTTTCATCTCATTCGGTGATTTTTACTTCGCCCCGCAGCCTGCGCTTCCTCCCTTTCTAACACCATCCACCCTATCCCAGCCCAAGAGCTTGGTGTCAGGCCCGGATCGCCAAGGGCGGTCTGGCTATTCTTCTCTGGGGAGGGGAGATAATTGGTGACCTGAGTCACTTCGTCCTCCCTCCTGGCCTCCTCCTAAGTAGATGTGAGGGGCAGCCCCTGTTCCAGAAACGCAATAACTCCGGTCCAGCCAACCCCGATAGGGGCGGGGAGGGGAGTAGCGGAAGCCGATTTTTTTGAAACCTGCCCCTGTATTTCCTTTCCAGGAACCCCTGGATCAAGACCAGCTCAACTGTAGCTGGGAAAACAGAGCCATGTTCCCCAGAGTTTTTAAGCTGCCCATAAGTTGTGGTGGTGTTTTGGAGATTCTGGACCCTATTTCCAACGAGAGTTGTGAGGCGCATGTTTGTTATTTTCAAAAACAAGCAAAGGAAATAGCCAGTTAAAATGAAATATTTTTGTTTGCGTCGCATGTTGTCAGTGATTTGCCCCTGGGGATCCGCAATTTTCCCAAGCCTGTTAACGGGTGACAATGAATGAGTGCCTTGTGTAATTTAATTTTCCTGTCACACTAAATAGAACTACATTGTAAACCCTAGATGTACTCTTACTGATAGCATCGCCTTGTTTTGCCATTTGCACCATAAAGACCCCCAAAAGGGACACTGTATTGTGACCTCTACTCTTGAATTATTCAAGAACTTAATGACATTTTCCATTTTAAAAAGGGAACTAATTGCCATTGATGTAAAGCATGTGACCTTCTCTGGTGCCCACGATGAGGATGTAACCATCTCTATGTACATACAGGAGCTACAGAAAGCACAAACTAGGAGAAAGACATAAACAGAAATGAGTTCAAATAGACACTGGAATCAACCATATTAATTAAATCCACCCCAAGCCATGATGTATATTTCCACAAAGTTCTCTTGACCTAAAATCTGTATAAAATCTCACATCAACTCAGGCCTGTTTAGGAGCATGACATGACTTTTCAACTAGGAAAGGAACACTTAAATTTTTGAAATCTGGTATTTCTTCATGAATGTGAAATTACTTTGTGTAATGCCAGGTGAAATAGCTAATAATCTGCTCCCCTTCTTTTTTATGGGCTTTTCTTAATTTAATTACTTTCTTACTCAATAGGAAAAAGAAACACAACCGTAGAGAAACTGCCTCTCAGTATTCGCTGTTTGACTGTCTTGAGTTTCCAGGAAAGCCGGCATTGACATTGTTCAGTACCAGAATTCTCACTCTTCAAATTACTTGGAAATGGATGCTTATCTTACCTCAAAGTAAAAAGACTCCCAGTGTATTTCCTACTATCCTTTCACTCTTTTCCCGGCCCCTGGAGGAAGGCAAAAGGAGAGAAAAATGGGCTTCTACCAAAGTTCTTAGGCTTCATAAATTCGCCATCAGCATGTAAAGGCTCTGAGAGTTTTCCTGGTTTTCTGAGTAAGTCCACAGCCAGTATAAACCGTTTTAAACGTGTGAGTGAATTGGGAAGTAAAACACTTTCCTATGCTGGGCTGCAGATAGTTCTTTTGAAGATTTAAATGATGCTCGAGACACAGAATCATCATTTCTGCAGAGAACAGACAGTTCTTTTCGAAATGACACCTTCCATAAACACCCTGACTTCATTGAGAAGGAAATATCCTCTTTGTGTTAGGCTGTGAATCCTCATCTCTGTCTTGTAGAATTTCTGGAAAAGAATATAGAGTACATTTGAACCCTAAGTTGATTCTAATGAATCCCACATTATATCCACATATTTGACATAATTGCTGCTGTTGCAGCCTGAAGTCATGTGCAGCACAGAATGCCCAACCCTCCATCCCTGGAAGTGTATTACATGCTATTTTAAAGAAGATTGTCATAAAGCCATTATTACCTAAGTTGTGTAACAGAGCAACTGTTTTCATATTTTTTTAAAAGAAACCTGTTTCCCTCACTGGTGTTCTGTGCTCTTTGTGTAGAGTAACGCGACAGAAAAAAATGGATGAGGATACATAGTTCTTATTGTTAAATAATAAGGACATACTTAGGAAATGTATTTGAAAACATTTTCAAGTCAAGAAGAGTTGGAACATGTATGGAATGAGCAGTGTCCACCTTCTTGCATGTTTCCTGTGATAAAAGCAACATTTTATGGATCAAATGTTAATTTAGTTTTAGAGGTTTTTCATTTAGTTCTCCACATTTAAAAATGTTTTAAACCCCTTGATGCAGACTATAAGACATAGAAGGAATTGTATGCATCTCTCACAGCATGGCTACACTCTCTCTGCAGTCTATAGTATTATCATCCAGTAATTTTCCCATGGTGACAGTATGCATTCAAAATGAAAATTTCATTCACCTTTCAAACTAGCACCACGGATAAGTTACAGTTTTTTTTCTTTTCATCCTAAAAAACACCTCTCTTGATCTAGGACCACTTGAAGGACATTTTAAGTACTGTGGAAAGTTTGTGGCATCTGTAGGGCACAGCAAAGCCCTCTCCTGACCCATTTCTAGATCTCACTCTCTTCTGGATGGATTTGTATCGACAATTCAGAGAGCCTGGAGGAGGGCTTTTATCTTCACTGAGCTCGAGTGGATGGTTCTAGGGGGTTGTGCAAGAAATTCTGATTTAGGGCCATATTTCTTCCAGTTTCCATCCCCATCTCTCTCCACTTTCCAATAAATAAATAAATAAATAAACAAGTTTGAAAAGCATTCCCACTGGCCTTTATGAAAGGGTACGCTCTCCCACAGGGCAGGGATGGCACGTTAGTTCTTCATCTGTACAATGGGTTCCTATGTCTGCATCACGCCTGGTGTGAGGGGAGGCACCGGGGTCTGCGGTTGTGTCTCTTGGTGCTGGTGGAGATCAAGAGTGCTCTGCACTTTGGTTATTTTTTGTTTGTTTGTTTTTTGTGAGGAAGACCAGCCCTGAGCTAACATCTGTTGCTAATCCTCCTCTTTTTGCTGAGGAAGACTGGCCCTGGGCTAACATCCGTGCCCATCTTCCTCCACTTTATATGGGACGCCGCCACGGCATGACTGACAGGCAGTGCGTCGGCGGGCGCCTGGGATCCGAACCGGCGAACCCCGGGCTGCCAAGCGCGGACGAAACCGCTGCGCCACCGGGTGGCCCCTGCACTTTGGTTATTTTTAAAGATGCTGTGCACACACCAGAAAGGAAGAATGAGGCAATTTCTGATGGGAAAATAAGTAAGCTCATGAAACTTAGGTGTATAAATATTATCAGGCCAACTTGCGCTTATTCATGTATAATTTCTTCAGTTTCCCAGGTGCTAGTAGGTGGTGGACAACTGCAATAAGCCAACAGCCTCTTAGTCCATTACTTTACCCTCAGCCAAGAAGACAAGCAGGTTCATGTTTTCACCCTCATCCCTGAATTTGTTCATACCCTTCGTCTCCTTCTTTAAAGATTTTAACTGCTGAAACATGTTTTTCAAAATGCCACCGCTAGCAAAAGATGATGACAACTTTCCATCTTATTCTATTTATCTGAATGTATGTACCCACTATATTTACTGGACTTCTGGCTGTCTATTTTTCTTCCTTGGGAAATGACATCAAGATAGCTCAACTTTGACACAATAACTAAAAATACCTTTAAAGAAACCAATTTCTTCTGTTTAGTAAATATTTATTTTATAAACATAGATTGCAGTCTGACTCTGTGGCAGGATTCTGTTTATGCATGGAGTGTGGTCCCTGACTAAGAAGATGGTTATGATGTCACTCAGCAATGACATTTCCCAGCATGAGCAAATGTGTGTGGAAGTAGAAACAGCCTGTTCCGATGTGTTCTCTTTCCTCATGGAGGGCAGGAGGTACAAAACTCCTAAAGGATTTTCTATATGATGGATGAAGCTCGTGTATTATCATACTGGTTCTCTAGGATGTGGGTTAAGGGTTTGAATCCTGGAGTAATTAAACCATGGATAAGACAAACCTTGAGTTCACCGAGGCTGACACTCTAGGCATAGGGCCTGCCAATCTTGTAATGAGAATACAGGAACTTTCAAAACATGCCATCAGGATATGGTTCACTTTTCAAACAACATTCTAATGACTGCCTAACTCTTCTTGACTGCGTTCCTATGTTTTCTCTAGATTTGCTTATCCACAGGCACTGGAACAAAAAGATGAGATGGAGGGAGGACGTTTGTTTTCCTAAGGGCCCCATGTGACCAAAAGTGCATGAGCTTCTCTCCATGCTGACCCTCGACCATCACAAGAGTGTCCCCGAAAGGCCATAACCCTGCTGTCAGAATACTCCTGGATGCTTTCCTCAGAGTTTCCTACGAATGTCAACTGAGGAATGAGACATGAAAGCAGACGGTTGACAGAGAGGCGATGGTCCAAGTCCAGACAGGTGCTGTGCATGAATATGGATTTCTCAGGACAAGGGAAGAGGGTGCATGAAAGTCAAGATTTGCAGACTTGTACCAAACCACCAGACCAACAACTATTAGGATTTCTCAACACAAAGATATTAAAATATAAAAGTGTTGACTTGTCCTGCTGAACAAGCTGAAGTTGTGACAGTCACATTGCCCCAGTGGACATTTAACCTCCCCTGATGTTACTAAAGCTTACCACGAATGAATAATGATGCCTAGTGAGTTCTTATAAATCTCTCAACTAAGAGTGAGAGATTGGCCTAAGACGTCATTCCTTCTCAATGACCAGGAAAAGTCCACTAACTCAGAGAGATTGTTTGGGGCAAAAGGTGGTCCAGTACATACCCTGTGGGGCTTTCCTTGCTGGCTGATAAAACATGGGAAATGAGCCCGTCTCACAGAAAGGAGAGTAGTGGCCATTGTTTAAATGAGCCCCCTGGATGGGCAGAGCAGGCTCACTTTTCCCCAGGGAGCCCTGAACATGACGGGGCACACCAACAGCCCAGGGCACACCCACCAATGCCTCTGCCGTCTGCCCACCATGGCACACGTTTGCAGTGCTGACTGTGACGCATTCCAAAAGGGAGGGAGTCCCCAGGACCCGGCAGGGCCAGTGTGGAGAGAGCTGTACTGTTCTGAGTACCATTTCTCATTATTGGGGTGAGGAAGGGCCTAAAACGGATGGAACTCAACTTGTTTAAAGTAAAAACTGTCAACCCCAGGGGTGCAGAGCACCTCTGCTTCTCTTTTGAAGACTGAGTGCCTTTCACAAGCTGGCCATTTGCTGCACAGGGGTTTCTAACAAAATGTGATTTTTCAGTGAGCTTTGTCTCCGTGGAGAGGCTTCAGAAGGCCCTTGAAGTCCTCAGCCTGAAATCCATGCTAATAGGGGAAGTCTTTTTTTTGCAGGGTGGGGAGGTTTGGTGGGGAGAAACATTGACCCAGACTGCACTCTGGGTAAACCAGGGCAAAAGACCTCTGTGGTCTGCAGGGTACTTATTAACCACTGCTCATTTGCGGAATCAATATTTCTAGCAAAGGAGTCAACACTCAAGATACACCACTACGTCTCGTTTTTCTCCTTGACACACAATTTATTTTGTAAATGCATCTGCCGGAGAAGAAAAGGCAGTACAGAGGACTGTGTCTTTTATCTCCAGGATATGCAAAGCACATTTATTTTCAGCTTTTATCTCCGGAATTGTGTGTTGATCCCATACATATAGATTGATTTCGTTCAGGTAGATAATGAAAAGTCAAGTGGAAAATTACACAGTGGCACTCACGATCCTGGTCTTACATTGGTATATAAATTGGTTTATTATTTCATTCTATTAAAGAGGCTTTTTTTTTGGTACCAGGAAAACTTCAAAATGCATCATGTTGTCAGCTCACTGAATTTTCTTTTGGGGGAGGTGGTGGGAGGGAGCAGAGGGAGGCAGATTTCCTCTGCTCCCTTTGCTAATTGTGTGGCTAAATGCGCCTTCACAGAGGAGGGTCCCTGCGCCTTCTCTCCCTCAGCTCCTTCAGCGTTACCACGTGGTTCCTGTAACTCCGGGGCTTTTCTGGGCCAGAACAAAGATATTCATCATACACATCCTGTTACAGAGGTGGATTTTTTTTTTCACCCCGGGCAATTTTAAATTTTGTCACGATGACTGAAAGAGGCGAGCCCCCCCCCCCCCCCCGCCCAACACCAAGAGGCCAGGGGTGAGAGGGTGGCAGCCGGATAAAGACCACCACCAAGGGACAGCTTGGAGCCAGAATCCTGGAGGAAACGTTATTAATAAACATCTTCTGGACATTTGGTAGCCCGTGAGCTTGCTCCAGCTTAAAGCAATTAATTCAGGACACTGACATAAACTCTCCAGGTCTTTGACAGCTTGGAGCCAAAATAAAAATGCTAGTTCTCCGGGGAAGAGAAGAGGATGGCTAGCTCTTTTCTGGACTGTTTGCTTATAGGCCCAGAAGGCAACCTTCCTTGCAGAATGAAATGCAAGGGCACAAACAATGTACCAGGGAGAGAATAGAAGATGGGAATGAACAGTTTGAACTATTTGCTCAGCAGAAGGGCACCACAATGCCGGGGCAGTGGTTTTCCCATGCATCCACTGTCCCTTCTTTGGGGTCTTTTGTTGTCCCCTGTCTCTTTTGGCTAGATAAGAGCACAGCTGCAGCATTGAGTTAAGTAAGGCTGAACTTATCCCCCCAAATCTCGGGGTGCCTTTACTGTAACCGGTTTGGCTCAGCTCTCTTTTATTTCATGAGGGGATGGTGAGGGAAAGAATGGAAGAACCGAGGGGGCAGGGGAGAGAGGACTGGGACATCTCCTGTGTCTGATCGTGATTTTTTTCCCTTTCTTTCTTAAACCCAGGCGGTAATCAGACACAATCTTTGTGGGGCATTTAAATGGAAGGGCTCAGTGATCAGTACTGTTTGCCAGGCCAAAATGTTGCCTTTGGGGGAAAGGGGGGGAAGGCGGGTGTGTGTGGTGCAGGCAAGGGGGGGAGGGGGTTGAGGCAGAATTTTGGTTTGAATACTCAGGCCTCTCTGGTGGCAGAAAAGTTTTGAATTAGCAATTTAAAAACTGTTCAATGATGATTTGTCACTTTTGAAAATCATTCTGAACTCCTTCTTTCCACACCTATTTTGTTCAGAATCCTAATTAATAGAGGTTGCTGGAATCACAGTGAAAATAGGATGAACTGGAGGTGAGACCTGAAATGTACTTGTGTAATTGCCATAAATTCCACCTCGAATAGGAGTAAATGTCACCTAAAATATAATCAAAATGTTCTTTCACATTTGCTCTTTTGAAGTCAGAGCCTATTTTAAATGCCATAAGAGAAAGTAGATGTGATAATATAAAAATAAGCACAGAGTATGGGTTACATTAAGTTGATTTTAAAGTCAAAATCTAGCACAGGTTTGCACGGTGGGGTGTGTGTTCCGGCTCAGTGGGTTTTGCCACGGATGTTGGTTTTGGGAGCCAGGCTGCAATGCTTAATTCTATTGTAATAAGGTTTATTTAGCCTGACTGGTTTTATAAGGTGAAAAGGCAAAAAGTTTAACACCAAAGAAAATTAATGGTTTACTATGATTCCATTAAACGTTCACAGGTCAGAAGCCCACCTGCGGGAAATACAAAGTTTCAATGCTGTTTCGTTTTTTTTCACACTGACAAAACTCGCAGAAAAAAACTTCTGTATATTATTCCTGCTGGGTGGTCAGAAGGAAAGGCCGCGAAGCTAAAGGCCTCCCATCGAGACGCGGCTCTGCGATGGGCCGACCTCACGTGCGGCCGCGGAAAAGAGAGCACCTGTCTGTCTCCGCGCTTGCTTGGCGACGACTGCGCGGGGGATGGCCACGCGCCCGCCCGAACGGCGGAGACAGGGGCTCCCTACCGGGAAACGCCCACCCGACGTGCCTGCGCCCGGCTCAAGACGTCCTGTGAATGTCCATGTGGCCATCGTCCGGTAGAGCTGCAAAGTAGTTTTAAAATGCCAGTGAGTATTAAATTTGGTTTAAAGGATTTGTGTGTGTGAGCGTGGATGTGCGTGTGTATGGGTTCCGGCCTGTGTGTGATACAGGGAGAGGGCATGGAATATGGGGGAAGGCTGCTATTTAGACATTTGGCAATTTTGATGGCACCATGAAAAATCTTCCCACCAAAAAGATCCTATAAATATGTCGTTTTTGCTATGATTTTATGTAAACATGTATGGTTGGATGATAACTTTTTTTTCTATAATAATTGTAATAAAACTATCTAGTACAAGTTGTTCTGCATTTCTTTCGCAAGCACAAATTTTAAAATTTTGTATTTAGTACAGAAATATTATCGCATAATAAAGGACACACATTTTTTTCCTTGATTAGGTGTTTAGGCTAAGTGGTTCCCATCTTGATGAAAACTGAGGGCAAGGTGGGGAAATTGTAGTTTGCCTGGGTAAATGTGTTTCTTTTCTCTCTCTTATTCTCGGCATAAAGAAAAACTGGTCCAGGGAAATTTTTCCAGCGTGGCATTTTAAGAGTGATCTGAAAGTCATGTTGGATCATTGTTGGATAACTCAGAAAAATGAGTTTCCTCCTTTTGAGATCATAGTTTTCCTCGAGAGGGGAAATGTTTTTTTATTGCCAATTTCTGCAAAGAATGCACATGCAAGCGGTAGGCAGTACAAAGCTGAGACAGTTGGGAGGCCTCTGAGGGAGGAGGAATGCCACAGGGAAGCAAATGTACAAATAATGAATCAAGTTTAAAAGACTGTGGTCAGAAGCAAGGAGCAAGTGATACCGATCTTATATGAGCCGGGCTTGGACATCACACCAGCTGCCACCGGGTTTGATTAATGAGGCATTAAGGAGATCGAGTGACACTTACAGCTAGTTACTTATGGTGCTAATTTCAAAACACTTTGCAATAGACAAAGAGACTCTGCTCATAATGCAAAGTAATTGTGGTGTGTTCCTGGTGAATGCATTTAGCGAAGCAAATATAGTTATGCAGAATTTAAATTAAGGTTGACACTAATGTAAACAGAGCCCAAGAACCACTGTCCAATAATTTGATGAGGACACAGGTTTTCATCAAGCCTCTTCCACTAAAATAGCAATTTAAATCCCCATCGTTTAAACCGGATAAAATGCTTGAAGCCGTGAAGGTTGGGGGGAAAAATAGAAATTTACTAGAAAAGAAAAGAGAAACAATATCTTGGGGGAAACTGTGACTCTGCTTTGATCCAACAGAGGGATATCCATGTTGATTTAAATATCAGGTTGACTTCAAGGACAGTTTCTGGGAACTTGAAGGCATTTGCCGTGTATCTTTTCTGTTGTTGTGAAGTTATGGTTTAACACATTCTGGTAGTACTGAGCTCAGAATAAAAATGATCCTGATAATGAGAAAATGGAGACTCTAAGCTGATTCAGAGGCCCCAGAAGTATTTATTTTTCTTATTAAAAGGAGAAATACTGCCCCCTGCCCCCCTGCAACTGATTTCTATTTGAAAATTTCCAAACTGACTGGGGGTGGTGGGGTGGGGACAGTCCCCCTTAGGCAGTGGGCTAATGTCCTGAGGGCTGGCTTTCCAGGAGGTGCACACACGTGTACATGACTGTTTGGGGTTTGCTAGTTTCTTTCCCTACTAAAAATCATTGGGGGAGGGATGAGGGGTCAGCCCAGGCATTAACATTAATTAAAATGCCAGCGGTTCAGGTTCCAGGGCTCCAGAGGCCTCTGTATGGGAAGCAAAACAAAAGAAAATAGCAACTTCTTCTGTCACTGCCCTCGGAAGGAAAAACAAGTGAAGGCTGGCGGCGTCTCCTAGGGGCTCCTAACTTTCCTGTTGGCAAAGGAGTAGGAAGGTGCGGGAACCCTAAATTCTCTGAATTGTTATCTGACTGTTCCAGATCATGTTAGTGGTATATCTTTTGAGGAAAGGAATTTTTACAAAGAGGTGTGTTTTGAATACCTATTTGGAAGAAAGGGCCAAAAACGATTTGAAAAAAAAAAAAAAAGTGTATTAAGTGCAAAGTGCTCTGAAAATGCTCCCCGCAGTAACAGTCAGTCACTCACCTTATGGAACTTAGTTGGGAGTGAAAGGTGAGGACTGACACATTTTGGGGACCAATGACTGAGCATTTATTTGGATTCTGGCGCCACCCACATAGTTACATGCCTCATACACAAGGAAAAGGTTCCATCTTGCTCCTGGGGGCGCGTGGGCGGACAGGGCGGGGCCGGCCTGCTCCTGTCCCGGAGCCCGCGTCCTCCGCCCTCTGCCTCGGCCCCACCAGGACGCGTCCTCTCAGGAAAGAGCTGCTGTCTCCTCTCTGACATCCTTTCCTGTGTTGTGGTTCAGGGGACCCCCAGCGCTGCTTCAGGGGGACTCCAGGTGTGTTACCTGAGGGAAACGAAAGGCTTACGCTCCCCTCCTCCAAATGTGTCTAAGAGGAGAAGGAAATTTGATAACACCCATCCCTCCAGAGTCGGAAAAAATGAAGTGGAAATGCGTCTGTGTGAATCAGAGCTGCAGGAAGAGCAATTCTGAAAATACTGAGTCTGTGTCCAAAGATGATGGACTCTGGAGTCCCAATGTTGGGCCTCGCAGTGGGAGATGGGAGGAGACGGGCATCTTTGGAGACCCATTCAGAGGTGCCTCTGAACTCGCGTGGCTGAGTCTCACACGCTGGGCACACTTTAAACTCTCCTCCTTTCTGCCAGATGAGGAGCAGCAAAGAGCATGGCAGGACGGTGGGATGGGAGGAGGGAAGAGTGCAGGGCAAACTTGGCATGTCAGAGTGTCTTCCAGAATGATGCAAGAAAGGAAAACAACGTGTGGGGAGATGACTTTGGGGGCCTCTCGGGTTTGGGGATTTATTGGGCTCCTCTTGGGCCCTATCTCATGGCCTCTTCACCTCACCTCTGATCCCTGCTGTGATGGAGGAGAGTCCCCAAGGGCCACGATGCACTTGACATTGACACAGAATGTTGATTTCTGCCTGTGGGAGGTGCCACCCCGCTTGGCCTGTGTGTGCAGGCTAGAGTCTGGCAGATCACTGCTCACAGCAATTCCCAAGCCCTGGGGGACAGGGGTCCGTGCTGCTCCTCTGGGGACGCTTCTCATAGACATTCACTCGGATTTTCACGGGGTCCTGGCAGGCGGGAGTTCTTGCTGCCCGTGGCAGTGACCAGCCCAATGCTGCTTGCCTGAGTCGGCTTTTCCTCTTCCCTGCCTGATCTCCCTCTGTGCCTCCCTCCTGCTGGCTGAGGTCCCCTTCCTGGGAATCCACACGCATACCCCTTCCCGTTTCCAGCTGAGGGAGTTGTCCTCCACGCATCTCCATGTGCCCGCTGGTACTGTCCAGTCAGTGCACATTTGAGGAGCAACACAGGAGAACCATTTAGCTGTCTCCTTCATTGTATTGTTCAAATCATAATTCTGGAGACCTCGTGCTTCTGAGATCGCTTGTCATACGCTCTTCTTTCTGGCACTGATACACTGATGCAGAATTGACTCGAGGTGGTCACATTTTCATCCTTGCTACCCCCTAACACGGGTGAAAGGCTTGGAGATGCCAACTCATCTCTTTTGGCCTCAGTCTCTCTCTCTGTCAGAGGATAAAACTAAACAATTTCACAGACCATTTTAAAAAAAAAACAACAAATAATGTAATTCAGTTTGCAAAGTTTCTCGGAAGTGAATGATGCCCATGGTGTGTTTTGGACTCCTTTCTTGTTATAGAAATGTGGGCCAGAATAGGGGTGTGAGCAAAGCCAACGAGGAGTCAGCAGTTAGCTCTCAAAATTCGTTGAGAAGGCCTCGCATTCTTTTGCCTTCTCTGTGAAAGAAATCCAAACCTGTTTCTCCTGCCCTACCTCTTGATTTGGAATCTCAGTGCAAATCCCAACATCAACAAGGTTGCTATGGTTTTTTATGATTATCTCAAGAATTTGTCTCAAGTGAGACTCAAGCACCGCCAGGGGAAGGTGCTGGGATCCCCATCTGCTCGCCCGCTGCTCTCTGCTCAGCAGCATTTCTTCTGCATTGCAAACGCCGCCTCTCCTGGGCAAAGCCTGCTTTCTTACAAGAACCAAGATCTTCTGCGATGTAACTCTGCGCCCAGAGACCTCTAATGATTTCCTCTTAAACAGAGAAGAGATGACTAAGTTCTTCTCATCGCCTTTAAAGCATTCTATGTTCACAGGAAATATTGACTCTTTCTGCATCACACTGCAAGGACCTCCTGGACCGAGCCCGTGGCCTCTCTATAGCAGGCAGGCCACTGAGAGGGCGGGGTTGTCTGGGGAAGGCTCTCTCCAGGCACCAGCAGTCCCACACAGTCATCCCAACTGACAGCTAATTCTGCGTGCCCATGTGGGCTGTCCCTTGTCATGCCAGCGTCTGTGGTTGGCTCTCTTCTTTGGGAGGTACTGGGAGTGGTGAGACCCTTGTCCTGCATCAAAGGTAAATTTGTAAGAAGATGGGTAGGAACAGGTTGGCAGATAGGTTGTTTTTGGTCTGGGAATGTTGACTGACAAATAGGTTTAGTGACAGGCTGGGGGGATTCTCCATTGAAATCCTAAACTAAGCTGCTGAGATTTGCATGCTTTATTCTAATGTACTGCTTCTAATAAGCATTTCTGGGGCCCGTTCCAGGACTGAGTGGTTTCTCTCAGAACTTTCTTTCTAGATTTCACCATTTCCTCTCTCCTGGCCTCTTCCTCACCTCCAGGGCCCAGCTGTGGGCTCCTGGGTGTACCTCCTGCCTCTTTGTCCGTCCTCAAACATCCAGCCCCCCAGGCTCTGCCATATGCTGAGTCATCACCAACATTGACTACATAGAAGAACCTACAATTTTTACTTATTCTACCGAATTCTTTATATGTACAGGGTGTTGGCATCTCCCCCCATGTTCCCCCCAGTATATTTACTTAACCAATTCGTTACACAGGAACTGAAGCATTTGGGTATTTTTCAGATAAATAGGTTAATATTTTATTCCCTTAAAATGCGGTTTGGCATAGGACTCAATGTTTTAGAGTATTCCCTAGCAATGGATCTCTTTGTTATTTATTAGCAGTTTTCTAAGAAATATCTAGAGATGAAAAGATGGATTCTCGTGGCTTAGGGACATTTCTGGGGTTATCTGAGCACACCAGTTATCTGTGAAGTTAAAGCAATACCAGCTGGGACGTCCAATGGCCTAAACCAGCAGGACATTTTTCGTGTTCTTGTGAAATTTCCAATTCACATTCTTTTGTTACTTAAGAGTCAGTTGGTCAAGGTATTTGCAATATCTCAACTCTCTCTTTCTTTAATTATTTACCAAATCCTGTTAATTCTTCTTTCGAAATGTCACATTTATCGCTTCTTTTCCATTCTCTCTGCCAGCACCCTATTGTAGGGCCTGTATGGCAAAGAAAATCTTTATGATGAGGAAAATCAGCTTCCAGCATCACCTTGTTGTTACCAATAGTTGGTTTCTAGAAGTCTGTGTCAATGTTCACACAGGGGCAGTTTGCACAAGCCTCTTCCCCCCAATTATCAATGTACTTTTCATGAGGCATTCCATACCTATCATTTCAGTGTCGTAACAGACCACATTCTGAACATGGCTTTCATTTTAGAAAAATCAACTATAGTTTATCATAGATGTGAACACATAACTTTTATATTTAAGAAATATTAATGTTTTATATGTATCGTTCTACTGTGTATAGAGTCTTTAATTTTTCTGCTGATCAAAATAGTTTAGATTTTTCTGTAAGAAAGTAAGAACTTGTATTTTCCCGTCAACATAGTGAATGGTGTTGGGACTTTACAGTGGATGGATGAGGTAGACCAGCTCTGAACCCACACATCAATCTGAACATCACAAAAAGAGACTCCACAAGACATTCACACCTACTGATGTGATGCAATAGGGGACACAATATTTTCTGACAAAAATCAAACATGAATTATGTCAAGCCTCTGGAACTAACTCCTAGCTGACCAGAAATGCAGGGGACAGAGGAACCTATTAAATGGCACCATGTGGGTACCGTCACTAAAATCCAGATGGTGGGGAACAGGACACATTATCTTGTTTCTTTAACAAATAATCACCAAGAAGAAAAAGAGAGGGAAAACTTATAGATTAAAAGAGACTGAAAACATACGTTAGCCAAATGCCATGTGTACACACTATTTGGATCTTGATTTCAATAAAGCAACTCCCCCTCCTCCACCAAATAGTGTGAGATCATTGAAGAAATTTAAACACTTATGGGCTATTCAGGAGTTACTGTTAACTTTTCAGATGTAGCAATGGTATGTGGCTATACTTTTTAAAGTCTTTATCTTTTAGAATAGCATTCAAGGAATTAATTAAGGAAGGAGTGATTTAATATCTGGAACAACTTTCTAATGAACCGGTTGGGCAACAAAATGGGCGGAGTAAAGGTGAACCAGGGTTGGTCATGGGTGGTAATTGTGGGAGCAGAGTGATGTGATATACTATTCTTTCTAATGTGTTTGAAAATTTCCAAAATAAAAGTGAAAGAATTGGGGCTCAGAGTCATTAAGATATTTGCCCCAAATCTCTCATCAGTGTGATGTTAGAGATAGACTGGAGTCTAGAGCGGCCGTCTTCCCGTCCACTCGAGCCACGTGCTCTGCTTCCAGACTCTCCTCAGTTTCCCTCCTCGCGGTGACTGCCAACCTAGTTGAAGAGGTCCTCTGTAGGCGATGCTGCAAGTGCCTTGTTCCTTATGTCCTTCCCAACTCGCTGCTCTTTTGTTTGCTAACAGAGCACTTGCAAAGGTTGAACTTGGAATCACAAACCCCATGGCCATCTCTCTGTGTCCTCGGCAGTGGTAGACACCATTCATCAACCTTTCCTTCTTGAAATTCTCTTTTCCCTCAGCTTTCTTGATGCTGCAACTACTGACTTTCTTCTGATTTTGTAATCATATCCTTAACTAACTGCTTGTCCTCCTCCTATTCACCCATGAGCAGCCACTCTGTGGGTCCAGGGTTCAGCTCTCTGCTCTCCCGTTCTCTTGACCATTCCATCTGAGAGGCTTCATCTGCTAACTACATCCATCACCTTTGTGTAGAGGACTCTCCACTCAGCGTCTAACCTCGCCTCCCTCCTGAGCTCTTTAGTCTTACCTCTTCAGCTGCTTGCCACGTATCTCTACTTGGAGGTGCCATCAATACCTCATAGCCAGTGTTTCTAAGAAAAGAATCCCTTCCCTCCCCCTGTATATTTCCCGAGGTGCCATATTTACTGTCAGCTCTTTCATAATGTCTCACCTCTCATATTGGTCTCCTTTTCCATCCTCACCTCCAACACTCACATTCAGGCCCTTCTGTCTCCCCTTCTTGCCGGGTTACCCAGCATCTTTCGCTGTGGGGATTGGCATCCAGAAAGTATCCCCGAGTCTCTCTGTTCCTGTGCTCACTCCTTCTGTTTCTTGCAAGATGAAATTCTAAACTTATTTCTCCACCTTCCTCCATCTGATCTCAAACTACTATTTCAGTCTCATTTTTTGCCCTGCAAACTCCACACTAACCCCTCACTGACAACACCTTCCCCCAAAGTTCTGAATCTTTCTAGTTCGTTATTCATGGGGGTGAGGCAAGTCCTACCTATGTTTCAAGACCCAGCTCACTGGAAGTGATAGATGGGGACTCCATTGTCTGACATTATTAGCTTGGCGTGTAAGTGGAAAGACAACTCTGAGCTGGCTAGTCCTCTAAGGTGTGTGGCTTTAAACCACTGTTCAAACTCTCTTGGGCATTTTAAAATGGAGATAAACCCAATTCCGATGCCCACCCTGGCTGGATAAAGCTGGGTGCTCTGCTTGGCCATTGGAGCCCATAACAATTAACTTGATAATTTCATCTATAGGTTTTTTTCCTCTCTCTTGGATGAGAATATAAGCATTTTAGGGTTGGGGCTATCTCACCTCATGGTTCTCAGTCCTTAGCACAGTGCTGAGAACAGAAAGCGTTCAATAAGGATTGTTGAGTAAATGAATCATTTGTGATCTTCTTCCCACCTGGTCCTAGACCCAGCGCCCCACCCCACCCCCACCGCTCTTCTCAGTCACAGGTGTAGAGATGCCTGTATGCTTGCACACATGTCAGAGGACTTTCTGGGAGATGCCTACTTTCAAACACTCTGCCATTTTTCCCCAATAAGTGTACTTGCCAGATTGTTTACTTGCATTTCTTGGTTTAAAAAATATCACTGACTGGGGGCACACTTCTGGTTTGCACATACTGGAACTTTCAAGATGACGTTCTTCACTGGCCTAGGAAACTTGGGGTGGGGGTGGGGCCACAGGGAGGGCTGGGTGGGTGGGCGCTGGGAAGATGGGTGGCTCATTGCATATAATCACCCAGCGCTGAGCCCTCCACCCCCACTTCTCCAGCACATCTCACTTAAGCCATCTTTCCCCTTTTCAAATCTGCTCTGAAAGATAATTTCTAGAATTACTTTTTATATGTTCTAAACACTAAAATTGAAAGAAAAATTTTACTACTCCAACATTTTTTCATTTATTGAACATATTTGGACACTTGCCCTGTGGCGGCAACTGTGCTATGACCTGGAGGCACAAGGGTAAAAAGAATACTTTTCCCTGCAGAGTTCCTGACTCGGCGAGAGAGGGACAAGCCCACAGAAAGTGACTCAGCTCCTCGTTTTTCCACATTTTGTTGGGCCATGTGTAATCAATGGATGAAAAATGACTTCTTTGGACACAGAGTATATTAATTTCCTAGGGCTGCTGTGACAAAGCACCACACTCTGCATGGCTTAAAGTAGCATCAATTTATCGTGTCACAATTCTGGAGGCTAGAAGTCTAAAATCCAGATGCTGGCAGGGTTGGGTCCTTTTCAGGGCTGCGAGAGAAAATCTGTTCCCTGCCCCTCTCCTAGCTTCTGGTGGTTTGCTGGCCGTCTTTGGCTTGTAGAGGCGTCACTCCAATCTTCACGTGTTTTTCTCATTGTGTCTCTACCTCTTCATGTTGTGCTCTCTCTGTGCACGTCTGTCTCGGTGTCCAAATTTCTGCTTTCCATAAGGACATCAGTCATATTGGATTAGGGCCCTCCTTAATGATCTCACTTCAACTTATCTTTGTAAAGACCCTATCTCCAAACAAGTTCATATTCTGAGGTACTGGTGCTTAGGACTTCAGCATAGCTTTTTCAAGGGGGATGCAGTTCAACCCATACACAGAGAAAAGAAAAAAAACCTAATTTCGAGTTCTGCACCAGCCTGTGTGGCCTTGAACATTTCCTTAAGTCTCTGAACCTATTTCATAAAGTATAAAATCAGAATATCAACATCCCTCTTGCAAGGTTGTTGGGATCATCAACTTTGTTGAAAAGATGGTGCCCTTAGCAGACACATATTCATGCATATATATCAGTCCAATGATCCGTTTTAACTTCATTTTATCTTTATTAAAATGTTGTGGCTGAGGAGATAGTATGATTTATTTGGAAAAAAAATGGAAATGTACACATTTCATTTATTCTATATATCTCTATGTATATACATATATATTTTTGTCCATTAACAAGGCATAGAGTGAGCACAGGCAGGAAATAGATTGGGTATTTCAATAGCTTTCTTTGCTTTCTCTCATCTACCTATATGTCTGTCTGCCTGATTATCTTTCTGCCTGTCTGACTTTTTGTGTGTCTGTCTGACTGTCTGACTGCCTGCCTGTCTGTCTACCTGACTGTCTGTCCATATCCCTCAATACAAGTCAATTTGTTGGATGATGAAGATACCAAGATGTGTGGGACACATTCCCTCACCTTCTGGTGTTTTTAGTCTGGAGGGAGGTATAGATATACAAGCAGGTATTTTGAATTATAATATGGAATGTGCTAGATCAGAGGAATGAAAGGGTGACTGAGAGAACCAAAAGGAGGGTGTGGGAAGAGTGCCTGTGACTTTTAAAGAGTGGGACTCAGCCCGGCCAGAGAGATGAGCGGCACAGTCTGTGCCCCAGGTGCATGTATCGGCACCACCAAGGCAGGGACCCACGCAACCCAGGAGCACCCACAGTCACAATAATTGACATTTATTGAGTGCTTACTCTGTCCCAGGCATTATGCTGAATTCTTTACATGTTGGTTTTTTATTTAAACATCACAAAAACCTCTGAGGAATCATCATTCCCGTTTCACAGAGGAGGAAGCTGAAGCATCGATGGTCTGCACGGCTTGCCTAAGTTACCTGGCAGAGCCCATCTTTTTTTTTTTTTTTTCTTCTGTTTTTGTTGAGGAAGATTCACCCAGAGCTAACATCTGTGCCAACCTTCTTCTATTTTGCATGTGGGATGCCACCACAGCATGGCTTGATGAGCAGTGTGTAGGTCCATGCCTGGGATCCAAACACATGAACCTGGGCCCCTGAAGCAGAATGTGCTGAACTTAACCACTGAACCATGGAGCTGGTCCCTGAGCCCATATTTTAAGCACCTCACAAACTGAGTGTCAGGTTTGAGAAAAGATCCCAGAGAGGTGGGGACTTAATGTCAGTGTGCGGGATTAGGGCAGGCACCGTGGGGGTCAGGGAGAGGTGTTAAGCTGGGATTAACGTGTTCCACTGTGCATCCCAGAGGCTTCTGCATGGAGGATGGATTAGAGGGGTGTGCGTGGAGCCAGGGAATCAGGTAGGAGTTTTCTCAAGCCAGCCTGAGGACCTCCTGGGGTCCTCAGTCTTGAGTCTCCCTCAGAGACAGTCTGCAACAAATGCCAGTGTTTCTGTGGACAGCTACAGGATGAAGAACTGTAGACCCAAGTGCAATGCGAGCCCACACATGTGAATCTTATTTGATCTAAATAAAAAATACATCTTATTAAATGTCTGCTGGGGGCACAGGGAGGGTGGATGTGGGAGCAGGAGCTTTCTAATTTTTTATTTTGGTGAGGAAGATTGTCTCTGAGCTAACATCCGTGCAAATCCTTCTCCATTTTGTATGTGGGACGCGGCCACAGAATGGCTTGATGAGTGGTGTGTAGGTCCACACCTGGGATCCAAACCTGCAAACCCCAGGCTGCCAAAGCTGAGCGTGCGAAATTAACCACTACGCCACAAGGCTGGCCCCAGGAGCTTTCTAATTTTTGCACCATTTAATCCTCCCAGGAACCTTCTTCTTCCTTAACAGCTAAGAAAGTTGAGGGTGAGCAGGGTTGAGATCCTTGTCCGAGGCCTTAAGTGGAAAAGCCTCAATTCCAGCTGAAGTCGTCTTGACCTCAAAGGCATGCTGATTACCTGTGTGCCCTGGACCCCCCACTGCCTTAGTCCAGTGAGTGAGGACTGAAGGACAAGTGTTGCCCAGCGAGCCCAGGGACTGCATAACACGCCCCCAGGACTCCAGCAGGGGTAAGGATGAGGAGGTGGCTGGTGGCTGTGAGCAAGATCCTCTTTGTTTCCAAACTGTCGGTTCCAATAATGAATTTCAACCTTAATAAATTGCTGCTGTTTTACAGATTTTTGATTTACCAATGCAGCATTGCTAATGGTTCGAACCAATAGTTTTAACAAAACTTCCAAAAGACCTTTCACAAGCTATTTTGATTATAAAAGCTTTTCTTAAACCCTCGCAATCCAAGTTGTCTCTGAAGGGAGATTCCAGAGGAATGAGCAAAGTACAATGGAAGAATCAGGGACAGGTGTTTACATTTTGGGGGAGTGAGAAGTGGTTTTGAAGGATAAGTAGGAGTTTTCCAGGCAAATAAGTGGAGAGGAAGGCTATTCCAGGCAGAGGAGAAGCTGTGTGCCATCTCACAGTCCTGAATTTCCCGCTTGTGCCAATGGCACTACCTTCTCTTACTGAATCTGGGGGTGAGGGGTGGGGGGTGAGACTGCTTCATCTGTCTCGGTTCCTGCTGTGTCCACAAGGCCAAGGCAGGACCTGGCACAGGGTAATCACTCAATAAATACTTGTGATGTTGGACAAAGGGCATCCCCCATGCGCCGCGGTGACTGGCTGTAGGAAGAGCCATTGTTAACTGTCTTGGTTCTCACACTGTCAACCTCTTGCCACACTCTTTTCTTCTGTTTCTGCCCCCAATCCCCTAGCAAGATTCTCATTACTGAAACGAGGGCAGTCTCCCCACCTCGTGTATGCACTCACTCCATTTATCCTATCCACTGCTGCAAAGAGCAGTTAGAATACCTTCTTCGTTGCTCAAAAACATCTGTGACTCCCCTCTACCTAATGTGCTGAGTTCGAATGCATATTGGCTTTCAGGACTTATCACAATATGACCTCTCTACTTTCTCAGCTTCATGACTTATATCTTATCTCTGTAAGTTCTATGCACCAGCAAAATGGAAATATTTCCTGTTCCCAGATTATGCTATTTCCTCACCTTTAAACCCTTCCTTCATGTGGTTCCCAGGACATGGAAGCTCTTTCCCTTCCAAGTACACCTGTTGAGACCTGCCAATCACCCAAGGCCAACCTTGGGCACCACCACCTCCATGAGTCTTTTCTGATCAAGACTTCCTAACACTTTGTGTCTTTCTAATGACACTTAACATATTTATCTTAGACTTTTTATTCTCCATACCCATGTTTCTAGCCCAGATCCTTGAATAGAGTGGACATTCTAAGATATTTTTGGGATTGAGCTGAGCACCAGTTATGCACCAAGCCCTCTGCTAGATGCAGGGGATACTGCAAGATGACCTCCTGAGGATAATACGAGAGAAAGCATGAGGAATTATTCTGTAGACCCAGAAGTAGTATGCACTATATTCTATGAGGTACTATAAAAATGATGATGATGAAGATGGTGGTGATGATGGTGGATGTGCAGGATATTCATTCTCATTTCACCCTCCAAATGTACTCTCCACCTTTCTCATCCTGTTCTGTCCCCTGGGAGCTGACCCCTATGGACTATATCCACCAGGCTCCTTACATTTTGGTTTCCTGTTGGGTTCAGCCAATAGAAAATATGAATGGAAAACCAGAGAGTGAGAGGGGAGAGTTTGGGTTTTTATTCCCCCAGCTCTCTCTTTGCTGGGCCTCAGTTTGAAGTGGTTGCATTCTAAAAGTCATAGATCCCTCCTCTTTCAACTGATCCCTCCTCTATACTTAGAGCTCCTCCCAGATTCCACTAACCAGTCCCCACCTTGTCCCTTCAGGACTAGGATTAATGGCCCCTTGTAGTTGCCAGTCCCAGTGTGTGCCACTAATAAGTTCCCTTAATCCTGCCCTAACCACCTTTACAAAACTCTCCAGAATTTCCCCCTTTCCATATGGCATCTGCATTTTTTGCTGAGACCCTGATGGACTCGTGGTCCATGGCAGTGGTGACAGTGGCTGTGGTGATTTTTCTCCCAGCTGAGAATCCTCATGAGTAACCCCACACAGAGAGGCTAGAGAATTGTAGCAGAGGGTAACAAGATGCTCACAGTATTAGTTATCTATTACTGTGTAATGAGTCACCCCAAAACTTAGTGGCTTAAAACAATAGCAGTAATTTATTATTTCTCATTGTTTTTGCAGGTCAGGAACTCAACTGGACAGAGCAAGATGGCTCGTTTCTGCTCCATCATGTCTAGGGCCTCCCCTAGAAGGCTGAAGGCGTACTCACTTACAAGTCTAGCGGTTGACCCTGGTTGTTGGCTGGGGAACTATTTGAGGCTGTCAACTGAAATGTTACACGTGTCGCCTCTCCATGTAGCCTGGGCTTCCTCACAACATGGTGGCTAGAGTCCAAGGGTGAGCATTCAGAGACACAGAAAGAGGGAACCAAGCCAGAGCCATACTGCCTTTTATAAGCTAACCTTGGGAGTCATGCACTGCTACTTCCACCGTGTGCTACTGGAGGAGGCAGTTATAAAGGTCCATCTCGGTTCAAGGGGAGGGAACGTAGGCCCCGGCTCTTCAGTGGAGGAATCTCAATGTCTGCGATTGATTGTCAGTTGTGTGATGTGGACTAAAGTGATGTAAGCCACTTCTGGATCTACGCATAAATCTCCATGCACCACTCACTGTTTCTTCCTGTGCAGTGGCAACTGTGCAGAATGCATGTTGAAGATGACAATGACACGAAAGTCAAGGAGCCTGGATCCCTGAGTCATCATTTGGAGGATAACCATCCAATCCATATTGACCTTTGTGAGTATGATGAACTTTTCGTGTGTTAATCCTCTGAGATTCAGCAATTGCTACAAGAATTTTATCCATATCCTCAAACTTTGTCTGAGCCAATGTATTTTTCTTCCTGTATTAACAGCATGACAATCAAGACTATAAATCTATGATGAAAGCAAGGGACGAGGGATGAGTTCTTCTTCCTCTTTATGATCTATGCACCTCCCCCAAATTCCAAGTAGTAGTGAGCAGTAAAATGACTACAGGAAAGAGAAGAAGGAAGTCATGGCACTGCCTAGGTCATTCACCAACGGGACCACCGACTTTATTCAAAAAGGTCTTCACCAAGCCCAAGGGTGGAAAAGGGGAAATGTTACCATGAATGTGGTAAATATTCAGTCCTCCTTTGGAAGATCTTGGGGAAAATGGAGATTGTTGTGTTGGAAATGATTGGCAGCACGTGTCTGCAGGGGCCTTACCACACCACAGAAGACGTTGTTTGAAGGAGCAAGTGCGCCTGACGTCCGTCCCAATAAAAAGCCCGGGAAAGACATCTGTCAAGTGATATTTAGAACTGACATTTTCATAAGGATCCAGTCTATAGAGGGTTTTTGCGGGGCTTGGAAAGCGACATTTTTCATTTTTCTTCCTGCTCATTTTCTGTAACTAAACAAGGTGCACAGTGTTAATGTATGTTTAAAACAACGTGCTTTAAGGACTACATTTTTAAAAGCTTTTTATTTGGAAATAATTTTGACAGTAATAATGATTTCAATAACAATTTAATAATAATTTCAAGAAATAATATTTATTTTCTGAACCATTTGAGAGTAAGTTGCACACATCATGGCTCTTTACTCCTAAATATTTCCTATTTCTTCCTAAATATTTCAGTGTATATTTTCTAGGGATGGAGATTTTTACATAACCATAGCACAGGTTGTCAATCTCTGTAAATTTAACATTGACAATATGTTTTTCTAATCTACCATCAGTGTCCTGATTTTGTCAATATTTTGACTTAATGATGTACTATTTAGCATTTTTCCCCCTCAGCACATGTTGTCATGTCTCTGCGATCTCCTTTAATCTAAAACATTTCTACAAACTTTGTTTGTATTCTATGATATTGATGGTTTTGAAGAATAAAGTTTCTTTGTTTCATTTTTTCTATTTCCTCGTGATTGGATTCGGGCTGTGCATCCCCGGCCGGTACCCACAAATGATGCCGTATCCTGCCCTCGGCATCACTTTGGGGGCACAGCGTCCATCTCCTCTGGGTGCTGATGTTGATTTTAATCACAAGGGGTAATGACATCTGTAAAACTCTTAAAAAGAAGAGGTCTCTGAAAGTGTAGTTCTCTGAAAACGATTTTCCAAGTGCAAGTCCATGGACTTGCAGTCTCTAGGAATGAAATATTGGGTGTGAATGTTTTCTTAACGGGATGAAGCCAGGCGGATACGTCCCGAGCGCAGAACTGTGCTTTTGACCGGGATCCTGAGGTGTTGCTGGTTCTCCACTCAGGCAGGGAGGGAAGACCAGGCCAGGACACGTGCACTGGCAAAGGCCGTGCCCAGCTGGGGTTTTAGGCACTGAGGGAGGCCCTATGTGTGGTGCTAAGATTTGGGAAATGGAGGCCTAGACTCTGCGTTTATTCTCCACAAATTGGGAAATTCCTAAAGGAGAACTTGGGCTGGAAGAGGTCCACATAGATGCATGTCTGCTCTCTCGGCACGGGCACTGTCCTGTCTGATATTTTCACATTCTGCTTGGGTGAAGAAGTAGGTGGGATGCTCCCTCCACTTTCAGGGATACTGAGAGGAAAGGAGTGGCCACCACAGAGTCTCAGGGTCAGAAAAGATCTTGATAAACTGGACCTTTACAGGATGAAAGTCTAAGCTGAGCTTCACAAGTGACCTTGGGTATTTCCTTGGTTCCAAGAGGCTTTCCTCCACCTTTTACTGTTTCTGGACTTTAGATGCCTCCTAAAATCTATGTCAAAGGCAACTAGCTGTTTTAGGTACAATAGTTGTAAATAGAAATTCTACCTGTATGCAGATAAACGTTCAATTAATTGTCACCGGTTTTTCCTCCACCATTGGTCGCTCTATGTGGGAATCCTTTTTTATCAAGGTATAATTTATGTAGACTAAAGTATGTCCTTATTGTACTGTTCCAGGAGTTTCAACAAATGCATAGTCATGTAACCAACACCAAAATCAAGGTACAGAACAGTTTCACTGCCCGAAAAAGTTCCCTTGTGCCCCTTTGTAGTTACACCCTCCCCACCTAGCCCCTGGCAATCACTGATCTGTTTTCTATCCTTATAGCTTTGCCTTTTCTAGAATGTCGTGTAAATGGAAGTATATTTATGTAGCCTTCCTGTGTCTGGCTTATTTTGCTCAGTGACTGTGTTTGAAATGAATCCATGTTGTCCCTGTATCTGTGGTCTGTTTCTTTCTCCTGCTGAGTAATATTCCGTTGCAGAGAGGTCCCACACAATGTTTACCCGTTCATCATTTCAAGGACATTTGTGCTGTTTTCAGTTTGGGGCTATTATGAATAAAGCCATTATAAACATTCACGTCCAGGTTTTTGTGCAGACATATGTCTTCATTTCTCCTGGTTAAATAGTTAGGAGGAAGATTTCTGGGTCGTATGGTAAGTGTATGTTTAACTTTTTAGGAAACTGCCCAGCTGTTTTCCAAAGTTGTCCTACCAGTTTGCACTCCCAGCAGCAATGCATGAGAGTTTTGCATCTTGGGATCTTCAGCTTTTAAAATGGCTAAAGCCATTCAGGTACGGGCATATTGGTATCTTACGCTGGTTTAAATTTGCCTTTCCCTAGTGACAAATAATGTTGAACCTCTTTTCATACGACGATTTGCTCATATATCTTCTTCTTCTTCTTCTTCTTCTTCTTTTTTGCTGAGGAAGATTCGTCCTGAGCTAACACCTGTTGCCAATCTTCCTCTATATTGTACATGAGCCACCATCACAGCATGGCCACTGATAGACAAGTGGTGTAGGCCTGCGCCTGGGAACTGAACCCAGGCTGCCGAAGTGGAGTGCACTGAACTTAACCACCAGGCCACCAGGGCCAGCCCTCATATATCTTTTTTGATGAAGTGTCTGTTCAAATTTTTTATTGGATTATTTGTTTTCTTTTTATTGAATTTGAAAGTATTTTATGTATTCTGGGTAAGTTCTTTATCTGATATGTGTTTTGTAATTGTTGTTCCCTAGTGTGTGCCTTGTCTTTTCATTTTCTGAACAGTGTCTTTTTAAGAATAGTTTTTCATTTTGGTAAAACCCAATTTATCAACTTTTTTCTTTCATGTGTGTATTTTTGGTATTATATTTAAGAAATATTTATCTAATCCAAGGTCATAAAGATTTTCTGCTATGTTTTCTTCTAGAAGTTTTATAATTTTACATTTAGGTCTATGATCCATTTTGAGTTTATTTTTACATATGGCATGAGATATTGATTAAAGTTGTGTGCATTTTTCATAGTGAGTTTTTAATTGGTTTTCATGCAAAGATAATATTACATCAAGGATGCATCTTACAAATGATAGAGTCTTCAACTGAAAGAAGTGCAAGAAATACAAGACTGGTTTAGTTGTTGTGAGAAAGATCTAGATGTCAAGGTAGACTACATGCTCACTACATATGGACAGTGTGTCTCAGTTGTTAAAATAGATTAAAACTGTGGCATCCAGGTGAGAGGAGGTACTAATCCTACCGTTTTCCATACTGGACAAGCTATGCCTTAATTGCTGTTAAGTTTTTATGTGATTTTTCAAAGAGAGACTGACAAAAGAAAGAAGGATGAGAATGATCTTGGTGGGTTTGGCCTAGAAGTGGGGGCAGGAAGGCAAGAAAGGAGAAAGATTTAACATCGTTTCTGAGGAGCAGCAATAAAGAGCCTTCCTTCTTTGGAAAGGCAGCCCAGGGTTAAGAGCTCAAACTTTGATGTCAGCCAAACTGGTTTAAAATCTCAATCCTTTATCACTCTAGCTGTGGGACTTTAAGTTACTTGCTTAACCTCTCTGATTTTTTGTTTCCACATCCACAAATTGTAGATAAGAAAACTTCCTATCTCATAGTTTTATTGTGAGCAATTAAAATAAGACAATCCAAGCCAAGTGCCTAGCTCAATGCATGGTGTCTTGTTATGTGCTTGAAGAAATGCCACTTATTCTTCTTGCTATTTATTATTTATCCACTCCAGTTTCATTCATTGAGCTTCTACCATGTGTCAGCCATTGGGGACATCAACGTGAGATAACAGTCTCTCAGGAGGCTTAGCCGGTAGAATTGGAAATTGGACCAATGTGGACAGGCTAGTGGAGGCTGAACTTAGTTATTTGCGTAGGAGCTCTCTTGTGTGTGTGTGTGTGTATGGTATATACAGTGTGAGCTGTGATTGAGGATGTGCCCATTTACCATGGTGGGATTTTTATTTTCCTCCGGAGATAATAAGCCAAGGATGCATCCTACAGATGATGGAATCTTCCATTGAAAGAAATATGATAAATAAAAGACTATTGAGCCACCTGAGTCAGCCTGGGGACCAGAGGCCAACTGTGGCTTTCCAGAGGTCTGACCCTTGAACTGAGCCCGGAAGGAAACAACCAACCTGGAGAGAGGCTGAGGGAGGGCATAGAAGGGGTCCACACTGAGCAGTCAGCCAGTTTCCTCGAGCACAGGGGCAAAGAGGATGGGTGTTGGAGCTCAATAGACTTGGTCTCGAACAAGCCAGTTTCTGGGCAAGTGACTTCAGCTCTTCGAACCCCAGTTGCCTCACTTGTGAAGCAGTAATAATTTCTCCAGCTAGATGCAAGGATGCAAAGAGACATTTGAGTAGCCCCTAGTGAGCACCCAATGGTCTACACTGTTTTTATAATTATCCTCGTAACTCAAGTGATCCAGTTACTCAGGAGCAGAGGGTGAAGCAGGGGATGGTGGAGGAGGAGATCTGAGAGGCAGCAGGGACAGGTGACAAATGGGCTGGGGCTCATGCTAAGGAATGTGGATGTTATCTCTGAGGTAATGATTAGCCAGGGAAGGGTCTTAAGCAAGGAATACAGAATTTTAGAAAAAGCGCTTGGGCACCAGACAGGACAACAAATCGCAGGAGTTCTGACTGGGAGATTAGTTGGGAGACTTGCAGAAATCGAGGCAAGAAATGAAGCCTGCAGGAACTGAGGCGATGGCAGAGGGGATAAAGAGGAGAGGGCAGGAGTGGGCAGCATTCAAGAGACAGCACCAGAGGCTTGGTTGGCTGTGAGGGGTGAGCGAGAGGTGGAGGTGCTGACGACTTCCCGGCAGCTGACTTGGGCGAGACAGGAGAAGATGGGATGGAGCAGGTTTGTAGGGAAAGAATATGAGTTCACATTCATCTTGAGGTTCCAGTGGGCCATCAAGTTGAGAAGCCCTGTGGACAGTTAATAGGAAGATCTAGAGCCTAAAGGAAGGGTCTTCCCTGGAGAAGCCGACAGGGCGGATATCAACAGACTGGGAGACAGAACCTTCAGTGGGGACAGACTGGTTGAGCAACAGCCAGACAGCTTATGTTTACACGTCTTCTCTGACTGACCGACCTTGGATACACTACTTAACCACTTAAGCCTCGGTTTCCTTGTCTGTAAAATGAGAGTCAAAGTATTTGTGGCCTTATTTGGGAATAAATGGATACATACATGCACGGTGCTTACAGCAGGTCCTCATGCAGAGTAATAGTTGATAACCTTTACTGCCACCATTTTTACAAGAAGAAAAGCAGAGGACTGAGGGAAGGGCCCAAGGAACAGTCATAGGTGATAGAGAAAGGGCTGAGGAAGAGGGGCCACGCCAGATACGAAGAAAGATCTTCCAGAAAGGAGAGAATCCCCAAAACGTGGTGACATAGAAGCCTAGTGAAGAGACCCTATGAAGAAAGAGAGGGCACTGGACTGTTTCAGAAGATCCAGAGAGAAACTGAGAAGAGTCCTCCAGATTAGACAACCAGGAGGCCATTGGCATCTTTGGTGGGAGTGGGAGATTGGTGGCAGAGGCTGGAGGGGGAGTGAGAACTGAGGGAGTAGTCAAAGGAATGCTTAGTTTAGAAAAGAAAGTGAAGATGTCTGTACTGAGAACTATTAAAAGCAGTTGTATAGAGCAAAACAAGTCATCTCACGCATACAACACATCCAGGTGGGTATTATCATCCTCATTTTACAGCTGAGAAAACAGGCTAAGAAATGTTGAAAGACTTGCTCAAGGTCACACAACTGGTGAGAATGAAGTCGAATCTCAGATTGACTTGGGTTTAAACTCTAAATCCAATTGGTGGAGGTAGAAGGGAGGAGACATGGGCTTAAAATTAGAAAGAACGCTTTAGCGGTTACAAACACCTGATGATGAACTAACCCCTATCACAGAGTAGGGTGGGGATATTCGACAGTAGCCTGGATGGATAGCCACCAGCAGGAACAATCATTCGCATTGTGTATGTTTCCGCACTTGTATCCTTCACTGGAGGATGAGTTTCTTGAAGTTTTATCAATTTTTGAATCTCCTGATTTACTCCAGTGTCTGAGATTTAGTGGGAGCTCAATAAAGGTGTGCTGGCCAGCTGGCTTTAGAGGGGATACTTGTCCTAAGGGGTTGGACATGATATCTATACTCAAGACCCTTCCTTCATCTGAGCCTCTGAATCCTTTGAGCCACAATAATGAAATCTCCAATGGGGGTCAACTCTGAGCATCAGACCCTGGAAATGGAAGCCAAGCAGACACCAGCAAGATAAGGGGGAGCAGAGTCAAGATCCAAGGCGAGGGGTCCAGTTCAGGGACAAGAACTCATGGCATGCATGGACAGAGGAAGTAGATACCCCGCACACAATGGGTTTACTAGAGACATCTACCTTTAACGGGAGGTCCCGGGGTGGAACAGCACAGTACAGAACGGTTGATGCTGAGCCAATTAGGTTCTCAGGCTCTGCTTGTGGGGTAAGCTGGCCAGTAGCTTGGAATCCAAGGGGCTGGGCCATGTCAGCAGTTACCCCCAAGAATCTGGAGTGAACCAAAGTGTTGGCCACCTGGGGATACTGGGAAGGAAGTGAAAAAGGGAGACTTGGGAAGCCTGAACCCTTACTTATCTGACTGGACAGGGCAAGACAAGAGTGCCTTTGAGAATCATTGCAGAAATGCTCCGGAAATGAAGGGTCAACAATAAGGCATGCCGTGTACTTGATATGATTCAGTGCTCAAAGCAAACCAGCCAGATTTGTGTGATGATCCTGACTTATACAGAATGATACTGTAGCCCAGAGAGGTTGACCGTCTAGTGTTGGATCACACAGCTAGGCAATGGGGAACTTGGAATTAAGCCCAGACTTCCAGGGTCGTAAAACTTCTCAAAATTGTTCTTTTCTCCTCAGAGATATCAACACTGAAGAGAAGATGTTGATTTAGAATCAAGGCAGCCTTTTTAGAGCTGGGGAACTCATTTGGAGGGGAGGGAAGATTTTGTCTATTGGGTTGTGTTCCTTGCTTCTAGATGCAGGGCTAATAACCCCGCTGCACCCTGGACGTGATTGGAGTCACTCTCAGAAGTCAGAGCGGTGTTTGGAATCACTGAGGCGAACGTGTCTCAAAGTGTGTGATGGTGGTGAAGGAGACGCGTGTGCGGTCCCTGTGGGCGTGTGGGTGTGTTCTTCTCCACAGAGAACTGCTCCGTGACCAGAGTGGAGCGCCGTGTGCAGCAGACTCCTCGTGGGCAGGATCCCGGCTCCACCGGGCCTCTCCGGTTAGCTCTCCCATCAGGCGGGAGACGACCTGGGCCCGCAGAGTGCTTTGTTCTTCCTCCCTGCCCCCACCTATCTGTGTTCCCACTGAGCTCGTTTGGCTCAGTGGTTAATTAACAGGCCCCAAAGCAAAGGAGAACAATGGGAGAGGTACTGGCGGTTTCCTCAACCTGGCTTCTCATTCTCCAGGAGGTGGGTAACTGGGGCCTGGGTCCTGCATTCTCAGCCCCTCTTCCAAGCTATTTCCTCAGTCACATGATGGGTTCAATTCTGTCTCTTCCTAAACTCACCTGTTAGCGCTGTGACATCCTTAGTAAATCCATGGGTTGTCCCTGTGACCACGAGGACCGATTTGGGAGAAAGTTGAAGTTTTTTCTTTTTTCCTGGGAGGTAAACTGCCTCTCTGTGTGACAGTGGAGAAGAGAAGGGGACCACCAGGGTCTACCAGATACCCCATGAAGACATATTTTATCTCATAAGGTCCCCGAAATCTCATGTGGTGGGGCCTGGCTTGCCCAAGCTCAGAAAAGCACGCGTGTTGTCAGGCTTCCAAGCTCGGGGCTACACTTACACAAATCACCAATCTGTGAACAGGTCCATTGTGATCTCTCCAGGTCGGGGCCTGGCTCTTTCCCCAACTCTGCCTGAGGTCACCCAGGCCCATTTATTTGTGGACTTGTGATCACAAGAAAGGCTTTTAGATATTTTTTAGTTTATCTTCTTTTTTTTACCTTGGGGTTCAGAAAGGCCAAGAAATTCAACTGAGCTCACAGAGGGACACCTAGGGCCCTAATCCCTCACAGTTTTCAGCAGGAACCCAGCTAGTCTTGGCCAACTCATGTCCACAGATATGCAGGATGGATGCAGGGACCCTCGGCAAAACCTCATGGGAGTGAAGCTGTCTGTTGCCCTCTCACCTCCCGTTCCTCCCCCACCTCAAATCTTCAGTGCTTGTCTGGAGCCCAGGTTCCAGAGACAATGCCCCCCACTCTTAAAAGGCCACACACTGTAGAGGTTAAGATGGAGGTGTGGGGTCATGCAGACAGTTGGGATCCCCAATTTACCACTCACTAGCTACAGGATGATTGGCCCTGTCCTGTGACCTATTTGTGCCTCAGTTTCCTCATCTGTACATGGGGATAATAGAACTTAATTCACAGGTGGTTCTGAGGATTAAATGTTACTATGTATAAAATGGTTAAAACAGTGAATTATCATTATGCCTTTCAAAAAGAGATGGCTAATGATGTAATTCCAAGAACTTTGGTCCCTGAGGGTAAAAACTATGGGGCAGCAGCTTTCTAGATCCTTCATGGTCTAAGATCATTTAAAGGAGTTATGTACCACAGTCGGCCTCTGACGAATCTTGTGTTCTGTTTTTTTTTTTCTTTTCTTCTCCCCACCCCCGGCATATTTTCTAGATGTTTTGGCTCTCTAAGGTAATAATCAGCTGATATTACTGACTAATCAATTTTAGCAGGAATTTTTTTTAAAGAGTAAGAATAAGCAACTGTTAGATGGGAATTTACAATGTAAAAATGCTTCTCTCTTTGTGGCATGCCGTCTCTAAGACGACCTCCAGGTACCCCCACCTCCTGGTATTCATGGCCCTATGTGTGTAATCTCCTCCCCTTGAGTAACTTGCTTCTGACAAATAGAATATAGGCGGTGAGGAAATGTCTCTCCAGTGATTAAGTTACAAAGACTGCATCTTGCTAGCAGTCTCTCTGTCTTGCTGCTTTGATGGAGCAAGCCGCCATCGGAGACACCCGCACAGGAAGGAACGGAGGATGACTCTGGCCAACGGCCGGAGAGGAACTGAGGCCCTTGAGAAACTGAATCCTACCAGCAACGATGTATGTGAGCTTGCAAGCAGATCCTTTCCCAGCTGGGCTTTCAGATGAGACCCCAGTTCTGCCCAACATCTCGTTTGCAGTCTTAGAAGAGACCCTGAAGCAGAGAATCCAGCAAAGCCATGCCTGGTTTCCTAACCACAGAAACTGTGAGATAATAAATGTGTGTCGATTAAGCCACTAAATTTTGGGGTAATTCATCACACAGTGGGAGGTAACAGCACACACTAGACTAAATGATTTCATCATTTCTCAGAGAGGGTGACTCCTGCCAGATCACACAACTAGAAAGTTGTAGACCTGGTAGTTGAACCCATGTCACAGCTGCTCCTCAGAAGAAGCTGCAGAATGTAGGGTCCCAGATTGTCTCCTAAGATTTTCTTTAGGTATTTTAGCTTCAGTTTTCTAGAATGATTCTCCTGCTTTTATTGTCTTATGTGGGGAAGGAACTAATGCTTTCTGACCAGCACTTCTGCAAGGGACTCTGCACATATTATCACACTCAGTCCTCCCAGCTTGGTAAGGTGGATGTCATTGTGCCCAGTGTACTGGTTTTCCCAAAGTGGGTTTCATAGGCACTGATCCTTTAAGGTGCTCTATGAAAAGTGTTCCCTGCCCAATATGTTTGGGAAACACTGTACCCCTCTCTTGCCTGCAAATTCACCATGAATGTGAGTCCATGAAAGTCTTGGAGGAGGCAGCCAAGAAGCCAGCCTCATGCTCTCTAACATCGTGTCTCCTAATTCCATCAGACCGCGAAAACTCTCTCCACCCCACAACTCACATCCCAAGGAATCATCCACAAAATACACTTAGGGGAATGCTGGCTTACAGGAAATTTCACAGTTGAATTTTTTTTTCAACAAAACCTCACAAAAACTTTGTAATGACAGAGTAACATTTTCCATTTCACAGGTGAGAAGACTGAAAGGGAGTTGTGAAACCATCATCAAAGAATGTTGTCCTTGGGTGGTGGCCGATCTCTGCAGTATAGGATGTGGGTAACCCCTCCTTCCCTCGCTCCCTCCCTCCTGTCCTTTCTTTTCCTATTTCTCCTAAAGTCACAAGAGAGATGTTTTAAAAATTATTTTAAAATTAAAAAAAAAAACTCTCCCGAGACCTGGCTGCACCATGTCACATTCTCTTCCCATTTTTCAGATCATTCCTTATTCTCATCCCCATTTTCAGAATCCTTGTCATCTGTCTTGTCTCAGAATGTCAACGTTTCTGTTGGTCTTCTCTCTTCTGCCTGCTTCGGCACCTCTCCCTGGTGATCACCACACTCACAGAGCTCCAGCTTAGCTGAATGGTGGTGATGTTCAAGTCCAGCCCCTCCCAGGACCTTCCCTGGGTTCAGATCCTTCCGTGCGATTCTGCTCCCATCGCCCTCTTTGGCTCCTCTGTCAGTGCCTCAAGTTCAGGCTAACCTACTCACCTCCTCCATACCCTTCCTCAAGCCTCTTTCTTTTCTGTGGCCTTTTCAAGCTGGGTGACATCAAGTCCAGGAACCTGGGAGACATCTGAATTCCTCCCTCCTGATTACATCCAAGGCTTAACAATCCCACATCCAGACTGTCTCCATCCCTGTCCCTGCTTCCCTCACTGGTCATTAGATCACTCACCTGCTCATCTGTCTGCCTCCTGTGAGCACTGCCTTCTCATCACCACCCACCCGGTCCATCCTCCCAGCTGCTTCCTTCCATGGGGATCTTTCACACCTGCAAATCTGACCCTACAGTGTCTGGTTAGCACCTTTGGAGGGGTTCTCCATTATTTCCAGGTTCAAGTCCAGAATCAAGTCCAGATTCAACTTGTTGAGTGTGAGGAAGTCCTTTCACTCATCTCTGCCTCCCCCTGCTTCATCCCCAAGCCATCCTGCCATCTCCCAGGGGCTCCAGGAACTCCTTACTCTGTTTAAAGTCTCCCTTCCTGCAGCTTCGACTCTCCTAATATTCTGGTCCGCCCGTATACTTAATTCATTCTTCAAAATTCTGCTTGACGAGTGATCGGATGTTGACAAGTAAAACATTCAGACTTGTAGTACAATTTGGGAAATAATATGCAGTATGTATCAAAAAAAATTTTTAAATGTTCCTACCATTTGATTCTGTAAGTCCACCTCTGAGAATTCAGGCTTGGGAAATAATATAATATATGAAACACACTTTAGACCTAGAGATACCCACCACAATGTTATTTATAATAAAAAATGTTCTCAAGAATAGGATAATGGTCAAGTTGATTATTGAACATCCACTGGAAGGAATATATTAAAGTGATGAATATAAAAACGATGCAGCAACTTTGTACCTGCTGTAAATTTAAGTGACACAAACACAAGGGAGGCAAACCGTTATATGTTGTACTATTGCAAATGTTAAATATGTGGAGAGAAGGTGAAGAAAAGGCCCTCAAGTGTCATTGTGATTGGGTTAGGGCACTGAGATTACAGGAAGAGGTATTCTCTTTGATTAAGAAAAATTTTGGGGGCCGCCCGGCGGTGCAGCAGTTTAGTTCTCACTTGGCAGCCCGGGGTTCGCAAGTTTGGATCCCGGGCGCCTGCTGACGCACTGCCTGTCAGCCATGCCGTGGCGGCGTCCCATATAAAGTGGAGGAAGATGGGCACGATGTTAGCCCAGGGCCAGTCTTCCTCAGCAAAAAGGGGAGGATTGGCAACAGATGTTAGCTCAGGGTGGGTCTTCCCCACACACAAAAAAAGAAAAATTTTGTAGTTTGATTTTATAACGAAAAAGAAATATTTTTTATATATGTTTAATATAAAATATATTACAAAATATTATATATAATCTGAGATTTTGAAATAAATAAATAAATGAAAGCTTTTATTCTCTGAACCCTTGATCTG
Organism: Tapirus indicus; assembly: GCA_031878705.1. Lineage (NCBI taxonomy): Eukaryota > Metazoa > Chordata > Mammalia > Perissodactyla > Tapiridae > Tapirus > Tapirus indicus. The sequence continues at coordinate 88,145,429 of CM062929.1, read as the reverse complement.
GCAATGCTGACACGCCCACAGTGGAGCAGCAAACTTCCAAAACATGTGGACAGGTTCCCTTGCCTCCCTGTCCGAAGTTAATGACATCTGTGGGGGAATGGGTGGTTAGGACCCCAGGCTCTGGAGCCAGACTGCCTGTGCTTGCTTCCCTGTGCCTCAGTTTCCTTCTCTATAAATGCACATAATAATAATATCCATGTCATAGAGCTGTTGTGGGGATTAAATGAGTTCGTTTAGGGAAAGTCCATAGAATAGTGCTTGGCACGCAGTAAGACCCAACAAATATTAGCTATTGTTATTGCATGGCCTGTGCTTCTGTGAACTCCTTGAAGGCCAGAATGTATCCTATTGATATTTCCACCGTAGCTTCTTCGGAGGAGAAGGTCTTCAAGAAGCGTTGTTGCTGAATCTTTGAGCTAAGTGCCCTGGAAAGAATCTAAATTTCTCCACAACAATATGGGCACCTAGCACCTTTTCCCCAGGAAGTCTGGGGCTGGATCTGAGACTCTGGGAATTTGAGGCCACTGGAAACCTGGGAGCAGAGCAGAGGCAGAATTACAGGTCTGCAACCTTGGCAAAGTGCACAGCACACTGCTGCCCTTGTGTTATGACCTCTCAGCCTCGCCCAGCCCTGGTTGGGAAACCAGGAGCTTTAGATGTGATCTTCTGAGATGTGACCCTGACTCTTGCTGCCTAAGAACAAAGGGCAATTATGGCTCTTTTGTGAGAGGCAGTTTAAGTGGATGCAAAGGGCTGGTTCACAAAAGGCTGGGGCCTGATCGCCAGCTCGATTTCTGAAATAAATGCCCTGCCTGGGGCCAGTTTCCTTATTAGTAACATCCCAGCCTTCAGCCAATGGTCTCCAGCTCTTCCTAACACATTTCTGGGGGATCATTTTGATCTTTGGGGTCATTTTGAAACATCTCCCCCAGCCCAAGTCTATGGTCTCTGGCATAAACTTCACGCTCTGAGAAAACAGGCTCTGTGAACCCAACTTCAAAGCCTGGCGACATGGGCTCCTTGCAAAAGTACTGGAAGCAACAATGGCCTTGAACCAGGGCTGGGTAGGGCTGCCCAGCAGGGGCTCCTTAACCCAGCGATGATTGTGTTCAAAGTCATTGCTGCAGGCCGAGCTGGACAATGCATCTAGCAACCCAGCCAGGTCTTCTTTCAAAGCCCAGTCACTCTTATAGGCAGTGCCAAGCAGAGGGCCCTGGGTATAAAAACCTCCATTTATGTTTTTCAATACAAAGAATTACACTAAATGAAAATAATAAAAATCTTTCTTTTTAAAAATAAATGCGGTATAGCCACATCAAAGAAAAAATTTACATGAAAGAAAAAGTCTTCCTGTAGTCCTGACGCCCTAATCCAATCACCTGATCTTTGGGTGCCTCTACTTCTAGTCTTTTTTCTGTTCTTTTTTATTTAACGTTATTGTAATAAGCATAGAAAAATTTGCCTCTCTGTTGCTTGTTTTACTTAGCGTTATAGTAGGCAGAAAGTTGCTATAACATCTTTTTACCTATTGTTTTCATGGGTATAAAGAATTCCTTCAGAGTTGTATGCCATAACACATTTAAATGTTTTTCTTTTTTGGAGAATGATGTGCTATTATAAATAAGACTGTAAGGAATTTCCCTGGACTATAACATGTTTTGCTGGGTCAGAATTTATGACTTTTTTGTTTTGCTTTGCATTTTGATAATGCTGCCATTTTTTTCCCCCCAAAAACAGAGACTCTAAACTCATTGCCATCAGACATGTGTGAGGTTACACTTTTCAGTTAAGGTGGTGTTTTTAATCTCTCAACATTTTATTTTGAAAATTTTCAAACATACAGAAAAGTTGAAAGAATTTTATGACGGACACTCACAAACTGATTCAGCGTGACTTTTGAGCACAAACAAGTTTTTGAAGATGATGAGCAGAAGTTAACCAGTAGATAGAGAAATGTGTGTCATCTTCCAGCAAGTGCTCCTTGGACATAATAATCATGGCAATTTATTATTATAGTATTTTATAGCCTTCAGTATTTTTGAATATACCTTCAGTTGTATTTTCTTGCTGGATCCTCAACATCCTTAAAATATAGCCAAGGCAGGGGTTACCAGGTGTTATTTGCACATTTATAGATGAGGGAATGCATGATCAGAGAGGTTGTGGGGCTGCCTAAAGCCACACAGCAAGGAAGGCGTCACTGCAACACCAGAGCGGAGCTCTTGCCTGAACTACACTCCTGCAGAAATGTCTCCCCTTAATTGATTAACTTATTAATTAATTACAGGCTTTTTACGGCCCCTTCAGCTCCCCAGTTCTGCTTGTCTGTGGCTTTGGATCTTTTCAGGATCATGAGGGCAGGGGCATGTGTCATGCGTAGTCCAGCCACCACAAATGCCAACGTGAGGATTAAAGAGCAGCTGCGACCCTCCTGCTCAAAGGCTCCAGCTAATCCGACACTGTTCCAAAGACTCAATTTACCTTTGTCTGTAAAAGTAGGCCTCATTTGGACAATAGTTAGGTCCCAAAAGTAATAGTACACATTTGCTGTGTTGTCTCCCTTAAGAGAAGAATCCAGGAAGCATCTGGATGGTTCTGGAGGTGAGGCGATCACTCTGGAAAAGTAGCCACCAACACCATCCTCTCTACCTCCCGTGCCTGAGACCAGCAAAGAACAAAGTCCCTGGCCGCAGCTCATGTGTGGATTTTCACCATTAATTTTGGTTTCTCCACAACAGCTCAAAGCTCCCAGTTTCAATTTCCCATCTTGGGGATGCCAGCTTCAACACCCAAGGACGCAACCAGAGGTGGGACCCGGCGCCCTCATCTGACATGGCACAGCACCCCTAGGATTTGGGGCAGGAGGCATTCACCAAAACTCACAGGCTGCACTTCCCCAACTTCCTTTTCTTTATTCCTCCGTAAGAGCAAGTCAGCTGTCTCCATCCTTGCTCTAATAACATTTAACACGCACCGAGAGCCCACTGCCAACAGAGGCATCCATTTTATGGATAAAGAAACTGAACCTGGGAAACATTAAGTGCCATGACCATCTTGGAAGAGACCAACTCGTCTCAGAAGTGATCCAGCCAAGGCTGGACCCCACTCCTATTGACTCTGAAGCCCTTTAGTTTTTTCCCAGCCATGGTTCCCACTTTGCGAATACAAGGAGAAGCTGTGCTTGTACAATTGGGCATTCCTTCAGCCTTGTGTTGTTCTGGACTCTGGGGCCATTCTTATTTTGCGTGGACAGAGCTGTCCTGGTCACAGCAACCCTTTGCTGGTGTGGAAACACATGCCAGGAGTCAGAGCCAGAAGGTCCACCAGGCCTGGGAGCTCACGGTCACGGCTGCACTCAGGGCACAAGGTTTGGGAGATGGCTTTCTATAACAGGTCAGCTTTTCCTACAGAAAAATGCCCTCTGCCCTCTGCATATCCCACAGTAGCCAACCTCAGGCTTTCTTTCCTTCAGCCTCCAGAAGAACATCTGTTCAACATAAAGAATAAAGAGTGAATGCTGGAAAACCTCAGGGAGACCTTTTGTAATGGGGCCATCTGCTTGTACTTGCCCTTTGGAAAAATCAATGAATTTGATTTTTGGACAATCAGTTCCTTAAGCCTGAAAATATTCGTTGGAACACCATGGGCGAACAAAGTCCACCCTTCCAGCCCTCATCGATTTCTCTGAAGTTGGCCAGATGTTGTCACAATTTTCCTGTAACAGGCCTCGGGGAAGTTCTGTGGTGAGAATAGCATCCAGGAGCTTCTATCCACTAGCACTGGATGGCTGCAAATAGGACAGTTATTCCAAGCAGAGAATTTTTTTTTTTTTTTAAGACAACACGACTCTTCTCCAAAACCAATGGAAATCCTACAACAAAACCACTAGGCCAGTGGAAATCCAATGGAGATAGCTTCATAATTTGGAACTTAATATCTTGTCCTCAGCTAAATAGAGGAAAACTCCCCATAGGGACCAGTTGTGAAATCCATTGCCAAGTCAGTCCCCTCTTGGGGCTGGGGGGGCTGGGAACCACAGTCAATTTTATGGATTAGTGGGGCCACCAGGAAATGAGCCTGGAATGCTGAAGAGTGGGGAGAATTTTGTCCAAAGCACCTGTCTTAAAGGCCCATAGAATTCCAGCACCCTCCCAGAGTCGGGGCAATTTTACTCTTCCCGGAGAAGGAGCCAGGCTCCCCCAGTGCCGGACCGTCTCTCTTCGCACAGAGACCTGCTAACCTCTTTTCTTTAGCCAATAGCCTCAGCTTTGTTTTCACCACATCGTTATTTCTGTGGCCAGACATGCCAATGGGACATCAATGTTATTCTGAGGAGAATTTTATTTCATCACACGGATTAGAGGCAAATGACATAACAGGTTTCCCTTCATCAGGGAATCTCTGGCAGAGGGAAATAAAACCAGATCATCCAGGGGAGGGGAAAGCACTTTTATTGCCTGCCTCCTAAATCCAGGTGCTTTACACAGATTAGCTCAGATAACTCCTCCAGGCAACAGCCTATGAGGATTGTCATTCAACAGACAAAGAAAGCAAAATTTAAGGAGGTTGAAAAAGTTACCCAAGACCTCAAGACCTGAGTTTACAAGTGGGCAGATACAGGGCCAAGTATAGAATCTTCCACTGACAAAACACCAGCTTTAAATGCAGAATACCTATACCTCTCAGACCAACTGTCGAGACCTGTAGACCAGCAGGGGAAGGAGTGATGGCTGCCACCAAGTGTCTTGGGGGTGGGAAGAGGTCCACATGAGAGCCCCGAGAAAACCAGAACCACAACTCAGGGCCAGTCTTCCTCTTCAGAAGGCGGCTCTCACATGCTCGGTGAGAAAGGACGGTCTGACTGGGGGCGCAGCAGAAGCCTTCCCTTCAGTTCAGGGCAGCGTGAAGTCCCCACTTGGAGTGATCCAAACCCTCACCTGGCTATCAAGGTATGTAGGGCTGACTTGTCACCTTCAGCCTGCATCAGGGAACGGCCAGATGGCATTCAGGCTGATTCTGTGCCTCTGGCTGACTAATCTGCCTGGGTACAAGAGTAAACACAGAGCCCGGGGACACCATATGTCCCTGACTCATCGTGCTTGCCGGAATCACCATCATTCTACATGGCATATGCTTTCCTGGGCCAAGATGGGAGGTGGGTCAGAGGAAATGTGTCTTAAAGTTGAAGGCAGAATGATCAAAAACATAAAGACATATCTAGGGAGTGTGCAGCTGTTAGTCATATCCTAAATGACGTTTATTTTTGAAACCTGCTTCACTTTATTAAACAGTGTCCAACTTCATTCACTCCTCCCAGTGGCCAGCGCAGCGCTTGCCATTGCAGGCCCGCAGGGACGTGCACTCAATCAAAGGGTTGGATTCCTAATCCATTTTCTTTATTTACCAGTCTGGAATTTCACCCTAAATTAAAAACGAAGCCAACCCTATTTTAGTTCAAAGGATCTCCCGCCAAGACTGGGAGTAACCTCCCACTGGGATGCCCATTTCTTCTAACCCCTTCAGGGCCCCCCAGGCAGGAGAACCTAAAGGGGAAGTTTGCAGGTGATGGTCTTAGAGTCAGTTACTCAGGGGCTGAGAAAACTGGAATTCTTCTGAGGTGGGACACTTGTTAGGAAGATAATGGCTCATGGAGCTTCTAGCACCCTGTTCCTTAGTCAACCAGAGTAATAGAAGCATGGGTGAGACAAGGCCAGAGTCGTAAGTGTAGGTCAAGGAAGCATGGAGCTGGAGGAGTTAGATCTGTCCAGTTCATTCCTTTCCCACTTACAGAGGGTGAATTAGTTCACATGGTTGTGAGAGGTCCAAGTAGGTCTAGACCCTCGATGGTCCAGTGCTTTCCCTGAAAGACAGAATCCAGTGGCTCCTCCAGCGTTTGAGTCACCCTGAGCTACATGCTGTGAGAACCCAGGGGTGGATGTCTGCCTTTCATACAGCAGGCCTTCAGGCCATGGCCTATACTTTGCAACCAGAGCCATAGGAAGGTTAAGAATGATCCAGAGCTGTGATAGCAGTGAAAGTCATTCTAGACCAAATCTTTAATACCATCGAGAGCTTTTCAGTGCTCATGGCAGTTTCCCATTCCCTATCTCATCCAACCCTGAAAGATCTGTGAGGTGGGTCTTATAGCCACTACGGATGAGAGAGCTAAGACTGAAAGGTTGAATGACCCATCCAAGGGCCCACTGTTAACTGGATGGAGATGGAATTGGAACTGAGCTTGGAGTCTAAGATAGTTCCAAGGCTCTACTCACAATCTTTGGAAGATAGTTCTCAGACGTGTGGGATCTGATGGACACAGGAGGCAGACTGGGAATTTAATGAGTGTGCTTAACATACTCTGAAAGCTTCCTGCTCCAGGGCAGCAGCCAATAGGTGAGGCTGAACAGAGGTGGCCCAGAGGAAAATACAGGCGTGCTGACCTCCACTCAACGTTCCACTTCCAAACCTCCTGCCCTACTGGCCCTGCCATTAAGGACACAAGAGTTTTCCAACTCTCTTTATTCTTTGTGTTTTCTGTATTCAAATCTTTAGCTTTTCTTCTAAAGCTAAAATTCCAACTCAAATTCAGGAATGCTCATAACTCTGGTCAATGATAGAGTTTATTGTTTAGTCTTTAGAAAGCTAGACTCGATCACTTGTTTAATAGAGTAAAGTTAGCCTTAAGAAATGAAATCTTAGAGAAATATCCCTCTCAGAAGAGGTAGGAATAAAATGCCATGGCCTCTAGTCCAAGAGAGTGGAATTTTATGGAGGGAGGAGAGTTGGTGCACAAGTTCCACCCAGCCTCACCCAGGTGCCTGCTCCCGGGAGAGGCAGACAGGGCACACACCAGTAACTCTTTCAGATGGAAGTGTCTTCCCTGCAAGGGATGTTTGGAACCACTTTGAAAAGGCTTATGTTAATATTAGCCAAATATATTGGAGTCCCCAAATCACTGTCTTCTGCTTGACTTCTCTTTGGAACTTCATATTTGTATTCTCTATGGCCAGACTGGCATCTCCACATGCAGATCTGTCTCAATGGGCACCTTTTAGGTGATGCTGCCAGTGCCCCACACGTATCCCCTTGGCACTTGCCTTTCCTTTCACATACACACTGCACCCAGAACTTCCTCCTGGAAGCAGCTTCTTTTCTGCCTGAGGGCTTCCTCAGGCCTCCTGCATCAGAGGAAGTCAGGAATCAATGCCTCGCTGAGAAACAATGAGTAAATACCCCAGCTCCCTCTCCTCTGGGTGGAGCAATCCTGATGGGGCTCTTTGCTTCTCCCGAAGGGCCCAGCAGCGCTGAGCCCCCAGGGACATAGCAGTAACCTGTACAATTCTGTAGTAGTGCCTTCCCTTCTCTCTCTCTTGCTTCATCACTTCTTGACAATTTCTTCACAAGGTCTCCTTCTAAATACACTACTTACAAATGAATCCTCCTTTCAGAGTCAGCTTTTGGGGGAAGCCAAACTAATATATATCTCAAACTCAGCACGTTTCAAACCTGTTTCTCCCCCTTCTACTTTTTCCATCTCAGTTAATAACAACACCCCAATGGCTCCCAAACCAGAAACCAGAGGAGCTTTTTAAATTCTCTTTCTTCTATGTTGAAAAGCCCGTCTTTCAGTTGGTTACCAATTCCTATAAATTAAACCTCCAAAACTCTCTCCAGTCAGTCCCTCCTTTACTCTTAATTCTCTCAGGTGAAAACCCTCAACATAACCTTGGACAATTTTAATATCTTCCCAACTCCTTTATGTATCTTTAATTTATCATTCCTCCAGTCTATTCTTCATAGAGTTACATGACTTATCCTTTGAAAACACAAATTTGGCAATGAACTGTCCTGCCCAGAAACTTCCGATGACTCGCCGCTGCCTGCAGAAGGTCCAGGCTCCTTGGCTCTGTGTACATTCTCACGAGCAGGCCCTGCTCTAATTCTCTCTTCTCCAGCTGGCTTCTTCCCACAGGCAGCCCACCATCCACACTCTGTTTTCAGGTCCCCAAATAATCCACCTTCTTTGTCAACATTGGGCTTTGCACATGCTATTTCTTGACCTGAGGATGCCTTTTCACTTCTTTTTTGGGCTGATGAATTTTTATACATCCCCAAATAACCTAACTGAAACCTCACTTGCCTGCTCCTGACAGCTGAGTCAGAGTAGTCATTCTCTCAGTCCTTTCACACATGTACTATCATATTGGGTGTAATGTATTGTCGCATGTATGTGTCTTTCTTGCCACTTTTCTGTGGCCTCCTTTAGTGCAGAGAGCATTTGGATTTCTGTATTTCCTGCATATGCCTGGTACAAAAAGTAGGTGCTCAATAGCTGCATCCTTCCAAGTGCTTAGGTCTAAAGCTAGGAGTCATCCTTGACTCTTCTCTTCCATTTACACCCCATGTATTCAGTCCATCAAGACATCCTGTTAGTTCTCCCTCAAAAGTCCATCTAGAATCCTGCCACCTCCCACCACCCACACTGTTACCAATGTGATCCACCACCACCTTGCTCCCGGATTATTGCAGGAGCCCCCTCAGTGGTTCCCTTGTTTTCACCCTAGCCTGTCTACAGTCTATTTTCAACAAAGCAGGCAGAGTCATTTTCTAAAAATGTAAGGTGGTTTAATCCACACCACACCTCAACACTCACCAATGACATCCCCATCTTGCTGAGATTAAACTAAAAATTCCTCCATGCTCGGCCCCACTATGCCACTGAAATCATCTACTCCTCTCCCTCTTGCTCATCCACTCCAGTCCCACCAGTCCCCGGTCCCTCTGGAAGGCTCTTCTCCCAGCATGGTTAACGCCCTCACCTCCTTCACGTCTTTGCTCCAATACCACTTTTTTAATGAAAGCACCGAATTTACAATGGTATTCCATTTGCCCACACATCTGTTATGCCCTCCTTCTCTCATTATTTTTTCCGTAACACCCATTGGCTTAGAGCAGGCACTAAAATTCAATTTTTTCTTATTTTTATTGCTTACTGGCTGCCTCTGCTCATGAGAAGACAAGCCTCACAGTGGCAGGGAACTGGTGAGTGCAGGGAGCAGTGTCTAGTGTGCAGAATGTGGTCAGTAGCTTTCCCCAAGTGAAAATCAATGAATGGGTACAATTTCTTTGAAAAAAACTGGAGTATTACCTTAGGTGTCTAAGAACCCTTTGCAAATGACATGCCTCAGAAGTCCTTGTTAAAACCCTGGTTAAAATGGCCTTTTAATTGAACAAATAATATTTGTTAATAATATTATTAAGAAGTAATATTTGATACGTATAGAGTGACTTATAAAGCCAAACTCTAGAAATATAATTAACATTAAAAAAAGAGGTAAAATTAATTTTAATAATATTTTATTTAACCTAATACATCTAAACATTATGTCAGCATGTAATCAGTATAAAAATATTACTGAGATATTTTACATTCTTTTTTGCATATTAAGTCATCAAAATCTAGTGTGTATTTTGTACTCACAGCACATCTCAATTCGGAGCAGCAACACTTCAAGTGCTCAATAGCCACATGTGACCCATGGCTACCATAGTGGACATGGCAGGTATAAACAATTCCCAATTTAGGGAAAGGTCTTGTCTGAAAGATTGATTTTGTTTGCTTGCCTTTGTAATAAGTGAGTGACTGGAAATGTACCCCAAATTCTAGTGCTATAAATGAGTTACTTTTAGGGCAACCATATAAATCCTGTTAATGACCCATAAATCTGACTGCTAATTCTCAATCACGGGTAACCACTGTTGTAAACTTGATGCCTATTGGATCTATCATTCGAGTCCAGGCCTGCAGCATGCCTGAGTCAGCAGAGTTGGGCTCCTTTATTATTTTTGTATAAGAACAGATCTGTCTAGGTCACAGGCACCATGATTTCTAAAGTTGAGAAACAACGTATGAGGAGCAGGGGTTTGTTTCTCTGACGACTCTTCCCTCCTACCCATTTGTAGGTGCGCATAGTTCATCAGTTAAGGACTGCTGGTGTGAACCTAGGGGAAATTGCCTGATAGCCTTGGGTCAAACAATTGTGCCATTTTTCCATATTTATTCCTCATTGCTAAATTGTGAGCAACATAGCTGAACCATGAGAGGCCATGTGTTAGCATGGCTTTAAGAACTTGATACATTGATTACCCGAGATCTTTTTCAGGGAAGCGTTTATTGACCTAGGCATGGTACTGGGCATTTGATCCTCTCAACAAGTGAGTTGGCCAAAGGAATCTGAGGCCCAGAGAGCTTGGGACACTTTTTCCTTATGTATTGAGGACTTACTATGGGCTGGGCTCCATAGCACATTATTTTCTTGACTCTCCCCAAACCCCTAGAGGGAGATTCCATTATTTTCCCATTTTACTGATGAGGTTTGGGAAGGTTAAAGAACTTAGCAAGATCTCTCTGATTCTTCAGTTTCCAGAATTTGTTGAAAATCATAGTGAAAGGAAATATAGGAAAACAATACAATAATATAAAGCTGAGCATTTTGGCCCACACTTTTATGTGTATTTTAAAACATTATTCTCTGAGATTCGCTTTTCTTGGCCAGATGGAGAACTAATAAAATGAAGATGGATTCTTTCATTAAACCCAAACATGGTGAACCACCAATGGGAGGTAGAAGGGTTGCTAGTTCTCTCAATGAGTCAGGGAAACAGCAACCTAGGGGCAGAGGGCCAGGTCAAAGGGAGCCTGGCTGGGGTCTCCTCTTAAGTACTTTTCTTTCCTCCCATTTCCCTGGAGAGGGTCACTGCTTGCCCCATCACCTTGGAGGGGAACCAATCCCACCAGCCTGGTGTTAGCACAGGACCAGTTGGAGTGCAGAGGCGACAAAAGGAGACAGCACACTGCCCTATCCCTGAGCACACCCTCCTCTCCAGTGCCCACCTAGGTCAGGGTGTGATGATTTCAAAGGAGTCAGCTGTGGAAAAAGCGTAGGACCCCAGGCACTCTCCAGAGTGGACCAGCCACCTGGCACAGCAGTTGGGGGGGGGGGTTACTCTGGGAATGATCTGGCTAACTATAAGCAGGGAAGTCCTCCACCTTGACACCATCTCCCACTCTTGACCTCACCAGGAGGTGGGAAAGGCCTGGGCCTCTGCTTCTCCTTCCAGGCACACCACCTGCCAAGCAGCTGGTGCTCCCAAGTGCACATGGGCTCATATGGAAAATAGAAGCTATTGGGAGCAAGCTGGAGAGCTGAGCGATCTACACTGGATAACACAGCGCTGGTAAGTCAGGTAGGGCATGAATTACAAGAAACTTAATAAATATTCTCAAAGAGATCAGGAAGGACAAAACATGAATACACAGCCACAAATTTTAGTTGTTGAAATAAAGTGCTTAATCGAGGGACTGAATAGCAGGGTGGATACAGTGGAACAACAAATTAGTGAGTAGGAGGTGGATTAAGAACCTCTGAAGACCTCAGGAAGATAAAGAGATGGAAAATACAAAAGAAAAATTAGGAGTATGGAGAATACAAGTGTCACTATCCGCATAGCTGGAGTCCCAGAAAGAGAAGAAAATAGAGGCAAAACCATACACAACTTCAGAAAGCAAGGTCTCATAGATAAGATAATTGTGGCAGGAGATGTCAATGGATCTTTAAAATAAAAACTGTCTGATCAAGGAGACAGAAATTAGCAAAGGTTTGGAATATTTGAAAAACAGTGATAAACGTGATTTAAGGCTGTGTTGTCCAGTATGGTAGCCGAGAGCTACATGTGGCTCTTCACCACTTGAAATGTGGCTGATGCAAGTGAGGAAATGAATTTTAGTTTTATTTAATTTTAAATAAAATTTAAATTTAAAAAATAATACTTGATTTGGGTATTGGAAAACTTTTAACTATCTTTGGAACAACTTGGGTATGTGAATCTACTCTTTCAATTGTAAATTGAAATCTAAATACAGATCAGGTGTTAGTTGATGTGAATTTAGTATTTATATTGAGATGCACTCTAGGTGTAAAATTCACCCCAGATTTCTAATACTTAATACAGAAAAAGGAATGTAAAGTATTTCACTAATACTTTTATATTGATTATATGCTGAAATTATGCTATTTTGGATACAGCGAGTTAAATAAAATATATAATTAATTTTAACTTTTTTTAACTTTTTTGATACGACTTCTAGAAAATATATAAAATTATACATGTGGCTCACATTCTATTTCTATTGGATAGCATTGATTTAATAGATATATAGAGAATGTACACCCACAGGCATAGAATATTCACTTGAAGTTCTCACAGAATAAAGGAAGCTTAAATCAATACCAAATAATCCATATATATACAGATTGTGCTCTCTGATCATAGTGAAATGCAATAAGAAATCAGTAACAACAACGAGAAAGCTTCAAACATCTCCTTGGCCCATAAAAAAATGACAACATGTGCTATGTAGCCAGGAAATTTTAAAAGACATTACAAAATACTTAGAAATAAAGCTTTGCATAATTTTGAACACATTAATAGTAAACAAGACATATTAAAAACCAAAGACCTAAGGGCATAACTAAATATATTAGGAAAAAAGACAAAACAATAATAGGATGAAACCAAAGCAACCAAAAGGAAGGACATAAACGAGGTAGGAAGAGAGATGAAAGAAACAGCCAAAATCTTCACAAAATTTCGATTCATTGAAAAGTGAGATGACAAAGGTGGATATGAAACTCTATGCACCAACACATTTTAAAACGAGGTTAAGTGGACAAGAGCACCAGGAAAACTAGTGGTTCTTGACTAGAGGAATCAAAGGGAAGAGAATGGAGAAAGCACTCCCACTCCCGTCACGCGGCCTTCGGGGACCTGCCTGCCCGCAAACTGCAGATGGATCGAATCCGTGCAGGGGCTTGTGCAAGCGCATGGTTTGGGAGCCAGAATACAGGTGGGCATCAGGGGAAATAATAAAACAAATCAAGAGAGGGGCCTCATGTGAACATGATCAGTCACGGCCTCAGTATTATTGTTATTTCAATTCTTTGCACTGGAGGAGACCTATAAAGTTCCTTTAAATGTTATAAAGAATTTTGGGCCCATGCTTTGCTCCTTTCTTGAATTCCAAAAATATGATAACAGAAAACTTAGCATGTCACTTCCCAGTGCTTTCTTCCGTTCTGCAGTTTCTAAATAGCAAGTTCTTTAGAAATGAAATGGCTTTCATTTCCTCAGGATGCAGGCTCAGCACTTAGCTACTCACCAAAGGCTGCTGATGTGACTGTACATGGCAACACTTGGTGCTGCGTGGAGACACTGGGGCCTAGACGTGTGTGCGCAGGGGCGCACGTGTGTATGTTGCGGGGGATCAACTTTCTTGGTTTCTTCTCTGCTTCTGTAGATGTAGTCAAAAAGGCTACTTTTAGGGCTTATCTGCTGGGCACAGTATCTTAATTTTATAGCTGGAAATGATCTAATTTAGGCAGAGGAGGCTGCCTAAAATAAATACGGCACGTGTTCGGTGGGGTGGGGTAGCCGCGCACCACCTATAAAAGAGAGAAAGAGATCTGAACCATTGGAGATAAACAATTGATCCAGGCATCACGTTTTCCTCACATACTCGGATAATGGTCATAACTCCCTTTGCTTTGAGCCCGTGGGCACAACCAATGGGCCAGCCCCCTCTGCATTAGCTGCACGCCCTCTCCCTTTGTGTGCAAACAGCAGAGAGGAGCAGCAGGTTGGAGCCCCAGCCTCACCAGCTGACCCGGCCAGGTGCGTTTCCATTGGCCGCAGGGGCCAGGTTGAGCTCTATTTTCTTCTGTACATAAAGATAAGAAGCCAAGGGCCCCCTTCCGAAAGCAAACACGTTTAATTTGAACCACGGCCTCCCCATGATTCACCGGATGGAATTTACGATGGTGTTTACCCTTTTCCACAAAGGTAGCAAATGAATCAGTACTAATAGGAAACATAAATCCACATGAGATGCATTTTGAAGCCCACAGAGGAGATTTCACTAAGAAGCCCACCTTGACTCCAGACTGTTCTGCCCAGAAGTATGAGTATAGAGTGGCCAGATCTTTTGAGGAGAAGCAACTCCAACTGCAAGCAAAACAAGTCTTTGCACGTGCCAAGTTCTGCTCGGCCCCTCTGAGCAGCGGGAATTCAGACAAAACTTCAGGAATGCTTTGCCGAGCAGCTGTGGTGCATTCAAAGCAGAGAAACGACCTTAATCTTTGCAAAACCAACAAAGATAAGCAATAGCTTTAGCAGGGTTGAAATTAGCCAACGCACTGCTACACAATGTCCTTGTGACCATTATCCAGGCTCTGACCGCCGAATGGCACTGCTCAAGTATGCTGGCAATGTTTAACAAACCATCTGTCTTGTACCTGTTCCCCCTTAACAGGAGCCTTTGTTTGAACCCTGCCCCATCCTGCATGTCTGCTGTCTGCTCACCAGGCAGTGAAATCTCCTTGTTGCATTGCATTAATTTCACGAGTCTCTTACTTATGGTTCGTCCTTCTACAGAGCAGCTTCTGCCAGAGGACGGATGGTTTTGAAAGGAGGATATGGATTTTGTGTCTGTCCATCTATGACTTTACATGTCACCATGTGTGAAAAAGCCTTATTTATTTGATTTTTCCCTGATTTTTCTTCTTTTAAGAGGAATTTCAATATTTGTTCAAGTGTAACTAGTGTTGATTTTATTTTCTGTCTTGGTTAATTGCTCTTAAATTAGAAAACTTTCTCTGTCTCTGATATACTTTTTATTCCTCAATGAAAGATTTTCTGCTTAAATATCACACTTTCAGGAGTTTACTGATTATGTTACATAAATGTTAGATTGAACCATCTGAACTTGACGTTTTCATAGGTCTAAAACAACCAGATATTGGCATTTTCACATGGTTCAATGTATACACGTCTTGTAAAACTGCGCACTTTATTGTAGAGGTGTGAGAAGATAACTAAACCAATTCATGGTTTTCATTTTGTAAAAAAAAAAAATATTGTAAAGCAAAATTCTACTTTGAGAATTTATTTCTCTTGTTCTGCCTTGCCCTGTTCTCAACTCCTCCCCTTCATGGCCAGAAGTAAAATATCCCCAGCTTCTTTTTCTAGATGTCACAGTGTCAATGTGATTACAACTGTCTCAGGCACGTCTTCACAATAGCAGCTGCTGTGGCCATCGAGCCAAAGCCGTCCTTGAAAATCGCCCTCCAGCCCTCACCTCCGTGGACCAAGGCCTGGACACCTGTCTCCACCCGGCCGCGTTATCTCTGCTCTCACCGGGACTCTCAGGACGGAGTTTCTTATGTGTCGAAGGGACTGGATTTGATACGAGTCAAACGTTGGGTTAGATGCGTGGGGTACAGAAGCGTAGAGTACAGAGTTGAAAACAGCTGTGTTTAGAGATCCTTCCAGTATCCGTGTCTGCTTCCACGCCTAGGACCAGAGCCTCTGTTTGATGGTCGGGCTCTAGTTCACGATTCTCGTGGGCGTGTCCTAAATACAGTTCTGTCTTTAAAGCAGACATACCTAACTGAGGGAATTTAAATACCCATGTTGTTTTTCCAAAGGAAATGTGGAAAACGAAACAGTCATCTTTAAGAACAGCAGCGCGACAAATTTTGTCCTTAAATCTAAATTTTCATTGAAACCAGGAAGGAAAGCAGAGATAGGGGAGAGGAATCTCTTCAGACGTTAACTCTCAGACTTTCTAGGCAAAGGAAACAATTGTGGGAGTGTTCTAGCAGACGGCTGGTCACCTGGGCACCTCTGGGGGATTGAGGAAAGAGGAAGTCCTTCATATTTTAATCTCATCTTTCAATTTCAATTTTGGTATACTTTATATATTTTGTAAGGTAATCTAACATTAAATGCATATTGTATTAATACATTTTATTACCATATATTGTTCATTAAACAATATATATTTATATAATATGTAATCATTTATACTACATATATTTTATTCATTCACGAATGTACCCATTCACGTGATATCTGGGCTGTTTCCACCTTGTGGCTATGGGGAATAATGCTGCTGTGGACATGTGTGTATCTGCATTTGTTTGAGTCCCCGTTTTCCGTTTTGGATATACACCTTGGATTGGAATTTCTGAGTCATATGGTAATTCTATGTTCAATTTTTTGAGGAACCGCCAAACTGCCCTCCATAGCAGCTGCACCAGTGTACTTTCCCACCAGCCATGTATGAGAGTTCCAATTTCTCCACATCCTCACCAATACTTACATTGCTTTTTCTGAAAGAATTACAGCCCTTCTAGTGGGTGTGAAGTGGTATCTCATCGTGGTTTTGATTTGCACATTCCAGGCATCATCTTTGTCCACACGACCTTTGGAATGAAGTTCAAGGACAAGGGTACGCACTCTCTGGTGTTTGTCAGAAATGATCTGTGGGGCCCTCCACAGGCCCTCCTGGTATATCCTGAAACCACCATATGGCTGCAAGTGCTGACACCTAAACAGGGTCCCCCTTCTTAAAGGACATCATTGCCACCAGAGGCGGAGTGGTGTGTACCCGGCAGTGACGGGAATAGGAAAGAGGTCTTAACTTCAGCAGAGAGGGAGTGAAGTCCTGGAATCCAGAGAATGGAGCCGGCTAGGCTTTGGGAGGTCAGGAGACAGAGTATTGCGAGATAGCTGACCCCATGGTGGGCTAGAGTCCTGATGCCTTAACTGGACTAGAGAGCACAGAGGTGTGTTCTGAGTCCCCGGGCAAAGGGGGGCATCCTGATCCTGATGCAAGAGCAGGCAGAAAGGCATGGAGCTCAGTCAGATCTTGGGTACAGGGGAGCAGGTGAGAAGTGGGGGGTTAGGACAGGGAGAGTCAGGATTTGGGGTCCAAAGTACATGGCCAGTTTCACAAAGAGACAAATCCAAGAGCAGTTCCTGCTTCTGAGCCTCTGTCTCGGGTGTGAACGGCGCCTCTCTCACCTAGACTCACATTAGAATCACCTGGGGAGCTTCGAAAACTCCCCGTGCCCAGGCTGTGAAATCATATCCACCACGCAGAGGACCTAGCATCAGTACTTTAATATTCCCAAGGTGATTCAAATGGGCAGCCAAGGATGAGAAGAGCAGAATTTTAGGTTTAAAATAGTAAGTTTAAAAAGTAGACTTTATTAGATTTTTGTTTTTATTCTAGAATAAATATGGGCATACCACAGAAATTTGGATGAAACAGAGATGTTGAAAGAAGACGCCACCAGTTGTTGGTGGCCTTACGGCTGCTGTAGACGGTGCAGCCTGTACCCGATTTGGGGCTACATTTCTAGAAGGGGGGACAAGGGCTGGCAGCCAGGGCAGGGCTCTGCTGCTGAGGACACACAAGACGTGATGTATTTTCTGTGTCCCCACCACTGTGGTGGGCACAGTGAGGGCTGCACTCAATAAATGTTTGTAGGATGAGTGAATGGAAGCAGGAAGGCATGAATTCATGAAAAGCAGCCCAAGACACGGTCCCTGCCCTCTAGGAACTTACAAAGGAGCAGTTGAATAGGCATTACAATGACAATAATCGGATGGCAATAATAGTTGCTGCATCAGTGGCTCTGTGTGTCTGTGCACGCAGCCCTGCAGCCAGGGAAACCAAGGGAGGGTTTTTGAAAACTCTGTTTGGTAGCTATGCCTCTCTTATCTTTATTAATGCCCTGCAAGGCACTGACACACTGGCCTACTCTTGATAAAACAGGTAAACAGGAGCAGAGCAAAAGCCAACGAAGCAGGTTGCCAGTGGTACCCAGAGCCCACCTGGGTGGTCACACAGAAGTCAGGGAGAGTGGAGAAAACCCTGCCAGCAGGATGTAGAGTTATTCTGTTGATTATTTGCTTCTTTGCTTGTTTGGCAAAAGTTTCCCAAGCTCTCTAGCCTACAGATAAATTAAGTAAATTAATAAGCTACGAGCCCCTTGTCCATTAGAGCTTCCTCCTCGAAATGATAGCTGTGATGGAAACAACATAGGACATGGAGGGTGAGGGGCTTGGCTCATTTTATTGTCAACTATCTATGTGACCTGAGGAAAGTTCCATAACTTCTCTGATCTGCAAAGCAGGTAACAGTTTCTGTTCTGCTTTCCTTGCCTGGTGGTTGTACAAATTCAGCAAGAGAGAATTACTGATCTAAGAGGCACCTTTTAATCCTTAGATGTTGTTAGCCTCCTGTTACTTACAGGGCTGGGGGTCTGCAGATCCCTCAGTCCCAGAGCCAGCCTACAGGCCTGGTGTACTGACTCTGGCTGCGCCGCATCACCGCGCCCTGCTGCCTCTCCCACTCTGGGGGAAGCGGGCAGCTGCTGGGAACCAGTAGGTATTAGATTTCTGCAAGGTTCCCAAAGAAACAGTTATACACACAGATTTATTAGCCACTGCTGCTATTTTAATTTCTCCTTTGTCCCCTCTGTCACTCCCAGGGACCCCTCCCTCATGTTCAGAGAGAAAATGGCCTTTTCCCTCATCTCTCGTTCTGCTTTTTTTAAAATAAATTTAGATCAAAATGTATTTGGGTGGCTTTAGGTGGCCAGTGAGTTGGTGACGAAACTGGGGTGAGGGCATTGACTCCTCCCTGCCAGCCTGGATCCCCTCCATGGGCGAGCCCTGCTGGACTGTTCACCCTGAGCCTGCGGGGTGGCTGCCCCGTGGCGGTTCACGTGTGCTGTGGAGACCTGGTGTGGGGCCACAGGGGCCAGGACACAGCCAGCTGTCTACATGCCATTCAAAGAGCTGGTATCTAATTTAGCCTCAATTTTTTTTATTATTTTACTTTAAGATTTTATTTATTGTGGTTAGCTATACCACAGAGCTTCTCTGAATAATTTTACTTCAGAAGTAAATTTGAAATCTCAACTCATTTCTGAGCTTCTTGAGAGGAGAGAAGCAGTAGATTAAAACAGAAATCTTACTGGAACTGGGGAGGGAAGAGAGCACACTGGGCTTAGCTCTGCTGACCAATTGGTCTATGACTTCCTCGTGCGTCTCTCTGGGCTTCATTTTTCTCATCTGTAAAATGGGGAGGTTGGACTATTCCTCTGGCTCTCAAACTTTTATTTTTTTAAAAATAACTTGTCCTATTTTCAAATAAATTCTTATGCACAGACCTCAATCTATAAAACCTGAAAAGGAGACATTTTATTAGTTTAATAACTAGCTGGTATACTAGTTCTTAGTTTACATTGATAACTTTTATTTATCCTAAAGTCAAAGAGAATAATATAATGATTTTATAGTTAACATATATACATATAGCTTTTATTATAGAAAAAGTTAAATTGGGGGTCTTACACAGCAATTGCAAATCATATCGATTTTGGCAAACAATTTTAAAGCCAATTTTCTTGGTTGCACAGTCTGTATAAAGTTTTGATTTGCAGCACTGAGCAGTTGCAGGTGACACCTTTTAAAGAACAGTCTGCCATCTCCCACTCTTCCCCAGTGACAAGGACAGACGAGGCTGTGTTCTGAGGCTGCCACCGAGATGTCTTCCCCTGGGGGGTCCTCAGTGTGTTTCAGCTCAGTGAAGTGTGCATGCTATTTGCAATTCCAATCTCAAAACTATTTCTAGAATATAAAATAAAAAATAGAAAAAAAGGATCCAGGCAAATGTTTTCTGGCCCCTAAGACACATGCTAGGAAAGCAAAATAAACAGAAAATTATTAACCTCTGAGCTGTCCTCACTAGCTGGTCTAGACAGCAAACATCTGGATGGAAATATGAAAGTCTTTTGACATTGGTACTGTTTCTTCATATTAGTATGAAGCATTAAGACAGTGAACTGCTTTTTTTATCCTGCACTGGTTAGGATCATGTCATGTAGCCCTGTGGATCCATTTCTGGTGAAAGACCCCCAGAGTCTGCAACAAATCAGTGCAGAAACGATTGTGCTCTCCACCACCTTCCTCTGGACCCCACTCTCCTCCCTGGTGCTGTCAGGAAAAGGAAACTTTTAACCAAGTTGCTTGGTTGAGCACTGTCACCCACGAGTGCCCACAACTGCGTGCCTGGCCCCCAAACACTCGGCTCAGCACCGCGGCCACTCTCCTTGCTCCCTGTGATGCCTGTGTGGTAACACCTCTATTTTCAGTTACTTGGAACAAAGGGCATCATCTCATTTTGAGACCTTGAGTGGCCTTGCCTGCTTTGTCACAGAGAGACACTGTCTCCACCTGGGAAGGGGTGGGGCTGGGGCAGGAAGCATTACTGGGCAGGTCTACATCTGCAGTGCAAACACTGTCCACGTGGACAGCCCCACAGTCCAGACTCTGGAAATCCAGCCCAGTGGCCTGGCAGGAGTGTGGCTCTGGGAGGCAGAGGTGTGTGGTGTGAGGGTGACTGGGTTTATGCGTAGGTGACTGGCACAGCACTGTGGTGCCACATCATATGTGCACTTAATGCGCATGAATCCTGCTCCGTAGGTTGAGAGAGAGCGAGCAGGACCTGCCTGTGCTCAGCCACCATCCACCGGGGGAGGGGGGCCGCCTGCAGGCTCGGCTGCTCCCTTAGTTTAGATCCCCACCTGTTTGTCCTAGCGTGAGCATCTTGTTGCACCAACTGTTAAGATTCTTGTGTTTTGGACAAATGAATACTAGAACTCCAGCCAATACTTCACCAGCTACTTGAGTGAAGAGAGAACCATTTTTTCTGGTGCTTGAGGAGAAACGGGAAGGGTTGCACATACAGAGACATAACATAGCACCATCTTTCAGGGTAATTTCAGAGATTTTTCAGGGGTTACTTTCAACCCTACTTGTGCCCTACACACCTACTTGAGAATTCACAAGCTGCAACTCTACTGTATTCAGAAGAGAAATAGACAATGTCCGGAGAGGCCCAGAAGAATCATCAGCATATTCAGTGCTATGTGCTGCCTTGGTGGTGATTTAAGTCTCCTCACTGGAGGTCAGGAGAATTTTTTTTAGCCTGTTTAATGGAGATGGTTTAGTTCTGCCTAGGATGCAGCATGACATAGAACACTGCTTTATTGCGTTTATTTTATAAACCAGTAACACACATATGTGAACCAGGTAAGAAACGGAGATTGAGTACTGGCCAATTATAAGAAGCTTCCCAGATACCAGAATTTTTCCAGAATTCCCTATTTCTAAATTTCTGCTTATTGAAAAACAATAGGCAATGTAGGTGTAGGGAGGTGATTTCAAACACTTGTTGGCTTAATATTGTTGGTAATGATGTAAAATGTCAGTATCTAGGGCAGTGTTGTCCAATAGAACTTTCTGTGATGACAGAAATGTTCTGTATCTGCCCTGCCCAGTGTGATAGCCTCTGTCCACATGTGGGCTTGAGCACCTGATGTGTGGCTCATGTCCCAGCACAGGTCTAGAGGCCTGAGCTCCAGGAGATTCTGCAGTGGGGTTTTATAATCATGGACAGCTGAAATTTCCTATCCTTTCACCAAAGCTGAGTTCCTGGACAATCTCTAGCTCACACTAGGACTCTGCCTCATGCCCACATTCTCGTGTTGCTCTGAATCTGGAACCTCTCCTTTCCTAGCTTGGGCAGAGCACCACTGCTCTGCCAGACCCTGCAGGGAGAGACATTCCGTAAATCTGTGAGGACTGCTCCTCTGCTTCCAAGCAAACTCCAAAGAGGAATGCCACTTTGAGCCTCGAGACCTTCAGGTATAATTTAGTGCTTTAAAACTCGGGGATGAAACAATTGTGGTATTGCTTCTGAGCAAGCCTGGCCTCCTAAAACAGGCCTGATGATATAAAGGATGCAAAGGGTACCTAGGCAGAGCCCAGTGCTCTGGGCACCAAGTCTGACCTCCTTGGTGTGACCTGCGAATCCCTTATCACATTGGGCCCTGCCTTCTAAACTCGTCTCATCTCCCTCCACTCTCCCGTATGCGCTGGGCAAACCAAACGCGACTCCCCAAGCATGCAGCACCCCTCTTCACATTGTGTGCCTCTAGTGTCATCCCCTTGGCCACCAGGGGCTCCCTTCCCTGCCTCGGCGCGGTGTGTGCCTCCTCTTCATTCAGAACCTTGTTCACGCCCCCACCCAGCATCTGCTCTCCGCATCACTCACACTGCCTCCTGAGGGGCAACTTGTGGCTCTATCCCATACTTTCGGTTCTCTCTGTCTCCCCAGCCTCCACACCAAGCAGATACAGGACACATGTTGGTTGTTAAATTCAAAATGGGAATGTCAAATGCTGCCTTAGTTTCCTGAAAGCTTTGAGTAGAAGTTTCCTCATTCTGCCCCACCCCCACCCCACCACATAACAAAAGAAAAGAAAGACTTCTTTGTTCTTCGGGGGTAAACTTTTAAAAAAAATCTTGCTGGGCCTGCCCCCTATAAAAGGCTTATCTCTGCTGCTGGTAGGAGACATTTTAATTCCTTCCTGTTTGCTGATCCTTGCTCCTCAAGGCCCCTCAGTGCTGGTCCCTCCCCATGTACCAGGTAATGTCACCCAGGAGTGTTGGAGCCCATCTGTCACCTGACACACTATCTTTACAGCCATGACAGGTTGGGCCTGGCCACCCAGACCCTGGGCGTTGCTTCATGCCATACTTAAAGATAGTAGACCCATCTCTCCTCTCTTAACCCACCTCCTTCTCGCAGGGGAGGTATCTTCTTGATCATTTGATTTTGCACTTCCTCTTTCTTCATTTCCCATTGGCCATCTCTTTTCCCAACCTTTACGTTTAGAGTGGATTTATGGTCATTATCATTTTAGAATTTTGCGATCACTTGACATTTAGGGAGACCCACACGGGTGTCAGAAATCATTAGCCTCTGCCGGGAGTTACTGATCTAGGCTTTAGCCATCAGCTGGGTTTTGTCATGGTTGATCACCCTGAAGTTTTCAGAAAATAAGGTGCTAAGAAATCTCTCTGCCAGTCTCGTGAAAGGATTTCTGCATTTTGAAAAATGTTGTGATGCATAACTCAAGATGAAGCTTTCTATTATAAAATGGTACAGCAGAATAAAATTATCTTTTGTACCCATGGTCTCCCATGATGTTCTTTACTCTTCCCATTTCGTGGTCCTGGAAGCCTGAGCAGAGGCGGCCTCAGGGTGGTGCATCAGACGGGAAGCAGGGCTCAGTGAATGTTAATGGGAGAAGGGGTTTATGACAAGAAATGGACTTTTTATGCTTCCGGGAGTAGCTGGGGAGTGCAGATTTGGAAGGGGGAGTTGGAAGGTCAGAGAAGTGTCTCCAGGCAGTCCATCTGAGAAGACAAACAACCCGTCACAGAAGGGACTGAGATGGAGGAGTTTGGGGAAAGATCCATGGGAAGTCGTTTCCTCTGTATAGCTACCACTCTGGGTGTCCAACTCAGTTCTTGGTCAGCAGGGCTGACAGTCTGGAAAATGAGCTGGACACAGAGTAGAGGAGAACGAGGACAAGCCGAACCCCACCAGGCACTTCTACCTCTGTCCATCAACTCCTTGGCAATCTTCTAAGAGTAAGGATCATTGCTTTGCTCTGCAGCCCAAACCTTGTGCAAATTCCTCTTTTGGCCAACTCCAACACAAAACAATACTGGAGAGGAGATTTGGGAAAATTAAATTCCCAGGTAAACCAAGTTGACACAGCACAAACCACCAGAGATGAGCTGAACCAGGAGAACTGCTTACCCTAAACAGCAGAACTACGGTGGAGAATTGGGCCATTGCCGAGAGGAGCCACCAGAAAAGGTGCGGACATAGTGCAGAGCACCAGCTGGGCATGCAGCAAAGCAGGATGGAAACAGGAGGGAGTCTGGGTCTGAGAGAGCAGTGCAAAGCCAAGGCCGTGAGTGTGTCTCCCCCTTCGATGAGTGGAACCACTGAAGGTTGCTGATGAGGGTGACAGCTTGAGCTGACCATAGGTGGTTTCTATTGTGAGACAAATCAGTGCCTTCCCGGGCTATAGAAAAGAATCCCCTGGGAATGGCAGATCCCTAAATATCCCACTCCTCTACTCCCTCACTTTGTACCCTTGGTTTCCACTTCCAAACCATAGACACCTACCTCCCAACTTGTTGTGAAGATTAACCAACAAGTGGTATTAGTGGTGGCTATTATGATTATGCCTATCATTTTTGAGGTAGTTCAAGAGAAAAAGTCAGTGACTTTCCCAAAACACTGGCCACTAGCAAAGCTGGAACTCCAACCCCTGTGTCCTGATTCAAAGCCCAGTGCTCTCTCAATTTCATCAGGTAAAAGGGTTACAGCAATTGTTGTGTTCTGTCTGTTGTATCCCAAAGCAACAATATAGTCACTTCATTTATAGAGCATAGTTTTGGAGTTGGTTTTCCAGTGTTGAGAAAGAATTATTGTGATCTTGTCCATGGTTTTCTCATAACGCCCTTTGCAAATTGGCCAATGATAGCACCCACGCAAGTGAAAGAAAGCTTCCTTGGGCTGAGTAAGCTGTCAAGCCCAAAGCTGTAGCCCAGCTTCCTGGGCCGATTGACCCCAAGAGGGGAGCATCAAGGCCCAGGGTTAGTGGGTGACGGACAGTGATGGCGAGAATCGACAGGGACTCCCAAGAGGGAGTGGAGGGGAAGGCTTATTCATGGCGTCAGTGCAAGGATGGTATAAGAAGAGCTGTGGTTTTGAGCCTCTCAACATCATCTCTACATACCTTCTCAGCCTCTTTACATTCCTCCTTTCCTGAAATAGTCCCTGTCTGGGTATCCTGTGCCATCGTGCTTTACTGACCTCTCTGATCACAGAGGACACACTTTCATGCCAAGGTCTTAGAGACAGGCAGAGTTTGGGTGGGTAGAATAGACAACTATAGGTACAGGACAAAGATGCTGCACCCACATGATTCAAGTTTCCTAGAATTTATCTTGGTTTTCTTTAATGGCAAGGATGACCCTTTCAGGCACCAGGACCACCCTATGGAGGGGAAGGCGGAGGCTCCCCATGCTGGGTTAGCTGGGGCTTCATGAAGGCTACCGTTGTGCTGCAGGAGGCTACAGAACTTGGTCAAAAATGCAACTTCAGCTTTACTTTCTCTGGTGTTGTCCTGGGGAAACTTGTGGCAAGTGAAGAAGCTGGGGACGGGGCACTGAGGGAGGGATGTCCGGTTGGAGGACAGTTCCAGGTGCAAGCTGTTGTCTGCAGAGGAAACGTGTTCTTAGGAGCAGGCAGCCTAGTGGACAGCTGTTTGGGGTCCTCGATGTGAAAAAAGGGAAAGAACAAAGCCTTGCCTGTGAAAACAGCCCCGGCAAAACATCTGCTGAGCGCACGAAGGGCTCCCCTTCCCTGGTGGAGGTGGGGGACAAGGAGGTCTGTAAACAAGAGCTGAAGCAGGTGTACCTCAAGCGGCCGTGTTGTCTGTAGTCCCTGCTCACACCACTCACGTTCCGGGTGAGGACGAGAAGGCCACAGGGAGAGGCAGGTGCTGCCGTCAAGAGGCTGAGGAGCCCATCAGATTACCCACGCCCGGCGCCCGCGACCTCGCTCTGAAGATGCTCGAGGTTATGAAGCACTCTTGGGGAGCTCCCTGCAGCTGAGGGAAAAACGTGGCAAGATGAGCGGCCGGGGGAGCCTCTATCTGCAGCAGGTGTTTCTCGTCGGTCCTCTCAGCATTTCAGCACCAGTGCCATCTGCTGTGAAATCGTGACTCACGCCGGTCAGAGTGGCTGAGGCTTGTGTGACCAACAGCCACCTATTCCCTTTCGGTATCGAGGAACTTCCGCTGTGTCATGTCTGGGATACCCCATCAGTTGATGAAAGAGCAACCTCTCTTCTCTAGAACAGAAGAGAGAAATAACTACAACAGTTTCCGACGTTTGTGGAGAGATTTTCATTTTCTAAAACGCGTTGGTAACCGTTACCCCATTTCCTTGAATCCTCGCAGCACCCCTTTTCAGTAGCCCCATTAGCACCACTGAACAGATGAGGAGCTGAGGTTCAGAGATGGCCACTGAACTCCTGTGCGGAGTGGCCGGAGGACTGACCCCAAAGTTAAAGCTCCCCTCAACTCCCTTGTGGCGCTGAGCGGTTCTCACCTGAGTCTCAGTGTCCTTGTCTGCAAAGGAAGGTGATAATCACAGCTATTTCACAGAGTTTTTGTGAGCTTTAAGAATTGTGTGAAGTTTGTGGAGACATGCTTGGCACCGATAAGGGCTCAATAAATATCAGCAGTTTTACTCTCAGTGTCTCCTTTACTCCTCCGGATCCAGCTTTCCGAGCACACCGAGGTCTCCATGGTGCTCCCTCCCCCTTCTCACTCATGTAAACCTGTGTCTATGGCGCTCTTAGCTCCGGCCTTCCTCCGTCACCGCTGCTGTGGCCTGCAGTCTTTGGAAGTTACTCTTACAGCGTCTCTGGCAACCAACCGACCAACATCACCTCCGCGATGCTGGGCCTGGACCATTCTGTCCCTCCCGTCCTTTTGCTCCTGGACCCTGCCCTGTCTGTGAGGGATGCCTCCTCAGGGCATGTGTTTATGTCACCACCTTAAGGAAGTGGAGAATGAAGATGTTGGGTAACTTACTAATGGGGCTGAACAGTGAGAAACCTGAAGACCATTTAGAAGCCCTGTCTTTAGAATAAGCCTGTATCTTGACAGTTCACTCAGAACCATGATATCTTAGTCTGCTTGAGCCGCTGTAACAAAATACCACAGACTGGGTGGCTTAAACAGCAGACATATATCTCTCACAGTTCTGGAGGCTGGGAAGTCCAAGATCAAGGTGTTGGCAGCTTCTGTGTCTGGCGAGAGCTCTCTTCCTGGCTTGCAGTATCCTCACATGGCAGAGAGAGACAGACAGAAGGACAGAGAGAGCAAGCAAGCTCTCTGATCTCTTCTTAGATGGACACTAATCCATCATGGGGGCCCCACCCTGAGCCCTCAGCCCTCACCTTAATCTAATTACTTCCCCAAAGCCCTACTCTAAATATCATCACCTCAGAGATTAGGGCTTCAACATATGAATTTTAGGGGAACATAAATATTCAGTCCATAACAAATGAGGATTATTTTAATTCAAGATATGGAACATGGTCCATGAGCTTGCTCCACTGAGCATTCTCCTCACTGCAGGCAGAGAGGTGCACACTCTGTACACGTCCAGAGATTATGGAAGAACCTCCCTGTTTGTACCAGGCTCACGATGATTGATCTTGAGGGAGTCGCCCAACACATTCTAAATAGATGCCAAACTCGCTTACGGTACAAACCAAACAGCCATTTAATTATGTGTTCATGAAATTCTCTCCTTGCTCATGTAAAAGCCTCCAAAGAGTCTTGTGTAAAAGAAAAGGGTTTTTGACATCATGGTTCGAGGATTGTGATCACTAAGCAGGGAGGGTAGGCTCCGGAACAGGAAGGGGTCAACTTATTTTTAATGATTTTTCCCCAGGATTATATAATGAAAAATTTCAAATGCAAAGAAAAGTTGAATGAATTGTTCAGTGAACACCCGTGTGTCCATCACCCAGGTCTGTAATTGTTAACATTTCCTTTACTCACTTTCTTACACACCCCTCTACCTATCCATCGTCATTTTTGATGCATTTCAAAGTTGTACACATCCTTGCATTTCACCCCTAAACACGTCAGTATGTATTTTATTATGACTACAGTTCAATATCTGTTTGCAGTTTTTTAAGGTAAAAATTTACATAGAGTGAAATGCACTAACCTTGCATTTTACCATTCACTACATTTTGATAAATGTAGACATCTGTGTAAGCCAAGTCCCTGTCAAGATTGAACATTTCTATCACCTCAGAAAGTTCTCTTTTCTCCCTTCCCAGTCTATCTTGTTGTGCCTCCCTTCCCAAGGCTACAATTGTTCTTTAAGTTTTTACCATAGGTTAGTCTTTCCTATTTTAGAATTTTATAAAAGTGGATTCAAGCAGTATGTAGTCTTTCGAGGCTGGTTTTTTTCACTCAGCATGTTTTTGAGATTCTTCCTTTTGCTACATGTATCAACAGTTCATTCTTTTTAATTGCTGAGTAGTATTCCATTACATGGATGTACCACAGTTTATCCTTTCTCTTGTTCATGGACACTTGGGCTGTTTCCAGTTTGGTGTTATGAGTGGGTTAATGGTTTTAGAAATATCATGAGTCCTATATGGTTGACAAACACCCCTCAGGCCCATCACAGCTAAACTTTCAAATCTGGATGTGGCATGAAATTATCCAGAATGTGTGTTTTATATTTGAAACATTTCTCTAGGGACTGAGTGGGATAGGGAATGAGAAATTATCCTCCATTTGACTACTGGGGGAGAAAATTAGTGTCCTTAAGAAATAAGTCCTTCTGTGGGAAGGTAATTACAACAACAAAAGGCACAAAACCATACTTTTCTTTGTACTTTTTTTAAAACTAGGGAAAGTGAAGTCTTACTTTTTAGCTGATTTTTTTTTGCAATAAGAATAGAAAATCAGATGATTTTCCAATAGCTTGTCCAAAATTGTAAATGGGGATCAGAATACTGCAGAGATCCTCTTCTGTGAGGGTCAGTCCCAAAGCCCTCAGACAAGGCAAACTCCATTGTGGTGGACCCTGGGATGTGTCACAGGGCAGAGGCCTTATTCCCCAACTGCTGAAGAACATTGCCTGGCCCAAGGCCACTCCCTTCTCCGAGGGCATCTCCTACCCACTCTCTGATCGACACTGAGGTAAAGGCCCAGCCTCCTTGCCCCCGGGGGGAACCACCCTGAAGGCCAACCCAGTTCCAGAACTCCCCATGGGGACAGCTAAGGCTTTCTTGGGACTCCCTCTGCCCAATCCACTTCCTTCCCTTCCCTCTCCCAGGTATAGCTCTCACCCCCTAATAAACATCCTGCTTGTTTCCATTTCAGTGTCTGCTTCCCACAGAACCTAACCTGCAATGCCTGTGTAGTTGAAATTATCCTTAAAAATCCCATCAGAAGGGGCCTGACATTGCTCCTTTCGGTCGGTCCGAGGGACCAGCATTGCCTTCAGTCGGGATAGATAATGAATGGGGTGTTCAGTTGAACTGGAACACCAGGAGAAGCAGTGGGCTTGCATTAGGGGCCACTGTGTAGACAAAGACACCGTTCTGAAACCCGGGGGTGAGACACTCACATCCTGAGAGGCATACAGGCCTGGGGAGGGTGATGGGGAAACATGGGTCCTTCCCCACCCATGTGTGGTCTGTAGGGTAGAATGACAGTGTCAGTGCCCGCAATTTTGACATTGTCTCCCTCCTCACTGCACTGAGCATATCACTGAATCCGTTTGAATTCCATGCTGCTCCAAGCAAAGAATAACTTTTCTTGACTATTCTCTTGTGCTCAATATTGGTCCAGGGAAGAAAATAGCATCCTGTGAGAAACAGACCTAGAGGGAACCAGCATCCCCTAGAGTTGTTAGGGGCAGATATGGGGCATCCCATATGCCTGTGTTCCTGTGTTTCCCAGATGCATATATTTCATATTTTCATCATTTTTTTTAAAATTTGGTATGTGTACAATACAATCAGGATAATATTCCCTCCTTCTGGAAAGCTGTTATTAACTTGATATTCTATCTTTGAATATCATTTAAAACTGAGGAATAAGGTAGGAAAAAATATATAAAACTGAGACTAGTGGGGGGGGCAGGAGGTGGAGGCAGAGGTTCTCAAAGTGGAGTGCCCTGGAGCAGCCCCACCAGTGGTTCTTACACTGTAGCATGCCTCAGGACCTCCCAGTGGGCTTGGAAAACACAGATTCCTGGGCCCCATTGTAAGAGTCTCTAAACTCGTTGGTCTTAGGTAGGGTCTGAGAATTTGCACTAATAAGTTTCCAGGTGATGTTGATGTTGCTGGTCCAGAGACCACACTCTGAGAATCACTGATCTAAGCCGTGAGATGCTGCATGAGGCATGGCTTCATTGAACGGAACATATAAAAATGACTTTGTGCAAACAGAGAGGCATCAGGACCTTTAAACGTGCTACGAATGTGAATAAATAAATGCACATACTCCTCTTCCTGGTTCTTCATTCCAGTATGAAAACAGCCAGCCCAAACAGGCTCCCCAACCTACTGGGAAGATGAGCACCAATGAGGAACCATATGACCCACATGGGTACATGCAAACCCTTTCAGTGGAACCTCCCAGAGCTGACTATGGCTTTCTTATGCTGTTAAAGTAAACCCACTGGACACTTGCAGCCTCTAGGTCTTTTAGAGCCTGTCTCTCCACACTAGAGTGTGCTTGTATTGCAAACAGAAGGCACCAGAGAGAACTGTGGTTGATCTAAGAAGCAGCACTTATTATCCTACG
This sequence comes from Tapirus indicus, assembly GCA_031878705.1. Classification (NCBI taxonomy): domain Eukaryota; kingdom Metazoa; phylum Chordata; class Mammalia; order Perissodactyla; family Tapiridae; genus Tapirus; species Tapirus indicus. The sequence continues at coordinate 88,115,232 of CM062929.1, read as the reverse complement.
TTTAGAGATCTCCATGACTAGGGTTCTGCTTATGATCTGTGTTGACCTCAAACGGCCCCAAGAGCCAGACTCCTTTCTCTCTCCTCCTCTTCTGCTGCAGTGAAGTCTGTTGTGGCTGATGCTGTAGAAGCCCTGCATATCCCCTTGATCCATCAGAAGTCGCTTGCAGACGTTACCCTATGTATCAGATGCTCCTTCTGTGTGAGGCTGTTCTCGGGCGAGAAGAGTATGTTCCCCGGTGGGTGGAGGGGTCAGAGTGCTGGAGAGTTCACACCTCCAGGAGGGACCCACGACCTAGGAAACACAGGAGTTGGTTGGCAAACAACCCAGGTTCCCTTCCCCTTAGTGGGACAATCCTGGAGTGGGTTTGCACAGCGTCTCAGTGGAGCCTACAGAGTTAAGCTCCAGGCATCCACAGTGGTAGCCTGATCAGTAACACACCCTTTGCTGGCTGTCCTCCCTTCCCTGTCTCGCTGCTCCTCTCCCTTACCCTGTTTCCTGGGATCACATTCCAAATAAACAATTTGCACTCAAATTCTTGACTTAGGGGCTGCATTTGGGGTATCCTAAGATTTCTGTCTTCCCCCCAGGAAATGAGACCATGCATGACACAGATCCATCTTTCTCTCTTGACTCAATTCACTTTAACAATTACAGGAGAATATCAGTGTCAATTAATATCAATACATCAATTTAACCTTCATTATCTGCCCCAAATGGCCACTTAATTTCTGTTTAAATCTTAAGGAGAAATTCAGATAGTTTTGCCCCCAAAATAACAATATTTTTTTCTCATGTCCCTTGCATGCCTTGAAATATATTTAATTGAATGCATGCTTAGCCAACAGCTTTGTCCCCTTTCAAAGCTAAAGATCATATTCTAGACCAAATGCATATGTAGAGGAAAAAGGCTGGATTTTTTTACAGTAGAGTCGACTATAACCTTATACACAAATCTGTGGTTGATGAGGCTGTGATGAAATGGACAATGTAGGGTATAAGCTTTGGTCATGATCCCTATACGAAGAGCATTTTAAAAAGTAAAGGCTGATTGTACCACAGACCCTGCTCATTTGTTAAAACTGATCAGGCTATTTGAATTGGATGCTTTCCACATACTAACATCCGGGCGTTCTGAAATCACCAGCTTTTCCTCCCTGTGGAGAATTTTCAGATCTGGGGCAAAGCTCTCCCAGGATGTAAGGACTCAAGCATCTCATCCCGCGGCAGTTAAATGCTGCACACATTTTCTTCTGGTGCCATATTTATTTGTGGTGCGTGTCGTATCTCCTGAGCTGCTTCTCGACGGCAGGAGCCATATTGTCTCCAATTTTATTCCCTCCAGAGCTAAGTGCTCTGTAGTACATAGGGGATGACCAATAAACTTCAGAGAGGTTAAGCAATTTCCTTAAAAATAAAACCAGGCTGCAAGGTGCAGGGTGCAGCAGGCGATAACTTGCAGCGAGTCTACCGTAAAACACATTCTAATCCTTCTGGGATTCTAATCATCTGTCTGTTGTTACAGTTCCAAGATGACGAAACAAGTCAGTCAACTTTCACTTCCTCATCTGTTAAAAAAAAAGGCAATAAAATTTGTCATCATCCAGTATGCCCTAGATGTTGTAAAGATTAATCGCATAAAATCTTTTAAAGGCATTTTGACTCTGGCCGAGGGGAGATATATGAGCACATGGTCGGACTGTGTTTTGAGTGTGATATCTTTACTGACAATATCTTCATACACGAGCAACAGCCATCAGCAAAATTTTCATGTGCTCAATTCCTAAAAAAAAAGCTCTGCTCTTTAATGACCAGCACTTTAAAATCTCTGTCCCTTTGTAGGCCAGGCTTCAAAGATGTACTTTTTATTCACTTGTTTTCTTCTATTATTAAAGGACAATGAGGCATTCATGGTTTATATCTGAATGGCCAGTTTTTGTTTTCATGGGACGGGCAGTAGGATGGCTGCACGAACCCAAAAACATTTCCAACAGCTGGAAGCAAAAGCACAGATTTGGGGGGTTTGGATATCTTGGTCCTGGGAGGAGAGAAGCTTCACAGAGTCAGATTAAAGGACAAGTAGCGAGGGGGTTCTAATGCCGTTCACAGTCACCCTAACTCCAGTCTGTTGACACATGAGCCACTTACTGTTAAGGCTGATAAGGTGGGGTTTTCCATTTTAAAAAAAAGCTGTCAGGACACCTGCATTTTAGTTGCTGAGATGGAAATATCAGAATATGCTCAGGGGTGAATTTCTAAGCTAAGTTTTGGGAAGATAATGCCCCAGTGCTGTTATACCAAAATAGTCCATCCCTGGTCCACATTAAAACAAACAAAAAACATATTCAATTTAGCTTTTTTTTTTCTGGTTGGGGGAAAGATAACATGTGGGGAAGGGGGGATCACGGGCTTTCTAACCCACGTCTTCTGGCCTAGCTACGCTGGAGTCCGGCAGGACCACGCAGGACTCTGGCCAGTGGGCATTCCCCACCAAGCCCCAAAGGGGGTGGGGGCGCACTTGGGGTGCAGGGATGTGTTCAGGGGGCAGGAGTCAGGTGGCAGGGCAGTGTCCAGGTCCAGGTTCTGCTCAGGCTCTGTGGGCATTGCGAGGGAGCCCGGAGCCAATGGGCTCATTAGTACCTGGCTCTGCCTGCAGCCGCCCGATGGCAAATACGGGCTATCAAAGCCCTGTCAGCACTCCTGAATGGGACAAAGAAAAGGCGCATTAATGATTAACTCTGCTAAAAGCTCCGGCTTTTGTATTCCCATGGTGCCGGGCCTATCTGGCTGCCATGTGACCGGCCTGGGCCATTTTCTCGCAGATTGGGGAAAGCTAGTGAGCAAACACAGGTGGTTCGGAGCGGCCCCGCTGTCAGGGACAACCGCGGACAGCACCAGCTATGCCTGGCCAAATGAGCTGCTCTGTTTGTCTCCAGGTTTGCTTCCTGGTACTCTTACTTTCTAAGTCGAATGTCATTTTGCACTCATTTTCAACCATTCACAAGAGGTGCAGAAAAGGGGGGAAAGCCCCCAGGAAAAAATGGGAAAGGGAGACCCTGGGCGTTGTGTTCTTTGAATCCTGCAATAACGTTTGGTGTTCGAATGCAAAGGCCGGATAAACTAATTAAAACCTCTCAGGTCTTTAACTCCGGGCAAGAGCAAATTTATTCTTCTCAGAGGGAATTATTTTAGTGATCCTCACCAAATACGCAAGCCACGACAGTGATGTCATAAGCCTTCCAGAGTGGACCCCGGCTGGGCACCCTCTGCCACGGGGCATGGGATGACCTGGTTCTTTGAATCAGCCATGGCATCTGTACCCACTGTACACGTGGTGCAAGGAGAAGGTGACCTTGCCTAGTTCTGGTTTAGAGTCAAGTTCCCTCTAGCGGCATTGTTTGTTTAAATGCATTTCTTCCTTGGCCTACATGGGACAGACTTTCTTTTTCCTGTTCAAATATTTATATGTGTGTATTATTGCACCCTGCTTCAACTGCTCCCAATCATTCCAGCAGCCATAAAGCACAGATTATCAGCGCTAGGTGATAAAGGCCCTTTGAGTCAACACCAGAAATGAACAGAAAATGAAATAAAGTTATAAAAAGAAGACGGCATAAATGTCTACAAAGAGTATATCAGTTTGCAGATATTCAAGCAATTAGCTACAATAGGAAAGACATTTTATCCAAACATTACTGCTGAAATGATTACCAATGTTTGATATTTAAATATAGCATTCTGCCGGATTCCAGTTAAAAGAAAAAAAACCCACAACCCTGTGAAGTCTTCTACTTGAATGGGGAATGGCGGCTGAAGCACGCTGTGGTGCTGGGGGTGGGGCAGGGCTGGGATGCTGCTTTCCTCAGCCAGTTGATGGGGACCCCAGAATAAACATGGGTGGCCTCTAGCCCCAAATGGCCTGACGAGGCTACTGAAATCTATGGGTGGTGTTGGTTGGGGCATTGGGGGAGTTTTTCTGCATTCTTCCCTATAATCCCTAAACTGATATTTTTCGGAAGAAGATGATATGATTACAGGTCCCAGCTGCCAGGGGACTTGGTTACCACTCAGTACAAGCACCGGGTGTGAATTTCAATGTCACCAAACAATTTTAGCAAATGATTCATTTTTTCCAGCTGATAAATAATTGGTTTTCCCTTGCAAAGGCTTGCAGAGTGGTGACATCACTGTTGCCTGAGTGACTTAGAACATGAGAATCATAGTTGAATAAAAACCTTGCAGTAGCTGAACCAGAAATAAATGATTCTGAGGAGCACGATTGTGAAACGGGCACGGAGGAACATTTTTATGGGGCTGAAGTGAAAAATCAGCTATTGGTATATTCCCAAGGCTTTTCCTCCCCTTTATGTTATTTAACAATCTAAACCGATATAATTGCATTCCTTAAATTCTTTAAAGGTACAGGTACAGATAAAATATCCTATAGCACCCACTGATAAAATGCAATTGTGGCTTAAATAATAATTCCTGATTGATTTTTGTCAGAAAACTACTCTTTCACATGTCTCTTGAAGTATTCAAGTTATTTATTCTTTGAAAAATTCAATATATAAATATGGTACAAATTTCAAAATAACGAAAAGAGACAAACTACATGGTCATAATGATAATGGTAGCCCCTCGCCTTTGTGTGATGCTGACCATGTGCCAGACACTGTTCTAAGCACTGTTCATCTATTTACTCCTATGACCCTCACAATGAACAGTAAGATTTATGCTGTCATTATCACTAGTTTACAGAGAGGTTAAGTAGCTTGTCCAAGGTCACACAGCCAGTTGCAGGGTTGGGATTGAAATCCAGACAATCTAGTTCCCCAAAAAGATGAAAGTTAGTCTCCCTCCTACCTCTGTGCCCCAATCCCCAAGGATATTTTTCTAGTTAATAATATATGCATGCATAAATATTTACATATAAACACATATATATGTTATTTTAAAACACAAATTGTAGGTAATTAGGGTTCAAATTAAGTGAGGAGTCTCTGAGAGACTGTGTAGAACATGCCTCAGAATCATCCTACAGGGAGAAGCTGGCTGTTGATCCACTAAATCCCTGCCTGTTTGATTAGTAGCAATGTCCAGAATGTTAGCCCCTCCAAGCTTCCAGTCCGCCCCAAATGCGCCAGACACACTGCTGGGCCAGAGGCCTCCTCCAGGCAGAGAGAGGGTGGAAGCCTTGTGCAGTTTGGATCCTTCGGCTTGTGACCCTGGGGATGGGCCAAGGCGACACGGGAGGAGCGCTGACAAGGTGTGCTACAAGTTCCCAAACCACTCAGAACATCAACAGAAGAGGAGCTTAGCCTTTCAGAGTAACTGTTGTGAAGGACCTTACGCTCACTTAAATAGATGTGCTCTGGTCAGTTTCTTAAAAAGTAAAAGACTTTCTTTTATTTTTGTGCCCTGTAGTCCAGGCAACCTTAAACATGGTACCTGTGGCTGAGGAGTAGCTCACACATAAGGGCAAGATGCCTATGCTCCTGGGACTGGTTCCTGACAAGAGGGCATATGGGACACTCATGGACAATGACTTTCTCAGGGTCAAGTTCCAGGTTATTTCATGCGTCTTCACCCACCAGGACCTGCTTGTAGTAGGCATGTTATAAGCTGGTTCAGTGAATGAGTGAGTGAATTTATGAATGAGCAAACAAACAGTGGATGACTAGTCAGTACTGGGAAGAAAAGGGCAAGAAAAACATGGGGAATGTAGAAGAGAATGGAAATCCAAGACTGAGTAGGATGACACCTTCACCTACGTACTTTACCAGAGATTTCACCATTCTCGAGAGAGGCCAATTTTAGAAGTCAGATCTCAGTAGAGAAAACCAGGCTGTAGGGAGTTATGAAATCTCAGGTCACAGGTTGAAAACCATCTGTACGTAAACCTTTCTTTTTCCTTCAAATTTTAAATGATTTGGCAAAAATAAAGAAATTGTCAGTGTTTATTTACATTAAAAAAGGAGAAAGAGCTCAAATCAATAGCAAACTAAATTTAAAGCAATCAGAATGAAAGAAAAAGATAGGATTATGGTGAAGAGAAATGAATTAGAGAATAGAAAAACAATAGAGAAAAGAAATAAAAAATAAAATCCAAGTTCTATGAAAAGATCAACAGTATTGACAGCCTTCAGCTAGACTGATCAAGAAAAAAGAGAGAGCTGAACAACACCATCAATCCACAGGGTCTCTGACATTCACAGAATGCTCTACCCAGCAACAGCAGAATACACATTATTTTCAACTGCCCATGGAACATATACCAATTTTAACCATAACCTGGGCCATAAAACAAATCCCCCCAAATTTATAGGAGTTGATATCATACAAAGTGTGTTCTCTGGCCACAATAGAATAAAAGTAGAAGTCAATAACAGAAAGATAACAGGAAAATCTCCAAATACTTGGAGACTAAACAACACATTCCTAAATAATAGATTGGTCAAAAAAGGAAGTCTCAAGTAAAAAAAAAAATTGAACTGAATAAAAACGAAAATAAAACACATCAACATTTGTGGTACACAGCTAAAGCAGTGCTGAGAAGGACATTGATAGCGTTAAATGTCTACACAATAAAAACACTAGTCTCCAATCGATAATATAAGCTCCCACCTCAAGAACCTATAAAAAGAAGAGAAAATAAGTCCAAAGCAAGCAGCAGGAAGAAATTAATAAAGATAAGAAATCAATAAAATTTAAAACAAAACAACAGAGAAAATCAGTGAAACAAAGAGTGGGTTCTTTGAAAAGATCAATAAAACTGATAAACTCCAACAAGACTGACAAAGAAAAAAAAGAGAAGGCACAAATTACTAATATCAGGAATGAAACAGGCAATATCACTACAGACCATGTGGACCACAAAAGGATAATAAATAACTGCAAACAACTCAACAGACATAAATTTGACAAATGAAATGAAATGGGCAAATTTTTTGAAAAACACAAACTACCACAATTCACTCAATATGGAAATAGATACTTTGAATAGCCCTATAACTATGAAGGAAATTGAATTTGTAATTTAATAATTACCCCCAAAAGAACTCTCTAGCCCCAGATGGTTTCACTGGAGAATGCTACCAAATATGTAAAGAAGAATTAACACCAATTCTATACAATATCTTGCAGAAAATAGAAGAGAGGAAACACTTCCTAATTCATCTTATGAAGCTAGTACTACCCTGATACCAAAACCAGACAAAGACATTTCAAAAAGAAAACTACAGTTCAATGTCCCTCATGAATATAGACAAAAAAGAATCCTTAACAAAAAATTAGCATATAGGATATAGTAATATATGAAAAGAATTATATACCATGACCAAATTGGATTTATTCCAGAGATGCAAGCTGGTTCAACATTTGAAAATCAATCAGTGTAATTCATCATATTAACACACAGAAGAATAAAAAATCACATGAACATATCAATCTACACAGAAAAAGTACTTGACAAAATTCAACACCCATTCATGACAAGAATTCTCAGAAAAATAGGAATAGGGAAGCACAGCTTCAACTCAATAAAGACCATTTACAGAGATCTACATCTAACATTATGGTGAAACGCTGAATGCTTTCCCCTAAGACTGGGAATAGGATAAGGATGTCCACTTTCACCACCCTTATTCAACATAGTGCTGGAACTTCTAGCATGTACAATAAAGCAAGACAAGTAAATAAAAGGCATATAGATCAGAGAGGAAGAAATAAAACTGTCTCTATTTGCAGATGACATGATTATCTACATAGAAAATCCGAAGGAATCTACAAATATTCTCCTAGAACTAATAAATGAGTTCAGCAAGTTTGCAGGATACAAGATAAACATATAAAAATTAATTGTATTTTTATATACTAGCAATGAACACATGGGTACCAAAGTTCAAATACAATACTGTTTACAATTGTTCGAAAAAAGAGAAATGCTTAGATATAATCTAACAAAACATATACAGGACTTGCATGCTGTCAACTACGTAATGCTGATGAAAGAAACTGATGAAGATCTAAATAAATGGAGAATGCGGACTGCTTTAATGGATTGGAAGACCCAACACGGTAAAGATGTCAATCCTTCCCAAATCCATGTACAGGTTTAATAAAATTCCTACCAAAATTCCAGTAAGAATTTTTATAGATTATAGCAAGATTATTCTAAAATTTATATGGAAAGGTAAAGGGATTAAAATAGCTTAAACAATTTTGAAAGAGAAGAATAAAGTAGGAGGAATCAGTTAATCAAATCTCAGGACTTATTTGTGGCTGCCATAATCAAGACTGTGGGACTGGCCGAGGGATAGACACATAGATCAATGGAACAAAAGAGAGAACCTGAACACAGACCCACACAAATACGTCCAAAAGATTTTTGACAAAGTTGCACAAGTCATTCAATGGAAGAAAGATAGCCTTTTCAACAAATAACTGAAATAATTGGACATTCATATTCAAAATATGAACCTTGACCTAGGTCTCAAACCTTAGACAAAAATTAACTCCAAATGGATTATGGGCTTAAATGTAAATGTAAAACTATAAAACTTTTAGAAGAAAACATAAGATAAAATCTTAGGGATTTAGGATGAGACAAAGACTTCTTAGACAACACCGGAAGCATGATCCATAAAAGGAAAAATTTATAAATTGTACTGTCAAAATTAAACACTTTTGCTTTGTGAAAGGCCCTGTTAGAGGATGAAATGAAAAGCTACACACTGGGAGAAAATACTTGGAAACCACTTATTCAAAGAAGACTAGTATATAAAATATGTAAAGAACTCTCAAAACTCAACCGTAAAAAAACCAAACAATCCTATTAAAAAATGGACATGAAGAGACGTTTCATGGAAGAGGATATACAGATTGCAAATAAGCATATGAAAATTAATTAGGGATTAGGGAAATCATTAGCCATTGGAGAATTGCAAATTAAAACAACAATGAGGAATAGTGACAATACCGAATACTGGCTAGGATGCAGAGAAACTGAATCACTCTTAGATTTCTGGTGGGAAGGTAAAATGCCACAGTTGCTCTGGAAAACAACTCAGCAGTTTCTTTAAAGACTAGACACGCTACTATCCTATGACCCAGTGATTGCACTCCCAGACATTTATCGCAGAGAAATGAAGACTTGTGTTCACACAAAAATCTATGCACAAATATTTATGGCAGCTTTGTTCATAACAGTCAAAAGCTGAAACAACTCAAATGTCCTTCAATGAGTGAACTGTTAAATAAAATGTAGTCCATCCATACATTGGAATACTACTCAGCAATAAAAAGGAGCAAAATGCTGATAAATGCAATAACCTGGACAAATTCCAGAAAATTATGCAGAAGGGAAACAATTCAATATCCAAAGATTGCTTAATGTGTGATCCCATTTATAAAAAATTCTTGAAATGGCAAAATTATAGAATGGAGAACAGATTAGTGGTTGCCAGGGGTGAAGGAGAGAGTAGGATGAGAAAGATGGAGGTTTGGCTGTAAAAGGGCAACATGAAGGATCCTTGAGTGATGGAGACGTTTTACATCTTGACTCCATCAACGTCAATGTTCTGGCTGTGATATTGTATAATAATTTTACAAGATGTTACCATTGGCCAAAGGGTACATGGAATCTCTTTGTATTATTTCTTACAACTGCATATGAATCTACAGTTATCTCAACCTCAAAATAAAAGGTTAAAAAAAAGCCTTTTCCCAGTTTTTAAGAAGGGTGACTTTTAAGTTTTTAAGCCAGAGAATATCTGCTGAAGAATATGAAGGAACAACTGCAGCCAATGATCCTAACGGCGCCCACTGCCTCCTGTGGCCTCGGAGGTGCAGCCCCTTGCCTTCTTCCATGTTAGTTCCCTTCAAGGACAGACAAACAACATTCTCTCTACAACCAAAATAGGTAGCAAAATAAATTTAATGTCAAAATAACTTGTTCTAAAAACAATAGGTTAGGTTAGTCACAGTATGTAACTAACCATGAAATAATCCCTTTCAATTATGTTTAATAAAAAATACCCTTCTCAGGATTGCATAATCATGATTTTAAAACATAGATAATTTAATTCATCAGTTGTATAGATTCAAAAGCCACGTTATTATCTATGGGAATGGCTATTAACAAAAACAAAAGATCAGAGAAAGAGTCGGTGGTGAATCAATATGTATTTACCCATTTATTTATAATTAAACCCCATCCACTTGTAGATAGGCATTGAGGCATCCTCAAATAAGTAAAACACTCATGGCCTATAGTTACTCATTAGTGTTTTTTGTAAATTGTAAATGAAGCCAATATTGTTGGTTTCTCTCTAGCCCTGCCTTCCCATCATTGGCAAAAAGAGAAAAAAAAAAACAAAAACAAGGAACCCCAAAGAATGAAGCACGACTTCAAGAACTCAAAGGTTTCTTTGCAGCCTATTTTTCAGGCCATGAGCGATGCAGACCTTTTGTAGGGATTCTGCACGTGGGCACTGCCACTTTCTAAAGCCCTTCTGCACCACTGTGGACTCCACATCTGACTCGGTAGCAAGCATGTTGTTCTCTGATTGGCTCCCCTGGGAGAGCATCTACTAATACCCAAACCAGCTCCGGACTACAGTGACCGGCCTCTCCTTGGCGGAGGGGTCCCACACCTTCTCGTAACAAACAGAGCTTCATAGTCACAGGAGCATTTGGGGGTCTCTTGAGCCCCACAAAGGTTTGAGTTTCCAAGAGGAGCCTGCTCTCTTTGTGAAAGTGTGAGGAGGGAAGTGATATGGTGTTAATCAATACACCCGGTGATAAATGTTTATCTTGAGCAGAAAGCAAATAAAGGCAGGTTAGCCAGCCCTTTATTGCCTGCAGTGTGGTCAGATCCTCCGTCAGCAGCTGGAGTCTTTTCCAGGTGATGCGGCTTAAAAGTTTAACAACCATTTTTGTTGACAGTGTTGAGGACAGATAGAAAAGTTTTGCCAAGTCTAGTATTTATTTACTTTAAAATTTTCACGAATGTGTAGTTTTTTTTCCAAAGGCATAGGACCAGTATTGGAAAACCTATTTGTGTTAAGCCCCCCAAACACCCACTTGCATATGGGTGGGGATTTAAGACTAGTGAAAGATTCTCAAGAATAGCTCTCCTGTCTGTATCCCTTGGGCGTCCTCTTAAGCAGTGACTCTCAAACTTTACAGGACTCCTACTGAGGGCTGGTTAAAACACAAATTGCAGAGTTTCTGACTAAGTAAGTCTGGGTTGGGGCCCAAGAAGTCACATTTCTGACAAGTTTCCAGCTGATGCTCCTGGTCAAGGGACCCTACTTTGAGAACTACTGCTCTAACCCACTGCTCTCAGTTTAGCCAGTTGAGCAGATTTTACATCAGTGGTTCGGTTGACGTTCTGAGAATGGGTACATTAAATCTCCGTGTTTTTCTAAGCTAAGAAGAATTTCTGGGACTGGAAGAAAAGGTGGTAGCAATTAGAGCAGCCGCACAAGGTCAAAAACTAAACTATAACAGATGCAAACTGCAGGCAGAGTGGCCACGAACTAGAGGAAAAGCCTGGCCACCACCCCCAAAAATAAGAGGCCCCAGTGTAGTGAGGCTGTTTTGAATGCTCCTTTTGAGGATCCCTTGAACTCTGAAAGGTTCAATAAGAAAGCCAAAGCATGCCCTTGACTATTTGGGCAAGTAAATTCTACCTTAGCCTGGGGTATACAAGAAATGGACAGGAGGGCTTTGAAAACCTGGTGGTTTAAACCATATTATCTTAGTTAATTCAATAACCCTTTGAAGCAGGGGTGTTATCCTCAGGTTAGAGAGGAGGAAATGGACTCAGCCAGCATCACACTGCCTGGATGTGGCAGAGCAGAGACGGAACTCAGCCAGCCAGAGTCCCACTCTCCTCACTATAGCACATTCTCCCTAATGGTTATTATCACCCAGTGAGCATCCACTCTGACAAAGAGCAGTCTTGGGGTATCTGGAGGGATTCCCAGGATGGGAGAGAAGAGCTGAGCAGAGCCAATCTCCATTAGAAAGCAGAGAGATGCTTATTGATGGGCGTGCTGGACCGAGAACCACACTGTGAAGAAAGTTGACAAGTGCAGGAGATGGGACTGGAAAGTGATCCAGTATGGATTTCAGCTGGTTGTTTGGCTTGTTCCTCTCCCTCAGGGGGCAGCCTCTGAGATGGAGACTAGGGTGCAGAGGTTTATTGGGAATTGCTCTTGGAGGGGTAGGGGGACGAGGCATGTCGGGCAGAGGGGGCACTGAGCTGTGATGCAGCCCCAAGGAAGCCTCAGCCAACCCCTGGAGAGCTCTGAAGGTGGGATGGCCCTTCAGTGCTGACCCCGGGTGGTGGGGGCTGTGGTGAGAAAGGCCCTCAGGGATAAATCACTGGATATGGGGTTCCCAGGAAGAGAAGGCATGGCCTCGGGTGAGGAGGCTCTCTGCCCCTAAGGCAATAAAAGTATCCATTACAGAATCTGGTCCTGCTAATGGGATCTGGTGTTGCCACAGATTGATTTCACATGTTCCAAAAGGTCTTCGGTTAACATTACAATTGGAGTTGACCTCAGATTTAATTTTTACCCTGGAATAAACAAGCTGAGGACTTAAAAAATTTCCCTCTGACTTTAACAAAGAAGAAACAGGAATAGTCCTTATTGAAACTGATCATATTGACATGTTTAGAAATTACCATAAATGCTTGTGGCAGAGGCTGTTTTTATTCCCTGAGATCCATTCACCCCTGTCCACAGTAATATATCCCTTTGTCTATTCATGTAAAAGACTACATTTCCCAGCCTCCCCTGGGGATGGGTATGGCCATGTGACAAGGTCAGGCCAATGAAATACAAGCAGATGTGAGTGGCTCCGTCCTTCAAAGATAATTGATCTAGCCTCCTGTCTGAAAAGGGAATATGGTTTGCCATCTTGAATCATGAAGACCAGGGCCTTAGCTTAGAGATAGTTGATTAGTGGGCTGTAAGCAATTTGTGGAGCTGGGTTTTATGTCTGAGAGAAATAAACTTCCTTCTTGTTTCAGTCACCCATTGTGGATCTCTGTTACTTGCCGTCAAACCTAGTTCTAAGTAATACAAATACATAAATGTTTGACAGGTTTGGACAGTGATTTTTTGTGTTTGTTTATTTTGGAGGACAACGGCTTATTCCAAATATATATAGGACACACACACATACACACACATGTGCACACACACACAATTACAGGAGAGGTTGGTTTGGACAACCCATTTCTTCTTTCAGAATTTTTGGTGCTTATATTACATTTTTTTTGCTGTATCTAGCATGAAATTCAGAAACAGCAATGGATCATCATTTATATGTTAATTTCATTTAAATAAATGACACTATGAACAAAGTACATCTCTGCAGTGCATGGAAAACATATGGGTGTTAGTCTACAAGGGGTTATTAACTTTACACTTTCCATCTGGAGCCCATAAAGGATCTGTTCTCCAAGATAGTAAAAGCCAAGGTCACACTAGAACATTACATTTGCAGGGAATAAGAAGTCCTTCTGATGTTTGAAATTAGGAGTTACCACTCCTATAATAATTCTGAAAAGATACAGCACTGCCTCCTGGTCTCCCATCTACACAAAGGCACTGACATAATTACAACCTGCATAGGTATGGAAATTCTAGAATGGGTATGACGCCTAAAAGCCATTTGAAAAGCACTGAGATCCAGAAAGTTATATTTAATCTTCATAATCTTATCAGTGACATGCTAATTAGTTCTCTGTTATTAGCGAGTCAAGTGTCAGAAGGAAACAAGAGTAAATGACCTATGTCTCACAATACTACATTGTCGATTCAGAACGGCAGCACACTTCGAGTTTCAATATTTGTGTCAACAATTCTGGCAGATAAGAAGAATTCTGGCCATGGAAAAATTATGAAAAAATCCCTATAAATCTTAGATTTTAAGGAAATTTGTAAGAATGTGAAAGTGTTCGGAATGGAAGAGAAGTTGAGCAACCTTTCTTTGAAACTTGCTAGACTGGGCCCACATTCTGCTTTACCACTTACTAGCTGAAGTGGGTGCTGCTGATCTCCACTCCGACCACCTCTGCTACCTCCTCGGTTTCTGCCTCCCCTCTCCTAGGCTTGGTGCTTCAGCTTCCAACCGCCCGCACCTGTGACTTTTCTTTGCCAGCCTGACCTTGAGCAGGAGCGACTTTGCCCATACAGTAGAGAGAGAGTGAGCCAGAAATGCCTCTGAGTTTTACACACCCTCAGTGGCCCATAGCCCCCCAACTAAGGATGTGGGAGAATGAATCCCACTTCCTGTGAGGAGAAACTGAGGGGTAACTTACACCTCAGAGTTCCTCTGCTGGATCACAACAAAGCCACCCTCTAGAGAACTTTTCCTCAATGTCATCCTCGCTATCTTCTTCCTATTTCTTACCTGCTTCCCCCACTCCCTTACAGGTTTCTCCTGGGAGCATTTCCTTAATAAATTTCTTGCTCATGATTCCTGCCTCAGGGTCCGTTACTGGGGAACCTGACCTAAGAGAGTAGTTCTGTGATATTAGGCAAGTTCTTTCTCTTTCTCTTCCTCCTCTGCAAACTGCAGGCAATAACTGTCCTCACTTCATGTGACTGTTGTAAGTTTTAAACCAGATCATGTGTGTAGCACTCAGCCAGCAACGGGCATGCATTTGGAGTGCAATCAATGTTATCCAAAAGGGGTGCTCGCAGAGGAAGGTGTGCTACCTGTTTTGTTTGTCTCTATCTCAGCCGTTTTTCTCTTCCCTTTAAGGCATATAATGTAACTCGTGAAGTCGACTTGACTGCATTTTGTTCATGTCCCTCACTGGGTTATAAATTCCTCATGGCAGAGACTACACCTAGAGTGACCAACGCTTCCAGTTTGCCTGGGACTGTCCCAGCTTTAGCATAGAAAATGCTGTGTCTTGGGAACCCCTGTCATGGGCAAATCAGGATAGTTGTCACGCTATATCTCTCCTGTTTATACTGGCAAACCTGGGAGGTATTGCAGGTTTGGCTCCAGACCGCCACAATAAAGCAAATATTGCAATAAAGTGAGTCTCATGAATTTTTTGGTTTCCCTGTGCTTATGAAAGTTATGTTTACACTCTACTGTAGTCTGTTAAGTGTGCAACAGCATTATGTCTGAAAACCAATATATATACTTTAATTTAAAAGTTCTTTATTGCTAAAAAATGCTAGCCATCATCTGAGCCCCCCCAAGTTGTACTCATTTTGCTGGTGGAGGGTCTTGCCTCAATGTTGGTGGCTGCTGACTGATCAGGGTGGTGGTTGCTGAAGGTGGGGATGGGTGTGGCAATTTCTTTATTTTTGCAGGGAAAGATTCACCCTGAGGTAACATCTGTTGCCAAACTTCCTCTTTTTTTTTCCTCCCCAAAGCCCCAGTGCATGGTCGTATATCCTAGTTGTTAGTCCTTCTAGTTCTTCTATGTGAGCCGCCACCACAGTGTGGCAACTGACAGATGGGTGGTGTGGTTCCACAACCAGGAAATGAAGCTGGGCCGCTGAAGTGATGAGAGCGCTGAACTTTAACCACTAGGCCATCAGGGCTGGCGTGGCAATTTCTTAAAATGAGACAACAATGAAGTTTGCCACATTGATTCTTCCTTGCACAGATTTCTCTGTAGCACATGATGCTGTTTGATAGCTTTTTACCCACAGTAGAACTTCCTTCAAAATTTGAGTCAATCCTCTCATACTCTGCTGCTACTTTATCATCTAAGTTTATGTAACTATTCTAAATCCTTTGTTGTCATTTCAACAATCTTCACAACACCTTCACCAGGAATAGATTTCATCTCAAGAAACCACTTTCTGTGCAATTCCTCACCCACTAAAGTTTTATCATGAGATTGTAGCAATTCACTCACATCCTCAGGCTCCACTTTTAACTCTAGTTCTCTTGCTATTTCCACCACATCTGCAGTTATTTCCTCCACTGAAGTCTTGGACCCCTCAAAGTCATCCATGAGGGTTGGAATCAACTTCTTCCAAACTCCTGTTATTGTTGATATTTTGACTTCTTCCAATGGAGCAAGAATGTTCTTCATGACATCTAGACTGGTGAATCCTTTCTAGAAGGTTTTCAGTTTACTTTGCCCAGATCCGTCAGGGGAATCACTATCTATGGCAGCCATAGCCTTATGAAATGTATTTCTTAAATAATAAAACCTGAAAGTTGAAATTACTCCTTGATTCATGGGCTGCAGAATGGATGTTGCATTAGCAGGCATGAAAACAAATTTAATGTTGTCGTACAGCTCCCTCAGAACTCTTGGGTGACCTGGTGCATTGTCAATGAGCAGTAATATTTGGAAAGGAATATTTTTTTCTGAGCAGTAGGTCTCAGCAGTGGGCTCAAAATATTCAGTAAACCGTGTTGTAAACAGATGTGCTCCCCTCCAGGCTTTGTTCTTCCATTTACAGAGCACAGGCAGAGTAGATTTAGCATCATTCTTAAGGACCCTAGGATTGTTGGAATGGTAAGTGAGCACTGGCTTCAACTGAGATTCACCAGCTGCATTAGCCCCTAACAAGGGAGTCAGTCAGCTTGTCCCTTGAAGCTTTGAAGGCAGGCATTGACTTCTCTCTAGCTATGAAAGTCCTAGATGGCATCTTCTTCCAAAATAAGGCTGTTTTGTCTACACTGAGAATCTGTTGTTTAGTGTAGCCACCTTCATTAATGATCTTAGCTAGACCTTCTGGATAACTTGCTGCAGCTTCTACATCAGCACTTGCTGCTTCACCTTACACTTTTATATTATAGAGATGGCTGCTTTAAACCTCATGAACCAAACTCTGAGGGCTTCAGACTTCTCTTCTGCAGCTCCCTCACCTCTCTCAGCCTTCATAGACTTGAAGAGAGTTGGGGCCTTGCTTGGGATTAGGATTTGGCTTAAGGGAATGTTGTGGCTGGTTTGACCTTCTATCCACTTTTAGTTTCCTTCAAGAACTTTGCCTTTGCATTCACAACTTGGCTAACTGGCACAAGAGGCCTAGCTTGGGGCCTATCTCGGCTTTCAATATGCCTTCCTCACTAAAGCTTAATTGTTTCTAGCTTTTGACTTAAAGTGAGAGACCTATGACTCTTCCTTTCACTTGAACACTTAGAGGCCATTGTAGGGTTATTAATTGGCCTAATTTAAATATTCCTGTGTCAGGGACTAGGGAGGCCAGATGAGAGGAACAGAGATGGGGGAATGGCCGGTTGGTGGAGCAATCAGAACTCACACAATATTTATTAAGTTTCCCATCTTCTACGGGCGCAGTTTGTGGTGCCCCAAAACAATTACAACAGTAACATCAAATATCACTGACCACAGATCACCATAACAAATATAATAGTAACGAAAAAGTTTGAAATATTGTGGGAATTACCAAACTGTGACACAGAGACATGAAGTGAGCAAATGCTGTCGGAAAAATGGCGCTAATAGATTTGTTCGATGCAGGGTTGCCAATTTACAAAAAATGCAATATCTGCGAAGTACAATAAAACAAAATGCGATAAAGCGAGGTATGTCTGTAATTGTGTCTTACCAACTAAGCACTCTGACTGGCACAGAGTAGGTGCTCAATAAACACTTGATGAATGATGTATTGATGAATGAGTACACATGATGTTTTATGACACGCTTTTTGGTCTGCTTTCTCTAGGAAAGTATCTGTGGGTGCCCAATGTAATCACAAGGGTCCCTAAAAGGGGAAGAGGGGGGCCGAAAAGGAGAGTTCAGAGAAAGACATGACTACAGAAGAAAGACGGGCACAGAGGAAGGACTCAACCCCCTGCCCCTCCCTTGCTGGCTTGGAAGACGGACGAAGAGGGCCGTGAGCCGAGGAACACAGCTGCCTCTGGAAGCTGGGATGGGCAGAGAAATAGATTCTCCTAAGGAAATGGCCCCCTAGAGCCTCCAGAAGGAAGAACAGCTCTGCCCACATCTTGGTGTTAGCCCCTTGAGACCAATGCTGGATCTCTAACTTACAGCAATACCGGAAAAGAAATTTGTGTTTTAATCCACTAAGTGTGTAGTAATTTGTTACAGTAGCAACAGAAAACTAATACAGAATCTGCTGAAAGTCACACATCCTTCTTGCAAGGAAAAACAATGCATTCAATTTTAGGAGCTCCCAGAAGACGGACCCCAGGTGAACAGTCTTGGCTCTGGCGCCGAGAGCTGTGCTCCCGATGGAAAACAAGGCACAGTGAACTCCACGCAAGACGGAACGCTGCCGGCCTCAGAACTCACGACTATTGCGCATGCACCGCAGTTTTCAAAAGTAGGAGCCCCGACCGGATGCCGCGTGCCTCGAATGGAGGTGTCCCAGTCCAGCATCAGAGCACTGGCTCGGGGGAGGGGCCAGTTGTATAAGCTCCAGTTTCTCTCACGAGCAAATATGGGGACAGGTCTTTTCAGCTCAGAATTCGAAGCTTCAACTCTGAGAAAAACACTGTGCTGGGCACTGCAGAGCTAACAAAGATGGAAAAGGTAGGGTTTTCTCGTGGTCTGATGCTCTAATGGTGACCCGTGCAGCGAGGGCACTGCATTCTGTCCAGAGTGGGCAAGGGGGAGATTGATTCAGACCGGAGGGGTCTGAGAAGTCTTGAATAGGGTCATGGGGTATTGCAGGCAAAGACCGCAGCTGGAGCGGAGGCCCGGAGTAGGGGACAAATGAAAATCTATATAATATCCTGTGAATATATAAATACATAATTAATATTCCTGTGGATGATACTGCTATTTAAAAAATGTATGCAACAAAATGTAAATCTAAATCTAAGTAGATGATATCCATTCATCGCTAGGGTGTGTCGAATGCTCAAGTCCCCTGTGTGTGGTCCTTCCATGAAACATGCCTGTCCTCCCTGCACGGGCTTCGGAGCATCCAATCTATTGCCTTCTGTTCACGTTGTCATTTTGACTGCACATACTTTTACCCGTTTCTCTCATCTGCCTTCTCAAACAGTTGGCTCTGGTAGATGTTAAACTGTTTTAAACAAATGAAGAGCCCTGTCATTTGGGTTTTTTTCAAAGAAATATCATAGGCTCTAAGGTAAATTTCACAACCAAAGGTTGTTTTGAATAATACTGACCCTGTTTGAAAAGAGCATCGTCCCCTCAGGTTACTGATTTGAAGGAACGAACACCCACCTTAGTGCAAAAGTTCTCCCTGCTAATCTCAAAGCAGAACAAATTATTATACCTGTGACATACAATAAATACAATAAGTAAAAAAGTAAAACTACCTTGTAAATTACTCAACAGCTTCACAAATGCTAACTCTGTGGTTAGCCTTTATGACCAAAGAAAAGCAGATTCCAAAAAAAGGTCTACTGTACTTTTTAAAGTTAAATTTGCATATGTGTGCATAAAAGTCTAAAAATATATACCAGCATGTTAGTAGTAATCATTTCTGAGTGGTGATATGATTTTTATTTTATTTTTCTTTGCATTTTCTCTGTTTCTTCGCAAAATTTTTTTTCTTTTTTTGCTTGAAGAAGATTAGCCCTGAGCTAACATCTGGGCCCATCTTCCTCTATTTATATGTGGGACACTGCCACAGCATGGCTGGTGGGTGGAGTAGTTCTGTGCCCTGGATCCGAACCCACAAACCTGGGCCACCAAAGCAGAGCGCACAGAACTTGAACCACTCGGCCACTGGACCAGGCCCTTCAGCAGATATTTTTTATACACCTAAAACTTTCCAAAAATCCCTACCAGAGATTGGTGGTCCCCGATAGTTTCTTCTCATGCTTCCTGCTGGGTGGATTTTGGGTAGTCTTTAGTGGTTTGGTGTCAGCTGATGTGGCAACATTTTGTCCTGGGGCTCCTGGCATGAAGTCTCCACATAGTTCCTTGCTTGTGAGGGAGACATTGTGCGTCCTCACCAAGGGAGGACACCTGTACATCAGATCTGCCCCAGCTGCTCCAGCCCCTTGTTCTCCGGGGTGTAGACACGGCTGGCACACCCTGGGAGAAGAGGTCAAGTGGAGTCCCTGAGCAGGTCTGGCCCACCTTAGAGTGACAAAACACAGGTGGGGCCTACACTGTGCCCTATAAGAGCTTATGATCTCCAGCTCTTTCTGTGCCCAAGATGAAAATTCATGTGCAAGTAATAATGTTTTAAAAAACTATTCCCAGGGATGGTGAGGAAGTGGGAGAAGCAGGGCAGAAGGAAGCCAAGCAGGTGTGTGATCTCAAAGTCATGCAGAAGGTAGCGTCCCCCTGACTCTGCCGGGGCTCTGGAGCCTCACGTGCACCTCAGAATCTTCCCACCCTAAGGCACGGTGGCTGTGCTTTAACACTGCCAATCGGTGGCTAAGCCCTGCCTGGGGAGAACATGAACACTCAGGCACTTCTGCTGTCTGCATGATGAGGGTGAAGGGTTTCTGGTAGCCGAGGGCAGAGCCCCGAAGGAAAGCCTTGATGCTGCCATTCCTCCTTGGAAATGAACACACTGACCCTCTTCAATTCCATGTACTATCTATTCCAGGCATCGTCCTCAGGCCTGTGCATGCACACAGTGGCAGCTCTTGGGGATTAAAATCGATGCAGACCTCTGAGCATCTTGCCTCCTTGATTGTAAACAGCCATGCAGAGTCAAACAAGACAATGTCCAAATAAGACAGCGTGCTCGTCTCGGCCAATCATCCTCCTTGTTATAGTACAGTATCATAGACTCGAAACAAGAATACCTGAACCCCTCAAAAACAGAAACATCAGTAAGTTTAAACTGTAACTTACGCTGCTTGATCAGACTGCTTTGTTGCCAAGAATTCTGAGGCCAGGTGTGAATTCAGAGGGCAAGATGGATGTGATTGATTAGCAATGTCTGCCAGGTGTGAATTCTGAGGACAAGGTGGGTGTGATTGATTAGCAATGTCTGCCAGGTGTGAATTCCGAGGACAAGGTGGATGTGCTCAGTTAGCGAAGTCTGCCAGGAGCCTGAGAACAGGGAGGCCGGGTGCTTGGACCAGGTGGTTTCCATTCCCGCCTTCCTCTGTGGTCAAAGCTCCTAAGGGAAAAGTTACCTTGTAGTCCACATCTTTAGCTCAACTTGTTGATCAAGAAGTTTCCTTTCCCCTTTTTTTTCAAATCTCTCTCTTTCCCTCTTTCTCTCCCCCTCCCCTGTTTTATCTCACTTTGGCGCTTATAGGCTTTTATTCTATAAACACTTTGCAGTCTTTGTGACATGGACTCATTCAGGACATGTTTACAGTACTTAATGACATCTCCCTGAGAAATAATGAGAATGCCTTCAAAGGTTGTCTTCCTCCCATGCGTGCGGAGGGATCGCTCTGCAGGCCTGCGAGATGAGAGCCGAGGGTCTGGCAGGGGGAAAATTGACTTAATTTCTTTTCACCACATGAAATGGAGTGTCTGGGTGATCTGACCTAAATGCATGGCCTAAAAACCAATTAATTCTGAATTGTGAATTTGTGAGAGCGTCAAGCTGTGTGTGGAATTCCCAATGAGGCAGACAATGCATACCTGGCTTATTTGCAAAATGTGAAGATTTTTCCACATAAATATACCTAATGGTCAGTTATTAAAGTGCAACCTCAATCATATTGCACTCAGCTCTGAGACCTGTAGTGGCTCGTTGGGACCTTCTGATTGAAATTCAAGCGCTGGTCTGGCTTGTCCTGCCCTCAACTGCCACAGCCCCCCTTCGTTTGGTTGAACCACCCCTCCAGGTCCTTTAATGCTGCCATCAGAGGGGAACTTTGAGTCACTGGACCCAACACAGACGTTCATTTCTTGCTGTCACAGTTCTGAAGTTGGGACACGCATCACAGTCAGCGTGCAGTCAGTAAGGTCCCGAATCTCTGCCGTCGGTTGTTAGGAAGATGGGCAGCTCACCTTCTCTGACGGCCTGTGGTGTTCCCACTGCCGTGCATTTCTTCATGCTGTGTCTTCCTCCTGATAAACTAACTCTGATTTTATCGTCTTCAGTTTAATTCACCTAATGTTCACTGAGGCCACTGTGCATGTGACACTGACCTGTTTGTGGGGAATAAAAATTAAGCAGGCGTAGAACCTGCTTTAGGTCCAAATAAAAAAATTCGGGAGGGACTAGAAATAACTACGACACAAAGTCAAATGTGGTGACCAACAATAGAGTGCTAACTAAAACACCATGAGAATGGACAGGAGGGAGCTGGCAGTGTGTGTGCATTGTGTGGCATATGTGTGCACAGGTTGTGGTGGTGATGGTGGTGGTATGTGTGGTGGGTGGTGTGTGTGATGTGTATGTTGTGTGTGTGATGTGTGTGTGTTGTGTGTATTGTATGTGTATGTGTTGTTTGTGGTGATGTTGGGGGTGGTGTGTGTGGCAGGTGATGTGTGTGTGTTTGTGGGGTAGGACCAGGATCAAAGAAGGCTTAATGGGAGAGGTGGAGTCTGAAAACCAGGCAGGATTTCTCCGAGAAGGAGGCGCTGGGAAAGGCTGTGCAGGGGAGGTTGGCGGCTCTGGCAGCGCCCTCCAATCAGCAAGGCCAGCCCTGGCGAGGGGCACAGCACACGGGATGCCCGGAAGGAGCTGGGGAGTCAGGGAGAAGAGCTGGCTCCACTCAGTGAAGGGCGTCAGCTGACAGGCAGGAGTGCTGCTCATCCTCTGGGGAGGGTGTGAGGCCCTGAGGAGAGGAGCGTGCTGGGCACAGGCGAGGGGAGGGCTGGAAGGCATGAGAGGAGCACGGGGTGAAGAGGAGAATGTGGTGCGGTCCTTCCCCAGAGACGTGGAACTCGGATCAGGGCTGCAGGGATGGGAGAGGGCAGGAGGGGCGCTCAGAACCAGGCCTGTCTCCCCACGGCTTGGTTGTTTTGGGGCCCCAGGGCTTTCTTGGTTTTGGTGTCCTCGGGCTTTTTTCACTCAGCCATTGGCAGGAAGCCCCAAAGTCTGGGGGAGCTAACGCCCCCAGGGCTGCCCTCTAACAGTGGAGGAGGATCTGTGGGTCGGGGCCCAACCTCCCCCATTTGGAGGATGGATCTGAGGCACAATCCACAGGGTTCCTCCCAGGGGTGCTGGCAGGATGGAGCCGGGGCCTGCAGCAGCCACCAGCTCAGCGGCACACTCTTTACTGCTTCTCCTCCTCTTCTGTCTCACTGTCCTCTCTCCCACTCCAGCTTCCCAGGACCACCTCTCAAATCATTACAGGCACCGAGTCCTTGTCTCAGGCTCAGGTTTGAGGAGGCTTCCTGTCTCCCATGAGTGCAGAGCCTGGAAGAGGGAGAGGTGACAGTTAACCTCCGTGGGCGGAACAGCTCTCTCTTGGCCCGGACAGCACCAGTTGGATAAGCACCCTGCTCCTGTCCTTAGTGACAGAGGCACGTGCTGCACAGCGCCTTGGGGGGGTCCTAGGTCTGGGTCTCAGTTGGCCACAGTGGAGGGTTTTCTAACTCCAGGGTTCAAGCTGTTCAGGAACTGGGTAAATTAGACCCAGCATTCTGAACAAGTTTGTGAACAGTCACTCATTCAACCACTCCTTTACTCATTCAGTTATTCAATCTAGTCGACATTTATAAAATCTTACATCATTCTCTCCTGCAATTCCCTTTACCTTTTAGGGTACCCTTATCTCTACACAACTCTTTCTAGAACTGCCTCTGTGTGCAATTTATAAAATTTTCAATATAAGTTTCTAAATCCCCCTATACATGTTTCTATGATCCTCTCTATGTAACTGGAAGAAGTCTTTCTTTACAATGTAATTCTTTGTAAGTCCAACATAATTCTCTAACTTGATATACAAGTTGAAATAACTCTGTAAATCAGTCTGTCTGTACTTCCTCTGTATTTTCTATACAGTTTTCTACATCACTCTATAAATCTTTAACTCTCTTTAAAAATAATTCATTTTTTTCTAAATTATGACTCTTTAAAAAAAAACCTCTTTGTCACTCTTTCTTAAACTTCTCTGTGAGGAATATTTCTGTTCACTGGTCTATCTGAGAAGTTATGAAGCAGGAAGGACGATCTTACCAAGGCGCACACACGTGTCGTGTTCTGCGGGAGTGACTGCCACAGACGCGCATCCCACCCCTCCGAGCCGCCAGAGAGGCCTTCAAGGTGCCTCTAAACCCAAAGAGTCTACGAGTCTCTCTTCAACCACAGGTCTAAGTTTGGTAGTAGAATCGTGACTATGGCACAAGCTGATGATTTTTGTGACTATGTTTTGTTATAGGCACATTTTCCTGCTAGGGTGATCAATGCAACCTGGTTTGTGCAGGACTCACACCATTTTAGCCCTGAAAGTGACACATTCCGGGAACGCTCTCAGTCTCAGGCAAACCAGGACAGCTGTCACCCCAGTCCCCACCCAACACACTGTTTACTGTTACACACAGAATGCCTGCTCCAGTCCCATCTGTAACTGACTGTCTGGTAAGGGAGCCGAGTTACTGTGCACATACATCAGCACAACGATATATCCTCTGTTGTGGGCTGAAGGGTTGAGTTGTGTCTTCCCAAAATTCACATGTTGACATACTAACCTCCAATACCTCAGAACGTGATCTTACTTGGAAATGGGTCATCGCAGATGTATTTAGTTAAGATGAGGTCATACTGGAGTGGGGGGCGGGACCTAATCCAACATGACAACACACAAGGAGAACACCACGTGAACACGAAGGTGGAGACCATGGTGATACATCTACAAGCTGAGGAACGTCCAAGATCGCCTGCAAACTAGGGAAGTTAGGAGGGGGTGTGGAACAGCTCCTCCCCCAGAGTCCTTGAGAGGAACCAACCCTGCCCACGCCTACAGCTCAGACTTCTGGCCTCTAAAACTGAGACATTAAGTTTCTATTGTTTAAGTCCCCCAGTTTGTGGTACTTGTTACAGCCGCCCTAGCAAACTAGTATACCCACTTTCTTTGGTTTACATCTTGCAGAGAATTACCCTTTGAAAATGCCCAGAAAAAATGCAAATCCCAAGAGTTCTGGGAGATGAGAGTAAGACCTTTTCATATATTTTAAGCTTTAAAATTTCATCCTTCTTGTTAAAACAAGTAAACTGTCACAGGTCCAACTGCCTTCTGCAGACAGTCTATGCGAAATCTTTTCGTGGACCTGGAAACGCAGAGGTAGGGACAGAGGCTATGAGCAGGAATAGTAGGAGACGGAATAGAAATGAAACCAGAAGCAGCAGCCTCTACTTCTCACACATCCTCTCTGTCTCCCAACCAACTTACAAAGCACTTCTTGCCGGTTCTCAGTAGCCCACGAATGAGGAGAGTTGGCTGAATTCCAGTTCATGGTCGACTTTGGGAGAACAGCTAGGCTGGGACGCAGCCTTGACCAAGGCGTTGTAGCAAGGGCAAAAAGCAAGAAGAGCCAGAGCAAGTGGCCAGAGCACGACTGTGAGGCTTACCTATGGTCTTGTGATTTGTTTTGTTTGTGTTACTATTGAAATCCTAAGAACATTCATCTACAACCGCTAAGCTCACCTGAAGTCCCTTTGCCCCAACCTGACTCAAGGCACAGTCACCGGGCCCCAGAGTTAAGTTGGCTAAAGGTCAGCCAAACTCTTACCTATTCTTCTGTGCCAGGAAAACGCCTTTTTTTTTTTTTTTTTTTTTTTGCAGTGGTGGGATTGGTTTTCTGGTTTGAGCCTCACTGACCCTTCTCTGCCTCCTCCCTGCTCTATTTTTTTTTCCGAAGAAACATTTCAGAGCTTTGCTAAATTTATCCATGAAGACTCAACCAATAAATTCCTAACTTAAAAGATTAAAGACATTTATGTACAATGTACGAAAAGAAAAGCCTTCTTTACATCAGAGTCCTGCTGTTTGTATAGCTTAACCAAACAGAGAATAATGTTTGAAAGACAGGGACTGACACAGACGTTTCTTGTTTTCTAAAACTGGGCTCAATTACTTAAAAAATGTTGCCTGCTTTGTTGTTTTTAAATGCTTTTATCTCTTTCTGATTTATGGCAGTTCCCTGCGAGAAATAGATAGCTCCTTACCCACCTGAGACAGGTGTAGTCCTTTAAGCACAATCCCCAGGAGCCAGGATTCGTCCGTCAGCTGCACTCACGTGGAGCCAGAAGTGCCCGTCATCTTTTTTGTCTGTGATTGAGGCAGCAGGTCTATTTCATCATAAATACTCAATTCTATGTGACAACAAAGGACAGAAGAAAAAATAAAGGAAATTTGGTGGAAGATGACCAGGATCTGAATTCAGAGAAAAGGGAAAGAAACTAATATTTATAGAATATATCCGGAGACCAGCAGTGGGGGAAACATCTTCCAACTTTTTTTTTTTGGTTCTTGGAAAAATTAAGTATGGATAAGTTACTGAAGCTCTTTTAAAAAAATCATCTGTGAAAGGTGGATGCATTAAAAAAAAACTAGCTACCTCACATAACATCATTTTATATTTATTAAGTGATTGTGACTTTTTCTGTCGTATTTTCCATAACTTGCGTTTTGACATGTTTTCTTTGAAATTCTTCAATCCCATCACTTGGAAGATACTTTGAATAGTGTTGAATTGATAAATAGAAGCATGACTAAATTGAAAAAGAAATGATTGGTGAAGCATTGTGGTATGAGGAATAAAAAATGCTCTTTTTAGTTTTATCTTTTTTTTAAATCAGCAAGTCATCTGTATCATTTTACATATAATTTAAATCCTTCATAAACATGCAAACCTGAAATACAATAACATCCTGTGGAGAGTAGTTTGCAGACTTTGGCTGAGAATCAAAGCAGCAAAGTGCTCTAAAGATGTTGCTTATTATCTGATGCAAAAGAGACTGCGTGGGATTCTGCAGGAATCATAAAGTGGGTGTCATCTTCTACGTGGCAGAGTCTTTTTTTAGCCTTTTTCTAGGTGAGTGTTTTGAAGCGAGACTGCCTAAGGGGAGTCGCTTCTTGGCATTACCAAGTTTGAGGAATGGAATACTTGGTCTTGGCAGAGCGGACCAACTCCAACAGCCACCGTCGACAGGCCTGTGTTTTCAAGCTATGGTTACTGACTGCTCTGGAATTTCTAAGTTTGATCATCTCTTCTGCAATTGGGGGCCTTTCAAGAACCTCTGCTCTTTATCCATATTAGATGTAGAAAACGATTTACAGAAAACTTTCTCTTACTCCAGGAAGCAGCAGCAACAGGTCTAGGAGATGGTAGATGGATTGAAAGCACTGATCTTATAATAATTTGAGAATCAGTGGGGGAATCAGTGATATGATCACTCTAGTCTATGTAGATGAGCAAACAGGTGCTCCTCCCTGCAGGGTGTGACAGTGGGGTACATGGGGCAGCCTGCCAGCCATCCTCCAGCTCTACCTCACACACCTCAAGGAATCCAAAGAGATGCAGATAGCATCTAAGAGGCAAATCCTTCATTCGTTCCTGCAGAGCAGGGCTGGGGACTGTTTGACTTGCTTTGTGTCTGCTCCTTTGGGTAGCTCTTGTCTGTGTGTGGTGTTAGAGAAGTCCTGTGTGAAGAGATGGACCACACAGGAAGCATGTCCTTGGGACTTGACACATGCCTGCCCCTCCCCAGTGCAATCACCTAATCTTAGAAGTCCCTTCCTTCAAAGGAGAGGGGGCTGCCTAGGAGAAGGGCTAGTAAGACTAAGCTTTTGCCTCACTATACACACTTGGCTGAGTCCATGGAAGAGCTTTCAGTCACGGGAGCCTGACTGACTGACAGACTGGTGTGGAAACCCTTCCAAGACTCCTCAAAGATGCCCTTTAGATCTTGACTTTTCTGTGAGCGAAACTGACAAACAGATCTCGGTAGACCAAAGGTTCCACCTTTCACCATAAAGCCAAGTTGGATGAGAACTTAGTCAGCGATTCTCAAACTCTTTAATCTTGGAAACTCTTTACATTCTTAAAAATTATTAAAGACCCCAAAGATCTTTTATTTATATAGGCTACATCTATTGATGGTGATTTTTACCATATTAGAACTAAAAACTGAGAAAATATAAAAATATTTATTTATTAATTCATCTTGAAATAACAATAATAAACCCAATGAATGTTAACATGGATAACATATTTTTAATAAAAATAAATTTTCCTAAGCAAAACCATTTAGGGAGAAGAATGGCATGTTTTACATTTTTGCAGATGTCCTTAAGTCTGACTCAATAAAGACAACTAGATTCTCATATCTGCTTCTGCACTGTGTTGTGTTATGTTTTTTGGGTTGAAGTATATGAAAAGCTGTCCTTCTACAGTTTGTTGTTGGGACAGGAAGAGGTGTTTTAATAGCCTTTTAGGATAGTGGATATTCTTTTTTTGATGCCATACCAAAGCCCAATAAGTGGCAGTTGCAGAAAACCTGTCATATTTCTGTGCTTATAAAATTTCCTTATTAAATGGGGGGGGTTAACTCCATTGTGATTGTTTTGAGGGGCGGGGCTAGGCAGTCGGGTGCTATGTAATGCGTAGATCCTTCCCACCACTGCTCTGCTCAGTTTCTCTCTCTGCCATATAAAACTTGAATTCCTTTTGGTGTTTTATTGACTAAAATGAGATGTGGAATCAGATGGGAACGAGCCCAAGCTTCGCCAGCCTTCTCACCTCATTTGCCCAATAGTTTATAAAATGTCAGGGCAAGGTCTTTCAGAAGTCAGAATTATGCCCCAGTTTTCATAATTCACACAGTTTATCGAGGCTCAGTACAGACAGAATGAAGAATCAACCCCTCGTTATGTAAAATGAAACGTGTGCTGGTCAACAATGGGGCATGTGAATATTGCCCAGAAGACATTAAAGGTAAATATAGTTGTACAGTAAACACAGTGGCTTTAACATGAGCTTTCTTTGTGTGCGGGACAGCTGCTCTGTGAGCACCTGCCCAGGGCTCTCATTGATAACAGTCTCCAGCTTTTGCCTGGACCCTGCTTCACACAATGGGACCAGTACTGTACTTCCATTCCCCTCCTTTACATTTCCTCTCACTCCTGTCTTTGGACTACTGTTTCCCAACCCTTGTGACTGTGTGTAGACACGTGTGCTCACAGGACTGAGAGCTCAATTACCAACCCCACGACTGAGATTTGTCTGAAGGAGCATCATGAAGCTAAAGAGAAATAAATTCATTGGCGGTCCATCCATCCTGTCTCAGAACACTGGTGTCTCATTTCACACATCTGTGTGCCATACAACCAGTAAATCTCTGCACACTCAGGCTCCTGCTGGCTTGATCTCATGTCTTCATCTACACGGGAGCTCAGTATGGAGTCACGACTTATTGAGATGACTTGGCAAATGACTTTCCAGGTTCTTTTCTCACCTAGCATGTCCGAACCCCCTTCAACGTTCAGCAGAACCCTAATAGTGCTTTTCCAGTGGTCTTGAGCAAAATGGCTATTGGGGCATCTTTTTTTCCCAAGGATCCCAGAAGCTATAACTCAAATTTTCATTGTGGAATATTTTTTCTTATTCTAGTTTGTTTCCAGAAACTAGATCTCTCTGTTCATGTGGTTTTAGATCCTGGGGATCAAGCTTGCACTACTCAGTAGATGGACCTCCCAGTAGAGATGCCTTCTGAAAAAGACTAATGAATCCCTGAACAGCTTATTAGCTCTTTGCTACCACAAAACTAATGCATATTTGCAAGAGACACATTTACCTTAGAATACAATGAACACAAGTCTATTTACTTTGGGTTCAGGCCAAGAAATTAATCTGACTGATTTGCAGGTGAAATAACTTCAAGTTCAGACCAATGAAGATCTATTTTAAGTACTCTTGTTCTTTGAATTGTAGAGATGTGACTTACTGCTGCTTTGCTTAGATACTTTAAATGTGGGGAGGCCACTTAGCCAGTAGAAGTCCCTGCAGGAAAGGAAACATCTTCATCACAGACAGGGCCCAAATACTGAAACGCAAGTCTCTTAAAGGTTGGAGTTCACTGTCCATTGTGTGGTGGGGTCCATGTGTCCATTTGGGAAATGATCCCTATTGGCAGTTAACATCCCCTCCCCAACAGATATTTCCAGGAAAAACAGCTAATATTGAGCAACGGAGGCTGGCCTAAATCTGAAAGGTTGTTTTTGCTGTGCTTTTCTGAGAAGAGCCAAATTGTCAATAGAATTGTCCCCAGAGAGTACTAATCAATATGTCCTGCAAAGGAGGGACAATCCTGATCAAAAGGTGAGGCCGGGGCAGGTCAGAGCTGGAGAGACGCTTCTGCAGGAGACCCTGGGGGAACGCAGGGTGGTCTCAGGTCTCACTCCTTGCAGTTGTTTGTCTAGAGATGTATCATTTTAATTTGTTAATGAGCAACACTGAGCATCTTCCATGGGTTAAGAGCCTGTCAAAAACACTCCTGACCCAGACCTGTATGTGGGTGGGAGTGAGGGGATCAAGGAAAGGTTCGGGGAAGAGGTAACTTCTAAGTTGAGTCCTGAAGAATGAATGTCAGTTAGCACTTTAGGCAGTGCCTGGGGCTTGGTTCCCCTAGAAGTGGACTCTCAAACAAGGAAATGACGACAAGACGTTGATTTTGGGGGTGATCCTGGGAAGCACCAGGAAGGGTAGGGAAATGAGACAGGGAAGGAAGGGAAGGCAGCCCACAGAGGGTTTGTCGTCACCAGGTTATGACAACAGTGGACAATCTGGGCTCCATCCTGCTGAGGGCTTCAGAGTTGTCCCACACGGGGAGATGGAGTTATTGTCCCATCCTCCAACAGCCGCCAGCCGTCAAGAGAGGCTATCCTCTGAGGTACCTGTTTCCTGGGACCCAGACCTGCTCCATGGTGGGCCTGAGATCTGAGAACCAGGTCAGACTCAGTCTCGCGGGTTGTTGGAGTTGGAAGATGTCGTACAAGCACGCAAGAGTGGATACTTGCTGGCCCAGGCACATCCTGGAGGGACTCAGGAGACACTTAGCACAGACCATCCCTGGCAGAGGGAGGAGCTCAGAGACCATGGGCTTAAGAAACATAGGCGGTTCACTAAGACGGCAACAGCAAAGCTGGGCGAAAACTGATTTGGAGAGCAGAGCACCACGCTAGTCTGCCTGAAGTCGGTTTTCCTGCTGACAGCTCTCCCAGGCCCCTGGGGAAGCTCTGTGATGGATTTCAGGTGAGAACTCAGTCTAGTATTTCTTCAGCATCCCCCCATCCGTGCATGCGCATCTGCCTCAGCGTTTATACGTATCTATATCAGTCAAAACTGTGGAACAAGTGATGGGAATTTTAGGAGGAACAGGGACTTGGCTTAAAAACAAGCTGTCTTTTGGTGTAGAGCAAAAGAGTTCTCTGGCTTCAGATGAAGGGCTGGCATCCTGACCGCTAGGGCTGACTCCTGCTCACTAGATTTTCATGGGCAGAACTCCACGTGCTGGTCAGCCCCCTGGCCTCCAACCTGCCCTTCAAATGCGCCAAGTGGAGGTTCACCACGGGGCCTTTGCACCCGCTGTTCCTTCCTCTGGAACATCCTGCGCCAGGTTGTTCCATGATGGCTCCTGCTTTCAGGTCTCAGGTCCAGTGCGTCCTGCTCAAAGAGGACTCCCCTGACCTGCTGCCCACAGCAGCCTTTGGCCCCTTCCTGGGCTTTATTTTTGCCATAGCATATGTCACTCTCTAACCCGACACATTCGTGTGCTCACTTGTTTGTTTTCTGTCTCCTTCAGTCAGGGGCTTTGCCTCGTTCCTCACTGTGTCCTGGGCACTTGGAGTATACGGTTGAATGAAGGAATGGATAAGTGAAGGAGTGAGTGAGTGAATGAAGGAAGTATTCAGCACAAGGTGTGCCACAGAGGGAGCTCAGTAAAGTGGAGCACGTTATCACCTTGGAGTAAAAGGAGAGCCTATTGTGAAGTCCGCCACCAGAAGCTCTGGCCCAATTTTGGTTTTATCTTCCTGTTAACTGTTTCCCCTCATTTAATTTCCTTCCTGAGCTTGCAATGCAAAGATTCTCTTTCTTTTGCTATTTTTCTTTCTTTCTCTTCTCGCCTTTGTTCCGGAGCTCTCAAGGCTCCCTCCCTACAGTAAGCTGTCAAGATGAGAAACACTGATGATTGATGCCAGGTGAACAACTCCCGATGATTTTTTTGTGCCTGTGTTTATTTAGCAGGTTTAAGTTTCGTTTAATCCTGAGGAAGGTCCTGGATTCGGACTGGACAGCCACAGACCTGAGAAGGGCCTGGAGGCTTGGTTTGCTTTTGATAAGCACTGAGAGGTTGGATTCTTATTTAAACGGGTTGGGCCCACCCACCAGGCCTGCTCCCTTCTCTTCTAAGAGATCTGGTAAAACTCCTTTACCATCTGTCTGTTCCCCTCATGCTGGCCTAGCGAGCTCCTCTCTCCCTGCTAACAGCCTCCTGCCCACTTGAAAACAAGCAAACCTGGCAGGTCCGCCCTGAGCCTCTTCCCTTGACTCCCAGTGGGGCGTCTTGCAGGGAGCGACATGGTCCCCTGCCCTAAGGAGGCGGATGATCAAGTCAGAGGCCTCCATACTCTTTGTTAAATCCCTGAAATGCCCCCGCGCCAGGTGAAAGTGTGACCGCACAGGGAGCCGAGGCCTGGCTGCTGGGACTTGTAGAGCTGGGCGGTGCTGACAGAACTCACAGGAGCTTTCAGAAAAAGCAGGCATGTCAGCTACATGGGCAAAATGTCTTGATTGCTAAATGCAAGAACTAATTCAATTTTTAAAAATCACATACAAGCTAACAGACAAGTCAGCAGGCCTCCAGCCCCTGACCTTGGAAAGCCTGCCATGTGACCTCTCAATGTAGTCTCACTTTAAACATAACTTATTGCTTCATTTTCGTTTTGATCAAGAAAAGAAATGTTCTAGCAGGAAAATTTCCTTGTAGAAAATTCAGACGGAAGAAAGAATCAAACAAAAAGTCCCCCGTAAATCTCCCACTTAGAGGAGGACCACTGCGACCATCATGCAGTCCATGGCTCCAGTCTTATGTTGAAGCATTGACATACACCCCTGTCATGAATTCTCACTTGACTGCTATAGAAAGTGTCAAATGGGGGGACAGAGACAGTCATTAGTATCGTGCATTTGCAGAAGAAACTGCCCTAAGTTGGGCACCTGTGTTAATGGTGGATGGCAGAGTCAAGGAAGGCAGGGATGGACTAGCTTCAGGGGGAAAAGAAGGGGAAGGAAAGGGAGCCCTGCGTGTGAGGGAGAAAGGGAGGGAGTGGGTGGACGGCACACACCTGAGCAGAGACGAGCCACCGGACTTCACCCTGTGCTGCCTGTTCACGGGCATTCTGTGACCGCGGACTTCATCAGGCTTCCTTTGCCCTGGGAGTGCAGACGTGGGTGTTTGCAAATCCAAAGAGCCCCTTGTGTAATAGCACCAATGTGCCCAACTCCAACCCCCCAGAGCCTGGAAAGCATCCACTGGTGCTTTTAAATACTGTCAAATATCAAATTATTTTTTAAAATGTTTGTACTCTTCCATTGCTGGTCCCTAAGCATGCGCTGAATATGCATATTGGCTAACTCAGCTTGAGGGTGGGGTAGGATGGGGTATATTTCAGGGCAAGAAGAGCTTTCAAATCAAGTAGTATGATTATCATGCAATAGAAGAAGTCGTCACTTGTCCCACAACTATCTTCTGTTGAATTCATTGGATTAAATGGAAATTCTGCTGGTTCTGTTCTGCCACATTTGATGGTGTGTGCAAGTTCAGAGCTGGAAACTATTGAATTTCCTTATACTATTATATTCCCTAATAATAGAATGAAGAGTGTATGGATTTCTAGGACAACATACAAAAGAAGAAATGAACTAATAGGTTGGTGGAAAGCGGGCTACCATATGGGGGATAGGACCATGAGAATCAGTGATACTAGAAGAAAAATGGCTAAAATAGTACCGTAATTTGCTTAGTGTTGGGCACAATATGACCCCCCTCCAATTAGATGCCCAAATAGTCAGTGAAGTCTAACTCATTATCAAATGCTCCATGTGAGTAAGTTTTAAAAAACAGACACAGACAAAGAAGACACATCACAATATCGGGAAGAAATCTGAAAAACCTGGAAGAGTTGGCGCTGGAGCCTGGAGGCAGAGCCCCCATGTGAACATGAGCCCTTCAGGAACCCCTGGAACTATCAGGAGGGCTGTGGATCCCCCGGGTGTAAGATAGAGATTGAGTGGGATCTGAGCTGTGTTCCAGAGTCTGGGAGACACTACCTGCCATTAGCCTGTGCGATCCCTGCAGTTCAGAGTGTAGGTAGCAGCAGCGCGTGGCATACATTCCAGAATGAGGTAATCGATTGAAAGTGAAACGTGCTCCTCCTCAAGATCAAAGCCAATATCCATGCCTCATCCAAACTGGTGTCATTTGTACAGGTAGAGCAGAGATGAGGGGACACCCAAATACACACAGAGCCAAGTGAGAGTCAGCTTTGATTATCTCAAGCTGGCGATTTAAGACTAGCCTTGCACTTTGCAAAGCAGCAGCACTGTTTGCCTCTTTCCAAAGTTCAAATTTGAGAATCATTGAGTTTGTGCATGAGTGAGTGATGGAAATTTGTATCTGGAGGAGGTCTTTGGTGTGGTGGTTGTCTCAAACAGTTTTTGGCCAAGTACCCCAAAAGTTACAGGAAAAGCATGTATCCTAACACATGTGATACATTTATCTGTTATATATGCTATATACACATACAAGTATATTAGTATATCATGAATAGTAGAAAACGCATACAAATTTGATTTTTTTAATGAGATAAACATAATCATCAATATAAATTTTAGTATTTTCTTCCCGCTCCAGTGGATCAGCTTGTGTGCTCCCTGGGGTGCACACACCACTTGCAGGACTCCAAGGAAGCACAGGATCTGTCTTTGGAACAGACACACGGATTGTTGTAGGGGATATCTGGACTGGGCCAGGAGGGTGCAGGTAGGGTTGAGGGGTGAGTGTCAAGGATTTGGGGATTTCTCTTTGGTGCCATCCACATATTGTCAGTAAATGTTCCCGTAAAGTGTCTGGAGAATATGTATCCATGTGCTGAAGATGCAGGGGCAAATGTATTTCCTCTTCAGAGGCCAGTCTTCTAGTTGGGTCTTAACTACTCAGCCAGGCTAGCCGTAGAGATGGGCGACTCTTTCTCTAGTGGCTATAGGACCAGTTTACCTTCTTCCATCAGCAAAGGAAAACAGAGACGCTTCCCAGCCATCTAGCTCTGGGGGCACCATGATGTGTCCCCCACAGCACACTGCTGAGTTATTTAGAAAAGGAAGGTCCTCCATAGCATGACCATACTGATTTTAACCTTGCTTTTAAGAAGATAAGAGGTAACAGTGATAATTATTATTTTTGTCTCCTTAAAACATCTATCTGGGGTGGACTCATGAGGGCTAAGAGCAGCGTGCAACTCTTCCTGCTCAGCCAAAGGTTTTGATGAAATGACAACCTCATTGGGGTTTACTCATCATTGTGATCAATAACTTATAAAGCTCTTCTTAACACTGCCAGGTACCAAGGGACAGAAAAGAAAATTGGAAAAAAACACTGCCCATCGCTCAAGGAGCTCGTAGTTAGGAAACAACCCATACCCGTGTGTGTGGTCTCTTGAGGAACACCCTGGTAAGACGATGGTTTAGTGCGTTTTGTTGTAACGTGGCCGTTACTACCATGGAGCTCCCACGAATGGGAAGTGAGGTTCTCCTGGGCACAAAGTACTCTGTGTATGCTGTCTTATTTCACTCTCAACCACACTGAGAGAAAGGTGTTCTCAGTCTCATTTCACAGACGAGAAATTGAGGTTCAGAGTGGTTCAACGACTGCTCCAAGGGCCAGCTCATATGTGGTGGGGCCCGAAGGAGAAGGCACATCTCTGCAACAGAGCCCGTGTGCTGCGAGGGCAAGTCATGGAGAGACACTGCAGATAGAATATGCTGAGAAGGGTTTTTGTGTCTTTGTGTGTTGGGACATCCAAGAATTGAACTACACCTCATAGTGTGGGATGGTATAAAGTGATGCTGAGGATGCAAAGGCAGATGCTGCCTGACAAAGTGTGTGTAAGGGCATGGGTGGGATGAGGAAAGCAAAACTAAAGGCAGAATTGACTGGACCCGAAAATGTATTCAAACAAAAACAGAATTACCTTGATGATTCACGAGAACATTAGATATCTATATTCACATCTACATTTATATTTTATATCTCTATATTTTCAAAAAAGCATTTATGGATGCTAAACATAAAATATTAGGAATAAAAAAATTAAACACAAGTTCACAAGTCATGTAGAATAAAGAGGTCATGGATATTCTTTATCAAAACCAGGCTGAAATTCCCTGTAGTTCTCAGATTCCTGGCAGCCTAAGCGAAAAGGGAAACTGCACAGTGGATTATATAATTCTCATGTTGGTAAAAAAGAATCATGACAGTTTTTCAAGAGTTCATCAGATTCATCTGATCCAATTCTTAAAAAAAATATTCTGTTGTGCTCATCCTTATACATAAGCCAGTGAAAACACAACGGATCATGTCCTCAGCAGAAGTTCTTTTCCAGAGTGTTGATTTCTGTGAGTCTCAAGGGGTGATGGTAGAGAAGGAGGTGTTTGCCAGTGTGGCAGATACGGATGCACCAGACAGATTCCCCTTCAGGTAAGGGCTCTCTGTCCAGCTCCGAGGGTTGGGTTAACTCACAGCCTCCAGACACATCTCAGCTTTCGAGCTCTTGCAGGGGGGCCCCTGGCCAATGCCAGAGCAAAACAGTGGTGCAAAGGCCTAGCAACTCCCGCTCACTGTGCGATTCTGCTAGCGGGCATAGACTCTGCTGGGTCTGCACTGAGGCCTGATACCCCCCCAACCTCGCTTCCTCCTCTTTTCCTTTTATACCATTGTCCTCTAATACACATTTTGCACTCTTAACTTCCTCTTGATGTGTGTTTCCCGGAGAACCTAACCTGCAGGGGTGACACTCGTTCCTAGGATTATTTATGAGGAATGGGTGGAAGGTGCTCCTTTCCGTGACTCTAAACTGGCTTTAGAGACTTGCTGATTTACAAACTGCAGGAAGAGCCAGCAGTTGCGTCCCGTCACAGGGAGACCCTTCCCAGTAGAGCCTCCCTAATGAGACTCAACAAACTTCTGGGGAAATGGCTTAGGTCCTTTTTACCTTGTGCCTCTTCTTTTTTTTTTTTTTTGTGGGGAAGACCAGCCCTGAGCTAACATCCGTTGCCAATCCTCCCCTTTTTGCTGAGGAAGACTGGCCCTGGGCTAACATCCGTGCCCATCTTCCTCCACTTTATATGGGACGCCGCCACGGCGTGGCTGACAGGCAGTGCGTCGGCGGGCGACCGGGATCCGAACTCGCGAACCCCGGGCTGCCAAGCACGGACTAAACCGCTGCGCCACCGGGCGGCCCCCCCTTGTGCCTCTTCTTAACCGAACACTTTCCTTTTAACTCCTCCCAAACACAGACAACATATTTGATAGTCTGTCTTCTTTCCTAAATATCAAATCTTTATGTTTTTTCCTGAACTTGGCATTTATCCTCTGCTTTCACACCCATTAGCTCACTGACAGCGGCTGCGGCCTGAGAAGGCTGGAGGTTTCAAGGGGGAGATTCAGGGAGCCCGAGTGGCTTGTCCAAGTCCTTGCTCACAGACATTTGAGGACTGGGATTCGAACCGAGTTCTTTCAACACCAAATCCTGTCCCTCAAAGTCCTTGTCCAGACGAATCTTGTGGATCTTGCTCCAAATACCGTCAACTCCAGCTGAGGGCTGACAAGGGTGCCCACACACAGCCCCTGGTTATAATGCAGTGCTCTACCTCCTGAAATGCACGTTAGCCCACAAGGAAGGTCACTCTCATGAGGAAAGCGTATCTAGCAATGGCTTCCGTTTCCGCCTTCTTCCCAGAGACGGCATTGGATGCTCCTTAGGTTGCCTCCCACCCCTTGCTCTTGTGTTCTAGCGTTTCTTATCCTGGGGCAGACAGACCCTACTCCATGCTCCACTAGGGGCTTTGACATCCTCCACAGAGCAACTATTTCTTTGCCAGAAGGAGAGTGACCCTCTTTAAGCTGACAGGCCACCAGGAGGGTGCTCATTCAATGTAACCTGACAGTGTAGTCATTACAAGCCTTCTCCAACTCGCTTGCCTGCAGGGACAAAGCAGAATCCTCGCTTGAAGAATGTCAAGGAGCCAGATGGATACACCCCCTGTCCCTGCGCCTTTCCCCACCTCCATCCTGAGCAAAAATAATGGAGATGTGGGTTCATTTCTTCATGCACAAAGATTGGAAATAATGTGGCTGGAATGAAACGATTTTCTTTTTCCCCTGAGAAGAAAATTGCAAACCCCTTCGCTGCAGCTTGAATTAAAGAAAAATGCAATGGAGCTTTTAGGAATTTTGTTCAAGTGTCAGAAAACACATGTCCACATGCACATTCATACAAATACAGGGAGGCTCTATTTCTTTTTTATTTCTATTCCCTTCTTTCTTCACAACAATTTATCCACCGAAACATCAGAGCCTTAGGCCAATTATATTACTGGAAATGCACTCCCATGAACACACCTTGGGCCATGTGTTTTTCTGTGGGTATCTGATTTGGCTTTAACTAAGGATTTGTGAGGCTGCACGATGTGTGGGGATAATTGCCCCCAGACTCCGAATATTCTATGACCAGGGCAAGCTGCAAGCCACCGCCTGTGCCGTGCCCATGGCGTCCTGGCCCCACTCGACTCGACAATGGGTGGATGGAGGGAGAACTGTTGAACTGTTGACTACTCCAAGACATTTTCAAAGGTAATGAATGTACAAACAGCACGGAAAAAAGAGCCCTCTGTAAGATGGTTTAGAGTTGGAATAGAAAATTCAAACAATTTTAGCCTCAAAAAGTCAACACGAGACACCCTTCTACTAAGGACCTACAAACAAGCAGAGTTACTCTGTACACACATTAACAAACGCGGCTCTGTGCCACGGTGACTTTCACCTTGCAGGGCTCTGGGTTCACACGAGCGTTTGCACAGGACTCAGCAGGTTTCAGAACCCAGAGGCATTGTCTCCCGAGAGCTTTCAGTTTTAGGACTTTTACACCTGGCTCGTCTGGGGCAGATGGGGGCAGGGGAGAATCTCTAATTCAGGCTGGGGCTGGGGGGCACTTGGCCCTAAGACCAAGCCATACCAATGGTGTGGACCATTTGTCTTCCATCTCCTCATAGTTCAGCGAGACGTGTTACAGACAGATGCCTCCTGTGCCCAGACGTCCCACATCCCACGTAATTAAAAGGCAGAGGGTTACCCTTTAAAAAAGTAAATAATTAATAATGGGAGAGGAATCTGCCATCTTATCCTTCTACTCACACAGGCCTAGAAAATCAGTTATTTGCTTTCCTTCCAAGCATTGAATAATATGATCGAGAAAATAAATTCTCAGAGTTTCTATTTTGTGAGAGATTTAGTAACCTACTATTTAAAGATCGCCCTGTTTTACTCAGCCAAGTTTTTGCTTCTTATAAACCAGGCTGCTCAGCTACTCAGAAACCTAGCTGGAGACAAGAGATGGGATGACTTCGGAGGGTATTCAGTGTTCTACGCCGACATTAGGAGTTGTCTACACACTGGATGTCTAGGGCTTACTGTGCCTTCTAATTTCTTCCAAATAGAACCCAACAAGGGCTACACACAAGAAAAATGACTAAAAAGATGTGCTTGAAAAAATTGTGTTTTCCCCCCACCCATATTTCATGCACTCATCCCACATACCTTCTGAAATCTAAAACAGTATTAATTCTGAGTTTTCACATTTTTGAAAAATGAAGTCACTCTTTGCCATAACACATCAAGAGGAAGTAAAACAAGAAATAGAAAGGATATTCTTCTAAAATATCTTTACAAAATAAATTGGCCACAGGGCTCTTTTTAGCCCATTCCTTTAAATGTAATTATGCAAAGAGGGAAAATTTAATATCCCGATCACTAGAGTCCCGCCCTTTATAATCCCATTGATTTTTTTGGCTAGCTGCACAAACTTAGTTATGCACGTAAGAATTTTGCACCACAAAGAAGGGAAAATGGTTTCCTTCCCACAGTGAACAGTAAGAGCATAATTGTGAGCTCACAAAGTGGGAGACTCATTCCAGCCTTTAGAAATCACATGCGAGGAAGGCAGTGGATGTCTTCAGATTATTTTAGCAGATTCGAAAACAGAGAAAACTTGTAAAATGTAGAGAGAAAAATGCCGCAACTAAGTTTTTGCAATGACAACGTGGCATGATCAATGTTGTTGGGAGAATGCTTTTCAAAGATATTTTTTACTCTGACACACATTTCCCCAGAAAATTATTTCTGACAAAAGAAATGCCTCAAAAAAAAACATAGCAAAAACCTTCTAATTGTGGTTGGCTTAATGCCTTTCTGGAGCAAGTCAATAGCCCGCCCAGCGCAGGTGGCCTTGGGCCGCTCCCCTCCGAGTGTCTGATAAAGCCAGCTTCTTCCCCGGATCAAGGTATTAAGGTTTGGGTTATTTGTATTGATTTTGTGTGCTGCTACGCTGCGCCAGTCATGCTCATATCTGTGGTTCACAAATTCCTCTTTAAAATGTCACTGCCGCTTCATTTCCTCTGCCGTCCATCAATACTGCGGCCAGAGGGGCTAGTTGTTAACCCCGAGGCCTGTGGTCTTGTCCAGTGCGCTCCAGGGCACTGCCGATTTCTGAAGTTTTCACAGATATCAACAACCGGGAGTGTGTGTGAGGTGGGGGGAGGCGTGGTCAATAAGCTTTTTCAGCAAAAAAAAAAAAAAAGAAGGAAAAAAATCTTTCAAAGATTTTTCTCTGATATTCAGAAGGATTTTTCCTCCTTGTCCAAGAAACCCTCGCAAATAGCTAGGCCCTCTAGTGGTTCACAAGGGTGCTCAGAAATAATGGGAGGCCTCATCAGACATTATTTGGCATTGTTTGACAGCACAGCCACGCCCACAAACAGGTGTATGTATGGGAATTTTGATACCTGAACAAAGCGATTGCTGGCTAAACCCACACCCTCAACTCTACTTGAGATAAATCTTAAAGAAACTTTCTCTTAGATGTTGAAAATTTGAGGACAATAAAGATTTTCCCTGGAGGTTCTACAATAAGTCTCTCTCAGCAAAATTTGTAAACTAAGTCATCTAATAATTTTGAACAGATACTTCTCCTTCTCAGGGTGGAATAAAACTAGCCTTCATGGGAAGCCAAACAGAAATCTACACACAGGCACAATCACCACTGTATTTATCAGTCTGTGGTGATCCTTTAACAAACATGCAGTGGGGTAAAAATAAAACACATGTTTTCCCTTATTTCTCTGCAAGCGCTTACTTAAGGTTTTATTATATTTGGCCATGGGACATTCAGTAAACTTACTGATGATATCAAAGAATGATTTTACAAACAGTAAAAGTTACACTATTGACACCTCCAAATTCTGGAGTATTTACATTGTGTTAGGTGCACACTTGCTCAGGGAGATTAACAAACATTACTAGAAAGGCTGTGGCCAAATCCACCCTGGTTGTTTATAAAACCTTTACAACTCATCAGCTTCCACTAACACACTGGCACCGTTCAATTACCATCAGTTTTAGAGAGCCTTAGCAAAACATCCAGTGCCCATGTAAATAGACAAATCTGAAAACTAGCTGGTCTGTTGGCTTACATACTGTAGGTAATGTTTTCTTTTGCTCAAATTTGTTCTGGAAACTAATCACGCTCTGATAAAGCCATCTGCAAATATGAGGAAGATTGACACCCACATGTCAAAGTTTACACAGCCTGACCAAGTGTACATATAGTACAGATGATGTAAGGGCTTTGCCGTGCAGAGCTTCTCCGGGGCCATGTTGGAATGGAGCTCGCTGGATAAGAATGCAGGCTCCACTGTCCATGTTAAAGCAAAACTTGCCAGTTCCCTGGCCAAGCTAAAACTCTTGCAAAAGGGATGGGCGCTCTCCTTCATGTTCGTCATGAAGGAGACTTCATTCCCCTGGCAGTATCAGTCTAGGACTATAGAATGATTATCAGTTAGTCAATTCCAAACACAGTTGCTTTTCTACACGTCACTAAAGCTTTACCTTTATCCAGAAAATGATAGTAACTTATTGTCCACCTGTTAGAAAGGATAACACTAAATATTAATAAGAGTGGGGGCCAGCCCAGTGGTGCAGCGGTTTAGTTCGCGCTTGGCAGCCCGGGGTCCGTGGGTTCGGATCCCGGGCGCCTGCCAACGCACTGCTTGTCAGCCACGCCGTGGCGGCGTCCCATATAAAGTGGAGGAAGATGGGCACGGATGTTAGCCCAGGGCCAGTCTTCCTCACCAAAAAGAGAGGAAGATAAGCAACAGATGTTAGCTCAGGGCTGGTCTTCCTCACACACACAAAAAATATATTAATAAGAGTAATGATACGAAATAGCATTTGTCTAACAATCCACAGGTTAGCAACTCCTCACTGTGCATTATCTAATTTGCAGGAAGGACTTTATAAGTAGATTT
Source organism: Tapirus indicus (assembly GCA_031878705.1). NCBI lineage: Eukaryota > Metazoa > Chordata > Mammalia > Perissodactyla > Tapiridae > Tapirus > Tapirus indicus. The sequence continues at coordinate 88,072,754 of CM062929.1, read as the reverse complement.
TTCCACTGACACTCAAAGAAAATCCAAGACGAAAACCTGGATCCAGAGCAGATGGAGTGCCTGAATGTGATTGGACACAGTGAAGAATTCATCTTCATTTTACATCAGCAATGAACCTTTCTGATTTAGAGGTAACTGGCACAATTCTCTTTCTGTAGGTGATTGTCCATGTCTCCCAGATATAAACCTAGTGGCTCTATTGTGTGGTCCCGACCTCCATCTTTGGTAACAAAAGGAGAAACAGAATCAATAGCCGCGTGGAAGAAGAGTTTGCAGTGAGCTTATTTTGGCTACTAATGCTCACTCCTTACTAAGACCTTAGAAGTCATGTTTAAACTTTCGTTCTAGAATTTTTCTAGGGACCAACCACAGATTCCCTTGTTTATCATTTCCAGAATACAGCCTAATAAGTCTTTGAAAAAGATGACAACGTTTGCTTCCCTCTAGCCTTCTGAAAACTCTCACGATTAATGTGTTGTTTTGCTTCTTTAATTACTAAGGATAGCTCTGTGATTTCATCTGCCAGTCCTTTCATTCCCCATTTTAAAGTCTGGATAATTTCTTAGTGCTTTATCAGTTCTGGGTTTTGATTCTCTCTTTTGTATTTCCAATTGAGAGATCATTCCTCTTCGTAGATTATTAAATCTATACCCACTATTAGTCTCATCACTTCCTTGTTCTTGATCTAAATACAGCAAATGAAGCCTCCAGGCAGCCGTTAGAATTTTTGTTTTTGAAAGCATCATCGATATGTAGTCTTCTGGTGTCCTTGAAGTTCTCTGATCGTGACATAGCTCTGGTTTTGTCTCTGTCCACCTTTTGTATATTTTAAAGATATGAGCTGAACAGAAATTTCTTTGTTCACATTCAATTGTCTAGATGCCTTTATCTTTACAAATTGCTGTATTCCAACATTTTCCAAGCTAAATTCTTATAATCAACAACTCATATGACTTATATAATTGCAAAATTTCATGAACAATACTTTACCCAGTTAACTGCCCTCGTTCTTTCAAATACTTAATTCTATTTACCAAAAATGGATTTAACCAACTTGCCGAGAACTTTTCAAGGACACATTCCTTACATTTATGAAGGCATATATCTTTCACTCTTACCCAATCATGTGAGCTGTCTTTGATCACATAATATGACTTCTAGAATCCCATAACCTCTTTTGTGCTTCATTACCTGCATTGATATGAAATGTGTAACAATTTTATGATGATTCTTGTCAAACAGAAGCCTTTTCTACGTTAGCTCATAAAACTTAATTCCCAATTTCCTCCTCCCAAAGAATAAATGATCTTTGCCCCCATGTGGGTAATTGGCTCGTGGAGGTAGGTGACAGCTTAGCAGTTACCAGGTAATATTACCTTAGAGGAGGTGGTTAAAGGCAGGATGTTAACTTTTGCTTCTGAGCAAAGCAGAGTGGCAAGATCTTAGGTTTGTTGAATCCTGTGCTGTGCCAGACCCTGTTCTAGGCGCCTTATGTTCTTATCTCCTATCTCATCCATTCTCCTCTTGTTCTCTAATTTATTCTCATGCCACTCATTCCCTTGCTTAACACCCTTTCATGGTTTCCAATAGCTCTTTGCACAAAGACCAAACTCTCTATCACAGGCTTTGAGGCCTTGTGTGGTTTGGCTAATGCCAACATTGTCAGCCTCATTTTTTTCTCCATCTCTTTGTTTTCACTGCTTCATTGCCGCTGACCTTCTTTCCGTTGGACATAACTGTTTGGTCCACCGGTATATTCCCAAGCCTACCCCCATTCTGGCACAGAGTCGATGTTCAATAGATATTTCTTAGATGAAGGAACCAACAAGTGAATGCATTTAATCCTTTCAACAATCCTAAGATGAGGAAATAGAGGATCAGATGGATTCATTTGCATGCTCAAGTCTCAGCTAATAACAAATTAAAGTTAACAATATCTTAGCAATGCTATTTAGGTTTCCCTAAGATCCCATGTAAAAACCATGTTAAAACTTCTTAGTAGATGAAGGAGCGCACGCTGATGAACCGTGCAGCCCAAATGCAATGTAGAGATAAGCGGGGAATACACCCGCCAACCGCAACCTGAAGCAATTTTCTTCACCCTCAGATGTGTTTGCTGCCATGGTGTGCCTTTAGAAGTTTTGTTTATCTGTGGATTTTCTTTGAAGGAAGGCAGCCAGAGGATGTTTTTTAGAAGTCAAGGTGAGAATTAGTAAGATGCTTTGACATGGCACCTTTTATAACATTGAAAAATGATCATTAGACTCGCTCTCAAGGAGAAGGGATTTGCATTTGGCTTGCATTGTGCAAACAAGGCTTTTGTTGATTTATCAACAGGACTTCGCTTGGGGTTTTGGATTGGATTCCAGAGGTTGGCACCTACTCTCTAAAAAATCTAAACAGAAGGAGAAAATAAATCACCAACTGGCACTTTAAAGGCAAAGATTTATACCAAATTTAATGAACTTCCTGTCTTGCTGAGCACGAGGAAAATGTCATGTTTACCCCGATGCTCTCTGCTCCTGGCAGCGGATGTGCCGAGTTGGAAGGGATGCAGAAGTGGGTCACATTCACCCAACTGGAACTCAGAAAACTCACTAGCGAGAGAGAACTGGGCAAGAACTCTGGTCTTCATGGTGCACCCCACCCCTTCCCATTCACCCTACTCAGAGCTAATCTAAGGAGAAATGGGGGTCAAGTCACGTTGTCTAATTTGGGTTCCCCTAGAAGCAGACCAAGATCAAGGATTCAAGTGCAAGTAGTTTATTTGGGGTGGGGGGGGTGGTCCCAGGAAACACTGGTCAGGGAGTAGGGGAAGTGAGACAGGAAGGCAGTTAGTAAGGGGTGTGTCATCAAGCCAGTCACCACTGTGGGCAATAGGAGCTTAATCCTGCTGGGGACCCCTAAGAACCAGTGTAGCAAACCTGTCTCAGAGTCATCCCAACAAGGGGCTAGGGGGCCGGGGCATTTACCCACCAACTCTCTCAGTGATTGGTCAAAGGCTGCTCCCAGGGCCATTAATTCCCCAGCAATTCCAGCCTGGAGCACCTTGGGGAAGAGCTGGCTCCAGCAACCAGTCCTCAAACAAAGGGATGCAGGGACCGCATTTGGGAGTGGAGAGGCATTCACTGGGTTGGTAAGGGTGTAGGTGGGTGGGGCAGCAACAGTGTCTTTGACCTCAAACAAATCAAGCTACCTGCCTCTATTACATCCCTATTTCTTCTGTGACTTCTCTTTTCAGCTTTTTCATAGTTCACACATGTTGCCTGGGAGGCACAAACATTTTACCATACTACCCGTCATATACAAAGAACTTTCTCTGACTCAGTCATCGCATTTATCCAAAAATCCTTTTGACCCCACCTCTGGAACTGTAAGCAGCTCTAAAACTACAACTATAGCTCTGTACGACAAGAGTGTGCATTTTCTAATGGTCTCCATAGCAACAAGTGAGGAACACCTAGATTCGAATCTATCTGCCATTAGCATTTGGAATCTAAAATGTACCTGATTTATTTCCAAGTGGGGAATAAATCCTCTTGCCAAAATAAATGTACAGGCAGGTAGTGGAGAAGGAATGAGAAATGGCACGTGGTTAAATAGCCGAATTATTTGAAAAAAAATGATTAGATGATCTATAAACCTGCTGGCATCATGGAGACTTAGCTGTCATTCAGAACGTGCACTGCCTTATGCACGGCTCAGGTAACCTCACCCTCCCTCCCATTTACTCTTGGCCAAATCTTAGGAGCTCTGTAGTCATTCATTCCCTCCTTTGCCCTTGAGGCTGTTCAGTCAGGTTCATGGCTTTATCTTGATACCAAAGCCTTTCTTTTTGAACCAGGATCAGCTCTATTTGAACCACCTGGGAGGAAGATCTTTGCATGGGAAGAACAAGTGTCTTAGAAATTAGGACACTTGGGTTCCAGTTCCAGGAATGCCACTTGCTAGCTTCTTTTGCTCTTTTCCTCTGTCCCCTCAGCTTTACAGTGAGAGCTGGACGGGATTGCTAAAAAATTGCATTACTCTGGATAATTTACTCCTAATATGCTTAGTCCTAGCAACTTGCCCTTTCTAATATATGTCTTTATTGCTGTGACAGGAAGGTAGCTTTGACTATGCTGGAGTGTTTCTGCCCACCTATTTCCTTTCTTTAGAAAATTATTCTTTTTTTTTTCTATCCTTGCCTTGTCTCAGGAGATAGATACAGTCAGGAGCATCAGTGAACTTGCAGGGACACCCTTGTAAGAAATTTGTGTCTATCTATGGATGGATCAATTGATTAATGATTGAGTCTTACATTTTAGAAAGCAAAATGAGAAACTATGACCTTTTCTTTGAGCCAGAAATGCTTAAGAAAGATGTGGCTATTCCTTATCTAGATCTCATTCATGTTGGTAAAAGTGTGCTTCCTGGGACGTGTCAGGTATTAGAGAAAAAAATATGTACCGATCACATGAAATTCTGGGTTAAAACAAGCAAAACACATCTGGGAAATGCTACAACCTGTAACTCTAAATATCAGAGAAGCAAAGGAGCAACAACTTATTTTGGGAGCTGGAAAGTTCTACAGAAAACAAATGAAATGAACAATCCAGGTGATTCTGGTATATCTGATGTTAGTATACAAGATGGAGAAATACTGCTGTATATATCCTCTTATACCCAGGAGGTGTAGAAAGCAGGAATACAAGTTCAAGAAATGATACAACAGCTTTTAAACATCTATCCTAGTCACAAAAGAAAGCCACACCAGCAGTGTTTTGGCATCAGATCGACCCTCCCTCTGGGACTGGGTGATACACTGGGCTATGTGGTATGTCACTAAGAGTTGTAGCATCCAATTTTTAGTGTAGTCAGAATACAAATTAGAATGAAAACAGAGTATCATATAATTAATACTCCTTGTGTACAAAGAGGGAAAGAATATTGACTGGTGATAGATAGTAAAAGAGATTCCTCCAGCTGAGATGTAAGAGAGGACGGCCATTACAAGACAGATTAATGATGCTCACTATTTCCATGTCCATCTGTACCATTACACAAGTCACAACTTGCAATGGTCACAAGGCTGGGGTTTTAATTCTTGGTTGGTATTTCCTTATCTTGCTATTGAAACACCCAAAAGTTGAAGAACAAAAGTCAATATTTAGACACATTATGAAATCACTTCAGTTCTTCTTGATTGGAAGTTTATTTGGATTTGTTGAATTAATAATTTCTAACGTTGGTATTCAACATTGTGTAAGCATGGCTTTTTCAAATATTTCTCAGCAATCTGTAATGAATAATCACTAGTGAGAAATGACAATTAATCTGAGTTTCATTCAACCACGTATTAGAGTAAAAGGAAATTAAGTAATTCCCCAGATAGAAGTTTTGGACAAAAGTCATAGAAAACAAAACATGCCAATCCGTTAAAAATATTCTTTTAGTGTTGTTAAAAAAGAATGGAAATGAACATAAACTTGTATTCAATTCAATAATCTTGGTTGAATATCTGTCTGCACAAACATCCCCAATACATATTCTTGGTAAATGCTGGTATTTTGATGTTATTAAAAAATGAGTGGGCTTAGCTGATTGAAACTCTCCTATTTGTCTTCAATTTTGCGCCACAGATGGGCTGTTGTCCAGGGACCCACTTTTACTTTCTCACCCAGCAGCTTGCCTAACCCTACATTTGTCGTCTTACACATCCCCAAACAGTTCTTTGCAAATTTCTCCTTATTTTTTATTATTATTATTTTTTTTGGTGAGGAAGATTGGCCCTGAGCTAACATCTGTGCCCATCTTCTCTCTTTTGTATGTGGAATGCTGCCACAGCATGGCTAGATGAGTGGTGTGTAGGTCTGTGCCCAGGATCTGAACCTGTGAACCCCAGGCCGCCGAAGCAGAGCATGCAAACTTAACCACTACGCCACCGGGCTGGCCTCTGTCCTTATTTTTATAATCATTGTTTATGAAAAAATAAATAAAGTAGTTCTCCTACCTTATTCCTTCTCCCATCCTCCATTTCACCCTCAATAAATCAAATTTCTTTTTCAGTGTTTCTGAAGTAGCAAGTGGGAATATTGTAACAAGTTAAATTTTATTATCAAGAAATGATCCAGTGGTTTCAATGTTCTTGCTGTGACCATTGTTGTTTTAATTTTTTATTTCAACTCACCTTCTGTGAGACTAGCTCTGGGTCACATACTGGACATCACTGGGACCTGGCCCCAATCCTTGAGGAACTTACTGCTTCGTTGAGAAAAAAAAAATTGTTTTCCATTCTCCTTAACTTTTTTATTATTTGGATGACTCCCTTTTCACACCCCTCTCAAGTGAAAAATCTGGGAGTCCTCAAAGATACTTTATTCACTTCCTGTCCCCTTCCACCACCATCCAACTGGTCCTCATGGCCTTCTATGTTCTACCTTTTTTGTTTCTCTAGAAACTGTCCCTTCTTCTCCACTGTTCCCTTGACCTTGGTTTTGAGTCTCACTATTGAGTCTCTTGGACTGTTGCAAGGGCCCCTACACTCACCTCCAAACCCAGCCTAGGATCATCCTTCTCCAAACCATCCTTCAAAAATTCCAATCTGATTATTTCCCTCCACTGCCCATGTCTTCACTGGCTCCTATCAGTTAGCAGTCATGTCCAAACCACTCCAAGGAGCTCTGCTTCCTAGCCTCCCCCCCACACCTTTTTTCTTATTTTAGTCAGTGGCACCACCATCCACCAAGGTGCTCGAGCCAAAACCCAGAGCTGTCTTCAGGTCCTCCTTTTCTCTCACTTATTTATCCAGGCTATTGGCAAGACTTGAGGCTCTACCTCCAAAATGCGACCTGTGCCCATCCACTCTTCTTTGGCTCCTGACTAGTCTTCCTGCTTCCATCCTTCTTCCACCCACAATGCCTGTTCCACGCAGGCAGAGAAGAAACTTTAAAAGAAAAACTCAGATCACATCTCTCACCTCGGTTTCAAGGTTCTCTGGGATTCTCATAGCATTTAGAGTCAAATCCAATCTTCTCAATATGGCAGTCTTAATCCTTACCTGACCTTGTCCTGTCCTACTTTCGGAACTTCACTTCTACCCTGCTGTTAACAAACGGATGTATTATATAAATTCTGATATGATTTAATATGGCACATACTGCACCATTCACAGTGCTCTCGACACACTGGCCTCTTACTCCTCCAAAATGGCAGACTGCCAGTCCTTGGATCTTTGTCCAGCTCTTCACTCTGAAAGCTCTGCCCACCCCACACCAACCCAACACCATCCCCACCTCCAGTTACTCACATGACCAGCAACATCTTAGTCACCCATCTTTGTCCTATGAGGCCTTCCCTGTACAGCTCACCTAACGCCCATCCTGTCTACTAAGGGATGCTGTTTATTTATTTGTAGGGATGTCATCATCTGAAATTAAGTTGTTCTTGTATTTGTTTATTTATTTATTGACTGTTGCCTCCTCAGCAATGCAAGTTTCTCAAGCATAGGACAGTTACTTTGTTCTTAGCTATGCCTAAAAAGTAAGCCTGGCATAGGTTGGGACATGAAAAATTTGTTGAATAAATGAATGAAAGATTATTATCAAAATATTAAAATTTACCAATATGATAAGGTAAAAATGGTATCTTATTATTTTAATTTGCTCCCTGATTATTACTGAAATAGAGCCCTTTTCATGCTTTTATTGATAATCATTTTTTCCTTTTCTATGAATATCCTGTTGGCATCCTTTGTTTATTTTTCTATTAGTTGTTTTTCTTTCTTTTTAGTTGTTAGTCATTACTTGTGTTTCTTTCTTCTTTGTGGTAGTTATTTATGTCCTAGATAATTAGCTTGTTCTATGTTTTGAAAATATTTTCTCCCAGTATGTCATGTGTCTTAATTTTACTTAGGGGGATATATGTCATTACAAAGTTTCAGATGTTGACGTGGTAAAGTGTATCCATTTTCTTTCCTAAAATATAAAAGCAACCAAGTCCTCCCACCCCTCCAAGCATAAACTCGCACTTGAACACATGGATCAATATTAGGATCCATGAAAGTGTCACAGTGGATATTGTATAAATTCTGGCATGATGTAATATGAAGTACACAGCACAATGTATGAAATAGTCTTGTAAAAGAAAAAGTGACATATGTTTAATGAGGTCTTTGCATTCAACTCTGGTCTGTGGACCGGATGGTGGAGTTGCAGGTTCTAGGACAGACGCCATGAGAGCAGTCAGGTAAGTCCAGAACGTGGCACTCTATAGGCCCAGTGACTCCAACAAGACAACAGCATGGGAGAAACAGGACAATTTCAGACGCTAAGAGACTTAAGAGATGTAACCAATACGTACAATTAATAGACTTTAAAAAATCCTGATTCAAATAAACTGTAAAATGGCATTTTTGGATTTAATTAATTGGATTCCTTAACTGGAAACTTGAAAATGGTCTAGATATTATCAAAGAAATATTTTTTATTTTATTATTTAAAAAAATTTTAATTTACTTTTTATTTTATTAAGGGTCTTATGGTATGGTGATTATGTCAAAAAGAATTCTCTTTTTTTGAGATGTGTATTAAGTATTTAGGGGTGAAAATATCTGGGATTTTCATAAGATAGCTCCTCTCCCCAGATAAAAGAGTATGTGTGTTAGCGTTGGGAGCAGAGGAATCAAGAACAGCTAAATGCTGGTGACGTCAGTCAGGGTTGCTCAAGAAAGAGATGCAACAGCCCTAGGCTGGAAGGGGAGGAGTGGGGCAGTTCTCAGGCCCAGAGGTGGGGCTCTCTGTGAGAAAGCAGCGTGACAGGGGCTGGTGGTCAGGGGGTGGAGGGGGGACCCTGACTTCACTCTCCTCCTGCCTCTGGTCCACTGCTGGTTCTCCCCACGAGAGATCCATCCAGAAGTGAGAGGGCATGAAGATCCACCTCACAGAGTGAAGAGGCAGAGAGAAACATCTAGAGGGGGTGGACCCAGTGGACTTGGTAGGTTGCTATTTTGTGTATATTTGGAGACTTTTGCAATTGACAGTTTGATTAAGAAAAAGAAATGTGCATTTTCTACTCTGGGGTGAGAAACATTAATACATAGTTTTTAGATCAAGCATGTATGAATGCATTATTAAAACTTCCATTATTTTCATTTATTTCTGCATATTTGATATGTTGAATTCCAAGAAAAATGTGTTAAAATTTCTTACCTATATTTTGAATTATGTTTCTTTTTATTCTCCATAGTTTTTGTTTTATATCATTTAAACTATAAGTTTTCATGACTAATACATCTTCTTGATTTGTTGTTCTTTTTATCAATATGAAACATTATTTGCTTTTTAAGGTTTTTTTTACATGAATTCTATTTGTTTGGCCTTAGCTATACCTGCTTTTTTTGTTAGTATTTTTTTTTTTTGCACTTTTTTTCTGTTTGGTTATTTTCAACATTTCTTTTCACTTCGTTTTAAGGGTGTGTGTGTCTTTAAACATGACATAGCCAGATATTTTTTCTCTTTTTTAATCCAATCCGAGGATCTCTTGTCTTTTAAAAGGTGAATCTCATCCCTTCACATTAGTTGTGACTACTGATTTATTTGGACATATTCATGCTATCTCACTTTTAATTTCCTTTTTCTCTTTTTTTTTGGTGAGGAAGATTAGCCCTGAGCTAACATCTGCTGCCAATCCTCCTCTTTTTTGCTGAGGAAGATTGACCCTGGGCTAACACCCCTGCCCACCTTCCTCTACTTTACATATGGGACACCACCACAGCATGGCTTGATGAGCGGTGCGTAGTTCCGTGCCCAGGATCTGGGCCTGCGACCCCCAGAGCGCTGAGGCAGAGCATGTGAACTTAACCACTACGCCACCAGGCCGGCCCCTTAGTTTCCTTTCTACAATGCTTACTGCGTGCATGCGGGCTTGTATTGGATTTATCAACTTTGTTTTATATTTTTTGCAATGTTTTGGAAATTATACATTTTATTTCTGTTCATCAGTGATTATTTTTATCATAGCTTATACTGTGTTTAAATGTATTACAATTTCATTTTTATCAACATCTAAAATTAGCTTCCCCTCCCAAATAAGACTTTATTTTCCTCCCTTCTCCTTCCCATGCTTCCTACCATGTTGAGGTCATCTAGAACCGCTGGCCAGTACAGTAGTCACTGGCCTCATGTGACCACTGAGCACTTGAACTATGCCTTGTCTGAATGGAGAGGTGCTGTAAGTGTAAAATACACACCATATTTCAAAGACTTAGACAACAAGAACATAAAATATCTCATTAATATCATTAATATTGATTACATGCTAAAATGGTAATATTTTAGATATATTGGTTTAAATACAACATATTGTTAAATTTATTTTACTGTTTTTTCATGTGGCTATCAGAAAATTTAAAATTACAGTTGTGGTCCTCATTATATTTCTACTGGACAGAGCTGCCGTAGGATTTTAGTTCTGGATTCTTATTTTCAAACAGTAGAATGATTTTTCCCTTCATTTTTTCCCCCTATTTCTCTCTGACTTGTTGGTTCACTGTCCAGTCCTTGAATTGCAGTGTCGGGAAGGTATCGAATTCTAGAACTCAGTGGCGATCGCCAGTTGTCTTCAGTTTCTTGCTTTCTCTGTAGGCAGTTCATTTTTCTTTCTAGAAGACTTTTAGGAATTGCTCTTCACTCTTATTGTCCCCCAGTTTCACTCCAAGTGTAGGTCTTCCTCCATTTTCATTCCTTGTGTTTCATGCTCAAGAAAATCTGAAACATCATGTCTTTTTTTTCCCTTGGTCTTTTTTTAGTTCTGGAAAAACTTCTCACACTATTTCTTTGCCTATCTTGTACCTTCCACAGTGTCTATTCTTTTCTTTGCATCTCCTTCTTAAAGGAATTTGCATCTTTTGATCTATTTTCCACATTTTTTTAATATGAATTTTTTTATTCATATTTATTTCAAGAGGAAGATTGGCCCTGCGCTAACATCTGTTGCCAATCTTCCTCCCCAAAGCCCTGCACATAGTTGTGTATCAGGGTTGTAGAGTTGTAGCTCTTCTGTGTGGGAGGCCGCCTCAGCATGGCTTGATGCGGTGAATAGGGCGGCGCCCACGATCTGAACCGGCGAATCCCTCGCTGCCAAAGCAGAACGCAGGACCTTAACCGCTACACCACCGGGCAGGCCTCTATTTTGCCCATTTAAACTTTCTTGTATGCCTTCCATTTGTTCCTCTTTTTTCTCCTCATTTTTGCTTCTAACTCCCACATTTGTGGGGTTTTTGCATGCATTCCTCTGTTCAGCTCATCCACTGTGTAGAACTGGATCCTCTATGTGGTTCTCTATGTGGTTCTTCTCCACAACAGCCACTCTTGTGTCACCGAAGTGATCTCCTCACTTGTCCTGTGAGGATTTTAATTTTGTTTCTTGTAAATGAGCCAGCTTCTAGTTATAGATTCTCTCTGCTGAGTCTGGTGTCTCTCTTGTGAGAAATGGGACTGAAACCACCATGATTCAAAATGGATAAACTGGGCCATGTCATGTCTCACAACACAAACTTTCAAATTGCTTGATCCCAGCTTGTTCAGGCACATATGCTCAGGTAAAGACCATGGGCAAATCATTTTTACTCGTAACACCACTGGGACTGGTGTGTTCCAAAGACAAGACCATGTACTCTTTGCAACTCAAGTAGTCTACGTATTCTGACCAATCTTTGCACAGACCACCCATGACTAATGCCAGTCCCCAAATCCCCATAAGTTTCTTTCTCTAACTCCACCCTTTTAAACAATACTGAATTTTTTTTAGGTGGTGCACAAATATTGGAGAGTCAACACGTTTCCCTAGAAGTCTTTTTATGGGGGCTTTATATTCACTCTATTATTTATCCTTAAATGTTAGATGATTCTTGGTTGTATGCTTTTCTTATATTTGAAATTCCTTATTAACCCATGTTTTAATGAGCCCCCTGCCCCATACTCTTCCACTGCTGCAGAGGGGTGGGTGGGACACCCTGTTGGCCAGACTGTGGGCCACAGCTGGGGGCACTGGGCTCTTCCTGTGCATCAGCAACTCCCAGGCCTGCTCACATCCTAAGCAGGGGCTCTCCCCCTCACCTCTCCCACTTCTGAGTGGCCACTTGTGCTGGCTGCTGTGCAACACAGCTGGGCCACAAGGGACTGTTCTTACTCAGTTTCCCAAACTGGGACTGAGTGGCCCTAGGACTTCCTCGATCCCCTCTGTCAGCTGCCTCAGAGCTTGGAGCCCTAAAAAAGAGCTTGGTGTCTTTTTACAACAGACTGTTTTTTGCTTTTGCTGGGAATGGTACTCCCCTGCTTCATCCATTTTTATTGGTCTTCCGTCTTATCAGGATTCCTCAAAATTTCAGGTCCACTGAGATTTTACCTCTCATTTTCTGACCCTGTCATGGATTTCCCAAAGCACTATCTATCCTGTCATTTTTAGATTCGGGGGCAGGACTTGGATGCTAGAGCTTGTTGTTTGGCGGCTATCTTTATTCAGTTCCTACATTGCACTGCTCTTTCACGCATGCTGTTCCCTCAGCCTGAAGTGCCCTTCCCCACTTTCTTCACTTTGCCAACTCCTTTCATCCTCCAAAACCCATCTCAGGAGAGACTGTCTAGAAAACCTTTCCTAATTTCTCCAGGTGGATCCAACTTCTTGACTCTGCTATCTTGATATAATATATATCTTTCTTTATTTTTAAAAATCCATCCCATCCTATTTTAACCTATTTATTTGCACATATGTTCAATTTTTTCCTTACCAGATTGTGTGTTTCTTCAGTGAAAATATAATGTCCTAATCATCTTTGTTTACTTTATGCTAGCACAGTATCTGGCTCAGACGGAGATGACCAGTATGTATTTATCGAATCTAAATCTGGAGACTTTGACACGCTCTATTCCTACCCCCTAATGTGGAGTAGGGGAGCAGCAGACATTTGCCTGGTGGCATACGTGGCCCCATCCTGGAGACCACTTACTAGTCTGACATCATGGGAATTTGTCATTCTATTTTGAGTGTACAATCCAACCCTATATCCTTTCTCTACTGGTCCATTCCATTCCTATTATTTGAAATAAAGGGCAGGGATGCTTCACTCTCTTTTCAGAAAAGAAACCATATTGTTCTCCTTATATAATAGTCAGCTTCCTTTTAAAGGTAAAAAAAAATCTGCTGAAAATTTAAATAACATGTATCCCCTGCCTTTGTCTCTCCTCTGTGCTTCCCTCCCAATCATGGAAATGTTAAGAAACAAGAAAGCAACTAAAGAGAAAGCATTCTGAGTAGTATCCTGATTTGTCCTTATCTGCAATATATATGCAAGCCAGACCGAGTTGATAAACACAGACAGCCCACCTGACTTCAAAAAATAAACAAATAAATATACAGGCAGACGCTGATTTCCCTGTGGAAATTTTACAGGGGAGTTAAGTTATGGAGTGTACACAGAACTGAAATTGTCATGCAAACTGGGTTGGCAGGGATTTCAATGTCTATACGTGGGTTGAGTAAACCAGCTCAAAAAAAGAGACCCTGGGACTTTGGCTAGATATTTGAATAAAAGCAGCCGGCAAGCGAGAGAGCTGAGACGTTCCCCCTTTACTCCATCGCGTGCATCCACCAGTTTTGGTTGCTTTTGCTTTAAACAAGAGAAATTTACAAGCCACTATGAAAATGATCGTTAAAGATATCTGAATCCGACTGAGGTGAGAATGTCCTGAGATGAGAATTCCAAGCAAGTAGTTCATTTGGGAGGTGGCTCCAGGAAGCACTGGGTGCTGAGTGGGGAAGTGCTAGCTGCGAATTACCACAGTGGGCCACTGTAGCTCCCCGCCACTGCGGCCCTCCGGGGACGGCATGAAGCACGTGCCTCTGAGGAGCGAGGGCGAGGGTATCCATCCACCAACTCCTGTCAGTCACTGGCTGAGGGCTGCCCCACGTGGGTGTCCGACCCCGGGAATTCTGGTCTGCTGTGCCGTGCTGGCGGGGCTGGCGCCAGGACCCTGGGAAAGGCCTCACGCAAAGTGCTGCGGGGCCGCTCCCTGAAGTCAGGCCAGTATGAAAACCCAGGATTCTGGGAATGGCAGTAACGACATAGACTTTTTTCCACTCAGACTAATTTTTATCATTTGAAGAATGCCAGGAAAAAATCGCCCCCCCCCCCAATTCATTGCTTACGGATGGTCGTCCTGAAATTTTTACGCCCGACTTGCGAGAAGCAAAGTCACCTGTTTCAGCTATTCAGTTTAAATCATCCACCCATTCAATAAACTCTATGACTGTTTAGACAATCGTCTTTCAAAAACAGACTTCCTCAGACAGACAGAAAGGTGAGGACGTTCGATCTGCGGGGAGGTGTGAGAAGCTGGGAAAGGTGTGGAAGTCAGCAGCGGGAAGTCGGCTGGGGGCGGAGCGCGGAGCCCCGCGCGTGGCGCCCCCCGGCTGGGGGCCGCGGGGCCGTAGGGAAAGGCCTCCCGCCCGGGCCTCCTCGGCCTTCTCGTCCGTCAGGGGAAGGCTGTGCTGCGTGCTTCGGCGGCTTAGCGCTCTTCCAGCGCCGAGCTCCTGTAAATGCCACACTGGACGGCGGCTGCGGAGGACGGAGCCGCTCGGGTCAGGCTGAGGCAGAGCGGAGGGGCTGGCCGCCTCCTCTTCAAAGCTCTCCCGGCGCTGCTCTCCGAGCGGTTATCGTGGTTCGTCCGTATCCAGTGTCTCGTGCGGCTGACGGGGGCTGTGTCCTCAGGGTCCAGCATACAGCGGGCATTCAGTAAATGCTTGATTATTTTTACTTTCTAGTTTTTAGAAGCATGAAACTGTTTCATCTTTAATCCCTGCTTCCAACTGTACTCTGTCTTATTACCCTTCCTGTTTTCTTAGTAACATCTTGGGCACGTTCTATAACTTTCTGTCCACTTTTTAAAAATTTAAATTGTGGTAAAATATACATAACATAAAATTTACCATCTTAATCATTCTTAAATGTACAGATTAGTACTGTTAAGTATATTCGCAGTGTTGTGCAACCAATCTCCAGAACTTTTTCATCTTGCAAAACTGAAACTCTATACCCATTAAACAGGAATTCTCTTCCCACTCCCCACAGGCCCTGGCCACCACCAGCTACTTTCTGTCTCTATGAGTCTGATTACTCTGGGGACCTCATATAAGTGGAATCACACAGTGTTTGTCCTTTTGTGTCTGTCTTCTTTCACTCAGCATGACCTCCTCAAGGTTCATCCATGTCGTAGCATGCATCAGAATGCCCTTCCTTTTTTCAGGTTGAATAATATTCCACTGTATGTATTCACCACATTTTGTTTATCCATTCACGCCTTGATGGACACTCGGGTCGCAGATGCTTGTGTTTTTAAATGAATGAAAATCAAATCTTGCCCCTGACTGGCTGGCTTTCAACCCACATATTAGGATATGTGAAACAAGTATTGTTCTATACATAAAATCCTCTTTTTAAAACTTTTGCAAATTTGCAAATTTAGAAGGGTGTTTTCCCCTCTCAAATGAAAAGTCAAAAAAGAAACTCACCTTTCCTGAGTGTTTACTCTGTGTCACAGAGTCCTGCAAACTTTGCCACATTTGACAAGCAAGAAGAGAACACTCTGTCATAATCTGATCAGTAACACTACTAGTGCCAGCATGGGGCTGCCACGGGCCAGGCATCGCGTGGCACTGTGACCCAACAAAACATCCCATCTGTGGGACTCCTCTGCACAGCACTGACATCTTTTCATTTTGACTTTTGCCTTATTTTTATCGTAACATTGTTGACTCCCAGGACAGGTGAGCAGTGTATTTGTTATGACAATTTTCCAGCAGATGGCAATAAGATGTCATGGTCTCATGAAGTTAGAATATAACAATCTGACAGTGGAAGTAAAGTAACGCCACTTTTTAACTTGGAATTAGTACAATAATCAAATGACAGTGTTAATCTAACATCTAAAATAGCCCATGCTTCTAAACAAGGATTCTGTGAGTAATGAACTTACGGGTGAGGACCTTCAAATGTATGTAAAATTTTTAAAAACCTTATCATTAATGGCATGGTGCCAATATTTAATGTTCTTATTGACGTTCATACCAATATTGACGTTCTGTTGTTTTTTAAGGTACCATGATGAAGTTGCTGAGTCTCCAGTTTAAACTGACAATTATCTTCATTACAACATGAATCATTATGTAATAATCAATATGGGTTTATCATTAATAATCCATAAAGTATGTATTACATAAATGTATGATAAAAATTTTATACATTTTGTTATGGAAAATACATCCAGTAGAAAAATAATTGATATTGAAATTTAGTGAGATGTAAATTTAGAAATTATTTCAAAATGCTAAAATTCCAAGGTAAAATGTTAAGCTATTATAAAATTTAGCCCAAGAGATGAAAAAAATCATTTAAAAATTATTAGAGTCTGAAAAAGAAAATGAAAGCCACTGGAGAGGGAAAATGAAAGAAAATTATTCAATTGTTGAATTAAGTTTTGAAGAAATTAGAATGTCAGAAAGGAAGGAAAAGGCATCAGAGCTACTGTTTGGGCCAATTCTAGCCCTGGTCCTTCACCTGCAGAGAAGGGTGTACGTTTGCTTTTATTTCCATGCTAGCCAAGCTGATGGATTTCTAGAAAAATCAGAAAAGAAAGACCCAAGGAATTCATTAAGCCAAATGTACTTTCTGCCAAATCAGGTAGTGGCCATGTGATCTAAATATCCAACAAAGGGATGCCCCACTCCTTTTAGAATATCCTCCCTCGGGAAGACTTCTTGCCTTTCCAAAAGACCTTCCTGGGAGGAGGACACTGTCCGAAATTCATTACATATGACTTATTCCAAGAGGTAGGAACAAATTACTGCAACTTAGGTTCTTTATCATTTTCAAAGGATTTAAATATTTTGTCTATTTTGCAAATAATAGGAGAAGGAAAAAATAACTGAAGAATATGAATATGGGCAAAGACTGACACAAGCCAGATGCAGCTCTGGAGCTGGGAGGGCCTCTTAGGGTCATGCTGAGTCGCTGAGATGGTCAGGCTTGTGGCCACCCACTACCCCCTGTCACTGGATGTGGGCAGGGCATGACCTGAGGCCAGGGCTCTGGGCAGCTCTGGCACCCTGTGGGGCCCTCTCAGTAGCCGGAGCAACAAGTCCTACTTTGAAGGGAGATGAGGACAGCGCATCACAGCATCCCCCATAGGCTGTCACCACATCAGAACCTGATCTGCTGGCACCTAAAACGAAGCCCTAGTGGGAGCTAGGAGTGGGCTTTTTAGGAAAAGAGGCCAGATCTTCATTCGAGGTAACAGAGACCAGAGAGGAAAGAAAAACATGAAGCCAATGAGGGTAGCTGACAATCCATGGAAGTCTCTGCATTTAGACGCCTACTCAAGTTTTTAATGAGAAATGGGAATTATAATTTGCAATTGCATTTTGTGACAGGTTTTTTTTTCCTTTTTAGGGCAATTAGTAAAGATTGAGCTATTTGATTTTAAATATAGGAATGATAACAATCCTATGTAAATATGCTTAAGTTGTATCTAAATTAATAAATATGCTTCCACTGTGGGAGGTGACAGCAAACTGATGTTACATTAGGGTGTGGGCATGGGGAAAACCACTACATAACTCAGCAAACTCACCCTTACCCCTTAACAGTAATTCCCGGCTCTTCCTGGTGAACCGTACACAGCCCTGGGCACTTTTGGAGGAAAACTTTGTGCCATTTAAATTTTATTTCACAAACTTCAAATGTGTTGCACTGGGGATGAGGAAACAAATTGCCAAGGCCACTCTGATGACGGTTTGGTCAGAGATATGTCTCAGTCCTCCAAGTGGAGATTGTCAAACACTAAAACTGTTTTTTTCCTTAACTCTTATGGGCCTCCTGGAAAGCTTGATGTGTGAAAGTTAACTGCCAAGTTATCCTGAAAACAAGTCTCAGAGCAAATTCTCTAAATGCAGGCATTTCTTACCATTTTTTTTTTCTGTGATTAGTGAGCAGCTACAAGACAATTCCCACCTCCTCCCCTGTAGGCTCCTGACATCACAGCTCCCTGCCTTTCCGGGTGCTTCCACCTCATGTTGCATGGGAGAGCACTCAAGGCAGACAAGACTGTTCCAGGGGGCTTCTGTTACCCTCGAGTCAGCCCAGACACCTAGAAATCCTCCCCTCAGCGCCTGGACACCAGCCCCATTCCGGTGCCCCTCCTCAGAGCATGGAGATGGGCTTTGCTAGACCTGTGGAGCTGCCCATGAAGGGCAGGGGCAGGGTGGGCATCTCTAAATTCCTTTTACCCAATCTACATATCTTGAGTACCACTGGTGTCACCAACAGTATGCCACTTAGCAAAGCCACAGGCATTGACCTCGGTGCAGATGGCAGGGGTGTTCCACTGGCCAGCCTGTGGCCTTGGTGGTTAGAGTCCTGGCTCATCGTCCCTGAGTGTGAATTTCAGGCTGCGCCGGGTGGTACTGCAGCTATGAAGCCCCACGTGCCGTTACACTGTCCAGACTGAAGTAGAGTCGATTCTCGTCATTCGTGGCAGTGATGTTCTGTAAAGTTGCTGCAAACACCGAATTAAATACTGAGTTAAACACAGGGTTAGGTTCCTGCCTGCCTCTGGTCATATTTCCGCCAGCTGATCAATATATAGCTTCATTTTATGAGTGTTTCTATTTAATAGAAGACACCTTATTTTATACATACTATTGACTCATTAACATTGAACTCGTGGCCAACAGCCCTGCCACTCACGCCTGAATGCAGCCCAGCTGACCCACGTGGTTTCTCCACGAGGCACGTCCCAGCCTTCCTGCACTCAGGGTCACTAGGCAGCACTTCGGCGCTGCGCTTGGCGTCATTTAAAACAGGGAAGTCAGCAACAGAAAGCACAAAATGCCGACAACGGAACACTAACTGGACTGTGTAAAGGACCCTTGTTTACAGTATGGGGACTGAAACAGAACAGCAGAGCATCGCCTTGTTCGACCTCAGCTGGGAACGTGCACGTGGGGCGACAAACGTTTTGCCACACTACGCGTGCCTGCAAATGGCCGCGGAAGTGCTATGAGCAGGGATTTGGGAATTACAAATAAATTTTAGCCAGTAGGCCAACTCACCAATATGGAATCCGTGAATAATGAGGATTAACTTTATTAAAGTAATTGCAGACATCAGAGCAATAGAGAAAGGGGGCTTAGGAACAGGTGTGAGAAGAAATAGTAACAGATAAAATCACCTTTTGAGTAATAAAAAAATTCTAACAGGGAGCTAGCTTAGATGACCTCCTGATGCAGGAGTTTTAATATATGATTGCTAGATGATGGCGATGATCACTATTTTCTGAGAAAAACAACTTTTGAATCTCTTCTTTTTCTGTTAAAATATACATATCCATTAAAAAATAAAGATTTAAAGAATATAGGTCGACATAACGTAACAAAGAGTTTCCTCTCTGATCTCAACCCCAGAGGTAACTACTCCTAACAGAATGGGAAATTTGCTTTCAGAATATTTTTTTACAAATATGCCTTTGTGGTTATTATTTCATAAAACAATTGTTTTATAAAAATGGGATGTTTCTTTATACAGTTTTTTATTCACTTAATAAAATATCTAGGATAATTTTCCATTTTAGGTTATACAGATGCATCTTATTGCTTTCAGCAGATGTCTAGTATATAAAATATAGTTTATTTCAATGGTCCTCGTTGGAAGTACATTTCTGGTGTTTAGAACTTTGCTATTTCAGATAAAGCCACAATGATCATCCTTGGATGGATCTTTGCAAAATTGTGTGTTTTTCTATAGAACAAACACGCAGAAGTAGAATTACTAAGTAAAAAGGATATGCCATTTACATTTTAATAGTTAATGTCTCAAAAAGGTTGTACCAACTTATGTTGATCGCTAACTGTGCTTGAGGCCACCTGAAAAGCAGTGGCTTTAGAAGCCGGAAATGTGCTCGCTATCGTGGAATGTGAAAAGGTAACTTGTCACTTGAAGGTCTGAATCTTGTCTTTGTTGCCCATTGCCTAACACCCTGGGGGAGCAAGAGGCTTTCCCAACAATCCCAGTGTGTCCTGTAATCTGCCGTATTCAAATCTGTTAGTCATTAAATGCTCTCTGTCTTGAGTGTTGTTCAAGTCTGAGAGAGAAATGTTCTCAGAAACTTCACACACCCATCCCAGTGGTCAGGGTGAGAATGTCCCTGTGAAGGCTGAGTCCAGGGGAGCCTGCAGGTCAGGCCGTGGGTGGTTAGAGAACAGACCTAGGTCAGACTTCCTGCACTGAACTGACCTCTCTGCACCTCAGCTGCCTCAGCCGCAGAGTGGGGATGATCCTATCAGCCACCCCCTAGATGGCGGGACGCCTAAAGCGAACCTGGAATATTGGACGTGCTCAGTGCTCGGCACATAGGAAGCATAACAGACTACAGTGTCATTACTTCTCTATAGTCTTAAGTAACTGATGTGGGTTGACTTTTACAGAAAAAAAAGCCTGCTATTTCTAACTCGGTTTCACCTGCCCACTGTTCAGGGTGGCAGGAGAAGCCCTGCCTTTGCCCACAGCTTTGTAGGTGTAGGAACCCAGGCTGCCAAGGGACAATCGTGCAGGGACAGGAACAGACCTTGGATTTCCATCCTCACTGCTCTTTCAGTTACTCTCTTTTCTCCTCTGGGAACCCCTGCTGTCTTCCCTGCAGCTCTCTCCTCTGCCCGGATCATCCTCTCCTTAAACACCCCTTCGAGCCTTATTTCAACGGGGTGGAGTGTAGATGACACCTAGATCCAAAGTGTGAAGTTTGGAAGGTTGGTTGGTGAAGCTAGGGTGCGGTGGGCCCCCACGAAGCCCTCAGTCAGAAGGTACAACTCACCTCCATGGGTCTGAGGCAAAGGAAGGGCAGTCAGGAGGACCTGGACACGGTCTCGAGGCCCAGACAGGCTGTCTTCTGCAGTCTTTCTAGAAATTAGATTGGTTTCTGCTTTCTCTCCCAGTAAATTCTGCTGCTCCATAACAAAGGGAAGAAGCTGGCTTCTGGGCGAGGGTTTGGAATATTTATGTTCTAAATACAAACTGCAGGGGTAAATGCTTCTCCTTGCCCATCCCTTCCCCTCACTTGTGCGCCGCTAAGCCAGCTCCATCTCCCTTTGTTTGGTATTCAAAGCACAAGAATGGTGGCCATGAATATCAGCTGAGAAAGAGCGAAGGGATTCTAGGTGGAATATCTTAACCCCAGGAGTGTGGCCTCCGCCAGGGTGGTCACACTGTTTGTTTACTGGGTTGGGCTAGGGATCGGAAACCAGAGACTAAAACAGCCTGGATTTGAGGGATTGAATTCTTTCATATTTGGTACAAGCATGGGAAAATTACCATTTTCCTCACGTATCTTCCTGTCCACTTGGTCAAGTGGGGTTAGGAAACAGGATCTACTGGAAAGATCACTTTCCTGCATAGATTCAGAATTACCTGCAGCAGCCTGGCTGTGTGAAAGAATGTCCTGGGCCCTGTGCCCACCTGATGGGGGGACTGTTCCCTTACTTCACCTGCCTTTCTCTCCATGTTTTATTTTATTCACCAAGATAGACAGATAGACAGGCAGACAGATAGATAGACAGGCAAATAGATAAGCAAAATAGATGAGCATTTTCAAGATTTTAAAAATATCTCCTATTTATCAGAACAAGATATCCTTTATTTCTGTAAAATTCAGAATAGGCAGAAGGTATCTCATTCTTAAATGGAAAAATGGAGCTGGGAAACTTATGTGCAGTAAAAGAACTGTTGGCAGAGACACCTATGGCTAATTTTCAAAACATAGTAAGCTGATGAAAAAATTAATAAGAAAGTGTTTGGAGGGAATTTAAAGTTTTGAGATTTTAGATACCAGACAAGCATGGTCCCCCAGCTTGCCCCAGGGGCACCTCTCAGCAGGCTCTACAAGGGAAGCCGACCAATGCAAGTACCCATGGGGCCAGCATGTGCCTGAAGAAAGCACAGTTCCAGCCAGCCTCTGCCAACAAGGATAGCCAGGGTGGCGTGCCCAGCTCTCATCAAAAGGTACCAGTCCGAGGCTTGCACCAGACTAAATCCAACCGGGATGGGAAATAGTGACCCTGTCATTGGACGACTTCCACTGCGTCCAGACCACCAGAGACTGGTGGGCAGCGTGAGCTTCCCTGATCACAGTTCACCAGGGTCAGCTTCTTGCTGTGAGAACAAAGTCTGCCTGAGCCCAGGGTCCCAGCCACATGGTTCTGCTGTGTAAACACAGAGCAGACAACCAGGACGGCCAAATGCTAGGGTCCCCGTGTGATCCATTGTTAGAATATAAACATGGCCATAGACTCCATTTTCAACTGCCCCTACATCTTTCTCCCTCTCTCCCTGTCTTCTGCCTCCCTTTCTACCTCATGTATTAGCATCAAAACATTCTCTTACAGGACAAATCTTTGGCTGTTTTGCCTTTTTTTTTCTAAGCAGGGGCTCCCAGTGCATCCTAAAAGAGCCAAATACCTTGAATGGCCTCAGCAGGGGTGGCCCCACCGTGACCTGCGTGGTCACTAGACTGATATTTTCCCATTCATCCCCACGACCAAGACTCACTTAAAATCAGGTGAGAGTGGGGAGATTGAGGGACAGTCTGTCTCCCCTTCCCTTTTAACCGCCACACCCATCTTTGACTCCTGACATTCGCTTCCTCTCTGGGAGGCCCTGGTTAATAGAAACTCAGAATGCAGATTCATACCCTTGCTCTTAGGTATTCAAGGATGCTCGTTGGGAAATGACGGGCATCAATCACTGTCCTCGGCTACTTGAGAAGCCTCCCTGATGGACTGGCCGGGCAAAGCCCCCTCCCCGCCGCCCGCACGCTGCAATTCAATTAGTCATGGTCAGAGGGAGGCATTATTATTCATACATCACTGATTGTTCCCAAAGTAAACAGAGCTGGGATGAGGTCTCTGATCCTCCCAGTGCCTTTAGCTGGGACACAAAAGAAAAAACTCTGAGACACTGGGGTGGGACATTTGGTCTGAATTCTGATCTGCTTTGCAAGCTTCCCCATCAGAGCTTGTTGATTTCTTTCTTTCCTTCTTTCTCTTTCATTTTTTTTCTCCACAGCCCTTACAGATAAGTGTCCTGTGTGTGCATATGCAACCCAGCAGGACTATTTTATTCCTTTATTGCCAACAATGCCAGAAAGTCCCTTTCCACCATGGGCACTCTACACCCCTTCACAAGGGACCGCGCCTTACAAAGTTGGGAAGTGGATCCTTTAAATGGCGTGAACAATCCTGTTAGAATACAACAGAGGGATAACTTCCCAGTTAGTCATAACTAATCCCTGTAGAAATAAAGGGTGACATTTGTATTTTGTAAAGTGCTAACTAAATTAACCGTGGCCTGGCGAGCCCCCATCTGTTTATCAGTTTTGCCGGGTGCAAGTGAACCCAAGACAAATGCCAGTTTTCCTTGGATAAATTTTACAGTTCTACTGAAACTGCCAAAGCACACAGGAGAAGTAAAAGCAGAGCTGTGTTCTCATTGACAGAAAAGTCAATTTTGCAGGATGGACTTAGGCAAGAGGCTGGAACTCCTCCTCTGGCCCCCAGCTCCAGTTTTGTGTGTTTATAATAGGGCTGTTTTCTCCGGCCGGGGAATGAGCCAACTCAGAGAGCTGGGTTCACTTCAGCGGGCTCTCCTTGAGAGCCTGCTGTGGGAGTGACAAGGCTGGCTGGAGTGTGCCAGCTCTAAGAAGGAAGAAATGGGACCCCTTGCCAACTCGCTGCTTTGTGGGAGCTGCACGTGCTGGCTCGGACAATTCGCTGGTGAACTTGGGGGAATCTGGATGGTCAAGGTGCTGATTTCACCTCTGCCGCTTGTGAGTTTCAGATGCTGACTGCATTCTCACACTCAGGCCTGGGAATGCCGGCAGACTCAGGTACCTCCGTCCGCCTCGGGAGGGCCTCAGAGCCATCGGCCAGTGCAAGGGAAACCTGGCTGTAAAAAAGAATCACCAGGAAGCGTTTTAGAAATGGATTCCCAGGCCACACTGGACCTACTGAATCAGCATCTCCAGGGGCCAGGCCTTGTCATTTGTGATTCACGACAAATCACTGTGTATGCAGACAGTCCTTGCTGTGTGACCCACGCAGAGCCTAGCTCACCTCTGTTTCGGGCACGGCATGCAGTGACCACTGATGCATGTCTACAAAGGCCTGGCCTTCTGGGCCTCACTCAGGACCACTCTGAAGGGGCACTCCACTTCAGAACACCCTGTAGGACCCACTGTGACTCTCTTCCACAGGTCCTGGTCCCAAAGCCTCTCTTTGATAACCATCCTGCACGTTGATCTCCATCTCGGGGAGGCGGGGGGCCCTATCTACAATAATGGGGTTTGGGAAATAGTGGTCTAGAAACCACTGTTCTCCAACACTCAATCACCCATAAACTGTCCACAATATCACAAACAAGTGGGCTTCTAGCCTCAGCGTGGGCCACGCCAGGGGCAGGGAACCCATCAGCCCCTGACTCAGTCCTTCTGAACAACCCTGGATATAGCAGTTTGAGCCACTTAATTCTCTCATTTTCCATAGAAAATGGAAGAGTTCTGGGGTTCTACTGCTGGCTCAACTATTAAAGAGGGGTTGAATGATTCAAACTAACTGGCCTCAGTTTTTCCTCTGTAAAAATGCAGCAGTGGTGGGAGGCATTTTGACAACTGAATGAAAGAACAGTGATCTCTGAGCCTTTTTCTGGTTCTGCTCTCTGTGACCCCTGGAAAGAAGAAAGGGAGGGAGGACCAGAAGGAAGGGATATGTCAAAGACTTGGGCAAAGGCCCAATTTGACTTATGTGGTGGTTTAAACACATATCCCCATTTTTTGAAATTCCTTCCGTCTAAAGCTGGCATCAAAATCGCATCCCCTTGAATAGAACTGGCCTTAGTGACTCACTTCTAATGGATAAGCCGGGGCAGAAGGGATGCTGTGTGCCAGCCATCGCCAATTGTAAAAGGTACAACAGCCTCCACGTGGCTCTCTCTCAGGACACACACCTGGGAAGCCTTGAGCCCCCAGGTAGAAACCATTAAGAGGAGACCGCATAGAGACAGAGAGAGAGAAGCCCGAGGATCCCCGCTGTTTGAGTCTGCCCATGACTCCAGCCCCAGCCCCAGCCGCTGTCTGATTGTTGGTGCACGAGACCCTGAGTGAGAACTGCCCAGCTGAGCCCAGTCAGCCTGCAGAATCTCGCGAGATAATAACACTAAATGGTTCACGTGGTTTTACACTAAGTTTTGGGTGGTTGTTACACAGCAATAGATAACTTTGGGTGAATAAGGGATCTTAAAGCAGAGACTCGTCCTTATTCAGAACACTGATACTGACCTGCTAAATATAAATCATTTAGAAGAAGGCAAAACTCATCCTAAAATCACCCAAACAGAGCAAAGCCCAGTGGTATTCATGACATTTCCGTCACCAGCCCCACCGAGGACGAGCAAGCATCTAAGAAGCAGGGACCTTGGTCTGTGCACACCCCTGATGACTTGCCTCGCCTGCCAGAGGAGATTCAAGAACTGCAACATGCAGGAGGCTCCTTGGCAGCCAAGAAGATGTCACATCCACACCCTCAGCACACACACTCAATTCAGCGGGGATGCACACAGGCACTCGCTGGATCCTGCTTTCTCTATTCTACACATATTGTCCCGGTTCAGGTTGCTTAGTTTTCAGGCCTCAAGAGAAACAGCAATTTCCAAATGTGGGCAAAAAAATTTCCAACTGTGTGCTGCATGTAAGCACTGAAAAATGTTGAGTAACACACCATCTCAGTCTGTGCAGGCTGCTACCACAGAACACCACAGACCGGGTGGCTTACACGGCAGACAGTTACATCTCAGTTCCGGAGGCTGGGACGTCCAAGATCAGGGTGCCAGCATGGTCATTCTGAGGACAGCTGCCTTCTCACCGTGTCCTCACATGGCAGAGAGGAAGCCTGGTGTCTCTTCTTCTTGTAAAGACACTGATCCCATCATGGGGCCCCACCCTCATGACCTCGTCTAAGCCTAATTACCCCAAAGGTACTACCACATTGTGGGGCAGAGTTTCAGCACAGGGGTTTTAGGCAGACACCAGCATTAGGCATAACACACACTGAAAGCATAATTATAAAATTTTTATGAAAATGGTCCTGAAGCATTATTAAAAATTAGTCTTAAAAGTTCTCATCACAAGGGGCCACCCGGTAGCGCAGCGGTTTAGTTCGCGCTTGGCAGCCTGGGGTTCACGGGTTCGGATCCCGGGCGCCTGCCGACGGACTGCCTGTCAGTCATGCTGTGGCGGCGTCCCATATAAAGTAGAGGAAGATGGGCACGGATGTTAGCCCAGGGCCAGTCTTCCTCAGCAAAAAGAGGAGGATTGGCGACGGATGTTAGCTCAGGGCTGGTCTTCCTCACAAAAAAAAGTTCTCATCACAAGAAAAAACATTTGTAACTATGCATGCTGATGGATATTAACCAGGCTTATTGTGGCAATCATTTTTCAATATATACAAATATCAAATCATTATGTTGTACACCTGAAACTAATATGTTATATGTCAGTTATACCTCAATAAAAAAAAATTAATCCAGATTTGTGATGTTTAAAAAGGCAGAGTAGTGATTGAACCTTTAGAATGATTTCTACCCAAAATGGTTATAGTTTTTGTAACATCCTATGTCCTGGAAGGGGGTGACTTCAATTGGCTTGAAGTTAGCTCTCCAGGCTGGTATCTCCAGAGACTCTCATTATGGACGTGTCACCCTAGCTCTTGCTGCTGTGTTCATTGCTACCCAACAGACACTTAATTCTCTCTTTTGGTGAAGCTGCTCCTAGGCTCAAACTGGGAAGACTTCCAAACTTCAGAGCCCAAGAAACACTAGTTTTTGTTCTTTTCTGATGGTTCAAGCAAGGGAAGAGGTGGGGTAGACCATAGGGTAAAACTTTTAAAGCAGACAGGGGCTGAGGTGTTAGTCAGTCATCTAACTCACCCATAACAGAGAGGAAAACTGAGACAGGTGGAAACGCAGAGACTAGAGCCAGGTCACAGAGTTGGTCCCTCCCGGGACAGAGCTGGAGCCATGGACTCAGGGCTCCCAGGCCAGTGCTCTTTCTATTTCATGACCCTCAGTGCAGCAGCAGTGACAGAGATGAAATGTTTTCTCCGCATACTTCTGACAGATTGGGCTAAGAACAAAAACTTGAAGAGGATAGAGGGAATGCATGAACCAGCTCCTCCTTTTTGGAAGAGCATTATTTGCTATCTTCCTTGTGCTATCTACCCATTTTTCACCTGAGTAGCTCACACGTCCCCACCCTCTCTTTTATCACTAGTGGTAGACATGCAGGGTGGGCTGGGGCTGTGCTCCCTGCCACTGGAGGGAGGGAGTGATCTGGAGACAATTCAACAAAGGCTCCCTGAATATCTCAAGCTCAGTCAGCGGTTAACTTATGAATGCGAATTTGAGACCGACCATCAACTTGAATACGTTGCCTGAATTCTTCAAACAGCATGATGTTCCCAAATCTCAAAGCTGACTTCTGGTTTACCTCCAGGGCCCTTGTTTTGGTTTTGGTTTGCTTAGCATTATTTATTTATTTATTTGAGAAGGGGAGAACCGTAGTCTAGAGGGGTTTTTTCCCTCATCGCTGCAGGAGGGTCCTTGTGTTCCTCATTAGATTTATGGACAAATTTGTAACGTCAACACAATTTAGACTTCCTTTAGTGTCATCGGGGAGAGTTAGTACAACAGTCTAGTTGCTTCGTGCTTCTCATTTGCTTTAGTTGAGAACAGTTTGTGATCTTCAGAGAAGCAAGTAGCATTTGATCTATAAAAGGAGAAGAGGTCATTCTTAGGTCCATTAGAAAACAGGCCAATTTTTTTCTGTAAAACAGAATTTGGGGATGAATGTGGGAGGATTTATGAGAGGAAATACTTGCGTGTGTGTTTATGTGTGTGTGCACCTATATAGACTTAGGTGTTTTTATTTTTCAAAGAAAATAAATAAAATTTATATATGTATATATGTGTGAAATGTAACAATATAAAATAAATATACATTGATTATTTCAGCTAATTCTGGAGTTTATTCGCAAGTAAACTCAGATCTATCAAATATTAGCACTCTCCATTCCTAATGCTGAAATACTAACCTAGCATTTAATGTAGTAACGAGCTGACATCAACTTACAGCTCTGATAACGGTGCACATTTACATTGTCTCTTTAGTGTCCTTCAGTCTCTGCTCTGAAGGCCAGAATTCTGTTTGACTGGATTGTCACCATTTTTCCTAGTTACTTCTCACCCAAAAGCAAACCTGTTGTTGGAGACATAAACCCACTAAGAAGTTGATTGGTATCAGTTATCCAGGGAGCAGGAGAAAGAGGCTGTGAAGGGGAAAGAAGCGCTGAAACAGGAAACATGGTAGACTGGAGAAAGAATGGGTTCTACCTCATCATCTAAGAAACCCACCCTACCCTCTGATGGCTGTTTGACTGTTGCAAGCTATTCAACCATTTTAAGCCTTAGTTTACCTATAATACATATCTGCATTTTAACTAAACCTATCTCAAAGATTGTTGCAATATTTAATTTGATAATGTATGTGAAACCGTCAGCCTAGCACCTGGAGTACACCAAGCACTCTGTAAGTGTGCATATACCGGGACACCTCTTTAGCCTTTTCCACACACGGATGGATGCATGCACGGATGTACTCCTGGATGTAACTATGGATGCATGAATATGTGCACACACATGTATACACAGTGTGCCCATGCATGTGCATGTTCCTGTGTGTGTGTACATGTGAATGCATGCATGCATGCCTAGATATATGCATAGGACCTGGGAAACACTGAAGCTGTCAGGGATTTGAGTTTGAGGAGAGCCTTAGAGAACGAGCAGAACGGAACTTTCATTGCTTCTTATTTTGCCCCTGGCTAGCTTTGTCTTCAGGAAATTTGTAACCTAATTTATAGAGATATTAAAAATGTGCAAAAGATAATTCAATAAGATCATTTGATCTTTTGTTTTAAGGTGCATGTAAGAGTAATTAATGAGCTGGCACTTCTCTTAAGGAGATGCAGAAATTCATTCATTTATTCAATCAATAAATATATTTGGAGTGCCTACCATTTGCCAGGCACCAGGAAAACAGAGTTGTATGTGCACATATCTGTGTGGGGGTCTGGGTGAGGGTGTCTACCCCAGTTTGTAGCCCACCAAACCCAGTCCTCTAGAGCTATGTTGTTTTCTTACGTGTCTGTGGTTCGGGTGTTCATAATTTGAGGCCCAAGGCCTATGGGACACAGATTTCCAAAACTGTCTGACACTGTAGCCTTATTTTGTGAGTATGGATATTCATATTGTGTCTGAGAATATTCAAAGCTTTCATAACTTCTCAAAAGAACCATGAAAAAAGAGTTTTAGAGACACTTAAGTCACTTTGTTCAACTCAGCCTTCAAGATATGGGAGAAATCAGAGTCCCATTTGGGGTGGAGATATTTGTTCAAGGACAGAAAACAAACATATTAACCAGAAGGATCCCATTCATTAATCCTAAGAGACTTTTGATCCAGATGGGACCATTTATCTCATGTAATATGCTGAACTTTGATGAACTCAAACATGACTGATCATTGCTTCTAACAGGTTTTATGTTACCTATTATGGTAAATCGTGGAAATAACTCTATAATAAGGTCCAAATAGATTTTATTTCCATAGTTACCTCAACACATTCATAGAATAGAGTCTGCTTTTTTTTTTGCAACTGAAGTCCCCTTTATACCATATCCAATCCCTTTCTCTTCCAGCTACCAAGACATCATCAGTATTCTAATGTTGGTATGTATTATTCCCACATGTGTGTGTGTATGAGTGTGTGTATGCAAATCCTTTGATGATTTTTTCTATCGAATTTTTCTTTTGTGTCTTCATAAAATTTACATATATATATAATATATCCTGGAATTTACCTTTTGCATTCAGGGTTGTGTTTTCAAGATTGGTCTATGTTGATATTCATGGACCTAGTCCATTCATTTTGCTGTATAGTTTTGTATCATATAAATACTCCACTATTAATTTACACATTCCACTATTGATGGTTGTTTCCAGTTTTTTACGATTGCCAACAATAAAGCAGTGACCATCCTTAAGGCAATTCTCTTTTTACATATGTATAAGTGTTTCTCTATATATATGTCCAGAAGTTGAATTGCTATTAGCAGGGTACACACTTATTCCACTCTATAAAATATTGGCAGATTGCCTTCCACAGTGATTGTATTAATTTACTTTCCCATCAGCAGAGTATGAGAGTTTCTTTTTTTTTTTTTTTTGTGAGGAAGACCAGCCCTGAGCCAACATCCCTCGCCAATCCTCCTCTTTTTGCTGAGGAGGACTGGCCCTGGGCTAACATCCGTGGCCATCTTCCTCTACTTTATATGGGACGCCGCCACGGCATGGCTGACGAGCAGTGCATCGGCAGGCGCCCAGGATCCGAACCTGCGAACCCCAGGCTGCCACGCGTGGACTAAACCGTTGCACCACCAGGCGGCCCCGTGAGGGTTTCTTATCTTCACATTCTTGCCAATATTCAGCATTATCAGATTTTTTAATTTTGTCATTCTCATATATATGAAAAGCAACCCAGTTTTACATTTTGTATTTTCCTCTAGAGAAGTTAAGCTTCTTTTCATATGCTATTGGCAATTTGGGTTTCACTTCTCTGAATTGCCTATTCATATTCTTTGATGATTTTTTCTACTGCATTTTTGTCTTTTTATTGTTGATTTATAAGAGTTCTGTATATATGTTGTGCCCTAATCTTTTTTTATTGAGATAGAATTGACATATAGCATTGGATTCTTTTTAGGTGTACAATGTAATGATTTGAAGTATGTATATATTGCAAAATGATCACCACAATAAGTTTAGTTGATATCCACCACCACACATAGTTACAAAAATTTTTTTTTCTTGTGATGAGAAATTTTAAGATTTACTCCCAACTTTCAAATATACTCTACAGTATTGGTAACTGTAGTCACCATGCTGTACATTACATCCCAGGACATGTTTATTTTATAGCTGGAAGTTTGTACATTTTGACCACCTTCACCCAGAATTTGCTTTTATTCATGTTTTTTCCTTCTCAGTGTTTGAAAAATAGTAGGATCTTCAAACCTAATGATTTAAAATTTGCTTGAAGAAATGACCTTGTGCCAAGTGAATTTGGATAATTTAATACAATTTTGTTTGCCCTCTTCTTTAGTTAATCAGTGTCCTGGCAGGCGCGCCTAACTATGTACCGAGTGTAGAAAGGGTGTTGGGAAACCACAGGGCTGGTACAGCAGCCCAGAACCAGCCACAGTGGGGAGCTCTGCCTGATGGGGCAAGGCTGTACCTCTCCCTGGGCCCAGTGGGGCAAGAAGAGGGGGCAGTTACCAGAACCCTGAGCAGGTGCCACCCACTGATAGGTGCTGAGCCTTCAGTAGAGGGACACAGTCAACTCGTGGTGACTCTGTGGGGAGAGAGCTGGGGAGATGACTTCCCTGATCTCACTCTCTCCCACCCTCCAATCTCCCGCTGGTGATTTTCACTGGCTGAGCCCAACTAGAAGCCAGAAGGGAAGATAGCAGATTATGCAGTCTACAAGGCCAGGCTCCCAAGCAGAGCAGAATGGAGAAGAGTGGGTGTTGCATCTGAAAGTCAAAAGGAAAATATCCAACACAGCTTTTTTTTCTTAAGAGAGCTAATTCCATACATTTGGTTGTGAATATAATGTGAAAATACTAGCCTGGTAGACTTTCATCTGCTCTTTTGAGGTGTGCTCACCCTCAGCCCTGCTGACTGGGGACTGAGATGTTGGGTCCTCCAGGAGCAAGAGATTTATTGTGGTTAATGCCTATGAATGGCAAAGAGGAGAAGAAGCAGGCATTGACAGTGAGAGCCTTCAGACCGTGATGCAGGTCTGACATGAGAGGGGAGGGAAGGGGGACTGGGAAGGAAGAAACTCATCCCACAGTACAGCCCTGAGAAAGTCTCTCTCAGGCCAACAAGCAGCTTTGGCACAAAGATTGCCCATAGAATGGTTCCATGTCGGGAGGAAATGGCCAAGCCCTGGTACCACCATGCGGCCATTGCCTAGGGGCCACCCCCAAAAGAGAGACAGGGCTGGAAAGCAATGGCAGACCTAAGGGAGTAAACAGCTGGAGCCTGTCAGCTACCCACATTCCTTGAGGCTGGGTAACCAGTCCTTTCTTGAAGGGAGACCCGACTGGTACATATCCATGTTTGCCGCAGATACCATGAATGTCACCTCAGGAGGAGGAAGCCATGATACAGGGGAAGTCCTGGACAGACAGGAAAGGGAAACAGTTTTCCATCTCAGAGGGAAGGTCAATGTGGAAAGAAGAGACAAAGCAGAAAGAAATGAGTGGTCAGTGACCTGTGACATCTGGACTGAAATTTTGGGTGGGGCAAAGGGTTAAGTTGAGAAAACCCAAAACTGGAGACCCTGGCTGAAGAGTGTTCAGAGGGTGGCCCTGAGTTCACAAAGGATGGCCACAGTTGAGTGACAATGGCACAACAGCCTGATTAGGGAGCCTAAATCAGCCTCCAGAGCCTACCTGAGTTCTTGTGTAGCACGAGAAGGATGGAGAAGTCCTCGCCTGCTTCACAGCAAATATGGAGGGCGGCTGTCAGAGCTGGCTGTCAGGCCTGTGGGCAGTACTACTGTGGTGGGGACAAAATACCCACTAGCCAAGGTTAATATCTCCACTGCAGACCAAATTGGCAGTTAAAGCCAGAATTTAGTGAAACCTGTGGGGCTGGACAGGGAGAACCACTCAGCCTGCTTGACGAGAGGGCAGACACATCTGAGAGCTGCAGACTTGGTCAGCGACACAAGCCTGGGGCCAGCAAAGATCTGAAAGATCAAAGCCCCTCCTTCCTCTGCCAAGCACCCAAAACCCAAACCACCCACAGTCTCCATCTTGAGCAGGAGAAGTGGGAGGATTAGAAATCGCCCTGGAAAGTTGATAGGAGTTGAACTTTGATTCAACTGAATATTTACCTAAAATGCGATTGTGTTCAAGTGGAAGATACTAAGACACTCTTAAGGATAAGATTAAGTTCTCCTGCCCTCATCTTGTTACTCTTGACTGTCAACTTCCCAGAAGACCCCAGGAAAACCTGTTGATGAAACAAAACTAAGTTTATTAGATCTACTGAAGTATGATCTTAGGAGTGTCTCCGAATGTGGATGTCAGGGTCTGCAAGTGGTGATTTTTAATGAAGGTTTTGCAAGGTGAGGAGCAGTTTGGGACTGGGCAGAGTGTATGACCAAACAGCTTCAGATTGGTGAGCCCCACAAGATGAAGGACTTGAAGCAAATCTTGATGAGTAAGCTCCTGGTTTGGAAAGTAAACTATTTCGGTTGATTCACCATCTTATTTCTGAGGATCAAGTACTCCTGGGGCAAGCAGGTAAGTTATTTTCGCTTGGTCTGAACGTGCTTAATACAGGGCCAGGAAAGAAGACCGACGGTGTTTAAGGCACCAACAGAGAAATAGTTCCTGATTAAACTGTTGGCTTCAGTCCCTGTTAAAATGCTGGCTTCAGTTGTCACTACACAAAGGGGAGGAGCATTGTAAGAACAATCATATGAATGAAAAAATAAAGATGCAGTACAGTTTTTTTGTCTTTCTAATAATTGATACATTACTATTAATTAAAGTCCATACTTTATGTGGGGCTCCTTAGTTTTTACCTAATGCCCTTTTCCTGTTCCAGGATCCCACCACATGACATTTACTTGCCCTGTTTCTCTAGGTTCCTCTTGGCTGTGACAGTTGCACAGACTTTCCTTCTTTTTGGTGACCTTGACAGGTTAGCAGAGTGCTGGTCAGCACATTTTATCAAATGTCCCTC
Source organism: Tapirus indicus (assembly GCA_031878705.1). NCBI lineage: Eukaryota > Metazoa > Chordata > Mammalia > Perissodactyla > Tapiridae > Tapirus > Tapirus indicus. The sequence continues at coordinate 88,038,745 of CM062929.1, read as the reverse complement.
ACTTGGGATTTGTCTAACATTTTACTTACAGTTAGACTGGGGTTTTGAGTTTGGGGGCAGACCACAGAGATAAAGTGCTGTTTTCATCACATCATATCAAGGAAACATACTATCAAAATGACCCCACTGTTAATGTTAAACTTGATCACCTGGATGAGGTGGTGTTGGCCAGGTTTCTCTGCTGTGAAGTTATTCTTTCCTCCCCTTTCCAAACTGTATTCTTCGGAAGGCAGTCACTGTGTGCAGCTCACATGTAAGGAGTGGGGTTTATGCTCCACCTTCCTGAGGGCAGAGTATCTACGTAAACTATCTGGGATTTTTTCTGCATGGGAGATTTGTCTATTCTATTTCATTTATTGATTTATTTGATTATTTTTATATCAGTATGGACTCATGGATATTTATTTTATACTTTGCTGTCGTCTAATACTATTTTATTTATTTATTTTCTTGCTGAAATTCTTCCAACTTTGGCCACTGGGAGCTCTGTCAATGGGCTCCTGTGTCCCTTTGATATTCTTCCATCATTGTGCTCTTCTATTTTTTAAGCCTTCCTTACTTCCAGGCACTACAAATGGCACCCGCCAACTTGTATATTCTCTGCCCTCGTCTGAGAATTAGCCATTTCTCCCCGGAGTACTGGTTCCTTTTACTGGAGAATGGTATTAGAAACCAAGACCTAGGTGCTAGGTCTGTTCATGCTACTGGGGGGTCATTTCTTCTTTACATCTGAGTACTACATCCATGACCCTTGTACCTGTGAATCTGCTTCTACCCTTCCCATAACAGTGTCACTTGGGAAGTCGTAGAAGTCAGCAATGGAGAGATGGACCTGAAAACTTGGTCTCTCATACTGAAGGTATTCTATCGGACAGAACAGTTTAATCAGAAGGAATCTTCTGTGAACTGCAGGTCCAAAAAGTTAAAAATGGCCTCCATGTGTTACATATGGAAAGCCACAGAGGAGTTTTCACTTTTTCAGAGCTAATTCTGAGATTTAAACAAGGTAAATTAGAAGTCTGGGAGACGAAGGCCCCATCTTGATGTGACGGATGAGTGCTCACAACACTGTGATGAATGAGTCTGTAAACCAAACACATCAATACCTGAATGGCGTGAGAAGGACAAGGCTTGTTACCTTCAATGAGGTTAAACCCTTTCTCTCAGGCGTCATGTGAAACCAGGCTCCATAGTTACAGTTTGATCCCAAGACAAAGAAATAAAGGTCAATGATTGAAGGCAATTCTTTACCATCAAATTAAGATGTGACAAATTTGTCTATTCTTTGCTAACAATATTTTGCTTCTTCTGCAAGATTAAAGTGAAAGAAAAAAAAAGAAGAAAGACTAAGCTTTTAAAAATTTCTTCTTTCAATTCTCTGGTTGTTTCTGTTTGTTCATGGAGATATTCTCCAGAGTTATTTTGAATCTAACAAGATACTGTGCCATAAAATTTTTTTTAAAAAAGCAACAAAATAACATTAGCAAAGAGAGCTAAGTTTGACACTAGTGAAGACTTGGGTTTCAGCTAAAGGAAGTGGGACTTGATGAAACATTATCTATAAAGAAAAAAATGTGTGCAATCGAAATCCCTTCTGATATTAAGTTCTAAATTTTGTGATTCTACCAACCAGTGTATATTCACCCTGGGTCTTTGAGAGCCTACCATGCCAGGGGCTTTGAGAGCAAAGGTACCTCAGGTAATTTCTTGTACACATTGTCATGTAACCTGCTTCATGAACCACAGTTGACTGGGCCAGGACTCAGCCATGATCCAGTGACACCCAACTGGATCCTGGCACTGATCTAGAGACACCATTGTCTGTGAGCTTGTTGATGATTTGGCTGGTATGAAAATCTGGGGAAAATAGTGGTACTCCATCCTGGATTGTGACTAATCAATTAATCAATCCTCTCCTCCAGGAGATGAAATGGGCCCCCCAGAGTGGCTGTAGGATCACCAGAGCTCCTCTAATAGCCTGAACTGTGGTCAAAAGTGTTTCCGGTCTCCACGAAGCCTGGCTTTGTGGGTGCTGAAGCAGTTTCTTGTGCTTCCTAATTTTCTGGAGAGCCCTTGCAATAAAGATGCTCATCTGTGGTTATATGAGCAAGTCTTGGCGCCTTGCAATTTAAAGAGTCTAACAGAATGGTAACGCATTAAAAGGACCAAGGGTCTATATTGTGGGTTCCTTGAGGGCAGGTATCAAGTTTTACCTTCATATCCTAAATGAGTGCATTCAGTCAGTGCTCAATATATGATTAGTAAAAGGGTGAATGAATGAATGGATGGCACAACAAGACCCAAAGTGATTAAGATTAAGAAGCCTACTGAGAACTGAACCTAATATCTCGACCTTGTGTTAAACAATACTAAAACTAGTCATTCTTCCCAGCCCCTTTGTTAAATAATGCTGAGACTAAGCTAAAGTAGTTTAGCTGCTTGTTCCAGGAATACCCATTTCTGGAAGATAAGACCATAAACCAACTAAACAATTTATTATCAAGACCAACAGCTTCTTTACCAAGACTCTCTTCAAGATCCTTGCCTTGATGTGCCCACTAATCCAAAACTATCATATCATAAACTCCGTCCAGTTCTAGTCAGTTACCCACCTGGCAAGGACCACCTTAAAAATCGCCCAGCCCCGGTCCTAAAGGCACTATTGATACTCTATTCTAATTTTTAGCTTAAGTCACTAAGACCCGTCAAGGTGATTTTCTCCCTCACTAAGATGTGATAAATTTGTCTGTTCTTCACTGACAACATTTTGCTTTCTCTGCAAAACCAAGCGGGTCTTATAAACATAGTTTTGCTTGATAAGTAGGTTTTACTGGTGGTCTTTGGGGAAGTGACAGACAATACAACACAACCAGTTTTAGGTTTTTTCCCTTTTTTCTTCTTAAAACACGATTTACATTTCTTTGAACATACAAAAATGTACTGAATACAGAGAAGTATAGATGTTATTGATTTCCTCAGAGAACTTGAAGTGTGAAGCAAATAAGCCATGTCTTTTAAATTTGTCTAAGAATAAAATAATTAGACTAGAAGTGATTTTAAAATCCTTTTCACCTCTAGAATTTGGGTTTCGGTAAGTTTATGAAAGTGCTCACTAGAGTCCACTCTGAATTAACGTCTTAATTACTTGCTACTGTGCTGAATGCAGAAGAAATCCAACATTGTCTCGCCTGTGAAATAGAAAGTGGCTTATGGCACATGCCAAACTGTGTTAAGGCCCCATGGCACATTAGATACTGAGTTTAATTTGTCAAATATACACAAAAATGCACAGCTCTGGACTTGCAGCAAAGTATCTGTCATGAGAGTCGTTTTAGCCCAAATGACTCTAAAAAATAGCTGTCAATTCCAGACGTTTCCAACTGGATAGGACAACAGCCACCACATGTCATACAATACACCACACACAATGTAAACATACCATTCATGTCCACAACTGAGATATTTATGGCATTTTCCATGGTTGCCATGTCAACCCATGGAGCAACCAGGCCATTAAATCATGTTGTCAGCAGGCCAAGACAGTAACACTGCAAAAAAATTCCAGTTGCTGACATGAAGCATTACATTTATCATTTCAAGACTTGGTTTTTTCCAGCTGCCTCTTGCTTTATGCTCTTCACTGCTTTTGAGCTGGTCTTTTAGGGTACAAGGAGAATATGAATGAACTGTTTAAAATGCAACAGAAATTTCAGTCAAGTTTTGATTACTTTTATTTTCACAGAACTTATTTTCTTAAGGTGATAATCTTGAGGTCACATACCGAGAGAAAAAGGGATATGTTGAGAGCTGACATATCCTTGATATAACTGGCCAATTTTTAACTTTCTAACTTAGATTCATTGCTTCATTTCTCCCCTCTGCATGAAATTGTTTTCAGCAAACTCCTGGATTTTGAGGGAATTCACTCTAATTTCTTCTGAATCCAGTTTGAGAGCCTTTTGCTGAAATTCTTTTCCAGGATCGTAGAGAAATTCTAATCAATGGAAATGGAATGGGCCCCATAATCAATTAACAACACGACCAAGAGTACATTTTTCTGGGCAATCTTGACTTTATGTGATCATATTGATTTCAGAAAAGGTGATTCATTGTATGCATAGCTACATATAATTTAAATTTTCTACCATTAGAAGACTTTTCACATAAATTTACATTCACAAAAAGGTTTTCTGTCCCACTAAGTGCTAGGAATATTTGATAAAGAATAAGGTAACTATGATCTTTCAGTGTAAATGATAACACAATCCTCAAACCAAGGACTATTATGCATAAATAGATCAATGATGATGCGAAGTTTGCTCTGCTTTCTTCACACTCCCTCCTCTCCTATACACATCCTGCCTCTGCTTCCCTTTGGCCACCTCCAAGCACATTAAACTTGCAGGATGTTCAGGGGATTTCAGGCATTTTTTGCTGCTCATGTGCACATTGTCCTGCTCTTCATTCTTCCTGGAGAATAATTCCAAGAAAGCACAGTCAGTGAGAGTTTTTAGAGAGCAAGCCTGGACATGAATCTTCTCTAACTGGTCATCAGAATAGCTCTCCACCGCTCACTCACCCATAGCCCTTGAAAGGTCTGCTGGCCCACAGGTATTGTTCTGAAAAAGAGAGGGAGGGTGACCAGGGAGTGTGGAAGACAGCCAGGATAATGGGGTGTAGAACATCTCAGCTATTGCCATTGAGCAGACACCTGAACAAAGGTGAGAGCCCGGTAGTGAATTCCAATATCTTAGCCACCCAGAAATTCACACTTGAGCCGGAGAGGTAGACCCTTACAGACCAGATTTTGATAGGAGGCAACCTGGGGATCGGGGCTGGGGATAATGTGATCTGGGTCTTCAAGGATGAGTTCGCAGTTTCTGACAACTGTATATGGGGGAAAAGTGACTTCCAGGCTAAAGAAATCCTTGAGCAAGTGCCCAGAGGCAGGAAAATACTAATGAAGTCCCAGAAAAAAAAAAAGTAGATCATGTGCTTTTAAAGGAAGGGCCAAGCCATGGAGGGCTATGGGTGCCTGGGTGAGGAAATTGCAGTGGGAAAGGTTCTAAGTGGAGGCAGATGTGGTCAGATCTGTGCTCTTGGGTGAATCTGATGGGAAGGAAGATGAAGCCACAAAATCATTAGAAGTCAGTTAGTGTAGTAGGATTTGGGATAGGGAGAAGATAACAAAAAAAGGATTCAAAAGTGGTGATTCAAACTCTCAATGTGTTAAGATGTGGTGAAAATTTCTCTCCCAGATATTTTGAAGGTAAAAAATGATACATTTAGAATGACCAAGTAGTGATATATTCACACAAAGGAATAGTATCCAGCAATGAGCCTGAGACATACGTAAGCACAAAAATATGGTTGACTCTTATAGAGATAAGATTGAGTGAAAGAAGCCAGGTACAAAAGAGTAAATATGGTGTGATTCCATGTATTGGGAGTTCAAAAACTAATCTATGCTGCTGGATAGATAGTGGGGACACTTGAGGAGAGTGAAGTGACTGGAAGGGGCACAGCTGGGACGTCCAAGGGGCTAGTGGTGTTCTTCCTGACCTGTGCTGGTTACAGATATGCTTGGTTTGTGAAAATTCACGGGGTGGTACATTTATGATGTGTTCATTTCTCTTCATGCTAAACTTTGGTAAAAGTTCTCACAAAATGGCACATCTTGTTTTAGAGATCTTGGTTTGTGGAAGGGGATTATCTAACAGGTGGTCTTTAGAAGTTCAGCCCTTGGATCTGAATATAAGTGGGGTAATCAGGGTCATGTTTTCTGGATTCCAGGAAAATTAGGAATTATGATTCAGCAAATTAAGCCATTGCATGATGTAGTGAAACCTGCCATCTCCTTGTTGCAGTCCTCCCCACCCATCAGCCAAGGACTTGGAAGGTGAGATCAAAACCTACAGGCCTGGAAACAGTCAGTTGCCCCTAGTAACACAAAGAAGCAAACACCAAGAACCAAGTCATTGTCTCATCAATTTAAAGGAAGCAGAATAAAAATTGATAAGGGCAGGGTCAGGGGGGCTATATCTTAGCAACTTTAGAATAAAACCAGTGGAGCTCAGTTCCTGCCAAGTCATAGGTAGAAATCCGTCATTTCTTGCCTGCCCTGGTGGTCAGCCCCACTGCGGTGGTTAGCAGAGAAACCTATAATGATTAACTGGCCTTGTACATACAATGGTAACCCACAAACACGGACTTCTTATCATCCAGGAGCCCAGTACTTTATACTGAGTCATGCCCCATGTTCAGACAAGGAAGTTTGCAGCCATTAATATGCTTCAGAATCTGGATTCAGTGTTAATTCCTGTAGATCACTTTAACACTTCTCAACTTCTCCCCACCTGGAGGAAAAGGAAGCTTTGAATTAAAAAAGAAAAAAAGCCCCAAATTGCTCCCAGATGGATTCTTAAGAAGCATTTCTTAAGAGGAGTTTCCATAAATGTATTTAATAAACTGTTTACAGATTGTTAACTCCTTGAAAAGGGAGCAGTGACAAAGACTGAAGGTCGTGTTGGAATGACAGTACAAAATATAGATATCCAGAAAAAATGTGATCCAGATTTTAAAAACTCCTGTTATACATTACTTCGATAGCACATATGTGGTTCCTATAAAAATTGTGGATATAGTCAATATTTTCAACTTCTCATCAGAACTGGTTTAAGCAGACAATATCCTTGCTTCCTACTTGATACAGAATGCAGTGCATTTATATAGAACTTGATGTTATTCAAAGCTGCTTCACAGATATGAACATACTTGAGCTCTACCCCCCTCGCCTCCTGCTTTCCATTTCGGCTGTTCGTTCATTCAGCAAATGCTGTTGGGCACCTTCTAGGTGCCAGGCCCTGACTTGGTTGTTGAGGACATAGATGGTGATAAGTCAGCTCTGATCCAGGACCACGGGAACGGAGGCCCTTGCTGCTGTGCCCTGGGACAGTCTCATTCCCTCTGGCACTGACTGTTGTAAATTCCTCCCAGCTCTCCCCACCTCCAGTCAGCCAGCTCCCAACCCTTCTAGGACTAGGGCTGTTAGGGTCATGGCCTTCAAGATCAGATCTGATCATTTTACAGCATCCCCTTTGTTTCCTTCTGGCCTCCATTCCACAAAATGATAAACCAAAATAATAGAAACATGCAAATTATCCTCCACCAAACGAAAACAAGAGAAAATCAACCTTCAGTGAGACGAAGGGAAAGTTCTTAGGAGAAGAAAGGCAGTCAGACTCCTTCTGAGCCTGACTACAGCTTTCCTTCCCATGATCCCACCTGGTCTTAGTGTCCTCTCCAGGCCCTTCTATGCCTCTCTACGTCAAAATGGTTTCCCTAGTTGGCTTTTATTTAAGGTGTATCTTTTGCCTGGAATGCCTTTCCTCCACTTCTGTCTATAAAAATTTACCCACTCTTCAAACCTAAAGTTCACATGTAACCACCTCCCTGAAACCTGTAGATAATGATGTACTACTGCCATCTCTTCCCAGATCCATGGTCAGGGACATCATGCTGTTGGCTTGAAATCAGCCCTGATGGAAGTAGTTACACATGAAAATTGACAAATGCTACAAATCAGATCTCGATTTACTGTTTTGCTGACTATCTAGCCTTAAGACAGTGGTGGAGAAAACGTTAATGTAGCAGATTAAACTTAAAAGTGACCTGTGTTTGTAGCCATTATGAAAGCACATCCATCTGAGGAAATATTCTTCCAGTGTTTGAAAAGTATCCCTAATCCGGCAAAGAAGCCATTTGTGCTATTGCTGAGCAAATGAAGCTTCAACGCGTGTTCATGTTACTAGTCACATCGACTCCGACGCTCATGAAACCTCACTCAGTGGTCCGCCAGACGAGCGCCTTCCTGGTTGAACCTCATAGCAGTCAAGGATTGATGTGCTGCTCAATCGTTAAAAATCATCGTTGAATCACAACTACAGGTAGGCTGCGAATACAAAAATTCAGCAAAAATCAACAAAAGCATTCTGTTAGAAACAATTGACTATATGGAATTCAAAATAAAGACTTTTTTGTGTGTGTGTGAGGAAGATTAGCCCTGAGCTAACATCCGTTGCCAATCCTCCTCTTTTTTTGTGAGGAAGACTGGCCCTGGGCTAACATCCGTGCCCACCTTCCTCTACTCTACATGTGGGACGCCTCCCACAGCATGGCTTGACAAGTGGTGCATAGGCCCGCGCCTGGGATCCAAACCTGCGAACCCCGGGCCGCTGAAGTGGAGCGCGCAAACTTAACCGCTACACCACCGGGCTGGCCCCGAAAGACTATTTTATATTTTATTATTGTTTGTAAGTTGTGCGCCACTCATTCATTATATCAGCAGAATCTATAATGAGCAAATAAGCACATACACACACACACTTTTTTCCAGAGAGCCAATTGTTAGACATTTACAGAACATGGGCAAATGACCCCCAGGTGGAGGAGGAGAAGGGAGAGACTGATCAACTTACCTGCTCACCTGCTCACCTGCCCATATTGTGGCCTCTCTTAGGGCTGTTGCAAGGAAAGAGGTGTAAAGCACGTGAAGCTCTTGGTGCCCCAGCCCTGGCACATGGCAATAATAACAGCAATAAACATCACAATGATAAATATGGCAAATGTGTGTGAGTGCTGACTACGTACCAGATGTATTCTGAACTCTCTGTTTACTCTTCATGGCAATCCTATTTAGTGGGTTCTGTGTTAGTCCCATTTTACAGATGAAGAAACTGAGGCACACACAGATGAAGTAGCCTGTCCGGGCCCCACAGTCAGGAGTATTCAGTAAGCTACTAGTAAAGAGTTAAATGACATCCAAACACGATTTTCAGATGTGCTTCCCTTCTCTCTCTTTTTCCCTCCATCCATTTGTCCTTCTTTGTTCTTCCATACTCTCTTATTTTCTCTTCTTGTTGCTTTCTGTTTCCTCATGTCAGCTGCAGCCCCTGAAAGGAGAGGGAGAGGAAACATCAAACAAGATTCTCCTTTTTTCTCTTTCTTTGTTGCTCCCTTTGAGGTATTATTGACTTTTAAAAGAATTATTTTGATTTGACTTGGAGCTTATAGAAGTGTTGCAATAATAGCACAAAGAAATACCATACACTCTTTATTCAGATTACACATTTGTTTCAATTTTGCCCTATTTGCTTTATCTTCCTTTCTTTTCTATTCTCTCCGCCTATTGTGTGCCAGACATCAAGCTGATGCTGTGAACTGTCCAGGCCAAACCAACCACTGTAGTAACAACTTATTTCCTTAATTTCTCTCTACATTCTTCTATATGAACAGAGTCACATCTGCCTTTTCTAATTTCTGCCTAATCTAATCTAATGATGTCTTCTCTTGTCTGTTCACAGCAGAGCACTATCAGCCACAAGTTTTAATAGTTTACATGAGTGTTACCTTGTTCCCCATAGGACTGCATGGAACACACCTCAGACAGGTATGCACTATGCTGTTCAAAGTCCTTGGGTCCAAATGTGTTTCAACATCCAGCAATTCAAGAATTTTAAAAGGCAAGATGGGAAGTGTTGCACGTATTTAATAACATCCCCAGTGAGGTATAGGGGAGCAATCCCATAACCAAACACAAATATTTCTGCAGCAAATGCATGCAGAATAAACAAAGACTACATAGTCTCCACTCAGTTGATGTCAGTTTTAGTCACCAATTGAGTTTTGGTGTCAAAATTTCAGGATTCAGAGCTTCTTGCTTTTTGGAATTGCACATAAAGAGTGCAGGACTGTACTTTTTTATATCGTAAGAGATAGGTGCTAGATATATACTTTAGTGACTGAGCAAATGTATAGCATCTACACTGCATGGAAAACTTAATAAATAGATCAGTTTTGTTTTAATTAACAGTATTAAGAATTATAATAGTCTCACTAGCACTTTAAATAGCAGGATGTTAATAACATCCTGCTAAATATCCAATGCCCTCCCTGCCCCCCCTACCTCCCCACATACCAGGGTAGAATTTAAGTCTTAAAGATGATAAGCAAAGACTAATGCTTTCTTTCTGAACAAGAAGGGCTTCTTTGAAGTCAAAGGGAATGGAGGACTCGGTTGCAAGGAAGGTGGTGGCCTTCTAAGATAGTAGGACACATTATAACCATTGGAACCATAGACTGGTAACAAAGTTCTACATTAACAAACAGACAGGTCTGTGCACCAGATTACAGTCCTTACAACAAGTTGCTTCACCTAACAGGAAGTAATAGCATCTATTTTATAGTAGCATACTGGTTATCACTTAAAACAAGCAGCTTTTCAAATGCATTATATGCTTCTTATGTTTACTAAATAGAATGAATATTCCCCATTTAGCAGCCTAGACTGAGACCTCTTTTCTGTGAAACTTTAATTTTGTTTTATTCTCTATCAGATTCCATCCAACATGAGATTGGACACTATCTCGAACTCTTCCCAAATGACTTCATTTGTGTTATTCATTCAGTACATCTACTAGAATTTTTGTTTCTGAAGCTAAAAGTTGGTACTAAACAAATTTGAGGCTGGTTGCAGTTGATTTAAAAGAAAAAGATGCAAATTTGAGTTGGGATGGACCTCAATACTTCTCCAGATATGTGAAAGTTTTTGTGATTAATTTCTTGTTACATGTAATTTATTCTCGGTATCCGTTTATTGGGGTCAGTTAACATTATGCCCATTTCAAGGACTGAGAAAATGAGAGTTTAAACAAATGCCACAGTCGTAAATCAAATCAGAGTACATCAGCCAATGATACCATGTTTTAAAGGTTTCAACTTAAGTACTGAACTGCACAATACATGGCAATATTTGGATCTGACTCACTGGACTGAGAGACCAGATATCATAGGTTTTCTGAAAGATCACTCTTTGCCCAAAGAAGGCAGCAAACCCCCCCGTCTTGGAAAAGATGGCTCTGGGTTGATGTTGCCCTGAAAACATGAGGCTGAAGTGCAAAGAGCTGAACACACACTGGCATTGGGAGCCTTTGGCAGCCCAACTGCCAGCACCAGATGCAGTGAGGTAGGGACCGTGCGGCCGCCTTGTTTTTTTTTTTAAGGACATGCTGCACCCTCTGAGCAAAGTGGCAGTATCTGTAGCTGCCTGCCTGCCGCTGGACAGCTGGTCTGATGTGAATTATCAATGGAAAGTACTGCGACCTCCAGTAACAATAGAGGAGGCTTCCAGTTTTGTGGGCTACACAGGCAGGCACCCAAACCGGCCTATGTGGAGAAGAGGTGAGATTCAGCAGTGCGAACCAGCAGAGGAGCTGCGGTGACAGAGGGGCCAAGAGGGCGAATGCCCATACGTGCCCCAAAGGCAGCACATTCCAAGGACTCGCCTGGAAGAGGAAAGGCCCAGTGCTGGTGTGATGTAGCTACCAACTAGGCTGATTACATTTTTTAAGCACTGCTTCCCAGCTCAGACAAAAAATTATATTTAAATTTCCTGCCTCTGTGCAATCAAAAGAAGCCAACTGAAAGAAATGTGCACTTCAAGGCTGTAAATCTGAAACTTCCTAATCCCCGAAAGTCCACACTAGACTTCTTGCCTCCATGGAAACAACAAAGCATTCAGCCAACTGATTGGCCTCCAATGAATTTTAGATAAGACAGCTTGGAAGGGAATGGATGTGATTTTAATGCAGAAGAAAGCGCTGGAAGGGAGGTCCACTTGGTTCATATTTGAATAAAGCAAACAAGGCAGACGAAAGGCTGACAGCTGTAAATGACATTGTCAGTACAAAAATTATCAGCCAGTTTACAATCTGTTTGCTTATGTTGAACAAACAGACTGTGTGTGGCATCCTTCGGCCCCATGAATGGCAGAAATACTTGCGGGCTTCAGAAAAGCTATCTGCTCTTCTGCAGCCCGGCCACAATTAGATCGCCATTTGACAGCCACACTGAAAAGGAACTGCGTCCCCCGCCTTTCCCCCACGGCCCCTTGCCTCTTTGCTTTCTCTTCTTTCTTTCTTTTTCTTCGTCTTCTTCTTCATACGACAAGCAGGGAAGTTGGGCAGAGGCACTTGTCTTGTTGTATCGATGGTGTGAATTATGTTAGTTCTGTTGCTGGATCAAGCCGTTTACTGATGTGTCTGACATTCCAAGTGGGAGATCTTCAGTAACCTAGCAAGGCTCAGCGCCAGCAGTCTTCATGTTTTATTCCTTACAGGAAGCAGAATCCAGGAGCCCCCAAAAGAATGTCACTTTTCTCTTCTTTGTGCAGCCTGTCTTGGAGACACTTTGCTTTGAACTTGCTAACATTGCATCTGGTGCCGAAACACAACACATGAAGGGCAAGGCAGTGAGCATCCAGCCCTATTCCTCCCTGAGCAAGGCCCAAACTGCCCAAGTTTCAGGATGGAATGACAACCCACTGGGCTCTTGCTCTTCTTGGTGGCTGGGCCGAGTCTTTAACTCAGCCCCCAACCCAAAAGCCGTGAGTTGTGTGGCCCCATTGCTTAATCCCTGCTGTTCTGCAAACTCTGACACAGAGATGGTTCCTTTTGTTCAGAAAGGATGGAAAGCAAACACAGGTACTAATTTTATCCCTCGCGTCTCAGAGGCTCACCCTTGTTTAACTGCATCAGAGAGATTTAAGCCTCTGGTAGTGGCTTTTCATGGGGCCTGAGGCTATTTGGATACTCTTGGCTTGTTATCTAGGAGATTCCTGCTCACCTTAGAGTCAGGAGTAACACGCCCTCCTGCCCCGGGCGGCCCTTTCACCTTTGCAGAACTGCGCACTGGAAACAGAATAATCTCATAGGAAGGCAACCCTTTCCTACAAAAGCCAGGGTTTTGATCTTCATGTTCCACTTTGTGTATTGTCATTATTTATTGTGTCTCTTCCCTGCTAGCGCTTTACTCAAGAAGTCTTCACTTTGCGGAGAGGATCAAGCCTTCCCGTTATGCCTCCTTCCTTTTTCCCTGTTTTAATATAAAGAATCTGTTTAAAGGTACTTGGTTTATTTGACTGGGGGTGAGAGGTGAGTGTGGTGTGTTTGTAGCAGATAACAAGAGGCAGACGGGCACACACAAAGCCGGAAGACTGTGGTAATTACTGTTAAGCAGCGAAGCATCAAAACACCTCTTGTATGGAAAGTTCATCCAATTACCACTAACCTAGAGAGGAGAGTTATGTTTCAGCAGGGCTTTTCATTTTAATCTAAATTGCTGTTTCTTTTTCTCTGATATGGCCAACGGTCATAAAGAGTTGACCATCATTAAAACTGTTTGATTTGGAACCCTGTAGTGTTTGGCTAAGAGGGTAAATGCAAATTTGATGAAAGAATAAGGATGAATTTACATATCAGCCTCAGCTCACATGGAGAGAGTAAACATTCTGTTTATCTCAAGTGTCACTTTATGATTTCAGTAGAATATAAAACTGACCTTGGCCCAGTCATTGCAAAAGGCCTAAATGAAATACATGGTTGTCTAAATACGATTTACTCAAGTAGAACTTGCGGGCAAACCCTGCGGAACTCAGCAAACAGGGCTGAAGAGAGCAGTGCTGGGAAAGCATTTGTTCTGATAAACTCCAAAATGGAATTCTGGAATGAGGGGCTGGTGAATAAGAAAGGATAGAAAAAAATTCTACTCCATGAATCTTATTCAATCACCATGAATTAAAACATCTTATTTAGCTAGTAGTTTTAGTCTTTAGTTGCCTAAAAATTAAAAAGTATAAAATCTTAAAAAGCAGTGTTAATACTTTCATGTAGCATGTGCTTCCACCAAACCTTGATTTTATCATTTGGGGACAAGAATAAGATCATCATTTGTTTGGATTCTAGAAGCTATAATTGATTCGAGGAACTTCAACCCTCCATAGGTAGTTTACATTTCAGGAGGATAATTCCTTTTGGCTGTTTGAATCAAGCAGGTTTGCATTTTCCACAACATTTTTAATTAGTTTTTTTCTCAAGCTAAGTCAACATTCATCATTGTGTGAAGGAACGTCAGACTTTTGTCCATAATGAAGGCTTCTGAGTGCACAGGAAAACATTCAGAGACAATTGCAGGCATCTCTATTGATATTTTACCTCCACTTTCTCACCCAAAAGTTTACTGTAGAAACTGAAGGAGCAAAATAAGATTATGTTCTCTTTTGAAAGAAAGTTGATGGCATAATATCTAGTAAGGTGATGGGGCATTTTATATATATATATATATATATATATATATATATATACATTTCTTAATTTGAGCTATTTGGAAAATAGCTATTTGAGCTATTTGGAAATTTTGCCCACTGTAGAGAAGAAAAATATCTTGAATAAAAGAAAAGAAAGGTGAAGAGTATTTGGCAGATATAAATGGTTTTAATTAGAAAATTAAAGAATATTCTTATAGAACATATTTATGCATTTACTTTTGTGGCCCACAAAATAATTATTTTTCAAATAAATAACAAACCCACATAGGATAACCAAAGCTTTAACAGAAGACCCCATAGAAACTTTGTATCTGAGTACAGTTTGCATCTGAATTACAAATAATTAAGCATAGTTAGCAACTTCTTCTGTCAGAGTTAATCTGAGGTTTTTGAGGCTTAAGTGGATGGGAGTTTTGAGGAACTAATATAAATAAAGAGAAAGCACCTCATTACTACAAAACTGTGGCCAGATTTTTCAAATGGTGTTTGAAAGGAGACTGACATGTTGTCTACACTGAAAAGGGAGTAAAAAAAAAAAAACAGTACGTGTGTGTTGGGGGTTAGTATATATTTGAGGAAATAAGATGGTTGAGAATCTTGCCTTCGACGTCTCGTGCTCACATTATACGCACCTAGAACACGGCACACAGCGCTGCTTCTGGTCTGAAGCGGTTGGATAATGCCAAAAAAATGGAGGCTCATGGCTGAGGAAAGGATCCCACAACTCAGTAGGCCCATCCTTTCCCACACCCCAAGATGGTCCCGTCTAAGTGACAGAGCACACAGATTACTGATACTTAAGGAATCTAAAGAAAACAACTAAGAAAAGACGGAATAATCACTAAAGGACAGGGACCTGAGTCCCTGGGTGAGGGTGTGAGCGTGGAGCGTGGGGCGCTCATGCAAACTGTGGGCCATCTCTGACCTAATGCAGCTCAGAGCACATCATTTACTCAAGTTTGAAAATCACCTCTACCTGTCTTCCTGTGGATCTCGGTAAACTAGATCCCTACGGCACTAAAAGTTGTAACCAGAAAAAGTAGAAACCATCCAAATGTTCATCAACTGAGGGGTGAATAAACAAAATGTGGCATATGCGTACAAGGGATCATTACTTGGCAGAAATAAAGGCATGAAGAACTGATACATGCTACAACATGAAGAATCTTGAAATGTTATGTTAAGTGAAAGAAGTCAGGCACAAAAGGCCACACACCGTATGATTCCATTTCTATGAAATGTCCAGAATAGGCGAATCTCATGGTTGCCAGGGACTTGGGGTAGGGGCAGGAATGAGAAATGACTGCTAATGGATATGGGATTTCTTCTTTGGGGTGATTAAAATGTTCTAAAATTAGATTGTGGTGATGGTTGCACAAATCTGTGAATATCCTAAAACCACTGAACTGAACATTTTAAAGGTAAGCTTTATGGTATGTGAATTATATCTTGATAAAGCTGTTTAAAAAAAAATAAAGCAAAAACTGACAGCCAGGATGGTTACAGAGCCAAGGATGAGCTTTCAAAGAGAACTCATAGACCTCAAAGCAGGTCATTCCCCATCTCAAACTGTTTCCACCTTGTGAAGAGAGTGAGGGTCAGAACCAAAGATGAACTTAAATGGGATGAATACTTGTGGGTTATGTGCCAGTATGGTAGGTCACAACAGAGAACAAGATGCCTTGTGAGACTCACGATCTAGAAGGACAGAGTCAAATATATACAATATACAAACACCTAACAAGATTCTTGATTGCATGAATCATAGTGAATGCAAATCGAGTGAGTTCACCATCCCAAGCTGTGGAGGTCTAATTCAAGGGCAGCGTTCAAGGGCAGCCACCTCAGCTCAGGAGCATGTTTAGAAGAATGTGGTCAGGACTTGGGAGGAGCTAGCAATCATAAGATACAGAGAGGTTGAAGGGAAAATGAAAGATCCCCCCGGGCAGGAGCAGATGGTGCAGGATAGTTAAGGTCCAGCCTCACCTCGCCTTGTTACGAGGATCACCTCATTTAACCCTCAGAACCCTAAGAGGGAGATGATAAGCAATGATGGATCCCAATTTTGACAGATGAGGAAACTGTCACTTGACAGATGAGGAAAGGATAGAGAAATTAAGGAATTTATTTAAGGTCAATTACTAACTAGCAAAACCACTCCAACATAGCTCTGTTGAAGATCCAAATTGTGCCCTCACCCGCCATCCCATTCTACTTTCTTGTTCTGAATAGTCCCAAATTATGTAAAATTTACCAGTAAATAGAAGCTTCAAGCTGCAGCCAGTTCCTTTTCTGTACTCAATAAAGAAGAACAGAGAGATACTTTCAGAAATAGTGTGTTCCCAGTCACTGGACATGTTCACTCAGGGACCAAAGGACCACTTGTTGGAAGCTTGGATGGTCTAAAGTATCGGGATCAAATGACCTTTATGTGTTCCTTCAACCTGTTATTCTGATGCAGTGACTGGGATCCAATGAAGAGAAATGGAGTCCCTGCATATAGTTGTGCAGGTTGGGCACAACTCCTGGGAAAAGGCACGTTTCACATTCACATGCATCATGGGTCTGAATATTTATTATGACAGTTTTCCTAAAGACGTTAGTACAGACTTTTAAGGGAGAGTATCTACTCCCTACATGCCTCAAGTTCATATTTGGGCCTTTAGAGGTGCTGACCACACCTGATTTAGAAAGATAATTGTGCAGACAGGGGATGGAGACAAAGTTGAAGGACCTTACAATCGTAGATAGTAGCTGATCTTTAGGAGACCACTTTCAGTGGATTATTGGTGGAGAATAGAACAGAAGCCAGACTGCTAGGTTATGGAGCAATGGCTGATCAGAAGGTAGAGATAGTGAGTTTAGAAGCGTGGCATTGAAGAGGAAACATGTGGAGCTGCAGTTTGAGAGGGAAGTAGGCCAAAAAACAAGTTTTGTGAGGAGGGGGCTTGGGAAGACATACGGACACACTAGGTGATAAATCTTTTGTATACAGGACATGCTTTCCATATCCCTGTGATATCTAATGCAAATTTGGTACTGAAAATTGATTGAATGATCATGTCCCCTAATTCCTAGTACAGGCACTTAATATAACAAGGCAAATTTTTTGGAAAAAAAAATCCATATTGCTGGTCTTGAATGGATTGGAAAGATGGCCCTGCCCTTGCAGTATCAAGAGCACACACTTCAGCATGTCTTTACAAGAGAAAGTGGAAGAAAGTTTATAAGCAACTCATCAGGCATGGAACCAGCTGGTTTTGTGGTCCAACTTTGCCCTCAGTGAGTCCACTCTTACATCTCTCTCAAGTGCAGCACGTGGCAGAGACACATGGGAGAGTTTGCATGTAGAGGACCCAGACTGGCTGGGAGACCAGGAGGTCAAGGCAGGTCCTGGAGCCACTTCCTGAACCTCTTCCTCCTGCTGTCTCTGAAGCATCCAGGAAGCTATGGCCGAAACCCCTGTTCATGCATCAAAGCTCTTAAACTGGCTCAGGGTAATTGGTGGGATAAAAAAAAGCAGCTGGGACTATTTTATCAATTCCCATTGTATCATTATTACTAAGCTCTTAAGAGAAGGAGTTTTGCAAAATAAAAAGCATGACATGTTATAACATAGAAAAAAAGCGTGATGTTAAAGCATGCCATATGAAAAGAGTATGACATGTCTTTTTAAAAAAGTATGACATGTTAAAACATGACACCTTCTAGCTTCGTTATGACTCTCAGATTTCCAAAGTGGCACATGCTTATAAAAGTGAACAGTGGGATTATGAATGAATCTTCATAATGTTTTAATAATTTTCAGCACTTAAAAGTAACCATTGTTATTATCCTTATGTCTCTTCTATATTTTATTTACATAAACACATGTTATTATTATTTATGTAATTAAGTCCATCACTCAGTATGTTGGATAAATGAATGAATGCATATACTCTTGCATAATTTTTCCCTTACAAATTGTTCCCATAGTTAAATGTGTTTGTCTACTACATGATTTTTATTATCTTCATATTATTCCAATCCCGTGTACATACAGTCATGTGTCGCTTAACGACGGGGATACATTCTGAGAAATGCGTTGTTAGGTGATTTCTTCCTTGTGTGAATTTCATAGTATGTACTGAGACAAACCTGGATGGTATAGCCTACAACACACCTAGGCTATATGGTACTACTTTTATGGGACCACCTTCATATGTGTGGTCTCTCGTTGACTGAAACGTCGTTATGTGGGCCATAACTGTATACCATGATTCGTTTAGCCTTTTTAACTACAGGATACTCAGATTGTTTCCTTTTATTTTCAATTATAACTAATACTACAGTGAACATATTTTCTCCAACCTCCTCTTATAATCCTTAGGATAATCTGATATCCTAACATTGTATATCCTACTTCCTGGAAATAGCATTTTATTTTTATTTATTTATTTTTTGGTGAGGAAGATTAGCCCTGAGCTAACATCTGTTGCCAATCCTCCTCTTTTTGCTGAGGATGATTGGCCCTGGGCTAACATCTGTGTCCATCTTCCTCTACTTCACATGGGGTGCTGCCACAGCACGGGTTGACAAGTGGTGTGTTTGTCCCCGCCCAGGATCTGAACCCACGAACCCTGGCCCTGAAGTGGAGTGCACAAACTTAACCACTACGCCACTGGGCTGGCCCCATGCTTACACAACACTTTTTTGTCCTGAAATCATCGATTTCTTTATCCCCTGATTTTTATTCTAATTGTATTACATGGCAATGTTTATCTTTTTTTTTGCTTTTTTCTCCTCAAAGCCCCAATAGATAGTTGTATGTCATAGTTGTGCATCCTTCTAGTTGCTCTATGTGGGACACCACCTCAGCATGGCTTGATGAACAGTGAGTAGGTCCGTGCCCAGGATCTGAACTGAGGAACCCCGGGGCAGCGGAAGTGGAGTGTGTGAACTTAATGGCTATGCCACCCAGCCAGCCCCTATCTTTTAACTTTTAAGAAATCACAATTCATCTGGAATGTATGTGAGTGTATGTACGACATTATACAGGGCTCTAACTTGGATGTTTTTCCCCAAAGATTTAACTAATTATCTCATTAGCTTTTATTCTTTCCTTTTCCTATTATTTGGAAAGCTACTCTCATCACATCCCGAATTTTTACACATGCTGAACGCTCTGGGTTTCCATTGTGTCCCATTAACCTGTGTATGCTTACACTGATAACATACTGTTGTAATGACATAGCAGCGTTACACAGCAGTGATCTTCAAAGGAGAAGAATGGCAAGATGATAGCAGTACATTTAATGTGGCCCGGCAATACCGTCTTGGGACTAAGCACCAGCAGACCCACGTTCTAATGGAGGCATTGCCACCACTTTGAGGGGTGATATGGAGTCCCCTAAAATTTTAAATATATTTCTTCATTTAGAAATTTATATTCTGCCCACCTAAAACTGGTGTTATATCACTTTTTTTGCCAATCTCATCACTTTCCCAGAATCAAATAAGTGAAATTATATCAAAACACTTAAAATTCCATCTCAAATGTTGTTGTTAATGAAATAATTTTTCCTTCCTACACAGAGGAAAAAAAGACCACAGATTTTGTAACATTTATTTTTCAAACGAGTATCCCTGGTTTGAAAGATGGGAGAGGAAGTGTTCTAGGTTTAGTTCTCAGTCCCAATAATTTAGAAGAATCATCATTAGAACTTGCTATGTAACCATAGGACCTTCTTCTTAAAGAAACGCTTCAGAAAAACACTCGAAGCTCATTTACTCTTTGGTCTCAGGAGGAAAAGCCAATTTCAAATCTTTGTACTGAAGGTCTGCACAGCATTTGGCATCACAGGAAAGGAGATTCAGCTACTACCGCTTCAGTGGACTCACTAGCCGCTGAGCTGTTTAAGGGGAAAGGCTGTGTCTTCCAAAACTACCTTATGGTAGTAGTTGCAAGAAACAGTTGTCTAAGTGAGTACCTACCCTCTGTTCATTGTTTAGATAAAAACCGCCCTCCACGTGGGACAGGAGAGCGAAGACTCCCAAAGGTGGCGCGCCCCACGCGCGGGGCCAGGAGCGCTGGGTGGAGTCAGGGAGCTGCGAGATCTGATCCCACCCCGCCTCCAATTTCCTGCAGGCCTAGTTTGGGCCTCCGCGTTTGAAAACAAGGGTGTTGGCAGGATTCTCTCTCCGGTCTTTCCATTCCTAGCTTCCTAGGACTTGGTAACAGAGTTCAACTCCCCGGTGCCACGTGGGAGCAGCGCTCACGCATCTGTTCGCCCAGAGTTTGGGAATCACATCCCATGAAAAGAAACCCAGGTGCAGTGGGTGTGAATTATGAAGCTTTGGAAGTCGAGTGAGAGCTCTATGAGGGCAGAGGCTACGCTGTGTTATCTTTTCCCCAGCATCTAGCACTCTTCGCCAGGCTCCGCAGTGAATGCTGACTGAAAGAAAGAACAGATGGAATTGAATAGCTGGGAAAGCACACAGGTGGTCTACCATCGGGACGGGAACCTGAAAGGTGTTTACCCTTCCAAGAAGTATGGAATCTCATTTCTCGCTCTCACATACTCGGCCTCAGTTGCAAGTCTTCCATCCCACCCAGGATAAAAGGCGGCAGGGCTCCTCCCACACGCAGACCTCCCGCTGGGCCATATTTGTCCACACAAACAACCCCTCCTTGTTTATTCTGCCAGCAGGCTATGCGCCCCGGAGGCAGCACTTCAAGGCCAGCACCTCCCCTCCAGGGGCAGTCCCCGAGCTGTGTGCAGCCTCTCCCCACCCCCAACACCAGTGAGGCCTGTCCCTTGAACCAGGACGGGGTTCCCACCTTGGGAGCTGGAGGCATTGTCTCTCCACCTCAGCTTGGCGGAAACCTTCCGTTTCGCCGACACAAGTTTCCTTCTCTGGTTGCGAGCTCTATCCTCCCTGCAGCTGAGGTCTGGCTAGGACGGGGAGTGGGAAGCGGAGGGTGAGACGGAGCGGGAGAGGAGCCCATTCATTAGAGCTGCTTTTTGGTGGAATAGGATTATTCTGCCTTCATTTGTCAAGAAGTGGAATCCAGAAGATTGGTGGCAGGTGAGCTGATTAAATAGTCCCAAGGCCAGCTCCATGCCCAGGAGCCCCTTAGCCAGGGAAGTCCAGAGCAGGTAAGAAATCTGGGTGGAATGACCATGTTGCTGGCTTCTACCAACGCACCCGGTTGCTGTTCTGACTGCCCTGTGCATCTCATGTTAAACGGACCTGTGCTCCACCTTCTCCTTAAGTTTTAGCCTTCCAGGTGTTCATAATATGCAGGTGGGGCTGAGAGAAGTCAGGCTTAGCATGGCATCCGACTGCATGAGTTCTGCAAAGATTAACAGCCTAAATTGGCAGAAGTCTTGGAAGCCAACAAAAGAAGGGGCCATTACACATAAGATGTAGTTACTGCCTTCAAGTCAGAACTCTACATAGGTAGCACTTTTCCAGGGAAAAGTACATTTATTTCATATCCCTATAATGGAGTCATTTGTCACGGGTCCTTTGCATGTCATAGAAATGTGTCCCATCCCTAAACCTGAAAATATCATCATAGCAAATAATGCCCCCAATGCATTATAATCAAATACTATATGACTCAAAAGGTAGGTGATTCCCACCAATTCTTTAATAATTCTGTAACCCCTGTTTCCTTGTCTAGCCTCATGAGGTCAACACTTCACTTCTGGGGTGTTTCAGAATGAGCATCTAGAAGATTATACGAAAGGCCAGGCAGGCGGGGCTGTTACGTGCACAACTGGCTTGATTCAGTAGCTTGGGTGTTTGCTTCTGTACACCACCCTCTTAATTTGTCTTATTCAAATTTGTCCCTCTGCAAAATGACCAATTAATGCATGGCCACTTGTAAATGTTAAATCTGCAAATACTAGGCCAACTGTATAAAATGTTTCCATCAATCATTGGTCTCTTGCTGTGTTCTGCCCGTTTCTCCTGGGAAGGAGAGAGGATCAGGGTGTCCACTTTGCGTATGGGGCGGTAAAGGCACAGGAAACTCAGGCGTCCGCATGAGTGTGAGCTCATTTGATAGAATCAATGCAGGAACCGTGGCACAAATCCCTGAGAGAGTAAAAGGGGGGAAAAAAATCTCATGAACCTTTTCAGCCATAAATAAATTCCTATGCAAACATATTTCAAAATGTGAGCGAGAGTGTGCACCCATTCGAATGAGGTTTTATTCACCAAGGGGAAGGTCGCACTTTCATAGGTAGAACTGAGTGGCAGGGGAAGATGAAACCGTCTTCCACAGAAATGGGGTCATGTAGGTTATGGCTCCTGGAAGATTTATTAAAAAAGAAATAATTCCTACTTCTCATTCATAGGAAAACTGGACTACTCTCAAGAAAAATTTCAACTTTTAAATCACGTAGTGTGATTTATTTTGTGGATAAACTGCATTTGTGATTTTATAGAATTGACATGCATTTGATCTAACAGGTTGAATTTTTTATGTAGGTGGTTTTCTTCCTTGATAAATCAGGCAATTTCTTACTCACAAATCCTTTCTGAAATTTCACATTCTGAATCAAGCTTGAGGAAGGACCATATTTTAAAATTTCCTGAAATGTTGAACATTCTTTTCATTTTACTGTGGTGTTTTTGTGCAGGTGATCTCATCTTATACCTGGATGTATTGAAACAAGTGATTTTTTATGTTAAACATAGAATTTCTATATGCTTTAGTAGATTAAATATTTATAATTGGACCTTGTCATGCAGTGAACGATCAGGCTCCTTTAGTATAAGCAGAGCTTTAGAAAAAGTTCCATGTCATGATTTTCTTTATAGCTCCTTAAAATCAGGGAACATTGTTTTTCTTGATTCTTTTCTGCTTACACCAGTAATACATGATAATTTGCAAATATAGCTTAGATGTCAACACTGTTAGCATTTTAATATATAAATATAAATATATACATATACATTTTTACAGATTTAGTATCATGCTGTACGTAGACTTTCTGTTTTCTCCTTTGTTCCCATAGTAATATGTTGTGAGCATTTCCCCATGGCATTAAATATTTTTTGACAACATGCCCTTTAATACTTTATGAATGTAAATTGTCTAGAGTGCTACATATGTGATATCTTAATATATTTTACAGTACACAACAGCGTCTAGGCAATTTGTTGAAAAAGATAACTTTCATGAACTCAGTCAATTTCATGGGAAAAATAACATATATTTAGTATAGTATGGAATTAACTATATAATTGATCAACAGTTTGGCTTTTCCACTGCTGTTGTAATAGCTACTTGCAGCACATCTGGTGGCCGTCAGGGTCCCTTCTCCTCCAGGAGTCGATTATCACCGAGTTTCACTGTAAGCAGAGTTCACACGCAAAGAGGCAGAGAACAGAGACGAACGATGAGAGTGTTGTGCTTTGCAGCATTCTGACAACTGGATTTCTCATGCGCTTCATGTAGGGTATGAAATTTTAGCATATGAAGGGAACCAAGACCCAAAATGAGAAGCAAATAGCTCCTCGGTGGGACAGATGGATAAAGATATTTTTCTAAGAAACTGTTGTTTTATAGTTTTTAACTAGTGTTATTTTCCTAAGTAATTTAGTTCCAACCTAGTCATCCAGTACCAGGTGTAGTTCTACCAGACATCAAAGTTCTAGTCGAGTCTTTCATGTTTTTTCTCCCTTGAATTGACCAACTGGTTACTCTTGCCTTTAAAATATCTCTACCAAAATGATTTTTGCATATTTTAGGATGCAGAAATGTGGAATTTCAAATGAGGGCTTAAGCATTATTTAATAAGTAGAACTCCAATCTGAGGCCCAGAGACCTTCTCGCTTCCTACTCTAACACTTTGCAGGCTCTTGCGTCTTGAACGACACCAAGCATCATAGCAGATTATCCCGGATATTGACAGGAAGACTGAAGAGTGATTGGAAAACAGAATCTGGGTTTATATTTAAACTTCAACTATGGAGTTTTATCCTTTCCAATCTTCCAATTTATTTTCCCTGCCATATTGAAAATTTTCCTTGAGTTTCATTGAAACTAGCCCACCATTTACTGTTTGTCACATGCTGACCTTCAGTGTCCTTTGTGAGGTTGAGTGTTACAAAAGCCTTTAGGAGATGTGGTGTTGGATTGACTTTCCACTCCTAAGCAGGCCAGCAGTGCCTCTGCAGCAAGAACTACAAGGAGTTAGTTTCATGTGATAACAAGGAGAGACATAAAGGAGGGTGGGAGAATGTCCATTAAAAATGAATGGAGTAAAAAGTGTGGCTCTTTCTGACCTGAGAACACATTATTCCCTTGGAAGCAACTCCTATGAAAAGACATTCTGAGTGAGTCAAGTGGCACATTTCCCTATTCCTTCTCTCTGTCTTAGGCTGGGCAGCTCAGGTGTGTGCCAGGTATCTGCTCCAGCCCAACCCTCCGACGTCTTGTCAGAGAAGCCCATTGTTAGCCACCGGAAGCTCATGATTCAGCAGGTCCTGACGTGTGGTCTCCTAGGAAACAGCCACCAAGCATCTCAACAATTCACTGCTGACTGACCACATCTCCAGCCACCGAATGCTTCCCGTGCACGCGCAGTCCTCTCCCTCCAGAAGCAGCAGGGTTGGCTGATGTCCTGTGGCTAATGATGCAGTGAAATCCTCAACCAGGTGGATCCCCCCGGAAGTTTTCACATTCATTCTGGAACACAGCTTGGTTTCTGGGCATTCTCTTCAATCTAGGTGACTGTGTGGAAGCAGGCCAAAAGCGTCTGCAGCAACCACAGTGAAAACTTTCTGGTTCTTTGCCGTTGGTGATTTCCTCATAACTGCTCAAGTGTAGAGGATTAACCAGAGCACCAGGCCTTTCCAGCGTCCATGCATGTATCCAGCCATCGGTTGGCCAACACCTCGTTAGGTTATTTAGTCTTATATGCAAGGCTTGTACCAAGCACTGAGGATGCAAAGGTGAATAAGATCTGATCCTGAAGAACTCAGTTGACCAGGAAAAACGGCTTTCTAATCTAGTAAGTGTTCTACAGTAGTAAATTTCACACAGAAGGCGTATGAACAAAAAGCTATGGAAAAAGATTGGGTATGAGGGAAGAATTGAATGAGCTTTTACAGAGGTAGTGGGACATGTGGAGTTGGGTCTTGAAGGGTGAATAAGAGTTTGACTGGCAGAGAAGGGGGTCAAATCCATTTCTGGTTTAGAGAACTATATGCTTTTGGGACCACTCCTCCACTGTGAAGTTGGGCACAATTCATTTTTGTTTTATCCTCAAGCAGCTTAAAGGTATAGGTGAATTTAGTTACAGACATTGTTTTGTTGTACAATCACCTTGTTGCAATCTTCAACAGTGGTTCCACTTTTTCATGTCCACGTTTCCAGGTGAAATTGCCCTTTCTGCAGCCACTTAAACTCCAACATGTCCTAGGGCTCCTAGTTTCTGTTCCAACTTGCTTCATGGGATAACAAGAGCTTACCCCAAGCACCTGCTTAGTGGTACATTTTTTTTTCTTTTCAGGATTTTCCTAACTGACCTGTCAGTGACAGCTGTCGTGTGTTTCCTAGCCATTCTGTGCAATGTGGCTACCTAGACTCAACTATCCTTTTTTATATACCTCACCACCCCCACTTTCCCCGGACACATCTGTCACTACAACCCAGTTCCTACTCTACCGCCACCTCCCTCTGGGCAAGTCTTGCCCAGCTGAACCTTCCTGGTCATCCATCTTGACATACAATTAAGTTAGCTTTTCAAAATCTAGCTTTTTTTTTTTTAATGTTGTGAAATGGAGTTTGTGGTCTGAGACCAACACCAGAGGGAGAAGGGAGTTGTTTTCCGTATTTGTATCAGTTAACACAAAAGTAATTCTACTCTCAGTCTTATGACTCATCCGTGAACATTTTTTAAAAGGCATCAATATAATTACAGGGAGTAGCAGAGATGACAAATCGTGTGTGTGTGGCTCTTTCTTCCTCTTTCACCTCTCTGTCTTTCATCCTTGGCTCTGCTCATTTGTACAGCTACCAGAAGGTGCCCAGGAGGGAAAAACTACTAATTCACTCTGGCAGCAGGGGGACTGGTGCTACCAGAAGGTTCCAGTTCAGATCTTTTGTCCTCCCTGGAAGTTGGAGTCATCGGTTGATGCTTGTGTCTCATTATCATGGAAAATTGAGAGTCAACTAGAACGTTCTTGGTCTGAGATTGGGATTGTCCTGGGAAATGACTGTCCTGTGCTTACAACAGAGTATGTAAAATTCTATCCCTTCCCTCAAATAAAGGCCATTTGGCCACAGACAACCTCCCTGCTCATCTTAGGGAGCCCTAACTCTCTCTGGCTCCCACTGCAAGGCTTTGGGGTCTTCCTGCCATTCAGATTAGTTGCCCCCACACTCCACACTGTCCATGTCTTTCTCTATGAGTCATCTGCAATTCAAATCCAGGCCCCACTTGGAGATTGAAAAAATTAAAAAGCAAATCCAAACTTACTGTTTGACAAGAAGTGAAAAAAATAAGAGGTGAAATTGGTTTAGGGATAGCCTACTGTGACAGACAGGAGGAATTTGGCTCTGTCTTCTCCCCCAAGGTCCTAGCACCTTGAGAAGTCCCCAGTGACACTGCAGTCTCTCTTCTGGTCTTGCCTCCAGCTCCAGGATTCACGACCTCTGTTGGAACCCCCTGGGGCTCCTCAGGGTGCAAATCCCAGAACACTTCTTCATATAACTGTGACCTCTTATGTTCCATTTACAAGTCTGAGTCTCTTCAGTCAAGCAAATTGTTGTCATTTAAAATATATAGCAGGGAGCATATATGTTAACATATATAACAGCAGACAGGGAGGCTGGTAACAAACTTCTAAATGTCATTCTTGTGTATGAATCAGTTCAGATATGTACCGGAAACATTTTATTCTGATCACACAAAGTGCATGTAGAGCAGAGAAACCTTATCAATGATTAAAACCTATGATTTTACTATTTTATGTTAATTCACAAATTCCGATTTTAATGATGTTCTCTCAGAGAGTTAAACAGATAATTATATGCCTCTCAATTTCCTCTTGAAATATCTTTCATATTTTGCATTTATTTTAATGCAAACTGATACCTTGCTGAGATTACCAAAAACCTAGACAAAGTCCTAACTATTTTTTGGTGACATGGATAAAAAAAAATTCTTGGCCTAGACTTGACATATATAATTAGGAAGAAGACAGACCCTCTGAAAGCTAAATGCAATGTTTATTTTAAAATGTCCTGAGGTTAAGACCCCGCTAGCAAGTTTTATTGCTCAGCTCCAGCCCTATGTGAGAAATGGGGTTTATAATGGAAATGCTGATGCACCACGTTAATTATCAGATTGCCACCGGGCACCAGCATAATGAAGGAATTTTCTCATTTTTGCACAATGAATACTAATTGAAGTGGGAGACATGCGAACTTGTGTGGCTGCACTGCAGTAAAATGGTGCCATCTAAAGGAGAGGAGAGCAAAGCCACAAGGGCAGCATTTGTGATGGCCTCCTCTAGTCCCTGACGGCTGCGTTTCTGCGCTTGGGTTTTTAACTCAAAGACAAAATTGAATTCTCTTGCGTTACTAACGTGGCTGGTTATCTGGTGGAGTTAGGGGTGTGGCAGAAGCTACCAGAATCTCTGAAACCTCCTCCATAGAGTGGACTTGTCATCTGACAGACTACAGAGAAGTGACATTGATTCAGCAGCCAGAGCAAGGGAGAAGGGAGGCAGCAGGGGGAGAGAAGAGGGAAGGGGAATAGGTGGTTGGTGGGTGGGAGAGGACAGAGATGAAGAGAGAAAAAGGGAGAGCGAGAAGAAAAGAGGCGTGGGAAGTTCATTTTGTGCTGGATGTTTGCTTTCAGATACGCAATAAGAAATTCAGCATTTAGTCTTCACGAACAGTCTCATTTGTATATGTAAGGAGAGTGAAACAGGTAAAATAAATTACTCCAAGTTGGGACAGTTGGCAAGCGGCAGAGCAATATAGCTGCTGCCAGGACGAGGTGCTTCTACAGGCATGAGGTTGTGAATGGAATGATGTGGTGGCTATTCCCAGAAAGAGAAGTGCTTATTGCATTCATGCGACTATTCTCATGTGTAGGATCAGAAACCATTGGAAGACAATAGCATCTGTTTCCTTCGTAATTAAACCTACCCATTAAACAACCTTGGAGAAACAAGACACACACACCCCCTCACACCCTCACACACACACACTCCCTCACACACAGAGTTCCAGTTAAAATTCTCCTGTCACCCACTTTCCTGCCTTTAAAATGTGATTTCCTAGTGCATCAAAAATTCATGTGAGCACAGTGGGACTGAGAAAGCCATTGGGTTTTTAACTTTAACTTGGACAAAGTATCTAGTAAAATGAGCCCCTTTTCATAAGCCAGAGAAAACTTGGCACTTGCTGTCCTGTTTCATGGAAATATATGGGAAACAAATGCCACTCGGTGACCAAGGGGTATTAACAGATCTGAAAATACACTGACTCGAACTGTCACCTACACCCTGGAGATGTCTGGTTAACAGCACTGAATGGAGGTGGGGTTTGAGGCTAAAGAAAGCATCTCCACGGTGGCGGAGAATCCCAAAAGAGCAACCACACAGTACGTTCCTTGAATGGAGAGCATTTTTATACAACCAGAACAGGGGCCACTGAACAATCTGAATCATTTCAACAACCAAATTGACACAGCATAAAAGCTCAGGCGGAGGAATGCACGTTACTTTGCTAAGATGCTCTGAAATGCTGACTGACTTGTTCCCCAGCTGGCTCAGCTGTGTTGTCTAGACACAGCCAGCCTGGGGTTCTCACCACAGTCAGCTCCAGGGGCGACAGGCATCGGTGACTGGGCCAGGACTGCTTGCCCTCACAGAGGTCGGAGCAAGTGAGCCCAGCTGGAATGTCTCCTATTGGCTTAGTAACAGGAAGAAGAGAGAGCATTCGGCTTCTTACAGAGCCAAGATGGAAGTGATTCATGTCAAAAGCAAAGTCGTCTCTTTTGAAAATGTGTAGTGACGTGTCATAGACTCAACAAGCCTTGAGCTTTTTCTTCAAGGAGAAAAAACTGTTTGGAGCCTTTCCCTTAAATTACAAGTAACTGATTTTTTTTAGGGGAGGTTTTGGCTTTAAAAGTTTGCCTCTATCCGTGTTATCCGAGTCTCATCCACTAACTTTCCATTTTACAAAGCAAATCAGAGAGGAAGAGAGAACAGTTACAGAGTTAGGGATACATGATTTATTGCTGAGAAAGCCTGACACTCCTGGGCTTTGAGGGCACGTCTGAGATGAGGAGCTCGTGCCCTGCCTCCTGTGAGGAGACTGACGTTATTTAGGCCCGAATGCTTCAGAATACTCTCCGGTGTTCCTTGAAAAAGAGGTCAGCAGTGGTGAATCTGGGAGATGCTGGTTTACACTGCTAAACACATCCCTTTCCTGCAGGACTTTTTAGTCTTTAATCTGCTAAAGTGCCTGTTCCAGGCATGTTCCAGGTGGGGCCGTGAGCAAGGGCCGCCTTCACAGCACTGAACACACGGCACTGCGGGGTGTGGACCCGAGGAAGGGATGGGGAGGCCTGAGGACTGACGTGGCCAGGTAGGGCCCTGAGGAGCCGCTGGTGGGACTCCACCTCCCCCAAACATTGAGCTACAAAATGCTTCTTGTGGAATATTAATAACATAACAGAGAGCATGGGACACACTGACACAAGTGAAGAATGAGAAGCGTCTATTCTCCCAACGTGTGAAGTACAGCAGTGGGAGACCAGCTAGCCACCATGCTCTGGGGAGAGAGGAGGAAACCAATGTTCTGAGTTCTTTTTAAGCATTATACTAGCTCCCTTACAACTAGTATAAGATTTAAAGATTAGGGACATTAAAATATGAAGTTGTCCAACACTTGGCTTTATGGAGAGGAGAGTGATCCAAGAATGTCAGGGGGCCTGGGCATGCAGGAGACCAGGGTTTCCCTGGGGCATGGCATGTGAAGAAGTCATTACAAGGAGCCCATGAATCCATATGTGCCCCAAGCATCCTCTCTAGCCTGGGTAAATAATACGTCTTGTGCTAATACGCATTACTCTGTTTCAAACATCTATAAATGCTGCCGGGATTGATAAAATACAATTAAAATACATGGTTCAAAACCCAGAAAATGTGAAAAGACATAGAATAAAAATATCTCCCTCCTATCCCTGTCCACCCATCTGCCAAGACCCCACACCTCTGACTAGATAATCTCTGTCCTTAGTTTCTCATATACGCTTCCAAGTTTTTTCCAGCACACACAAAAGCACATTAAAATGTATAATTTCCCACTGTCTTACAAAGTGGGTAGCATACTTTACATGCTATCCTCATTTTTTTGTGTGCTACAACTGCACTGATATATTTCCTCTTTATTGAGGAAATTCACCCTCACAGAGTCCCTAAAGCCAAAACTCCCTGAACCTTAATAGAGTTAATAGCCTTACTCTTAAGAGAGTTAGTAGAGTAATTGGCCTTACATCCCACATCCCACTTGTTTCTCCTCCACCTCCTTCATCGATGCTTATAGAATGCTTCTGGTGATGCATGGGATCAAGGCTACATCATTTCTTTGTGACTGTCATGCCCAACTGCCTTCAAGGGTAGACTACCTCCCCCTGTCTCCTGTGAAATGACAAGATATCTTAACATCCTGAATCTCAGAACCTACAGAGGAGCTCACCTCTTAATTTTCGATTCCAGTAGGGCAGGGGATCACCAATGGGGTCAGAGTTGATGCTCTACACTGGTCCAGATAGGTTGGACTAAAAACTACACTGAGAACACGTGATGGGGAATCTTAGTCATCATGCCTGATGCTCTGGGCTTGTCATAGCCCCATCTAGATTCTTTGGCTGATTTAGAATGAACAAGGAGCTGTTCCACCTGCATGCTATTTAAACTGGCCCTGGTTGATGGAGAATTCAAGCAGCATTGGTTCAAATCCTATTGACGGTCAAAATTCCAGGGGCTGCAGAACTTTTGAAAAGTACAGATTCTTGTGTTCTACCAAGATCTGTGTGATTCTGACCCTCAGAATCCCTTGGGGTCATGACAAGGCATGTTTAGTTCTAAGCTCCCAGGTGATTCCAATGCTACTCCAAGGAGGAAGATGTTCAGGTGGGTCTCACAGCCTCATGGATGCCGTGATCCCCAGGAAGAGCACGGTGAGGAGCCCCTCTCCAAATATGTGCACAGTTTGGTTACACCCCCTTCAGTATAAATTTGAAGAAAATAGTCTTCATTTGTTGTTTTTTGGGTTTTTTTTCTTTTTGTGAAGAAGACCAGCCCTGAGCTAACATCTGTTGCCAATCCTCCTCTTTTTGCTGAGGAAGACTGGCCCTGGACTAACATCCGTGCGCATCTTCCTCTACTTTATATGGGACGCCGCCACGGCATGGCTGACAAGCAGTGCGCCTGTCCGCACCCGGGATCTGAACCCGTGAACCCCAGGCTGCCAAAGTGCAACCTAAACTGCTGTACCACTGGGCCAGAACCGAAAATAGTCTTTATTTCTAGTTTTACATGTTTGCAAATGTGGATCTGTCTTAGGCAAGGAATTGCTTAGAAATGGAGGATAATGAAATTAAAATCATAGAGGGGCAGAGAGTTCCTCAACTAAAAGGAAAACACTCCAATTTTTTTCCCTAAGGATTAATGAGTATGACAGAGAAAGTGATTGACTTGAGCTGAGGGAAATGGGGTGAAATTAGAAAGAAAATTCAAATTTGGGTGAAGCTGAGCTCTATGATCAATCAACTGCTCTGCTGGGTACCTCCAAGATGCCCCTCTAGGTGTGTTTGCTCCTTACATTGTTTCATAACCTTAGAACCTGGTGTGACGCAGGGCTGGCAAAAATGGAAATCACTGGCAGTCAGGCTGTGAGGAAATTGCCATGGAGGGACGCGGGAGAGGCCCAGGTCTTTATCAGAACGATGTGAGAGTGAAATCAGCCAGACAGAAAAAGACAAATACCGTATGAGCTCACTTATATGTGGAATCTAAAAACACTGGACTCAGAAACAAAGAAACCTCTAGTGACTGGTCACTAGAGGTAGGGAGGGAATTAGTGAAGGGGGTCAAAAGGTACAAATCTCCAGTCACAAGATAAATAAGTCCTGGAGATGTAATGTACAGCATGGAGACGATAGTTAACAATACTTTAGTGTATATTTGAATGTTTGGAAATATTTGCTATGGGAGTAGATCTTAAAAGTTCTCAGCACAAGAAAACAAATTCTAACTATGTGGTGATGGATGTTAACTGGACTTGTAGTGATTATTTCACAGTATATACAAATATTGAATCGTTATGTTGTACATCTGAAACTAACATAATGTTATATGTCAATTATATCTCAATAAAACTGGGAGGGAAGAAAGAACAAATGATAGGGAAAAAAAGGACTTGAGAAGACCTGAGTGTGTGTTGTGAGTTTGTCAAAAGCTGTAGGAACCACGGAGCTGTATCTGACCAAAAATACAGAAACAAAGGGAAGAGTAGTTAGGATAGCTGACACCACTCTCACTCGGGGCTGTTTTTAGTGGATGGGTGTAGGTAGATTCGTTGCAAAAACGGTTCCAATTCTCCACAACTCCCTGTATTTACATCCTCCTCAATGTGACCCTGCAGCTCTTCCCAAGATGTGGAATCCATTTCCCTTCCCCTTGAATCAGGGTTGGCCCTGTTTCTTACTTCGGTCTATAGAATGTGGCAGAAATGCTGGAGGGTCAGAGCTGAGCCTAGACCTTACAATATTGCATGCCGTGACTCGCTCCTTTGGGACCCGGCCACTGCCATGGTCACACACCGAGGCTCACCTGCTGGAGGATGAGTGGCCATATGGAGCAGATCCAAGTCAGCCTGGTGGTCCCCAAAGGGAACATCTAAGACATCAAGAGACTCCAAAAGAACAGCCAGCGAGACAAGAGGAAACCCACAAAATGGGCTGCCAGAGGCGGCAGGAATGAGGACGTCTCAAGACGATTGTGGCTGACTGCCTTGGCTGCTGTTGAGAGCTCCAAAAGATTGAAGACAGAAAAATGTCCATTGGATTTAGTGTCATGGAGGTTGTTGAAGATCTCTCTCATTCTTTGTGGTGTGATGAGGACAGAAGAACAGCTTGGAACTGTTTCAAGAGTGGAGTGAGGAGGTTGAGACCATGAACACAGTCTTTTGAGGAGGCTGTTGGGATGCTTTTTTTGATGAAACAAAGTGAGGTGTAATGGTGTGGTGTTGAAAATCATCACTAGAGACGGAGACAGTGTTGATGGAGGGGAGAGCTGCATGACCAAGGGACAGAACCCTTGAAAGACAAGGGTTTGGGAGGGTTTGGGAGCCCAGCAGACAGATAGCCAAACTCAGACTTGTTCATTGACTAAGTGTGAAGGATTATACCTCAAAGTGCTTTGTGGCCTGTAGAGAGATGTGCAAAAGTTTATTATTTTTGTTTGTGTCTATTAACTCTTTAATCCTGGACAATGCACACCTTTAGTGATAAATTAGTAGAACTCTGGGAACTAACTTTATGGTAAGTAACCTGGCAGACATCACCTTAACTATGTGATCAAAGTTAGCATCACCAGTAATTGGACCAACCAACATATGTGCCTCCTGATATGATGCAATGAGAAGGACAGAGCATCACTTCTGCATTTTTTTCCTGGCAAAAATGCATCAGTTAAATCTAATTATGAGGAAATATCAGACAACCCCCAAATGAAGGACATTCTACAACATAACTGGGCTCCCCTCTTCAAAAGTGTCACGGTCATAAAGAAAAATACAGACTGAAGACCTGTTCCAGATTAAAGGAGACTAAAGAACCATGACAACTAAATGCAACATGTGGATTGTATCCTGAACCAGATTTTTTTCTTTTTCTTTTTTAATATAAAGAACAATTTTGGGATCATTTGCAATATATGAATAAGGTCTCTAAAACAGATAATTGTGTCAGTTTTAATTTTATGATTTTAATAATTGTACTGTAGTTCTGTAAGAGATTGTCCTTTATCAGAGAAAATGCATTCTCAAGTATTTAAGGGTGTTGGGGCATTATGTTTGTGTGTTGCTCTTAAATTGTTCAGGAAAAAAAAATATATATATATGGCAGAATTCTGAGATAGTCCCCAAGATTTCCACACCCCGGTGTACATGCCTATCAAATTGCTTCTCCTTAAGTGAATATGACAGGATATCACTCCCGTGATTAGATTACTGTCAGCGGACTTTGAGTTACTTGAAAGGGAGATTATCCTGGGTGGGCCTGGCTTAATCAGGTAAACCCTTTAATTAAAGGTGAAGCATCAGAGAGATGCTCTCCTACTGGAGAGCAGACTGACGTGTTGTGGGAAGGGTCACGTGGTAGGAAATGACAGGAGGCCTCTAGGAGCTAAGCAGGATCCCCAGATGATACCTAGCAGGAAAATAGGGACCTCAGCCCTACAACCATGAGGAACTGCATTCTGCCAACAACCGGTGAGCTTGGAAGAGGACCCAGAGCCTGAGTGAGATTATAGCCCTGGCTAAGAGCTTGATTTCAGCCTGGTGAGCCCCTGAGCAGAGGACCTAGACACGCATACCTGGACTCTTGAACCTGGAAAGAGTGAGGTAGTAGATGTGTATTATTTTAAGTCGCTAAATTTGTAGTAGGTGGTTACATCACAATAGACAACTAATAGAATATCTAAACAAATATGTCAAAATATTAACAAGTGGAGAACAATTTACAGAAGTTCTCTGTACATTTTTGCAACTTTTCTATAAATCTGAAATGCTTTCAAAGTAAAATTTTACCCAAGACATAACACGTATAGGGCTTACTATGTGCCAGGTACTGTTTAAAGTATTTTAAAATATATTAGTACATTCAATTCTCATTAAAAAATAAGCAACCCCTTCCCCCATGACTTAGGTATGATTGTGATTCTTGTTTTTTAGATAAAGAAACTGAGGCACAGAGAATCTAGGTGACATGCCTGAGGTCACACAGCTGGTAAATGGCAGAGCTGGAATTTGCATCCAATTTCAAAGTTCATACTCCTGAGTCCCGGGCTGCAGTGACTCAGTGACATGAAGTAATACAATACCAATTAGGCCATTTGACAAGGTAAATGTGACTGAGCGTCACCCTGCAGTGCCCTGAAATCCGTGAGGAATCATTTTTGCTTTACCCTGTTTTTTATTTACTATGCAAGCGTTTGTAGTCATGGTATGAACATCACATAAGAAAGACTCACAACACTGGAATTTAAGCAATAGCATGTTTGACTTGTATTGATGATTTTAAATATTATCAAATGTATTCATATAGCATAACTTACCTTATCCCCCCAGATATCTAAACTTCTTATAATAGATCAAGCCAACAAATTGTAAGTAGGTGAGAAATATGACAAGAAGGGAGAACAAATTGGACATGTGAAATGGAGCTAGGAATGAAGGAAGGACATAAAAATGAAAGCATGAAGTTCAATATACTTAACAAAAGTCAGTCAAAATGTACTTCCAACCTTCTAGCATATTGATTTTATACATTTCCCATATCTCAGGACTTGGAGTGAGATGAAGTCACCCAAACTCCATTGTGAAATCTTGTCTCCTCGAAATCATCTGACCCCAGAGAGGCAAACAGACCTCAGAGTAATTCAAAATATTTTTGAATGAAAGTGTCAGTTTAAGATTCTCAGCATAAAACATACCTACAAAGCCTGTTTGCAAAGTAAATTTACTCTGGATTCTTGATACCTATGAAAGTTTTTTCTATTGTATTTATTTAAAATTACAACAGTTTACATTAGAAACAAGCTCAAACAATTAAGGTAAAAGATAAATAACTGCATACAGTTTAATTTTACAAAATGCAAACATACATCTTTCATTGTTCCATTAGCTGAGTATTAAGCGCCACATAATTGCACAAGGCATTTTCAAATGTCTTAAAGGCTCTAAAATTACAGAGCTGACTTTGGTGAAATAGTCTTTATTTTCCTCCATTATTATACAAATAATTGACCACACAGATTAAATTTAAATCGGAATTAGATATGTCCCCTGCACAGTTCACTTCCCTTTTGCAGCTAAAGGTTGGTGGCTTACGATGGCTCAACGAGCTTACTCAGGGCCTGTGGGATACAGAATAGGGGCTCAAATTTCCTTAATTTAGGATGTTTCAGATGGGAGGGATCTTAGAGTCCCCTGGGACCGTGGAGACATCACAGCGAGGTTTATCCAAGACAATCCAGCTTCTATCTATCCCAGGGTAATTCCAACAGTGGCCTTTTCACTCTCAGAAATGTCCCAGTTTGGGGATGGCACAGATGAGGAAGTAAAGGACCAGGGGTGTAGATTCTCTGAGACCCAAACCCCCACTCCCTGCAGAGGTGCTTCTGCCATCCAATATGGGGCAGAAGGTGGGAAAGCGAAGGGGAGAGTCCTTTTCATGCTCCTCATAGAACGAAAAATTATTAGTCACCACAATTACTCACTAAACCCAAAAGGAAGACAGAAGAGAATATTTTTGCATTATTTCTTCATTGAAAAGCAACATGTGTTTTTGTGGACAAACTGGAAAAGACAAACGGAGGAAAAAGAAAACAATTCAAATAAAATCCCCTCCCCTAGAAATAGTTAACAGTCACGAATTGTCAAGTCACAGAGGAGTTGCAGGAAGTGATTCTAATTCTTGGTGGTAGGAGAACATTTTCACGGTGTGTCCAACTGTTAGAAACCTGATCCGGTGACTCAGAATTAGTTCTGAAACATTATCCTCCCAGCTCAGATTCCCCTCATCATAACTGAGATATTTATCCGTTATAATTGCAGAGGAAAGAGAGGAGAGGGAAAGGGGGAGAAAAGAAAAATAAAGTTCCATTGTTAAATGCTGAAAGTGGAGGATGGACTGGGGTCTCTTCTCGTGCAGTATCAGACCTCCTGGCACACCCGCTGTGCCAGGCCCGTGCCGGAAGGCCCACTGTCAGATCCCACAGCGGGAGGACAGCAGCCTTCGGCATGGGCAGACCTGCTCAGCTCGTTAAGCCAATTCAATTCTGGGCTGGGGAAAAAGTCTCCGATTTCACCATTGTTCCTCCAGTACCTAGCGCGATGCCAGGCATGTCATAGCCACTCAGTACGTTTTTACTGATGAGTTAACAAGGCTGGTTTTTCGCAATTTTTGTTGTTGATGTTGGGCTCATTCTGGTCCAAGTTAAGCTATCGACTGAAGTGTTTCAAGGTGGTTTGAAAATTACTTTTTTCCCTCCTCCAAACATGTGTGAATGTCTAATTTCTTTGCCAGACGCTGAGGAAGAGGGTGTATAACAAAGGGCTCCTCTTGAGGCTCCTAGAGTCACACAAATAACCGGACACGGGGAGGCAGCGTGGTCGACTTCACCAAGTTTGCGAGACAGACTTGGGCTCACGTCCTCACTCTGCCCTCATGAGTTTTGTGATCTTGGGCAAGTTACTTATTATTGTTAATAATATCCCCTCAGCAGAGAGAATGATAATGTTAAGTCATAGGTTGTTTGAGGATTACATATGTTAATTAATGTAAAGTACCCGGAAGACTGCCTGGCACGTGGCAGTCCTTCAAGGTATGGTGACTGGTGCTACTGTGTAACAGCTGTGCAAGCTGAGTCTGTTTACCTAACTCAAAAACGGGAACAGTAATATAATGATTCATAATGGTTTTTACATTGCAAGTATTTTTTATGTTTCCATTAATCTAAGAGGTATTGGGTCCCCATCATAGTCCCCGTCTCAAAGGCTAAGCTGGGGTGTCCACTTAGACAGTCAGAATCCAAGGCTCACGACCGGGCAGAAGCTTTGGCTGTGGACACAGAACTCCTGGGCCGACATCTGTAGCGGATGGTCGGTCTTGGTGCCTGACCAGAGCCCCTTGGGTCTGTTTTACCAGCACTGGAATATCCTTGAAAATACAGAGAGAGATGACCCCCCACCCCCTTGGCCCAAAAGACTCTGAAGTGTAATTTACAGTCCAGAGCTCCCCGGGGGATCAGGCAGAGGCTGGGATTTCACCTGGAATCACCCCCTAGCTTGACTTTCTCCCTTCCTTGTCCTTCTCCCTGCACCCCTTGCCAGTTTCTCTTGGGAGCATGTCCTTGGTAAATTACTTAGGACCTGAACTAAGACTGCACCTGGATGGTGCAGTTATGTAAAAGATCCCAATCCAATTCATGGTGCTTGGTTGTTCGTCGATAATTTCAAGATGCCCAGGCCTTTTCTGAAAAGTGGGGCTGCCCGGAAAGGCTAGGGCCCTCAAGGCCAGCCCGATTTCAGTTCTCCTCCCAAAGCCATGATACTTGCTGTCTGATAAACCATAAGCCCACGAGGACTTCGAGTGCCCTATTTACTCCTTGTAGCCACAGCCCTGCTCAGAGCCTATGCCAGAGCTCCTGGATGATGAATATATGCTCCACAAATGCACAAATGCTGTAAGCTTCACTGTCACTAGCTCCTTATATCCTCAAAATTAACATAGGTACTTTATGCATGATGATATCCACTTTGCTGATGAAGAAATAGAGATTAAGTTACTTGCCCAGGGTCACACAGCCAGCCAGGATCAGAGCTGGGATGTAAGGTAGGTCTAATTGGAAACATTACTTTAGCTTCAACTGTGTTCCTCCCAGGAGCTCCCTGACCTGGGGACTGTTAAACGTGGATTCCTGGCCCCATTCCAGACTCACTAATCAGATCTCCAACAACAGAGTCTGGAAATGCTAAGTGATTTTTCTGCCCACCAACATTTAAGAATCAAGAGGAAAAATTAGGGAATGTAGAATGACAGCCTAACTGCTGCTTTGTTGGATAAAAAGATATGAATTTTAAATATAAAATGCACACACCCTGTTAACTACATGGCCATGACTAATGCTTGGCATCCCACTGTTAACTGCACAAAATACCTCATGGGGTGTGTGCATTTTGATATATTGTTAGATTTTAGGGGAAATAATCCACTTCCAAAGGAAGCTAGAGCAGGTAGCTGCCGTACGATGATCTCCCATTTCTTTCGTTATGGTTTTCTACAGAGGGCCTGTCACCTAGAACTAGCAAAGCAACCTTGGTACAAACTAAATTCAGGTCTTCAGATGTGCTAGCTGTAGACTGACTCTCCATCTGGACTGACTACACTCCCGGACACATGCAAAGACACCTTCATCTCCTCCTGCTCACCAAACGTCCCTCTGACCAGCTTGTCATGTGTTATGAGAGTGTGATGAGTCAGGTGGGTTCGAGGGAATCTGAAGTTGGGGGTTACCTTTGGTGCTCTTGCTAATACCTCCTTTTTTTGTCCATTAAAGTGTGGTCCTTCCATCTATGGCCTTTTCCTTCTTCCTTCTCTCTTTTATTAATCTCTGCCTTCTGTGCTGAGACAATTGCTCACAGTAGATGGTGTTGCCTGCTGATCTACTGCCGCGTGAGCAGAGGGCTGGTCTACTGTCCACTCCCCAGAAGAGCACCCGAGAAACATGTTGATCAAGCAAAGCTAAGTTTATTTGATCCTGGCAGTTAGGGGGAATATGGCCTTGAGAGTCATGGCAATCTCTCAGAATGGGGAGGTCATGGGAGGGTATCTATAGGGCTTTATGGCCTGGGCAATTTATGACATAACAGCTGTGAATTGGTGGACATGGCAAGGTGAGAGTCTTGAAGTAAGTCTTGATGAGTTAGTGTTAGTCTTAATTAATAAACAGTTTAGTTGGTTCAAGGTCTTATCTTCCAGAAGCAGAAAATTCCTGGAGCAAGCTGCTTGTTTTGCCTACTCCCTGAACTGTTCAACAGAGGCACGGGAAGCGCACCAGGTTCAATATTGTTTAACAGACACCAGGAAATCATCTTGGTTTCAGTTCTCAAGAGGGATAAATTATATGCACTGAGATAAAAACATAGCATGTGACCTCTGAGACTAACTTTCAGGAGCACGTGTTCAACAGCCATAAACTTTAAATTCCAACACACCTTCACAGAACGCCAGATACCCATTGCTGTAAACTCACACAACAGTGGTGTGGGAGCGAGCAGTAGAATGTACCCTTTAAGCCCAAGAGCAGCACAGACATGGCACTCTGAGCCAGCAGGCCTGAGGATAAGATGAGGATGCCCAAGGATGAACCCCTGCAGACCCAGTGGGCAAAGGAAGCTTCCTGTCATGGCATAAATGATGGCACTGACCAGCATCCCCCAGAACCTGCTGCTGACACAGGGCTAGAGGCTCCCAAACTACACACACCCCTGGGGAAGCATGGGTGGAGATGCTGAGTTGACCCCAATTTCCTCTAGACAGCAAATGGAATGGGGACTGAAACAATAAAGTCATTAAAAGTACAGAAAATTGTATTTTTCACAAAACTGCTCTTGTGCCCTAAGTTTGTTCAAAATGTATAAGTGTGTACGCATGTGCGTGTGTGTGAGATCTTAGTTTGGGCTGCCCCAGAAGTGGATCTGTGGTGAGGATGGGAGTGCAGGTAATTGATCTGGAGATGATTTCAGGAAGCACCAGCCGGCAGGCGGGAAAGTGCGGAGGGAAGGAGAGCATCCAGGCTTGGCATCCTGCACTGGGGAGAGGAGCGCAGCAGAGTGAATCAGACGGAGTCCTTGTTCTCAGGAGGTTTGCACTCACACACAAGTTATAACAACAGGAAAAGTGCACTTCAAATAGAGTAACTTGAAACAAGTAGGACCTTTTGTGGCAAAGAGAAATGCGATCAAATACCACACCTGCCCTTTCTTCTCAGCCAGGCTTTGGAAACTGTTTGCGAAGGTTCAGGTTTAGGTCACATTATTGACTTTTGAGCTCTCTGTTCAGAGGGGTAAGACTTTCCAGCTTCTTACATACTTAGCAAAAATGGCATGTGGGGGGATCCAACTAACGATTTCTCTTTTCCTCATTCAACAAGAATTGCACTCCATCAGATGGACAGTTAGAGTTTCTCCTGAGTCACCAGTGGGTCATCTGCATGAAGGAGCAATACACAGCAGGGGCCTCTGGACACATGGAGTCGCCACAGCCGGGCGGGAAGCAGGCCCCACCATGAGGAGCACTGACTAGTGATTGTCTCCTATCCACTCCCCTTTGTTTCTCTCCTGCCTGGGCTTAAAAAACAACGTGGGCAATTCTTTGTTGTTCAAAGAGCAGGTGTTAAACAACATGACAAATTTATAGATTGCTTCCTCTGTCGCCAAGAAATTGTTAATGACAAAGGGAAGACTTCTCACATTTAGAAAGAGGGCCATTTCCCTCTTCCCTCTTCTGCGAAGGTGGAATGTCTTTACCTCAGTCTATGCATGCTGTGCTTCCTTCCCTTAGAAAAAGTAATATTAGGCAAACTGATGTGGGATATAAATGGATGTTTTTAAAGAGAGATTTGTTTTTTAATGAGCAATGCGTTCAGCTCTATCTCCATCTTTTCCTGTCTATCAGAATGAGGACTTCGAGACACTCACCTTCTCCAATATCAAAGAAAGTTGCCACAAAGGTCAGTAAATAAAATTCCCAGGGCAGGAATGAAAGCAGAGGCATGTAACACAGGTTTGCACTAAAAAGTAACTTCTGGTTAGACACCATTTAATCAGAAAAATAAATTATCTGGAAAATCTTGTGCAAAGTACACTTTGTGCAGGTCCCCAGGTAGCTCAGCCTCCTCACTCTTTCGACAGTGGTAGCTGTGCCTTCCTTCAAACTCCTGGACCACACGGGGTCAGAGGCAGGAACGGAGCCAGCATTTTCCTCTTTCCTTGAATTATTACTTGCTTACACTCACTTCTTTTTAGCTTTTCATTCCAAAGCAGCAGTCCCAGGTATTTTCAAAAGAAATAAATATGTTTTATTTTCTCAAGCCTTGAGATCATGGAGGGCCGTCAGAAGAGTTGGAACAGAGCACAGGGTCCAGGAAAAGCAGGGAGGGGCTCCCCTGCTGGCTGCATGCATTGGTATGGGCACAGGCGAGGTTACTATAACAAGGACGCTGCAGATGCAGTGGTTGGTACAACATGGAAGCTTCTTCCTCTCTCACTCGATGACCTAGAGAAAGATGAGCAGTCCAGGTAGGCAGTTTTCCATCCTCGAAGCCTGGCTCCATCTCTGGGTGCACAGTGGCTGCTTTAGTCCCCTTTGCCACTCAGCCAGTGAGGAGGAGGAAAAGGGCTCCCCTCCTGTTCCTCTGGGAGAACAGTTGCATCCTTTCTGCTCACAT
This sequence comes from Tapirus indicus, assembly GCA_031878705.1. Taxonomy (NCBI): domain Eukaryota; kingdom Metazoa; phylum Chordata; class Mammalia; order Perissodactyla; family Tapiridae; genus Tapirus; species Tapirus indicus. The sequence continues at coordinate 87,996,324 of CM062929.1, read as the reverse complement.
CCCATTGGATAGACTTTAGCTACGCAGCCAGAGAACCTTCAAGGCAGACTGGAATCACATCTGCACCTTTGACTAAGGAAGAAACAAATGGATATTGACAAGTGATTAGTAACTTCTGCCACTTGGAGCCTCCCCCTTTGCTGGTAATTTTAACAAACTGTGGAGAAGGCAGGTACATCAAAGAGGTTTCTCTTGGGTAACTCTGATCTCTTGGTAGTAACTGTCTAGAGCCATTTCATTATGAGGCCAGTTCTGGCTTCATAACAAAGAGAGTTGTAACGCATAGTGGTGCCTGCCCTGAGTCTGGGGTTGGAGAGGGGTATGCACGGTGTCTGTTAGACATTCCCTTGAGTAGGAGTAGAGATTGGTCTAGAAGGCATCTTGCTTCAAAGGGAATATGATAAACGTGGTCACTTTCTATATACTAACGTTCTCCTACTTTCATATCCCTAGGTTGCTTTCCTTGGTATAATCCATCAATTTCCAAAGAATACAAAAGTCCTTGAAGAATAAAGTCCATAGCTCTCAGAAATATGCAGCGTTAATCTCAGGCAAGATACTCATTTGCAAGTCACTAGAAATTCAAAGCACTCTGAAGATATAATTCATTAGTTACATAGAAAATGAAAACAAAGTGGCCAAACCTCTATCCACAACACAGAATGCAGTATAATCTTAAAGATCTGCAGGTGTTTGGCTGTCATCCTAAATGGCCCTGCCTCCTTTTCTGTAGCGCCTCTTGGAGATTTTCCTGCAAGTGACAAGGAGCAAGGGAAGATTTTCTCAGCTCAGCTTTCCAGCAGCTGTTGCATAATACCTCTCTCTGCCAGCACACGCATTGTTCCCTCGGATTCTTTCCAGTCAAAGAGAGGCCACAGCACAGGCTTCAGAAGCCTTTGTGTCCTTCCGTTTTTAAATTTAGGAACAGCTGTATCCCTCACCGGCTATTATAAAGATGCTACAAACTACTACTGAGGAACAAAAAAAAAAAAAAGAGAAAGAATTGTATACAGAGAGCTGAAGATGCGGGTGGTATCTTTTTATCCAGGTGAATTTCTTAACCCGTCCCAACTCTAGTGGAGATTAGCTGAAGCTTTGCACCAGGTGGAGGAGGCTGGTCCTAAGCAGGCCTGGAGAGTTCATCTCTGAGAGAAATGGCAGACACGTAAATCATCTGGAGGCTGACTGCACAAAGCATTTTGTTTATAAATTCATTTCTTCCCTGGCTTTCTGTTGTTTACTCTTGAGCAACTTTAATTTTCAAAGATTTTATCCTCCTTTATAAGAGTGATTCATGCTCATTGTACAAGAATAAGATACCACATAAAAGTAGAACAAAGGAAAAAACAGGCACTCATATTTTCTCCAGAGTCACTCCAAACTCTTGTGTACATAAGTTTTTCATTCTATTAGGATAAAATGTGTCAGAATAAATGTATATTTTTTATTTAACATTTTAGCATAATTTTTGTCCATGCTATTACAACTCCTTTGTAAGCATCACTCAAAACTTTGCCTGACTTTCTCTGGCCCATGTCGTTTCTCATCCTCTACTAACACCCTTTGCCTACCCTAGTTAGCATGGTCTCCACTCCCTCTAGAACCATCCCGCACTTTTCCAGAATGCCCCCCCTTCCATATCACCTCCATTATTCTTGGAGCTGAGCTCAGGCCCACTGATGGTGATGGGGAGGGAGCTCTGGCAAGGTGGGGGACATTCACACACCAGGCGTAGTTTTGCCACCAAGTGACCTGTGACAAGCCACTCAACCCCTTCACTCATTTATTGTTTTGCTGCAATAAATATTTTCTGATACTCAGTGCCAAGCACTACGGTTGCATAAGCAAATACAAAGGAATACAATTTTGATTTCCGATCACCTCTGTGGCTCTGTATCAGTTAGCACCCCCCCGCATGCTGCAGAAATCATTCTGGTTGACTTCAGCGTGAAAAGAATCCTCACAAACTCTATGGGACGGGTGTGGACCAGGACAGGAAATACAATAGGAATGGAGAGAGGGAGCTTCCTGTGTGTGACAGCACGGCTACAGTGTGGGGAGTAACCTTTAGCCATTGCTCCTCCTTGCATCCTGGAAGCAACCCACTCAACATTTAAAGTCTTAAGAAAGAGTCCAACCGGTCAAAAGTAGGTGATCAGCTGACCTTTCGGTGGTGAGAGGAAGTGGGTGAGTGCAGAAGACTCCAGAGGCCCATGCCCTGAGCTTCTCTCAGAGAAAGGCAGGGATTGTTTCTGGGGAAGAAGTATTTCCCAAAAGCAATTTAAGGTGCCACTAGGAAGGGGTAATAGATGCTTGGCAGCCAAAAAATGGCAGATGTCCACATGGGCTGCTTCCTGATCCTTCCATCCACAATTTAGTACTTAGCTAAAGAAAATCCGAGTCTCGCTGCTCTCTCTCTCTCTCTGTTTTCCCCATCTTTTTCTGGTTTCTCCCTGCTCTCACCTGCCATTATGAGGCTCCACCTGTAGAATGCTTATCATCGGCACCATTCACTGCACTTCACATGAGTTACAAGAATTTTCTGGATGTAACAGATTATATTATTCACACTTTTTTACTTTCTCCTTCCCCATATGGCCCCATTCCTTGTGAAGTGCAGGGTCCTGTCTGTGGTGTATGTATCACTGCCCCATGAGTTTGGGCTCGGCCACGTGACATGCTTGACCAATGAGATGTGAAGCAAAGACATGGTGTATGCTGTGTTCAAGCAGAGGTTTTGAGGAGACTCTGGAGATTCCTCCAGTTCTCTCGCTTCTGCCCTTCATCAAGAGAACAGCATGTCCTGAGTGGGAGGCGTCCCTTCAGTCTGGGTTCTGGACTGAGAGGGCACATGGAACAGAGCCACAGCCTGTAGCAAGAAATATATGTTTGTTGCTGCAAGCCACTGAGGTTTAGGGGCGTTTTGTTACTGCAGCAAAGCAGCTAACATAATGGACAATGCAGGAGTCTGTCTGTGAGCAAGGCTTTTTTTCCCTCAAAAGCAAAATCCTTACAGGCAACATGCTGCCACACGTGTTCTTTCCACCTTCCTTCAGTGCCTGTGACAGCACTGAGCACATGGTTGTATCTAATAAATACTGACTGTCCCAGAAATTAAATCCATCTCCCTCAACCCGCTTCCGGTCCCATATCTGGGTTCCAAGAAACAAAACAAAATAAAAAGGTAAAATACAACTTGGTAAAATCACAGGGACTAAGGTGGGAAGGTAACATCTTGAACTTCACAAAAGTGAATAATAACATATATTTTACATCTTCACCTACTTGGTATGCTCATTGTGTGGAAGAAAATAACAGGTCATGGAGGAAGGTCACAGTAATCATAATAACTCAATACACAGTCTCTCTGTCTTAAAGAGAAGTGTCATGGCGGAAGATGAATGCCTCCCCCACAATGGCAAGACACAAGTGAGGAGGGCAGAGGTCGAAAGTTATTTGTGTTAGTCAGTGTGCTTTTGGGAGCCATACACACTGGCCTGAAACAAAACTTTAAAGGTCAGTTTTATCTGCTCTCTGGCTCCCCGCTTGCACCTGCCTTTATGACCCTCTGCAGACAAAGGAGGGGCCAGAGGCCTTTGGAAAAACCAATACCAAACAGGCTGTTTCCTGCTGTAAAATGAAGGTGAGGGCTGACTTCTTGTTGAATTCATTCCAAAGAAGGAGCATTCTTCATAGATCTGGTTCCAAAACATGATCTCCTTTTTTTCTGGAAAGTTCCTAGCAGGTGAATTTTCAGGAAACTTGAATTCTAGAGAGCATGTTATTGGCAATAAAACTTTGAACAGAGATTGGAGTCCAAGGTTGTTTCTCTGCCCGTGCAGGGAGTCTGAGCAACTCTGTCAGGAAATGCTGCAAGGAAAAACAAATAAGCAAACAAAACAAAACACAGAAAATTAAAACTGCATGGAAGCCGATGTGCCTCAGTTCAGGGTTTTATTCCTTTGGGCTCAGTGGAGCTCCATCAAGGGACCAGCTGGGATGTGTGCAGGGAAGGAGCAGGGGTGGCCACCGCCTCAGCTCTGAGCTCCTCACCTGTAACGTGAGGCTGACAATCGGGGCTCCACGGTGTTATGTGGAGGGTTCAACTCGCCAGCTCAGGAACATGCATGTTAGTGTGTTTTGCACATACTTATCCTCAAGCAGATATCACGTCCTTCTCTCTCTGTAGATCACACAGTGTGTGTGCAGGGATGGGTATGGAAATGCAATTACAAGGAAACATGGGTGCACTGTATTTGATGAGGTCATTACACTGATTTTGTGAACGGCTTGAGGAAATAGTTTTATTATTTCACGGTAGTGCACTTAGACACCTAATATCTATTTTTGTGTCGCTGCAATTTACACACATGAGATCACCTGATCCTAATCCCGGTGCTGAGATATAAGAGGGAATCCCCGACAGGGACACAGAGGGGAGGCAGGAGGCAAAAGGAAGAAGAGGAGTAACTTGATGAAAGTAAATAATGTATTATTTTAACTCTACATATACTCAGTATATTTATTACGTGGAAAAAATAACAGGAAGGTGGCACATTCAAAACTTTATAGAACTTTCAGAACTTCCAAATGGATGTGATTTGCCTAATCCTTTCATCTCAAACTTATTTCCTAAAAGGTAGAAATTAGAGGAGGCTGGAAAATCATTTAAAACTTGCAACAGGGGCAAAATGAGTTGCAACTTGACGGGGCATGTCTGATAGTTTCAACCAAACACCCCTGACCTGACGGTATCAAACTAAATGCTGTTTTGGAAAGGATTATGTTCCTTCTAAGGAAAGGATAATGACAAATGTCCTTGGCTCTTAAGACCAAAAGATGTCTGCACAGTAGCCTATGCTGGGTGACAGAGTGAGTTTCGTCAAAGGAAGAAGGGCGGGAGGTGGCAATTATTGCTTCAGGAAGTCTCAAGAGCAACCACGGGCCCATCACCACATGAAGCAAGCAGCAGCCTGCTAAGGTCACGAGTGACAAGAAGAGAATTATAAGATGATTTGAAAGAGCAGAAATCCATTTGATTCTCTGCTGAGACCTTTTCCTTAGAAGAAATCATGACCCTTTCCAAAATAGTGTTCAGTTTGATATTCTGTGGCCAGAAGTGTGCTGTTTGGAAGATACCAAATATGCAGAAATCTATTTCCCACTCATTCTTTTCACAGAGGAAAGAATCAGTTATTCACCACATGCCTAGGACTCTAGGAAATGGCATATTATAAATTTTATTCATATAGGGCAGAGGTTGCAAACTGGGGCACGAGGGCTATATTCAGCCCACAGATAGGTTTTGTTTAGCTAGCTCAGCATCTTTAAAATTAAATTAAATATCTACATGTAAAAATATGAATATTTCACATAATTATATGTTTTTCTGGTCTATCTCGAAAAATAAAACGAGAACAGACTAATTCCTGCCTCTTCAAGGCTGCCCCCTTCAGGTGGGGCACGCACACTGCAGGTCTCCACCCATCAACCTCACCCATCAAAACTACCTCGAGTTTGTAAGCCCTTCTTATAATCTACCTCCATGAGTGTTTCTGCAAACCCACACAGCAGAGTATCTATTTGAGCTACGTGTTCTCACGAAACCCACTCTACATGAGAGGACAAAAGCCTCAGAACTTGTGAGGTTTGCTTGACGCGGAGGTCGGATGGACTGACAGCTCTGCCTGCAGCACGCTTGCTCCAGCACATTGAGTTCCAAGAGTCTGCAACACTTCGGAGAGGAAGCAGAAGCTGAATTAAATGATGCAGCAGGAGACATGTAAGTTGTGAATCACACACAAGATATACTAACCTGGTTTTTCTTTAGTTGCTCTGTCCTTGGGAAGGGAGGTTGAACTTGTGAACGTTAGACTTTTCACCCAGAGTGGGGTTTTTCTCTTTTTCTAATTATGGTAAAATATACATAACACAAAATTTAACATTTTAACTAATTTTAAGTGTACTGTTCAATGGCACATTAGATACATTCACATTGTTGTGCAACCATCACCATCACCCACCTCCAGAACTGTCTCATCTTCCCAAACTGAAACTTTGTTCCCGTTAAACACTAACTCTTCATTCTCCCTCCCCCAGCCCCTGGAAACCGGGTTTTTCTTTATGTCTCTATGAATTTGACTACTGTAGGCACCTGATGTAAGTGAAATCATACACTTATATGATATGTGTCTGGCTTATTTCACTTAGTATAGTGTTTTCAAGATTCGTCAATGTTGTAGCTCATGTCAGGATTTTCTTCCTTTTTAAGACTGAATAATATTCCATTGTATGTATGTACCACACTTTGTTTATTCATTCATCCATTGATGGGCTTTTCGGTTATTTCCACCTTTTAGCTATTGTGAAGAATGTTGCTAATGAACATTGGTGTACATATACCTGAGTTCCTACTTTCAATTAATTTGGGTATATACCCAGAAGTGGAATTTCTAGATCATATGGTACTTCCATGTTTAAGTTTTTGAGGAATCATCATACTGTTTCCCACAATGCTGGCGCCATTTTACATTCACTCTAGCAGTGCACAAGGCTTCCAATTTCTCCACATCTTTCTCAATACATTGGTTATTTTCTGTCTTTTTTTTATAATGGCCATCCTAATGGGTGTGAAGTGGTATCTTACTGTGGTTTTGATTTGCATTTCCCTAATGATTAGTGATGTGCTTATTGGCCACCTGTAAATCTTCTTTGGAGAAACGTCGATTTAAATCCTTTTGCCCATTTTTAAATTGGGTTGTTTGTTTTGTTGTTGTTGAGTTAGAAGACTTCTTTATATGTTCTAGATATTAATCCCTTATCAGATATATGATTTGCAAATATTTTCTTCCATTCCATGATTGCTTTTTCACTCTGTTGATAGTGTCCTTTGATGTTCAAAAGTTTTTCATTTGATTAGGTCTAATTTATCGATTTTCTTTTGTTACCAGTGCTTTTGGTGTCATATCAAAGAAATCATTGCAAAATCTAATGTCTTGAAGCTTTTCTCCTATGTTTTCTTCTAAGAGTTTAATAGTTGCAGGTATTGCCTTTAGGTCTTTGATCCACTTGGATCAAAGTTCATTTTTGTATATAGTTTAAAGTAAGGGTCCAACTTTATTCTTTTGCATGTGGATATCCAGTTTTCCCAGCATCATTTGTTGAAAAGACTGTCCTTTCCCCATTGAGTAGTCTTGACAACATTGTTGAAAATCATTTGACCATATATGCAAGAGTTTTTTTTCTGGTGTCTCTTTTCTACTCCATTTGTCTTTATGTCTGCCCTTATGCCAGTACCACACTGGTTTGGTTGCTATAGCTCTGTAGTAAGCTTGAAGTTAGGAAGTGAGAGTCCTCCAACTTTGCTATTCTTTTTCAAGATTGTTTAGGCCATTTGGGATCCCTGAGATTCCACATGAATTTTAGGATGGATTTTTCTATTTCTGCAAAAAACAACGCTGGGAATTTGATAGGGATGGCATTGAATCTGTAGATCGCTTTGGGTAGTGATGTCTTCAGAATATTAAGTCTTCCAATCCATGGACATGGATGTCTTCCTATTTATTTGTGTCTTCTTTAATTTCTTTCAGCAAATTAAATTAAATTTGGTAGTTTTCAGTGTACAAGTCTTTCACCATCTTGGTTAAGTTTATCCTAAGTATTTTATTCTCTTTGATGCTATTGTAAATGGAATTTTTTCTTAATTTCTTTTTCATACTGTTCATTGTTAGTGTATAGAAATGCAATGATTTTTGTGTGTTGATTTTATATCTTGTAATTTTGCTGAATTCAGTTAATAGCTCTAATAGTTTTTTTTTTTGATGTGTAAAATCTTCAGAGTTTTCTACATATAAGATCGTGTCATCTGTTAACAAAGATAATTTTATTTCTTCCTTTCTGATTTGGATGACTTTTACTTCTTTATCTTGCCTAGTTGCTTTGACTAGAACTTCCAATATATGTTGAATAGAATTGATGAAAGCAGACATCCCTGTCTTGTTCCTGATCTTAAGGAAAAGCTTTCAGTCTTTCATTGTTGAGGACGATGTTAGTTGTCAGGTTTTCATATATGATATTTATTATATGAAGGTAATTTCCTGCTATTCTTAGTTTGTTAAGTGTTTTTATTATGAGTAGGTTTGAATTTTGTCAAATGGTTTTTCTGCATCAATTGAGATAATCTTTTTTTCCCCCTTCAGTCTGTCAGTGTGGTGTATTACACTGATTGATTTTCATGTGTTGAACCATCCTTGAATTCCAGAAATAAATACCACTTGGTCCTGGTGTATGCTCCTTTCAATATGCTGTTGAACTCAGTTTAGCAGTATTTTGTTGGGGATTTTTTGCATCAATATTTATAAGGCATATTGGTCTATAGTTTTCTTTGCTTTTAGTGTCTTTTTCTGGATTTGGTATCAGGTAGTGCTGGCCTCATAGAATGAGTTAGGAAGTGTTCTCTCCTCTTCAATATTTTGGAAGAGTTTGAGAAAGATTCATATTAAATATTTAAGTGTTTGGTAGAATTCATCAGTTAGAAGCCATCTCATCCAGGGCTTTTCTTTGTTGGAGGTTTTTGATTATTGATTCAATTTCCTTACTAACTATGGGTCTGTTCAGATTTCTATTTCTTCATGATTCAGTCTTAGTAGATTGTGTGTTTCTAGGAATTTGTTCATCACATCTAGGTTATTTAATTGGTTGAAATACAATTTTTTCATAGTACTCTCTTATGATCCTTTTTTATTTCTGTACAATCAGTAGTAATACGCCCACTTTCACTTCTGATTTTAGTTAAAGTCTTCTCTCTTTTTTATTAGTCAGTTTAGCTAAAGGTTTTTCAGTTTTGTTGATCTGTTTGAATAACCAACTCTTGGTTTTGTTGATTTTATCTACTGCTTTTTTCCTCTGTTTATCTCTGATCCAGTCCTTATTGTTTTCTTCCTTCTTTTAGCTTTGGGTTTAGTTTCTTCTTTTTCTAGCTCCTTAAGGTATAGAGTTAGGTTGTTGATTTGAAATCTTTCTTCTTTTTTAACGTAAGCATTTACAGCTATCAATTTTTCTCTTAGCGCTCTTTTTGCTGCATCCCATAAATTTGGTGTATTGTGTTTCCGTTTTCATTTATCTCAAGATATTTTTAAATTTCTTTGTGATTTCTTCTTTGAATCATTGGTCATTTAAGAGTGTATTGTTTGATTTCCACATATTTATGAGTTTTCCAGTGTTCCTTCTGCTATTAATTTCTAATTTCATTCCACTGTTATCAAAAATGATATCTTTTTCAATACAGTTTCAATCTCTTTAAGTTTACCAAGATTTGTTTTGTGGCCTAACTTATAGTCTATCCTGGAGAACATTCAATGTGCACTAGAGAAAAATGTGTATTCTACTGTTGTAGGTGAAGTGTTCTGTATATGTATGGGCAGTCCAGTTGGCCACTAGTGTTGTTCAAGTTCTCTGTTTCTTCTATCTGGTTGCTCTAGCTGTTATAGAAAAAGTGTGGTATGGAAGTCACCTACTATTACTGTAGAGCTCTCTATTTCTCCTTTCAATTTTATTTGCTTTATATATTCTGGAGCTCTGATGTTAGGTGGATATATGTTTATAATTGTTATATCTTCTTGAAGAATTGACACTTTTATCATTATATAAAGCCCTTCTTTGTCTCTTATAATAGTTTTTGACTTAAAGTTTATTTTGTCTTATATTCATATAGCCATTTCTTCTCTCTTTGGTTACTATTTGCTTGGAATATCTTTTTCCATCCTTCCACTTTCAACCAGTGTGTGTCCTTGAATCCAAACTGGGTCTCTTGTAGACAGCATATAGTTGGATCCTGTTTTATAAATCCATTCTGCCAGTCTATGTGTTTTGATTGAGGAGTTGAATCCATTTACATTTAAAGTAAATACTAATAGAAAAGGACTTCTTTTTGCCATTTTGTTATTTTTTTCTGTATGTCCTATAGCTTTTTTGTCCCTCATTTCCTGCTTACTGCCTTCCTTTGTGTTTAGTTGCTTTTTTGTAGTGGCATAGTTTGATTTTATTCATATCTCTTATTGTGTATGTTATATAGGTATTTGCTTTGTGACTACCATCAGGATTACATACAATGTCCTAAAGTTATGACAATCTATTTTAAACTTATACCAACTTAATTTCAATCAAATACAAAACCTCTATTCCTTTACAGTTCTGCACTTTATGTTATTGCTGTCACAGATTACATCTTTTTATGTTTTATACACATTAACATAGATTTATAATAATTTTTTGTGCATTTGTCTTTATTTCCTGTAGGAAATGAAAGGTGAAGTTGTAAACCAAAATTCCAATAATACTGGTTTTTCTATTTGTCCATGTATTTACATTTACTGAAGATCTTTATATTTTCATATGGCTTTGAGTTACTGTTTAGTGTCCTTTCTTTTTTAACATAAAGGACTCTTTTTTACCATTTCTTTTAGGGAAGGTCTAGTGGTAATGAACGTCCTCAGCTTTTGTTGGTCTGGGAATGTCTTGATTTCTCTCTCATTTTTGGAGAATAGTTTTGCCAGGTATAGAACTCTTCATTGACAGTTTTCTCTTTCAGCACTTTAAATATATCATTCCACTACCTTCTGACTCCCAGAGTTTCTGTGAGAAACCTGCTGATAATTTTATTGAGAATCCCTTGTACATGACAAATTGCTTTTCTCTTGCTGCTTTCAAGATTTTCTCTTTGCCATTGGTTTTGACAGTTTGATTATAACGTATCTAGTATAACATGTCTAGATCTCTTTTTGGGTTTGTCCTAGCTGAAGTTTGTGAAGCTTCTTGAATTTGTAGATCCATGTATTTCTTCAAATTGGAGATTCACAGTGTTTTCTTTGTTCCCTTAATCAAAACATAAGACATCCTTGAATGGAAGCCTTCCTCAGCACAGTGCTGGTTTGTCCAACCCTGCGCCCAAAGGTGAAAGAGTTCCTTCTCCTTGCATTTTAATATTGTGATCATGGGACTCTGGCTTGCTTTTCAAACCTAGTCTAACCTCTTTTCTGTAGGGTGCCTTTCAAGTCCTCATACACTCAGGTCAGTATGAGGAAGTAGAAAATAAACAGGATTTAGAACCAAAGCACTCAAGTTTAAACCCAGATTTCTCTTAGCTTAATTATTCAACCTTTCCAAGCCTTAGATCCTTCATCTGTGAAATTGGAACATATCTTCCCAACCATCAGAGTCATTGTGAGGACCAAACAAGAGCAGGTAAAAGCTTTGCCCTTTAAAAAAACATTTATTATTTTTAAATATATAATTAATATTAAATAAAATGTATAATAATTGCTAAATAATATTAATAAATATTATTAAATATAGAGATGACTCTTATACATAAGCATGGTCAGCACCCCATCCATTTCTCTTTGGGTCCCAGGATTGGCACTCTCAACATGCAGCTTCCATCTGGTGGAAGCTCCCCGCAGACTGTCCAAATTCCAGCCTGTGTCAAGGAGAGGAGGTCAAAGGGACAGTGGCCACCTTTCCTGCAAAGTCACAACCTAGAAGTTGTACTGTCATTTGCACTCTCCTTTCATTGGCCAGGACAGAGTCACATGACCATCCTTACTATATGGGAGGCTGGTGGCCATACACCAGCTAAGACACAGTCGTTCTATTACTATAGGGATAGTAAGGGAATGAATAAGGGTTAAAGGATATTGGGAGATAACTGGTTGTCACACATGACACATTACTGAGACTTTCTGTGTCTCTGCTGCTGAGTGAAGCAAGTTAATATTTGCTTAGCACTTGGAAAGCTCTCTACAAACTGAAGCTATTATTATTATTAGATTATCAATAATAATAGGCATATCTCACTAAGGAGGCCTCCTTCTCTCCACATCCTCCTGTGTTGTGCAGGAATCCTACATTCTGTGGCTGAACATAGCACTCCACGCACTCCACAGAATCTGAGGTCCCAGGTCCATTCAGAAGAGAATTTGACTCTAGGGCTTGCCAGATGCTTATATTCTAGTCAAGCAACACTAGAAGATGTTTAATAAACACCACTAATTTCACTAGTGAAACATTATTTATGATATCCTTATAATAAATGACACACCTGCAACCTGCAACTCTAAGTGTGGTCCTCAGACCTGCAGCATCACAAGTCACCTGAGGCTTGTTAGAAATGCAGAATTTCAGGCCTCATCCCAGACCTACTGAGTCATAATCTACATTTTAACAAGATCTCCAGGTGATACACCTTCACCTTCAAATTTGAGAAGCACCAATTCTAGTGCCAACTGAGTGAACCAAGGCTACCCTAGCTGAAATGTGGACTTCTGGTTGGGGCCTTTCAAGAGCTAACTAACCATGTGCACAGCGTGCATCCAGATCTGGGCACTTAAATGTTCACAAACTGACCCAGAGTAAAGATCGAAACCACCTACACTCACCTAGATGTCATAGAGTCACCGCTGATATATTTAGAAGTAAATGAGAGGTGATAAAACATTTCCCCTAGGTTTAACCTTCAGTGATAGGATCACTATGGGCCTTAGCTAGTAAATCTTAAGGAGCCCTAAGTCAAATTTCCAAGCCCTGATGAGAAGTTTTCTGAAGTCCCTGTGAAGGAATACAGAAAAATGAGAGAAAAGAGACCTAATGAGAAGCATCATTCTAGAACCTGACTCTTGCCTTCATAACTACTCTTCTAAATTTGTCATCAATAAAGATGTGCATTGGAAAGTTAAGACTGCTAATTCCGGTGTTCTGGGCCAGGTATAAATTCCCAACACTGTCATCAGAGCTGAGATTTTAAGGAAGGCACTTAACCCCTGTGAACTTGCATTGTTAAGTGGAGATTAACCTGGTAAATGGAGGTTTTAATCCCTCTTCCATCTACTGCTGGATATCATGAAGTAAGTCCAGGTTCTAAATTTGTGAATATATTCTGTGAATATACTGCAAATGGCTTTCTGCTGCCCCATAGCCATCAAAAATGCAGAGGGAGACTAAGGCCCAGGTCTTCAGCTGTGAGGTCACTATAAGAATAACAACTAGGAATTTCAGAGTGACACCTTGTATTTTTCATCACGTTCACTGCACATGCATTAGCTCATTTAACACTCCAAAAACCATGAAGAAAAGTGTTATTATTTTTCTAATATAGACATGGACATGAAGGCTGAGAATAAATACTATTCAGAAATGAGTCAATGATTCATCGATCATCATTTTCCATTTTCCTTTACCATCTTGACTTAGAAATAGAGAGTCATTTCACATGCTATAGCTGTCCTTTTCAAAAAAACCATCTGAAACATGATGTCGGATATTTGCAAATTGCACGCATGTGCTTTGAACAAATGGGATAGTCAATCTAGTTCTGAGAATTGTGACTCCTAGAGAGACTTCTGTTTGCCTAAAGGGATTCAAAATCCCAGAGAAATGCCCCTCACATTATGGAACACACATTTTTCCTCCAGCTCCCCAAGGGAAAAAGTCTTTGGTGGGAAAAGCCATCTCAAGTTACAAACAAATTTAGTTATCAAAGTAAGTGATGGAGGAAATGAATGAGAATTGCAGCTAATAAGGCAGACTCCACCACTTCAGAAAGGAGTTCACATAACCTCCTGAGTTCAGTGGTACTCCAGTAGAACACCTTTCATCCAGATCTAAATTAGGAATAAGATATAGAATCATAGAATTTTCATGATAGAAGTGAATTAAGAGATGTTAGTTAGATGATCATGTGACAGGGGAGGAATCTGTGCCTCCAGATCAAGTAACTGGTCCAGGTTTACAAAGTTTGGTGCAATAGATGTGGGATCAGAAGGTAGGACTTCTCACCGCCCAATCTAAAGTTTTTCCTACCGATATGACTGGAACTTGTTCTTGGAAGTTTGGTTTATTAGGTTCTAAAAGTGTCACATTTTGAGCTGCTAGATTCCTGGCCATGAGCCCAAGCTCAGTCTCATAGAGAAGTTCTAGGTCATCATCAGCTCACTTGCTTTGTTTTGCAAGGCTTCCTAAAATTCCATAGAGTTATTAATTCATCTGTGGATTTGATATCACCATGGACAAGGCAGTGCAAAGGGAATAGTTAAGAGAGGACAGAATTTGGGGGATGAAGGTGGACAGCAGGAAAGAAGGGAAGAGCTGGGAAGACAGGCTATTTTAACTTTTATTCATTTCTAATTTAAAAAAGGGCTAAAACTCTATAAAACCAACCCCATTAAAAAAAAAAAGAAAAATACCAAACTGCCATTATCAAAGAAGCTCCTCTTCATCCAATGAATGCTTTGGGACCAATTTTCTCCAGTGAAATATTGACTTATTACTTTGTTCTCTAGGTATGTAAGTAGAAGGCATTGGAACCGTGGTTTCCCCACTCTGGGGGTCATCACAGGCGGACGGTATTTTGTGTCCTATTTTCCATTGCCCTTGGGTTCCATCTGGCCCAGATGTCTTTTCCAAAAGTCGACAGTTAAAAGAATAAGATCAGTCCCAATAGGTGGCCATTATTTTAATAAATATTTTCCTACTCATAGAAATATTCATCAATGCTTCTCTAACATTGAAAAGAGAGATTTACATTTTTAAATGTCGCATTTTGAATTAGGTTATAGAAGAAATAATACGTTGACCAATTTTCCACTTGCCGTTGGTTATTTGACTACTAATTTGATTGTAGAATTGTTCTTATGTTGTAGTTGTTGTTTAGGCTACAGTAGGCATTCAAGTGAGTTTTAAATTGCTGCTTTCAAACTGACTCATAGTCAAAATATACAGAAAATGTATTATACAGGTACAAATCAGGTTTAGTAGTAATGTTTTAAATATCTCATTTCTGTTTGAAAATAACATAATTATGGACATAGGATGAAATAGATTATACTTCCTTCAAGTGAAAAATGTAAAAGTTAAATGATATAGGAAAAGTGTACTATAAAAAAGGGAATATCAAATATCTTGCCTTTATTACTTTTTTCCTCATAGAACATACATCTAGTGAAACATCTGAGATGATTCAGCAAAGAAATACACATTTATAGCATTTTATGGTAGAACTAAGAAATAGCTTGATAATATGTCATAATCATCCCATCATATGTTTGTGGGAGCAAACATTTAAAAGGAGTTAAAAGTTCAAAGTTTAGATATCTTCTAATGTCTATCACCCAAAGCATATTTAAACTCCAGGTAAAAATAGATTGTAGGATAAACTATTTTGAAAGGTAAAGGGCAACTTAGTAAAAACAAGAACTAGCCCTGAACTTTGGAAATTGAGCTTATTATTTTTCCTCAGCTTGCATGCAAGACCTCCTATTTATCCTTAAAAGTGGGCAGGACAATGTGTAGGGTCAACCAGCTCCTACAGAATTTATTTCTGAAACTTCTGAGATTTCTGGGCAGATTCAAGACTACGCACCCTCTTCTGAAGGAGGAGGTCCTCACTGGGAAGTTTTCAAATGGGCTTCATGGAGAAGGGTCCCAAATGCCAGGGAGCCTGCTGGGCCCATTGCTGCTCTTCCCCTCAGTTTGGTGGCAAGTGAACTCAGGACTCCAGGACTGTGCATCTGTCATAGGACAGGATGTCTTCTCTGAGGACACAGGGAGCAGAATGATCAGATTTGCGATGCTCATTCACCCTTTCAATCAACAGCCCAGCCATTTTGACGGCTGTGCAAGAGCCAGAAATATCACTGGATGGTGAAAACAACTTTCTCCCACGCAGCAAACATTACTGAGTGAGGGACTGCTGCTCGTGTCCCTGAGCCTTAGGATGGAGATGCCAAGGGGAGCGAGGTAGTCCCTGACCCTCCCTTCATGAAACTTAGAGGAAAAAATTGTTTTCCCAGCTCACTGTTTGGTTTGCTAATAGTAACCATGGGCTCTTCTGGAAACTGAGCCATTTTTCTCCTTTTGACCTTTAGATAGAAATCCTTGCCAGCAAATCACTTAGTATTTTTAAAGAGAATCTCTATGTGTACAACTTGTCCAATAAATTCTCAATAAGCCAGTCATGGAATCATGAAATCCCTTAGGCGTCCAGCTTCCTCCTTTGCAGAGAGGAAGAAGGTCTCCTTGTGCCTGTCCCTGCCTTGGGAAGCCCAGCGCCTGGTGACGGGGCGATCGTTGCCAGCCCAGAAGCATGGCTTCTGCCCCTCAAAACATAAACCTCTCTGTTCAGGAGGAGCTTCTGGCTCGCGAGTCTTTTCATTTCTCCAAACTGCCACCTCTGGTCGGATGAAATAGCATTTAACACATTTGAATTTTCTGTTCGGAGTACATTTTCAGATACAGAGTAGAGAAAACACTCCCCCACCCAAGATATTTTCCTGGGAGTCATTCCTAAGATAGGAAGAGAGTTTATTTTTCATGGCAGACATCCTCTCTTCCTATAAATTTTCTTGGACTGGATTTCAGGATTTTAATGGCTTTCTTTAGATTTCTTGTATTTAGGAAGTTTCTTGATGATGAGATTCCAAGTTATTTTTTAATCTATCAGTTATGGCAGGAGTAGGAAAACTATGGCCTCTGGGCCAAATCCTGCCTACCACCTGTGTTTGTAAATAAAGTTTTATTGGAACGCAGGCATCCCCATTCATTTACAGATTGACTATGGCTACTTCTTGCTACAACAGCAGAGCTGAGTAGTTGGGACAGAGACTGTATGGCCCATAAAACCTAAAAGATCTACTATCTGGCCTTCTACACAAAATGTTTGCCAATCCCTGTTGTATAGCATCAAAGCCAACTTCCCTTTACCTGTCGGTGCCCCTGCTCTCATCGTCACTCTATGTTCAACATGCATGTTTACTGTTCTTGCAGCTCTGCTTTCCTATTCATCCTCGAGCTTTGGCCCGTGATATTCTAAACACAGAGCACCTGCCTCTCCCAA
The DNA here is from genome assembly GCA_031878705.1 of Tapirus indicus. Lineage (NCBI taxonomy): Eukaryota > Metazoa > Chordata > Mammalia > Perissodactyla > Tapiridae > Tapirus > Tapirus indicus. The sequence goes on along the minus strand of CM062929.1, from coordinate 87,979,439 downwards.
ATGATTATTGACATTCAGCTTCAGAGTTCAAGTTCAGCTCCTTGATGACTCTGTGGTGAAGGAAGTAGTATGTCACCTGCAGTGCCAGTCCCAGCCCCACACTTGTCATAGTCTCTTGCTCGAAGGGTATAAAAATATATTTTTGTGCTTATCAATGTCTTGGAATGTCTTTTCCAGGTTGATACATCCTTTAATTTTTATCTTATAAATTTGATTTCCTTTCTTGTTATGTGCCAGGTACATTGCTAAGAGCTGTATGCTCCGGACACAGTTCACCATTCAGTGCCTTCAACAGCACTGTGAAGTTGGTGTTATTAAGTCCACCCTATAGACGACAGGCTGAGGTTCAGAGAAGTGAGGTTATTTGCTCAAGTTTACAAAGCTGGTGAAAGCAGAGCCAGAATTTAAAGCCACATCAGCTTTGTTCCCAATTGCCTACAAAAGAACATCACCATGGAATAATAAAGAATAACTCATTTTAACCATTCTAATGGAAATATTTCTAAAACATTCTACACGTTTCTCTGCCATCTCAGTTAGGTCACACCGAACCTCTTCACAATGATGTTAAAATGAGTTTTATGGTGGTGTGGAAGAATCTGAATCTACAATATGGCAATAAATCATTACCAACTGGGTCTGAAATCCTGGGTCCACCCTACTCTGATTGGGTACAAAGGAATTAGTCATACTTTTTTTGCCACTACTTCATTCTTCACCCCCCCCCCCCACCCAGATAGATAAGCTTGTGTGGAAGGTAAAACTGAGTTGTCTGAGTGCAGTATCGCCCCATGGTTAGGAAGACAGTCTTGGGAGGCTGACAGCTCTAGGTTTCTATCCTGGTCCTGCCTTCTAGGAGCTGTGGAAGGAATCGGGTCTTCAAGGTGCTGCTGACAACAGACAGAGATAATGACCATGCCCGGTCCCAGGTAGCTACAGCTCTCCACTGGACTGCCTGGGAAACAAGCAGATAACCATAATTTAATAATGCGCTGGTGCATCAGAAATGTGAAGGGACCCATATCTCATCCTGCTGACCTAGCTTCATGTGGTCCTGCCAGCAGAAGTATGGGTCCAGGGCAATGAGGGATACTGTTCCTTCAGGGAGGGGTTCTGAACCTACTAGACAGAGTCCTTCAGAAAGGAACTGGATATGGGATCAAATATGGGAGTTGTCTTAGTGTTCCAAAAATTCTTCACAGGAAAAGGGACATAATCTTTTCTCTGAGTGCCTCTGTAATGTCAACAATGGGCCAGTAAGTTGTAGTTCTAGGGAAGCAAGTCCCAGCTTGCCCTAAGGAAGCACTTTTGAAAAGCTCTTCCTAGGGGGCAGAGCTCCCAGCACACAATGGAGCCCCAGGTGAGGCCACTCAGAGAAAATTCATGCATTAAGTATGGTTGAGGGAAGGGCTTTTCAACTCTGAAACCCTCTATTCTAAGACCTGGGAAAAGTTATCCTGTAACTTCCAATGGACCACGGATAAAGTTGAAGCCGATGAAGCACAGCGCTCCCAGCACGTTTTTCCAAGACACTGCCCTCCAGCCTGAGTGTGCACACAGATCACTGGGGTCCTGTTACAATGCAGATTTTGGTTCAATAGGTTTGGAGTAGGGTATGAGATTTTGGTTTTCTGACAAGCTCCTACCTGACCTGGTGCTGCTGGCCCAGGACCACGCCTCAAGTAGCAAGGTTTTAAAGGGTGTGTGAATTAGGATGGGTTAATGAGCAATCTCTTTTATCCCCCATGTGGATGTAAGTCAAAGTTCTACACCAGTTCCTACTCTTTCTGTCTTTGCCTTGATGCCACCGAAGTTGTGTTCTGTTTCTAAGTAAGATTACTATATAATTTCTCATCCAATCTAGGACAATTTTGGAGTGAAAGGTGCATTATGCTGGGATATAAATTGGAGCTGAGATTTTTTTCACATAAGGCCCTCTACTGAGGTCTCCCCACCCCCACATAAAATTCATGGTCTTACATCTTCCTCTGTTCCTAAAACAGCATTTCTTGTTTTGCATTAGCTTTTGTGGGTGAAGGAAGCATCCTGGGTAATCTATCCAAAGGGAAATGGGACAAGAAGCAAAAAACTGTTCAAACAGTAAATAAACTATTTAGGATTTGATGTGTATTCATGAGTCACAGGGGTAGGAAGAGGAACTTAACAGCACCGGGTCGGTAAACCACAAACCCTCTGAATCAATAGTATTCAGTTTGCTGTTCTAATAATGGCAAACACCAAGTGTACCAGAGTGGGTGTGAGGGGTTGCCTTCCATTTTTTTCTTATGTGATGTTTGAACACACTGTTAAGTTCATTCAGAGGTGGCAGGGAGATTTTCTGCTTCGCTGTCAGGGAAGGGAGTGGGGCCTCTGCGTGAGAAGTGAGAGACAGACTGGATCTCGTCACAGGCTGGGTGCCATCGTCCTTCTGTTGGACCCTAACGGAGTGGTTAGCTGTGCTGTGTATTTCACTTGATCCTCACAAAGACCCACAGGGCTGGCAGCACTGTCCACTGTAACTGAGGAGGAAGCAGGGCTCCCAAATGAGTGAACTGCCACAGGGTGAAGTTGGGCTTTGAACCCGTGACTTCCAGACTCCGTTTGACAAAACTTTGACAAAACTTCATGTTTGTCAAAGAACAGCTTTTGAGTCGCAGGAGGCTGCAGCCATCTCCCTTGACTTCTCCTTGCTGGTGAGGAAACTTGGCCCACAGGATTAAGGATTTTGCAACAAACATAATACACTGAAGAGCAAGGCACCAGAATAAGAACCAGGTTTTTGATTTCCGGATTCATGTTCCTTCTGTTCCACAGTGCTGTCTCTAAGGCATTCATGTATGCGTGCTAGTGTGAGAGGAGACCACCCTCATCGTCTTCACCCGGCTATATGCAAGTATTCATGCATATGAGCACAGTGAGTGTGTGTGTGTGCACGTGCAAGGGTGTTTTGCATGTGAGTGTATGAGTTTTGGGTGTGTGAGTGTGTGCATTAGTTTGTACATATGCATGAGTGTATGTGTGTTTTGGGTGGGAAAGGAAAAAGATAATAGTTACTGAGACCTAACCATGTGCCTAGCACTAAGCCAAGAACTTCCCTTAATTTATCACCCTTAACCAGCACACTTTCAAGGAAGATAATACCATGATCCACACTTTTCAGATGATAAAACCTGCCCCCAAAGAAAGGCAAGGGTGCAGAAATTCACCAATTAGACATCAGAGAATGGGAGTGTGTTTTTAGCTCAATATTTGAGTTAGATAATATAGATTTTCGATTTCCAATATAATACATTGATTTAGGGAGTCATAAGGGATATAATCTAAGTTTTTCTAGATGATTCAGAAAGTACTCCAAGGATCCTGCAATGAATTCATTTAAAGATAGGGGGTAATTTACATCGGAGTAACAGAGATTGCTGGTTAATCCAACGTGTGGCCACCACTGTCCAGGGGCACAGGCTTGAGAACCAGTGGAAATCGGTTTGCTCTCAAGCCCAACTATACACCAGCAGCACACTGTTAAGCTAGGTCCCTGAAAAAGGGCCAAAAAGCAAGGATTGCTATCCGTTTTAAGATAGGTTGCCATTGTCATAATAACAGTTTTTGGCAGCTATTCTGCACATTCAAGGGTGAAAAATACATTTCCTGCCTGGGTTAAATAAGGCACAGTGTGCCATCAATGCCATGGAGTTTATTAGATTATATCACGTGAAACCGCCAATATCCAACTATGTTCCTTCAGCTACAAAAATGATGATTTTATATGGCTCAGCCTGATCTCTTATTAAACTGTAAGAAAGAAAGAAATGGTCAAAAAGGATTGGCAAATGTCTTAGGAAAATTAACCTAGGTAATGAGAAGGGAGAGTTACCATTGGCTTTCCAAAGCAGATCTCAATGATCTCTCATTTTCAAAAAAAATCCTCCTTGTTCTTTATCATGAATTCAGCTCGTGCAAAGGACAAGGTGTGTAGGGCAACACTTGGAATTAGGGGTTCAGTATTTTATGCCAAATCCAAGCTTCTGGCAGATGAGAATTGAGGAAGGAGGAGGGAGTGTCCAGGAGACTGGAAATACGGCCTGTGTGGACCTGGCCCGCTCAGACATCAAGGTTCCATTCAGGCCCGACTTTCCGTAAATGAATATTTTTTAAAAAACCTTCCTTTCAATCCCATTGTTGGCTAACTTCTAAGGCTGTTCTTTGTCTTTTAATGTCAGTCTAGATCAGAGGTTCTCGAGCCTTGTGGTCTCAAGATCTCTTTACACTTCCAAAATGATTGAGGACTTCAAAATTTTGAATTGCGTGGGTTATATCTATTGATACTTAACGTATTAGAAATTAAGACTGAGACATTTAAAATATTTATTTATTAATTCATTTGAAATAACAATGATAAACCCATTGCATGTAGCATAAACAGAATGTTTTTATGAAACATACTGTGTTTTCCAAAACAGAAAAGTTGAGTGGAAAGAGTGACAGTTTTCCATCTTTGCCTTCTCTTTAAAGACTGACAACAAAAAACTACTGGATTCTCATGTCTGCTTCTGCGTTCTGTTGTGACAGCACATGTCACATGTCTGGAAAACCCCACTGTACTCATGATAGAAGAATCAGAGTGAAAAAAGCTAACAATGTCTTAGGAGCACAGGGTCATGAAAATAGCTTTGACCTCGTGGATCTCCTGGAACAGCCCTTAGGATCCCAGACGTCTCCAGACCATTATTTTCAAAACCACTGGTGTAGGGTGATTTTCTTATAATTAATAGATTGCTCTTTAAATCTGTTTTACAGAAAAATTGAGCAGAAAGTACAGTGTTCCCATATACTCCTTCACCCACTCCACTTCTATTGTGCAGCTGGAGTTGAGAATCACCACTCTCTATTATCTTAATGTCTAAAATACACCGGATCTCCTAATTAAAAGCCCAAACTCCTTAGCAGGTGTATGGAGTGTTTGAAGACCTGATAGCCCCTCTCTGTCATCCCCTTCTAGTTCCCCTGATTTTTACACTGAACTACAGCCAAACTCCTGCCTCCTGCTCAGGGTAGCCTGTGTTACCCCAAACCACTCCATCCTAGGGACAGTCCATCCTGTGGTAGCCTGACACTATTCACCAGAATTTCTGTGGCTCCCTCCTCTGTGCAACTCTTTCCAGTCTTCTGCAAAGTTTCCTCTATTTCTGAGTTCCCCAGATGGTGTCTAATATGCCCTGCTAATTATTCTCCCCCAGTAGATTGTGATTTTCAGGAGGGCAGGGACGGCATCTTTTTCCAGGAGTAGTGTCAGCACTTCTTTCAATTTCTGGCTCAGTAAACATTTGCTGAATAAACGAAGGAAGAAATGAAAAGTGAATGAATGAATGAATGCCACTAGACCACAGCCACAATTGTGCTGAGTCCACCACCAAACTTCTCTAATGTTCTCTGTCCTGTTTTACAGATTTCCTTCTCCCACATAGTGACTCATAGAGTGATGAGTGTGTGTATGTTTGTGTGTGTGTGTATGTATGTGTGTGTATGTGTGTGTGTATTTTCACCTGTGTGTGTGGCGCATGGACCAGGCTTGTGAACCTGCTCTACTTTTCTCTAAGGAAGTTCGTCAAGTAGATGACTTCCCTTCGGGCTGGCCCAGCCAGTTCTCTGCACGTACCCTGAGTCACTGGGGCCACTGGAGTGCTTCCATGCTCACTCTGAAGGTTGAATGCTGGTTGAGTGCTGTTTGCTGTTGGCCTAGGACAGGGGTGAGGGTGAGGGATGGCAGTATCTTTAGGAGGGGGTTAGGGGGTTAGGACATGGGTCACTGTCCATCATTCAGAAACAAAAGAGATATTTGACATTCTATTTATCATACATGGACCCTTAAAGGTCACTTTAGAGGACGGTCAACGGAATCCACACAGAAGGTTTTGAGGGCCCTGAATTCTCCATGTCAAAGACCTAATACACCAGCTACTAGTCACATGTGGCTTTGAATATTTGAAATGTGGTTAGTGTGACTGAGGAACTAAATTTGTTTAATTTTAATTATTTGTAAATTTAAATTTAAGAACTGATATTCAATTCAGTCACTGGAAAACTTTTAAGTACATTTAGGACAACTTGGTTATGTGAATCTACCTTTTCAATTGTACATTTTATGAAATCTAAATATAGATCAAGTATTTCTGATTCAACTTTATCATCCTAATTGAGATATGCAGTAAGTGTAAAAGACTAGATTTCCAAGAATTAGTGTGAAAACAAGAACATAAGAATGTAAAATATCATTAATAATTAATATAAAATATCATTAATAATTTTGGGGGTTGGTTACAATGTTGAAATGATAATATTTGGGGTATATTGGATTACATACAATATATAATAAATAGTTTTACCTGTTTCCTTTTTTTAAATTATGGCTACTAGAAAATTGACATTGCCTTCGTGGCGCACATTGTTTTCCCATGAGACAGCACTGCTACAGGACTTGTGTGAGGCTGCAGGGTTATGGGGCCCTAGTAGAATGTGAGGAGTGGCCTTGTCCCACCACAGAGCATCTTTAGTTAAGAGCTTGCTCTGAATTGAAGCAGGAATTTCCTCAACGGTCTGTATTTATTTGCTTTTTGTTTGTGTGTTAAATGAGAACTGATGCAGTGTTAAACCTGAGCGTCTGCTGTAAAGTGCGACATTCATGTTCTCAAGGTCATTACAATAGATTAAGCATTTATAAAGGGCCAGTGTGGTGGTGAATTCTCATGCAAACTTGACTGGCCTAAAGGAGGCTCAGATAGGTAGCGAGACATTATTTCTGGGTGTCTGTGAGGCTGTTTCTGGCAGAGATTAGCACTGATTCAATAGACTGGGTGAAGAGACTCACCCTCCATAGTGTGGGCGGCATCATCCAATCCTATGGGGGCTGAAATGGAACAAAAAGGCGAAGGAAGGGTGAACTCTGTCTCTTCTTAGCTGGGACGTCCATCTTCTCCTGCCTTCGGACATCTGAGCTCCTGGTTCTTGGGCCTTCAGACTCTGGGACTTACACCAGTGGCCCCTGGTTCTCAAACTTTTGACCTCAGATTGAATTAAACTACCAGCTTTCCTGGTCCTCCAGTTTGCAGACACCAGACTGTGGGAATTCTTGAACTCCATAACCATATGAGCAATTCCTATAATGTCTCCTCTTCCGTACAATTATATCTATCTATTTATATGTATTCTATTGGTTCTGTTTCTCTGGAGAGCCCTGACTAATACAGCCGGGCCCTGTGCCACATGTTTTAGGTTCAATATAGGATTGTATCCTCTCAGCAATCAACCCTACAAGATAAGTTCTATGATTATCCCATTTTAAAGAAAGAGAAACTGAGGTTCAGAGCAGTTAAGTCACTTGTCCGGGACTCAAAGCCACAATTTGAATGCAAGTTTGTCAAACCCAACTCCTTCCTTTTCCCACTTCTCCTATTGGAGGAAGGGTCCCTTTGAAGGAGAGAGAGGGATCAAGTGACCCTGCTCGATGCTTTTTACCATCCTGGTTCTAGGCCTAGATGTGCTTCTCTTTCACTTCACTTTCACCTTTGATCTTAAGACCTGAAGTTTAGGGTAAGGCTGAGATCTTCTAGAAAATTATTTAGCCTTTCTAATTTTCAGTTGCCTCATCTTGAAAAAGGACTAATAATAACTGCAGCTCTGAGGAGCGAACAAGTGAATTCACGTAGACTGTCTGTCATGGTCCCTGGTATAACCCTCACTGATAAGCGTTTGCTCATATTTTCCCATAATGAGGTCGGAGAGACTTCCCCGAATATAAGCGTATTTCTACAGTATTCCCATTGTTAACTTTCCGTTCCTTACTCTTTGGACTTCCTTAATGACCATCCATGGATCTAAAAGAATATATAAGTTCTTTAAAGCTCAGGTTCTGGAATTTTAGATGGCTCAGCTTTACCTCCGCCTTTAACTTTAAAACAACAGCATCAGCAACAGCCCGACTACTCAAACCACATCCACCCAGCCCTTCACAACCTTCCCCACAGGCTGATGGAGGAAGAGATGGCGGAACCTAAGCTGAAGGCCACAGTGTGGTGAGGTCATCACCTCCAGCTTTTCTGCGCTCTCGGTGTGAACAGAGACTCTTCCCAACAGAAAATGCTATTTCACATCACAGTCCTCAGTGCTCATTTGAGCACCATGGGAGAGAGGCCGCCACCACACTTCCATAGATGCTCTTTAGTGTGTTTGAGGCAGAGGCGATCCTAGAAGTCATTTCCTCACGCTCACATTTCAAGAGGAAAATGAGGCAGCACAAGGTCAAAGGACTGTCCCTGGTGTAGGTTAACAGAGGAACCGGGACCGGAACTCAGCTCTCCTGATCCTCCTGTCAGTACTCATTCCTCTACACCCTCTAGTCTGCGTGCATGTGCATGTGTATGCACACGAGTGTGTGTGTGAGAATATGTGAGAGTATGAGTGTGCAAGAGTGTGTGTATGTGTGAGAAGTGTGTTTGTGTGTGAGAGTGTATGTGAGAGTACGAGTGTGTGAGAGTGTGTGTATGTGTGAGAAAAGTGTCTGTGTGTGTATGTGAGAGTATGAGTGTGCAAGAGAGTGTGTGAGAAAAGTGTGTATGTGTGACAGAGTGTATGTGAGAGTACAAGTGTGCAAGAGAGTGTGTGTGTGAGAGAAAAGTGTGTGTGTGAGTGTATGTGAGAGTATGAGTGTGCGAGAGAGTGTATGAGAGAAAAGTGTCTGTGTGAGTGTATGTGAGAGTATGAGTGTGCGAGAGTATGTGTGAGAAAAGTGTGTCTGTGTGTGAGTGTATGTGAGAGTGTGTGCGAGTGTGTGTATGTGTGAGAAAAGAGTGTCTGTGTGTGTATGTGTGAGTGTATGTGAGAGTACAAGTGTGTGAGAGTGTGTGTATGTGTATGTGTGAGAAAAGTGTGTCTGTGAGAGAGTGGATGTGAGGGTGTGTGTGAGACTATTAAGGGTGGAATGTTTGTGTCCCCTCAAGATTTACATGTTGAAGCTCTAACCCTCAGTGTGGTGGTGTTTGGAGGTGGGGTCTTTGGGAGGTAATTAGGTGTAGACGAGGTCATGGGGGTGGAGCCCCCATGATGGGATTAGTGCCCTTACAAGAAGAGGAAGAGACACCAGGGCTCTCTCTCTGCCATGTGAGGACACAGGGAGAAGGCCGCTGGCTACCGCCCAGGCAGAGAGCCCTCACTGGGAACTGAATCTGCCGGCACTGATCCTGGACTTCCAGCCTCATGAACTGTGAGAAACCAACGTCTGCGGTTTAAGTCACCTGGTCTATGGTTTTGTTACATTTTGTTATGCCTGAACTGACTAAGATGGAGACAGTGTGTGAGTGTGAGAGAGGGAGAGTGTCTGCGTGTGAGAGAGTGTGTTTATGTGCATATTTGAACCATTTGAAAGTGAGTTGGAGATAGTGTGCCCTTTTGCCCACTAAGTACTTCTGTGTATATTTCCTAAGAAAAAGGATGTTTCTTTACATAACCGCAACACGGTTACCAAAATCTGCAAATTTAACATCCATACGCTACTATATCAATCCACAGACCACCTCTTAATTTGGTCAGTTCCCCCATAAAGTCATGCCCTTTGTAGCTCCGCTCCGTCTCTTTAGTCTTTTATTTTGGACAGCTCCTCATTCTTTCTTGTGTGACCCGACCTTGGCATTTTTGAGGAGTACAGGTCAGTTTACTTTACAGAATATTTATCCATTTGGCTTTGATCATTTGAGAATCTAAATAAATAGCGAGTGGTTCTGGTCCCAGTGGAGTAAGCCCACTCCACTCCCTCTCTCCCCCCGAATGTGGCTGTAAACCTGGACGAATGCACAGGGCAGCTGTCGGAGACGCTGAGAAGTAAAACGTAGAAGAGGCCCATAATGGAAAGCACCACTGAACTGGAGGTGAGCACACCACCAGTTTTCATCTCCATTCCTTCTTCCCTTGGCCCTGGATGCAGGAGCAGTTGCAGAAGTGCACGTCAGAGCAGAGTAACTAAAGTCCCAGCTTTGTCGTCAGGAGGCCAAAATGGGGAGCTCCAAGGAACCAGAAAATGCTGGAGATGGTGGAGAGGGAGGAGCTCAGGGAAGTGACCCGCACAGTTGACGTGGGTCTCCTGTAGTAAGCGCACTAAGACACCGAGAACTGAACTAGGAGATAGACTGCTGCTCAGGTCCTGGAACAACCACCGGGTGACACATACATGTGATGGAGCTAATGGCACTGCCAAGGCTTTTGGTTTTGTTTTTTAAATTATAGACTTAATTTTTTTAAGAGCAGTTTTAGATTAAAGAAAATCGAGCAGATAGAGAGAATGCCCGTATGCCCTCTCTCCATCCCCACCCCACAATTTCCCCTATTATTAACATCTTGCATTACTGTAGTACATTTGTTACAATTGATAAGCCAGTATTGATACATTATTATTAACTAAAATCCATGGCTTACATTAGGGTTCACTCTTGGTGTTGTACATTCTATGGGTTTGGACATAGGTATAACGTCATGTATCCACCATTATAGTAACACTCAGGAAAGTTTCACTGCCCTAAAATTCCCCTGTGCTCCACCCATTCACCTCCCCCTCCCTTCCCCCAACCCCTGCTAACCACTGATGCTTCTACGACCAGTCCCCTCTCTGTAGTTCTGCCCTTTCCAGAATGTTACATAGTTGAAATCATGCAGTATGTAGCCTTTTCAGATTGGCTTCTTTCACTCAGTGTTATGCATTTAAAGTTCCACTATGTCTTTTTGTGGCTTGGTAACTCATTTCTTTTTATTACTGAATAATAGTCATTGTATAAATGTACCACCATCTATCCATTCTCTGTTTGAAAGACATCTTGGTTGCTTCCAAATTTTGGCAATTATGACTAAAGCTGCTATAAACATTTGTGTGCAGGTTTTTGTGTGGACATAAGTTTTGAAATCATTTGGGTAAATGCCAAGGAACACAATTTCTGGGTCATGTGGTAAGTATATGTTTAGTTTTGTGAGAAACTGCCAACTGCCTTCAGAGGTATCTGTATCATTTTGCATTCCCACCAGCAATAAATGAGAATTTTTGTTGTTCCACATCCTCGCCAGCATTTGGTGTTGTCAGTGTTTGGGATTTTAGCCATGGAGATAATTTTTAAAATGCAAATTTCCCCGTGGTGTATTAAAGTTTATACAAGATTATACAAGGTGAATCAGTCATTTATATTTAGTGTGAATGTGACACATAGACAATTTCCCAAGGAGGCTCTACTAGGGGAAGAGAACGGGTTAATACTGAGGAAGAAAAAGGCCCAGAAAGGGAAGGCTGTGACTGTGAGAAGCAGCACTCTCTGCCTGGGCTGAGGAAGGAGGCGATGCTGCTCTTGGTGGGCCAGGCCTGATCTGTCGAAAGTGGCCTCTGGTCCTCAAGCCTTTCGCCCTTCTTCCCTTACTCTGGGATGAGTGCTAACTCCAGCAGAGCCCTGTCACCACTTCCAGTCCTGGCCCTGCCCCTTTTACATATCCTCCAAGTTACACCTGAAGCCCAAATTATCTGCTGTCTTGATGGCCTGTCAGGCTGTGGGGTAGACGTGTATCAGTCAGAGAAAGAAACCACTGTGGTTACTGTAACACAGAGAGTTTAACAGGAGGAATTGTTACTACTATTGAAGAATTGAAAGGGCAGAAAGGGGACCGTTGGGTATCACCAGGGTAGCAAGAGCAGAAGCAGCTGCCCCCCCTTGGGTAGGGGGCTCAACAGGGAGAGGATGAGATGACCAACCCTGGGAGCTAGGAGGATGCTCCCCAGGCCTGGGACTGCAGCCGTGAGCAGGGGAAGCAGCTTGTGCTGGAGGTTGTGAGGGGGCACAACAGGGCTGGTTCTGGGAGTGCTGAAAAACGGTAGACAGGATTCACCTGCCACCACGGGAAGGCACTGCCAGGTGAAGTTCCTGGCGAAGCAGCTCTACGGGGGAGATGCTGACAGGAAGGGGAAGTCCTCAGGAGGGAAGAAGCTGGTCCTTCTCTGGCGCCCCCTCTTGGCAGAGCCCGACGGGGAGCAGCTGGCCAAGCCCAACTGCGGTTTGCAGAGCCCCAGAGCCGGCCTCATAAAGCAGAGTGCTAGTAATAGGATCATTCCCAACCCATGCTGTGACAAGTTCCAGTCTTACCATCGCTGCATGGCTATGCTGGAGCCAACGGCTCTGGACTTGGCTCCCTGTCTCGCTGGGCACTGGTGTTTCAATTGAGCGGTTACTTCTCTGATCAGTTGTCTCCCTACTGGACTCAGAAAAGAGGCAACGAAAGTGGGTACCTTTCCACCAATTCCCACTCTCCAGTATTCCTTGAATCACCCTAAAGAGGCTGGGCCTCGAGAAAGCTGGAGTCCTGGAAGTGGTAGTCAGCCCCAGCCTTGAGCCCCTCAGCACAAATCATAGCCCCATGGCATTTTCCTTCTAGATCAAGGCCGCCTTTGGTGGTGGAGGGGGAGGGAGAACCAGGGCTCCCTTCCAAAATTTCCAGATGCCCACTCCTCAGCCTCTGCCACAAAACTCCCTGTGGATGTGGGCGGTGAGGGAAAGGGGAGAGGAGCCACAACTTGGCCAGGGTGGAATTGAACCTGGATATCAGAGCTCCCCTTTACATGATCCCCTTCCCTCTTTATCTTCCTACAGTCACATGGAATCAAGCTCACCTCCGTCTTTATTTAACCCTCAGTCCATCTTAAGAGACAGCTCCTATGCTTGACTAACCTCCCGGAGCGCAATACTGGACTCCACAGACCTTCACGGATGTCCTGTCAATTTGCTGGTCTAATGCGCCCCCTGGTGGTCCAAACCGTTCAATGTCTTCTGGGTATTCCACAACTCGGCTGCCTTAAGAACTTAAAAAAAGAAAACAAAGTTGAGGTTGGAGGAAAGGGGTAATGGGCCACGTATGTATGGTGATGGATAAAAAGTAGACTATCGGTGGTAAGCATGATGCAGTCTATACAGAAATTGATAAGTTACAATGTACACCTGAAATTACACAATGTTATAAACCATTATGAGCTCAATAAAATAATTGAAAAAAAGGAAAAAAAGTAGAGAGCCAAACGTGAAAAAAACTGACTAAAAAAATTGCAATGACATCATTTCTAAGGATAAAAATATGTCTCTCTTCAACAAAAAACACTGTCACTCCATTTTTAAAATTAGATTTTTCTAGTTGTTTTTATTAATGCCTCAACTTCCAGCCTCTGTTTTGTAAGATTCTGCTACTACCATACAGTTTGGGCTGTTGAGTCAAATCAGAAGGAAGACCATTGAGGGTTCCCTCCTGAGTAACAAAAATAAAGCAATGGACCCTTAGTGGCCTATAGTTTGATTAAAAAAAATGCTTTTTATTGTTCAATAGGCCCCACTTATTCTCCCCCCACAGGACATTCTATAATTTAAAAGATTAAAATTCAGTGATCTGTAGGTTAATAAAGTCCATTAAAACTCCTACAGGTTTAAAGAACTTGAGAGATAAGCCAGGTGACTGGTGTCCTCAGGTTGTCCTATGATACAGTATTTTTCTGGAATAGCCTTTGAGTGAATTCCCCCAGGGCATTCTCTTCTCTCACTTGCTGACCCTGCTCTGGGGACATCAGCCACTGGAAGTGGAGGAAGGCTCCCACTGAGCGCTGATGGTCCAGAGGCTGGGAGCTCAGAATCAAAACACAAGTCCTGCTTCTCAGCCCAGGCCCAGCTTTTGCCCAGGTGTAAATGGGAATGAGTATCATTATTCACCTCCCCGGGCCTTCGTTTTCTCAGCTGTCCAACAAGGACAGCCCCTCCCTCACAGGGGACACAGCTCCTTGGGAGCAGGAATTTCATCCGTTTAGTGCTTGAGAACTGAAACCCACTTGCTCTGTTAAACAATACTGAGAACAAGCAAAAATAACTCACCTGCCTGCTCCAGGAAAGTTCTGCTCTGGAAAAATAAGACTCTGAACCAACTAAGTAGCTTACTTATCAAAACTGCACTAGCTCATCACACCCCTCTCACGCCCCTCACCCTCCCGCGCCCACCAATCCAGAGCTGATGAGGCAAAAAACTGCCCACCTCCAAGGGCTCCCAGCCTTGAAAGACCTGCCTTAAAAATTGCTCCAGCCCCAGGACCCGGTCAATATCCTGTCCTGATGTCCTGCTTCCGAGACCACACTGTCCGGTGCCGTCCTCCTTGTCTGCAGTACACGTAATACACTGAACTTTGCTGGGTCAACAGGGCTCCTCTGGTGGTGCTTCTGGGCACTCAACAGTGGACACACCTAACATGCAGTAAGCCCTGGTAAGCAATGGTGCCCTATCTTCCTAGACATTTCTTGCAAAATGGGTATCCTTTAGTTAACAGATCACGAGATGGACCTTATTGTGGCCCCCACTTCTTCGACTTGCCAGCTCTGCTACTTTGGGAAATTTACCTAACCCCCCCAAGGTCCAGTTCCCTCTCTGTGAAGTGGGAATCAATAATAGCTCTTGCCTTATCTATTTCGTATGAGGATTAAAGGAACGAAATCATATAATACATTCTCAGTGGCAGTTATTGTGCCTCAACGTTAGTTTTCTGCATTGGAGTGGACCTAACCCTCTGGGCTGCAGAGGAAGTGCAGGCACTTCAGTGACCTTTGGCTTTCTTAGTCATCCCTGAAGTTTTACTACAAAGAGATAGCCAAAGACCCAAATCTAATTCCGGGTTAATTTATAGCCAACCTGGGGACAAGTGGACACCTGAGCCTTCACATTGCCCACGGAGTGAGCAGGCAGAGGTGGAGAGGTTCAAATAGGTGCAAACACTCTGAAGCCTAAAAAAGAAGGGGGCAGTTATGAATCTGAACTTCCCCAGGAAAATGAAGGCTACACAGCGAGTCCATAGGACTCAGCCAGCAGAGTCCTCGGCGAGAGCATTTAATTCTCCCTGCAGAACGGAGGTGTGAGAAACCAGTCCTGAGTGGGAGGCTGTCTGCATCAGGGAGAACTCCAGGGCCTGTGGAACAGCTGGGTTTGCTCTTTTAAAAGAGAACATTGGTTCCCAGGAGCCTTGTACTTTAGAATTCTGGCCCGTCCTCCCTTATTCCTGAAAGCACAGTTTATGGGCAACTGGTCAGCAAGTCCCATCCCCCAGCATTCTTGGTCTGAGGTTGTAGGGTCTAAGTTTAATGCAAATTCTCAGAACCGATTGCAAAGTGGCAAGTTGGAGAATTCAAACCAAATGGGCAGAGCATCTGGAGACCTTACTAGAGGTCCACAGTTTCAGTGAGACCAATATAATCCTGATGTTGCCTCCTAGGAATTGAGAAGCCAAGCCCAGGGATACCTTTTGCCACTCAAACCTAGTCTACATCCTCCAGGCGACAGAGAGCCACCTTGACAGCCACTTTCTAGGGATATACATGTCTGTTAAACAATAGAAAAAAACCCCAAACCAAAAAATGAACAACAGGAAGAAAGAAAGATAGAAAGGAAGGAGAGATAGAAAGAGAGAGAGAGAAGCAGGGAGAAAGGGAGGAAGAAGCTGGGGATTTATGAAAGAGTATCTTAGGATTCCTCATTAGGTGTATCTGATTTTTACAGGGAGTTGGCTGTTGGTCACTGAAGTAAAGGGTACTTTTTCAATAGAACCTCTGCTAAAAAAGGGTTTGCCAACAGAGCGAAAAGTCCCCCTAAAGCCTGTTTCCAGTAGGCCCATTCAGTGAATCTGGCACTGAGAATTTCAGATTCCCCGTGAAACCTGAAAGCAATTATCTTGGATTAGCAGGAGATCAGAAACGGCTTACCTCAAGTATTGTTTTCTAAACCCGGAGGGCTGGTGAAATTATTATCTAGTAATAATTCCAAAAGCCCTGAAACTGGTAACACTTGTTCAAACTGGGGAAGAGAAATGTAGGACCATGACAGAGCATATATACCTTTAATAGCGGGATATAGTTTAAATGGCGTTTGCAACATTTGTTTTTATTTCAGAAAAATGTGCGAGGACCCCAATGAGAGGGATCCGCCTTAGCTTTCGGGTAACTTCTCAGAACCAGGTGCATCAGGGAAAGGTTTTTAAAAACTTAAGGTACTGAACGATTGATGTCTTGAAACAGCCAGATATATCTGTTTACATCACATGGTTATGCTTCATATATTTCAGAAAGACTGTGCTGTTGAAAGGAGGGCATACAGACGTTTAAAGTAAACTAACTCAACCTCTGAAAAATAGTCAAGAAACAGTAAGTATTGGGCCAGATATTATAAAAGTTAGTCATTTAATTTTGGGGCATTCATTTCAATCAAATACTACCCCATGTATGTTTTAGGAGATAAAATGAGAAATGTGAGTGAAAGTCCATAAAAATGATAAAGAGCTGTAAAACATTAAGGTCATAATCATTACTAAACGTTTTCCAGGCCATAAAGAGGGCCCGATGACATAAATAGTTTTCTTTTCAAAAGGATACCATTGGTATGTTACTTCCAGTGAAATTAGGGCCACTCTGAATGTTGTCTTACTTCAGAGCAGGCATCTGTTTGGTTTAGAAATCAGCCTTTTGACAGCCCTAGTCTAGTATGAAATGCCTGGTGCTCATGAGAGAGTGTTCCCTTCAGAGATGCTGCGGTGGTGACCCCTGAATGCCCAGATGATTCTCCAAGTCAGGCAGCCATCCATCCTCAGAATCTCCTCACTTGAATGGGGACCACGTTTAAGTCTAAGTCCAGGATTGGTTTCTCTGGCTAGAAAAATCTCACCAAAAATCCCTTTTATCTCAATAACGAAATTATCACATCATTTTTAATATTGTATTTGCAAAAATTACAAATTTGGGCAGGTGATGCAGACGTGTTACATTTGTCCTGAACTGGCATTGGAGAAGCTGATTTTTGTAGGGACCCTCAGACACAGACATTGTTCTAGGGAGCCCCCAAGTGGACATGTGTAGTCATGTCTGCTCTGCGTAAGCCGTTGGGCTATGAAGGAAAAGCTGGGTCTTCAGTTTGTGACCGAAAGACAGTCTACACAACCACTAAGAAAACACACGTATCCTGCACTGGTGGGAAGGACTGTAATGTTGATACTGTGCTTCAAAGCAAGACCTCAAGGGGTCAGTGTTAAGGCCAGCGGGTAAAAACCGGCTGAAACAAGGTTCGGTTGGCATTTTCAGCCACGAATTCGTGTAGGACTGAATACACTCTCACCCAGCAGGGTCCTCACGTGCTCCCACATTCTTAACTTGTGTTCGGACTGTGAACTTGCTTTCTGACCCAGACCACTTTGTTCATGCCATGTGTCTATTCCTTGACCAGGCTCTTTCCTATAACGTCGGCAGTCTCTCTCCGGGGGACGGTAAGTTATACACGTGTCCACTCCATCCTGTGCACTTTTGACCTTCTGAACAACAGCATCGAACATCCACTGGTTGTTTTGTGAGAATTTTGTAAGAGAATTCAAGTTAGCTCTAAATCGGGGGTTAGCAAACTTTCCCGAAAGAACCTGAGAGTAAATATTTTAGGCTTGCAAATCAAGAGGGAAAATTCAAGAATATGATCTAGGTGCTTATATAGTCATTTAAAGTGTTACCATTTAAAAACGTAAGGCCCATTCTCAGCTCCAGCGCCATACAGAAGCAGGTGGCTGGCTGGATTTGGCCCGGGTGGTTGTTTTCTGATCCCTGCCCTCACTTATAATTTATTTTGCAGATTAATGTATAAAGTTTTGCGACTCAATGTTATTATAAACGTGGCAGATTTTTTTGTTTTCCAAATAGTCTGTCCTCACACTGGGTAAAAGTGGGGGTTGTCCTTCACCCCATAAACCACAGAGCTTGGCCTCCTGGGCCACAGGGAGAGGGTCCCACATCAGCCTCACCTATTTCCTGGGCACTTGCTGTTCACTGGTGAAATCAGCTGTTGAAGGCCCCATCTCTGAAAGCTCTTGGCATCTAATTATTGAAAAGAGGGGCTCACCCAAAGAGATGATAGTCAGATGTTAGCCCAGACGGTGAGCAGAGTTCAATGTGGGCTGGGCTACCAGCTCACAATGCCACTGCCTGGAGGAAAGCAGGTGTATCTGGCACACTGTGGCCACGTGAATTGCATTCATGCATTAGTTCATTGCACTAATATTGATTGAGACTCCACTGTGTGCTGGGACGGTCCTACATGCTGGGGGTACAGCCGTGAGCAACACAGACGGAGTTCTGGATCCCTTGGAGCCTACCTTTAAGTAGGGCAAGGCAGGTAACATGCAAGTAGACAAAGAAATAAAGATAATTTCAAGTGATGTTGTGCACTGGAGGAAGGTGAAACAGGGTGGTGTGATAGTGCCATGGGTGGGGGGTGAGCCTGTAGAAGAGCTTGTTAGGAGAAAGAGCCAGGAAGATTGAACAGCAAAGCAAGTGCAAAGGCCCGGGGGCAGGAACCAACAATAAATAATCATATAAGAATTAGCGTCAGGAAGCACTGTTGAGAGCAGGATGTTTGGTGGAAACAGTAGCCTTTTATTGGGGCACTGAAAGAGCAAGGACGGAGAAATGCTGCCTGGAGAGTTTTCAAAATCCTGAGCAAAGGATCCTGGGGATAGAATTAATTGGGGAAATAATTCATAAACCGGTTTGGCGGGCACCAAAGGTTTGTGAAACATGTTAGTGCGCAGTAACAACCAAGCAGTAAGGCCCAGAGGAGAGCAGTGGACATTTGGCCACGAGTGTGGTTTTTGTCCTGTGGGTGATGGAGAACCAGCATAAGGCAGTTAAGCGGTGAGTTCTGGAAGATTCACTCTGCAGCACTGTTTAGGATGGATTGGAAGGAACAGAAAATGGAAGTTTATTTTTTCTTATTTTACAATTGCAAAATTTAACCAAAGATTAGTGCCTGGGAAAATGAAGCATGAACAATTCCCTGCGGCATTTTGGGGTGCCTCTGCGTGACTGTGGGTGCACTGGGGGAGTCAACTCCCTGCTGCCACCTCTGACAACCCGGTCCCAACTTTGTGGAGCTGAAATTCCAGCATGTGACCAGGAAGCACTGAGTATAGAAGGTCCACACTGGACCCTTAGGTGTCCCCAGAAGTCAACAGCAGGAAAAGTGTGAGAAGGGCAGAGGGAGCCTGCGTGAGGCAGCTGGGTGAGGAGCCGGCATCTTAGGTGCCTGTCCTGGCTCAGGGACAAGTTAAGCTGTGTAAACTCTGAGTAAGTGACTTAACCTCTCTGGGCCTCAGACTTCTCTTCCCTTAGGCTCCTCCCACCCCGATTCCAGGAATACAGAGCTAGGGTTGGTGTTGGTGTCTGCCCACTAAAATCGTCTAGGGAGCTTTAAACAAATACCAATTCCTGGCCCCAGCCCAGACTGGCTGAATGGGAGTCTCTGGGGGAGGGTCCAGCACTTGCATCTGGTAAAAGTTCCTCAGGTGACGCTCTGCTTCAAGTGTTGTCTCCGGATAAGAGAAAGCCCCTCACAAGGTTGTGGTTATAGTCTTAGAAAATTCCGTCTCATACAAATCTGCTCAGGGATGAAGGACAAAGTAGATGGGGGTCTCAGAGTTTGTTCCCAGGCAGGGCGTTCATGAGTTACTGGTGGGAAGGACAGTTTCTTTCTGCTCCGCAGCCTGCAGCCGTCTCAGGTGTCCTGATGTCCCCCCTTCTCTGGTTCATCCCACGCACACAGGTTGATGTGAGGCGGTCACCACCCACGGCCATCCAGCGGCTGGGGTTCCCAGCTGAATGTGCTGCTTCCCACCTCTGCTCCTTCTCTTCTGTCCTCGACTCTCCTCTCAGGTGAGGCTGGGAGGAATCACCGGGAATGAGAGGGAGGGGGCTCCGCTGATGGGAGGGCTCCCCTGAATGTGACCGGGTCTGAGGCACATACGCAGTGAAAGAGCCTCAATTGTTCTTCTTTGTTTAACATCCAGCAGCATCTTATGTGATTTGAGTTTCTTTTCTTGCTAACTCAATCTGAGTGGGATTTTTTTTCCTGCTAGGTTGCCTTCTGGAACCCCAGAGCAAATGGAAGTGAAGTCAGTGCAGGCAAGGGGAATGGGTGCAGAGACTCGGTGACAAGTCAAAAGAGCCCGGGTCTGGCGGCAGCAACCAACCAGACAATACAAGTGACTGGGAGGAAGACAATCCAGAACCAGTGAGAAGTTGGCCTCAATGAGGACCCTGATGAGGACAGAAGACAGCACCCCACCCTCAGGTCTGCCCTATGCAAGTGCATCAGGAGCTGTTCCTTACGGCCAGAGCATAGCAGGAAGTTAAAATACCAGGACGAGTGGATTTCTCAGATGAGCTTTGGTCACCCACATTCAAACCACAGCAAAGTGAGATGAGAATGGGTCTCAGAACAAATGGGCTGGGTTTAGGCGGACAAGACCAATCACCGCAGGGCCGTTCCAAAGTTTGTGGAGCAGGAGACGGAGAACATCTGGAGGAGGGATTGGACAGAGGCGACGCTCAGCGCATCTTCTTCCCTCTCCGTGTTACACATCCTTCTCCCACTTTCCACAGCACAGACCCGTCTCCTCGCTCCGGGTTCCGAGGGGAGAACCGCCGCCTTCCCGACCGGTACCCAGCTGCTTCAGTCCATTCTACACTCAAGTCAGACCAGCATCTTTCAACTCCCCTTCATCAGATTCGGAACCCCAAAATATTTTAACTTGTTATCTTTTTAAAGCTTCTCGACTTTCAAAGTTCAGTCATACAAGGAGACTCTCCGTCTTCTGCCACTTCACCTCACTTCTAAGAGTCACCAATATGTTATCTCTAACTTTAGCGAGGACAGACTCATTGCCAGGAGCACAGGAGGGACAAAAAGTGTGTGTGCTCACTTTTAAATCGACGACACTGAGGCATAATTCACAGGCAGGAAGGGACACCCCGTCTAAGTGAACATTTTGATGAGCTTTGACAAGTGTATCCACCCTGGAGCCACCACCCTGATGGAGGTATGGGACATTTCCATCACGCCAAAGGATGTTTCCCCTTGGTCGATATTCCTACACGTGAACCCGCAGGCCAGCCAGCATTTGTGGGGTACAGTCACATGCTCAGCACTGTTCTGGTTGTGGGGACCCAACTCAGAAGTTGATACAATTCTCCTTGTCCTCCGAGGCTCATGGTTAATGCAGTGGTCAGGCAGACAAAGTAAAGTGAATTTCTAACTATTGAGATCTTGCTGACTTTTCAAGGCTCAGTTTAAGTCAACTTCATCCACGAAGTTGAACCTGATTCTCATTCTCTCTCAAGATTTCTCAGGCTCTTAGCTGGACGTGTCTTTAAATCATATCCAGTACAGTTGGACCCCACGAAGACCTGGTGAACATAATTCTTTATAGCCTACAGATTTTTCAAATTGATTAGTTTACCCTCATGACCTCCCCCACCCATGCAATTTCTTTGAGGTGGCTTATCAAACATTCCCAGTAAAATAAGATAAAAATAAAGAAAGAATATGGTCAAAGAGAGAGTGGAGATTGAAACTACGTAGAGAGCAGTCAAGGTAGAAATGTGTGAGGTGAGACCTCTGACCTTCCTGGAGAATTATTAAATCCGTTAGGATAAGCTGCTGGATTAGTTAAGCCTTCCTATTGTGTCCCTTCCTCCCTAGAAACACTCCACTCCAGAAAAACAAGGAACTTGCTGGTCAACCCACCTCAAATTGCCTCTGTGAAACTTTACTTTCTCATCCTCATACGTTGCCTATTTCCCTTTTTCCCTCGCAGAAGACTCTCACCCCGTTTCTACCAATCATTGCCTACATTATAAGGCAGTTTAAATCAACCTCATCTATAAAACTGACCCTGATCCTCACTCTCCTCCTAGTTTTCTTGAGCTCTTAGCTGCAGGTGTCCTTAAGTCACATCCAGTCCAGGCGGACCCCATGCAGACCTACCGACCCAGCCCCCCCGGGGCAGGCCCTTGAGTCTGCAGTGTAATTCAGACCCCGGTGGCTCCGATGATCCCAGCTTTGGAAACCTCAGGGCTAGTCCACGCCCTCGTTTCACATAGGAAGAGACAGAAGCCCAGGAAGCTGAGGTTGCCTGCGGGAGATCTCGTGGCAATGACTGTGGAGGCAGGGATTGTGAGCACGACCCTTGCTCACAATTTAATGCCCTTTCTACCTCCCCAGGCGTGCGGCTTCCATGCTGAGTCAGTCACTGCAGCCATGAGAGTCAGCGGACTTGCCCTGAGAGCTTACAGAGGTTTAGAACATTCAATGCACTCACGACCAATGCAAGATTTTAACAGAAGCCAAAATAATAATCGCAAAATTATGGTCCAATATGACCTAATACTGGAGAGAGTGTAATATAGAATAGGATCTAAAAGTTCTAAGAATGGAATGAAACCACCACCAAAAAGATACAGTCAGGGAATATCGTCAGTGATTATCCACTAGCCAGTCTCCATCTTCAACAGGCCAGGAGGAGATGCAACTACAGGAGAGAAGAAACGATTTGGGTCACACATAAGGAGAAACAGCCTGGTGGTGGAATTGGGTAAAACAGGGCATTTCTTGAAATGGAGTAATGCAAGCCTTTAGCTTATCTTTCATGATTTAAATGTAGTCCTACCACAAGAAAGAATATATTAAAAAAACGTTTTAAGATCCCCTTGACCTGAGTTGAGGGCTTCTCATAGAAAAGTACAGAACATTCTGTTCCACTGGTAAGAAGCAATTGGAACTTTGCAAAGTGTTTTCCATTTATCTGGATCTTGCTCTAAAAGGAGAATTACAGAATACCCTTTGGAGACCTTATCCCCAGTTTCAATCCAGAGCAGAATCTCAGGGACTGACCTAGTGGTGGCCGATGGCTCTCACTCAGGTCATAGACAGACCTCGTCTCATGTCTCACATCTCTGAGTTGTGCCTAGTGACAAGTAGCACACACTACACACGTGGTCGGGTCAAATGCGTGTGCTTTCTTTGTTGCTGTCTGGGTGGAGGAGTCTCCAGCTGCAGGGCACGCTGCACACACTTGCCCTTGGGCATGTGGTAACTGGTGTTGGTGGGTGACACTGTGGTTTGTCACGCCAATGACTGAAGGGCAAGCTGATGTAAGAACCTCTTCTGTGAGCCCCAGAGGGCAGTGTGTGGGCCATGTGGCTTTGTGTGTTCACAGCACCCAACCAAGCCTGGCTCTGATATGTATGCAGAGTGTATATGCCCCCACACTGTGGCCCATGTGGAAAAATGAAAACATACATTTACTCAGCTCTTCTATGTCAGGTATTTGCACATATAGTAACCTTCATCATGCACTCATTCATTCATTTACTCATCTTTGGTTTATTAAACAAATATTTATTGAGAAACTATTACGTAGAGGAACTGTGTGATGAATAATGTAGTCAAGATCTCCATTTCCACAGAGCTTATGAACTTAACTCTGTTTATTGCAACTCTACTAAGTGTCGCCAAGAGAAGTGCAACGTTCCATGGGGGCAGGTAACAGGGAGACCTGGCCCAGTGTGGGATCTGGGGAGGCTTCCTGGAAGAGAGGGTTTGAGGAAAACTGAAGGGTGAGTAGGATTAACCAGGTGGAGGGTCGGTTGGCTGAGCGCAGCCATGAATAGGCAGTGGGTTTGTGGGATCTGATGTGGGGAGAAAGCTGCCGCCTCTGGCAGAGCGTCTCAAATTCTTTTACGCACAAACCTGTCTCCCTGGGTCCAGTTAAAATGCAGGCTCTGGTTCAGAGTCCAGGTGGGGCCTGAGATGCTGCATTTCTAACAAGCCCCCAGGAGATGCCAGTGCTGCTGGTCAGGAGACAACATCGAGCAGAGAGACATGGCACATTCATGTGCAGTTCAGGAAGTGAGGGGGGACGAGGACTCAGGCCTCGGGGTGATCTCCCTCTTGATCCCAGGGGCGGTGGGAGGCAGGCTGAGTCTGACGGTGGGACTAGGGAATTAGACTGTGTTTGGAAAACCTCGTGCAAAGCAAAAAGTG
This sequence comes from Tapirus indicus, assembly GCA_031878705.1. Classification (NCBI taxonomy): domain Eukaryota; kingdom Metazoa; phylum Chordata; class Mammalia; order Perissodactyla; family Tapiridae; genus Tapirus; species Tapirus indicus. The sequence continues at coordinate 87,955,499 of CM062929.1, read as the reverse complement.
AGCTGGACCAGCCAAAAGTGGATGTGGGGGGACAGTTTTAATCCTCATTGACAAGCCTTTGAGGAAAGGATTCTCTCCACTTTACAGACAGGGAAACTGAGGCTAAGAGAGGTTAAACAACTTGATAGAGGTCACACATGTTCGTAAGTGGAGACAGGATTGGGAACCGAATATCCTGGTTCTAAATCCAGTGTCCTCTGTTGGAGCTGCCAATCCTGTATCTGAGAGGACCTGGGAGATGGGGGAGCACAGAGAAGAGGGGAGGGGAGAAGGAGAAGGGGGAAGGGAAAAAGGAGAGGGGAGGGAAGGGAAGAGGAGGGGGAGGAAAGAGAGGGGGAAGGAGGGAAGTGGAGGGAGGTTTTATTTTTCCAGTTTTATCAACAGGGAAACTGAGGCTCAGAGGATGTGGGTCACCTTGGGCAGGTCCCGCCTCTGGTGGTGTCGGGGCCCTGGATGCCCAGGCTGAGCTGTCTGCCCTTCCCAGCCTTCATCTCTGTCCCTCCCTTTTTCTGAAGGCTCCTCCTCTCGGCCTTTCCGGTCCTGTCCACTCTTCCAAGTCTGGCTAAACGCCAGATCTTGTCCGACCTTCCTGGCTGTTGCAGCCCTGGTGGTCCCTCCTTCTCAGGTCGTCTATCACCCGGCTGGGCACTGAGTTGTTAATGGTTGCGAGTCATAGCTCTAGAGAGAGAGTGAGCGCTCCTTCAAAGCCCAGTGTGTCTCACACATCTACGTGGCTCAGGGGCATACAGGGCACTGGGCTAGTAGTCTGAGCCCTAGCTCTGCACTTGCCAGCTGTGTGACACTGGGCAGGCTGCTTAATCACTCTGAGCCTCTGATTCCTTTCCTGTAGAATGGAGAGAATTACTCCCTGGAGTCTCAGGTGGCTGATCTTCAAAGTTCCCACTTTAAGATAGTGTAAATAAGGTGGTTCTTGCACCAAAACATCTAGGACTATGTGTATGGTGCATAGTAGGAGCTTAATAAATGGCTGTCAAATTATATATTAATTAGGACTCTTACAATTGAAAGGGAGAAAAACTCAGTTTAAATTTGCTTAAGCAGAAAGGGGAATCTATTGGCTCACATAAATGAGGAAACTAGGCATAGAAGGATCCAGCAGCTCACTCTGGAGAGAGTGATACCACTCTCTTCCCCCACATTCACCTCTGCTTTATCCCATTGAATTTACTGGACAGGTTCTTCCATATTGCAGGAAAGATGAATACCAACAGCTAAGGCTTCATTTTCCTTAGCTACCCAGGAGACCCCTGGCCACGCTCTGACCATGACCAGGCCTGGCAGAGTGCTGACCCCTGCTGGTAGAGGAGCCAGCCCCAGTCACACCACAAGCCTAAAGGACAAAGAAAGTTCTGTTACCAGAAGGAAGGAAGTAGATTATACAAGACAACAGCTATGGATTTCAATATATGAAAGCACTTAATTAAGTACTATAAACCTTAATATATGTTAATTATCATGATACAAGCTCAATAAATTCTTGCACATTTTAGCAAGAACTAGCTCACTATCTGTGTGCAAGCACTAGGAAATGCTGAGGGAGCAGGACCTCTGCCTGGCTATCTCGAGAGGAAGATGCAGAAAGCAGAGGACCGTGGCTGTTGGCTGGAGAATACAGCTTAGCTCTGTGTCACCAAAAATCAAAATGAGACCAGAGAGGAGTCAACTCTGGGGGACAAGGGGATGGAGAAGGGGCAGGCCTTGAAAAGGAAGATAAATGCCAAAAGAAAGGGCAGAAAGGCAAAAATAACACACTTTACTTATTAGTGATGCACCTCTTTGAGCAAAATAAGGAAAGATAGGTTATAGTTATAAAAATTAAAATAGAAAAAAAAACAATGGAAAGTAGGTGGCTATTGGGAATTTCTCTGTCCCGAGCAAAATTATTTTTAATGTATTTGCTTTGGTTCAGAATATCTATTGGTATGCATTTTTATTTTATATGGAAAAAATTGAAGACGATACTGAAGATGATTTGAACTGTGAGATACTCGGACTCTACTTCTCGAGGAGTCCTGGCAAAGCAATTTCTAAAACTCGATTCCTCCCCTGTAACTAACCCATGACCTCCGATAATCTCTGCCATGTTATTCTCTCATCCTTTCATAGGTTTATTTTCCTTTTGACAGGGCCCCTTTTGACACATGTCCCCAGATCTTGTCCCTGGATTGATCTGAATCTCAACTGCAGTAGACGATGGCTGATTACTCACTCATTCCTTCAAACAATGTCTGTGGATTTCCTGGAGGCAACTTTCACAAGGAAATTTCACATTGATCTTTATAGAGGAAATGATAACAAGAGTGCTCCCAGGAACCCGTATTTCTATGACTCGGTTGGCCATCGAGTGGCAATCTTAGGAATTCTGGGGGCTAGAAGGAACTGAACCTATGAATTTCATTTCTCGTGCTCCTAATCCTGCTTTCACAGCTAAGCACGTTGAGACTTCCAGTTTCTTGGGTGGAACACTCTGAATTGGTTTAAGGCTGTAGTCACTGTCTTGTTTGCTTATGAAATGCTGGCAGAGAGAAGAGAACAGTTCTCTGTATTTCTGAACTGAGCAAGTCTCTGTTCTTTCATTCCCCAGTCTATTCTTAGATGTTGTGCAAGTGCAGCGTTCAGTGACCTGCCTTTTGTAATTTTATGGAGAGAGACAAGTGTAAGCGAGAGAGTTAACGCCCGCCTGGTGCTCTGGAGCTATATCGTCAGTCAGCTGTGAGCCTCCAATGAACATGAAGGTTTGTGACTCACTTGGGCATTGACCAGATCTCCCGGGACAGGTTTGCAAAATTCAGCTGTGGGCAATTGGGTTTGAGAAGACTGATTACATGTAGGCCTATTTGGAATTAGCCTTGGTGTGATATTCTAAAGGATCCTGTCAAGCCTTTGTCCATTTGAGTGCCATGAAAGTTATACAATCAATAGAGCCAAATTTTCTGGGGTTTATAATCTGCTTAATCCTTCCATCCCGTTCTCCCTGTTGGTTGAGTCCCCCACACAGTGTCTATATTATCTATGTTCACCCAGGCCCAAGTGCCGGGGTGGATGTCGACCCCGGGGTTTGTGTATCCATGAGCTGGATAATGGCAAAGAGGCAGGAACAAGGCATCACATGAGGATACCCCATCACCATTCTTAAGGGGTGCTCTTGCAAACCAATTCCATCCACTCAATGGAACCACTGGGGTCACGCCTGATCAACCCTGGCCCATCGAGGTGCCGGGGCCTGGGGAAAGCTTTAGAATCTCCATCTTTACAATGCACCTGGTTGACAGCTTCTCCAGCTTCAGGAGCAGTCCAGTTCCCAGATGGTTAACCTGAGGCAGAAAACATGTGTTATTCTGACTTCACCCAAACGCCCTGAACGCACAAGTCTTCCTTTCTCTTTTCTGAGTCATGCATGTGATCCACACCCCAATTCTCTTGTAGGAGATCCACGACTTTGCAACCACCCATGATATAATATTGTACCATTCATCACAGCTGCCTTTGATCTTGGCAAGACTGAGGTTGGCATGAGCACAATGTGGGGCATGGCTGGTCCCTACATTCTTTTTGTTTCACTTTGAAGATTTTGGCCTGATAGCAACTCCTACCCCAAGACTCAAATTGGAAATATAACGTAAGAGTAAAATTATTTTGCGTACACATCAAAATAGCAAAGGTAAAAATATTTCCGAAGTTAGTCATAAATAATGAGCACTTTTGACATCTTTTATCATTATTAATGCATTAAAAAACTGTCCAAATGTTAGAAAGTCTTAATAATTACTTTAGACACAACAATAAATGAATACATACCTAACAAGGGGAAAATGTTTTATCACAGGACAGCCAAGAACGTAAATAAGGGTTTATTACACTTCTTACCAATCGTGCACGTCACTGGGCTTGATGCTGGGGATGTCAAGAAAGGGAGATGCTTAGAAAAAATTTGAATCAGTTGCTTGAAAATATTACTCTTATTACTCAAAAAGATTCTGTAATATTGAAACAAAAATATCATAATATTGAGTCTTGATATTTTTGCAAAATCTCTATCTAAATCACATAGATTTGTATAATTTTTAAAACAGTCATCAAAAAGTACAACACTGAATTCACTTCACATGTTTTTCTTGCAAATATTTTCTTTTATAGTTTTCAGCTCTAATTTTACAACAGTGTCCCCGAACCTTATAGCCTAAAGTTCCTCGTCATATATTTTTTTCACCATTACTTTCAACAGTTTGGAGATTGCTTTGAGGTTAAATAAAAAATCTAAATCTTGTCATCGACATTTTGTTTTCCCTTGGGGGAAAAATGCAGTTGGCTTGGCTCAGTCCTGACAAGGTAATGAAAGTCATTCTAATTTTTATTTAAGAAAAAGCAATTTTCATAAATGGTGTACCACTAATGGATCATGATCATCTGTAAGCCCCACAGCAAATTACTCTTAATCCAGTTTGCTGTGTTGCCTTACCTGAGGGAAATAATACCCACCCTTCCTCTGGGCCGCACACTGTTCACGGAGACTTCTTCAATATGTATTAATCCCATCATTTATCTTTGTCAACTGAGAACAAAAATAATTTGCAGAAGAGTAAACAGAAGCACATAGAGGAAGGGAGCTCGGCATTATTAAACGGCGGAAAGCAGGTGCTCGCAAAGCCGAGCTTATTTTTATTGCAAAACTTGAGTAATTCTCCTTCTGCATCTGTGCATAGTAAATATGAGTGAGGGAAAAATCTCATATTTTAGAGGAAACTGAAATCACTTCAGCTGAGGAATGAGGGCAGGCACTGGCATTGTGGCTTGCTTTTTTAAATCAATCTGAAAATAGGAGATTAATGGCCTCCAAAGGGCAGAAAAGAGAAGGGAAGAGGTGAGAGTCGGAGGAAACTTCCATTTGATTTGAAAATGCGTAATAATAAAATATACTTCTGATCTTCACTTTTCAGGACCAGGACTGGGTCTCGACTACATCTTATCTCTTGTTCGTGCTTTCTTGATTATTAAAACTAATATTATTAAAAGTATTACTAAAATTAATACTCGTGTTAACTAGTATTAAATTTAGTAGTAGTAAGAGTAATAATGCTTTTAATACTAAGGTCACTAGCAATAACTTTTTCTTTAGAGCCACCAGGTGCCAGACCCCCTTGTAAGCATTGCGAGGTTGTCTTCACAACATTGTACAGATGAGGTGAAGGAGGACTTGGGAGGGTAAATGAGGGTCAGAGAAGTTAAATGGCTCCTTCCTGGTTAAACACGACTGCAGCCTTTATGAGCACATGTTGTGTGTCAGATTCTGGGCTACCGAGTCTTTTGGGAGGTTGTACTGTTTACTCCCATGTTACAGATGAGGAAACTGAGGGTTGGAACAGTTTAGAAACCTACTCAATCTCACAAAGTAATTTAAGTGGTTGAACCAGAATTCTAACTCCAGGTCTCACCACCTTCTAACTACTCCACCAGTTTGCTGTTAAGTCATGGGTGATTTTCACCTTGAGATTCATGGGCTGCAAGATCCATGCTCTTCCCACTGCTCTGTGGCATCTCATTTAGGAAAACAAAGCAAAACAAACACTCCTGGTTACTTCGAACACCCCAAGATGAACCAGCGCAGTGCCGTGACCAAGCAGATCTTGGAAAACTGTTACTTTACTCCACCCCCAACCCCTCCATTCTTCACTGTCACCTCCTAGTTCTTGTTAGAATTGTGATTTGTGCCCAACATTGGCAGTGGTCTCTACTGGCAGCGACTCCCGACTGATTTCTAAGAAATGTCAACTAAGAAATGATGTAGCAGCAAGAAATGAAGAATGTGTACCTTTTCCAACAACCTGCTGGCCATTGAAAATGAAACAATGGGTCAATAATCCCTATTTAGGAGAAATAGAACATCTTACCTACAACAAAAATGAGCAGGGAGCACTAAGCTGCTAGCTGAAAGTGGGAGACCTTATTTTAAGCCAAATGAAACTGATCTGGAAGAATATGAAACTTTTTTTCAGCTACCCTGTAGAGTTGGGTTGTGCGGTGGGGACTCAGACACACTGCTATCTTGGTAATACATTCCTTCATTAAGTCATTTAGTTAACAACAGTTTATTGAGGGCCAAGCACTGGGGGAAACCAAGTGAAATAAAACAAGATCATTCTCTTGAGGGACTTGGAATTTATTTTGTTCTGTGTCTAAATAGCCCAAACATAACATTATGCATGCACAAACAACTGGTCTACCTCTTCTGTCAATCAAGTTAGAGTGGCAAATCACTAGGTTTTGGAATTATGTTGACTGTGTGGTGAGCTGAGTGGCATCAGTGGTAAAGAGCAGAAGTAGACCTTCCTCAGGTTACTAGTCTTTATGAAAAACATGGCACTTGAGGCTCTAGTTGAATGAAACTATGCAAATAACACAATTGATCTTTGTGGGAAAGATCTTTTCATTGGAAATTGTCAAGGTTCGCCACACAAATGATATTATGGCCCACTTGTCCTTAGATATCTGTACTATTGGGTAGCTTCCATTGGTGTATCATGTTCATCTATCACATGTAATTCAGAATATCCCAAGAAGGCTCCAAATGTGGGTTTTTAACAACTTATTTCACTCTTAAGAGAAGCTAGGCAAAGACAAGGCTGTCCCATGAGTTTTATAATGGCTGGACTAATCATTAAGGGAAATTCCTCTTCTGCTCGATGTCCTGGAGAGTTTTCCACCCTGGAGAAAGGCAGCATAGTTTGATTTAGGATTGGGGGAGGGTTCTGCCTTCCATGAACAGTGGGGTATGAGCTACTGAAATGAGAATTCAGACCAAACTTAGCAAATACTATTATGGGAGTTAAGATATGGACATTGATTTTCTCATCCCACCGTTGCCTGAATACCCGGAAGTTCACACTCCTCCAGGAGTATGAGTACTCCAGTTCGGAGATTGCTGATGTAGGGTGCATGGCACGATTGTTTCAGTGTTTGTGCTTTGGAACCAGTGGTCCTCACTGATGTTTTGGATACTCAGGGCAAAATGTATGGAAGGAAAGAGATGTGAGGAGTGAATGGAAAGATGGGAAATGCCAAAGATAAACTTTGATTGCCCTATCCATGATTGTCCATTTGTGAATCTGGTATTTGAAAACGGTAATTTCTAAGAATGTGGTTGAGCTGTGCAAAGGTGTGATGATAACCAGCAGCCCCCTGTATACTGCATGATGAAGAGCAGTGATGACAGGTGAGTTGGCCGTGGCATGTGGCCACTGTCTGCAGATCCTGTCACATCTTACAATTCTGCTGCCAAGGTTGGCTAGACACACAGTGCAGGCCTTTCCCAAAGCATTCTAATTATAAATGTCCACTTGAATAATTCACCAAGGCTCATGTGGGGACATTGTGGTCACCTCCATTGGTCTGAACTCTGATATTTATATTAATTATATAAGAAGAGCTATCAGTTTTGAATTCTTACTCTGTCTGCCAAGTTCTTCACAGAAATAGCTCATGGATCTTTAAGACAACCCTTTAATGCAGTTCTTGCCATATATTTCCATTAGGAAACTGAGGAAACTGCTGCACAGAGAGGTTAATCAACTTACCCAAGATCACGTAGTGAGTGACAAGACAGGAGATTAAATCCAGATCTGTCTCATGGCTGTGAACCACACAAAGTTACCTTGTGCACAATAGGATATCTATCAATAAATATTTTGAATGATTTTATGAGTTTTTAAAGGCTCAATTCTTTTTTTTTAATTGAGGTAACATAGGTTTATAACATTATATAAATTTCAGGTGTACATCATTATATTTCGATTTCTGCATAGATTACATCATGTTCACCACCCAAAGACTAATTACAATCCATCACCACACACATGTGCCCAGTCACCCCTTTTACCCTCCTCCCCCCTTCCCCTCTGATAAACTCCAATCTAATCTCTGTATCTATGTATTTGTTTGTTGTTGTTTTTATCTTCTATTAATGAGTGAGATCATACGGTATTTGACTTTCTCCCTCTGACTTATTTTGCTTAGCATAATACCTTAGCATAATTCATGTTGTTACAAATGGTAAGATTTCATGGGTTTTTCTTAATGGCAGAATGCTATTCCATTGTGTATATATACCACATCTTCTTTATCCATTTGTCCCTTGATGGGCACCTAGGTTGTTTCCAAGTCTTGGCTATTGTGAATAATGCCACAATGAACATAGGGTGCATATATCTTTATGTAGTCGTCTTTTCATGATCTTTGGGTAAATACCCAGCAGTGGAATAGCTGGATTGTGTGGCAGTTCTATTCTTAATTTTTTGAGGAATCTCCGTACTATTTCCCATAGTGGCTGCACTAGTTTGCATTCCCACCAGCAGTGTATGAGAGTTCCCTTTTCTCCACATCCTCTCCAATACTTGTTGCTTCCTGTCTTGTTAATTACAGCCATTCTGACAGGAGTGAGGTGATATCTCATTGTACTTTTGATTTGCATTTCCCTGATAGTTAATGATGTTGAACATCTTTTCGTGTGTCTGTTGGCCATCTGTATATCTTCTTTGGAAATATGTCTGTTCAGATCTTTTGCCCATTTTTTAATTGGGTTGTGAGTTTTCTGGCTGTTGAGATACGTGGTCTTTATATATTTTAGATATTAACCCCTTATCAGATATATGGTTTGCAAATATCTTCTCCCAATTGTTAGGTTGTCTTTTAATTTTGTTGATGGTTTTCTTTGCTGTGCATAAGCTTTTTAGTTTTAGGTAGCCCCATTTGTTTATTTTTTCTATTGTTTCCCTTGCCTGGTCAGACATGGTATTTGAAAATATGCTGCTAAGACCAATGTTGAAGAGTGTCCTGCCTATGTTTTCTTCTAGAAGTTTTATGGTTTCAGGTGTTACATTCATGCCTTTAATCCACTTTGAGTTAATTTTTGTATGGCATAAGATAATGGTCTACCTTCCTTATTTTGCATGTGGCTGTCTAGTTTTCTCAACACCATTTATTGAAGAGACTTTCCTTTCTCTATTGTATAGTTTTGGCTCCCTTGTCGAAAATTAGCTGTCCATAGATGTGTGAGTTTATTTCTGGGCTCTCAGTTGTGTTCCATTGATCTGTGTGTCAAAACAGTACCACGCTGTTTTGATTACTATAGCTTTGTAGTATATTTTGAATTCAAAGAGTGTGATACCTCCAGCTTTGTTCTTTTTTCTCAGGATTCCTTTGGCTATTCAGGGCCTTTTGTTGTTCCATATAAATTTTAGGATTCTTTGTTCTACTTCTGTAAAAAAAAATCATTGTATCTTTGATAGGGATTGGAGTGAATCTGTAGATTGCTTTAGGAAGCATGGACATTTTAACTATGTTAATTCTTCCAAACCAAGAGAGTGGAATATCTTTCCATTTCTTTGTGTCTTCAATTTCTTTCAGCAGTGTTTTCAGTGTACAGGTCTTTTACTCTTTGGTTAAATTTATTCCTAGGTATTTTATTCTTTTTGTTGCAATTGTAAATGGGATTGTATTCTTAATTTCTCTTTCTGCTACTTCATTGTTAGTGTACACAAATGCAACTGATTTTTGTATATTGATTTTGTGTCCTGCAACTTTACTGTATTCATTATTTCTTAAAGTTTTTTTGTAGATTCTTTAGGGTTTTCTATCTATAAATTCATGTCATCTGCAAATAGTGACAGTTTTGGTTCTTCCTTTCCAATTTGGATCCCTTTTATTTCTTTTCCTTGCCTGATTGCTCCAGCTAGGACTTCCAACACTATATTAAATAAGAGTGGCAAAAGTGGGCATCCTTGTCTGGTTCCTGCTCTTAGAGGGATAGCTTTCAGCTATTCTCCATTGAGAATGATATTAGCTGTGGGTTTGTCATATATGGCTTTTATTATGTTGAGGTACTTTACTTCTACACCCATTTCACTCAGAATTTTTATCATAAATGGAAGCTGGATCTTGTCAAATGCTTTCTCTGCATCTATTGAGATGATCATGTAATTTTTATTCTTCATTTTGTTAATGTGGCATATCATGTTGATCAGTTTGTGGATGTTGAACCACCCCTGCATCCCTAGAATAAATCCCACTTGATCAGGGTGTAAGATCTTTTTGATGTATTGTTGTATTCGATTTGCTAGTGTTTTGCTGAGGATTTTTGCATCAATGTTCAGCAGTGATATTGGCCTGTAATTTTCTTTTTTTGTGTTGTCCTTGTCTAGTCTTGGTATCAGGGTAATGTTAGCCTTGTAGAGTGAGTTAGGGAGCTCCCCCTCCTCTTCAATTTTCTGGAAGAGTTTGATAAGGATAGGTATTAATTCTTTGAATATATGGTGGAATTCACCAGGGAAGCCATCTGGTCCTGGACTTTTATTTTTTGAGAGGTTTTTTGATTACTGTTTTGAACTCCTTACTGGTGATTGGTCTATTCAAATTCTCTATTTCCTCTTGATTCAGTTTTGGACAGTTGTATGATTCTAAGAATTTATCCATTTCTTATAGATTATCCAATTTGTTGGCATATAGCTTTTTGTAGTATTCTCTTATAATCTTTTGTATTTCTGAGGTGTCTGTTGTCATTTCTCCTCTTTCATTTCTGATTTTATTTATTTGAGACTTCTCTCTTTTTTTCTTGGTGAATCTAGCTAAAAGTTTGTCAATTTTGTTTATCTTTTCAAAGAACCAGCTCTTCATTTCACTGATTTTTTTTCTTTTTTTTACTCTCTATTTTATTTATCTCTGCTCTGATTTTATTATTTCCTTCCTACTACTCATTTGGGGCTTTGCTCGCTCTTTTTTTTCCAGTTCCTTTAGGTGCACTATTAGATTGTTTATCTGAGATTTTTCTTGTTTGTTGACATAGGCCTGTATTGTAAATTTGTTGACATAGGCCTATATATAAATTTCCCTCTTAGAACCACTTTTGCTGTATCTCATAAATTTTGGCAGGTTGTATTTTCATTTTAATTTGTCTCCAGGCATTTTTTAAATTTCTACTTTGATTTCTTCATTGATCCAATCGTTGTTCAGTAGCATTTTTTGTTTAATCTGCACATATTTGTGGCCTTTCCAATTTTCTTCTTGTAGTTGATTTCTAGTTTCATACCATTGTGGTCAGAAAAGATGCTTGGTATCATTTCAATCTTCTTAAACTTATTGAGACTTGTTTTGCGGCCTAATATGTGATCTATACTGGAGAATGTTCCATGTGCATTTGATAAAGGCCCAATTCTTAATTGTCAATGGTCTTGACACCTCAACTAGACAGAAATTGTGATTGTTACCCTACCCTCATTTAGCAAACGGCATACAGGTCCTATCAGGAATTCCATTTTTCATGCTTTCACTTATTTTTTAGTTCTAGCTCATTCTTCCAAGAAATATTTCTGTCACATCTTGTGATAGCATCTACTGGGTTTTGGATTTTGTTCTAGGCACTGGGGAAATAGCAGGGAACAAAGCAGACACAATGTCCTGCCAGTGTCATGGACATTTTAATGGAGTGATATTAATATAAGAAATGAGGTTTATTGGAGGGAGAGACATGACTTCACCTGGTTCCAATTTAGGGTAAAATTACCATAAAATATCTAGGTTTGACTTTAGAATTTCATTGTATAACTGAACAGAGAAAGAAAGATTTGATTCTAGGGAAAGAGAATTGTGTGGACAGATTGCTTCTGGACGAATGGCATACATTGCTTGATGCTGTAATAGCCCAAAGTCATGAACTTTTGTTATTTCATCCTAGTAGAACACCTCTATTTTCTTCAAGATGGAAATTGAAAACATACATTAAAGATATTAAAGTTATTAATTACTAAATATTGTAGTTATAAAATATGTTATAATATTATACTTATCTACCCATCATCTATATTCTATATTTAACATTTTAATATAAGTGTTCACTTTATCACATATCCATTCTCATATCAATCCATAGTAGTTTTTGTATGCATTTAAAGTAATTTGCAGACATCAATATCCTTCACCCTTAAACACTTCAGCATGAATAGCATTAACTGGAGCTCATTTGTTTACAGTTCTCCTTCCTCTCCTCCCCTATTTTGTTTCCTCTCCTCCTTCTTCTTTGAGGTAAAATTTACACAGAATAAAAAGCACAAATCCTAAATGGACCACTTGTTGAGTTTTGACAAATGTACACATCTGAGAACACATATTTGTTTAGGTCCATCCCAATTCTAGGCCTAAATAAAACTGAAAATCCAGGGAGTTGGTTTGCTAAGACTTCCCACTTCCTCTATCAGAGATCAGTTTCCTCCTCTGTCCTACCTGGATCTTTCTTAAGGATTCCCGACCAGCTGTCGCTCCATCCAGACTGGTTTGCTACGGACTCATCATTAACTCCTTAACTGAGGCAGGTACTGGCCAATTAAATTTGTAGAGGGAGGTGTTTAGGAATTGTAGTTTAAAGGAGACATTTAAGACCCAAAGAACTAGAAGAGTGAAGCAATAATGGCAGAACAGTTGCTGTGGATACTCAGAATATTTGACAAAAGCCTTACCAAAATCCCTCTCTATACTATGACCACAGCCACTGGTGCCTGATTTTCAACTTCCTGGCTTTAAGTTTCCTTTTAGGAAAAGGATGCTTGTTATACACCAGGTCTGGAATGGGCTGTTAAACCACATGACTGAACTGGATGAATCAGACCTCTCCTGATGTGATTCTGCGCATTAAAATTTTCCTTCTCTGAAAATTCATTTCAGTCTGAGATCAGGTCAGAGTGGAAAAATTCATAAAGCCAGGCCTAGCCCAGTTGCTGTCCAGTGGAAATTCGTGTAAGCTGAACTGTCGCTGAACCCACTTCAGAGGAATTACTGGTTGAGGCCGCATCCTCGGGACCCTTAGGTCACTGTGATTTTCATGAGGCAAGTAAATTCCCAATAAAAAGAATTCATTTTTGTTCGGTGTTTTGACTTACCAAGGTGGAAATGTAGAGTATTTCAGACTAGCGTAAGAGTTACTGGGTGGTGAAACTGAGGCAAATATGGAAACAGATGCTAGATTTCCACCTGTTCCCTTCATCTGAGGAAAGAGGAAGGCTGGGAAGCTGAGACACACGTCATCTCAGTTCCAGTCCCCATTTGCCACTTTTCAGCAAGGCGACTCTAAGTCACTCCACCTCCTTGGATTCAAGTTTCTTTTAAAATAAATTGATATAATTTCAAACTTACAAAATGTTGCAAGAACAGTACAAAGAACTTTCATATACCCTTTAGTCAAATTCACTAATAGTTCACATTTTCTTCCATTTAGATTATCAACCTATCTGTCTATCCATCTATCTATATTTACATACATATATCTATTTACACACACACACATGTATTTTTTCCAAGTCACTTGAGAGTAAGTTACAGACATTGTTTCCCTTTATCCCTAAATATTATAGTGTATATTTCCTAAGAACAGGGGCATTTTCTTACATAACCACAATAGAATTATTAAAATTAGGATACTTAATGCTTATGTAATACTATCTAACCCACAGTCCACCTTCAAACTTCACCAGCTGTCCCAATATCCTTTATAGTATGTGTGTGTGTGTGCACGTACGTGTGTGTGTTTATTAGTCTAGAATCCAATCCAAGATTACACATTGCATTTGGTTGTCGTGTCTCTTGAGTCTTTTAAAATCCGGAATGGTCTCTCAGTCTTAGTCTTTCACGATCTTGTCATTTTTCAAATATCCAGGCCAGTTCTTTTGTAGAATGTTGCTTACTTTGGGTTTGTCTGATATTTCTGCATGATGAGATTCGAGTTATGCGTATTTTGACAGGAACATTCCAGAAATTATATCTCTTCTCGGTGCACATGAAGTATGTATCAGTGCACATATCAGGAGGCACGTGATGTGGCTTGTCCCAATACCAGTCGGCTTGGATCCCTTGGCTGAGGCGGTCCTCTGCTGCGAAGTACTCTCTCCCTCTGTCAGGTGGGGTATCTCAGGGAGACACCTTGAGATCATGTAAATATTTCCTACTTCAAAATCTTACTCACTAGTCTTATCATCCATTGGCAATTGTTGCCTGAATTAGCTATCACTAAGACGATTGCTAAATGGTGGTTGATTGTCTAATTCCCTCATTCCTTACACATTTATTAACTGGTTTTCTACTGCAAGGAAGAGCTCTATCTTCTCCCCCAGATTTTTATTCATTCATTCGTTTAGTTATATCAGCATGGGGGTGTGTACTCTTATTTTATTCAAGGTTATACTCTGATGTTATCAATATTTATTCTGATACTCAAGTGGTACCATACCTGGCCTCTGGGACCCCCTTCATGCCGACTCCTGTGTGCTTTTGGTATACGTTATGGACTGAACTGTGTCTTCCCAAAATTCGTATGTTGAAGCCCTATCCCCCAATGACTGTATTTGGAGATGGGGTCTTTGAGGAGGTAATTAAGGTTAAATGAGCCCATAAGGGTGGGGTCCTAATCCAATAGGACTGGTGTCCTTATCAGAGGAGGAAGAGACACCAGAGCTCTCCATCTGTCTCCACACTCGCACAGAGAAAAAGCCACGTGAGGACAAAGTGAGGATGGCCATCTGCAACCCAAGGAGAGAGACTATACCAGAAACCAACCCTGCTGGCACCTTGATCTTGGACTTCCAGTCTCCAGAATTGTTAGAAAGTGAATTTCTGTTGTTTAAACCCCCTACTCTGTGGTATTCTGTGGAGGCAGCCTGAGCAAACTAATAGGGCATGCCCCCATCATTCTTTAAGCACTTCTTTATTTTCCAGCTCATGTTCCAGGCTCATTTTGACCTTTACTTGCCCTAGGCATTTCTTCAAAGATCCTGGGTTCCTTTTAGTGGAGAATGGTGTTCAGCAACTGAGATCTGCCTGCTGGATGTGCTTATTTCTACTGGAGATCCGTTGCCTCAAGACCCTCTCAGCAGGCAGAGCTAGGACAGATCTATGCTCCTTTCAAATGAAGATCTCCTCAGACATGCCTGTGTCCTCTCAATTCTAGTGTCTTGCAGTAAAGTATGAGGTATTGATTCCTCAGATAGTTGGTTCTGCTAATTTCTCATTTATCAGACCATGAAGGGTTCAAACCTTATTTTCAGTGTGTGTGGAAACCATCTTTCAACACATACACATGACGCACTTACATACACACTCAATTTTGTCTGACACAATCGCACAAGTCCAGTTGGAGAGGCAGTGGGGAGTTTATTTATTTACTTTTTAGTTGAACCTCCCCTCTACACTTGAAAATCCAAATACCACACACTGGCAGAAGGCATGGTCAAATGCTGACAGATTTAAATGTTGAAATAGGTAGAAACACAGAGAAGGACTTTATGAGAAGAGGGACACAGGACACTCCAGTCTCAGCATGGGGAAGCAGGGTAGCACTCAAGTGCTCGAGTCCTCCACCCTGGAAGACGACTTCGAGAGGATGACTCGCAGGGTTGGGCTTCGTCTGGAGGAAAAGAAATCACGTACAGGGAGGGCTACCAGAAACTCGAGCTGACAGCTTCTGGGATCACCATCTTCTCGAACTTGGTCACGGTTCAAGTCAGCACTTTTCTATAATAACCCACATTTTGATGGTATTGGGGCTGCATGCAACAGAACATTCTGACATGATTTTGCTATTTTTTCTTGTTGATAGATTAACTCAAATCAAGTCTGCCTTTTATCCCTAATATTTTTTCCTGAACACACATGACACTGATATTTGTTTTCTTTGGAAGTCCTTTGCATAGAAAATAAAATGCAGCCTCTCACTTTCTGAGTCAGTCTCCCACTGTCTCCCACCTCTTCAGACTCTAGGAGTTCAGGAGCTGAATCAGGTTTTGTCCTGGGCACAAGCATCTGGTGCACGGTCAAGGCTGAGGTCTCGGAGTCTCAGAGCTCACCCAGGAGTTTAGGTCCACTCTGGGCAGGATGTAGGAGAACTTGGCTCTAAACTGATCTCCCAAGATTTATTCCCTCGATGGACACTCAGCACGGAGATTTACCCAGGTCTTTCCCAAACTTCTGGTTCCCATACCTGCATTTGAGGGTGGGGGTGGGGACATAAACAGAACTCATATCTGCACAGTATTCTTTAAGGTAAATTTTCCACTTTTCTCTGACCCAAACAAAATGGGTCAGTTCGGCTGGACATCTTTTCCCTCTGCTATTGCCAGGATCTTCAGAGTTCTGCCCCAACAATTCCTCTGGCACAAGCTGTCATCTCAGACAAGCTGATCCAGGCAGGGGTCTCAAACCCGAACCCAACCAAACAGAATCACTCTTCTCAAAAAGTAGCAGCTGTGATAGTGACCAATGATTCTCAACTCCAGCTATATAATGGAATCATATATGAGATTCTAAAAATTACGAACAGTCCCACCTTCAGAGATTCTGCTTCAATTTGTCTGGTGTGGGCCTTTAGGGTTTTTTTTTTTTTTTTGGTGGCTATTGTTTTAATAATTTAATTTTTAATTATGAAGTATTCCAAATATATAGAGATACACAGATAATATATAGCAGATATCCAAGAAGCTACCACCTAGATTTTGCAACACATTCGTTGGCTTTAGCATAGGGAAGGAAGGAAGGAAGGAAAGAAAGAAAGGAGGGAGGAAAGGTAGGGAGGGAGGGAGCAATCGAGGAAAGATGAGGGAGAGAGGGAAGGGCAGGTGGAAGATTTCACAATAGGAAAGGAGTGGAAAAAGGAAAGAAAATAACATCGCTTAGAGTCGAACATGGGTCAGGTTCTATGACCTGTGTTTTATATTCTACATTTCATCTAATTCTCCTACGGGATGAGAACAGGTGAGGAACTTGGTTCGTGTAACAGCACTATCAGGACACACAGGTGCCCCTGGATGTGAGCCCTCTCTGTTCTGGCTCCAGAGCCCTGAGCTCTTTCTCACCCCCACACTGTTCCTCACCGAGAGGGAGAGGAGCCCCGGGAACAGGTAGACGGAAGTCTGTGCACTGGGCTAGGTGACCACCAGCTCAGACAATCCCACAGGGTCTGACTGGTCCCTCCCAACTCACCCAGGGTCTCGAGGTACAGAGGAAGGAAGAAGGAAATGGGGAACAATTATGGCTGAGCTTCAGACAAGAGTAAATTCCAGAGTGACAGAGATCAACCCAGGTCCTTTGGTTCAGGCAGCATGTCCTCACTAGGCTCACTGCGCCCGATGTGAAATAGGGCAGGGGTCCAATCTCACCTCAGCGGTGGTCGAATGAGCCCCTGCCCTCCAGTGTCACTGGCCAGGACTGGAGTCAGAACTTTTATGTATTCCACTCTGGCTGAGAAAGCAGCAAAGGCCAAGATTAACCAGGAAGGTAAAAATAACTATAAAAGAAATGCTTGGCACGCATCCACTGGGATCTAGAAATGAGTTATGATGAAGAGACAGGGACTGGGTGTTTCCCCTTGATGGTATTAGAAATGACCTTCTAGCGAACACCCATGTGAGCGGACATTCCAGAACATTCTCCATCACATGAACAAAGTACAGGAATGCAGACCCATACAGGTGGAGGCAGCCACAGAGTTGATCCTTCCTGAGTTTAGTGAAAATGATTCACAGTGTCAGGCAGTGGGGGACATGACTTGGGGTATCCGTTCCCTCCCTTCCTCCCTCTCCCTCCCTGCATCTGCCTCTCTGCTCTCTCTCCCACCTTCTCTCCTCTGTACATTATTTCATTAAATAATAAACTATTTAAAATGTTCCATAAAAAATTGTTGTTCTCAATTTGAATTAAATTCGATACAGCAGTCTAGAGCCAAAAACATGCTATTGATTGAACAGAGAAAGCTGTAAAATGATGCAAATGATAGAACACCATTTATATATTTAAAAACACCCGAGAAGGGGCTTTTGGCTGCTGGTGATGTCTATTTTCATAATCTAAACGGTGGTTACGCAAGTGTGCTCCGTTTGTGAAAGTACGTGGAGATGTACACTTGGGACACAGCACTTTTCCACGTCGACATCATGCTTCAATAAAGTTACAATAAATTATTATGAAAAAACACACTAAACAATGCTATGTGTCATTGATGGATGTGCATATATAGTTAAATGCATAAAACCGTGAGGAAACTGAGGCTCTGGGAGGTAAAACAACTCAGGCTGGAGTCTGCACGCTAAGGAAGCGGTGGAGGGGAGACGACAATCCAGGTCTGGAGTATTTCAAAGACAGAGCCTTTCTGCAGTCCTGCGGCGCCTCTGCTAAGTGAGAATCCTGCATCAAACTGAGCAGCAGCGAACGCCCATGAGACAGCTGGCCTCTTACCTCACGCCACCTCTGCCAGGACTAACTCAGAAAAGGAACCTGAGATGTCTCTACTCATATATGAGCCCTACTTTCACCACGAATAAAATGTCGTTTATGATATCTCATCCACGCACTCTACAAAGTCGTAGGGCAGGTTGAAGACATAGTGTAGCAGGAAATGCGCTGGGAACTGAGAACCATTGTAAGCATACACCATATAAATGACTGATAACTGGCCCTGTCCTGTCATCTGACTTTTTAATGAAGACAGGTAGACATGTTTTCTCTCCTGGCTACTCATACCCTCACCAGCAGAGGGTATTCTGTATTCCTCTCTCCATGAGGGGTAGCAACACTAAGTAACTAGCAATTCTTAACTTACTTTTAGACTTTCGTCCAATTTAATCTTCAGAACATCCCCGTGAGAAAGGTCACGTGGAACAGGTTGGAGAAAATCCATCTCCCCTTATACAGATACAGAAGTCAAAGCACAAAGGATTCGAGCCCCAAGCCAGGCAGCCCTGGACGAGTGGGAACCACAGACTCAGGGTCCCCTGAGGGGATCTTTCCTTCTTGCACCACCTGCAAGAAAACTTACCTCAACGCTCTGGGTCTGCATGTGAGAGAAAACTCTTACAGGTTTTCCCAAAGTGTATATTTCTTATGACCAAGGAAATTTGCTTACATTATCATAGTATTGTATTATTATCAAAGTAAGAAAATTTAACATTGATACAACGCTATCTAGTCCACAGTCCACTTTCAGATGTCATCATTTGTCCAAATAATGTCCCTTTTAGCTATTTCCCCAGTCCAGGACCCAATCACCCTTGGGTTCACTTGTCATGTCTCAGCGGACTTCTTTAATTTGGAGGAGTCCCTCAGCCTTTCTTTGTGTTTTTGGACCTTGATTTTTTGAAGCGTAGGGGCCTGTTATTTTGCAGAATGTCACTCAATTTGGATTTCTCCAATGTCTTTCATTTTTGGCAGGAAAATCACAGAAGTGATGCTTTGCCCTACTCAGTGCATCTTGCTAGGAGCCACATGATGTCTGTTTGTCCCAATTTTGATGGTGTCAACTTTGAGCTCAATTCATTTTTGGTTTATGTTGAATGAAATGGTCTTGTGCATCTCCCCCATTTGGAAGGCTGATTCTGGGTTACCTGAGGGCTTATGTTACTTTGAGGATTAGGAATGTGATTGGATGATGCCCTTTGCCTCTGCTATATACCTTTCAAACTTTTACCAGTAACTAAAGAAGAAACAGAAAGTAACAGGGAACCAGATCCACTTGATACTTCTTAAATTAGAAAGATGGTCTAACAAAGGACACGATTTGAAGGCCATGGATAAGATTTTTTATCATAAAAAGTGAATGGCTATCTAGGATAAGCAGCAAATTTTAATGTTCTCTGAGAATGTTGCCTGACTCAGGTTAGAGTACGTTTGCTAAAGGGAATTTCCAAGTGTTTTTGCTTTTCCTAGTATACTGCAATGTGTGGAAAGACCATTAGGTGGCGCACTGGTTCCAGTAGTTTTATCAGCCGGTCTTCCCGCTGGGAAATGTGCTGGCTGCTGGAAAATGCTGGTTGCTCAAGAAGTCAGCTCAGTTAACTCTCCGCAATCTAAAAAAAAATAATTGCTTTATGAAAACCTCTCCTTGCATATATTTTGAGCTGGGGTTGGATTCTTTTCCATGAGAATTCTTCTCTCTTCCTCATTTTCTGTCTTCAAATTTAGAAAACACAAATATTTAGGTGCACAATTAAAAAGAGGAAAAAAAGAATATCGGTAATTCAATAGAACTACTAGTGTTTAAATCTTTTAGACACATTTTACCTCTACCATTTCCTGGAGGAAAAGAAATACACACACACACAACGTTGAAACTCTTGTTTCATGGGTGGCAACATGTGCTACTTGTGTGTGTGTGTGTGTGTGGTGAGGGTTTAGAGGGGAGAGAAGAGAGGGTCTAAGAATGATTTTACAAAATCCCTCTCCTATTCACACTAAAGTTTCATGTATGTTTTAAACTTTTAACCGCTAATAATCTCAGTTGCAGGTATGAGAGAATCTCCATCCAAATATGAACACATTGAAAGGCAAACAATTTTTTTCTCACATCTGATGTGGACTGCAGGGTGTTCTCTTGCCTACTGCAACCTTTGTTTTTTCTTTTAATAGACTGAAATTTAAAAAAATCAAGTACAATCTATTCATGTGATTTCGCTACACTACTTAACAAGTTGGCTTTTAAATGCCTTTTAATGCTTGGTCAAAGTTCAAAAGTACTAGAAACCTCCTACACAGAGTTTGTCTCCAAAGCAAGGTATGGACCAAACTATGATGTGTCTTCTGAGTGTGGCTAACATCCCTGATTTCTGTTGATGATATCATATGAGACACTTAAACAAGTATCTAAGTGGTTCCCAGAATTTCTGTGGTGTGTCAGTGCAGCCCTGGAATGGTGTAGAGGAGGGGACTAGAAGCAATGGAGTGGCTACTAATTAACCTCTCTGCCAAGACCACATGGTCAAGCAACTCCACACAGATGGATGGAGCACAATGGAGGCCCAACTGCAGGGTCACTTCAGCTGGATCTGCCTGTTCTGACACCAGAGCGCAATGTTCGGGATTGTGTCAACAGTTCTGCCCCGGCTGATAGCTTATGCTTACCAGAGACACTGAATCTCTACCAAATTAGAAAGAAATTTAAAAAATATACAGACCTCACAAATTCTTTTTATTTCAGTCCTCACAGAATTATAATTGAGCCAAATAATTTTTGGTTCTACTACTTTAAATGCAACGAAAATTTTAATAAATTTTTATATGAATAACAACAAAATCCTTTTACATTTGACAAATTATAGTACATGTACAGGCAGATCAAAGAATTGATTCAGACCCCATGCACAAATGGGCTTGCAGATTCCACCAATAACTCTCTGCTTCTCTAGGGACTTTGGGGACTAGGAACAATATTTTTCACTTGAGCTAAGTGAAGTCAACACGTTACTTCAAAACACACAAACCACAAAACCGGCTCTTTGTTATGGCGTGTAGACCTGCACGAGTCTTCCTTGTCAGCTTCCAAATTCCCTGTTCCACAGACATCATGGTTCTCAAAGTCTGGGGCATAACAAATGGTACAAGGAACCTGCTGAAAAGGTAGAGCCTGGTGGGGTTGATTGGGGCGTCTGCATTTTAACAAGCATCCAGGGAGGTGTAGATCCTGCTTTTATAGGAACGCTTTGTAAGCAGCAGCCACCTCTCATAATTAATCATGCCTCATGTGTGTGTCACTTTCAAGTTTTTCAGTCTTTTCAAGTATACCTGTGTCTTAAGGAGTCCCAAGCATTTCCGGCAGCTTCTCGGGAGACCTGCCCTCAAATCTGCATGCACTCTTCAACAAGAGCAGCTCTGCCCTGTGAGTTTCATATGTAACCCATATGAGAATCAGCCACCTTGAGGACCCGTTCTGGCAGAGAACCACAATCAAAGAAAGAGAATTCGTATAAGACAATTTATGTCTTCATTTTTTCCAGCAATGCCCCAAGGGACTAATACATATATATTTATAGATCTCATCTACCTCATGTATCATATATGTCTCATATATTCATGATGAGATATGAGATGTATCTCATATATATCATGTATATCATATATCTCATATATATATATCTTTAAAACTCATTTTTTTATCCTTCTGCCTTTCATTGACAGCAGTTGCTCCAGAGTCTCTCTGCTTGTCTGCCTAATAAATCTCTTCTGAATATGAATGGATTCTTGTCTTTTCTTCCCTGAATTTTTTACTTTCTTGATAATTCTTTCATTTTTGGCCAGTAATTTTATCTTTTTCCCATTAAATTACTTAGCCTCATCAGCTTCTGCAATTTTCTCTGCTCTATTGTACCCTGAGCTCTACTCGTTACTCTGATTCTTCTACACAGCAAATTCTAAGAAGCTCTGGGATGACACCAACCCCACAGCAGATGGGAGAGGGGAGGAGCTGTGGTTCAGCACACACAAATCCACCCATCACGAATATACACGGGTCTTCCAGGGAAGAAGCCATTTGGACAGAAGCCCCATTATCTAAGAAACATTTGAAAACATCAACATGTATTATCTAATTTAGTTTTTATCACACTTTCATAAGTTGGGTATTATTAACCCCATCTTCCAAATGAGGAAACTAAATTTCACATAGATTAAATAAATTCTACTGTCACAAAATAAAACTTCCAACAACCCCCTCCACACACACACACACACACACACATTATTTACACATTAAAAAAATTATGGTATTATGTAGCATACTAAAAAAGTTAATATCATTTTTTGTGTGCTATAGTTTATGGAAATGATTTCCAGAAAAATATGTAAGAAATATTTAATTTAGTTTGATTTAACACAATCTTATTTGATACTAATGATTTATAAAATAAATAGTTTCTATTTAGCAAGATAACTTCCTTAATTTACAGAATCTACCTTCATCTCACTTTCCTTGACATTTGTTCTCTTTTAAATATTGGCTTTTGCCTTGTATCTTTCTCCATTTCTGCCAAAACATGACTCTGCAACTCTGCAAAGTCCTACTCCAGGTTTATACAACTAGGGCCTGAGGTTGTGGATAATCACCCGTGGGCTTTTGGGGTCTGAGGCACACAGAGTTTTCTGCGTAGCTTGGAGCTATGGCTGTTCTTACGTGGTCCACTGTTCGCTTTTTGCTTCAAAGGAAAACTCCATTCAAGTCTTCACTTGGAGATGGATTTAGATTGGGAAGAAGCAGTAATACCCTCTAGGAACCCATAGATCCAATGCAATCCCTTTCAAAATTACCACAGGGACTTGAAAAACTGATTCTAAAATCCATGCAAATCTATAAAGAAAAAACTATACACTCTGATGTGGGAGAAACTACCCAATTAGAAAATAAGACATTCAAAGCTACAGTAACTAAGAAAATGATGTGTCAGTGAAGGGATAGACAGAAAAAAAAAAAAAAACAGAACTGAATAGAGGTCCTAGAAACATACCTGTGCATATATAAGCAACCTGATTTGAGGCAGAGTTTGGTTCTGCAGACCAGCGGGGATAGACACAATTTTCAACAAATGGTGCAGGGAAGATTGTCATCCACAGAAAAGAACTAAGTTAAAACCACCTCACACCTTACCAAAAACAAACTAACAAAAAAGGTGTATTAAGGACTTAAATATGAAATGTAAAACCATAGTGCTTTTAGCAGATAATATGAGAGAATATCTTTATGACCTTGGGGTTGGTAGGAGTTCTTAATCCACAAGAAGCACAAACTGTAAGGGAAAAGATAAACAAATTCAATGATATTTTAATTAAGAACTAATGTTAATAAAAAATGGAAACGAGGAGAATGAAAAAACAGAATGGGAAAAGATCTGTGCAGCATACTTAACAGATAAAGGATTTGTATATAGAATATAGAAGGCAAGCCAAAAAATTGTAACATAAATAAAGCAACCCAACAGATGAATGGAGAAAACATTTGAAGAGCAATTTTATAGAAAAGAAAACTCAAATGGCTAATAAACATATGAAAAATGTTCAACCTAATTATGAATAAGGGAACTGCAAATCACAAAATCAGATGGAATACCATTTCATACTCACAGAACTAAGGCAAATGAAAAGCTTTGCTAATATCAAAGGTTGCCAAGGGTGTGCAGAAATGGGAGTAATTTGTCATGTTTTCAGAAGATTGTACAGCCTGAATTCATGTTTTCAGAAACAGTTTGTTATTATCCAGGAGTGTCAAGGATGTGAACACCCCGTGAGCCGGCAAGTCCACCCTCTGCATATATTCCATAGAGAAACTCTTGCTCTCTCCCTGTATGAGAACATTCACAGCAGCTGTGACTGTGATAGTGTGTGTGCACACATGTGCATGCACAGACACATGGACAGGAAGCAACCCAAATGCCCACAAAAGGAAAATGGAAGAATAAATTGTGGAATATCCAGAAAAAGGGAAAATCACCCTTTAGTGTCAATGGATGAATGATAGCTGCATGAAAATCATAAATAAATCTCAGGAACATAATATTGGGTGAAAAAAGCAAAGGACACACGGTATGATTTCACTTATATAAAGCTCAATAATATGCAACATTAAACACTATATTTTAGGGGTATTTTTATGTGAGGTAAAACTATCAAGAAAATCTTGGAAGGGGAGGAATGAACTGAGATGAGATGAGGGGGGGCCCACGGGAGACCTTCGAGTTAGGGCCCTGTTTTTTCTTCATCTGGGTGGTGGGTCAAGAGTGCTCACTGCATTATCACTCATCATGCCTTATACAGATTTTATTTTATTATTCTTACACATATTTTATACATTTCTTTTGCATTTGCTTAATAGTTAAGATGATCCTAAAAGGATGGACTACAGATGAAATAAGAATTTAAAATATGTTAAAGAGCTTTTTCAACTTACAACTTACTCTGCCTTTCCATGTCCACCACCCAGGTTTATTTTCATCACCACAGACTAGCGTCATTGAAGCCAGCCTCCCCAGTGATTTCTTTGATGCTCTTCTCTGCCCTTCCCAATGCATCATCCATAGCTCTCCAGGTAAATCTACTGGACACACAGGTGTCCTGACTTTAGAATCCAGCGGCCGACCACGACTAAGGAGCTCTATTCCCATTTCCCCCATTATGTGGTTCTTGCTCCCCTCGGTTGTGGCTCAGGGGACAGCTGCACCATAGAAGATGAGGGTCTTGAGTGAGATGTAGGGTGATCTATTCCTGTTGCGTCATGTGTTGAGTCATGCATTGTTTAGCCCATTGGTAAATAAGTAAAGGCCCTCCCTCTCCCTAACCCAGGCTTGCGTGCAGGCATTTCTGTGGGCAAGTGCTGGCCGACTCCCTAGAGCTTGGAAAAATCCAGCATTGCATGGGCAAGGGCATGGTTCAGTGTAACCATGGTAATGTGGGCAGACATGGTGAGCAAATGTGTGTCTAAGCAGAATAAAACAAGCTAGTGAGAGAGGAATTGTAAATGCAGGAATTAGACTCAAAGGTGATTGACAGTAGTGGAGTATTTGCAAGATGGAGGTTGGAAAGTTAGGAAGGAGTTCATGGAATATGTTTCTAAAATAGGGATCCATGTGCTAAGTAGAAGAAAATTGCCTTTTAAGTGTGTGGAATAGGCTACAGATGAACCTGAGGAATAAGAATGTAATTCCCAAGCAGAGCTCTGGAAATACCATGAGCCATCCCAAGAGGTTGGGTCACTTAATAATGGCATGAGAGTATCCACATGACAAGTGGATAGAGCCATGTGGTAGACCGTGTCCCCAGAAGGGATGGGACTTAGACTCAAATCCTGATGCCATGTGCTGTCTTGACTTGTTTCTCTTATTTTTCTTCAAGTGTTCAAGAGTGCATCCAACAGTGTGTCCTTCCTATCCCAGCCCCTGAACCGCTCCCGGGGCTACTGATGACATCACGTGCAAATGCTTGTTCTAAACACGGAAGGTTTTTTGAAAAGGTATTTTTAAAAATGCGATTGCTTGTACCAGTTCTAGAAATTCTGCAATCAAATAGAAATCGATTAAAATCTTTTAATTTAGAAATATAACTAGTTAAGAAAAATCATTAACTTCCTAGTAATTCTGAAATTCTGTTTGCCAACACCCTCTTGCTATAAGAATGCCCTTAAGATATTCTGCTAACATTTAATGACAGCCTACAAATCAAAAATTTACAGTTTGCTGAGGGAGAATCCTAACATTTCTTCATTGGCGTTTCTTTCTGTGTGTGGGATAAAGAGACAGGGTAGAACTTGACATTCCTGGTTTTATGTCCTTGCCTTGTTTTCACATGTTTCCCACTCTCAGTCCAGTGAGATGGGCCAACCGCTTAAAAGCAAGCTTCATTACACAGGGTCTATTTTAAAGGGCCATCCCATAAAACAATGTGTGACAGGATTAGAACACCTGCCTTTAAAAGCACTTCCTCCCTGTCACGTTAGACTTGATTTAGCACTGGTGCACAGGATTTCCCTGACAGCCTGAGCACCTTACGAGGCCCCAGTACAGGTGCAAAACAGATCTTCCCAGGACTGTGAGCTGGTCTTGAGGCAGAGTACAATGAAGTTTCACGGACTATGGCCATTCTCAGTGAAGAAATCACTGGGGAGGAGGAAGGATGGACCAGTGTGGCCAAATTTTCAGGGCTGATTGCAAATTTCCTTCATTTATACAACAGCAAATAAATATCTGTCTGGCCAAGAAGGTGACTGTATATACAGGTGTCTACTTGGCGATCCCTTATTTTATTTGTGTGCATGAAAGGGAGGCTGTATAGAAACACAGATGTGCCTTTGGGCCCATTGGCCATGCTCAGTGTGAAAAATGTAGATCCCACGTCTCAATGGAAAAGAAGAAAAGGGAAGAAGGTCTCCTTGGACTCTAATGGGTTCCACCACAGACCCATAGATGGGCTCCTGAATGGACCAGATGCCTTGGCTTGGATCACATGGGCCTGGCTAATCTTTCTGAAACTAGCCCCTGTATGAAAGCTCATAATTACAGCAGAACCACTTTTTTAATAGTATCCTCCAAAGTTACTTGACCCGTAGGACTGGTGAGCTTGAATTTGGACCCAGAGCCTACAGCATGGACTTTGAGATCAGACTTACTTGGCTCCATCCTTCCACCCAACTTGCTAACTGTACATATTTGGGAAATCTATGTAACTTCTCTGAGCCACAGTGTCTTAATCTTTGAAATGGAGGTTATACTATGCAACCAACTTACTGTGAGGATTAAATGAGATGATATCTCTAATCACTTAGCAAGAGCTTTTCGCATAGTAATTACTTAATAACTATCAGTGAATTACATTCTTACTGACAGTCTGACATTGTAGGAACTGACAAGTTTGCTGTGTGAAGGTTATCCAACATCATACAGAATTTTAGGGTATCTCTTTGTACTAGGTGGAAAAGATCTGATTCTAGTTTACACAGGCTAGTGAGAGAGAGGGGAATAATAACATCTTCCTGTCGGAGGGCCAGCCCTCATCTAAGAGCCTATAGACTCAGGAAATGTAATAGATGGAAGGCTTTTTGAGCTAACTAGACTAAATACCCTCAAACTGGAGTAGTAGCAACTCCAGGGGTACCCAGTGTCTTGAAAGAGTACATGGGCAGGGAGAGTTTTAAGATAACCAATTTCAAATCCCTGACTTACACATGACTTCTTAACTAAAAATCGATGCACCCGAGAATGTGTCTGCTATAAGATAGCATGCTGCGTCTCCATTCCTATGTTCTCTTTCACAGCTTCCTTCTTCCACTTCACCCATTCACTCAATATTCACTGTGGAGTACCCTCTATGCCCTAGGCACTGTTCTAAATGCTCAGAATACAACAGTGGAACAAACAGAAAAAAATCTCTGTATACGTAGAGGACAGGCAATAAAAAAGATAAAACCAGCAGAATCAATAGCATTTGCGATGACAACATGTGCTTATGAGAAAAATATTACAGAAAAAGAGGATTGGAAGAGTTGGGCTTGGGATAGTTGCAATTTTAGACAAAACATTCAGGGAAGAATGGGTCATTTGGGTAAAGACCCAGAGGAAGTGAGGGAACCTGCCTGCAGATTTCTGGGGTAAGAATGTCCCTGGAGAAGGAGTAGAATGTCTGTGCATTGAGAAATGAGCAAGGGTCTGTGACTGAGGAGTTCATCGGAATGAAATGACAGGCTTGTCAGGAATCAATATCCACTCTCATAGAGCATCTTTTTATGTTGGGATCTTGTCCAGTAGAACCAACGGGGAGACCACTGTGCGTTTCACCAAGACTGCCATTGCCAGATGGACCAGAGTTGGAAGACTATCCAGCAAGTTTTCTCATCTTTGGGTCTGCGCTTGTCAGATATGGAGATCAGTTAGAGACCTTCTGGCCCTTTATAGCTGCTTGTACTCAAGAGTGTGCAATTCCTAAGAATGTGGAAAAATGAGCCAGGGCCCATGGAAGTTCCTTTGGCAATGGGATGCTTTCTGCCACTAGGACATTGACTAGGAATAGAAAGAATGTTCCTGTGAGGGTGAGGTAGATCTGCTCTCCTGAATGAGCAGAGGACCATGGTGCATGCTAGAGAAATAAGGGGCTCTTGAGGGCATGACAGAGCAAAAGGCTGACTAATGATGTGAGAAATGATGGTGTAAGGTTGATGGACAACTTGGAGAAAAGAGAATTCTTTGAATTTTATCTTGCTTCAGAATGAATATTGGTTAGGGGAGCAGACACTTAAAAGATCTATTGCAGGCAAGATTCTGGAACAGATTACTTATTCTGCTTCCCTTTTAAAAGGAATCTGATCACAAGAAGGTACCATGAGTTCACTGAGAAACAGCAATTTCACACTAAATCTTATTTCTCTTTTTTTAAAGGAATACTAGATTAAACCATATAGTGGGCATTATGTTTTAAGGAAATTTTTGGCCAAAGATCAGAGAAGACCCCTCTCTTCTTGTCAGAACCTAAATTAATCAATAGGCTCTATTTATGAGGCAGTGATAAAAACAAAATAAATCACAATTCTAATAAGAAATAGACAACAATCAAAGGCCTTTTCAACAAAATGTAAAGATAGCGTTGATAAACATTCAGCTCTCCATGAGCGAGATTTACCTATTTGAATAGTCTCAAATGTGAGAGCAGAACTGGGATCCACTTTGCCCCCTACATTTACTCCTTTCTGTCTTAAGAGTGGCAGAAAAAAAAGAAGTTCATCTAAGGCAGTGATTCTCAAAGTGTGGCCTCCAGACCAGCAGCATCAGCATCCCCTGGAAACTTGTTAGGAATTCAGATTCTCAGGCCCCACCCAGGCCTGTGAGTCAGAGACCCTGGGGCTGAGCTTTGCAACCTGCGTGGTAACAAGCCCTCCAGGCGCCCCTGATGCCCACTGAGTTAGAAAACCACTCCTCTATGGTAAAGAGCATGGACAACTGTGATACTTAACTGAAGTAAGTTACCTTGTGTCCTGAAATTATCTGGTATCCTGCTGTACTTTGCTCTGTTAGCAATAGTTAACAATTCCCTTTTGTCCATTTATATAGAAGGCATTTTCACCTGGCAAATGGCCAAGAGGCCCCAGTGGCCTGCTAGACTACAGTTGGATATTTGACAGGGTGTTTCATGATGCATTTTGGAAAATAAGGGGAAATGTAGAGAAAATCCTATGACAATCATTTAGGTCAGTAACTAGTTGAAAGGCTGTACTCCAAATATTCTATTGATGGAGCAGCATCCACTCAGATGAAGGACTCCAGCAGTGTGCCTTGTGGTTCTGAACCCTGCCCTTTTGATTTAGATGTTTTATTAGTAACCTAGAGGAAAATTCCAACGGTGTGTCTCTCAGATTACCTAATGATGCAACAGGCTATGGATGAAATTGTCTAACAAAATTAGAGTTCAAACAAGTGATAAACTGCTTCAAATAATTGGCAGGGGTAGATGAATTTTTTACATTTGGAACTCATATGTCAAGGATACTAAGCAAAAGTGGTGAAGAAGTGGCCCAGAAACTATATTTATGAAGAATTCTTGATGGTGCTTGTTCCATAAGATTTTTAGAAGGAATCATGAGACGCAGCAGCTATTCATTTGACTTCAATATTTGGTGACCTTAAGAGAACTATTGGATCTTGAATGAAGAAAGTCATAGGTCTGCTCTACTCTGCCCTGGTCAAATCACACTTGCAGAATTACACTCAGTCCTGGGCACCGTATTCTAATTGATATAGATATCAATAGGAGCACATTCAGAGGAAGCCGACCATGAAATGGAGGGTACTCAAAGCCTTGTCTTAAAAAGTATTGAGAAAAGCTGTGGATATTTAACCTGGAGAAGAGAAGATTCAGAGACCTTGCCAGTCATCCTGAAGTACTTGAAACACTCTACTCTACTCTAGGATTAGATTTGTTCGGTGTGGTCACCAGCAATAAAACTGAACAAGGAAGAGAAACTGCAAAGACATAGGTTTCCACTCAACGTATGAAAGATTTTTCCAAGACACATAAAGTTTTCCCCAGGTTGTAGTAAATGCTCTGTTGCTGGAGTGTTAAAATCTGAAAGACCACTTAGCGGTGAGGTTGAGAGGATTCAAACAAGGTAAAAGTCAACTGTCCCTAAAGTCTGTTTAATCTCCCCATGCTTACATACATACCAATGATTGTCCTCCTGTATGATAAGCATACCGTAAAAATAGTTAAATCCTGCAGCATCCTTACTGTGCGAGGCACTGTTCTAAGCACTTTGCATATATTCACTCATTTAATCATCACAATAACCCTATGAGAGAGGTCCTATTATTGTCCCCATTTTATAGATGAGAAATCAAGGAACAGAGAAAATGAGTAACCTACCCGGAGCTGGCAGTCAGCAGAGCTGGAATTCAACCTAGGCAATCTGGCTCCGCGGCCAGGCCATGCCATCCTGCTGTCCGTCGTAGGGATGAGCTCCGGCTTGTCCACAACAGTACACTAGTCAAACAGGCCCATCAAGTCATGGCATGAGAAAGACACATGTATATATATGTGCACACACAATTACATATATGTATAAATGTATATGTATAAGGAAGCATGAGACCCTTCATTGGGTATGATCCACTAACCTTGTGATCACAAGTGTCCTAAACAAGAAAATCCTGGTAAAAATCATTATTAGGTTGGACGTTCATGCTAAACACAGAGTAGGCCTCCAGTGTTTCCCCTCCTTGCAGATTTTGCATTTGCCATTCCCTCTCCTGGAACACTTTTCCTTGTGCTCTTCTCAAGACAGGCTCTTCATCAGGGAAGTCTGTCCTGACCTCCTAATTTAAAATATCCTCTAATTTTCCCGGTATCTCTCTGTGATGTTATCCTGATCTATTACTTAATTGTTTTTGTCTCCATCAGATATTATCCATTTATTTACTTTTTATTTTCTGTTTTCTCCATCTAGAATGTATCTGAATGCATAAAACCTACAAACTGTTTGAATTAGTAACTGATTGAAAAGCTGTAACCAACAGATGGGATCCTAAAATAAATACGTAGTTGAATATTTGGCTCAATGAATGAACGAATGAATAAGGAAGATCTGAAAGTTCCATATAATTAAAAATATCACCTTCATATTTTCCATTCTTTAGGATGGCTGCTACTAAAAAAAAAACTAAACTAAACCAGAAAATAACAAGTGTTGACGAGGATGTGGGGAAATTGGAACCCTTGTGCACTATTGGTGGGGATGTAAAATGGAGCAGCTGCTATAAAAAACAGTATGATGGGTCCCCCCAAAATTGAATAGAATTACCCTATGATCCAGCAATTCCACTGCTGGGTTTACACACAAAAGAATTAAAAGCAGGGTCTCGAAGAGATATTTGTACACCTGTGTTCACAGCAGCATTATTCATAATAGCTCAGAGGTGGAAGCAAACCAAGCATCCATCAATGGATGAATGGATAGACAAAATGTGGTATATGTGTACAATGGAATACTATTCAGCCTTACAAAAGAAGGAAATTCTGACATGTGCTACAGCATAGATGACCTTGAAGACATTGTGCTGGGTGAAATGTCAGTCACAAGACAAATACTGACTGATTCCACTTCTAGGAGGTCCCTAGAAGAGTCACATTCACAGAGACAGAAAATAGAATGGCAGTTTCCAGGGCCTGGAGGAAGGAAGGCGTGGGGAGTTGTTGTTTAACGGATGTGAAATTTCAGCTTTGCAAGATGAAAAGAGTTCTGGAGATGGATGCGGGGATGGTTGCGTAACAATTAGAATATACTTCACGCCATTGAACTGTATACTTGAAATGGTTAAGATGGTAAATTTCATGTGTTTATTTTATCACAATTAAAAAAATAATAATAGAAGATATTTCCTTCATGAGCCTGTGAAGGCTTTACATTTTTAATTTGAGTGAAGTTACCCCTTTTGTCTTTAACCGGTACCATGGGCAAACATCCTGGGAGGCACACTCATCTGTTAGAATGTTTGTATCTAACACTTGACTCCTTCAAAATTCCCACCACCTTTTCTTACCTGGAAGACATAATTTTTCCGTAATGAATTAAGATCAATTAGCTTGTCAACATCAAATTCTTACATCTCTTCTGAATATCTTTTCAGCCTGCTAATTGGATTTAATTTTAAAGTCACATGACTTCTGCTGTCATTTATTTTCTTTTGTCTGAGTAATTTAGGCAGAATCTCATGTGGGGGTTGATTTCTTCCTGGTGTGTTCTGGAGAGCGAGTGCTGTTTGAGTCACGTGACCTAGAGCAGTCAGCACACATGCAGGCCTGGAATCGCTCACACAGTCCCTGTGGCATGATGCTGCCCAACACACTCCTTGTGTAGCCAGCAGGAACTCGTCGTAGAATGAATGGCGAGACACCCTGGGGGCTCTGACCTCTGAGCCTCCTACTATATGGACATGTGCTTTCGCACCACACATGTTGTTGCCTGACTTCCTGTACCTAGGGGTGTACATCTGTGAAACAGCTAGAAGTGTGATTTTCTCCCAACCCAGCTTTCCAGATCTTTCCTTGCTTCACCTTCTTTTTATCTGTTCATCCCTTCCTTTGGTGAGTTCCCTTCCCTGACCTTGCTCCTGGCCCTGTACCCACATGTCGTATGCAGATATCATGGGTTTCTTCTGCTGTAGCTTCTCTTTAGTTATATGCCATGGATGTGTCCCCAAAGCTGCAAAGCAGGGACATCTGGCACACAGCTGCTGGACAGGGGTCCACTTCACCTGCCCTCTCCTCAGGGCCCCTCAGCTCCCATCTGTATCACTTTCTCCCTTCTACCTAGGACACTGCTGTTGCCTGAGATATGAAGTGTGTAGAAGTTTAGAAAGAGGTTGGGCTGTGAGGACGGCCTGCGTCTCTTTCAGCCTCAATGCTTCTGGTTTGACCTTCCAGGTGGATGCTTAGGATGGACCACCACCCTGGCAGATTTCACCATACACATCCCACCTGCAAACACCCTATGGACACACTTCCCACTGCTGACGTACAGGTTACCGAGAGCCCCAGAAATAGCCGATTAACTTACAAGTAGTTCTTTCTAATGCAAAAATGCTTCAGAGGGCTTATCCTGTTCTTTCTCGATTCTGTACACTTCTGGAAGAAAGTCTGAGTCAGGGACACAGTAGCTGCCACGGTTCTCTTGCTAACTTTCCTTTGCTCCCATCTCCATTCAAACCTTTCATTGCTTCACAGGGGCACACTTGACTTTACATCTATTTTCAGAAACGATTGGCAAAAGTGTCCTTCCAGATTCTCCCTCTGCTATTAGAGAAATAATACTGAGTACTGTGTCAGTTAGTGAGGTTGCTTATTTCTCAGTTGGTTGTTCTTTCCTAGAAATTATCCATCTCAAGTTGAAGTCTATTTCATTATTGGACAGAACAAGCAGAACTGAGGAAGACATCCTCCATCCGTGACTCTCCCTCTTTCCGTCACCAACGGAGGAACTTTCTCTAGCATCTGGTCAGCACAATTAAGTGACCGAAACATCCAGCTGCTTGTCTGGCTTTGTACACAGTCACCCAGGCCGCTGCCTGGACTCTGCAGAGCACACGCATTCAAACTTGCTCTCTTTGGCCTTTTGCTGATTAAGTTTGGGAAGAGTCATAATCACTGTGACATAAATGTGTTCAACTGTGGAAATCCTGCCTTTAGAAGAATCTGGCGTAGCCTCCTGTAGTCAATCAAGGGCTTCAAAGAAAACAACTGGGGGCATCTAAAGTGACAACAGTTGCCTGACAAATTGCCATTTCAAATCCCTTTGAACTAGAACAGTGAACTTAATAGCTTTCAGCCACTGATTGTTATTCTTTAAACGGGGCTTTTCTTCTGTCTTTTGGGTCATCTGCTGAGCCCTGCTCCTGCAGCCTTGGAGACTGTTCCTGCCCCCGGTTTAGGTTAAAATTGAGATATTTCATACTGTTGAGTGGTTGCCATTTGGATTTTGTCTTTGACTGGTAAGTCAATCATAGTGCTGGAAGAATGCCAAGGAAGTCATCGTGACCAGTGGGGACCGCTGGCAGCAGCCACACTGGAACCAAACACTCTTCTGTTTAAGAGGCGATTTTAAATGAGCATCGGATACGGAGCCCGCTGATGAGACCAGGACCTCACCGTGGGGTGAGGGGACCAGGGTGGCTGGAGCGCTGTTCTGTGCCAGATGCTTCAGATATGAGGATGAGTCTCATTTAATCCCTGAAACCGCGCTCTGAAGCAGCACTATCGAATACGGCAGCCGTTGGTCACCTGTGGCTAAGTTGAAATTAAATAAGATGTAAAATTCAGTTTCAATGTCTCAGTAGACAGATTTCCTGTGCTCAATGGCCACAGGTAGCCAGTGCTACTGTACTGGACAACACAAATGTAGGACATTTCCGTCATTCCAGAAATTCCTATTGGACACTGCTGCTCATAAGTAGGTATTATTTTTTTCATTGTTCAGATGCAAAAGGTGAGATGCTGATAAGCTAAGTCACTTGGTCAAGGTCACATTGCTAACGCATGTTCCTTTGGGACTCTGAGTCAAAACTCCTGGAGTCAATGCTCATGTTGGCTTCCTTCCACACTCCCTCCTGCCACGAGGCCTCTCACATCGTGACCTTTCCTCTTACAATGTATATGGCCCTCTCCCCCTCCTCTACCCTCCACCCTTCACGTAGTTAGCTGCCGTGCATCCGACAGGACTCAGACCAATGCTTTCTCAGACAATACCCCTCACATGAGTCAGGACTCGCCATTTCACCCTTTGTCATCCTTCTCAGTGTGTACCTATCCAATTCTGGGCACTCTGATTGGTTTCTTGGGTAAATTTCTGCAAGCTTTTGTAATTGGCTTGTTATGTGAATACAAATGTACGTATGTAAACACATATGTGTATGCCCTTTTATACTTCTATACTATATGTTGTCAAGCTAACTGGGCTTTTAGAGAAGTCCTCCAGCTAGACTTAAACAAGATCTTTAATGCAGGATTGACACTTTTTTCCCCTCTTGCCAGCAAAAGCAGTCCACAACTAACCTCATGCATTGTATAAAGGTCAATATTTACACTCAAACTTTTTGTTTTGGAGCCAGTCGTAATTATAAACATTTTTTTTCTCAGCCAAAGACACCTGTAGCACATTCTATCAGTATCCACCTATTTCCTTCTGACCCGACCACTTTGGAGCAGAATTTCAAGCTGCCAATAGCTGTGTCTCTTTACGCGGGTCTTTCTCTGGAGCCTTGAAAGGTGACACTGTCTGAGAACAGAGCAGGCTAGACGCGCCCTGGGACAGCCCTTACCCAGGAACTTGTGGAGGCCGGCGCACTAATTCCCCAGCCCCCTAGCCCCTCAGGCTGGAAAACTCAGCATGTTCCATTCATTTTCCAGAGTTTCTCTGTAGCATTCAAGTCCGATTACCCACAGCAGCCACTTGCTTGATAACTCTCTTATAGCGCCTTCCCTTTGCATTCTCACTTCCCTGCTCCCTTCTTGGGGCTTCCTGGGATTACCTCTCAGATAAACTACTTGTATTTAGATCCTCTACTCAGAAGTAGCTTGCGATACAATTGGAAACCATCACATATATATCCCCCATATAAAAGAGAATGAGAAACATGAGGAAGGCAAGGAAGAGGGGAGGAAAATTTGTGCAGCCATGCATCGCTTAACAATAGGGAGATGTCCTGAGAAGTGCGTCCTTGTTTGACTATCACAGAATGTACTTATACAAACCTAGATGGTATAGCCCACTACACACCTAGACTCTATGGTACTAATCTTATGGGACCACCGTCATCTATGCAGTCCGTCTTTGACCGGAAAGTAATTATGCAGTGCATGACTGTATTGAGTGTCTACTGCATGGGGTTTCAAAGATAAAGTGGTTCAAATAATCAGACACACAGCCCTGTAAAATACCAGGGTCATGCAACTGGCGAAGAAACTGAGGTCAGGTAGTTAAGGTAGCTCCTCCAGAATCATCGGACATCTTGGGGCCAGGTTCTGAACAAGTTCTGTGAAGCTATCCCAGCCTCATATGCCTTCTCAATGTGATGTTATTAAATACCAAATATGCAATATAATTAACAGGCGATCAGACACACAGGGACTGTTTGGGGTTGGAAAGACCAGATGGTGCTTCTGGAAGTCTTGACATGGAGGGAGACTTTGGTGAAGAGGTGGACAGGGCATGCCGGGAAGCAGGATCAGACTCAGAGGCCAGAATGCACATTTTAGCTCCACATGTTTTCATTCATTTCTGAGCATATTTTGCCTCTGGCTTCTCAGATCTCAAGAATTTAAAAATAACATATGTCAAAATACTTATCTTTTCTGCTGTTGCTGGTGGGGATCTGAATTAACACATGTTAAAAGGAGAGGCTTCCTTGTGAATTCTCGGGCCAGTTTTGAATAAAACATAAAAGGAGATAGTAGTTATTTTTAGAATCATATAAAGAAAACAAAGCTAATTGGTGTCATTCCTCCCTTGCTGGCCAGGCATCTTTAAAACATCGAAGTGAAAGCAAAACCATAGCCCCCACGGGAAGCGGAGGAAAGGCCCACATCAGTGAACATTCTGTGACCAGCACCACCTGCCGTGCCACTGAGCCGTGTTCTGTCATCAGATGCCTATGAAGGCAGGTAGCAAAACCAACATTGTTAAAAAGCTGTGGGAACGGTGTAATCACCAAGAATAAAAAAATATTTTAACTTTGCAGCCCCAATGGCTGTCTAAGAAATGAGGAGCTCACTTTCATGGATAGTTCACGGATTCCTTCTCTGACTGTGCCTATGTGCTGGCGTAGGTGTCAGAAATGTACGCCTCTAATTTAGGGCTCTTAATAACACACCTCAGAGTTCTCTGACCCAGTGGCTTCCTTCCAGGGTGCCACGCTCTCTATGTCAGGGCAGTAAGTGGAAGGCTTGGTCCTCCTCGCTGTCGTGTGTCAGTCTTCCTCTAGATTGCTCCTCAGCACTGTGGCCTCCCTGCCATGCCTGGATTCCCACCAACTGTCCCCCAACACCACCCGCCACCTAGGAACAGGTTGGTACCCATTTTGCACCACAGTGTGGGGAAGATGAAGCGACACTGGCTCCCTCTAGCCCTTTTGCCAAATTGTCTCTTAAAAGTCCTCAAGATTGGGGGCCGCCCGGTGGCGCAGCGGTTTAGTCCGCGCTTGGCAGCCCAGGGTTCGCGGGTTCAGATCCCGGGCGCCCGCCGACGCACTGCCTGTCAGCCATGCTGTGGTGGCATCCCATATAAAGTAGAGGAAGATGGGCACGATGTTAGCCCAGGGCCAGTCTTCCTCACCAGAAAGAGGAGGATTGGCAACGGATGTTAGCTCAGGGCTGGTCTTCCCCACAAAAAAAAAAAAAAAGTCCTCAAGATTGGCACATCCAGACCATGAGGCTTTTAAACAGACTTAGAATAATTTCAGAATCCAATTACAATGTCAGAGAGATGGCAGGGCCCATCTTCAAGTCTCACAATGAAAGGCAGCCCTTCCTCGTGAGAGACTTGTCTTAAGTTGGGCCCCCTAGAAGGATAATCCGAGACTTTCGTTCCAACGATTGATTGAGGGGTTCTCTCAGGAGACACGGGCAAGGGAGTGAGGAGAGAATGGAGAAGGGGGAGCTGAGCAAGAGTGCATTTCAGGTGAAATTCTACCTGAGCCTGATCCCCTGGGGAGCTGCTCTGGGGCGTAAGTTGCACAGAGAGTCTGTCCTGCCTGAAGGCCAGGGAGCTGGGCTCTCATACACCACAGCAGTCCATCATTGGCTCCAGGTTGCTCCAGGGTGGTAAAACACAATTCAGAGATCCTCTGGGGAGCTGGCCCAAGGGCAGACCTCTGGAGAAGTTGCCATTGAGAGGCTTTGTAGAAGCTTCCACAACAGCCAGCGAAACACATCCCTGGGGGTCTGGGTCAGCCACCAACAGCATCTGCTCCAGGGTCTTCTGTAGAGACTTCCCCACATCTCATCCAAGTCTGTAGCCCTCAGATCTGGCTGGGGCGGTGGAGGGTGGGGGCGCGGGAGGTGAGGGAAAGGAGGGGAAGGGCTCTCTGTATCCCTCACTATTGAAGTCCCCCCATGAAAGTCTGCTCTCTGCCTCAGGAAACCTGATCCTCCCCCAGGAAGTGACCTCCCTCTTCATTCCCCTCAAAGTCTGAGCCATGTCATCCTGAAGGGTGGCCAGGCCCAGGAGGGGCAGCATTGTCATCGCTCTCTACTCTCACCATTGGGGGTAGAGGGTGGGGGAGCCTTATTCATGTGAGTGAGGTTGGACACACTTCCTGTGAGTTTTCGTTTTTTCCTCTATCCCACTAAAGAGAACCACAGGACAGCTAGACCCTCTTTGACAAGCATTAAAGAAAGCACACTTCCTAAGAACAAATATTATTGATTATATAGAGACAGTAGAGCCTAAATCTATACTGAGGAACAACTAGGAGTGTAATTAGCAAGGTGTCCATGCCTGTCTTGTGGTCAGAGCGCTGAATGCTGAATGACATGGTTGATTTCCTCCCCGCTCCTTCAGGGGGCTTCCAGTGTCCCCCAGGAGCTGTACTGGCTCCTGGTGACTACTCTCTCCACTTCCTCTGGAAAGGCGTTGCTCTTGATGAAATTCTTAGTAATAACACAGTCCCCTTCCTACTATATTAGCAATAATAATGACAATCTCTGACGTCTACGTGGTCAAAGTATAGCATAAGATTCTGTTCTTGTTAAGATGGCCCAGTAAGGCTGATATTTTGAGACTCTGGTCACTCAACAAACATTAACTATCTCTTAAATATGTCCCTGGACTAGAAAGCAGAGAGGGTGGAGGAGGCAGGAAGGGGAAAGTCACAGATGAGAGGTTAGGGGTGAAGTGTGGTATGTGAGGTTCCAGAGTACTTTGAGGGAATTCCTGAAGATTTTGGGAAGTGCAGCTGTGGGTAATGAATTTGATCCCCCTAAATTTAAAGTGGTAGGCATCAACAACAATTGGAATTCCTCTTTGGTCACTCTGTGGTGACCGGGCTGACATTCTTTGCAGGTTCCCTCAATTAGAGAGTGGACCACATGAGACTGTGGATTATTTTCATTTGTGTCTAGGAGTGTATACACATACACACGTACATGATTGACATATGTATGTATTCATATATGTATATAAATATATATGTATGTGCATCGTCTTATTTAATCTTTAACTAATCTTATGATCTAGATGTTCTACTTTGCAGAAAACTGGGACTTCCTGATACCAAACAACTGCATTTTACATCAAATTCCATGCTTTTCTCATCACATTCTTCTGAAATCTCTTGATTTGCTGAGGACCATCACTCTCCTTCAAGAACTTTGATCCCAAATCCCAAACCGAATGGGTTCACGCGGAGACGAATGTACTGATGTATGGAAATGAGACGACCATGACGACGAGTCATCAGCAGGATCCAAGTTCTCGGACGATGCCATTACAATGCCCCTCCATCACCTGGTTCTGCCTGCCTCTGCACTGATTTCCTCCTTAGGAAGGCTCTCTGGCAAAGGGGAGTTAGGACAGACGAGAGAATGGAGACGTTCAACCACCTGATTTACTGGCTTTGGTAGCCATCACCCAGGGGGAGAAATCAGAGACATACGCTGTACCCAGAAGCTCTCCATCCTACAAGTCTTGTGTCTTTTTTACACAAAATTCAAATGATCATTCTTCGTTATCTCACCTTTGCTCTGATGTCCCTTCTTGCACAAATCCTAGACCTTCCCCCAGGGCAAGAGCAAGGTTTGTCCTGCCCCCAGGGACTCTTTATTTTACCTACACGGTTTTCTAGTTATAACGTGGTGACAGCGTATCAGAGTAACCAGGGGTGCAGTCTTTGGCAAAGCCTTCATCGTACTCAGTAAAACACTGGGCACTTGCCTCTCTTAACACTAAGGCTTGTCGGAAGGCAAAACAGTTCACAATGCTACTGGCTTCTTCCCCAGGTAGGGACTATCATTCCCAATGTCTGCTTTCCCTGTACGCTATTCTCTACATTTACTAAGCTAGGATGTTTTTTTCTACCAACTATCCTTGACACCTTTCTTTCCCCCAACACAATGACTCATAGTGGGCGCTACTGAACAAAACCCACCGTGACTCTGAAGAGCTAGGAAAGGGGCTATGGGCAGGCCAGAACTGTGGGAAAGTTCTGAAAGATGAAGCACAGATGGAAATATATTGAGAGAGAAATCTACAGAACCAAGTGATCTGTAGCCCTCTACTGGGAAAGGAGCGCACTTCCAAAGTGATTTTCCCTACAGCATCCCGGGGGGAACCTCAAGGTCAGAGGCAGTGGGGCTGGGTGGAGTGGACTGTGGGGAGCGAAGCACTGGTGGGTAGAACAGCTGTACTCAGAGGGACTTCTTTTCAGAGGGACTGAGGCAATGGCTTCATAGGTATTCTAGTGTTGAGTAAACTTGCCTGGGATCACTCACCTCTCAAATAAATTACTTGCCTAGAATCTTTGTCCCATGATCTCTTTTTGGGGGAGCCCAATCTGAGATAGCATCTATCTGTAATATGCCATAATGCAGGTGCCAAACAAAGACCTAGAGAGCAAAGAGGTGATGGTGAAAACTTCCCAGAGGCATTGACATCAGAGTTGAGGGAAGAATGGTCTCTGGAGGTTGTGGAGATGAGAAAAGGCAGCACGTAAAGCAGAGAAGGAGCTCTGTGATCTTCTTCTTTTCAAATATTATATATATAATATATATGTGTATATATGTACATAAATATAATATGCTTGTATACATATGTATGCATATATGTGTGTGTGGGTGGGTGGGTGGGTATGTGTGTGTATACCTGGTGATGTTTAAACTATTAACTTCAACTGTTAATGTTTGCATTTTGATTGATATGAAACATTCAGACTAAAGATGGAGTATCAGATGTTTCATGGCAAATGAACATGGATTTGGAGTTTTCTTCTCCTGGCTCTGCTTTTGGTCACAGGGAGTACCAGAGGAAACAGAAGTATTTGTATTTATAATCCCCTAATTCTTTTCTGAGGACTTTGGATACTTGTAATCATGGGGTCCCTTATGGTTTAATGGAGCAGGAATTTATGACTTGAGGGCTCCCATATGATCAGGGCTATGGGGAAAACCAAGCCTGGGGAGGGGGAGATGGAGCAGATGGGGAACCAGGGACAGGGAAGCTGGAAGCTGGAAGACTTGGCATTGCGTTGGGGGAGAATAAAGTTTTCAAAAGTGACCTAGCTTCTGCATGGCCAAGAAGGGAGACCT
Source organism: Tapirus indicus (assembly GCA_031878705.1). Taxonomy (NCBI): domain Eukaryota; kingdom Metazoa; phylum Chordata; class Mammalia; order Perissodactyla; family Tapiridae; genus Tapirus; species Tapirus indicus. The sequence continues at coordinate 87,913,874 of CM062929.1, read as the reverse complement.
GGGAAAGGACATTTTGTGGAGTCATACACCAACTTCAGTGCCTTCACCTCTAACAAGTCTTCAGTAGACTCTATATCACTCACCACTGCTGTGGGGTAAGAGCGTTCTGCCTGGTGAATGGGAAGGGTGGTGCAGGACAGGGCAGAGACTGCATGTGGGGTAGTCAAGAACAGTCCCTGAGTGTGGGAAGGGGTCTTGGGGGACCAGCAAACATGAACCAGCCCCTCTGAGACGACAATTTCAGATCTTATCCCTTATGCACCTGTTCCTCCCTCTCCCCACTTTGGTGCTACCTAGATTCTCACTTGTCTTAGCAGTAATTCTATATTTATAGGGTCAGGCTCCCACACAAAGTGAAGTGGGGAGCAGGGGAATAGCCCAGTACCTCAGGCAACACTCTTCTTATTAACATGGAGCCCAAGGCAGAGGGCAGGAGGCTCCTAATGTCCTTGGTGGAAGAGTTCTACCACGTGTAGTTTCTACATGGAAAGAGGCCCTGTGACCTCACCCTGGGGCATGGCATGAGCTCGGAGATTCATGAAGCCCCAGTAAAGCTATAGAAAATTATCCTGGAACATTAATTTCTGACACAAAAACATTTACAAACAGGGGGCCATCCCAGTGGTGTAGTGGTTAAGTTTGCATGCTCCACTTCGGTGGCCCGGGATTCACAGGTTGGAATGCCAAGCACAGACCTACACACTGCTCATCAAGCAATGCTGTGGCGGAGTCCCATGTAAAAAATAGAGGAAGATGGACACAGATGTTAACTCAGGGCTAATCTTCCTCAGCAAAAAGAGAAAAATTGGCAATGGATGTTAGCTCAGGGCTGATCTTCCTCACCAAAAAAAAATTTACAAGCAATAGTTAATAATTTTAACTGGTAATTTAAATGTTTACAAAATACTAAAACAAATGTAGATGCACTATGAAATAGAATGTAACTCATAGAAATGTAAGAAATTTAAAGAAACACTTTGTTGATGACAGGCTACTTTGCACTAAGTGCCGCAAGACTCCAGGGAATATACATCCAAATTCCCCTGATGTTAGAAGAGGGATGATTTGGCTGAAAATTCTAAAATATGCTTTGGAAAAACATTGAGCCAAGAGCTCAGTCTCCATCTGTCCCTTAGCTGTGTGAGGTTATTAATTTTCAAGTTTAGTTAAAATAAGCAGTATGTCTGTTATGGGCATATCTTGGGGATGCTGAGAAAAATATAATCTGGGCTCTGCTTTTTGGGGAACACAGACAAGTAAGAGCCTTAGAGGACACTGTGGGCCCCTCGGCCCATGCTGGAGGTCCCCAGCAGACAGTTCTAGTTCTCTCTGCTGGAGAACTTCCTCTGGCTGAGGGTGTACTCTGCCCAGAGTTTGGTGGGGCGGGGGGGGGCTGGAAATGCCAGGGGGTCCATGCTCCAGGAACAACTCCTCAAAAATGAGGCACCAAAGTGGATAGATCAATGCACCAGATTCCTTGCTTTTAAGCGGGCAACTCTCTGAGGTGTGTTCTTCACGATGAGCCCCCACTGTCCACAGGCAGAACCTGCTTAATACCCTCCCCTTTATAGGTTTTCCTCCTTCCCCGTCTCCCACTGGTGTCTCCCAGTGTTGACTCCCAAGTCCAGGGTTGGCATTAGAATCTTTCTCTCAAGATCTGGCTTTTTTGGAGGGAGGCGGGTAAACTAAGACGGTGTCTATGTCATGCACTATGAGAAGCTGTAATGGAAGGGCTATGCAAAGCCAGGAAGCTCAGAGAAATAATGAATTCCAGGGCAGGGGAGTGGGAGAAGGAAGGAAATTTCTCAGAGGTGGTGCCGTTATAGCTTAGTGAAGGTTGGTGAGTTGGAGTTCACCAGAGGTTGTAGTGACGAGAAGGGGTACACAAAAGTAGAGGAAAGAGGGCGTACAAAGTCGTAGGGCATGAGGGCTCTCAGTTGACCTGGGGAGCAGCAGGGTCCTTTGGGGGCTTCATGTGTCTCATCTGTACTACGGGAGTGGGGGTCCAAACAGCCTCATGCAACCCGTCCACCTCCAACATTCTGCAATTCCAGCTTTAATTCTCATTCAGGACAAGTAACTGGAAGCCAGGATTGTAGACAATCCTGTCAAGAGCTCTTCGAAGAATTCTGTTTCGCAGCACAAGGTGGGAGCAAAGGAGAAAGAGGAGGGCAGGCAGTCGGTGCCCCGCCAAAGGACCTGCTTTTAATTTAAGCCAGGCTGAGTGACAAGTCTTGTTTGACTGCAATGCACAAAGAGGGGTAGCCAGGGTGGGCATGGCTATGTCTTTTGGGGGAAACTGAGTCTGAAAGAGGGAGAAAAGGAACCTGGGGGCAGGAAAGAATAAGAGACAGCCCATCTCCAAACGGAAAACTGGGCTTAAAAAATGAGTGAGCTAAATGGAATTGCTAGCAGAAGAAGCTTAGATGCCAGCTTTCTCCGGAGGCTTTGGGGTGCAGGGTGGGTGGAGATGGCTTCATGCTGTTCTTCTTGGAGTGGTCCTCCCTCATGAAGGAAATACTGCCATGCTTGCTGGAGATCTTACCACAGTGGGTTTAATAGCCATGAGTCAAGGTGCAGAATTTACACAATCTTGAAAAGGAAACTTTGAGGATTTATTCAGGTGCACTCCAGATGTTGTGCTGGCATTGGCCCTGCAAGGAGTGACTCTTGGAAATCAACTGCACGCCCTGGAATCCCACACCCCTTTCCCCAGTTAACCCCTAGGAGACCACAGCTGCCAACCCTGAGATTATCCATAGTCAAAAGGGGCTAATAGTCAGAAGTCAGGCAGTCAGCAACATTTATTCAGTGTGGGTACAGGCAGAGCCATGCCCAAGCCACAACAGATGATATGTGAGAAGTAGCACAAGGTGCCTCTAGGTTGTAAAAAATTTATTTAGTCAGGGCAGTAGGATCTACATACAGGACAGACAGTAACAACCTGCATGTTGAAATTCATTTAACTAATGGCAAGTTTCTCTATTAGGGGAAAAAAATGTCAAATGTGCCCTTATGTTCTCAGAGTTTTAATGAGTGGTTGGGGAGACTAGACTGGAAGTCCACAGAAGGAGGGGACCAGGCTTTAGGATTCCTTATACTCCTTCTCCCACCCAAAAGCACTGGTGAGGCACACAGTAGTCATCTAATAGATATTGTCTGTTGTGCAGTTCCTTAGGGAACTGGGGTCTACTGCTTATGGGCTGCACAGCTCTGTCTATCATGTGACGTCTCATGATTTCCTCATCTGTAAAATGAGAGATTTTCCTGAGATGAAGTCATCCCTTTTCCCTCCACGAAACACACATTAAATCCAAATCTGTCCTAGGAAAGCAGTAGCCACTGAACCCAGATGGAAGGGAGCAGGAATTTGGCTGTAGAGTTGGATTTGTCACGAAAAGCATGTCCCCTTGTTAGCCGATCTAAGAGTCTCTTTCAATGTTTTCCTCCATCCTGTCTGGATAGGAGTCGTGCAGCACAGCCCCCATTACTACAAGGCAGGGAAGCACTTCAAAACTGATTTCACTGACCACAAGAGAGGACAGGGCACCGTGGCCTCCGCAAAGCCCTTGGACCTTAAAGTTTTGGGTGATGTTTGGATTGACTGTTTGCCTTAAGGAGACTCCTAGACCAGAAGAGCCAGGAGCATATTCAGTTACTGGAAATGACAAGAAAAGTGATCACTGGAATTGGAAGACCAAAAAGGATTCTAGAACAGAAGAAAATTCTTTTCTATGCAGCACTGGTCAAGGCAAAGCTGGAAAATCCTGACATGCTCTGGCATAAGGCTCTTGTGGCAAAATCAAGATGTGTCGCCACGAGCAGTGGACATCTATGATTTTGTCTGTTTAGAACAGCACTTCCTTTCTTTCAAGAGAAATGTTTATTCATTCCGTTTAACCATTGGTTCTCTGATACCCTGGACACTGGTGGGCACCTACCCAGACTGAACCAACCAGAGTTCTCTATGAGGATTTTTAACTGGAATTGATGTGGAAGGTCCTATTTTCTTTGTGGTCCCTGCATTGTAAGAAGGCAAGTCCCAGGGTTCCAGAAGAAGCCATAGTCCAGCTTCACTCTGATAGCCAGCCAGGGATGAAGAGGCAAACACACAGAGAGAACAAGTACAGGAGGCAGACTTCCAGTCCCTGGTCATCCCTAAGGCCAGCTCCCAGCCCGTACCCCACAACTGCTTTCCCAGGGTTTTGGTTTCTTTTTTCCCTCTCCTGTTTTAAAGTATCTTTCTTTCATTTGCAAATGTAAGAAGCTAAATGAAAGAATTTGCAAATGAAAGAATCCCTCCTCTGTGTCTAGGCTTATACCTCCTCAGAGATGCTGGAGCAATGACTTGTCTTTTATTGTCATCCTTGAGGGTCTGGATTATTCTGCCTCTGGCAAGACCTGGGACTCTGACCTAGGGAGGCTGGAAGAAATGAGTAAGTGGGTTTTCCCACTGAGAGAAAGGTGCTGAACATTCCTTCTAAGGGAACAAAGAACTGTCTTCTAGTGTAACCACAGGCCCATTTAGAGCCAGTTAGAAGAGACCCCATCTCATATTGATAAAGTGATTAAGGATTGTCTTTCAGAAAAACTGCAGAGTCACGCAGCCAGGGCATGTGCAAAAGAAGAAATCGTGACCTGAAATGACCTCAGAACCAAAGACCCTCCTCCCCATGGAATGCAAAGACTGGGACATGACCGGAACTTGAAAGCCTGGCTCTTATCAGAAACGAGGGGTCCCTCATCCAGGAAGATCCAGTGTTAAAAGTCCTCCCTTACCTCATACAAAAAATATTTAGAACCCCATCATAAATGTTTAGAATCTCATCATAAATGTATAAAACTTTACCATAAATACCTGAAGCCCACCAATCAAGAACCTGCCCCACCAGCATTTCCGTGTGCCAACCTGTTCTCCCCAACCTCTTAAATTTTGTCCCAAATCCTGAATCGGGGAAACAGATCTGAGGGCTCATGCCCCTGTCTCCCCGGAGATCAATCTCACAGAATAAAGCTGGTTTTTCCCCTCACATGCTGGTGGCATAATTAATTGTCTTGTTTATGTGCATCGGGCAGAGAAACCCAATTTTGGTCAGTAACACTAGGACACTCTAGGGAAGGTGAACCAGCCCAGGCATCCAGGGGTTGTGGTTTCATTCCTGTTCAAATAGCCATCCTTCTAGGTGGCTGTCAGAAGATAAGAGCAGAGGTACAACTTCAGAAAATGTTAGACCTGCCTTTGCCCAGAACAGTGAGTGCCTTTGGGATGAAAAGGAAGAAATGCTGATAAGAGAGACCATGAAAACATTCTATGAACTGAATCAAACTCAGCAGCATCAGAACTTAGTGGAACAATCATTCAGCATTTTAAACTAATTTTAGTCTATTTTGATGGCTTCTCCATTGACCCAAAAGGTGCTGGACATAGTCATTTTCATTGGACATGTAATATTTCTTATAAGATTCTGACTGACTGATGTTGGAGGGAAGGTAATATTCAGCAAATTATCTCCAAGAAACCAAGGGCAGGATAGAGTCCGCAAACACCTGACTCTTGGCATTCTCAAGATCTGAAGTAATAAATACTTGAGCTATGACCAATTTTCCAAGTTCTTGCTTAAGCAATTCATGTAAGGTTCAAGAAAGAAGCAAAGAGAATATTCACATGTTGGCCAGAGTGCGCATTGGGGATTTTGAAGGCCTTCCATTGCTTACAGAGTGAAGTCAGAACTCTCCAGGGGGCCCTGAAAGTCTTCCATGTTGGGGCTTCTTACACATCTCCATCTGCATTTTTCTTTTTGTTTCCTGTTCATTCATGGCCTCCTTTTGTGGATTTGCTCATTAGGATACAGAGAAACGAGGAGTTTCTCTGCTGATGGTTGAAGTGTAAGATGATATAAGCACTTCAGAGGACAATTTGGCCATTTTCTAGTCAAGTTGGATATTACTCAACACCCTATGACCCACCCAGGGATCATTCTCTCCCAGGCATAAACCCTAGAGAAACTCCCAAGTTGCACAAGGAGGAATGTTCATTGAAGCACTTTTTGTTTTTAAATACTCTAAAATTAAAACAATCTAAGTATGCATTCACTGGTAATTGTTACCAAACCAAAGTTTCGCCTCCTGGTGAGTTAAAATCAGATTCTCCACCAGAAGTAGTTGTCATACAAAGTAGAGCTTATTTGCAGCAAATAGGAGGCCATGTGGAATCATTTCCAAAGCTGTGGCTCCCCGAGCACCAGAAAGCAGGGGCCTTTTATTTTGGGTGGGTAGTGACTATTCAAAAGGGAAAGGTGGGCATTTGCTTGTGCAGGCTCCGATGGCACCTCTCAGCTCATCTGTGCAGGTATTGCTCTTCAGATGGGGCTCAGTCTGGTTCAGGATGGTTGGTGATTGCATTGCTTAACGTAACCAAAAAAACAATCTGGAGAAACAGTCCCTTGAGTTTCCCAGAGTAATTAGTCAGTGACATAATGACTAACTTCAGAGTGTGTTTTAATTACTACTGATGGGGAGAAAGAGCATTATCTACCCACTCTGGCTCCTTTCTGGCTGGGCTACAAATTAAATTGACAGAAGGACAAATAGCAGGAGAAAATCAAACAAATCTTTATAAAACATGTACATGGGAGAGACCAGGGAGTGTTTCTCGACAAAATGGTGGAGAGTCTCCTCTTATATAGACAAACGAGGATTTTGGGGTGGTTGGGAGTGTCAGCCACGAGGGATTACAAGAAAATCACAGTAAAGTTATTATGCAGATTTAAGCCCTCACCTTCCACATTGACAAGTTTCTAGAGATGAGGTCATCCACCCATCTTCCCAGTACAGAGGAGAAACCTTTACAAATGGAGATTTCCCTTACAAATGTAAATATTTGGTAAACAGAACTTTGATAAGAATGGGTGTAGCATAGACCCTCCCAGTCTATGGATACCCAGAGTCATCCAAGGTGAAGGCCCATCCCAGGGACAGGCCTTCCATCCCAAATCCCTTTAGAGAGTTGGGAGGGGGGTGAAGGTCAAAGCCTCCTTCAGAGCATGGTAAAGAGACACATCTTGAGGTGGCCAATTCTGATCTCCCACACTACACAGCTGTTAAAAGGAATAAATTAGATCTAAAATTTGATGTTGAGAAATAAAGCAAGTTGCAAAATATTATGTATAGTATAACACCTCCTCATGTAAATAAAAAAAAAACCCATGTATTATTTATGGGCACATACATACATTCTATAAATTTTAAGATATAGAGAGGCCAGCCCAGTGGTGCAGCAATTAAGTTCACATGTTCTGCTTTGGTGGCCTGGGGTTCAGTGGTTCAGATCATGGTTGTGGACCTATGCACCACTCATTAAGCCATGCTGAGGTGGCATCCCACACAGAGCAACAGAAGGATGCACAGCTATGACATACGACTATCTACTGGGGCTTTGGGGAGAAAAAAGCAAAAAAAAAAAGGAGGAAGATGGAATGGATGTTAGCTCAGGGCCAATCTTCCTCAAAAAAAAAAAAAAGATATTGAGAGTTCAGATTAGAGGTTGTCTTTGGTGAGAGAAGAAGCCAACAGGATGGGGGAGAGTTACTTTATCAGCCAATATACTTCTTTTTTAAAGAATGTCCTAAGGGAATATGGCACCATTTTACTTAATATTAGTTTGGAAAATGTGGGTGATATGTAATATTCAAACACATTGGTGTTTGTAATATTCATCAACAAACTCTCTGAAATATTTGAAATGTTTGATAATATTTAAAAGTTTTAAAAGATCTAAGTAGATTTGATATAACAGCAAATAGGAAAAAGCAGTGGGTGCAATATTAATATGAAATAGTGTAGAGAAAAAGAAATAGTGTAGAATTAAGGGGTAAAATTGTAAATGGAGTAAAATTTTTATTTTATTTTTATCTCCTATTTTAATTTATATCTTCTCTGGCTAGGGTTTTATTAAGACTTTGATTTTTTACTGTATTGTATGTGTTTTTATATATCACCTCAAATCCTTTGTAGAATCAGGCAAACTATAAAGAAACAACTAAGACATCCAGCCCTTTTCATGGCTGAATAATTAAAACAAATCTGACATTAATCCCAGTACTTTAAAAGCATGTTATATACCTTCTACTATCATTTTGGTTGCTTTAATTATATGGAGAGGGTCATTGTCCTGGCTAATGGATAAATCTTTCCAGACATTTAGGATGAGGTCAGCAAACATTTCTCTAAAGATCCAGATAGGAAATACTTTAGGCTTTGATAGTCAGGTGGTCTCTGTTACAACTACTTGATACTGCATCCTACTAGGAAAGCAGCTATAGACAAAATGTAAATGAATAGGTGTGGTTGTGTGCTAATAAAACTTTATTTACAAAAGCAAGCAGCAGGCTGGATTTGGCCAGGGCCATAAATTTGCCATGTCTGATCTAGGACACAGGACTCTCTGAGGGATTCTATACGCCATCCTGAGGAGTATTTCAGGTCATATTCGCCAGTGAATGGCTTCTTCAAGGAAGGCACAAGATAAATCATACCTTAGTTCTTTGCTTTATATGAACAAAAGCTTTGACTTTTCTTGTATTTGTTTTTATTTTAAGCAGCTCTTCATTTGTATAATTTCAATTTTCCCCTTTAAGGCAACTGCATCATAATTTCCAGACACTTCAAACTTTTCGGTCCTTAAATCTGTGACTTGGATAAGTCTCAGGGAAATTCTGTCCAAGAACCTGTGGAGACCAAACTGGAGATGGGAAGACTCACCAGCAGTGATTTATCCAAGATGGGGGTCCATTCAGCACCTTCCAGCTGCCAGTCCCCACCCATTCAGACGTTACTGTGCCAGGTTTCCTGCCTCCCAGAAAGCCAAACACTGAGATGACGAGATTGCAGCAGAGAGAGAGTTTAATCACAAGGCAGCCAAGTGAGGAAACGGGAGAGAATGAGTCTCAAATCTGCTTCCCCAAAAACAGGGACTCAGGGATATTTGTGAGGTAGGTGGTCTGAAATGATTGGAGGTGAGGAGGGATGAGGTAATTGATGATCTGCACAAGCATAGTCAGGCTTCATGCCTCCTCATAGGACGCATGTCCACAGAATGGCAGCTCCTGAAAAAAATAGCTAAAAAAAACCCATTACCATGGTGACCCAGGCCTCAGGGAGATATTATCCATAGGAACCTAGTGGGGGTCAGATAGCATACTACCTGAACAGCACAATTAACAATGGGTGAGTTTATCTTACAGATTTAAGTCCTCGCCTTCTGTTCTGACAAGTTTCTAGCTAAGCCCATCCCCCCTTCTTCCTGGTACAGGGAAGAAGATACCTTTACAAATGGAGATTTCCTTTACAAATGTGAATGTCTCTTTCAAAGGGTAGCCAGAACTAAGAAAAGCTTAGCAAGGACCCTCCCCGATATCCGGAGATGTCTATGGTGATGGCCTGTTCTGGGGGCAGGCCTCCCTCCTCAAACACTTTGGGTCAGTTAGTGGGGGTGGGGGTCAAAGTGTCTGTCTGGCAGAGGTATACTTTGGGGTGGCCAATTCTGATCCCCCCTAGTTACTAGCTGCTTCATCATCAATGGCTAACTGTTTGCCAGTTTCACAGACTCCCATGGAACAGATAGCAAACCACTCAAGAACCTGAAGAGAGGAGAGAAAGGCTCCCTCATTCACTGTTTCTTTCATTCATTTAACCAACATTTAATGAGCTCCTCTTATGGGTCAGACCATGTTGGGCATTGAGAATATGGGGGTGAACGAGACAGTCATTGTCTTTCCCTCATAGGACTCAGATCAATTCTCCAGCAGAGACGTGGATAGAGAATGTCAAGTACTAAAACAATCAGGACTCTCATTTAGCCAGCAGTTCTCACCCAGATTGGAAGCTGATCAGAACAGAAAGGCAAAAGCACATTCAGTGAGCATGTACATAATCCAGAAATGTAACAACTTGAAATCTTCTGATGGACAAGGACACCTGAATGTGAAAGGATCTGGCACATTGGCCAAAATGTCAGTCTTACTGGAGAAATTCCTTCTAGCTGGAATTCAAGGGGGACTTTTACCTGAATAGTTTAGTAGCACTTTTGTGATTTTTTTAAATTATTATTATTACTTAACTTGATTAGTATTACCAGCTGACTTTAGGTGATTTGATCACACAAAACTCAGGTTTATTTGGTAGAAAATGGTACCTTTCAAAGAAGTTAGAAGAGGGTGAATGTTGACTTCTCTCTCCACAGCCTGGCTCCTAGGACACAAGAAAAGCCAGTTTCAAATAAAATTCATATAATATAATTCATACATATAAACTTTTAAAGTTAAACAGTTATTCTCAAGAAAGCCCAGAAGCAGCTCATTCAACTTGTTCTGTGAGCTCAACGATGTCCTCGCTCTCTGTCCCCGAAGGTGCTCTGAGCACCGCCTGACTTGGAAGGTCTGCCTGAGGTGGCCGTCCATGATTCCACAGACAGGCCTCTGCTAACATTGTGGCCAGCTTCAGGCAGACAGAACCCTCTGGATTCCTGGCTGGATATAGAACCAGAGAAAGACAAATCTCAAGTAAAATCACTCAGGATCATGGATCCTCTGGTTGCTTAGCCCTGTTCACGCAAGGGAATGTCTCCACAATACTTTAGCCAATTCATATATCTGGATTACTTTCAATTTCACCAAATGAGAACACATTTTCAATGTGTATCAGCTTATTAACAGGCCACAAACTTTGCTCCAAATACATATGCTAATCAGTCAAGACTCAGATAGTGGTTGCAATATGAATGACAGAAGCCCTTTCAATCACTGTCTGGGAGGAGGGGCTGCCTCTGATGGAAGGCAAGTGTGGCTGCCTGGCTGGAAAGCCAGCTCAACCCAAGTAATAGTCACATGATCTCACACTGTCTGTGCTTATTTTAGAGTAAATTACAGGTGATACATCAGTCAAGGAAGCACATAACGACATGCTTGCTGTCTATGTTTTTAACAATTCATTCACATAATTACTGAGAATTTGGGGAAAATGGTTATTTTTTAAGAGGAAGTGAGAAGGTAGAGCAAAATAGTAACCAAATCCAAGGAAATGATCATTAAGACTCCCCTCCTACACACACACAGATAGATAGATAGATAGATAGATAGATAGATAGATAGATAGATAGATAGATAGATAGATAGAAAGATAAATTGATCCTGTTGAATAAATTTAGGTTCTAGGCAGAGTGGTTTGCAATGGTTGTATCTAAGAGGTGCGAAGCATAAGCTATTAGTAAAGGCATCATCTTCACAGGGCTACTGTGAACAATGACAAATCTGAATCTAAAGCCATCTCCTGGTGGTCCGTCTTTTGCCCTATAGCAAAATCTGAAAAAGCATAGACAAAGAAATAATGTGGTGAGTGCTTGTTCTGCACTAAATCCTTCACCTCCACCACCACCTTAGTCCTCCCCAGAAGCCCGTGTGATAAGTGCTGTGATGTCCATCAAGGAGATGGGCAGATACTAAGCACTCTGCCTGACATCATCCAGCTGGTGAAAGGCTGAGCTGGATTCTAACTTGGTCTGGGTGACCCTAAGCCCATGGTCTTTCTACTCTACTATGTTGAACTTCTGGTTCCCTGCAAATAAGGGGCCATCGAGCTCACCAGCTCTTCTGAATCGCTTGTGGATGTTGGCCATGATGTGCGTGTTTCTGTGAATTGCATTTGTTCCTCTAGATTGTTCTAGGTGTGTCTGTAAGTCCTTTCATTGTGTGAGCTGGTCCCAAGGCCAACTCAGTTGAATGCCTCTCAGAAGCATGGACATTTTAATTCATGAAATTTGTAAATGCCCAATATTTTGTGAGATCATTAACAAGATCAGTTAACAAGTTTGTCATGGATCAAATTTTCCACTCTCCTTAAGTCCCCATTTCCAAGCTCTTTTCTCACAAAAGATGAGCTCATTATTTCTGGGAAGCTTGGAATTTATTTTTTTATTATGAACTTTCTCAAATTTCCTTATCTCCAGTTCAGATTCTTTCTATCATTACTGATCCCTTCTTTCTATACCATATTCAAGGAATAATTCTGTCTTTCCTTGTCAAAGAGAATCCTTTGCCCTTGAATTAAGCTTTCTTTCCTCCTTAGGACCGTGATCCTTATCAGCGTTCATTCTTCAATCTCCATTTTTCTTTGAACCCTTCTCCTTGACAGTAAAAGATGGTGCCCCCTGACATAAAGCAGGATTCCTTCTATCCTGACTTTGTTTCCTTGCTTTGCTCTCCCTTAATTTTTCTGTCCCTGCATATTTTTAGACTCAGTCTCTCTGAGAGGTGTTACTACATCTCACTCACGTATCTCCCAATCTTCCCCACCCTGCCCCACCCCAGATCATCTTCTTCAGACTTAAAACAATAGATACAACTACAAAAGCAACATTTGTTTTTGTGCTTGTCTGGATTTTGCTTATGTGGTGTATTGTCATTTAAAAATTGGTTTGGACAACTCCAAAGGATACAAGATATGTATGACTGTTCACTGCTGTAGATTCGGCATATAGTGAATGTGCAATAAACATTTGTTGAATGAAAGACAGACAAGAAATGAAAAGTCATCAATATAAGATGTAAAGAATAAATAGATAAAATGTTACTCAACATTTAACTATTTGGTATTTTAAAAGGTATATTCTCTGATTGTCTTTCCCATTTCATTTGGTTGTTAATGACAATGAATATACAACCCTACAGTGGTTTCTTTAGTGCTCCTGGAGGCAGGAGTACGTAGCACCATGAAAGTAGGACTTTCTTGCTTTTTCTTCCCACTGGATTCCCACTGCCTAGCACAGAGCTTGACGTGTAGTAGGCGCTCAGTAAGAATTTGTTCCATGAATGAATTAATGAAGGAGAATCACAAGGAAGTTTGTCTCTCTCCTCATCCTCTCCAGAGTCCTAGACCAGGCCCTCAGAATTACATAATGGAGAGAGTCAGACTTCGTGTTTGTACATTTCAAAGCAGTGCATAAACCTAAAATGTGGCTGACTGCTTTTCCCTGTGGCCAGCTCAAGCCGTGAATGGGTGCTACCACACAAGATGCTTGCTCCTGTGTGTTGAGGTTGAGCCAGCACTTGAACACAAGAGAGCCTGGATCAGGGCCTACTGGGATACTTAGTATAAATAAAAATAAAAACTATAGGGGGCCGCCCGGTGGCGCAGCGGTTTAGTTCGCGCTTGGCAGCCCGGGGTTCGCGAGTTCGGATCCCGGGTGCCCGCCGACGCACTGCCTGTCAGCCACGCTGTGGCGGCGTCCCAAATAAAGTGGAGGAAGATGGGCACAGATGTTAGCCCAGGGCCAGTCTTCCTCAGCAAAAAGGGGAGGATTGGCGACGGATGTTAGCTCAGGGCTGGTCTTCCCCACAAAATAAAAATAAATAAAAAACTATAAATGTACTATAAGTTTAAAAAAAAATTGAACACCAGACAGGATAAAAGCAATCTCTATCATGGGGATTTATAGTCAGGAGAAATCTGTGTGCTGTGGGTATTATGTTTATGGGTATTAAATCTGTGTGTTATGGGTATTTATAGACAGGAGAAGAGGAACCAAGATTGATCCCAGCAACATGGCCTGGTACACAGTAGACGCACACAGGCACACACGTGCATGCACATATAGATGCACACACACGCACACACACTGACTCAGTGGTTGACCAAGGGGCAGATGGATGGGTAGTGTCTAGATAGGAAGAGACGAGGAGAACCAGTACAGTCCTCACTCTCAAAGGGCAGATAGTCTGATGCTGGGCATTTTTACAGTCCTCTCTCACTCAGAAGTTAAACATTGCACTGCTAGTCTGAATGAGAAGACACAGATTGAAATTATGGTGGTGGCACTTCACTCTGGCCACCACGAACCATCGCCAACCATGTTCACATCCACACCGCAGCAAATTCATCCACGCACTCGTGGCACAGCAGGTGCGGGGGAGGGGGTGACTGCCAGCTCCGCCAGCCCTTCCTAGATCCATCTGCTCCCCTGTGCTTCTGCCACTACACTGGGCAGCCCCACCTGGATGCTGAGGGGATGAGGGAGCAGTGGGGCCGGCCACATTGTCTCAGCAGGCACGGCCCTGAGAGGAGACTTGGGGTCGACTCCTGCCGTGAACTCCCATTCTGCTCTGTGCTTTGGTTATTCTTTGAGATCATGGCACTGAGTTTGAGGAACAAGGGCCTTTTATCTCTCTCTTTCATTGGATATGCCTTTCAGTCCCTGTTGCTGAGCTAATGGGGGTGTCTCAGAGCCTCAGAGGGAACGTACCAGCTGTAGGGAAAGATCACAGACCAGGATTTCAGGCCCCACGGCCATGTTCATGTTTCTCGTTTGGCATGGTTCTGGGCAGAACGGAGTGCATTTCATGTTGGGGATGTCAAACATGGGTCGAACACTAGGAACAGAGGAGAAAAAGAAACAGATCTTATCTTCCTCCAGGCAAGTCAGAACAGATGGAACTATGGGCAGCCACTTCACACCCCTGCTTAATTTCATTTTTTTCAAATTACACAACCAAATAAAGCATTCAATTTAAACCTCCCAAAGCATGTCAGAAAAAACTGCAGAGAAATCTGTGCTGGAAAGAGTCTTGAGTTGAGTTAGAAATGAGAAAGTATGTCCCAGGCCACCCTAAGCCCATTTGAAATGAGTGAATTTAAAATGCACTCCCAGAAGTGAACATTTGGGAAAGCTCTGCACTCGGCCACCAGCGCCCCTGTGCACAGCTCATGACTGGTGGCCCTGGAGGTTGACACAGAGCATCTCCCACCTGACAAAGCACAGATCCCGGGGCGTTCCTGGGAGAATCACTTCAGTAAGTGGGCCTGCAGGTGGGGAAGTAGCACCAGTGACGGAGGAGACCAGCAGATGGGAGGAGGGAATATAAACCCTTGACCAAGGAGCTCATCGTGCAGGTTAACAGCATCAGGGATGCAGAGTGGGAAGTAGAAGGCGTGAGTCACGTAACAAAGGGCATCATGGAAATGAGCTTAGGAGTAGAGCGAGCTTGTGAAAAATGCCATCTGTGGTGTTGGTGGAAATCAGGCCTTCAACTGGAGGGGGCCCTGGTCAGAGTTTTGGAATGTATTCTAGGCAAATCCAGCTCTAATCCCTGTTCACACCATTCCAGGAGTGTCAACAGAGTGAGAGGGAAGGACCTCAAGAGCAGCATTTGGTCGCAATGACTCGTCCCTGTCGAGACAATAATAACAACCACATCAGCGAGAAGATCAAGGCACAATTCCAAACTCAGAGCCTCCCTCACGAGCTCCTCCAGGAATTCCAAAACACAGTGTCCAAGTACCCATTCCTTCATTTATTCACTCAACAAATATGTGCCAGTCACCGTTTGGGGCACAGAAGAATTAGCAGTGACAGAAATAGAAAAGCACCTGCTCCCGTGGATTTTACATTCCAGTAAGAGGAAAAGGACAACAAATAAAATATGCACATTGGGAAGTAAAAAGTGCCATGAGTGAAAGTAAGGGGTGAGGGGGAATGGGGGGGTCTGCAGGATGAGTCACCTGGGAGGGGGCCACCCAATGCAACGCCGTTTGAGCAGAGACCTGAATGAGGTGAGGGATGGAGTCAGGAAGATATCTGGGGACAGAGTATTGGGGCAGAGGGAACCACAAGTGCAAAGGCCCTGAGGCGAGTGTGCTTGATGTAATCCAGGAGTGGCAGGAAGGGCAGGGCCTGAGGAAGTGGAAGGGGAGAGGGCTGAGAGGTTGATATGGCCCAGAATATGTAGGGACTTGGAGGCCACAGTGAGGACATTGCATTTTATTCTTTAGTGAGATTGGGAGTCATTGAAAAGTTTGGGCAGCGATGTCACACGTCCTGACTTGTGTTTTAAAAGGAGCACTTTGGCTGCTGCAAGGCCATCAAAGGCGCTTGTAATGATCCAGGCAGGAGAAGGTGGTGGGAACAGAGGTGGCAAAAAGTGATTGGATTCAGGTGAAACAGGCAGAATTTTCTGCTGAATTTTGAATGTAAGGCATGAGCCAGAGTTAAGAATGACTGTAAGGAGGAGAAGCATCTTTTACTGAGATGAGTAAGCCCAAGGGTGCGGCAGGTTTAGAATTTGGCAATAACACCCTTAAGCTAACAGTTATGCAGTTGAGTGGAACACTCCTTCCCAAGACTTTCCTTGTGCTATTCCAAAGCTGGGTAAAAGGTGGCAGATGACTGCTTCCTTCACTCTGTGACTCTGTAATTAGAGCCCTAGTTCCAAAACGTTATTGCATATTTGACTCATCTGGAGAAACTGTTAAAAACATGGACTCTAGACAGCAGCAGAAATCCTGATTCAGTAGGCTAGGAGAGGGATCCAAAAATGGAGTGTTTTTTAGCAACCACCCAGAGGGTGCTGATTCAGGGAGTCCATGGGCCACACTCTGAAAATCCCTATTGTGGAGAAGGGGCACTTGATGGTTTTCTGAAATCAAAAACAATATGGGGAAAATTCATGTCTCATAGATTGACAATGGTGACATCAGCCAGCCATCTCTCCTGGATCACCATGACAGAGATCCCATGTCTCAGCTCAGATCACTCAAAACCCACTAACAAAGGTGACGAGATTGTATCTGAGAAGATGAGTAGACGCAAGCAGGCCCAACATCTGGAACACATCCCTCCAAGCCTCAGCCAAGTTTGAAGGGTTACTTGAAGCAAGCCTTGAGACATCTCCCCATTATCACCTGACCAGAGGATGGACTCGGTTGTTGAGTCCAATGAGAAATGACAACCTTGCAAGGCTTGTTGACGACATGTGCTAGGAATATCCTTCAGGGTCTCTTAGGGAAACTACTCTAGCTTTTCTGGTCAGCATTTATACGAACGTTGTGAGGAATAATGAGAAAAGCTCTAATAAGGCCCTTTTTATGAACACTATATCAACTGAGATAAGTGCAGTAATGATCAAATCTGCAAACTCTGTGTGACCAGTGACTTTGCCCAAGATGGTCATAAGTGCAGCAATCGTTTTGACTCTCACCAGGCAATGGAACTCTGCCTCATTTACAGAAGTCTCACACTGCAGATCTTCCTCTAGTTTGATCCTATGTACTAGAGGATCCTATCTATTCAATGGGGATTCTACAGCAAAGCACAGCAATGCTGGTTACAAATACAGATTCCTGGGCTCTAGGCCAGATATTTTGAATTGGAAACTCCAGAAGGTCTGTATTTTTAAACAAGATTTACCATGTGATTCTGATAAGCAGCCAGGCTTAGGCACCAATGATGAAGACAGTTCCTCCAAGAAGACCTTCCCCAGACATTCCGCTTGAGGTATGATTTAGAAAACATAGCAGCTGGCTTTGGAAACACAAATGCAATTGGCTCATCTTTTACAGGCAGGTGATTCACCCTAGGGGATGAGTCGAAGTCACCCAGCCATTCCTCCACTAGTGACCCCTTCCACATCAAGTTAAGACAGAGGCCAATGTGGCATGACATGTGGTTTATTTGCATTTTATTTGTCAGAAAGAGGTAGATAAATGTTACATCAATGTGGAAGTCTCTGATGGTAGTGGCAGAGCGTGATGTAGAATCTCCAGATCAGAAGATGGTGGGCATTAGCTTCAGTGTAATTCTCCAGGCTTAAACTATAACCGTAAGAGGCCAACGTCGAATCATGTGCAGCAGTACTGAGAGGCCGGGGCCTTAGAAGAGATGGGGCACAAATTGTGAATAAATGGAGGCAAAGATATCCTTGGAACATCACAAACCATGGATATTACAGTAGTTTCTCCGCCAATGTGTGCAGACTCCCTTGTTTTCATACGTGGTTCCAGAATAAAAAGCTACTGCGACTCAGAGGCACCTGGCATGTAATAGACAAGCACAGGTCCAGAAGGTGAAATTGCCATGGTAAAGAAACTGTGCTTTGTGCCCTTGGTAACATACTGACTCAGGATGAGAAGGGACCTGTCGGTATTTCTGGAATATGAACCTCCTGCTATTAACCTCCAAAGCCTCTGAACACCTTTTCTGGGGAGGTTATAAGGAAGATTAGAAATGTGTGTTGCTTCTGAAAGTGGAATGTGGCTTGAGGCTCTCGATTTTCCTTCTGGAGGTGACCAAACATGAATTGTATACTCTACCCTGGGCGGCAGAACATTACCAACCTCAACACCTATGGAGGCGCACTGGGCATTGAAGTTCACATTCTCTCCTCGTTCCACCCACTCCTTCCCCACTCAGTGTCTGATCCTGGACTTGCTGGAGTCTCACGGGAGTTCTTGTTTCCACTAATCCCTTACAGATACAGTGCAATATCTGACATTTTAGAGATTTTTGAATTGTTGTATTTCATACCCGGATAAACCACTTTCTTGCACTCTACATGTTGGAGGCCCTTGTGACTCAGCCCTGCGCTGCCTTCTCTCTTTCTAGGTGACCTCATCCAAGCTCAAGGCTTCAATTACCAACTAAAAGCAAATCTTTTCAGAATTCTATTCTAACTACCAACCTAACATTTCCACTTTTCTAGGCTTCTTAAATTAGCGTGTCTTTTTATAAGGATGGTCATAGGTTTTTCTGCAGAGAACTTGTGGTTCATAGCCACACCAGATGTTCCAGTGACATCCCTGGGTAGTCTTTCTCCTAGTGAAGAATAACAGAATCTTGGGAGAAAAATTGTGGATGGGAATGTTACTGCTGATGGATGCTGTGATCACGGATATGCTACCCCAGGGTTAACTTTCATCCTTCAGTCAAGCTGGGTTTTGGTGCCCATGGAAATACTAGAATGTCTTGAGGCACCTCCTGCTCAAAATCTCCACACTTCTTTTATCTCTGGCATAATCCTCAGAAATGGCAATAAAAGTGAGAGCATAGATGCACAAAGAGAAAAAAAGTTCTGGCCAGAGTTCCAGGTACCTTTTGTGGAAACAGCTGGGGAAGCAGCGATTTTGAGGCATTAGCACACCTCATTTGGACATCAGTGAGGGTTTTGAAAGCATTCATCTTTTTTACTCAAAGTGAAGCCAGATATAAGATTTAGTAAAGAGCAGGAGTCTAATACGGTGTTGGTAATGCATTCTGCTTCTCCCAAATGTCCACGTAGGACCAAATGTCTGCTCTACTGTTTCTTAACCAACATCTCAAGGAGTCGGCAACAATTTTTCAACTTCTCTACTATGGATGAAAAAGCATTCGTTTGTTCTGGAAAAATCTTTCTTTACAGATATTTGGGATCATGGAATCATAAATTTCATATTCAAATGTCTTGATCTCATTCTATGGAGAGAATTATAATCAACACATTCACAAGTCGTTGAAGAGATTGATTTCTTCAGAACATAACTTAGAGCTTGGAATCCTCACCCAGAGTTCAGTTCTAAGGGTTTCATATATTTTTAGTTAGGAAGTCACCTAGAAATACAAAAATGCAGTTTTTCTCAGCGCTGCCTTGTGAAAGGTGATGGCTGCTCTGGGGAAGAGTGAGTTAGGCAGGAAGGGAGGGAAGGAAGGGCTGGGATGGTGCTGTGGAGAATTTTATTTGGAAATGAATTTCAGCCAAATAGCAATACTCTGAACTATTTGAAGATCATTCTTTCCTTCATCCTCCATTCAAATTAAACAAACAACATTTTTCTGTCCCTCCTTCTCCTGTAGGCTTTTTGTATGCAGCAAAGTTTTGCATGGTGTCTCTGATGTTAAAATTTCACCAAAAATATGAATGTGTTCATTTTTTTTTTCTGTTCCATGTGTGAGATGTTTCCATAAGTTCTGGAAAACAAGACACAAATTTGGGACACAAAGGCAGATGAAGATGTGTTATTCATTCCTCTCTTCGTCTCCACTTCTCGAAATAGACAGTCCCTCCCATCCAGATCCTACCTGATCCAGATCCTACCCACCACATAATATCTAACTAAAATTGCACCTTTCCCATGAGTGAGCCTTTTCTTTGTGACTCCAGGACACTCTAGTGACAGTGAGTGTGGACATCAATCACATGTTTTACAGAGTGCCACGCACAGCACAGTCATGGCATTTAATGCTCACTGTAACCCATGAGGCAGGTACCACATTATCTTCACTTTTCAGATGTGTAAACCAAAGCTCAGAGGTTCCAGAAGTTGCCCATTGTGTCAAGGCCTTACAGTCAGTAAGTGACAAAGCCAGGATCTGAAGCCTGTGACCAGGGAGGTCAGCTCTTCACTCTCTCTGGTGCCTCTGCCTGCCACAGTAACCTCACTCATTATTCCTTTAATGCTTATTCTTTTATGTCCAAGTAGACCATGAAGCCCTTGATGACAATTCTTGTCTTGAGCTTTCTTTGCATCCAGGATGCCCCATCACAAAAGGATATGTTCAGGAATGTATCAGAAATGCCAGCTGATTGAGATTAAAGTTTATATGGGGATACATAAAACCAGAGACTCAACAGGAAAGTAAACTTTAGGATAAAGGTAATCATTCTTTGTCTTGTTAGTTCTAGTTTACATTATTGGCTGTGAAAATCCTGTTGCTTCTAAGCAAATATCAATATAAGCAAAGAAAAGAAAACATGTTAGTAACACATATTAACTCTGATGAATGTATTGGGATCAGTTTTACTCGTGACCACACTCTAGTGGGATAAGGGGGAGGGCTGTCCAGACACCGCAGTGCAAGGAGTATCAAAACATAGCCTTGACTCCACCCTGAGTTTCTGCCTTGGATCCCACCCAACGATGTGAATGTCCCAACACCTGGGGACATGGGCGCTCTTTTTCCGGAGCCCACCTGTCCCAGTGAAGCCCTTCAATCCGCACAGGTCCTGCTAGTCTGGACAATCCCAGGGCATGGTTCTCTCTCAGGATCGGCAGCGTGGGCTTAAAGATGGGGAGGCAGCCTTGGTCACTATTTGTATACATGGAATAGACCACAGCCCATCTGGGAAAATTCTAGAAAAGTCTGAAAAAGCCTCTCTGGATCCAACTATTACCTCCTAGTCATGCAGGCAAAACAGGCCTTAGAATTAGTTCACTGTATCAACTTAGTGTCACAAAGAAAGGATCAGAAGAGATGGCACAGAAAGGAAGTGACCTTTGTCTGGGCCTGGGATGAGCGGGCAGAGTGAGAGGCAAGTGAGCAGCTGGGGATGGGGGTGGGAGCAGTGGAGAGAGAAAGGTGGAGGCACCCGGAGGAGAGATGACACCAGGCCAAACCACACTCTGCCCATTCAGACCCCACCTGGGGCACAGCCGGAGGAGCTGCAGCCAAGGGAGCTGATGTCCGGGGTTTTAGGAAAGTTGCCCCGACAGGTAGGGAATGTCAGCTTTCCATAGAGTAATGCTCTGTTCGCCACTTGTCCAAATAGTAATAAATCACCAGTAAATTCCTGGTGCTGCTGGGAAGGTTTGGACTTCAAAGCCTAAAATTCACAAGCAGGAACCTTTCATTAACTCTGAAAAAAGAATTTCACTTTATTTCAATTTGTGTATTTTGGTTATTTAGTGGGAGCATATATTGCTCGCCAACATGGCATACTGTTTTGAATCAAATGCCTTTTATTATATAAGCATCAGACACTGAAATTGTTTGCTTAAATGCTTGACCAGCCTTCATCTGTACCAAATGTTTGAACTTGCTTTCTTAAGAGATGAGACAACTTTGCTTTTTAGTTTAAATTTTAAAAGCTGGTTTTATTCACTAGATACCGTGAGACTAAAAAACAAAACAAAAAACAAAAAAACACAAAACCTCAAAGCTGTAACATTTTGATTTTCCTAGAGTTCAAAGCACCACCTTTCTGCATTAAATAATCTAAAGCGTCTTTCCTGAGAGAAGGGAATCAAAGCAAGATAAAATCTAGAATTAAATGCCTCGTGATGTGTTGCTTTGCTGGGGTGAATTGTCCCTTCAGTTGTCCTCTTTTCCTCCCATCTCAGCTGTGCTTAGATAGTCAATGTCACGGAAGGATTTCCTTGATCAGACACATGCAAGTGGAATAGTATTCTCTCTGCTGAACAGCGCTGTGGCCTGGACCTTTTAAAGTTCAGGTCAAACACCTCTTTTTGCTTTTATGAAGAGGCACTGCAACACACAAAGAAAATATTAAACACTGATCTTGAGTCAGAGCATTAAAAAGCAAATTGGGATCTAGCCTATTTTCAGCTGGGACAACCATTTCCTTCAGGCTTGACCCGAGTATCAGATGTTTGACTCTCCCAGGAATCAAGGTGAAGAAGGATAAACATGCAAGTTTGAAAAAAAAAAAAAAACGGCAATCCAACTTGCATTATCTGGAGCCGGCGGCAGAACATTTAACTGCCAGCCACTGACAGGGTTTGGAAAAGTCATCAGTGGGAAAGTAGCCAAAACAGTGCTGAAGCACGGGTGGTCTCCAACAGTGAAAGGGGGAGGAAGAGAGCGAGGAGTCTTCATACACGTGCTGTCATGTGATGTTCTAGCGGTCTGCTTTTCCTCGTGGCTAGGAGAGCATAACTGTCACCATCCTGCTGAAACTTGAAAGCTCAGATTAAGGTGATGCAATGAGCAAGCATTTCATGTAAACCGGAGAAAACACAGATGACACGGACATC
Organism: Tapirus indicus; assembly: GCA_031878705.1. NCBI lineage: Eukaryota > Metazoa > Chordata > Mammalia > Perissodactyla > Tapiridae > Tapirus > Tapirus indicus. The sequence goes on along the minus strand of CM062929.1, from coordinate 87,891,305 downwards.
CATGCAGGTTTAAATGGGCTGGTGCGCACCATGCTTCTTGATTGCAAGAATAAAATTGTCACACTGCATCGTATGTTATGCCTCCAAAAACTCATGGTCAGGTGGATTTGAATATCAGTCTGGGGTAAAACTCCTTTCCATTATTAAAGTTTATTTTTATTTATTTATTTGTTGGTTGGTTAGTTTACTGTCAGCTTGGCTATGCATTAACAGGGAGACCAAGACATCAATAAGCAGTACAAATGTCGACCAACTCAAAGATCAAAACAGCTAAACCTAATATCCTTTAGAAGCACGCATATACACCAGAAATTTAAGAATTTTGTGAGAAAACGAAGCACATGCTTTAGGTGAGAGAAGAGTTCCCTGTTAAGCTAATCATGACGATGGTGCTGATATACACTGGCTCTTTGATTTTTTTTTTTTTTTTTTTTTTTTAGTTTAAGTAGTCTCCAAATACTTTCCTCTTTGTTTGATTAGTAAGTTATTTTATTGGCAAGCTGTGCATTCATCAGAAAACATGTGCAGGTGTTGTTTGCCTCCCTGGGAAGATGGCCCAACTGCCCTTGCAAGGCAGGCCAGCTCCAGCCTGACCCCGGGTTTCCAGGACTGGGCTTCGATTGCCCTATTTTGTGTCAGACTCTTGATCTGCACTGGAATGAAAGCATCAGCAATAAGGTTTGAAGGCAACATCTCACAAGGGAATATTTGTGTTTGTACTCAAAAAGAACTGTTTTTTTAATTTTTATTTTTTATAAGGGCTGCCTCAAAGGCCATTTTTTAAATGAAGCCCTTTGCTATCTTTGCTTCTAGGACCAAATTCCAGGATTCTCACAAGCTCCATGCTTGTAATGGTTTCTGTTCATTCTATGATGACTGTGATTCCATGACCCACCCACACCCCTCACTGTGCCTTGCCCATTTACAAGAAAACAGCATAGTGCCCTGCTGCTTCATTTATAGCGTGGCAAGACACGTGCTCATCTTCATACCAAGAGCAGCCTGCTTGGTGTCCTTGCTTTACAAGGTTGTCTGTGTACAGGTCCTGGGCAGGGTGCAGAAAAGGTTCCCAGGAGATTCCTCTCATCTTTTGCTCTGCCTGCAAAATCACAATATTCAAACTGGAAAAGTCAGTAATGGCCCATATTTTTGGATGCTCTGTGGTAACATAACATTGGTTTCACTGGATTTGTTCAACATATTAATCAGTTGTGTGACTGAATTGGTCACACTTTTTGCATAGGTGTAGGTTCTGGAAATTTGCAGCATTTTTGAGTCATTCTATTGTTTTGGATGCTACACATTTTGAGAAGAAAACATTCCACAAAGCAAGATGTGTAACTGTTGCCCTGATCACAGCTCTCACATCCATTTCAAGCATTCACTACAAGTATATGTTTCTAACATGTAGCATTGCTTCACCATCAAATTTATTTTTTTTTCCATTACACTATTGGCTCAGTAATAGCATATTGACCTCATAGTAGAAGAAACGTAGGCTCCAGTTTGTTGCATGATAGCGGCTTTTGATGTTTAATTATACAATCCAAGTTAATAGCAAATCTCCTTTGTATTTGTGTGTATGTCTGCATGTGTGTGCACATAATGATTAATACCATATATTATAGGTGTGTTGTTAAGAAGTCCATGGTCCATGGAATGGTGGAGAAAAAAGAAAACATTGCAAGCACGGAGGTTGTCAGGGAATCCTGGATTTTGGTCCTAGCTTTGGCCCTGTATAACCTTGGAAAGGTTACCTTGCCTACCTTACACATTGTTTTATGGGTTGAATGAGATAACCCATATTAACATTTAGCCCAGTGTGACAGTGAAAATACTAAGAAGTGATAGCTAAAGTTAAGTGTTACCTAATTATTGTTGTTGTAAACAGAGTTCACATTCCTGTACTTGGATGTGCATATTTCCAAATGATCAGAAAAACCATATCTCAATGCAAATTTCTTTTTGGGGGCTGCCAGTAAGAAATTCTTGAAACAATACTAAGGCAGAATATTTTGTTTCTATGTCTTCTGGCAATTTTTATGCAACGTAAAAATGTGAATAAAAATCAGTTAAAAAAGTCTTCTTCAAGACTTCCTCTCCAAAATGATAAAATTAGTCATTAAACACTTTCATAACCTTTAAATGGAATGAGACTGATATTCCTGTCTAGCAAACAGACAGAAATAAGGGCAATGTAAAATGCTCTGGTTAAAAAACGGAGGTATCGAGTCCAAGAATTTTCTTTGCCCCGGACTAGCTGTGCGATTTGAGGCAAATTAATTCTCCAAGTCACTTTTCCTTTTATCTGCAAAATAAGAGAAAACATACCCATATCCTGGAATTGCTGTGAGGGCTGAGATAAGAGTTGTGTCATTACCCCCCTAACATGGGGAGTAAGAGTTGTTGAAATTGAAGACAATTTCTGAAGGTTTATTCCAAATATATTTTTCTGATGGCCTCATCTCTCCAGTGAAATCCCACACCCTTACAGGGTGATGAGAAAGAATGGATGACAGTGTGGACGCACTAGAGCAGAAGCGCTTCAAGGACAACTCTGTCATGACTTTATGACTTTCACAATCTCTACCCCTCATATCCCAGGCCAGCTGTTAATAATTATTAAAACTTACACCCTCTTTTTATCTCTTTGGGTTGCAAAAAATACAAAAAATTTAGTATTGTGATTTGTTGTCAGGGCTCTTTTGATCACTAATAGCAGAAAACCTCTTGGGGAGCTTTGGGAATACAAGGAGGAGATTGGTCATCAGGAGACGGGGGAGCTCCGGGAGCCCGTTGACAAGGGTGCCCATGAGTCTCTGGACTGTAGTAAACCACAGTCCGGAGCTTTGATGGGAGCCCAGGCCCTTCTCTCTGTGTCTCTCAGTGACGCATGCCATTACTCATTCTTCTTTCTATTCCAGATAAGCCTTTGATTTCCCACTTCACAACGAACAAAATAGTTCCTGACAACTTCTTTCTAGATTACGTGGCCTTGCAGTCAAAGACGTAGCCAGTCCAAGATTGACCTCTCTTAACCCTAATTCTTGCAAGTTTCAGATGGAAGAAGCTCATTGGCCCAGCTCGAATCAGGTGTTTCTGTCTGGTCCAATCCATGTGGCCGAGTGTGTGGGGGAGAATCTCCTTCTATAAACATGGTTGGTCCCACTGTAGCTGTGTGGTTGAAGAGCTGGGATTTGGAGTTTGACTTTGCTCTCCGCACCTTGAGGAGAAACGTGCCATGCATGTTATGGCTGTTAAAAGAGAAAAAAAGAAAGACCTCCTGTAATTCTTGCAATTTGTCGTTACACAGGAGAGTTCCACATTCAGCGCTGAGATAGGGAGAGTTTAAATTTTGTAGCTCACCACCACGTGTATTGGAGTTAACTTTTTTCATATCAAAGTTTATTTGCTGTCCCAAAGCAATGCAATGGGATCACTACTTCAAATGACACAAGAAAGCACAATTTGATTTTTCTAATAAAGAAAATCTTTTTGTTAGATAACTCAAATTTAAAAGGATTGCACAAACTGTAAACAGTTTAATATACACAAAAAGCTCAGTTTTGCCATGTGAGCATGTTATGTTTGAGTGAAAGTTCTTTTCATCATTGAGGAAAAAAGACAATCTTATTCATATATATACAGTAGACTGCATGCTAGAACTCAGTAGAAAATGATAATTTTGGATACGGAGAAATAAAAAGTGTAAATTTTGGATAACAAGAAATAGCATAAAATATAAAATCATATATTTAAAAATGACATGGATATTAGAGAAACTGGTACATAGTAAGCAGAAAATTAAGCTCCATGCTATCCTTGCAGTATTCAAAAAGCAAGCAAGCCCAAGTGTATAGTAAAATTGAATAACTATTTGCTAAACATAATATGTATTTTCAGGAGTGTATTAAGGCTACTTTTGGAGCAATTATGTCACTTTGCCCAGTTTTTATTGATTGACTTAAGTCAACTATATAGTATTTTGGTTAAATCCTGATGAATGTTTTCTAGTTGTTTGTTCAAATCAAGGAAAAAGGGAATCCTCTGACCCAGGTGCGAATGTGGACATATATTTTTTTCTGACTTTATATCCCCACATAGAAGATGAGATGGCAATCTGTAAACCTGGTACCTCGTTCTCAGAGATGCTTCAAGAAAAACACAATTACCTTTAGGGCACCCCCCCCCCATTGCTATGGAAATTCTGTACAAGTTCACTGTCAGAAGTAAAACAGAAAATTACCAGTGAGGATGAGTTTTGCTGTTAACTGCTGCTGATTCACTTCTTTCAATGATGGAATTGGCCAAGGGTTTGGATTTATTTTCTGACAGAATGTTACCCATTTGGATGTTCACCTTCATTCTCCATTAAAAAAAAAAAAATCTCATGGGGCTGGCCCCACAGCTTAGTGGTTAAGTCCAGCACACTCCACTTCGGCAGCCAGCCTTCACACGTTCGGATCCCAGGCACAGACCCACACCACTAGTCAAGCCATGCTGTGGTGGCAACCCACATACAAAATGGAGGAAGATTGGCACAGATGCTAGCTCAGAGATAATCTTCTTTAAGGGAAAAAAGAGGAAGATTGGCTATAGATAGCTCAGAGCAAATCTTCCTCACACACACAAATCTCACAAAGTTTGATGTCTTCAGTTCCAAATTGTTTCTTAATCTTGAGGAACTTTAGGCAACTTGAAAGGCTTCCTTGGAGCAGGAAGTGCACCCCTTCATTGCCAGGGAAATGGTAGATGAGTACATACAGACACATCTGTGTTTGAACCAATGGCCAAAGAGCCACAGCTTGATTAACCCCATCAGCCCACCAAATGAGGAATGAAACACCATGGCAGTATCCAGCATCTACAGGGACTGGGTTAGCCAAAAATGTTGCCATTTTCTCCCTATGCCTTAAGAGTTGGAGGCTTGTGCACAAACCCCATAGCTGACCATTGCTGCTCCATGGCTATCAGGATTACCAGTCCTCAGCATCTTCACCCGTTCTATTTTATCCATGTGGGCGCTCTCAACCCTTCCAGGGAGTACCAGAGTGTGTTATCCTTCCAAATCCCCGCAGTTCCAATGAGGGAAAATGCAGTTGTCTCCTTTCAGTCATAATATCCTTAACATCAAGTTATCAACATTGATAATGGTAACAATTACACATGATGTGCTGTTTACACACATCTGTCCACACACCTTATCAATTACTTTTGCAATAGCCTTACAAAGAAAGTGTGATCATTTCCATATTGCAAAATATGAAACTGAAGCTCTTGGAAGTTAAATAATTTGCTAATGTTACTAGCTAGGAAACAGTAGAGTCAGGAACGAACCCAAATCCATCTAAAGTCAAAGTTCGTGTTTTTCTCACTATGCTGTGTTTTATATATGTATACAGTCCTCGATATCCACAAGAGATTGCTTCCGGGATCCCTGTGGATACCAAAATCTGCAGATGCTCTAGTCTCATGTAAAATGACACAGTATTTGCATGTAACATATGCATATCCTCCAGTATACTTTAAATCATCTCTAGATTACTTATAATACCGAATACAATGTAAATGTTGTGTAGTTGTTATTATGACAAGTTGGAATAATGACAAGAAAAAAAGTCTGTACATGTTCAGTACAGATGCACCATCCTAGGCCTTTTGATCCGCAATTGGTTGAATCTGTGAATGCAGATTCACAGATTTGGATACAGAGGGCTGACTGTAATTATATATATATATATATATATATATATATACAGTTGTACATCACTTAACGATGGGGATATATTCTTAGAAATGCATTGTTAGGTGATTTCATCTTTGTGTGAACATCGTAGAGTGTACTCACACAAACTAGATGGTACAGCCTACTACACACCTAGGCTGTGTGGTCTAGCCTATTGCTCTTAGGCTACAAACCTGTACAGCATGTTACTGTACTGAATACTGTATGCAATTGTAACATAATGGTATTTGTGTATCTAAACATAGAAAAGGAACAGCAAAAATATGGTATAAATGGTAAAAAAGGTACACCTGCATACAGTACTTACCATGAACGGAGCTCGCAGGACTGGAAGCTGCTCTGGGTGAGTAGGTGAGGGAGCGGTGAGTGAGTGTGAAAGCATAGGCCATCACTGTACGCTGCTGTAGACTTGATAAGCACTGGACACTTAGGCTACACTAAATTAAAATATATATATTTTCTTTCTTTAATAATGAATTATCCTTAGCTTATTGTAACTTTTTAACTTTATAAACTTTTTAATTTTTTTAACGTTTTGACACTTCTGTAATAACACTTAGCTTAAAACACAAGTACGTTGTATAGCTGTATAAAAATATTTTCTTTCTTTATATCCTTATTCCATAAGCTTTTTTCTATTTTTAAATTTTTTTACTTTTTTGTTAAAAACTAAGTCAGAAACACACTCATTAGCCTAGGCCTACACAAAGTCAGGATCATCAATATCACTGTCTTCCACCTCCACGCCTTGTCCCACTGGAAGGTCTTCTGGGCCAATAGCACACATGGAGCTGTCATCTCCTATGATAGCAATGCCTTCTTCTGGAACACCTCCTGAAGGACCTGCCTAAGGCTTTTCTCAAGGTGTCACTCCTTTCAGAAATATGTCTACAGTGGTTTGCTTGGTTTGTTTCCTTTTTTACATCATACATTTACTTGTAAGCAGATAATGCACCATGAACATTCCTGTCTATTAATGAAAATCTTTTGGGTTTGGGGTTCATGTTTTCAAACTTGTTAAGGAGCTTGTTGAGGTCTGCAAAAGCTTCTGCTAAACCCTTCACTGTGAATTGTCTTGGGGGTTCTTCTTTTTCTTCTCCTGCAGTTTCCTTTTTTCTTGCCTCTTCTTCAGCTATGCCTTTCTGTTGCAGTTCCAACAACTCTTCATTAGGAGCTCCTTAATGTCATCCTCAGCCACACAGAGGTTAATGTTTTTTGCCATCTCAACCACTGCCTCATTGATTTTTGCAACCTCCTCATCCTTGGCAAATCCTTTGAAGTCATGGATAAACCTCTTGAGTGTCTTCTTCCAGATGCCATTCATACACTCCTTGGTGACATCACCTCAAGCCCAAGCAAGGTTCTTGATGTAGTCATAGATGCTGTAATCCTTCCAAAATTGCATCGGTGTCTTCTCAGTGTCTTCCTCAGTTGCAGCAATAGCCTGGGCAAGGTCCTCCTCAGGTGGTAGCCTTAAAAGCTGCTACAACTCCTTAATCCATTGACTGGACCAAAGAGGTGGTGTTTGGAGGGAGAAATATTGCTTTAACATTAAGATGAAGATCACTAACAAAAGGAGGATGTCCGGGAGCGTTATCACTAATAAGCAAAATCTTGAAAGGTATGTTATTCTCCAAACAGTACTTCCTCATTTTGCTGGCACAGCAATTCAGGAGGGCATCTTGGAAGAGGAGCCGGGTCATCCATGACTTCTTACTGCTCCTGTAGTCACTGGCAGTGTGTGCGTACTGATATGCTTGAAGGCCCTGGGGTCCTCACTGTGCCAGATCACAAAGGGTTTCAGTTTGTAGCCTGCAACATTGCCCCCAAGCAAGACTGTCATCCTGTCCTTAAAAGCCTTGAAATCTGGCACTGACTTAAGGCCTCCTTATGGATGAAAGTCCTTTTAGGTATCCGTTTGCAGAATAGGGAGGTTTCATCAATATTGAATATTTGCTCTGGCAAATAATCTTCCTCCACAATCAGCTTATCTAGAGTTTCCAAAAATTCTTCAGCTGCCTTCATATCAGCACTCACAGACTCACATTATGTAATTAATAATGATTCTTGACTCATTTAAACCATCCGAGCTAGCAGCAAATTCAACATCACAGTTAGGTCCAGCCTTTTCTTTCAATATCACAAACAAATTTTTGCTTTGGCCACGATTGCCATGGTGGTGAGAGGAATACACTTCTGTGTCTGGTCTTCAATACAGGTCATTAGAAGTTTCTCCAACTCTGACATAGTCCCTTCTCAAATTTTTTTTAATCTCGTTGCCTTCAATGAAACACATCCTTTAACAGCTTCTGTCAGTTTATTCTTGTTCTTTGAGATTGCAGCTATGGTAGAATGGGACATGTCTGACTGGCGAGCAATCACCATCACTGATTTTCCACCCTTGTAGTCTTTAATCACTTTTAATTTTTTTCAGGTCAATCAGTTGACTTGGCCTCTTACTGGCCATATTAGTAGCGGATTTTGTATGCTTAGGGGCCATGATGAACAAAACAACACAAGATTAAATCAAACCTGAGAAAATGATGCAATCAAGAGATGTGGTAAACACGAGATGTATAAGGCTGACTGTTTATAGTAAACCTTTTTTTTAAGTAGAAAGAGTACATTCTAAACTAACAATAAAAAGTGTAGTATAGGAAATACATAAACCAGTAACATAGTGGTTTATCATTTTCAAGTATCATGTACTGTGCATAATTGTGTGTGCTATACGTTTATACTACTAGCAGTGCAGTAGGTTTGTTTACACCACCACAAACACGCGAGTGATGTGTTGTGCTGTGATGTTACAGTGGCTATGACATCATGACGTAATGGATATTTTTCAGCTCCATTATAATCTTATGGGACCACTGTTGTATATGTGGTCCATGGTTGACCCAAATGTCATTATATTGTGCATGACAATACATATATGATATATGTATATATATTTTTAAATAAAGTAAATCTTGTGTTTCAGAGACTTGAATCTAGGTTTCAATTCAGAAAATATTTATTGACAATAAAAAATACACAGCTAAGCATCATAGGCCATAAAAAGAAGGGATAAAAAGGCTCCATGCCCTCCTATATGTCCTGCCCTCTCCTAATGTCATGTTTTGGAGTGGCAGGAATGTATGTGCATGTACTCACTTCTTATTTTTCCCTAATTGAGAAAAAAAACCTTGAAATATGTGAACAAATCTAAAATTGGTTTATCAACAATGATTTGAAAATTGCCAAATTGGGTTGCAATTTTGACACTATTTTGTTAAAGTGATCTGAATCAGACTCTCTATCATTAACTACATAGGCCTTTAGCCATAAAAAAGAATACCTTCATTCAAAGTAACAAATAGAAAAATTAAATTTTATTAAGAGGTTAATAATTTATGATTCATTACTCGTTTGGCAGTAATTCAGTTCAATAATTCACGCATTCATGCAACCAATATTATAAATGTTCACCATGGCATTGTGCTGGATGCTAGAGATTAACACCAGAAAGAGAGCCCTACTGTCCTTGTTCTCTCAGAGCTTCAAGTCTAGAAGGAGACGCAGTCAAGTAAACAGAAAACTGCAATGGAGCGTAATAGAGGCTCTGGTGATGAAACACATGATGCTGTTGGAGTCCAGACAAGAAACCACTCACCTAGATTTGACGAGACAAGGAGAGGTTCCTGGAGAAGTAATGCCCAAGCTAAGACCTAAAGAATGAGTTGGCTTAGCAAAGAATTCCTAGGGACAGGTAAACAGTGTTCTGAGGAGAAGGAAACACATCTATGCAGGCCTGCACATTTGCTGAACTGAAGAAAAGTTTGGTATGACCAAAGATCACCAGGGGTATGATGGCAAGAAATGATACTGGAAATAGGCGCAGATCAGTAAAATGCTGGTAAACTTTGTTAAGGGTACTGGGATTTATTCTAAGGGAAATAGGGAGCCATAGAAAATAATATGCAAATGAGAAGATCAGATTTGCTTTTGGCTGCCATCTGGATAAAAACTGGAGACTGGAGGCAGAGGAACAAGTTAAGAGCCAGCTACAGTAAGTTATAGATGAGTGATTGTGGCCTGAACCAGAGAGTTGGCTATGGATATGTAGAGAATTTGACAGATATCTGCTATGTAGGGAATGAAATCTACCAGACTGGGTAGTTGATTAAAATGGGTGGAAGGCCTGGAGGACAACTCTGGGGCATATTCTACGTGAATGTCCCCAGCAGGGTGCAGCTGCAGTTGCCACAAAGGGGACTGACTGGCTCACTCATGCACCTTTCATTGACTGCTTTCCCTCTCCTGTCTCACTTCTTCACTCCCCTACTGGTGTTCTCTAGAATCACATTCTAAACAAACTCCCTGCACTCACATCCTTGTTTAAGGGTCTACTCCTGGGAGAACCCAACTTAAAGCACCTGAATTGCACTCATGGATAGAAGACTACTCACAAATCAGGGAACACCCAGGAAGAGGCCCACGTGTGTTGATGGTGGCTGGAGTTAAGTGGAGGCAAATATCAAAAGACAAGTTCTGGAAACGCCGAGACTGAGATCCCAAGGGACATTCAAGCCAAGTGTCCTCTGGGCAGTTGGTAAGTGTGTCTACAGTGCATAAGAGAGAGTTTAGCTAGAGGTAAAGACTTGGGAGTGTATGAGAAGAACAGAAAGAAAGGGGGACAAGGATATACCCTTGAGTAAAACTACCACTCAAGGTGGGCACAGGGAGAGAGCTGCTCACTGAGGAGACAGAGAGGGAGTGGACAGAAATCGGAGGAAAACCAGGAAATGGAGGTGACACCATAGGGCGAGGTACATAAAGTCATTCGTTTAAACTGACAGCTCCAAGAGATTTTCCACGCATCTTAGTGGACTCCGAAGGTCCAATTTGTACATTTCCATGTTAATTATGGCTCATTCATCTCCCTCATTCTAATCTCTCTTTCCAGATCCTGCCACCATATACTGTTATGAAATTGGAAATTTGTAGAAATGTGGTGGCTAACTTACTCTATTGCTTCTGCCTTCAATTCCCTCCCCCCACCCCCAGTAATTAAGAGAACATTAGAATTTCAAGAATACATTTCCTCCAATGCAGTTACTTGCTGGTTAATGCACATGAAGTAAAGAGTAAGAGAAGTTTAGATTTTAAAAAAATCACCTTTAATTTTTTTTCTGAAAACTGTTTTACAGATTCAATATTAATAATTATGAAAAACACAAAGTCCAGCCCCAATCTTTTCCTGCCCTGATTTGAAATGCAACTTTATCATCTTCAGGATTTTTGTGTCCACTTCTTGCTTCATCGACTTTCTTTCTTTGCTGCACTGCTGAAATTGCTCACATTTTGTGGTGTGTTGTGATACCTGATGCGATGCGTGTGCTTCTTTTTCAACCACCTAAAGACAACTTTCTGTGCATTTGCTCTCCCAGATGAAAGGTAGAGTAATTCTGCGTGACTCAGGGCCAGCTCCTCGGTGAGGTCTGTGAAAGTGGCTGCTTACAGAGGAGTGAGGGCCACTCAGGCCTGAGCTCGGCTGCACCGCAGTGCCCACACCACTTCTCCTGGGGCTCTGTGGGCAATTTCAAGCAGCTCTTTAAAATAGTGTGGGTAAAATGAGGTTGACTCTTGTTAAACTAGATCTTTCTGGAAAAGACTAGATCTTTCTGGAAAAGACCAGATCTTGAGGTTTAAATGAGGATTAAAGTAGAGACTTATGTATTTTATGATGATAAAAAGATACATAAATATGCAAATGTGCAGTTGCTTAAGGGAATGCTGTGAAGGAAAGGGACGTTATGAGAGAGGGTCTGGGTGGAGGTGAGTAAGTGACAGTCCCCCTCTCTCTTGGTGACTTTTCAGCTGAAACTTGAAGTCTGGACAGGTGAGTAGCAGAGGACAGTCTCAGCGGGAGGACATGACCGTTGCAAAGGTCCTGAGGTGAACATGAGTTTGGCATGACCAAGGAACAGAAAAATCCTCCCCCAGGTAGGGGCATGGTGAGTGGGAGAGTGTAAGGGGCTGGGGGTTTTGGGGCCACGGATGGATTCTGGGTGTCATCCTTCCGGCATTGGGCAGCCTTGAAGCCTGAGGAGAGGGCTTAGATGATCTGACTGAGGCTTTAAGTGCAATTCTTCCTCATTGAGGAGCCTTGCTCAACCCCTCTGGTTGTGTGCCCACAACGTCCTCCTGTGAGGGGTTGTTGCCCAGGTGCCAGACCCCCTCAGGGAGCCTCGACTGCAGAGAGTGCCCAGGTCACACCCCTTCCACCCAAATCCGAAGATTCCTCAAAGCAGGAGTGTAACGGCCCAGCCAACTCTGCCCATCCTGGGGCCACCATGAGTGTTGGCCGAGGCTGTTGTCAGGCCTGGATCACAGCTCAGCTTCTCCCCCTCATCCACTCCTCAGCCCTGTCGTCCACTCTCCTCCCCTTCTTCCCTCATCCTCCCTTCCTCCACTCTGCTCCCCCTCCTCCACTCCTTCCCCCTCCTCTACTCTCCTTCCCCTTCCTCCACTCCTCCTCCCCTTCCTCCACTCTGCTCCCCCTTCTCCACTCTTCCTTGCTCTTCCTCCTCTTCTCCTCCTTCCTCTTCTACTCCTGCTCCCCACTCCCCTCCTCCCAAAGGCATTGATCCCAAGGGTGCTCCATTAACATCGTGCAAACTAGACCTCATCTCTGTTCTGCTGTTGGGAACCCTTTCTCTGCCACTGGTCCTCAGATTCCTTATCTGTCAAATACAAAATCAACAGCAGCCTGCCTGGCATGCCACGGGGATGAAAGAAAGTGTGGAAAAGTCTCCGGCCATAATGTGGGCTCCTCCCTTCACCCTGGCCTTCATCACCACCTTGGATGGAACCCAACCTTCCGGCTACAGAATCAGTAGGGAGACAGGACACCTGTCCAGGTCTAGGCAAACGGGCCTCAGAAGAGTTCTTTCTCAATTCCCTCTTGATTACCTTATATGGTCACGTTTAAAACGATTTTTTGTAAACACGTACTGACATGTTCGGTTAACCTGAGGAAAGTCACTCATCGCCTTTGAACCCCCTTGATTTTTGCTTATTTAGTGATTCTGAATTATTAGTAAACTGTAAAACTAATAAATAAAGGGAATCTTACTGAATGTCCTTTACAGCATTATTTTCAGTAATAAAACAATGAAAATAATTTAAAGGACAGTACACTGTGATAGATTCATGATGGAATATTGTACATTGCTTAAAGTCATATTTTATCAGAATATGTAATGTGTTTTATCATTTTTAACCAAAATAAACCAGTTTTACAAAACACTACTGATGATTTGATTCCCAACTCTGTAGGTATAGACATAAAGAAATCAACAGACATATGCAAAATAAATAATTTTAAAAAGAACTGAGAATACACATCAAAATATTGGATGTTTTCATTGACATGTAATAGAACTGATTGGTTTAATCATTCCCTTCGATTTTTACGTATTCCCTAAATTTTCTACAGTGACTACATATTCCAGCTCACATTTAAGAATACATAGAGGGGCTGGCGGGTGGCATAGTGGTTCAATTCGCAAGCTTCGCTTCGGTGGCCCAGGGTTTCACAGGCTCGGATCCGGGCCGGACCATCGTACCGCTCGTCAGCCACGCCGTGGCGGCGTCCCACGTAAAGCGGAGGAGGACGGGCGCGGATGTCAGCCCAGGGCCAGTCTCCCTCGGCAAAAAGGGGAGGACTGGCGACGGATTTCTCGGGGTTAATCTTCCTCACACACGCACAGAGCGCACAGGAAAAATGGCAGTCACAGCCATTAAGGATTCGCCTCGTCCACTTTCAAACACCAGCCGGGGGCGGCGAGGTGGCGGACAGGTCGGTGAACTCACTGGAGGCGGAGGGCAGGTCTCGCCGTCCCGCGCCTCCTTCAGCCGCGTCGCGCGGAGCCCGTTCAAGCCCAGAACTCCGTCTTTCCCAGGCCCGTGCAGCCGGCCTCCCGCAGAGTCCAGCCGCCTTCCCCCCGCGAGCGGCGACAAGCGCGAACTCGGAGTCACCCTGAAGTCCTGCAGCGGAGCTTCGCGTCACCGTGAAAGTCTTGTGAAAATGGACCGCAGGCCGCCTGCTTTTTCCCCGTAAGCGGTTTCCCTTGGCTGTGCTTTCGCGAGGGCCTCGGTCTTGCCTCTCCCGCCTTCCTTGCTTCCCGTGCTCCCGCCGCCGTGGGGACGAGGCAGTTCCAAGGTTTCCCTGTCTCCACTTGCCCAGCATCTTTAGGCAACTTGGCAAATCACCCAAGTCATCCTCGATGGGAAATAAACACAACCAAAGGAGGGCATTTGGCTCTCTTCTAGGACTCATCTTTTCGCTACAGAAACAGCCCGCTGAGGACTTTGCAGCTACCTTTTCCGGCTCATCCCAGTTCAGGTGCTGACTTCAGCAGTCATTTGACAACCATAAGCTCCTCGTTGCTGACATCCTTCCAAGTGGAGGGATGCTGCCCGATCAGAAAGAGGGTTTCTTGGGCTTTGAACCTGGGGATATGGCACCAAGAATGTCTGACCTCAGATGTCAGTTTGGTGTTTACTGGGGTTAAAAAGCCCTCTGCCAGACCTACCCACCAGAACAGTAAATTACTTGGACAGCCACTGAATGGTCACAGGCATTTGTGGACTGCAGCTGGTAATGTGTTAGAAAACAGTGGGGCTTTAAAGCCAGAGGATTGATATGACCCCTGATATACTACTAATGGATGAGTTAATGCGAACATTTCAATGTTGTATATCTTTATACTATATACAACATTATGGCTCTATGAAAACAATCATCATTTGCCAAAAAATCGGCAGTCCAATTTGAAGCATGGCTCTCTGGATCTATGCCATGCCATTCTAAGTCCCCTCTAATCATGAGAAAATTTAGCACCTTTTCTAAGACCTTGGGAAATCACAAGTGCTGTTAGATTAGCTGCAAATAACTACTTCGCAGCTTTCAAAGGGTCCTTTTGATGCAGCATCTCAGACTGCCAGTAGAGGTCAGCAGTAGTCAACTCCCTGAGAAGCCTCTTGAGCAACATTTTGAAGTCTAGAACATTCTTCAGGAGAATGTCTCTCTGGTTTTAATATCCTCACCTACAGCACTAGTAAGGCTATCACTAACTTGAACTTTCTTGGTATTGACATTCCAGGTTTGCTTCTAAGACAATATATTCAGGAATCCAACAATCTATTAAGATGCTAGGTTTCCATCAAGAGACAGATCGGTGCTGATAAGGGAAACTGCCCCAAAGGGCAGTTCAAGGTGGGATATCTAATAGGACAGGAGGGGAGCCCAGCCATAAAACTCATAATACCATACAGATCTGAAACAAGGGGGTGGCTGGTAGCTTGAATACCTCATGGACCACTGTAAAGTAGATGACTCTACAGCCATGAAAATAATCTTAAAACAAGACCATAAACATATTGACATGAGAAAATGCCCATGCTGTATTGCTGAGTGAGAAAACCAGTTTAATGAAAAGTCTGTAAAGTATGGTCTCATCATTTATATACAAACATATATGTCTTTCTAATATGAATCTTCAGAGTTCAAAATGTAATAGTAGTTATGTTAGGGGAGTGAGGTTGTGATGGGTTTCTAAGATTGCTCTATGCTTCTGTATGGTTTAGAATTTTTTTATTGTGTATTCCTTTCATAATTAAAAAAGTTTCCCTTTCAGATAACAAAGAAAAGTCACCTTTCTTATGACTTCCTGTGACCTCCAGTTCCTGGCTCTCTCCCTATTTCCCTGGATAATAAGCCAGCTTCTGCTGTGCATCCCCTCATGTGGCATTCTGTCTAACCTCTAACTTCTTCTCCCCAGCTGCAGCACTAGGAACTGAAGGCCAGGGTCTGAGTCCTGTCCAGGACTGTGGCCCCAGCACGTAGCCAAGTTGCTGACACAGACGGCCATTCTAACGGTGTCTCCTAAATGAAAGAATGGAAGGCGGGTGTGCAGAAGTTCAGCTGCCAACGCCAGGTCTGGAGTGTGAGCCGGCCACAGAGCTCCCAGTGGGAGCAGCTCTCCTCCTCCATGTGACCCCTCCCAAGTACCTCCATTGGAGATTCATCTATAGGCAGCCACCAGGTGACCTCTGGGAGTAGTCAGCCTGGGGCCATCTCTGGGCACAGCAAGTGCAGAAGCCACCGGGGGAGATGGGGTGACAGTCCAGGTCGGGGAGACAGAGTCTGAGGGAAGGTGGGACGTTGCTAGACTCAGTTTTCATCTTTGGGCTCCGTAGCTACCAACTGGCACCCTCATCTCAGCAGCCGCCAGCTTTCAGCAAGTCATCCTTGAGTCCTCTGGGTATGATGGGAGTCTAAAACAATGGTGCCTGCTGGGGGTGGGGCATTGCACATCAGTGATCCTGCTTCAGAGGGCAATGGGCAACAGGCACAATAAGCCTGGGTATATCTGGGAGCCCATAATCCAGTAACCCCATGCTCAGGAATTTGTCCAAAGAAAACAATGTGTAAAGATACATATGCATAGATATATGTGGCATCACGGAGAAAAGATCAGAAATTGCCTAGATGTCTATCAATAGGGCATTGACTAATAAATCAGGCTCTGATATATATACTGGAGTCCTCTGAAGCATGACAAAGGTGATGGTTGGCAACAAGTAGTGCAGATAACGATCACTCCAGAAGTTTGTTAAAAACAGATTATCAGCTCACATACTGTGCAAGATTTTGATTCAGTAGAATGAAAAGTCCAAGAATCTGCATTTTTATATTTTTATTTTTTTCTATAAAGAACCAAAAAGAGCTTTAATTCATTTGTTTTTAGAGCTTGACACTACTATTTTTTTAAATTTAGGTAACATTGGTTTATAACATTATATAAATTTCAGGTGTACATCATTATATTTCAATTTCTGTGTAGATTACATCATGTTCACCACCCAGAGACTAATTACCTTCCATCACCACACACATGTGTGAGGAATCTGCATTTTTAAAATGCCCCCAGGTAGCTCACTGCATGTGTGGTGGGGACCCATCTTCGAGAAACACTAATGCAGCTGTATATTAATTGGCACAGAAAAGCAGCATGCAAAAACAAAAATCCATAGTAGACACACAGAAAACATCCAAATGTTTATTGCAATGGGGTATTAGTGGAAAATTTTTGCAACTAATTCATTTATAATTATTTTTTGTTTACCTGTGTTTTCTGAACTTTTAGCAAGAAGTTTGGGCTTGTGTAAAGAGGAAATGATAAAATCTAAAACAAAAATCACTGTCTTGCTTCTGTGGTGGACATTTCTAGCATGGTCAGGGAGACCGAGCGGTGACATGGGGTGCAGGAGGGCATGGCAGGAGGGGGCTGGGGCTCTCTGCCTCCTCACTTCTCCCCAGCCATGAGCAGGGCCAGGCCCTGGGGCTGGTGTCCCAGGTTCCTCTTCCTGAGAACATAGGGGTCCCCATGCTGGACATGGGGCTTCTGTTATTCTTTAGTTTTAGAGGTGTCTCTATTTCCTGAGTCACATAAAAATCAAATTAATAGTTTTTTCTCACTGTTCTGTTTTTCTCCAGTAAATTTTAAACAATCATTTGCTAAGTTGAATCTATGTAAGGCGGTAGTGCATCTGATTTAGTGTGGAATTATATATCTAGCTATTGTAAGTTTGACCTGTCAGTATTTCCGAGTGATCCACACAGCGCAAAAAAAACACACACTTTCCAGGTTGTCTGACATCTGAACAATCTGAGAACCACCAGCATGACAGAAAGAACGCAGACTTTGAAAACCAAGTCAAATGTGGATTCCGATCTCAGTTTTGCCTGAGCGACACGAGAACAGAAGTGCACACAGCCTTTCTGAACCTGGTTTCCCTCTGCGCAAGGACAACCGTGATGAATGGAAAGGCTGTTGATCGGGATGAGATGGGT
Organism: Tapirus indicus; assembly: GCA_031878705.1. Taxonomy (NCBI): domain Eukaryota; kingdom Metazoa; phylum Chordata; class Mammalia; order Perissodactyla; family Tapiridae; genus Tapirus; species Tapirus indicus. The sequence continues at coordinate 87,873,654 of CM062929.1, read as the reverse complement.
GGTGTGAAGCTCTGGGCACAGGGTCTGACCCCGAGCAGGAACTCAGTGACTGTCCACTCCTTGTCCTTGGGGTGACCCTTGCCCCCCCACAAGGACAAAACTCTGCTGTGCTCAAGTTCCCCTCAGCGACATGTGTGCATGGGCCTCAATGCTCTGTTCAGCCAACTGTGTATACACGAATGTCACTGCCACACACTTGTCACCAGCAGGAGGCCACATCCTCAGCATTGTCCTCACTTGCCTTATTTTCATTCCACTTCCTCCTGTTTATCTAGTCTGAGGAGCTTCCGAAGTTAAGGATTCTGCTCTCCACACCTCCCCTTTCTCAGCCTCAGGATGTTATTTATTGAACAAGGAAAGAAAAGGAAGTACTTCCATGTGGGTCTCTCCTGGGGCCCCTTAAAGCTTGGTGTAGGGAAGAATTGAGGGAAAAACAGGTCATTCCTGATTTCCCAGAGAACTGGCCTGCCTGGATGTGTGTCTTCCTGTCTGGTGGACTGCTGGGCACACTGAAACAAGTCAATAAATCCTCAGGGTGTCCCCAGCATCGTGCCCTGGACACAGAAGTTTCCAGTGCTCCCTTCAGTGGATTTAAGTGCCAGGGGCTGAGAGATGCTAAATACACAAAGCAAGGGCAGGAAGTACAGGTCATGATTAAGGGCTGCACTGGTTCCTGAGGTGGTTTTCTCTTCATATCAAAGTACCTTTGGTTGCCAGAGAGGGTCAGAGGAGAAAGAAGTTGCATCCCATGTTCTTGTGGGATCTCAAGGAAATTGTGTGTTATTGTCCACAAAACTGACAAAACAAGAAGGACAGGCACCTAAAGCAGCCAGGAGACTTCAAGGAAGGTGTCTGGTTGGAGAGGAGTAAGAAATGGGGCTGGATGAAGGAGTTGATCCAGGATGTGGCATGTGTGAAGGTGAGGCAGGTCCATGGACAGAAAGGAGGGGTGTGGCCTTAATCTGGAAGGGCCCGGAGAGCTGGGAAGACTCCACAGCAGTGCTGGAAAGTGTGGACATTGGGAGGAAACCTGCGAGCATGGACACTTGACTTTGAGATCACCAACATTATCACAAGAAATCTGTCACATCTGCCACATAGAAATCTGCTTTAAGAAATAGATGATGATGGTGATTTGTAGTTAACTTTGGGTAAACTTTCCAAAAATGTTGACTCATTGGTCCAGAAGTCAAACCTAACATCCTGTCAAAATCTGTGTGCACTGTAAACAGTCTATAGATTGATAATCCGTAGAGCATCAATTCATGTTTTTGCCTTATTTGGACATTACTGTAAAATGTTAGTCACTCTGTACTTTGATATGAAGACAGAGTCACTGTGGTCTTTCCTCTGCTATGTTATTAAATATTCTGCAGTTCGCTTTTATTCTAGTTTTTTGCTCGGTTTTTCTGAGGAGCCAGAGCAGCCTACCTGCACCAGGTAAACCCACCAAGGCCGCCAGAAACGTGTAGTAAAGCGCAATGTGAAGACAACCGGAGCAACGGGTCAGAGACCAGGTAGGTTTCCATAAATGGCTTAAATCTGGTTGGAGGATTGAGAGGAGCAGGAAAGTTGGGGGAAGCTGGCAGCCACCCAAAGGGTGGACCCCAAGCACAGTTGTCACCAGGAGAGCAGTATTCCTGCTCTTCCCTCACCCGTGTGTTTCTCTGAGCCCTTCCTCAGAGCCTGGGGAAAATATGACAAAACAATTTGCACCGAGATGCAATCACACTCTCCATTAACGGTGCCACTACGAGGTTGAGGCAGGTTTTGCAATACATACGTATGTCAGATCACCGTGTCGTACACCTTCGACTTACACGTCTCGTGTGTTAATTATATCTCAATAAAGTCGGAAACAAACAAAGTTAGAGGCGATACCCTCAGGATTTCCTGTCCCCAGGGAAGGCCACCTGCCACCTGTCTCAAGGGCAGCCCTTGATCGGATTGTCGTGATCACCTCCCTCTTACCAAGGCCATGAGAAGCCCGTATGTCGGTGATCTTGTCCATTCATTCCTTAACAGATGCATGTCAGATGACCACAACCCTCCCACCTTCCACCTCCCCAGTGGGTGAGCACAGTGGGCTCTGCCCCAAAGCTTCCTTGGTGACAACAGCAGGCAGGGGTCTGAGGGGCCCGTGCCCCCGGATTTGCAGACGCTCTCTCACACAGCATTTCTATCTTGTGTCTTCCAGAGCTGCAACTGCAGCTTTCTGATTAACACATTCTTTTTTTTGTCTTAATGATTCTGATTTGGCTCCAGCCCTCTGAGTCTTGGCTAGAGAGTCAGGCTGGCTTTTTAAGGTCACTGAAGATGCCTGATCTCACTCCACTGGGGGCTGACACAACTAGCTAAACATGCAGAGTTCTAAGGTTAAGGAAGGGGACAATACTGACTCAAGGACCTCGGGGACGTAATTTCAGACACTGGGTCATTCAGGTGGGGGGATCATTTTTAGGACTGCCATGAACCCTACCCCTCCAAGGGGCAAGATGCATAGCTGACATGAGAATCTGTGGTCTGCATGGCTTTTCTCCCATCTCATCTTCAGTGTCCGTGTGTAATCATTCGCTTGGCAGCCAATAATACATTGCAACTGAGAGCATTATTGCTACAATCCCTAATAATGGCAGGAAGAACAAGAACTCATTCACTGTGCTCTTACTAAATGCCAGACACTGTGCTATGTCTTTACATGTCCTATCTCAATCATCATTACGCACTTGTCCTCATTTAAAAGGTGAAAAGACTGAGGCACAGAGAGTTTCTATAACTTACCCAAGGTCACACAGCATTCAAGGGCTGACTTTAGGATTTGAACCAGTCTATCTGACTTCGAAGCCTTTGATCTTTAACCACTGTGCTCCATATTCTTTGAAAGGCAGAATCGTAAACATTACTAGAGCACTAGAGCAAAAGTAAGGGACATGAAGTCTCAGAGAGCTTAGTGACTTGTCCAAAGTCACATAGCTAGAAGAGTTAGTTCTTCCATACCCTAGAAAACAAGAATAAATCTCATCAAAAACTCCTGTGGCTCTCTGTGCTGCTGTGCCTCTTCTGCCAGAGGCCAAGCAGGAAGTGCCAGCTTGCCCAGGGCCGTCCTACTTTCTCTCCATGAAGGCAAAAGACAGGACTTGCCCCATGCAAGGGGCTAAGAGCAAGAATGGAAAGTTCAATGTGGAACTTCTCTGCCTATTCATTCCCCTTGTGCTGTCTTGAGGAACTCTTCAGACACTAGAAAATTATATGTAGGTGTCATTGGAGGAACAAATAAAAATAAACACATTGATATAATATGGCAGATATTAAAAACAATGTAACTCCTATCTGATTATTATCTTACTTCAACAACTTTTTAAACTGCACTTATTTTTTAGCTTTGGAGACCAAGTCACATAATTATGCTGGTCTAGCCAACATACGACATGAGATGACAAAATCTTTGGATGTGCTTGTATGCAGTGCTTACTATACCCATAGATTTATTTGTATCATATTAAAATTCTTAGTAATGGTAGCCTAATAGGGATGTCCTGTCAAATTCCTTTATGATGGAATTTAAGAAAGATTTTTATCATAATTGGATTGCTCTTTGCCTTCCCCAGAATTGAGAGGAGAAACTTTTATCCATCCTGTACCTTTAAAAAGTGAAAATCTACTTTTGAAATATCATTCATTTCTTATTTTTTCCACTTGAGAGAACACTAAATAAACTGTATTGCAAAAAAAAAAAAAAAATGGGATTAAGTAAAATAAGCATATCTTTAGTTGGTGCCACTAAATGATCCTGAAATCAAATCTTGAATTGACCCTTTCTTGAAGACAGGGAGGAAAATATTTTTGACTTAACCATGAATTCTCCTGGGTTACTTTCTGTCAAGCAGGCTGAGGGAATTCCCACAATGTCCTGCCACACGGAAAGTTTATAAGGTCAATTAGCTATTGCTCTCCTTCAGGACTGTTTCCAAGAAAATGAGAAGAGTCTGGTTCCACAGAGCTTACAAGGAGGTGACGGAGCCCACTTCAGGTGGTCTAGGCTTTGTCATGCCTCACAAGTTACCCAGACCCAGTTACTTTTGTGTTTTGTTCTTTATTTATTTTTCCCTCTTCTCTTGGTCAAGAAATAGCCCAAGCTCTTGATCTTTCCTGACTCAAGAAGAGGTGTGGACGCAGGGCCAAAACCGGGTATGCGAGATGAGAGGATGGTGCACAAAGACTGGGTAGGATTCTGCTTTCCTATATAGAGTCACTGGGAGTCAGACAACTCAATGGCACTAACAAACAAGTTGAGACTGAGAACAGAAAGACACCCAGGGTTTCAGGAATGGTGAAGACTTGTTATCCACTTCCTTGCAGAGCCCTGAGGGGGAGATAGGACCTCTGGAGGCCAGAGCATGGTAGTGGGGGCACTGGAGGGGACTGGACCTGAGCCTTGGTGGCTCAGGGCTCCCAGCATGGCAGGACCTCCAGACTTCAAGGGACCATGTGCACTGGACAGTGGAATCACAGAGATGGCCAGCATATCCTGAAGACAGAGGGGTTTTACAAAACATTTTGCTGAGTATGAGATCCCTGCAGTCTTTGTACAGACCCAGGGACGGAGAGAGCCAAACAATGCCTTCATTTGGGTGTCCTGCCAGCCAATCTCAGGCGTCTTGGAGTCAGATTTAATTTAACTAAAAAAGAAAATTAAATAGCATGCCTTGGTTTACAATTCCGAGTGTGTGAACTGAGATTCTTGCTCACCCCACATCTACATGTGTCAGTCTTTGTATCAGTCTGGGTCTTGGTAGGAAATTGACTTCTACTCAAAAAGCTTTAACTGAAGAGAATTTAATGACGTGACCTTTTACCAAAGTGCATCCAGACTTGAGGGAACCAAGAAGGAAGGTTGAGGCCTCCAGAGACCAGCAGCATGGGAAGTCATTACTAGCTCTGGCCTGGAGGGGCAAGGAGAGGCATGGGGTTTGCTGGAGCCTGCGAGAGCTGGAGGAGTGGCGGCAATGATGGTGATAGAGGACTCGGTCACGGCCACACAACTGTGGAAGCAGGGAGACGGCAGGCAGAGAAATACACCTCCTCTCTCTCTTTCCCTCTCTGGTCTCATGCTAGAACCTCTCGTTGGCTGAATCCATGCAGAGGCCAGAGGGCAAAGGAACCCCCATGATGATGTCTAGGGGGGTCAGCCCCTTGGCATGGGGTAGAGCAGAGAAGGGCAGACAGGGATTCGGAGGGGCAGGTAGGCAAAAGAGAATAACCAGAACAGCACAGTCCAACACATTTATCAAGATGGTTCTGAGTTGTCACTGGCAGAACAAGTCCTCTTGGAATACGGTTGAGAATCCTGAGCTTGGTCCTGGGAATCTCAGCACGGATCAAGTTCTAGCTCTGCCACTTTGAGGCCATGACTTGAGTTCTTCATCCTCTCTGAGCTCCCATTACTCCTCTGCAAAGTGGCGGAGGATTAAATGGATTAGTGTAGATAAAAGGTGAGGTCATGGATCAGGCATTCCTTTTCCTAACCACAGGGTGGAGAGTCAGAACACCCGGGTGTATGCCCTCTCAACAACAAGCCGTGTGCTGTGATTTTCTTTCTAGACTTGAGGGTGTTCACGGAAAAGGAGAGGGGTGTTTATGATAGATCGCCTCCCTGGGGCCTCATGGGTCCTGCATCCCGGAGTTCAGTGAGGCTAGAGGAGGGGGCTTACCCTGAGCTTCTTCATCTGGCCCCCACTCCCAGTGTCCCTTCAAGAAAACGGGAATTTTCAAGAACGTTTAGCTATATTATAACACATCAGCAAAACTTTGCTGAGTTTCAGTTTCCTAAATTATAAAATGAAAATAATTCAGTACCTCCCCAAATCTACTCAGATTAATCCTAGTGCATGTAAGAATTCCTAGGACCACAGCTGGTATAAGCAAATCAAAGTTGCCCTACCTCTAAATCAAAATCAAGTGAGGAGTGATTCTTCTCTTCTTACCTTGCTATGGTAAAATAAAACACAAATACAGAAAATTACACAAAACAAATATATAACTTAGGGAGCTAAAGGGTGTCTCTTGCAGCTGCTACTCAAGTGGAGAAACAAGTTGGCCGGCAGGCTCATTGCTCACCGCAGTCCCAGCCCCTCTCTCCCTGCAAAGCTCTACATCATCCTACGTGGGTGGCACTTCCTTTCTTACAATATTCTTAAATCTTCAAGTCTTCAAGTCTTCAAATCTTACACCTCTTCAAAATCTTCAAAACTTCAAATCTTAAGTCTCTTTTAACTTATAAGCTCCTTCCCCATCCCTTTCTTTTCTCTCCAATTTATCCATCGAAGAGCCGGGCTGTTGACCTGCAGGGTTTTCAGTCTGGCTTTTGCAGACTGCACCCTTGTGAGGCACGCAGTGCTGTTTCTCGGTATTTCCAGCAAATCGTCAGCTGGATCCAAACGCCTAATCAGACTCGTGCCAGATCCCTTTGGCAAGGTTAGAGGTGTTGTTATGTGGAGATATTCAAAAAGATTATGACCGAGATGCTACTCCAACTCATTGAATAATAATTGTGTTTTTAAATAAATCCACAAGTGGTTCTGGTTTATGGTCATGGCGGACTGGCAACCTAGAGACGCTCCAAAAGTTTATACCTTCCTTCTTAGAACAACCTCCAAAAGGGAGGTGATGGGTCAGGAAAAGCCCCTACCCGCCCCCCCGCCCACTTCCCTTCACCTCAGGATCCTACAGTACCAGAAAGGATTTCACAATTGCCACACTTTTCTTCCTAACATTTTCCCCCAAGATAGTTTATGACTCTCTTTTCCTCATATTTTGTATTGGGGTTTTTGAACCAAATTAAAAATTAGTATAATAAAACATAGCTCTCTAGAACAGCTGTGGAAACGCGAGGTCCAACGTCTCTCAGACACGCATGACATCTGTCTCCTGAGAGGCACAGGGCACTGCGGGAAGAGCGCTGGCCCAGGGCCCCACCTGGAGAACTGAGTTCAAGTCCAGTCTGCCATTTTACCTCTTATTAGTGGATTGTGGGGGCTGGACTCTCTCACCGTCTCTTCCAATTCAAACATTCTATGAATCCAGGGTTTTGTATCTTTTTAACATAGGGAGGCTAACAGTGACAGCAGCGGCTCAATCCATAAACTGAGCAAGACAGAAATTTAGCCTGCCCACCAATACCTCCTCACCCCAGCACCCCAGACAGTGTCTGACGCCGTCCATGTCCAAGAAATAACAACTGAATGAACTTATCCCCCCATCTGCACTCAATTAGTACAGATACACATTGTTTCGTGGCTTGAAATCCCAAGATTATTTTTGTTTGTTTTGGCCCAGCTCTTCCAGGTATTAGGGCTGTCTTCCAGTAGGTATTTGATTATCCTCCTCCAGAGGGGGGTCATCAATTATTTTTGAACAACTACATAATGTACCTCAAATATTTTGTTTTCCTGGGGTTTATAATTCCCTTCTTTGTTAGGTGGCTTAGATTTCTAAGCCTATCACACCTATGATCAGTTCATCTCCCAGACTCTCATGGTTAAAAAAGGAGGAAAGTCAACTTGTATAAATTTAAGAGAAAAAGTGGGATTTCCTAGTTAGATATATGGGAGGGACAGTACATGAGCTTTCTATCACTGTGTAACAAATTACCACAAACACCGTGGCTTAGGGAGACATGCTTTCATGAACTCACTGTGCCCTGGGACAGGAGTCCAGTCACAAGTTAGCGAGTCCTCTGCTCAGGGCCCCACAAGACTGTAGTCAAGGTGTGAGCTGGGCTGCACCCTCCTCTGGAACTCCAGGTCCTCTTCTAGGCTCATTCAGGTTGTTGACAAAATTCAGTTCCATGTGATTGTAGGACCCTCTTTTTCTTGATGGCTATATGCCGGGACCATTTTCAGCAACTAGGGAAACACGCCTCTGGGATGTCCCTGTTCACAACATGGCAGTTTGCTTCTTCAAGGCTAACATAAGACTCTCTGCTGTGATGGAGTCTCATGTAACATGATATCATCTCAGGTGTGACCATCCCGCCACCTTTGCCGTGTAACATAATCTAATCACAGGAGTCATGTCCCATCGTGTTGACAGGTCCCACTCACACTTGAAGGACAGGCGATCATACAGTGTTTCTGCACCAGAAGGTGGGATTCTTGGGTGTCACCTTAGAATTCTACCTACCACAGACGATGACAAGGATGGCCTGAGAGCCAGGTGGACACAGCAGGGCCCGTACTCACCTGGGCTTCCCCTGTGATCTCTCTGTGTGTAGTCTATATTCTCCCCCCTACACAAGGGCTTGCCCTGGTGACAAGTGACGTGGCCCCTGGAAGTTGGGGGCTTTTATCAGCAGCTTCAGGACCAGAGGAAACAATGACTCTTCCTCTCCAATTAGGAAATCCTACTGAAGGATTCTGATTGGCTTAGATCATCAGGTCAGGCTGGGAACCAGGACTGGCCCAGTCTGCGGCCATGGGGGCAGAACTGTTGCAAGAAACAGGGTAAAACCAACAGTCTCTGTGTTAAGGGGCACCGAATCACACAGACATTAGGGGACACTGAATCACACAGACCTTAGGGGACATCGAATCGCACAGACATTAGGGGACACCAAATCACACAGCTTCTTTAGATCTTTTAAAGTCAAACTCAACATGTCTGAAAACAAACACATCAAATCCCCTCAAAATCCACTCTCTACAGTTGATCCCTGAGTTTGCTTGATGGAACCATTCACTACCAAATGCTCCCAGTTATCCTGGAAAACGGCTCCTTTCTTCTTTGCCCTCACCAACTTTATCACCGTCCCCAACCCCTTTGCATTCTGTCTGTTGCAGGTTGGGGTCACAGATTTTGAGGTGGTGTTTAGCACACAAGGTGTTTCTCATCAGGAAGCAACCCACAGCCCTCCCGGCAGCTGGTGCCACAAGACCTTCCCTAACTGGGGATTTGAATGATGCATTGCGGTCTCCACCACATTCCCTCACATTTATGCCTCCTGCCCTTTCCCAGAAAGGCCACTTTATGGTATGATTTTTTACTCTCTTGTCTCCTGGGCTCCTTCCTTCCCTGCCAAACATCTCTTCTGTTATCACGTCAACCCGCTCTTCAAAAACTCTTCATAGCTCCCAATTTCCAATGGGTTCACTTCCCTAAATCTTAGCTAAGCTCTGAGATCCTTTACAATTCCCCACCACCACCATCAATATTTCCGGGATTGTCTTCTATTTTCTACGTCAACCTTCTTCATCACAATATCATGCTTCTGATCTCTAAGCCCACTTTTCCTCATCTTCTCTCCTTCCTGACACTTTTCCACCCCATCTCATTTTCCTCCATCATATTCTACTGTGAAAATCCTACCAATCCTCTAAGGTCCTGCCATAAGAAACTTTCCTGCATTGAAGTAATCTTGTCTTCCCCCAAAATGTTAAATTCTTATTTTGGGCAACATTAATTCTATGTTCCTGATTTAATGCCATATATTCTAGGTTATCAATTACTGTGTACATTCTTAATTTAGGTCTGAGACAAGGACTTGGGGGCAGGTGGTCTCCTTGGAGGGGATCCCAGTGAGCAGTGGGGGAGAGTGAGGAGAATGAGACAGAACAGGGAGAAAACTCTGTGATGTGAGTGTTGGCAAGCAAGTTACTGCATGGGCACCTGGAGCTCAGTCCCACCCAGAAACCTCTGAGGATCCACATGAACCCATCTCAGGGTTGCCCACTGGAGGACAGGGAGCCTGGAGCCTTGCCCCGGTGACTGCCATCTGCCACAAGCGATCCTGGGAGTATGGGCTCCCCTGAACTGCCAAGCTGCATGTGCTTGTGAGGGAGCAAGTCAGGGAAAACCCTCAGGCAGAGAACAAAAGAAGGTGCTTGTAGTAGGAAGCTGTCAGTGCGCCGGGAATTGTGGACTGCAGAGCAGGTGGATTCAGAAGGGCTGGAGGGTTACAAGGCAGGGCGTCAAAGAGTCCGCTCCACTCCCCACCTAGGCGACAGGCAGCAAGTGCATTCTTTCTCTGTTCCCCATAGCGCTCGGGTTACACATAAAGGGCACTCAGCAAACACTCATTGCTGTTGAATAGCATCTGGGAAGAACACTCCTCTGTTTTCCTTTATACACGCACACAGAGCACTCACATGACAGATGTGTGAAGGTTTGTCCCACACCAAGCAATTCTGCCACATCAGCTGAGTGTCCTACAATTCACTTCAATTCTAACACAAACCAGAGTTAGCACAGACCCCACAGGTTAAGGGCTCAGTCCCACAAGACTGCCCCCACTTCAGATGCCAAACACAGGTCCAGATTGTTTCTCACCGATGGGCTATAAATTGGGGTTCCCATGACCTCCTGTTTGCATTCAAAAATTTGCTAGAATGGCTCACTGAACTCAGGGAAACACTTAGTTATGCTTACCATTTTATTATAAAGGATATAATGAAGGATACAGATGAACAGCCAGGTGAAGAGGTACACAGGGCAAGGTCCAATAGGGTTGCGAGCACAGGAGCTCCTGTCCCCATGGAGATGGGGTGTGCCATCTTCCCAGCACGTGGATGTGTTCACTAATCCCAGAAGTGGGGATTTCTATGGCGGCTTCATCATGTAGGCATGATAGATTATTAACTCCACTTCCAGCCCCCCTCCTTTTCCCAGAGGACAGGGGTTGTGACTGAAAGTTCCAAGCTTCTAATAGTAACTTGGTCTTCCTGGTGACCAGCCCTACCCAGGAGCCACCAAGACTCTCCTCATTAGAACAAAACATACTTACACCCAGGAAATTACAAGAGTGTTAGGAGCACCGTGTCAGAAACTAGGGTCAAGGACCAAATGTTAGAACAAAAGATGCTTCTAGTGCTCTTATCAGTAGGAAATTGCAAGATTTTAGGAGTTCTGTGCCAGGAATTGGGGGCAGAGATCAATATATAGACATATATTTTTCTATTATTCCTCAAATGAATGTCTGGGGGCTGGAATAAGGCCTCTTCAGTCAGGGGTCTGTTGACTCTGCCACTTTATTGCTATCTTTCCTTTTTCAGTCTCCCTACTCTCAGCTGCCAAGATGCTACCTTCTGTTGACTTGCCTCCTAACTCTCTGAGCAATCCTTTTATTTCTCCATTGCAAGATTTATTCCTTTTCTCTACCATATATGTTGCCATTCCCTGCATTTTTCCCAGCCTCTTTCCTTTCTCTAAATGTTGCTATTGATTGACCTATTATTATTGTTATTATCCATCCTTGCCCTTTACAAGGCTGGGCCTTGTTCCAGAGGTGGGAACAGCACTCATGGGGTTTATCTTCTATTGTGACAAATCAACAAAGAGAAATACAGTATAATGTCAGTAATTAAAAATAAAACAGGTTAAAGAGATTTAAAAATAGGGGGGATATGGGGCCATTATTGATCGAGTGGCTAGGTCAGATGTCTCTAAGGCCCCAACAATTGAGTAGAGACCTACCTCCATTATTAATTGAAAAAAGTGAAGTTTAAGGAGTGACTCATCCAAGGTCACACATCTAAAAACTGTGACAGATGGAATTTGCTGCCAGGCCTGTTCACCAACGTCCCAAGTTGCAAGAGCTCTCCTAAGCCCTTGAAGGGTGGAGAGGGGCAGGTGTGTAGAGGTTCAAGTTATCTCTTACAATGAAGGAAAGAGAATTTTCTCCTTGCTTTGTCTTCAGAGAACATAATGTCTCTTAACAATTAACTACTCATGTTTAAATAAGATCAAGAAGCATCTACAAGTTCCAAACGATAAAAGAATTGATCCTTTCACACTGAGTCTACCTGCTGTTAAAGAGAATAAGAATATGAATGGTAAGGAGCAGGAGTAGAAGTCAATCCATGTCTTGGATGTTAGGCTCACAGCTGAGCTGATGGAAGAACTGTTACAGGTAATGGACAAGGTAATGAGAGGGTAATAGGAACCCCGACTTCCTCTCCATATGCCATATTCTGACATTTGGGGCCTCAAATGCAGCACATGAGAAGTCCTTTAAATTTCCAAGCTTCCTGGTAATATGATATTGATTAGGTTTTTTGTATTTTATATCCTGTAATTTCATTTTCAGTCTCATAAACTATATAGCACCAAACTTACACTGTTTCAAATATAATGAGAATTTTCAAAACCTTAAAAACGCTTCTGGTTTTCTTCAGCATCATTTGACAATTGCTCTAGCATCTTGTATTTAAACGCTTGGTAGTGTGGTTTCGTTGGGTGATTTCTTCCACTGGTATATATAGCGTGCATTTCAAAATGCAGTTCATGCTTCCCATCCCATCACCCACTGACAGGTCAGGACATGCCAGGTCTGGTTTTAGTTTACAAAGATGATATCGTGTGCAGTGAGTTCAATTCATTAACAGCTTGTGCTGAGTTTTATTTTAATGTCACGGGCATCGAATGTTCTGTTTGAATTTCCCTATCTGGAAGAACCACACCTAAAAGAAGTGAGGGAGATAGAAGAGAAATCAGGCTTCAGAGCTTGACCCCTCCTATGGAGAAATTTCGTGCTCTTCACAGACACATTTGCCAACCCCAGGGAATTCTACTTCAAGCCACCGTGAGGAGGAATTGGCAGACAAATTTGTGAGAACTAGGTTAGAAGAGGCTATTGCCCCCTGAGGAGGAGGAGGGGCAGGTAAGCTTCCTACTTGCCTTTAATTAATTGTTAGCACCTGTACCCATGCGGATCAAGGCTAATCCTCTGGTTGCTCCCTGCTTAGCCCACTGAGCCCCCGTGCTGTCGGCGAGGACCCTGTGAGATCCATCCCTGGGCCTCAAGTGGCCATGGTTACACACTTAAGTAGGTGTGCAGAGAGACATCTTTGTCATGCTCAGTGAGAGGGAGAGAGCGAGAGACCTGGCCTGGACTGCTCAGCCACTGAACAGAGACCAGAGGCAAAGTTCTGTATTTCAGGTTCTTTTCCCGTGGTCAAGAAAGCCCTTGCCTTTGAGGTTTCCATGAATAAAGGAGATTCCGACCTCCAAGGAAGGCAGCAGAAGCAGCCTGGGATGTAAACCTGGAACTTCAGCAGCGCTCTGCTAATGACATACGAGCTGTTGACAGTACTGCCAACGTCTGAATTAAAGTCCATGTACTGACTCACGGGGCGAGGAGAGAATTTTAGAGTCAGGATGTGAGAGTTCTTTTTCTTTCCACATTGGAGGTCATTCCAGGCGGGCCCTGTTCCCGGCTGCCCGGCCAGCCCTGCGGAGCAGGTCCAACTGGAGCAGTGTTATTTATTGCTACTTCAGGTGAGCTTCCTGCTGACAGCCCTCTCGGTTTTCATCAGGGATGACGCTAAATCAATTAGCAAACAGAACACAAATCGTGCCTGTTACTTACGCTGAGAGTCTATCGGGAGTCCTACTGACCCGTCCTTCCCTCAACTCCTCACCTAACCCGTGCCAGGGCCTAAGTTGTCACCTCCTAGCTATTTCCCCATGTTGTTGACCCCTCCCCAGCCCTCTCCTCACTGCCTCTCTTGTCCTACCAGTATCTCGAGGCTGGATACTGGAACAGTCTCCTGCCTGATATGTCTGTGCTTGTTGGACGCCCCCTGTCCACCTGTCCATCCCCTCCTCATGTGCATCCAGCAGGCACACTGGCCTTGCCAGCTTCAGGCCCCTGCACCTGCCTCTGCGCCAGTCCATGGCTTCTTGAACTTGGCTGAACACTGGGGTCACATGGGGAGCTTAAAAATAGGGATACCCAGGGCCAGTCCAGCGGCATAGTAGTTAAGTTCACGCTCCTGCTTCGGGGGTTTGCAGATTCAGATCCCAGACGTGGACCTACGAGCCGCTTATCAAGCCATGCTGCGGCAGCATCCCATATACAAAGTAGAGGAGATGGGCATGGACGTTAGCCCAGGGGCAATCTTCCTCTGCAAAATGAGGAGGATTGGCTGGGGGCCAGCCCGGTGCATAGTGGCTAAGTTCATGTGCTCTGCTGTGGTGGCCCAGGGTTCTCAGGTTCGGATCCCAGGTGCAGACCTACACACCACTTATCAAGCCGTGCTTTGGCAGGCATCCCATATAAAGTAGAGGAAGATGGACACAGATGTTAGCCCAGGGCCGGTCTTCCTCAGCAAAAAGAGGGAGATTGGCAGGGGATGTTAGCTCAGGGCTAATCTTCCTCATACACACACAAAAAGAGGAGGATCGGCAACAGATGTTAGCTCAGGGCTAATCTTCCTCACCAAAAAAAAAAAAAATAGGGATACCCAAGTCCACCTCAGTGATTCTGATACAATTGGTCTCAGGTGCAGCCTGGGCAGGTATATATTTTTAAAGTCCTTCCTGTGACTGGAATGTGCATCCAGGGTTGAGAACCACATGTCCTACTCTTCAGTTGGCATATCCTTCACCAACCAAGTCTTTAGGGTCTTGTACAAGGTCACTTCCTCCAAGAAGCTTCCAAGTCCTCCAAACCAAATCTATTTCCAAGTTTTAGTCTCTCAATGCAATCTTTTCCCTTCATGACCTAACCCACAATGTGCAATTAAATATTCACAAACGTCATGTTACATCCATCTGTCATTGGACCCACGTGTCAGGGACCATATCCACCTTGTTAAGTGCCCAACACGTGGTGGGCGTTTCAGTCTGAACTGTCTAAGGGAATGATAGCAGCAGGATGCAGTTCTATCCCGGGCATCAGAGGATGCAGATCCACTCTGTGGACTTGCCGTGGCACGTCTATCCAGATAACCAATAGACGCTCATGGGTTTCTGGCTGTGTGACCCTGTGCAGGTACTTTGTGAAATTGAAGCGGGGGTGGGGAGAGAAACGTGCGGGGAAGAAGGGCTCAGGCAAGTAGAAAGCCGAGGTCAAAGCACCTGCTAGTGAGATGCGCACTGAAAAGAAGCTAAACTGAAGAAGCACTGAAAAGTGCAGTCAGAAGCCTCGAGTCCCTGTATCAGCAACCCCAGGGCATTTGCTTTAATGTGAAAATGATATTTCAAATGTCAAGTAAGTGTGACTTTCCCAGAAAACTACCTTGTCTGTACCTGCAGCTTCACATTCCCCGTAGCACTCATGTACCCATTTTGGAGAGGCATGATGGCCCTTAGAGGATGTATGTCCCACATGGTCATTAAGGCAGATGGGGAGAGAGGAAGGGGCTGCTTTTCAAGGAGTAGCTAGCATTATGATTTAAGTTGGACTTGCTAGTCTCGGAAAGACCTGGGTTCAAATCTTGTCTCCACCAGGCACTTCCTGTTGGCTTTGCCCAAGTTACATCGTCTCTTTAAGCCTCAGCTTTCTCTTCCATAGATTGGATCATCTTGGCAGAACCCCAGAGAGCTCTTGGGAGGATTATTTAGGTCAGCCCTCCCAGAGGACTTTATCCCACTGTTGGGATAAATGCTCAGCAGTTTCAGATAGGGAAAAAGACATTCAACATGTAGCAGCTTTTTTGAATCCCCATGTGGTCAATAATGCCAGCGGGCAAGTATGGCAGCGTGGTAGGAGCCGATGTTGCCTGGTACTGTTTCTGATTAAGAACAGTCTTCTGCTATCACAGTTCAAAGGAGAGCCAATCTGGGGGTGTGGTCTGCAGCCTGCCCTTCTTCTTTCGAGGGATGCCACCCAGGAGCAGTCAGAGTAGTGAAAAGGGACGTTCCTGCAGCATTAGAGACCACTGATTCCTCTTTGCTCCCTTCCATCTCATATCCTTTACATCAGCCCCCCACCTTTCATCAGGCCTGGAGTAAGGAATGTTCCAGCAGTTGTTTCAGAGGCCGTGGACAGTCTGTAAGATGCAAATATTCTGGATTCAAAGCTGGCTAACACGACATTTAAAGCCAAAGATCAAGTGTTTTAGAAGGAAAATCAGACCCATTTACATTTTGTGCTTACAGATACAAATATTTAGACTCTTTCTAACCACATAGGTCTATTTTTGCAGTTCTCATCTGCACTATTCCATTTAAGCAGGGAGAAAAGAAGCCACATCCTAGACAGACAAGATCTTGAGGGGTGGATCACAGCACCTGTGACACCTTTCTATGGCGAGTGCCAGGAGAATGGCACATGGACATGAGACAGCATGAAGATTGTGTGCAGGAGACCGCACATGTGCAAAAGTGTGCATGTGTGTGCATATAAGTGCATAGCTATACCTTCCCCTGGGTCCCCCCAGAAGCACACCCTGAGGCCAGGATTCAAGTGCAAGGAGTTTAGTTGGGAGGTGACCCCAGGAGTCCCTAGTGGGGCAAGGGGATGTGAGGCAGGGCAGGAGCCACAGAAGGTCTGCTATCAAGCATGGGTGGGCAATGCCTCTCAGTCCCCCCGGGGAGCTGCAGGGGATGGTGTAACACACGTGACAATATTTATCCACACACTTCCTGTCTGTTGCAGTTTCTGGCCTGCTGTGTGGCCCAAAAAAAGCCTCAAGGCAGAGACTCCCAGGTGACAACAGCCCCTCACCTTCAGCAGGTAGAGTGAGTGCTCCTGGGAAATAGCATCTGCTGCAAGGTACAGATGGATGTTTTGTGCAGTGAGTGTGGCCCAGAGGCTCCCTAGACATTTGGGACAACACAGGTACAGCCTTTGTTCCTGCAAATGGAACAGTCGGATGAGGTTGCCTAGGCCTCTCCTGCGTCGTAATCCATTCTTCATTCTTCTTAATCCAGCCTTCTGTGTACTCATGAGCCCATCAAATACGTGACTCTGGTTTTGTAGCTAGAAGAAAACAAAGCCAGTTCAATATTACATTGGGGAAGGGCCTTACTTTGTGCTGAATCTCATCTAGTTTTTGTGTGCTTGTTTCTGAAACCAGGACCTCAAAACCAAGGTCTTTGGAAAGAAACATCAGCCATCAGCAGGGCAAAGGGAGGGGACAGGAGGGATGCCTGCCCCAGGCCACTGCGGCCTTCTCCAGAGGCTGTTGCAGCAGGGCAGCCACCCCGAGGCCTCCCAGGGCCCTGTGACTGCCCAGCGGCTACACACAGATCCTGGGCTGGCCTGGCTGTCACAAAGAGTCTGCAACTCACACCCCTACTGGCTATCTTTCGGTTTGCAGTTTCCATATTGGTAAGCTTTCTAAGTCTTATATGAAACAAGGCCAAGTGACTTTCCTTAACTTCCTGCAACAATTTTTGGGAAAAACAGTGTTTTTTTCGTATATTTTTGATGAAGATGTAAGAGCTTTGCTTTTTAAATTAACATATAGTAAAACAGACCTTTTTTTGGTGTACTATTCCATGAGTGTTAACACGTACATGGATCCTGTAACCGCCCCCCCCCCCCAGCACACAATCGGGATGCAAGATAACCATTTTATAACTCTTCTTCTATTTCAGATAGACACTTATTGTTTTCCTCTTTATTTATTTTACTGTATCTTGGGAAAATATCTATAATGAACCTGTGTTTTTTCTGACCTTATCACTTAGGAACCAGATGAAGTTGGTATGTAACTGATGAAAATAATTGGTTTAAAAAATAATAAGTGAAGTGTAAGGGTTTATTTGATAGGGCAAAAGTTATGGGGGTGGGAAATGGCTGAACCCTTGGAAATATTGTTTTCTCCATGGTGTCAGAGATAAAATGATCTGGCTTGTGCTGAGGGTGGTCTGGGCTGGGTGTAAGGAGGAGTGGTGTCACTTTCTGGGGGGGTGGGAGTTTAACGCTTCAGAGCTAGACTCCTTATCAACCTTAGGGCGCTCTGTGCACCCAGCTTCGTTTCCAGAGGAAGCTGAGAAGGTTCGGGAAACAATGTGCTGCAGAATCAGGCACAGACGCTGACAAGGGCTGCTTCACCAGAGCCTCTCATGCAAAACTTGGTTTTTATGTAACTTGAAAAGCATGACACTAACAGAAAGCATCGTTCATCTTAGAGTTATGGTTGGCTGTAAAATAGAATAAAGAATTGTTTTCCTATGAAAGACAAAATGTTTATCTTCTGATTCTTTGCTAGTCTTTCTTTTGGCCTTTTACATTTGAATTCCCATCTTCACCTAAGCTTTATATTTAAAATTCTAATTTAAAAGAAGAAGAAAGCTTAAGCTTCCTATGTTAAGTGGTTTTGGCCAATATGGCCCACAACATAAACATTGAGACACACTACTTCAGGCTGTGATAAAAAAAAAAAAAAAATTGAGCTAGTCAAAGTCCATTTGTTGTTGCTCCATGACTTGTAGGAAATCTCTACAAAGTACATGGAGGACACTTCGGACCAACAGATGGTGGGCTGTGCTCAACCCACCTTTGCCTCCAAACTCTTCCTTGGTCTTGTGAAAGTCACTGCCTGGGTCAGAATTTCACTTCTCTTGTTTGTAGAACTAGGGATTGGGACTAGATCATCTGTTCAGGTCTTTTCAGTCTCTAAAGGTGCATAACCCTGTATGCACTTCCCTGCTTTCTTCCTTCCGCCAAGGAACAGCAGAAACCATCCGCGGAGCACTCTACATGGAGAGCTGTGCAGGAGCTCATTTAACCTTCAGTCTTAGCCTGCGACAGAGGCTCTAACTGGGAAAACTGAGGCTCTGGGAAATTAAGTCGTGTGCTCTAATCGTAAAGCCCAGAAGCGAAAAGCGTGGGTAAAACTGAAGTCTAGGCTCCGCGTTCATACCCGCTCCGCTTTACTGCCGCCCTTTGCCTTTCAAAAACAAATATCAGAAAGGAAGTGACATTCCAAGGCCAGTGACCCAGGATCATTTATTTTCCTAAGGTGCCTCAGGCAACTAATGTACTTGGGGTTTAGAATGAACTCCCTGGGAGTGGCCCCCACCTGTGGGGAATTCTTCCAGCAAGTTCACATGCTTGGAGCACAAACCTCACAGCCACAGCCCTTCCCCAAGGGAGCAGCTCTGAACGCTCAGTCGACTACAAAGACGGTGGGAGCAGCTGGCACTGGGGGTTTGTTCAGATTGGGAAGTAGGCAGAGGGAAAGCAAAGACCTAGGATCATCTCACAAACAGAAATATACGGCTGGGGCAGAATATCCATTCCCCGGGACACCTTCTTAGAGGTGAATAGGATTGTATCAGGCATCCGTTTTGTCAGTTTTCCTCTGACTCTCAGCATTTGAGAAGGGTTTGCAGTAACGCAGCAGAGAAAGTGGAGGATCAAGGAATGACATGTCCTGGAGGGCTGAGCATTCTGCTGAAGGATTTTAGCCAGAAACATTTCTGCTGTTGTTTTAACACCTGCTGTTAATTTAATTCAAGTCAAAAAGTGCTTATTTAGTGCAAAAAAAAGCAGGTTATGAGAAATGTAACTCCATTTTTACAAAGAAAAATATATATATACATATATATGCACTTCATTTTCCTGACTATAAAATGTCATCAATTATTAGAAGCATTATAATTTTATGTGCCACAAAAGGAAAAATATTACCAGTTAAATTTGATACAATTATTTCTTATCCCTCAGCATTTTTATTTTATAATTAATGAGCTTTTAAAGACTTTTTTACACTTAGATTTCATCATATATCACTCTTTTATATAAGAAAAATGAATAAAATAAGTTAAATAAATGGGTTAATGCTTTTCTAAAACCTGTTTACATTCTGAGTTTGGCTCTTTTGGATCACTTTTCAACTCAGAGACATTCATGTTCTTATAGGGTTGGTTTGCTTGTTTGTTTGTTTTTCCACACAGTATCATCCCCTAGGTCATTGAGAATACTGAGGATACAGCATTTCTCAAAAGGATCTTCCACTATTGTCTTCAATCTTTTCTTCCAAGCTGATGACATTCATTCTACAAACCTTGAGGATCATGTTCAGGAAATGATTATCATTGCTACTGCCTGGCTGACCAGAATGCTAGGGAAAAAAAAGAAGAAGAACACTCACACAGCAGGTAAGAGTGTAAATAAATTGGCAGAGCCTTTCTAAATAACAATTTGGCACCATTAATTGCCCTAAAAATGTCCAGAGCCCCTGATTTCTTCTAAAATCTAATCTCTTAACCTCACCTCTCATGCTTTAAACTATTATCATCTTGATCTATTGACTGTCCTTTCAGTTAGCCATCTTTTTCTTGCCTCTGGGCCTTTGCACATGCTATTTTTTAGCTATGGTAGTGTCTCTCCCTCCCCCGGCCCCTGACTCACAGATACTTCTGTTGGTTCCTCAATACTCATTTGTCACTAACTCTGGTTTTCTTCCCCTTGAGTGCCACCCTGTCCCCAATGCCTGGTGTAGGTGCCTCCCTGAGTGCTCTCATCCCCCAACCCCACTGCAGTATAATTGCCTAGCAATTTGTCTGCATCCACCCCTGGTCGTGCAAGCTCTGTGGGAGAAGGTTTCCTGGCATGTTCACCACCACAAATTCCCTACATGATGGCGTGTGTGTAGTAGCCTCTCAAAAATATTAACTAATGACTTTTAAAAGTCTTTGGTGATTTTTAAAAAGTATTTGTTTTAAATATATATTATAAATAAATATATAATAAATAAATATAAGTAACATAATAGATAATAAAAATAAATAATATATAATAAATACTTATACACATACATAAAGATATATAGTCGTAGCAACAAGTGAGTAAGCAGTCACCTTCTGCTAACCCTCCCCTCCCCTACACTTGCTTTCCAAAGGGTACGTCTTTTGACCAATACTGTTTGTAGTTCTTAACCACAGTTGCTTCCTAACTTGTAGCTTCTGCCACTTCCTGGGATGTAAATATTTCCACCTTGCCAGATTTCAAGCTTCCAATGGTTTAACAACTGGCTTGTTAAGTTCCTGAATATTTGGCAAAGTTAGACAAAAATCCATTGATTCTTCTCTGTGAGAGATATCTCAGTACCTTCTTTCTCCTTGCTTCTTCTTCATAATGCTTGATAGTCACAGTATTATTTTTCAGGTTTTTTCCTTTTGTTTACCATTACAACTTTAAAAAATATCCTATGCTTTTATCCTTAGTTTTAGTCAGTTAAGCCATCGTTTTTCAGTAGTAACTTGACACATACTGCTTCTATGCAAGAAAAGACTATTTCCTGACCTTCCCCATCCCCTCTGGAACTTCCATCAGCTCTATCCCTTATTTCGCATTATCAAAGTTATTAGCATTTGCCTTCCACTTTGTACTAACAGTTAACTTTCCATGATTTGCTCATAGTTTGTATCTGTAATTTGAAAGCCAATAAGTATACTTTGTATTTTGTAATTATAAAAATACTATTTACTGCTAGACCAAATAGTGTTCTAATACTACAATTTTTTCATCACAGGTCCAATGCCAGTTAAGGAAAATTCATCCTAAAATACATTTGAAATGGTTTTTTCCTTTTTCTTACATTCCATTGGATGTTTAAAATCATGCCACTTTTTAATTTGCTTTCTATTTGGAGCATGACTTTATTATTTAGTTTGTAGGGTTTTTTTCCTGGAGTTTTTAATGGCTGCTCTTGTTTTTTGTTGGAAAAAGAATAACGTGTCACCATCATATCTTCAAGTCACTCCATCTTCTCGGTCAAGGAGTCCATTATATGGCGTTCTTCCCCTAACATCTTTTTTAACTGAGATGCTCCCTCCCAGAGCCTCTGTCCTTCAGACCCAGCCTGGATGATTTCCCCAGGTTTACATCCCAGTTGTCATCCCAGGACTTTCCTTTGCTTCTCTCTGCTAGATTCCACTCTTTCCACTATTCCACACATTTCTCCTTTATTTCCCTGGGCTACATTGTTAACTTCCTAGAGAAAAGTTGACTAGAGAACTTTGGAGATTCTCATGGTTAATTATTTCAATTTTGCCTGTCTACTTACCTGATGCTTTTTCTGACAAAATGATTTTCCTTCACAATATTGAGTGCATTGCTCCACTGTCGTCCAACATTCAATACCACTAAGTCATTTCAATCTTGTGTTTATTCCGTCAGTGACATTTTTCCCTCTTTATTCTTGGTGTTCTGTAATATCTTAAGGAAGTGTCTTAGATTTAAGAAGACTCTTTCAAAGGGTCTTTAAGTTAGGACAGACACTTGCCCTTTTGTAATTCCCCAATTTGGAAATAGGAAGACAGCACAACAAAAACCGTTGTTTGATTTACTCGACCACCCTGGTAGGCACATTTTGAGTGTTTTGTCCTGGTTTGCAACTGCTTAGTTCTCTTTCTTTCTTCTACCCATTTTGCTGAGATGTAACATTCACATTGAAAAAGGCACAAATTGTAAGTGTGCAGCTTGAAACTTCTTCCCAAGGTGAACATACCTGTGTAACCTACACCTGGCTCAAGGCAGAGACATGAGCACACCTGAAACTGCCCTATTTTCCTTCCCAGTCACTCCTTGTTCCCCAAGCAACTGCTGCTCTGACTTCTAAGACCGTAGATTAGTTTTCCTGTCTAGAACTTACTGTACATGGAAGAATACAGTACATACTTTTTGTGTCTGATTTCCTTCACTCAACATTACTTTTGTGAGAGTCATCCATATTGTTGCCAATAATTGTAATCCATTCATTCTCAACGACATATAGTGTTCTCTTGTATGAATGTATGTCTTCATTCTACTGTTGTTGGGTATTTCAGATGCTTCAGTTTGGAACTTGTTATGGGCTGAATTGTATTCCCCCAAAATAAAGCCCTAAACCCCAGTACCTCAGAATGTGACTATATTTTGACAGAGGACCTTTAAAGAGGTAATCAAGGTAAAATAAGGTCGTTAGGGTGGGCTCTAATCCAATATGACTGACCTCTTCATAAGAAGAGGAGATTAGGACACAGACAGGGACAGAGAGAAGACCATGTGAGACACAGGAGGAAGATGGCCACCTACAGGCCAAGGACACCTTGACCTCAGACTTGTAGCCTCCAGAATTATGATAAAATAAATTTCTGGTGTTTAAGCGATCCAGTCTATGGCACTTTGTGATGGCAGCCCTAGCAAACTGATACAGAACTATTAGAAATAGTGCTGCTGTGAGTATTTTGTATATATCTTTTAGTGAACATTTGCACAAGTTTCTGCTAAAAGTATACCCAGGAGTTGAATTGCTATGTCCTGGAGTATGCATATGTTCAGCATAAGTAGATATGGTCATAGAGGTTTCTGAAGTGGTTATATTAATGTACACTCTCACCAGCAATGTGTGAGAGTTCTCATGGGCCCTTCCAACCAACTAGCCTTGAGTCAACTTAGCCTTGAGTGTCCCCTCTTCCTGCACCCTAGATCTTTGTCTCTTGTGCTGACTCCTTCCTCACCTAGTTCCTCATCCCCGGGTGCTCCTATACACTTTTCTGTGCCATTTTATCTTACTCAGACTTGTTCTGGTTTTATAAGTCCAGACTTTTTCTCCATTCTTCTTTGATTAACAATTGCCTTCCTCTTAGGATGTCTTTTTCCCTTTCATCAAAGCTTACTGTCCTGAGTTCAGCTAGGTGACAATGAGTAATTATGAATTAATCAGACAAATTGTTCCATCCAAACTTCTAATGCGTCTATGGCCTTATCCTTGGGCAACGGTCACATCCTGTTAAAGTTTAGAAACACTGGGCAGTCTGGTGGGGAGCTTTCCCATGCAAGACACATTTTTGTGCCTCTCGTAGTCACGATCAACAAGCAGCTGACTGTCCTATGCATGAGGCCACTTCTGGGCGTGAAAAGTAAGTCCATAGATTTTTCATTTCTCCCAGATCTGAATTTCCTGTTCACATTGACTGACACATTCATTTTCACGCTTCATTTTACCATGCTTCATGCCAGCATTTATTCAGATGTCCAAGAGGCTTAAGACAGAGGGTAATGCCATTAACACCACCAAGAGAAAAAAATCTCAGCTGCAGTAGGGCAATGTTGCTCATATTCCTTACAAATCAAGGCAATTCTGATCACAAGTATGTGTGAGTTGATCCCTGGGGTGAAGGGAAATGTATAGGGGAAGAGACAGCTTCCCCTAAAAGCCTGTAGCCTCTGGGAACAGTTTACTCTATGGATGACTCAAAAACTGTAGAACAAGAGTGTACTGTGTGCAAAGCTCAGATACACAGCTGGAAGAGCTAGTTAATGCCGGGGACAAGCGGCAGGAACTGACACTGGTGCAGGCCTGGCATGTAAAGCACATGAGTATGTGCTTTATAGGTACCATCTTTTTAGCCTTCACACAAAGCTGTACGTTGGCCCTCTCATTTTACCAGGGAGGAAAAACCAAAGTTCAGAAAGATTAAATAACTTTAATCTGCCCAAGATTACGCATCCCTTAATTCATGGAGCTAAAGTTTGAACCTAGGCCTGTCTTGCTCTGGAATTCGTATTCTTTTCACTCTAAACATTCACTGATATTTAAAAGACTTAAGGAAAGAGCCACTGAAATAAGTGTGGTGCTATTCAAAGGAAATAAATGTAAAATCCTTTATTTTGGTTTAAAAATACACAACTGCATAAGAGCAGGAGGGGACACATTTGGAGTAGACAACATTCCCAATATAAGCCTGCAATGTCTCACAACTACCACTTAAAAATTAGTACTGTCATCCTACTCAATTTTGAGAAGTATGTTCATAAAACATACTCTCTCCTTAGGAGTTCATATAGAGAAGTTCATATGGAAGATCTGCTGTCCAAACACTTGTTTCCAACATGTATTAGTTAGGTGATCTCGGGCAAGTATTTCTCCTGTCTGAGCCCCAGTTTACTAATCTACAGAGTGGGAAGAGTCTTAGTTCCTAATACACTGCATTGTTGTAAGGACTCAAGAGCTAAATGTTTAGCACAATGCATGGCACATGGCACTCGATATGCATCTGCTAGTGCCTTTATCCCATCTGGAGTTTTTTCCTAGTTCCAAAGTCTGTGCACTAAGAATCAAGAATGGCCCTGAGTTGCCTCCAGAAGAAGGTAAGTGAAGGTTGCCACCTGGATCTTGATGGCACTAAGGAGAAAAGACTGGTAGTTAAAGGACAAGAAAGAAGAAAGATTATTTTCTTTTATTTCTTCCATCATTTAACAAATATTTTTTGAGTGCTCAAAACATGCCAGGCAAATTTGAGACACTGTACAAAATGGTAAATGCACTAGCCCATGCCCTCAAGGGACTTCCATTCTGGTGGAGGAGACAGGCATAGACCAGCTAAATAGACAAAATGAATAGGATAATTGCAAATTTTAAGTGTTATGAAGGTGCAAATGGCAGATAGAGGGTAAGAAAGGGATGGACTGGGCTGGCCCGGTGGTGCAGCGGTTCAGGTCGTGCTTTGGCAACCCAGGGTTCGCAGGTTTGGATGCTGGGCACCGGCCAACGCACTGCTTGTCAGCCATGCTGTGGCGGCGTCCCATATAAAGTGGAGGAAGATGGGCATGGATGTTAGTCCAGGGCCAGTCTTCCTCAGCAAAAAAAGAGGAGGATTAGCAACGGATGTTAGCTCAGGGCTGGTCTTCCTCACAAAAATAAAAGAAAGAAAGGGATGGACTGCATTAGACAGAGAAGACACAGAAGGATTTTTGAAGAGATTACAATTAATCAGAGACATGAAGCCTGAAACACGGGCAGAAAGCATGCCTGGTGGAAGTAACAGCATGGGCAAAGACTCCCAGAATGAAAGATCTTGGGCTGTTGAGGATGCTGAGAGAAGAATATACACAGTGAGTAAGGTCAGAGAGTGTGTCAAATGAGGTTGAGAAGATCTGACCACGCTTATGGCATGGTGAGGCATTTGGATTTTATTTTTAGCACAATGGAAAGGCATCAAAGGGCTTAAAGTGGAGGCTGATATGAGTTGGGTGACATAGCTCATGTAGAGTCTGGATTTGGGGGAGGATGTAGTAGAAGCTTGTGGTAATTTACTCTGGAGACGACAGTGGCCTGGATAGGTGGTGGCAGCAGTGAAAAAGGGGAGGATGGATGAGTTTCAGGCATGTTTTGGAAAGGAAATTGACAGGAAAGATTATGTTATCCAACCATAAGGAGGACCCTCTAAAATGCAGAGCTCTCTGTCTACTTAAAGGAGGGATAGTCATCTGAGAAAAATGTTGTTCAGTCAAAAGGTGTACCTAGAGAAGTCCTTAAAATTTTTCTAGTGTCTGTCTAGGATTATTGAATATCTGAAATTCTATATTAATTGCTCATTTGGGATATACATCAAAATCCTCTTGTAATGTTGATGAAAATAGAAAGAATCACATATTAAATCGTCATATAAAGATATTTTAGGATTAATTAATTAGGCCTCTCAGGCTATCTTCAGATTTTGTCAAGTTCTGGGGAGTACACAAATGTTGCTTATTTTCAAGACTTCTATGAAAAGTCACTTTTTGGCCATTCTCTAATTCTTTGATCAGAACTAGAATTGGAGCTTAGACCAGCAGTTTGTGACCTGGGCTACAGACTAGAATCACTTGGGATCTTCTAAGAAAAAAACCACACCCCGCAGCGCGTGGTGGAGGAAAACCAAATGGGGCATGTTCGGTATTTTTAGAGTCCCCAGGCGATTCTAACACAGTCAAGGGTGAGAAAAGTGCTGCAAACGTTGTGAGGCTGCCTCACTCTATTGCTTTATTGTGAGAACTTTCTCTTCCCAAAATGGCGGGTACTCACTTGAAAAATATATTAAAGGCAAGGGAGTTTCCACCCAGTGAAGGAAGTGTGTACAAGGAGGGACAGTGTCCCCCCTGTCTCCACTGAGCATGGAAGGGGACGGGTGGGGATCAGTACCGGTGGGGATCAGTACCAGCGGCGACCTGCACTTTCTCTCTCCTGGTGGACTCAGAGTAACTGCCCAGTAGTGGGCAAAGCCAGGGGGCGGTGTACATGCCCCCTTCACTGAACTCCTGGGACGGCTCTGCCCGGACTTTTCAGTCTGGCCTTTATCTGTCGTCTTAAAAATTTCCATTTCAATCTTTTGTCAACAGATTCTCCAACTTCAACTCTTCACAGATGAGGATGGTGATGAAGAAGAAAAATTCCTACCTGAGCTTTGCAGACATTTTTAGCAAACCCGCACACAGGGCTAGTATAGTCTAGGCGCATAGCTGAGCTCTTTGTCAGTCCGAGGCCTCGCTCCAACTGCACACTGCCTGGCTCACCATCAAAATGGCTTCATCTTATTAGAAATTGCCAAGGCTTATAGAGGCAAAACTTGGACGTTTACTGTACGCATTAACAGACCTTATTCCACAGGCTCATAATAAATCTTTATAACCACATATGGCCGAGTTATAAATATCAGCTGGGAAGAGCAGTAAAAGCCCAGCGTACAGAAAGGTGTCTGCCCCGGCTTGGAAGCACTTTAGACTTTATTAATTTGCTTATTTTATAGAACTGTAAAATTTCAGATGCCGGAGTGAAGTTAAATCACTAGTGACGTGAGGTGGAGAAACTAATAAAACATTAGTATTGCTGCAAGAAAAATAATGCAACAATTAGTTCACTTGGTACATTCTGGGGGTGAGGGTACAGTTCTTAAGACAAAACAAAAGGAAACACAGGAAATTCCCCATGAATTATGTCTTCGGGCCAGGCAGGTGGAGGGGGCAGTTTCTTTCTGTTTGTTGTGGTTCTGATACCTCCCTGTAGAAATAAATGAGAGTTTGAACTGCATCTTTATCCACTTGGAAATGTAGAAAACGTAATAAAGAAAAAAAGAATGGATGTGCCCCCAACTTCCCCTCAGGCACCTGAGCACTAGCCAGCCCAGGCTGCCCTTCTGTTTCTCTGACACCCGTGTCCCTGGGCAATGCTGGCATAGGGATGAGGGAGAGGGCCCAGACCCCGCATGCGCGAACCTGCTTGGGTCTACTTACACAGAAAAAGTGGAAAACTGGACAACGCAGCCCCAGATCCACATACACAGCTCCAATCTAAAAAGGCTCCTTTTAGTTTTAAAATATTGTTTCAAAACACTCTCATTGCTAACATGATAGGTGTAATTGTTGATCTCTTTTATGAGGAAAGTGACACATTTTTAATCCACCTCTTTCTACAGCAGTTACTCTCCCAGTTCACAATATTGCAAAACCACAACGTAAAGCATCACCTTGACAAGAATAGATTTTATGTCAGGCATCTTTTCAAGACTTTTAGGAGGAAAAAAAATTCTCAAACACTAAAAGATCTAAACTCGACTCAAACTGGTTATTATTCAGAATCACATTTCCACTTTTACTTTCTAACATTCTTTTACTAGAGAAATATAAATGTGGATTTCTTTGTTTTCAAGATTACTGAATGGTTCTAAAGAAGTTTCCATTGGCTTTTTTTGTGTGTGTGTGTGGGGAAGACCAGCCCTGAGCTAACATTCGTTGCCAATCTTCCCCTTTTTGCTGAGGAAGACTGGCCCTGGGCTAACATCCGTGCCCATCTTCCTCTACTTTATATGGGACACCGCCACGGCATGGCTGACATGCAGTGCGTCGGCGGGCGCCCGGGATCCAAACTTGCGAACCCCGGGCTGCCAAGCGCGGACTAAACCGCTGCGCCACCGGGCGGCCCCTCCATTGGCTTTTTAACTTTCAATCTAAGACATACAGCACCTTGCTTCATTGGGGCTTATTTGCAGCCAGCAGTCAAAGGTAGAACTTTGGGGCTTGGGAAAGAGCAGAATTTAAAACATGGCTTTGGGAGCCAAACCCACAGAATTGCTTGCTTTACAAAAATTAGATTATATGTGTATAGAAGATATTTCATATCTTCTTCTTTTCTGTTTACATTGAAAAATTCTTTTATTAATTAGATAAAAATAGGATATGTTTTAAAAGTCTTTTTCATATAGCATGTGTGAATCTCCCAAAATAATGTTGCCCATAAAGTAAGCTCA
Organism: Tapirus indicus; assembly: GCA_031878705.1. Classification (NCBI taxonomy): domain Eukaryota; kingdom Metazoa; phylum Chordata; class Mammalia; order Perissodactyla; family Tapiridae; genus Tapirus; species Tapirus indicus. The sequence goes on along the minus strand of CM062929.1, from coordinate 87,844,932 downwards.
GAACCATAAAAAAAAGAAATATAAATATAATATATATTCAAGCTTAACATATTTTGGTAGCTGCCTAAATGTTTATATTATTTAAAAATCTAGAAGGAAATGGATTCTCAAAAATATAAATTGCTAAAGAAATTTTAAAGGGATTAAGGAAAAGATTGCTTTGTTTGCTTTTCTCAAATAAAAAACTATTTTCTTTGTAATTTGGAGGTATTATAGTATTTTTAAAACCATTTGACTGAATAGTTAAAAGCTAATAAATATGTACTATGAAATATATGTACTGTTTTAGGGGAAAAATTGGTTTTACCAGTGTTAGGAATATGCTAGAGTACCATGTATTTGCTGCATAGACAGGAAGGGCTCCTGATGCTGGAATAGAAGAAGGTTACAGAGAGGTAGCATCATTTCTATTAGAATCAAGCTAATTGTATCCTGGGAGTCATTTTTTGTTGTAGTGGTTCTGTCACCATGATGTCTTGTAGAGCTTTGACCCATTTTTTTCATAAGGGCACAGCTTAATTTCAGGAAATAAGAGATTACTAATAAAAGTAAAATATAATACCATATATTATTTCTAATGACGGCTCATAAGCTCTAATGACGGCTCAATAAACAAACCATGCATTTAAAAAACACTATGCCTAAACTTTGAAATAGACTTACACTATTGTTAGGTAAATGAAAATTATTACAAGACAATTATGATAAGACAAAATTATTAAAGACACCCTCACTGTCTTTGATTCTCCTGCACCTGGGCACTTGTTATACAGCTCACACACTTACTCAAAGGGCCTCCATAGTGGATCAGCTAAGCACTGGGCATTCTGGAGTTTTTTCATGTAAAATTTGCAGAAATCACAAATATTATGAACTGTAATGTCTCATAAATTATACACATGTTGTATATATATGTTGTCAAAATGTCAACACTGGTCATTTAATCTTCATGTTATATCATTATTTTTGAAATTACCTAATTACAGTTTCAACTGGTAGAATTCCTTGGAAGTTCAGTGTCTATTATACACGACCTCATCACAGTCCAGGCCACTCCCTGCTCCTTTATCTCTAACTTAGAATTTCCCAGATGGAGTGTTTTAAGACGGACTCTAAGATCCATAATAACATAGAAGAGTTTTTAAGTAACATTAGGTGACTTTCTCCTCATTATGGGAGATAAGAGAGAATTAAACACAATTCTCTGCTATAGGATTCTCCTTCCTGTATCTTAGAGTTGGTGACATTTAGCTTTTTGGAATCTCTGCTGATGGTTAGGTCAGCTCATAAACAATTCTCAACGACTTCAGACACAGGCATTCCCTTCAAAGTCATGGTTGGGGGAATCTTTGACCTTCACTGGGCTTCACAAAGTAGCTCTGTTTCAAGACCTTTTGGAAATTCTCCCTCAAATAAAAATCCCTCTATTGCCAAAGACAGCACCTGCAGAATTGAGGCAAAGTTCTGCTAAGAAAAGAGAATGCATGTATCCTGCAGGAGAAGGTGCACCGTGTCTACACTGGGAAGGAGCCAACCAATTTGCATGTTTTGTTGTAACCTATGGATCAGTTTTGTAGATTTCACCTGGTTTTGGCCCCAGAGAAATAAAACCTAAGTGTACAGTACCAGGCCTATATGAAGGGCACAGAAATACCTGCTGGCTGACTGATTTAGGGCACAACTTTGAACATGTATTCAATCCATTCTCCAAATTAACTGGAGGGCGATTCTGTGCATTCAGATATTGGAACAGCCAGTTTTATAGACAACCTGAGACCAGGCTTTGCCTTCAGTGTCAGTTAATTTGGGGGGGGGGGAGAGGAAGGGCAAGGAATGTTTATATTAAATTCTATTCCTCTCTGAATAAGTACTCCCCTCTCAGCCAGTTGGAGAGAGACTCCTAACTGTAGCCCTGGTGTAAAACACATGCTAAAATAAGCAGACCTTTCAGCACCCATTCGCAGGAGCTGATTCAATCTTAAATACACTTTCCTTCTCCCTATCCAAAGCCTTCAATGGAGAAGCGAGGCAGAGATGAAGCTAGTGTGTGTGAGAAAAATTGAAGAAAGAATGGAAAATTAACATGCGTGTTATAGGACAGATGAGGAGCCCCATCATGGAGGGTCCTCAGGGAAAACTGTGGGGCACCATTGATTTGTAGGGGCTCTCTCTCATTCAGACTTATAGCCCAGACCCTACACCAGGAGTCAGTCCATAGGAGGCACTTAACAAATATTTGTTGAATTGATAAAAAGCCAGGTGAATATTTATATTGATTGATTAATTCATCTACACTCTCTTAAAAATATTTAGCAGATCCTAATACATATCTAATCTAGGAGCTATAGAAGAACATGGAAATAAAACACATAGTCCTTGCCCCTACAGAAATCTCTAGGGAGTGGCGGGTAGGTGGATGAGAGAGAAGTGACCAAATATAGCACATGTCCATTGGCACCCGAGCAGTCTAGAGACTTTGGATATGATGTGACATGAGCAGAGTCATGAGGGGCTCCTAGAATGTTCTGCAAATCTTTTGGAGTTGCTGGAGCACAGAATGGCTGTGACCAAGTGGAACTTGGGTTCCTGTGCCCGTGCTGCTGTGCCTTGCTGGGCTGGAATGGAATCCTGCCCTTCTCCACTCGCCAGCTTCCCGCTCTTCCTCCAAGCCCCAAGTCAGATGCCACTTGTGGTGACATCCTCTCCAATCACTCACACATGTAGAGAGATCAGATCACCCAAAAGATTAACAGAACCCTGGTTCTCAGTCTTGGCCACCCACTGCAGCTGCCTGCAGAGGTTCAAATTATTGAGATTGTCACAATTGGTCTTGGGTGTGGCCTGGGCCTGGGGATATTTAAAAGCCCCCCATATCCCTAATGCACAGAAAAGTTGGTGAAAACCCCCCTAGGAGAAGATAGCTATTTTCAGCATGCCAGAGTCAATGATTGTTTTTCTTAAACGTTTACCCCCTTTTATTTTTCCTAAATTTTCCATGGAAAGCAAATCACCTTAAACGTTCTGTCACTTTCACAGGTGTCCTGAAAGGATTTATGAAGGATAAAAGTGCTTGAAATACTTTGTGTATTCGGGGGAATATTTTGCCTAAATAATTTGCTGTTCAATTTTTTATCTCCCCAGATTGACCACTGGGCCTACATTCTCTGGGCACTAGAGTTCTAGACAGCTCTCCTGACCACTCTTCAAATCATTTATAAAAGAAGATGCAAGTGTCATGTAAGTAGGTTTTAAAATACAAATCCACAGCTTGGAATTGGCACCCAACTCATGCTAAGAAACAAAACATGTGTTTCGTCAACCGAGTAAATCCCAAACGAAGAGCTCGTTCCCGATGGTGTTCAAGAAGCACAGAAACCTCAGCCAGACTTTTGAGTTGGCTGAACCTGGCCTGGCTGCCCGCCACAGCAGTGTATCAGCTGAGGTCTGGAGAGACTGGCTGCCAATGACACCACTGTGCAGACAGAGGAGAACTGATTTGTTTAATGGAAGGTTATGTTTGGAAACACTCTGCCCTGTTTTGGCTGCCAAGCCTCTGGCCACAGCTCAGTCACCCATGGGTATGGGAAGGAGCCCACCTCACGGAACACAGGTGCTGTCTGGCCTCCGTGCCTGCTCAGGGCCTGAATGAGGCACCCCTGTGGGATCAGCAGCCAGTATGGCGTGCGTTCTGCAATCTGGAAGCTCCTATATCTGGTGCTGAAAGATCCTGTCCTGAGTCATGTCAACTCCACACCTACTTTCCTTACAGAACTTGGGGCACAATTCTATGACCACCTACTGACTTTGAGATTTGTCAGCCACGCAGTGGGATTAAAAAAGGCACGTAAGGCACGAATTAGCACGGTGTGAAAAGAAAAGTCAGTAAAAAGAGTCCAGGGTGTGAGGAAGTAGGAAAACATGTTCTGCAGGGAAAGGGATTTTGATATGCTGAGAGGCAAGTGCTGAGCAAATGGACATTCTCTTCTTTTTCCAAACAGCTACCACCATTTTCATTGTACTTGGCCATTTACGGAATTCCACAGGCCTCTCTCATTTCACTCTGGCAGTCTTCAGCCGAGATGAAGTGAACTTGCAGCAGTTAGTGGCAACAAATTATGTTTTCAAGTACAAACATTAATATTAAAATTTTCAGTGAAGTGCTTCCAATCGCGCCAACATTCAAATCCGTCTTCCCTTCAGATCTGGATGCTGCCAGCAATGCTGACTTATCCCTAGTGCAGGACAAGGAACAGCTCTACCCATTCTCCATCAGGAAGGTTTCCTTGGGTCCGGGTTTACAATATCCAGCTGCTAACATTCTTCTGATGAGGTCCTTCTGAGCCGGGCGGACCCCTGGCAGCACTGCCGGGCCAGGGCCTGTCTCTGCTCTGAGCACCTGGGCCATGAACAGCCAACCTTCCACCCCAACTGCAGAATGTGATGAGGGGGAAAGGGATCCTCTCCCCCTACTTCACACTACACCCACCCACACCTGACATACAAATGAGACAGCAAAAATGGAAGTGGGATGGCTTCTGTATAATTTAAACCAGAGGCACAACTACGTGAAATGGCTTGTCAACACGGGCAGTAAAATAACACACAAAAATCAGCTTGCAAGAAGCCGGGAAGCACAGCTATGTTGAGATTTGTATTTATGTGAGCACGTGTTTATTTTTTTCTTATTAGGAAAATGAGATAAGACATGTTAGATTTTGAAAGTGTAACAATTAATAAAAAAGAAATAGAAAATTGCCTGTAACACTTCCCTTCAGATAATTACTATGATTTTTTGGATGTATTTTCTTCTACATATGGGTAAATAAGCAAAAATTACAATCATATGTGATATGCAATTTTGAATTTAGCTTTCAGTTTTTATTTTTTTCTCCTTTTCTAATCATAAATGTGGTTTGTTTTCATTATACAAAAGTAAAATATTGCAGAAATCAAAAGCATAAAAGAATCTCTTGTTATCCCACCTCCTCCCATCGCCATCTTTGAAGGTTTAGTACGTAATCCGACAATTCTTTTTCTCTTTTCCAGACATATGTGTACTCAAACTCTGGTCCTGAGAGCCTCCCATGTCATTAAACGTGATTTGAAAATGCTGTGCTGATGGCGATATATGCATCCTAGAGATGCACCAGAATTAGTTAATCCCTTTTCCTATTGAGTTTGTTCCTCCAGTTAGATTATTTCACACCTTTGGTTATTACAAAGTTTGCTGTGGGAAAGACCTTTCATCTTGCCTCATTGCTGATGGTTTTTCTTGGAATAAAGTCTTTGAACAAGAACAGGGAATCACAGGACAAGAACTTTGATCATCCAATATCTATTAATAGGCTCCCTTCACAAAATATGAACATTTTCTTTGTTAAGCATATACATTTTATTGCAAGTTTAACCATTTATGATGTTTTAATTTTGTTTAGATCTTTTTGACATTTCAGAAAATTAAATCTTCCTGTTGCTTTTCCCTTGTGATTTCTTTCACGTATCGAAAGCGCTCCTCCAACATGAGAGCAGCTAGACTTTCAGTATTTTTCTGTATTGAAAATTTTTTTAATTTCGGTTTTCACTTTTTTCGTCTAGCTTCCTAATCCAGATGAAATTTACTTTGGATCACATAATGTGAGGATGTTTTGTTTTATTTTTCCAAGATAGATAAGTGATTGTTCAGCAGAATCTTTGAAGAATCTTGTATTCCACGATAGGTGATGTTTCCTTTAGCACACACTCAATCCAGGGCGCTCATTTCTGGTCCGTTGGCCCGTCACTGATATTGCACCAATGCGACCTGGTTTGACTTTTTACAGCTCATAGCCTAGTGGTTAAACAGGTGGGTACTCAAATTAGATGGTGCTGTGCAAAACCTGCCAGTAATTGTGCGACTTTGTGAAGAGGTGCTCAAACTCGCTAGCCTCTGCCCAAAGGGAGTAGTTGTGGTCCCTTCTGCATAAGCTTGTTGGAAGAAGGGAAATGGGACAGCTCAGGAAAGACAGGGCATAGTGTCTTCCGCAGGTTGGGTACAAACGGTCGCTACTGTCACTTTCTCCGCTCCTGCTGCATTTCCTAGCTGCCAGGACAGGACACTCCCAGTGTCTTCTTCTTGTTCTTCAAAAAAAAGAAAAAGAATCCTGGCTATTTTTGCCTGGCTATCTTTCCAGAAAAATTTTTTTGACACTTTCAAAAGAAAGATTTTGATTAAAGGTGTTAAGCTGACACATTCGTTAGAGAAAAACTGACATTGTGTCAAAATTCATTGTCCTCTGTATCACGTGATATCGTTCCAATTATTAAGATTTTATGATCTTCAGGTAAATTTTGTGGTGTTTATGTTTTGCTTTTGCACATTTATTCTTTAAGTCATTCCTTTGTGAGGTTTTTTGGTCTTTTTTTTTTTGCTCCTGTGTTTCATTTTTCTCATTACGTTTTTGAATAAATTATTGCTTATACTTGGAAAGCTACTTAGCTGTAGTATATTTGTTTATATTTAGCAACATTATCCTATTTTGGTGTTAGTTCTAAAATTTTAACTGATTTTCCAGGCTTTCTAAAAATTCAGTTACATCATCTTCAAATAATAATAACTGTGCCATCCCTTCTCCAAAGTCTATGGCTCTCTTCTAGGTTATGGATCCTGTGGAATCGACCACAATGTGCAGAACGACACTGACAGCAGTACTGTGAGAACTCGTCCTGGATAGTGGGGTATCCAAGTAGCCCTTTTTTTGACCTTCCATCTCTGCCACATGCTGAGTGATCTTGCATCTACTCTCCCCTGTGCCTCAGTTTCTTCATGGGTTTAAGGCAAATATTAATGGCACCTACATGAGCGGTATCTCATTGCTGAATCACTGAGTAATCATCCCTGTGATTCTCCACTGCATCTGCCCGCACCTGCTCTCCCTCTTTCTCACCTTTACCCACTTGACGTGTTCCTTCCGCCTAGAACTCTTCTGTCTTTTTACAGCTGGTCCCTCAGGCAGCCCTTATTTCTGAGGCTAGTTTTTACCATCTCCCTGAACCTGCTCACTTTTTCCTCTCTCATCAAAGGACAGATGTTGCCTGTTGAGCAGAGAGCACCCCCCCTCGCCGAGACTTAGTTCAAGGTTGAGAAAAAGAATTGAAATCTCTTTGTGGTCTGAGAAGTTCACAAATGTGGCATCTTGTAAAGGTCTTCAATACAGGAAATTCTGGAAGACTTGGTCTGGCTTGGGACTCAGTGATTTTAGGCAACTCAAGGATAAGCTGTGATGAATTAGCAGAGGATTTTCAGTCATAACGCTGCCACATATTAACATTCTGGACCCTGACCACAGGCTATGATCACTGTATTATTCATAAATATTTCTCCTCTTTACCCCTTTCTACTAATTTCTCTCTAGAAACAAGATAAGTCAGAATGTATTGGAGCATTTTGGTCTTGGTCTGTGGCCATATATGGACATGGTCATGGTTTATCTTTGTGATTCGCATCTCAGGGGAAACGAGTTATGTAGCATCGGCTGCAAGATTAATTCAACCCTGATCTCATTTCACTTCAATTTAGCAATTCCTCAATGGTATGTCAGTCCATCAATCAAGAATATGAGAAAAAGAGATGACAGCAAATTGGATGAAGCTGAGAGATGGATATAATAATATCCGTATTACCAGGCTTTATGTTTGAGCCTAAAAGTACTTTCTTAGATAAAAAGACTCAAAAGGTACAGTAATTCCTCCAGTGACATGGTTTGAAGAGAGGAGTGAGTGGCAGGTGTTGAGCCTGGGAGGGAGAAGGACCTGGACACAGAGTCCCTGGGACCAAGCAAATCTCAAAGGCAGCCCGAGGCAGCAATGAAGTGGAAGCTGGACTCCCTGACTCCCACCACTTACTGGCTGTGTGACCCCAGGCAATTTGCTGATCCTCTCTGTGCCTCGGTTTCCACATTTGTAAAATGGGGCTGATAATAGGATACATAGGGTTTACAAGAATTAAAGGAGTTGACAGCACATACCCTGACACAGGGCAAGTGCTATAGAAATGTTTGTTTAAAACTTCAGTGAGGTTGCTGGGCACTGTCGCGAGTGTGTAGGCCAGGCAGAGCCAGGGCGGGGTTCAGGTTTTCTATTTTGCGGAGGTGGTGGTGATGGTGGAACTGAGGAGGATCCAGGGGGTTTAGGCATTTGCCGTAGCTGCCTGGTGAAGCCTCGGGTCATCCACACACAGCCCTGGGAGGGGATGTCAGGTACAGGTTTGCACATGAGGCAAGGAGGCTCCGAGAGGTGAAGAGACGTGGCCAAAGCACACAGGAGCAAGTGGTCAGTCGAGGGCGTGGTGACAGGGCACGGTGACAGAACTCAGTGGGGCAAAAGGAGCCTGTATGGTCCTCCAACATGCTCAAGCCAGGCTGGGAGGTGCATTTTCAAAACAAACAGAAAAGATCCTGTTGCTGATAAGACTGCCATTTCACAGCAAGAAGAAATGAGCAAACAGAAGGTGGGAAAGAGGTGAGAGGAGAAATACCACAGGAAAACACTTTTCTCAACTTTGTTCTCTAATTGTGGAAGTCCAAAAGGAATACCTGTGAAAGGGAGAATTCCACTAAATATGGAAGTACATGATTCGTATGGAGTGAGTTACATGAAAAATAAATCCCCCTTCACTGACTAAAACTGTATTATATTTATTCAACAATGAAGTAAAATATGACCCATTACAATATTTATCTGTGTTTTTTTTTACAATTTTTGAGGTGACAATTAAATTCATCATAATTAAGCTATGAATCTAAATTTTGCTAACTCAACAACAACAAAATCCAAATAATACAATTTAAAGATGGTTGAAGGACTTGAATAGACATATCTCCAAAGAAGATATACGAATGGCCAATAAGCACACAAAAAGATGCTCAGATCACCAACCATCAGGGAAATGCAAATCAGAACCACAATGAGATACCACTTCACAGCTATTAGGATGGCTATTATTAAAAAAAAAAAAAAAAAAACCCAGAAAATAACAAGTGTCGGCGAGGATGTGGAGAAACTGGAATCCTTGTGCATTGCTGGTAGGAATGTAAAATGGTGCAGCTGTTGTGGAAAACAGTATGGCATTTCTTAAAAAGTTAAAAATAGAATTACCATATAATCCAGCAATTCCACTTCTTGGTATAAACACAAAAGAACTGAAAGCAGGGACTCAAACATATTTTTGTACACCAATGAAACAATATTCCCAATAGCCAAAATGTGGAAGTAACCCAGTGTCCACTGACCTATGAATGGATAAACAAAATGTGGTATATGCATACAGTGGAATACAGCCTTCAAAAGGAAGGAAATTTTGTTATGTGCTGCAACATGGATGAACCTTGGAAACATTATGCTAAGTGAAATAAACCAGACACAAAAGGACAAATATTGTATGATATATGTACCTACTATTTTGACATACCTAGAATGGTCAAATTGATAGGAACAGAAGTGGAATGGTGATTTTCAGGGGCTAGGGGAAGAGTGGAATGGGAGTTGATGTTAAACGGGTGTAGAATTTCAGTTTGGGAAGATGAATAAGTTCTGGAGATGGGTGGTGGTGATGGCAGCACAGCAATGTGAATGTACTTGATACCACTAAACTGTACACTTAAAATGATTAAAATGGTCAATTTTATTTTGTGTATATTTTACCACACACAAACAAAATTCTCTATACTCTAACACATCCCAGCTGCCACCTGCCTGACTGACTTTCTTGTAAATGTTCACTGTCTTTGTGTGGACCTTGATATTGTGAATTTTCCTCCAGTGAGAAAAGAATTAAAGAGACATCAACTGATGCCACTGAGAAATGTGTTAACAGATCAGCTCTTCATAAGAGTTGACGTTATCCTCATATGGCTACTCATTCCCTTCAATAATTCAGCTGATTGATATGTCTGCCTTCAAAATTGTCTGCTTTTTAAAATTCTGATTGCTATGTGTAAAATTTATAGATTATCCAACGCCATTTGCTCACGTTTTGCCTTCAGTGGTTTTTTTGGGGGGGGAGGTGAGATTAACATGATGCCAAAATATGAGAAAGAATAACAGGAAATTATGGAGAATTTCAGTGCATGGTAAGAAGAGTTTAAACATATCTAAAATGAATAGATTCACTTAGCTTACTCACCCTGACTCAAAGCATCTACGTTTAGAAATATAAGCCTACTTTTAACCCATTTTGAAAGTTGTCAAAGCATGTTTATGGATCTCTCTATAAGAAAAGCAGCATTTTTATAGGCGAATTTTTCTTTTTTAAAAAAAATTAAAATGTTGTGCTTAAATTGAGCTTGAAATCTAGCCTTGACTTAAATATTACCCCAATGAGCAATTGTAGGTATATTTCCTTCTCCAGCACAATGAACAAATCTTGGAAAGTAAGAGAGCTAACAGGGATCTTTGGGGAAATGCCTTAAAAATCCCCAGGAAAGGCCAGAAGAGACTGTTTGCCCCTTTTGCTTATTCCACCTTTTAAAAGATCATTTCCCTTCCAACACTTAAAGCAGAGCACCCACAGCAGGGGTTAGAGAAGCTCTGCTCCAGACTTTGAACCACTGAATTCCCATGTGATTCTAGAGTCTGATTATCTTTTGGATTTTAGTAGGAACAGAAATCACTCATTTGGGCTGAGCAGGTGGTTTGTGGAAATGTGACGTCCTGGGAACCTGCTGGGGCAGCAGGGACAGGGTGGCTTCTTCCTTCCATGTAAATAAATCATGCAGAATACCAACTGTCCCTGTCCTTCCATGCTTCTCTCTTGGGGTGAAGGAGTGGGGGGCTGTTGGTGGAGAAGGGTGGAGATTAGGAAAATTTGAATTGATATGAAAAAATTAGTGGGAAACTGGACAGATGGATTCAGCCAAAAAAGACAATAAAAATGATACGGAGGGTATTTTCTGCCAAATACTCTGTTCTTTGATTAAAATCAACTTGTTCTATATTCCTTAGCCCTGATATTTTCCTACTTCCAATTTGTCTAAATAGGATTTCATAGAAATGGACTTTAAAAAAATAATATTGGCTAGTATTTATTGAGCTCATGCTCTGGGTCAGGCACTGTGCCAAACCTGTTATATGTTTCAGTTAATCCTCACAACAATTCTATGATGTGGCTACTATTATGATCCCAAGTTTACCAACAAGGACATTAAGTCTCAGAGAATGTACACAAATTTCACAGCGTCCTTTACCTCCTAAGTGGAGGGGCTAGGATTTAAATTCAAGGTTCATCTTATTTCAAAGCCACTGTTCTTAACCACTAAATTACATCACTAATCTATGTTAATGGATGTTCCCATACAATAAAGCCATACTTATTATTTAGTGGTGTGAAGATGCAATGTTTGTGACTTTAATCCTTTCTGCTTTTGAAAAGACAATGTGGTGTAAAAAAAAAAAAGAAAGAAAAGAGCCACGTTAAAAATTGTATTTTAAGATAGTATTTCTTCAGAACACGTGTCTAGGGCCAATTAATTTTGGGGTCTAGAATGGTCATTAGCATAGTAAACGCCCTGAGAAGTCTTATAGTTAAAAGATGTTTAATGTCTGAATTAATCAATTTTTGCTATGAAAACATTGCATAACAAAAACCCCCAAATCTCAGTGGCTTACAGCTATCATGTGTTTTGTACAAGTTTGCAGGTTAGCCATGTTGGTTTAGCTGGAAAATGCATGTCACGTATAGATCTGGTGCATATGTTCATCCTTCTGGGACCCAGGCTGAAAGAGCAGTGCTTACCTGGAGAAAGCTCTTCTCACGACAGTGGGCAGAAGTGCAAGAGGCCAAGCCAAACCACACATTTGACTTGAATTTAAAGTCTCTGCTTGGATGTGGCAAATATCATGTCCTTTCACATCCCATTGGTCAAAGCAAGTCATACGACAAAGCCCAACAACAATGGGGTAGGGAAATCTCTCCTCCCACAGAGTAGGGAGAGAAGTGAATGGATATTTACTCAATACATTCTACATTGATGCTTCACACTCAGGCACTTCACGCCCTTATCTAACCATACAACACCCTTCTTTTTTTTTAACTTTCTTTTCTCTAAATCTCAAGATAGTATTGTTCCCTGAGCATAATTTGAGGTGATTTTAGGAAATTCATGTAACAAAATCTCCTATTTGCAAAGTAATGGCTATGTTCTAACTAATAGAAATGTAAAATAACCTCTCGTGATGTTTTTAGAGAAAATAATTAACACATCAATAACACTTGGAATTTATAAAGGTTCTTCACTTTAACAAATTTTATTGACTGACATATTGATTTCTTTTTGTTCTGTTTCCAAAACAGCCTGTGGATCAGTGATTACAATCCATTCATTGCAAGTATAAAATCTGAGTCCCATAGATATGGGAATTTCCTGGCTTAGAGCAGAGTCCAGAACAGCTTAGAACCAAGTCCAGAATGCTGGGTTCCCATCACCCAGGCAGTTCTGTAAACCAAGCCCCACGGTCATGGGGATGCAACTGTACCATAATGATATAAGCTGTGCTTAGTAGGTTTAGAAGTTACAAGATCAGCCTTTGCGTGGATTTTATTTAAAATGTGCTTCAGACCTATACTAACCAGGAATAGGACTCACTAAGGAAGAACCAAAGAGATATCCAGAGAGTTGTTAAGAAAATTAAAACCATTACTCTAAGAGCCAATTTATCACACCATATTTGAAGTAGAAAAAGTTTTCTTGATCCAGTTGAGTGTGTCCCAAGGATAAGATTGTTGTCCAAAAAACGATGGTAGGCTTTTCTTTTCTTTTCTTTTTCTTATTTTGTAATCACTTAGGAAATGGTAGTGGTTCTCACCATCTTTTCTCTTTTTGTTCCAAAAGTGACAGAAAACACAACCTCTTCCTGTATCTTCCACCTACAGCCAAAAAGATATACAGACACAGACTTCCAAATATTGAATCTGCAGGTCTCCCCTTGGCTATACTTCTGTAGCAAAGAGGAACTGTGTCAATGATAACTCGTTATAAACAATAAATAAGAAAAACAAAACAAATCACAAAATGACAATCCTAAAGGCATGAATAAAACTTTGTGCAGTGTGAACTGGCTGGGGACATGTGCCAGTTTAGCTTGACCTGTGTTGGTTATGTGTCTCTCCTATACCACAACTCACACTTCACTGTAGCCCCTTGAAATTCCCCTGGGTTAAAGAATCATTGCTGTCTTCCTTGGTTTAATCATTTTATTTTTGGAACCCAAGAGAATGAATGAAGCTGGAGGCAAGGGGTGTGTGTGAAATGAAGCATAAGAAAAAGAAAACAGCACCAACAGGATAGAACTGTGAAAGAAACTAAATCATCTTGGGACAATTTCTACATGCAGAAATATGAAGATTAAATGAAGCAGGAAATAATCTGTCTTCTATATTAAGCTTAAAAATATGGCATGGTGTAGGGAAAAGCAGACAGATTTTGCTGAGTTTATGTCATAACTGTATTTCTTACCAGCTGTGTCACTTTGGACTGGTTTATTCACTGATTCTTGGCTTATCTGGAAAAGGAATGTAATAGCAACTACCTGGCAGCATTATCATTATTGTGACAATTAATTGAGATACTGTGTAAACAGTGGCCAAAAGGCTGAAGACGACATAAAGATGTTTTAGGTGACTCGCAGAAAGTATTTTAAAATTTGGAATAAGTTGCTAACATTTAAAAGTCAGGAATTGCACTTGAAAATTTAAATTTGGGCTTTTCTTAAAAATTTGGAAGACCTAGTGTTTTGGTTTTCTATTGCTGTCTAGCAAACCACTACAAAACTCTTCAATAAATGATCTTAGGAAAACTGGACAACCACATGCAAAAGAATGAAACTAGACTACTACCTTCAACCATAAACAAAAATTAATTCAAAATGGATTAAAGACTTGAATGTAAGACCTAAAACAATAAAACTCCTAGAAGAGAACATAAGTGGTAGGCTCCTTGACATTGGTCTTGGTGATAATTTTTGGATCTGACTCCAAAAGCAAAGGCAATAAAAGCAAAGTCAAACAAACGGGACTACATCAAACTAAAAAGCTTCTTCACAGCAAAGGAAATCATCAACAAAATGAAAAGGCAACCTACTGAATGGGAGAAAATATTTGCAAATCATATATCTGAGAAAGGGTTAATATTGAAAATACATAAAGAACCCATACAACTCAACAGCAAAAAAAAAAAAAAAAAAGAAAGAAAATCTGATTTTAAAAGAGCAGAAGATCTGAATAAACATTTTTCCAAAGAAGACATACAAATGGCCAACAGGTCCATGAAAAGATGCTCAACATCACTAATCATCAGGGAAATGAAAATCAAAACCACAAAAAGATATTATCTCACAATGTTAGAATGGCCATTATCCAAAGGAAAAGAAATAACAAGTGTTGGAGAGGATGTGGAGAAAAGGGAACCCTTGTGCACTGTTGGTGGGAATGTAAATTGGTGCAGTCACTATGGAAAACAATATGGAGACTCCTCAAAAAATTAAACATAGAAGTACCATACGATTCAGCAATTCCATTTCTGGGTATTTATCTGAAGAAAATGAAAACAAGCTAGAAAAGATAAATGTACCCTCATATTAACTGAAGCATTATTTACCATAGCCAAGATATGGAAATACCTAAGTGTCCATTGATGGATGAGTGGATAAAGAAGGTGATATATGTATATACAATGGAACACTATTCAGCCATAAAAAAGAAGGAAATCTTGCCATTTGCAACATGGATGGACCTTGAGGGCATTATGCTAAGTGAAATAAGTCAGAAAGACAAATGCCATATGATCTCACTTACATGTGGAATCTCAAAAACAACAACAACAAAAACCCTAAGCTCATAGACACAGAGAACAGTTTGATGGTTGCCAGAGGTGGGGTATTGGGGGTAGGCAAAATGGGGGAAGGGGGTCAAAAGGTACAAACTTCCAGTTATAAAATAAACCAACCTTGGGGATGTAATGTACAGCATGGTGACTGTAGTTAATAATACTGTACTGCATATTTGAAAGCCGCTAACAGAGTAGATCTTAAAAGTCTTCATCACAAGAAAAAAATTTTGTAACTATGTATGGTGATGGATGTTAACTAGACTTATTGTGGTGATCATTTCACAATGTATACAAATATCAAATCATTATGTTGTACATCTGAAACTAATATAATGTTATATATCAATTATACCCCAATAAAAACAAACAAAAAACCTAATGGCTTAAAAAAACACAATCATCTATTTTGCTCACAAATCACAATTTGGGCAGAGCTTGATGTGGAAGGCTCATCTGCTCAAATGATATCATATTAGCTGGAATAGCTCACTAGAGGCTGGAAGATCCATTTCTAAGATGGCTCTCTCACATGACTGGCAAGTTAGTCTTGGCTGTGGTCTGGGAGGTCATCTATGACCGAGGACCCGGGACGTCAGTCCCTCTCAACATGAGCCCCTCCACGTGTCCCAGGCTTACTCATACCAGGCTTACTCTCTCAAGGGTGAATGTCCCAAAAAAGAGCCAAACAGAAGTCATATTACCATTTATGACCTAACTGTGGGCATCATATAGAATCACTTCTACCACACTCTATTTGTAGAATCCCTCCCCCAAGGCTTAAAGAGGAAGGGTCATAAACTCCACTTCTTAATGGGAAGAGGCAAGGTTCTTGAAGAGCACATGGCTGGGAAATATTGCTGTGATCATTTCTAGAAAGTATAATCTATCATACCTGGTACCTTTGGGTCTGTTTCTACATGGCCATAGTAAATGGGAGATGAGTAGAGGCTGTGCCTTTAACTTGGCCATGAAATCACCCCCTTTCTGGCTACCTGACACTGAGTCTGATCATTAGTTTCACTTGCTAGGCTAGGCACTCACACTGTTGTTTCCATACACAAGAGTTCAGAGGAAAATGAAGTATCAGACTACTGCACTTATTAGGGTGGATTTGCTTTGCCAAGCTGTGAAGAACACCTTGCTAAATACATAGGGAGAGGAAGTATGGGAAAGGTTGCTGTGACCCAGAGTCCCAAATACATTTTTAAAACTTGATTTTTTACTCCTGAAAAAGCAAAAAGCTAGCCAGCACAGTATTCAAGAAGAAGAACAGAATTCTTCAAAGCTGGAGAATTCACCTTACTCACATCGTGGATCAGTGGGCTGTGCGAAGTCAGATGGTGAAGGCAGAGTTGTCGGTGACCTGGCTTAATGGTAAAGGGATGCCCCAGCTCAGAACCAAGCTGCAAAAACCAGGAGAGAAGTATTTTTTTCTGCTTTTCTTTTGGCTGAATACATTTAAGGAAATCTCTGTCAGGTCACTGGCTGACGACTGGTATAATAAAACACACACGACCAGAAATACAGTATTCTCAAAAATAGTGTTGAAAAGTCATTAAATGAAAAATGACTGCAGTCCTCAACAAGCAACAACAACAAACTCTGGAGTAAGGGGAAAATCTGACTTCTAGAGTTGCCACATTATAATATTCAAAATGCCTAGTTTTCAACAAAAAATTATAAGGCTTTCAAACAAACGGGAAAATATGACTCATTCAAAGGAAAAAAATATATTGACAGAAACCATGCCTGAGGAAGCCCAGTTATTGGACTTACTAGGCAAAGATTTTAAATCAACTGTCTTAAATATAATCAAAGAACCAAAGAAAACTAGAGAAACAATGTAAGAACAAAATGAAAAGATCGATAAAGAGATAGAAATTATAAGAAGGAACTAAACGGAAATTCTGGAGTTAAAAAGTACAACAGTTGAAGTCAAAAATTCACTAGAGGAATTCAACAGCAGATTTGAGTAGGCAGAAGAAAGAATTAGAAAACTTGAATATTGGACAATTGAAACTATCCAGTCTGAGGAAGAGAAAGAAAAAAGAATGAAAAACAATGAACAGAGCCTAAGGGACATGTGGAACACCATTAAGAGTACCAACATATATATTATGAGAATCCAATAAGGAGAAGAGGGAAAGAAAGGGGTAGAAAGAATATTTGAGAAATGGTAGCCAAAATCTTTCCAAATTTGATGACTCCAAGAACCTCAAAAGTCTAAGTAGGATAAACTCTAAAAGATCCACACTGAAACATTATAATTGAACTACTGAAAGACAAAGAAAAAGAATCTTGAAAGCAGCAAAAGAGAAGCAACTCATTACATACAAGGAATAAGATCAATAAAATTATTGATTTTATTATCAATAAGATCAATAAAGTAAACAGCCAATTTCTCATCAGAAACCATGGAAGACAGAAGAGCATTTTTAAAGGGATGAAAGAAAAAAAAAAACTATCAGAAGAGTAACTATCCAGTGGAGAGATCTGGCAAATACTACCTCAGCCAGGGTTCAAGGTCCAGCTCAACAGTGATGTCATGTTAAAAGTTTATACCCTTGATATGATGTGATGAGAGTGGCACATTACCTCTGTGGTCTTTCTGAAAAACAAAAACAAAAAACCTTAATCCAAGTCAAATCTTGAGAAAAACATCATATAAATTCCAACTGAGGGACATTCTATAAAATGCCTGACTCCTCAAATCTGTCAAGATCATTAGAAACAAAAAACTGTCACAGCCAAGAGGAGCCTAAGGAGACATGATGACTAAACATAGTGTTGTAACCTGGATGCAATCCTGGAATGGAAAAAGGATGATAGATAAAAACTAAGGAAATCTGAATAAAACGTGGACTCACGCTAAGAGTAATAATATCATCACTACCATCTTCTTCGTCAGTGTATCAATATTGATTCATGAATTGTAACAAAGTACCACGCTAATGTAAGATGTTAGTAATAGGGGAAACCATACAGAGTATATGAGAATTCTCTATATTATCTTCATGATTTTTCTGTAAATCCAAAAGTATTCTAAAAAAAAAAAAGATTATTCTACAAAAACAAGAGGCAAGAGTAGTGACTGTCAAATTTTATTTTACTTAAAAGATTAGCTGAGGAAATTTTGAAAAATGCCCATTCCAAGACCTTGCCTCCTAAAGGTCCTGATTCAGCATGTCTGGGATAGAGTGAGGGAATCCCCTTTGTAACATGCCCCCAAAGTGATTCATGTTTTTAAATGGAGCACCCCAGAGAGAAACCCCCAGTGTTACATCTCAGCTTTGGCTTCTCACATAATCTGTGAAGATAACCGTGACCTTGCTCCCCACGCAGATAGGAGAGCAGGGTTGTGTTTGTGTGAAATTGATGTCTCCAAATCTATTTTGGAAAGAGGCTTCCAATTCTCTGGATCCCCTGCTGTGAAGATCAAAGGTGGCTCCCCAAAATAGGGGCTGGGGTATCATCACAGCAGGGCTGTGGATTGACCATGGGTAGAAAAAGCAGTCATCTGCCCACATGTCCCCACAGGCTGAGATAAGGCTATATCATTAGTATGGGGTTCAAGGCGTATCATGACCTGGCTCCTATCTATCTTTTCCACTGCTGTCTCCCATTCCCTTGTGCAAATCATGCTCAAGCCAGGTGAAATTACTTCCTAAATACCCAGTGCTGTTCCTCACCTCTGCAGCCATGAAATGCTGTTTTCTCGGTCTTAATTGTGTTTCCCTTCTCATGGTCTATTTATGCTCCAAGATGCAGCAAAAACATAGCCTTTCCTGGGGATGTTTTTCCTGATCTTTCCAAAAAACGAAGGTGACTTTCCCAAGGTGTCCTGGTGGCCAGTTAAACCATGCTTCTGGTAGCACTCATACCATTGCCGTGAGGCTGTCTTCTCCACTCCCTGTCTATGTTGGAGCACAGAGCTCATGCTGAACTGCCTGAATTCGTCTTTAGAATTATAGTCCTCGGCATGTTGCTTTGTCAGACCCAATGTTTAATGAATGCTTATGAATGGATGAATAGAATGCTAAATTCTTGACTCCACTCATTCGCTCTTCAGAGGGAAGAGAAGAAATGCTGAAAAAATCCAACTAATAATGATGCCACCCAATGCAACCGGTTTGTGTGTGATATGGTACTTAACTGAGCAAGGGATCTGTGACAAATAAGAGAAGGATAAATAGCCAAGGAGGGCTAAGAAAAAAAAATGACCATAAGTATATCTCTAGGAGGAATTTGACACAATAATATCAAAAAATATACATCTTGTTGGGTCTGGCCTGGTGGCCCAGCAGTTTAGTTCGCGCTTGGCAGCCCAGCATTCACGGGTTCGGATCCCAGGCGCCCACCGACCCACTGCTTGTCAGCCATGCCATGGCGGTGTCCTATATAAAGTAGAGGAAGATGGGCACAATGTTAGCCCAGGGCCAGTCTTCCTCAGCAAAAAGAGGAGGATTGGCAATGCATGTTAGCTCAGGGCTGGTCTTCCTCACAAAAAAAAAAAAGAAGAAGAAGAAGAAGAAGAAAATATATATACATCTTGTGATTAGGAAGTATTCAGTGAGTGTCCTATGGATATTGAAATAAATCCTAGTGGGGTTTAAAAACTCCGAACTCAAGAACAACTAGAAGCTAATATTGAGGGTTCAACCAGTTACACATTTTCTCTGTAACTAAATTAGAAGCTTCTCAGGGGAAAATAACATTGCTACAACCTTGTGCCAAATCCTGCAGGTACTTTGCATACTTCAAATGATGCAGTCATACCCAGAAACTTGTACAGAAAGTCTCAGTATTCCCCATTTTATGGTTACGGAGTCCGGCTCAGCAAGTTTAAGCGATGCCCAAATTCACTGGCTGGTTAGAGGCAGAGCCAAGACTCACACCCTGGCCTTGGTACTTCTCACCGTGGTTTCCACCCCTGCTGGACCTGGCAGGAGACACCAGGTTATGCTCTGATTACTCATGGGTTGACTGACCAGTTACTACTATCATTATTAAGTATGATGTTAGCTGCGTTTTTGTAGATGCCCTTTATCAGGTTGAGGATGCTTCATCTATTCCTTGTTTGTGGAGTGTTTTTATTATGAAAGAGTGTTAGATTTTTCAATGCCTCTTTGCATCTCTTGAAATGATCTTTGGTTTTCATCTCACTCTATTAATATTGTGTATTATTGATTTATTTTTACATGTTGAATTACCTTGTGTTCTTGGATAAATCGCACTTGGTCATGCTGTATAATCTTTTTTTATATGGTGTTGAATTTGGTTTTCTAGTATTTGTTATGGATTTTTTGGTCTATATTCACTGTGATTTCTTTTTTGACCTATTGATTACTTAAGAGTGTGTTGTTTAATTTCCACATATCTGTGCATTTCTCAAATTTCCTTCTGTTATTGATTTCTTTTTTTTCTTTCAGTTTTATTGAGATAAAATTGACATACAGCACTGTCTAAGTTTAAGGTGTATAGCATAATGCCTTGCCTTACATGTATAGTGAAATAATTACCACAAAAACTTTAGTTAACATCCAATATCTCATATAGACACACAAAAAAAAGAAAACATGGTTTTTTGCTTGATAAGAACTTTTAGGATCTACTCTCTTAACACCTTTCAAAAATACCAGAAGCAGTGTTAACTATAGTCATCATGTTGTACATTACACCCCTCGTACTTATTTATCTTATAGCTGGAAATTTGTACATTTTGACCACCTTCATCCAATTCCCCCACCCTGTTATTGATTTCCAATATCATCCCATTGTAGTCTGAGAAAACAATTTGTATGATTTCAATTTTTTTTAATTTACTGGGATTTGTTTTATGGCCTAACATGTGGTCTGTTGTGGAGACCATTCCCTGTGTACTTCAGAAGAATGTGTACTCTGCTGTTGTTGGTCAGCGTGTTCTTCAGATGTCTCTTACATCTCATTGGTTTACATTGTTAGTCAAGTTTTCTAGTTCCTTGTTAATCTTCTGTCTCATTATTCTACCCATTATTGAAATCTTCAACCATTATTGTTGAAATATTTCCCCCTTTGATTCTATCAATTTTTGCCTCAGATATTTGGGGACTATGTTTTTAGGTGCATATGTATTTATCTTTGTTATATCTTCTTGATCAATTGACCGTTTTATACTATACAATGTCCTTCTTTGTCTCTCGTAAAAATTTTTAACTTCAAGTTTATTTTGTCTGATATTTGTAAGGCCACTCCAGGTCTCTTTTGGTTACTGTTTGCATAGTCTATATTTCTATCCTTTTACTTTCAAGATGGGAAGATGAACGCTCAAATTGTTTCCATAGTATGATGAGATATGAACAAAGAATCAATAAACACATAATATATACAGCCATCAGAAAGGGTCAAAAGCCCTAATGGATACTGAACTTATGCAGGTGATAGGAACTATGAATCCAACAGATAAAGGAACAAAGATCATGAAAGGACAATGTGCCAAAAATGAAATAAAACTTAAATATAAGAATAAATTAGCAACTTAACTAAAATTAAAAAAAACACAAATCAGTGCTACTGAAGTGTGATCCACAGCTGCTGTTCATCTGCAAATTAAGTGTAAATATTTAAAACTTTTGAAGTAGTTTGGCATTACCTTGGTATCCAAAGGTGTCACCAGTGGACTTCTCTTCTTGAATGTGAAGATGAGGTCAAGTGACATCAAACTCACGTGATTGATGCACAAGTGGTTCCGCATAGGTCCTAGTCATGTGCAGCAGGTCCACATATAGTCCACAACAGATTTGAAATAAAATATAATATTGGTGCTTCACCATGGATGGTTTAGGACACACTGAATTAAGAAAGAAGATTTTCAGTGTCAAATTATAAAGTTTAAAAAAAGAAAAAAAAATCCCTCAATACTGTCATTTTTGTGGATGAGCACTCCTACTGGTAACAGTGTAATTGACACAACCATTAATGAAAGCAATTTAATAGCACTTATGTAGACTTAAAATTATCTATAACCATTGAGTAACTAATTCCACTATCAATCCCATGGGAATAATTAAATTGTGGGTTAAGAATTACACATGATGACAATCGCTGTCTTATGAAAATAGTGGAAAACCATAACTTAAATTCATAACAATAAGAAGAGGCTAATTTATTTTTATATTCATATGTTGAAATATTACATAATCATTATAAAGTATGCTTACAAATATTTAAAAGGTAGGCTTTAGGGGCTGGCCCAATGGCTTAGTGGTTAAGTTCATGTGCTCCGCTTTGGTGGCCCAGAGTTTGCAGGTTCAGATCCCGGGCACAGACAGATGCACCACTTGTCAAGCCATGCTGTGGCGGCATCCCATATAAAGTAGAGGAAGATGGGCACAGATTTTACACCAGGGCCAGTCTTCCTCAGCAAAAAAGAGGAGGATTGGCAACGGATGTTAGCTCAGAGCTGGTCTTCCTCACAAAAAAAAAAGGAGGCTTTATAATAGTAAAATAATATGCACTTGTTTTAGAAAATACAGAAAAAATATAAGAAAATAAAATTCAATAATCCTAACACCCAAAGTTAAAAACTTAATATTTTGGTGGAGTTTTTTTTCTTCAGTGTTTGTTACATTATTTTCTACATGCACATACAAAATTGACTTCATATACAGAAACTGAAACATAATAATGTACACTTGAAATTTTTTACAATGTTAAAAGCCAGTATGCCCTCAGTAAAAAATTTTTTAAAATTGACTTCATATACATATATATATAAATATATAAAATACATTTTTACTCTTTTTTTCCAGGTCATATTATTTTGTGAGCCTTTTCTCGTCTGTATTAATCAATGGCTAATAGCTAGAGTTTAGTGGCTCAAAACAACACGTCTGTTTCTCTCTATACTTCCATTTCTGGTTAGCAGAAGATCTCTACTTATTATCACTCAGCCATGTCATTTCAAATATTGTTGGTTTCTTGCTAAACCAGGAGTGTTTCCCTTTAGCAATTAAATGTTCCAGCCTGGAAATGATGCGTGTCACTTCTGCTCATGACTCATTGTCAGACAGGCCCAGGGCCCCACCCAGATGCAAGGTGTCCAGGAAGTGTGAACCTCCCACATGCCCCGGAGGTGAGGAGCTGAAAATATTTGGCAAAGAGCACCAGTGACTGCCACACCAGGTCCACACAGCCCCATTGCCCTAGGTCAATAGTATTCCATCCCAGGAATGTACCCTAATTTATTCAACCATCCTCATTGTTGGACATTTTAGTGTTTCCACGCTTTTTAGTCTTATAAAATATACCTGCAATATATTGTATATTAATCCTTGACTCCATCTCTGATTATTCCCTTTAGATACATATCTCGAAAAGAAACTACTAGAACAAAGCATATAAACATTGTAATACTCCTCAATTGTTTTATCAGTTTTTTTCATAGCATTTGCACAAAAAAAGTTGCTACCAGCAGCAATGTAAAAATCCAATCAAACTCCAACTTCACCACCCCAGCACATCGTCATTTTAGAAGTCTATGTCAATTTGATACCAGACATAGTATCTCTTTGTTCTTTTAATTACTAAGACAATGATATATTAAAATGCTTATTATATAGTGAGAAGTGATTGGGTAAAATATCAGCCATACAAAGTAATACTATGGATGGAGAGAAATCATCTATATACTACACCATAGTTTAACATACTGTGAGTCCTGACAATTTTTGTCTTATCTGTATGTTTTTCAAATTGGTAATTTTACTATAATTATCAGAATAAAGTAATGTTTATTAAATTTATGATCAAGTAGTATTTCAGATCAGTGAGAGGCAGAATTATTATTCAATGAATAGTACTGGGAAAATTGAGTAGGGAAAAATCCCTACCCACATTATACACATTAATAAATACCAGAATAATATCTATATGTAAATAAGCAAACAAACAAACAAAAGAAATCTCAATGTAATTGTGTTATAATGAAATATTGAATTAAAACTGGTAGAAAAGAGTTTCTTAAGTGGTGTAAAAAGCACAGAAAAGATTTGTTTCTGTAAATCTTCAAAACAACAGAACGATAGGAGTCGACAAAGTTTAAGGAAAAGGAAGAGAGTGGGTAACTATATCAACAACATTCATCACATGTATAGAATTAGTATCTGGAATATGTAAAGAACCTCTATAAATCAATAGGAAAATGGTAAAAATAAATCCCGATATAATAAGAGCAATACAAATTAAAACTATCAACTATCTCTTTTGGATCCTTCAGACTCATTTCAGACTCACAAATAATGTTTTGGTGGAAGTGATGGTAAAGTCTTTTTGGATCAAAATTTAGCAACATCTATTAAAATGTAATATTATATATTCCCCTTGGCCCAGTATTTCACTTTGAGGTATATCAGTCAGAGAGATATCCACATCTGCACAAAGAGTATACAAAAATATTTGTTGTAAATTTATAAAGATAAAAGACTTGAATCAACGTAAATATCCATGGATTGTGGGGATGGCAAAATAAATGAGGACACATCCCTGCTATTGAATACTCGTCAGTAATTTAAAAAATGAGTTTTGTCTATATGTAAAGATATGGAGAAATAGCCAATAAATATCATTAAGTGAAAAAAAAAGTTGCAAAGTGGTCCATTTGGTATGGTCTCCTTTTCAATGCAGCAGAACGCAGAGGTTAGAGTGTGGGTTCTGGCTCCAGAGTGCCTGCTTTCCTGTCCTCTGTGCATCACTCACCACCTTGGGCAGGTCATTTAACTCCTTGACCTTGGTTTTCTCATTTGTAAGATTGGTGCAATGACAGTACCTATCGTGTGGATTGTTCTGATCATCAAATGAGTAAACCATATTAAGTGCTGAGAAAAATTCCAGGCCTACTGCAAGTGTTAGATATCTATATAATTAAAAATATACAAACCAAGATAGAATGATTTACCTACATATACATTATATGTCTTTATAAGTAGAAAGAAGAAAATATGGGAGATTATTCGTAAACTGTGAACCTTGGTACCTTCGGAGCCAGGAAATGGGAAGAAGAGGAAGCCGGAGAAGCTGACTTTTACTTCGTGTGAATTGTTAAAAATGCTGCCAGTAAGGATGCATGTATATATTATTTGAGCAATTAAAAAATGCAAGTGATAGTTAAAAAAAATTTTTTTAATTCATAGAATTGATCTCTTCACATATAGTTATTACTTCTCTGAAATCAACTTATGACTATGTGTATGTTATGGATTTACTTTTAATTTACTTCATGACTTACTGCATCCTAACTGATTTCTGTCATTATATGGTTGACCTAAGGATCAATTTTCTTTCACATATTTAACTTTCAATTAATTTTTATTGAACAACTGCTATATTCCAGGCGCTGAAGTAGGTAATGGAATTTTAAAAGTTAACATAATCGAGGCCAGTCCAGTGGTGTAGTGGTTAAGTTCACGCTCTCCGCTTTGGCGGCCCGCGGTTCACAGGTTAGGATCCCAGGCGCGGACCAATGCACTGTTTGTCAAGCCATGCTGTGGCAGCGTCCCGTATAAAGTAGAGGAAGATGGGCACGGATGTTAGCCCAGAGCTAATCTTCCTCAGCAAAAAGAGGAGGATTGGCGACAGATGTTAGCTCAGGGCTAGTCTTCCTCACACACACACATAAAAAGTTAATATAATCAACTCAGTTCCCATTAAAAGAGAAAGATATGAATAACCAACCACTTGACAGTGTAAGTACTTGGGAGAGCTAGGCACTAGGGAACTTGAGGAAGGCCAGGAGAGAGTTCATTCTGCCAAGGAGACCATGCACTCCACAAAAGCAGGAGTCCTGAGCTCTGGATCACCATCCAACCCTAGCACCTGACACTGTTGAGTAGATGAAGAGTTTGGGGAGGAAGCAGAGCTCTGGAAAAGGAACAAAAGTGAAGGGCAGGCAGGGACATATGTGAGTGTAAGACGGCTTGGAAGGAAGCAGCGAGCAGGGAGGGATGACGCCTCAACAAGGTGGCCCAGTGGCTGCCTCCTTACACTTCTCACTGCTCATGGGGTGGAGATATGGCCCCTTCCATGCAATTGACATAAATAGATAAGTGAAATTCACCACAAGGATTCCAAAAAACACATAATAAAAGGAAGTCCCTGGTACCATGTTTGATGTCATGTAACATTGTGAATAAGACTGTTCTTAATATCAACAGCCTGAACTGTTAACAAAAGTTAAAATTTGGGCCAAGAGAAAGTCTTTAAGGTTAGATATTGGTCTTCCTCATTTCACCTGCTTTCACATGACTCTTCTTGGTATCTTCTGGCAAAGCCACCTCCGTTTGACCCAGCAATGAGATGGTGGCAGCTATTGTCTAAGAAGGAAATGGCATTCCCAGCCTACAACTTCTTCAGGAAGTGAAACATGAAAAAATACATGCACATGATTTTCTTTCAGTAGCTAAAGAGGAGCTTACGGTTAAGTAGACCACAGCTATAAGAAAACACTTGTTTGGTATGCTTGGTTTATTTTTTCTAGATGCCAATTAAAATTAGTTGTCAGTTACTTAAATTTTTCCCTTCCCAGGGAAAATGTACAAAGGTCAAAGTGTCAAATGAGGTTAAACACTGTTGTCTTCATAGCACCATATGAAGTTGCAAATATCCTGTTAATTGGACCAACACAAACAGTTTTGCGTGGTTAAGCCTCAGGAGTAAGCATAGGGTGGTTAAAATGTGATTTTAAAACAGAATACAAAACACAGCAATAATTTAACCTTGTCAAACACTATGTCTTCTGACATCGTCAAAACGCTGATTTGGTCAAGATTAGAACAGCCCTTAATATACCTGAATGTTGTACTCTTAGTTTAGGGAATAGCAATCTACATTCCCAGTTTTCAAAAAGAAGTGGAATTAAACACAACTTTACTCCATCTTCAGAACTAAAATTAATGACCTATTTAGTTTTAATATTGAAATTTATAAAATGAAGTTAATAATAATATTATAATAATTGAACATAATCAATAACAAAACATATAATTTCTTAACATTATATTTTTAAATGGATTACAAGTGCCAATTCAACTAAAATTAACTGTGGATTTACCTTGTCACTATAAGTCTAAAATTTATTTCTTTCTTCAAAAAGAGATGTGATCATTGCTGTTTCCTCTTTGGTGAAGTCATTTAATAGTCAAAAATGTATTAAAGACTTTAGCATCAACTAAGTAATTTTACTTAATAATCCATTTATTTTCTAAAAACGCAAAAGGACTTGTAAAGTAGAAATTCATTTATTTAAGCACAAACGCATTTCTCACAAAAATACATGCCCATTCCCAACTCAAGGTATTTCCTTTGAAACTCCCCAACTGCTAATTTTCAATCAATCATTCTATTAAAATAAATTTGTCAATTGAAATGAAAACATCCAACAATGCCTTTATATGGTATTAGTTGTTTGGATAATAATGAAGATATTATGGACAGCTTAGAAAAGTGCTTTTTAATTTAAAAAGAAAGAAAAAGAAGAATCCCACACATTCAGAAGGCACAGAATGACTCTTGAAATAACAAGGCTTAGAAACCTTCCCCAAATTTCACTTTCACTGACTTACTCAGGAAAGAAAAAAGCAGCACAGCTCGCTCTGCAGAGTTTGGCCGGCCGACGAAGACCTCACCCAGAGAGGCTGGACGCATATGGACGCCATTCGTAACCAGGGGAGAGAACCCACGGGTCAGCCTAACCTTTGGTGTCTGCCTATCCATCTGTTTTCACATTAGTTGCAAATTATAGAATCCTCCAGACCCAAATGCCCATAAATCAGTACTATGAGCATGTACACTTTTCCCATCTGTCATAAAACAATGAATTAAATTCATGCCTGTCAAAATACGCTGCAGCAAAATGGCCTTCTTC
The DNA here is from genome assembly GCA_031878705.1 of Tapirus indicus. Lineage (NCBI taxonomy): Eukaryota > Metazoa > Chordata > Mammalia > Perissodactyla > Tapiridae > Tapirus > Tapirus indicus. Next base: position 87,817,179 of record CM062929.1, on the reverse strand, counting down.
TGCAGCCGAAGGAATACAAAGCTTCACCTCATGGCTGTAATTTATGGCCTCCATGGGGCTTGGGGTGATTAGGCCTTGGCCCACCAACACGCAGAAAAACAGTAGGAACTCCAATAACTCCAAATGGAAATCTTGGGTCAAATTTATCAAACAAATCAGAGAGAAATCTATTTCTGTTTGGAAAAGAAGGAGATATATTGCATGTTTAGTGTTCGTGCATCGCTTTGGAACTTTTGGCTATTCGGTATTTGTGAGTTTTGGAATTTCTCGCTTAAATAGTATCACCAAAGGACATGTAATGTATTAGACATGAGCCATTTTTAGCCAAATAAAATATACAACGGCAAGCAAAGAGGTTTTTCAATGTTAACATCAACATATTTGTGCAAATGATGTAACTGAAAATTTTCTAGGTAGACCTAAAAAAAGCATAGCTTTAGCACTGGAAAAATACACTGGGAGAAAATGAAATATGTTAGCAATAGGAACCAAAAAAAGGTAATAAAAAGGAGGAGGGAAGCCAAAGCGATAAGGTGTATGTACAGACTTTAACTATTCCCTGCCAACAGGTTTATATCAATCCTACCACACAGTCAATGTTTCTTTAAAACTTCCCTTCTATAAAACTGTCTAAAAGTCAAATATAGCTTGGCATGTGAAAGCAAAGATACAGAGGAAAAAACAGCACGATGCAAGGCAGGCAAAAACACCGATGTTCACCATACAAAAATTATTGGTCACAGTCAGATGTGATGAAAAATGGACGGAGATAATTTTGCTGGCGGGGGCTGGGAGAAGAGGGGGGCTGCAAACAAAGGCGTGTGTGCTACACACTCATCTGGAGGTTTTGGCACTTGTCCCTCATTATAAAGCACAGTGTGCTTGAACTGATGTTTATCACCGAGGCCCGCAGGCATTCATTCAATCAGAAAGTCGTATTTCACCAAACACCCCTGCTGTATTAGAAACGTTCAGCATAGTTAGAGCCAGCGAAATGAGAAGATGATGTGGCAGTACTGTATGTCACGGATCTGGTTAATATCCAGCCGTGAATTATTGCGTCTTTAAGAGAAATTCCCTGGGTGTTCAATATCACTTCCAGGGGACTAGAACCCGCATCCAACAACAGTTCTCAGGTCATCGGCAAAATATTGTTCCTGCCAGGAGTAATGATGTTTGGTCTTCATCTCTGGTACCTGGGCTGCGTCACCCCGTGGACTCCCAGCAATGTGAACCTGCAGAGATGGGGCACGTCCACAACATCCAGCACTCAGCAGCCCTTTAGGGTTGAAATACCTTTGCTTTCAGTTACTGCCTCTGCATATTGGGGGCCTGCCGGAGAATACTGTGTTTCATGCCGGTGGCAAGGTGCAGCGGAGGGAGTTAAGAAACAGGCTTTGAAAACACTTTACCAGCACTGTGGTTTACTTGCCTTAAAAAGATAAAGTTAGAAATACCTGTTTGATATGGACATTGTGGAGAGTAAACCTCATGAGCTTGGCAGAATCTGGATGGTAGGTTCCCAATAAATAAGAGGCTTCTCTCTTTCAGTCCTTCTTCTCTCTCTTTTCTTTCCTACTTTCCTTTTTCTTTCTTTTCCTCCTTGTCTTTCTTTCTTTGTCTATTCTTTCCTAGTTGTTTTTCTCTCTTTATCTTTTCTTATTTCTTTTTTTCCTTCTCCTTTCTTTTTGTTCTTTTTGTCTTCCTCCTGCACATGGATGCCAATCACTTACTCACGCACAGAGTAGTTCAACTGTTGAAATGGAGTAGTTGTTGCCTGTATGTAGAGTTTTATGGCAAATTGAGATATTAAATAACACATGACACACTTAATGATTAATTGTGGCTGTGATAATTGCAGAGAGTAAAATCTTCTGGTTATTGAGCAGCACAGTGGAATCCAATCACATACTGGTTTTCTGTATCACTAAGCTAGGTGCCACCTCAAAATAATCAAAACAATCAAGGTTGTTTTCCCCTAAGGCACATCATAGAAGTTATCATTGTAACCACTGGTTTATTACTTCATACCCAATAAAGTACCTCACGTTTGTTTTATTGCAGCCTTGTATTTTTTTTAATGAGAAACTGTAGTAGCTCCTATTACCTGAAACTGACCACCAATAACTACAGGCTCATTTTATTCGAGAGAGAATTTATTAAATAGGAACATATGTTTGAAAGAGAAGAGAATGTGCCACTGAGTTTCTGTTCTCTTCCTATTTACTTCCCAAACCAGAGGTTACAGAAGCCACTTGCAATTGATTAAACCTGTCCCCTGCCATCTGAATCCATTGCCAACAGCACTCATCAAAATCAAGTGGTGAAATTAAAAAATAATTACAACTTCTAAAGATAAAGTTGCAGATGGAAATTATTTCAGGAGAGCTAATGCTCTCAAAAAAATATTGAACGGAGAAAAATCATTTCATTCTGTTCACTTTAAATTTAGTATACTGTTTTTTTCAGTTCTAACAATGCAGACACACACACATACAGTCTCGCCTAATGTTAGATCACAGACATCAAATATATATCAACAGGTTTTAAGAATTTGAAGGAAATTATCTAATAATGCATCTAGATAAAATTTATATTTGATTTATCATAAGACTGTTTTCCTTTTTAATCTCTATCTTCATGTACGTGTGTGTTTGTAAAACATAATCTTTTCTTCAAAATAAAAAACTATTTTTAAAAATTTCCATTCATACATGGTTTTCTTTTCTCCATTTGTGTATGGTTTTCTCTGACACAACAATTGAAAATCTGGCTGAAGTCCTGGTAGATCCTTGAAACCTGGACAGGGAAGGAGGAAAAATGAATTTATGATTTCATTCTGGACGGTGATCAGTGACCATATATGAACAGAGGCTTCATGAACAGGTGGGTTCCTGCACTTCCTGCTTCACCTTTGGCAAAGGGAACAGCCTTGGGAGGGTGTTACAGCTCGTCGGATTCAGTTTCCGACCAAAATTCCCTCCGAGATTCTCCTTCACCCGGAGACCCGAAAGAGGGAGAAGAGTCGCACAAAGGCCTTTCCAAAGCAAAACCACCGCACTCTTTAGGCTCCACTGCAGTATCTGAGATGCCTTCAAAGGTCTGCAGTCACAGACGGACATGGCCACGACGTATTAGTAGCCCGTTATTGGAAATTATTTATTTTCCTCTTTTTGTATCCATAAAATTTTAAATATGAGGTTTGGCCATTACACTGTGGGAAGTTAGAGAGAACACGATGCAGCAGCATGGAGCAGGAAACCCTGTGGGAAAGCTGCATGAATCCAGGCTGACGTGTGGAGAAGCGAGAAACGCGCTCAGAGCCACTCCTTGGAGAAGGGCACATTGAGCAGCCATCTTGGGCATGTGGCTTGGGGTATGGGGGGGCCTGTGGGGCAGGAGTTGGATTGAGACCCAGGAAGGTTAGTAAAAGGGAAAAGTGACTCCCCCAGTTAGTGCTAAAGTATACACAAACAAAATCATGTCGAGATATCTATGTGCCATTATCTGCAAAGAACTCAACCATCCTCTATACAGATGTTTTCTCACCCTTACATGTTCCTCAAGGCTGCAACTAGGTGACAATTTTGTGATACTTTTTCCTTTTTAGCGTGTTCTAGATACTCAGGTAAACCTGAGTAAAAATGACGCCTGCAACAGAGAGGTGGAGGCAGAGTATTATTCCCTCAACTCTTCAAGGGATTCATTTGGTTTAATTAAAAGGGAATTAAGTGAGTTGTAATAATAAAAATGTGTGGCTTTTATCGACGGTCTATTACAGGTGAACTCAAAACATCAGATATTTCTACAGTCAATCAAAAGAAAAATAAACACAAGCCTTCCCCAGCCATTTACAAAGAACTTCTCACATTTGATCTTCATAACAACTATGAGATAGGAATTCTTGTGAAGCTGGTTTTACAAATGATGCAACAGGCCTACCGAAGTGACTTGCCCAAACTCGTAGACACATATCTCAAGTCACATACTGTCCTTTACACCATCCTGCAATAGAGGGAGTGAAACTGCTGGAAAGTATCATTTCAGTTTCACTGGCAGAATTTGGCAATCTGTTGTAAAGTTACTTATTTCTTTCACGCTATTGCTTCACCTCCGCTGTTTTCTCTCCATCAAAGGGCATTTCTCCTTAGAGTTTCCAAGCCAAAAATGCCTGAGACTACTTGATCATTTTAAAAACGTTTTTCTGTACATTATCTGTGATTTTCGACCTAGCCTTCCGCAATTCCAAAGCAGCATGTCCACTACAGCAGAACTCCCCACCCCACCTGTGATGGGAATGCATAGTATTTCTATTCCATCAGCAGTTGTGGCTGCTTGAATCTGATCCCGAGCACCTGGAGGGCTCCTGGGTCAGTAGCCCAGGGGAAAGCAGGAATTCGGTTTGCCCTGCTGTCCTCACATAATGAGGGCATCCTTGCCAGAGCCAAGCCTATGCCTACCCACCAGCCACCCGCTCGTGCAGGGCAAGGCTGTTCCCATCAGAGCACGACAGGGGCACTGTGGGGGAGGCTGTGTTACAGGTGCCCCAGGAGCCTTGGGGCTGGAAGCGCAGCCCCAGAAGCTGCGAGTGGGGAGGCCTGTAGGGTTTCCTGTCTACTATCAGTCCAGGCCACAGTCCCAAAGCTCTGTCCTACAGTACATCAGAAACTAATGTCTTTGTGGCTGAAATGCTCCTTTCGTCCAAATTAGTTCTAGGATGTCTGCCATAATTAGGCATGTGCATCCTGCAAAATAAAGTTTCACCATGCTTTCAGAGTCCTTTTTTGACACACAGAAATTGAGTGGATTGGAAATCCATGGTTATTATCATTAAAAATTGTAATAGTTCATTTTTCATTAAGGAAAAGTAGGAGCTTTTGAGTCTTCAATATTTCAACCGTTGTACATTTTTGAATGGATATACAATGGCTATTTTTTATTATCTACTCAAGTGAATACACTTTCTTATTTAAAAGACTGTAAGACGGGGGAATCGTGGAGGTACCCAGGGTTAAGGGCCAGAGTGCTTCACTTTACCACTCCCGGTGAGTGCGGGCAGAGTTGCTCAGAGTTACAGAGAATGCTAGGTTGGGAGGGGAAGCCAGATTTTAAACAGGAAGCTTTCTGAGGAAGCAGTTTTGATAATGGCCTAAAGATATTGTAGAGGAAAGGGACCTATCCAAGTCTCTAGTAATTTATTATGACTTCTGTTCTCACTCTAAATAAATATTAACTTTTGTGCCTGGTTTTATATTTGCAATCTTCTATTTTCTTGAAGTCACTCCCGCTCCCCTGCCCCAAATTGTATAAGCTTCAGATCCAAGAAACCTGGGTCTGCCACTGATGAGTCCTATGAAGCATAAAACCTGACAAAGTTAAAATTAGATTACAGGGGCAAGTTCAAATTTCTCATTAAAAAGTGGCGGAAAAAAGAAAAGAAAAAATTGGAAAACATTTTGTGTGGAAGATTTTACACAAATTCTATGTCTAATATTTTTCCGAAAGGATCGTGTTTTATTTTTCTTATCATAGTTACAGAATATAAAGAACACGTAATGAAAGTGTCACCGAGTGCTCTATAAATTCCCCTAAACCTCCTCCCGGTTGCTGCACTGTGCAAACACGACGGTTCTCAGCGTGCGGTGATGTGAAACGGGGAAGGAAGCTCTGCCCCTGTGCCGAGCGCTGTCCCTGGGATGTTTTTGCTCTGATTCCGGAACCAGAAGCCCCGCGCGCTGCCTGACCCGCGCGGCCCGGGCCCCGCGGGCGCAGGCGGAGCTCGGCCGCGGGGCGGAGACGCGCTCGTCCGGGCCGCACGGTCGGGCGCGGGGCCGCGGGGCCCGGGCTGCGGGGGCGGCCGTTTCCGTTTTCTGGTTGAAGCGCTCGTCAGAGCCGTCTGCGCTGTCACACGTGGGGCCAAGCGTGGACGTGTTTGTGTAAGTGCCGGTTACGATTCTTAAGAATTAGTGAGGATTTGCTTCGCTGGGACCCCATCCAGTTAAATCACTTGGTTCATCTTCGTCTACACACGCGGCTCCGCCTGACCGAGCTGCCGCGGCGGTGCGCTTGGAGCAGTTCCTCCCTTTCGTTTCTGTTGAGGCTGTTACTCTGTTCTGTTCGGGTGACGCGGGCGCTTGTGACGAGTGCTGTCCAGGGCCTTACAGGATGCCCCTCACTCTGGGTTTGCCCGCTGCTTCCTCGGGATTAGATCCGTTTATGCACTTTCGGCAGAAACGTCGCTGCCGTGATGCTGCCTTTCTCAGGGCATCACATTAGAGACTCAGGGGGTTGATTTGTCCCATTATTAGAATTAGAATAAGGACTATAGATAATAGCGTTGTATTAATGCTAGTTTCCTGATTTTGATATTGTACCATCCTCGTTTAAGAGAATGTCCTTATTTTTAGAAAGCACACACTGAAGAAAGAGAACAATAGAGGAAATGTGTTAAAATGCTAACATTTAGAGAATATGGGTGAAGATATATGGACATTCTTTGCACTGTTTTCTCAAGTTTTCTTCAAGTCTGAGATTATTTCAAAATAAGTTAAGTAAGAATGCAGAGGAAATCCCCTTGACACCAAGGCCAGACCTAAAGGAACGTTTCAGCTTCTGTTTGCTGTTGTGTAGGCACTTTTTATAATCCAAGGGATCTTCTACCAGAGCCATGTTTTTGACCCAGTTTTCAATGGGCCATCCATCAGTCTAGAATGATTTTACAGTGAAGTTTCTGTACAAAAATTGAGGGATGAAAAATTACAATTGCTTTCTCAGTCTGTTTCTGAACATCTGGGTTTGAATCAACCTTCAACTTTGCAAAGATCAACTAAAATATGTCTAAAAACCATGTGCCAAAATACGCAACAGAAAGGGCTGGTTTAAAGAAGGTAAAATGGACACATTAACTCTTCAGTCTTCACCTCATTGTCATTTTCCCATCCTCTGTCTGACTTTGGGGGAAGCTGCTTTCCAAGTTTTGAAAGGAAAACTATGACTAGGTTAGGATAAAATTCCAGAACATTCTGGTGGGATGTCAAAAACAGCAGCGATCCCTAAAGGAATTGACGTATAGTTGTTCACTTTACATATTATGAATGTGAGGGTCGAGTTCAAGATGTTTGTTGTTTTTAACATTTTGGCTGATTGAATTGGCTGAGGGGACGTTTTCCGAGAATCCCAAAGACCACAGTTAGTTGTTTTTTTTTTTTTTTTAAATCGCAGTCCATAACTTCAGAATTTTTACATCACAAAGTTTGGGCAAATTAGAAAGCCAGACAATACATGCTATTGCCTGAATGGAATGTTTAGATAATCCTGTGGTGACTGTTTTTTCAAAAATGAAATGTACTATGATCAGTGCCACGCCATGAATATCACGTATAAAGAACTACAGAAACCCTAGCCTGCTGGCCTCTTGACCTGACCAGGAAGGCATTTTGAGGTAGCTAAGGAGCAGCAGATTTGGAGTTGACCAGATTTGGATCTGCCAACAAACTCCGTCATTTACCAGCTCTGTGACTTCGGGTGAAAAAGTCACACATGGAACCACAGCTGTGTAAGCTTGAACAGGTTGTCTACTGCAACAAAAGAACATGGCCAAGAAGGTGGGCCCACAAATTTAGCCTACATCTGCTCACCCAGCTATGTGCCTGGCAAGGCTGTGCCAGCCCTAAAAATCGGGCACTGTTTTCTAATCGGTCCTCTCACAGGAGGTCTTTGCAATCCATCAGCCAGAGAAGCTCCTCTCTGGGTTTGCACAGGGAATACAAACATGCTGGCAGCAGCCTAAAGAAGCTCCTTTATCCGTCCTGGTTCCGATGCCCTCAATCGTGAGGTGGGATTGAGCCAGAAGAGGTTCAAAGACTCAAGCTGGGGTATTTGTGGCCGTGGTATTTGAGACAGTGAAAAACTTGAGAACAACCTAAATAGAGTCAATGAAAGGGAAATGGCTAACTACGTTATGATGTGTGAGATGGAGAGGGCACTTAAAATCATGTTTTCAAATACTATTTAATGATAAAGAAAAATACTCACAATATAACAGTAAGTAATATTAATAAAAGAAGCACAAATATCTGTTCACAAAATCATTTGGGATTATAGATGTCATTATAGATAGGAATTTTCTCTAGGTTACAGAATATTTATGATTTATTTTTTTTATTTTTCAAATTTTAAAATGACAATATATCGTTTTATAAGAAAAAGGTTGTAATGAAAAATTTAAGTTAAAAGGTTCATGTTCTTTGTCCTAGGTCTTTGACTTCAAACTATTTATCCTAAGGGAAAAAATCAGAAATTAATTAGAGAGTTACAAAAAACTGTGAAAAATAGGAAACACTGTAGAGAGAGAGATGGTTAAGAAAGTCATCGTTCCTCCACCATGAAATGAGGTTTATAGTCCTGTTTGTTCTCAGTCTTGCTTTATCCTCCTGGAGCTTCTGGAGAGCACTGTGCACCGGCTGAGGTAAGAGAGAGGCCTGCTTGGCCGGTTCTCAGGGTAAACTGACAGACTGGCACCCTCATTTTATTTTTAGACATGTTTCCTGAGAATGAAACATGACAACATGAGAATATTGAAAGAAAAACAGAACACAAACTTGAATATACTCTAATATCTCAGGTATGCAAATACAGAAATACAGAGATACCGAGACAGTGTTTAGAGACAAAAACTGGAAAGAAAAACATCACAAAGATTATCTCTGTGATGGGATTATAGGCAATATTAACCTTATCGTTTATAGTCTTTTCTGTGTTTTCAAATTGTCCTACAATTAGCACATATTAATTTAATTACCAGGAGGGAAAAAAGCATATTTTAAAAACAAAACACCACATGTGGTTTATCTGACTTAGCAACATCATTTCACCCATTTTCCAAAATGACAATTTGGAGACATAAATTTGATTGTGCTTTGAGGGTTGTATACTATCCCTTTGAGCAACTGGGGAAAACCCTGGAATATTGCAAAACTAGGTTTAAAATCATGCTTATTCCGTATAGTTTTCCTTCTTCAAAACTTTTCCTCTCCTTTGCATGTTAGTCTTACTGAACATTTTATGTTTTATATTTTAAGAACTTATCAATGAGCAGATATTTGTAGGATTTTTTTGTTGTTTGTTTGTTTGCCTGGTCTGTTTAGTCCATAAGAGGGTGCTTAATGAAAAGCTTGCTGATATCTTGTGTTTATGTTGCTGATATAGACTTACTGGAGCCTTTCACTTACCTTCAAGGAAAGAGAATATTGGGGCACTGTCCAGGGAGGGAGTGTGGAGGGAAGGTGGGGGCTTTAATGCTCAAAGATTGGAGGAGCCCATCCCAGGAGAGATGAATGCCCACCCTGCAGAGAAGGGTGGTGTTCCATGCATGGGGAAGGCCAGAGACAACTCCAACTCCTACCCAGACTGGCAAATCCCATGGGATTGGAGGCCGCATGAACTATGGAGGTGTAGCACCAAATGCCAGGTTCTTGGCAGCAAAGGTCTCTGTGGGTGGGGATGGCTTAGGGAGAGCTGGCCACCTCAAACGGGGGCCTGAGTCAGGAGCCACGCCAGTGACAGCCAGTCACCAACACCTGAAGACAGGGACCTTCCCCATTTCCCTAAGCTGAGTTATCCCTGAGGCTCTCTGAAATTGGGGGAGAGGACAGAAGAAGGGTCCCCCCAAAACTAACGGATCGTGGATTTTTTTTACCCAGATTGGTGAGTGGGAGCTCAAGCTGCATTTAATTTGATTTTTTTTTAATAGAGAACTCTGGAATTTTTATACCCTGAGTGTCATGGAAAACTTTATGCCTGTGTTAATAAATAAAAAGTATTTAATAAAATAAAATGATTTCTAAGCCATAATTAATAACCATATATCATAAAACCAATTCCTGAAAATTCAGGTCAAAAGACTGGATGAACCATTAAAATCAGGATTGTGGAATCTGAAGGCAACTTTCTCCTGCCAAATCAGAGTTTAGGCACTGAGCTTGACTGACTTGTCCCCAGGGCTGGGTGGTGCCCTGTAGAGAGAACCTAGGCAAAGCCTAGATGGTCCTACTACTTAATTCTTCAGGGCACACTAGAGTTTTCAAGGGGCCAGGGCATTCTTGCTGAAAATTCCATTAAAACTTCAGAGAGTGATCATGACTTTCCCAAATCCATCCCTTTTCCTTTTCCCTTGAGGGTCCAGGTCCAAACGTGCTTCTCCATGGTTGTCCTTTCTACTGACTTTCAGACTTCTACAGAAATCCACATCCTAGTGCAGAACCCAGGGGCAGGGCATGAGGGGTCCAAGTGTGTTTCAACCTTGGGGATTTTAGAAAATTTGGTGCACATGGTACTTTGCACCTCAGTGAAGTCTGGGGAATCACCCTGTAATCAAACAGATCAATAGCTCTGCTTCGAATGTGTGAACATTCCAGAGGGACAAACCAGGACTGTCAAGAGCATCGTGTTGGTTCAGGTCAGATTTTACTGTCAAATGAATTATGAAAAAACTTTCATTTCTTAGAGATTTATGGATTCTTGAATTGTGGATAAGACATCATGGATCTGTATCTGATCTGCCTGCTTAAAATCTCAGACTGAATGTCCAAATGATTTCTCAAAATTAATATATCTAAAATAAATCTTCTGAACTTCATTCCCAAGATCCTTTCCTCACACAAATTTCCCATCTCACCCACTGGTCTCTTCACACCCGGTTGCTAAGGCCGAAACCCTTCCTTTCCTCATCCCTTATGTTGGCTTCACCAGCCAGTCATGTTAGTCCAACTTCCAAACCATTCATTGCCTTCTGTCTCCCTTGCCACTCCATGGTTTGTGCCGCTGTCATTATCAGCTGGGCTACAGGAGCTTCCTAACTGGAAGCTCACCCACTATTGCCACTCCCTCCTCTTCCATCCATCTTGGATTGCCCATGGAGGAATCTTTAAAAATCATAAATTGACTCATGTCACCACCCAGCTTTCAGTCCTTTAGTGCTTCCCATGAGTTCTCTTCAAAGAACGTCCAAAGTCCCGAGCATGGCCTCCTAGGCCCGGTCTCGGCCCACCCTCCCCTCCCCTCCTCTTCCTGGTTACATCATTTCTTTCATGCACTGCCCCCCAGCCACACTAGCCTCATTTCTCTTGCTCATACCCACCAAGCTCTATTCCACTTCATGGAATGGCACTTGCTGTTCCCCAGGGTGCCTCCTCTGTGTCCTTCTAGCCTTAGCTCAGATGGCATCTCCTTAGAAAAGCCTTTCCTGACCATTCTATCTAAGGGGCACCCACCGCTTCACCTCCACTTCTCCCTGTGCCATGATCTTGTTCAGTTCTGCCACAGCATCTCACAGAGTGATTACTGCTTATACAATTACTGCGATCGAACGATGTCGATTTCCCCACTGCACCGTAGTGTCAGCTCTGTGACAGACTCCTTCATTACTGTGAATGCAGCCAGGGCCTGGCTTGTAGTGGGTGTGCAATAAAAACTCATTAAAAGAATGAATGTATAATTGAATGAATGAATGAATGAATGATGTGTGAATTGGAGATAATTCATTTTTAAATGTCTCACATGGTGCCTAGGGTATACAAACACTCATTAATTGGCAGTTAATGTTATTATTTTATTCTATTACTGTTATTATTGTTATGGTCAGGAGGTAAGGCACCTTCAGCTTATGGGATCTACAATGGGAACCAATAAATGGGGGTGGGGGTGAGTTCTCTGATCCGAGGTCACCCACTCCAAAATTCCATCTGGGGCTGACCCTGAACGTACTGGCCTCGCCTTCCAATGCGTAGCTACCATCAAGGAGCATGATCTATGGGTCTCTGGGCTTCCTTCAGGAACTCTAGGGACTTTTAAGTGGGTAATTAAATCTTGAGAGATTGGTCTTGGGCATTTCATTCAGCTCAAAAAATATTATATTCATTGATATTCACCATACGGACCTCAGAAAAGGAATTCATTGCTTAATGATTAAACTTCACATATGTTACAGATTAAAGTCAGTATATCCCATGACATATTTAGATAACACATTTCCTAATTCTTCTGCTACGCAAGCCCACATTTCTTTTTTTAAAATCAGATTAGGTATCATCTTGACTACTATACGTTACCCATTCATCGATTTTGAAAAATTCCATCCGATAGAAAGGCTGAAAATATCTTATGCACCTGAAATCATAACTGTTTCTTTGTTTTATTTAAGGTTGAAGAGAGTGATTTCAGATTTTAAAAGTTTATCTGAAAGAGAATTAAATGAATCAACTGTGCTTATAAAAAAACTTAGCATTGGCTTAAACAAAGAAAAGATACATTTCCAGAGAAGAATGTTATTATATGCAGTAATTTAAAGCACATATCCAAACTACTTTCCTCTAATGTAAAGGATATAGCTGTTTTAAAAATGAAAAGGACATGAAAGATATGTTTCTCATGCCATTTGATGAAATGTTTGACAGAACATAAAACCCCTGAGATTATTGGGATTTGATGTTCTTGGAGGCCATTCACCATGATTTCTGCTTTTGTGGTTGCCTCAGGATAAAGTAAATTATGAGCATTCACCTAACGTGAAAAGTCATATCTGACCATCTGGCTCTATTTCAATGTGATCTTCAAAATTTCTTCTCAGAATAAAAAACAAAACACTGAGTAGATTTATTAATGCACTTGAGATTTGGGAGGATGGAGCTGTGTTTACTTCAGAAATATTTGAGAAACATATCTTTAATCACAATTTTATAGTAAATGTGACAGTAAATACTTCAAATAAATTTAACGATCATCTTAAATGTTCTCAATATACCCCATTCACCTTATTAAATGAATATCACTGATTCAGAATTTGTAATAACAATTATTACTTGACTGGACTAGCGTTTCTTATGTTTTTCAGCTTTCAAAAATAGTTTCAATAAACAAAATAAGTACTGTAAATAAGGCCTCAAATAATTTTTCAACTTTTATATACGTTTTTGCATTCTATTCACCATCATCATCACCACCATTTATGTCTGGAATCATTTGTTCAAAGTTCACCCCAAGCATGTATTTCTTCCCAACATTCTCACAGCAGTTCCATTAGCTGGGTGCTAGGGTCATCATTTTTATACATGAAAAATAGAGGTTCAGAGAGGTTAAGTAACTTGTCTAGGATCACAAAGCTAGAAAGAGACAAGATTTTTATTCCAGAGCTTTTATTTCCACCTAGTCCTAGTAAAACGTGCTAGCTATGAGCTTGTGTTATTACTTGCAAATTTTAGAAATGAAACCACATTTTAACATCTACAATATAGACTGTTCATCAGTTCAAAATAATTTTCCCATCAATCTACCTGAACAAGTGAGGACTTATAGGGTCAAGTGTCTCGACTGTCAGTTTAGGCCTATGTTTTCTTAATTGTACTTTTAGAAATATTATATCCTATATGCCTAACTATTTTTCTTTTTCAACCTGTTTTATCAGACAATGTGATTTTCTGGATGCTAAAAAGACTATCGGGACACAGATCAAACCTTTCATGATAATCAAAACTTGGGTCACTGCAGAGGACAGCACACCTGCAATCTTCCCCTTTGATTTAATGGCCAACCCAACATAACAGGTTGATATGTTGCCTTTGAATTCCCAGGAGAAGCTGTTGCTATTATTTAAAGCAATGGTTACTGATGATCATGTTTAAAGCCGGACTTTCTTGAACCTCGAGGCCCCTTTTTTTTCCTTAGAAAGAGAGGCTGCATGATGGAGCATAAGTATAAAACAGCCAAAAATATTCACAAATGATGCTTTGCTTTAGAAAAGGGTCTAAAAACAGCAGTATCGTGATTAATAAATCCTTCCATGGTGAAACTACTTTAAAATGAAGTTTATGGTTAAAATATTGCCAAGTGAAACCCAGTTGGAGCTTGGGTTCTTTGACTTAATGCTACGCAGATTGCTATTACATAGCTCTTTAGTTCTACAACTACAAAGAGCCCAACAGATAATCATGATAGAATCTCAGATGCAAAATAAATTTAGGATGACCTAGTAGCTTTAAAGATTAGGGAGTGAAAATGAGTCAAATAGAAAGAGAAGTCTATTTTCTGGCTCTCAAATGCAATTACAAGAGCCCCAACCAAATCTTACGGTTGCTCCATGGTTCTCCTGGCCCTTCAGCTGGCAGCCCTGAGATAGGAGAGAAGTGGAAAGTCAGAGGTGAGATTGCATCATTTTACTTTATTCAGTGTCTGTCAGTTGGGTCCCGCAGGAAGCAAACGCCAAAGCAGAGTTACAAGTGTACAAGATTTATTGGAGGTGATACCTGCGAATGGTGAAGAGGGAGGGCAGGAGGAGGGAGGGAAGGTCTTCAGATCAAGGTGCAGGTCTCACACCTGTGAAAGGAATAGGGGAAGGAAAGAGGATTGGGTAGGAAGAGCCTCAGCCTTCAGGGTAGTCCTGAGCAAATAGAAGGAAGCTCCAGAGTTGGGCAGAAACAACCAGGCCCTAGAATATTCCACCATTGAGCAGGGGCTGCCTGGAAAGTCTGAGGTCTCAGTGCAAAGGCTGTGGCAGACTCCAGAGGTGCTGCTGGTGGGAGCTGTCTGCTGTCTGCTCTCCTCACTGCTGGTCAGCAAGTTCTTTCTGAAAGGGATCCAAGTGGCACCCCCCTTACCCGCCCTACAATGTTTTAAATAAAATTACATGTTAATATTTACAAAGTTTAATGAGATCTTTGCAATATTTAAACCATTAGAATTCAGTCCTTTATTTTAATTCTACCTCTAGTTACAAGTCCTGGAAAATCAGTTGAGTGGGTAGGACTGTCCTCTTCACTCACAGAGATGTTGCTGTTTAATAGCCTCAGATATCAGAAGTTTCACACTCATGTATCTGCTAGTAGCAGCAAATGTGCAGCTGACGTCCACTTGTTTCCATAGTACCACAGCAATTGACTAGTTTTTCAGTTTCTTGATGCCACTCCTGACCCATAGAACCATATCCCCATGAAGCAAACCACACAATGGTCTCCAAACATTTACTTCCTTGATTCAAACCATTCTGTTTGGTATCCTACAGCTGATCGTTTGTTCTGGCCCCAATGTACGTCAACAACAGACAATGTGGGGAGGTAACATAGCAGGGCATTTTGATCTCTTTACCCTCCTGCCATAGACCCTGCATGTGCACAATTCACTTAAATGAAGGCACCATCAGGATGAAAGGATGATTCATCAAATATCTACAAGTGCCCAGCCGTATCAGAAACCAGCTCCGTAGTGAGGAATGAGATGTTGACAGCATGTGCCTGCTTACAGCTCAGCCCAAGGAAAGGTCTTCAGATCATTAGGGATCCCAGATGTCTTCAAGTTGAAAGGCACCCCTACTCCACCAAATGCATATCTTGCAAGATTCTACCCAACTGATTTTTTTTTTTCTGAGAGATACACATTTTGATCCCAAGTGTCATGAAAAAATATTTTCAGAGAAGGTTCCAAAATAGCAGAAGAGACAAAACTGAATTATATACACTTCACCCCTTACCCTCCAGGAGGATAGAATCTGATAAAAAATCAGAATGGAGGTGTATTAGCTTGCTAGGGCTGCCATAACAAAATACCACACACTGGATGGCTTGAACCACAGAAATTTATTTTTTTGCAGTTCCGGAGGTTAGAAGTTCAAAATTAAGATGCTGGTGTCTGGTGAAACCTTTCTTCCTGGCTTGTAGAAGCCCCCTTCTCTCTGTGTCCTCACATGGCATGCAAAAAAGAGAGAGATCTCCGCTGTCTTTTCCTCTTCTTATAAGGATGTCAGTTCTACTGGCTCAGTGCCATACTCTATGACCTCATTTAACCTACATTACCTCCCTAAAGTCCCCATCTCCAAATATAATCCCATTAGGAGTTAGGGCTTCAATATGAATTTTGAAGGGGGTTCAATTCAATCCATAATCCAGGGAGTGCAGACCAGCTAAGTACTGTTGAATGTGGAAAGCTAAAAAATCCAAAATTTATCCACAACGTGCCCAGCCACATTGCTGAATCACAAATAAGGTCAGAAATTAAAACAAATAATCTTCCTCAATTTTAAAGCTATGTTATGTCCTCATTGTCAAGGTGAAGCCTTGAGATGGACAAAATTCTAAATTGGTCCTTGGCTCACTTGTTAAGGCAGTAAATACCTGTCCTCTTTTCTGTCCACTGCTGACGACCACAATGGGCCATTCTTTTAGCAGAATGATGGCACC
Organism: Tapirus indicus; assembly: GCA_031878705.1. Taxonomy (NCBI): domain Eukaryota; kingdom Metazoa; phylum Chordata; class Mammalia; order Perissodactyla; family Tapiridae; genus Tapirus; species Tapirus indicus. The sequence goes on along the minus strand of CM062929.1, from coordinate 87,800,956 downwards.
AAGTCTCCATCACCCAGGAAAAGTTCATAGAACTCTACCAGGACCCAGAAGTAAGATTCAGATCTTATATGCCTTATCTGGAGAAGAAAAGAAGGATTAAGCATCAGGGGAACATGAGTTCAAGTTGCTTCTGTAGCTTTTGGTGTCTTTGACACACGGTGTGTCAATGACAGAAGTTCTTTCCTTTGCAGCTGATAAGAGTATTTCTTTGAGTGACAGATAATTTATTTAAGCCATTTATTTGATGCTCTTTTGTGCTGCTGAGGTGGCATATAGTGAACATAAAGAAGGGGCCTGGATCCTCTATCAGCTCCAATAGTGAGAAGAACCACCTGGATTTACAGACAGGAGGCAGGGTTATGGACGGGGATACAAGATGGGTCAGTTTCCCTCACTAGTGCCCCAGCCATCCAACCCAGCCATGGCCCCATCATCCCATGTTACATAAAGAGACCAGTGTGCTGAGCTAGGGGTGGGAAGGGTTGATAATGGATAAAAGTGAGACCAACCATTCACACAAGGGTGCTCTAAGACCTTCTTTGGTTTTGCTCAAAATTGTCCCTGAACACATAGAATGTGTATGCCAGTACTTTATTGCTATGTAACAAACAGTCTCAGAACTTAGTGCCTGAAAATAACCATTTTATTTTTCTCATGATTTCGTGGGTTGGTCAGTTTGTCTCTGATCCACCAGGGTGGCTGGGGCTGGAGGACCCACTTCCAGGATAGTTTCTTTGCTCACACTCTGACACCCTTTTCCATACTTGGGCTTCTCAAAGCAAGGTGGTCTTAGGGGCGTTCAACTTTGTATGTGATGGCTAGCTTGCCCCAGAGTGAAGTTTCCTAGAGAGAATGTTCCAGAGCCCAGAAGGAGGCTGCAAGGAGTCTTACAACCAGCCACAGAAGTAGCAGAGCATCACTTCCACTGTATTCTATTGGTCAAGTCCAGGTCCAATGGGAGGGGAATTAGATTCCATCTCTCAGCAGATTGGGGAGCAAAGACTCTACAGCCACCTTTAATATAGCAAGCACAATGTATGTGTCAGAAAGGAAGTCCTGTAGAATCTCACTGTGTATGCAGGGAACCTATCTGCTGTGCTCACTTTGGTGTTCAGGTATAAAATTGGGAAAGCTGTGTAAACAAGTCTTTCTTCTCCATAGCATAGAATTTGGAGCCACTGGTTCTATCTCTCACTGCCCTTACACATTCCTTATCTCACATACCTCAGCTTCCTTATCTGTGAAGTAGGGAAAATAATACACAATACTGCAGCTGGTTACTGTGATAAAGAGGTGCCATGTGCAAAAGCACTTTTTAGATGGTTAAGAGCAAAACACATAAGGGAAATGTCCTGTCCTAAAGAACACACTGGAAAACATATGGGTTTTGGAATGAGATGAACCTGGGTTCCCAGCTCTGCAATGAGTGTGACGTGGAGCAAAACCCCTCCGAACCGCAGCTCCTTCATCTGCAGCATAAAGATGAAGATGCTGACACTGAAGGGGGGTGTCAGGACTGAGTGAAATCTTACATGTGAAGCACTGGGCGTGAGAGAGGGCTAGCTACCGGCAGTTCACTGTCTCCCCTGGCAGTTGGAGAACGGGCTTTTCCCAGCACTTAAGGTAAGAGAGAATAATCACAAGGAATGTTTCTTGAAGGGGATGATGGCTCAGTCCTTGGCTTTAAGCCAGGAAGAGCGATAGCACATCGTCCAGGTAAGAACTGCAGAATCTCTTTTAAATTTTCACACAGGAACTTGCGGAAAAGGCAAACTGGGGGCTCCTCTGGACCCTCCCCTCTTGCCAATTCTGCTTCCCCTGCCCGTTGTTCACGTGAGAATGAAGAAACCGTTTGAAGGCAACTCTGAAGAGAAAGAAATCTGTTGACAAGCTCGTGTAGACTACTGAGAAGGCACTGACTACTTCTTGCTGTCTTAATCCTTCATAAATGTAGGCCTCTTGGATTGTGAATCCACACTCAACTTTCACCAAGGGAGTCTCAGAATCTTTATTAATATATTTAGAAACACTAATGTGTTTGGAGGAAATGCTAATGTGTTTGGAGGTGATGGAAATGCCAGTTAATGTGAAAGAGTAAAGTGATTCTCTCCATTTTTTCCAGACACCGGGGACATTTTCCAAACCTAAGAAGCTATGATACTATGCACAGCTCTTTGCTGGGGATCACACCATTCTTTTCTGCTCAGAGTAACATTGACATGTGTTTGGATCTCAATTGTCTATTGGTGACAAGTTCACAAACCTTTAAAGATGAGGAGGGAGGGAACACAGGATGAATCCAGGGAAGCAAAAGGCACTCTAACTTACGCTGATGTATGTACCAGCCATTCTCTTTTCCTGGTAAGGAAGCATGGGCAGAGTACATGGTAAAGAATTGTTTGAGGTGATAAGATAATAAAAATAAGTTGTCTTTGAACAAAGCTGATGTCCAATTCACCATTAGTAAGGCATGTGTCATACGTGATATAATTGTTTGAAACCTATTTTACTAGATATGTTAATGTTTTTTATACACTTGTTCTATGCTCTTGCCTCGCATCTCTCATGAAGAACAAATAACAGAGGACTGCAAGACAAAGAGGTCAGGTGTGGGGTACAGCAGTCTGTTCCTATGGGATAGAAAGGTAATGATAGAGTTACATCAAGATTCAAGTTGTGTCTTAGCCTCATGCCCCTGTGGTCAAACCAAGCCAACCAACCAGAGCCAGCCCTGGGCATTTCACTTATGGGAGCAGGGCTGCTCTCACCCATTCAAAGTAGTCACTTCACATTGCCCTACACCAACACTTTGTTAGCCGTGGAAGTAGCAGGTGGGGAGACCTGGGAGAGATGACCCTTGTTCCCTCTGACCTATGTCCCCTTCGGATGGGACAGCTCTGAGCATGTTTGACACAGGTTCTCAGGGGTGCCCCACAGAGAGAATGCTCTGTTGGCTTCCTCCCCTTCCCTGTCTCTCCTCCCCGCTCCCCGACAGGGCTTCCTAGGATCACCTCCCAATCAACTGCTTGTACCCAAATCCTTGTCTAAGGGTCAGTTTCTGGGGGATTCCAACCTAAGACAGAACTCAATTCATCCTCATCATCTTTTCTCAACCATCAGAAATTTTCTCTATTTTTCTGATCAATCTTGGTAATTCAGATTCCATTCAGTGAGATGAACATTCATAATCACCTGATTGCAGGGATATTAGGATGTAATTTCAGAGAGATCTACTGCCTGGTGCCAGAAAGCCAGGCGATTTGGAAGAGCGTGTCCGTATTCCTCCCTGGTGTCCCAGCTCAGAGCCAGAGGCTGTGTGGGTTGCTATTGAGGAAGATACTTTTTCATCTTGTCACTGACTTTTTATGGGGATTATCTTGGATAAAATGTTTTGTGCCCTTCATGCTTTATTTCTCGATTCATTGCCTTTAGTTATCACTTTGAGTCAACACTTTCTAGAAATAATATTTCTTCACAATTTGAAAAATCACACAATAAATAAGAATGCATCCTGCCCCTTGGATTTCCCCCACAGAGTTTGTATCTACAAACGTTTTGGGAATGACTTTCATGTTCCTTCCCTTTATAGTTAACCATGACCAAAAGCACACTTGCAACTCTGTGTAAGACACTTTTTCCGTTTTAAGCTTCAGCCATGCAACCCAGTCATACAAACAAGCTCCAAGATTTATAATCAATTTACTCTTTGTATCTCATTTCTGGCTTTATTTATGCTAGCTTAGTCTCCATCAAAATGATGTCCAAATTCCTTCTGAAAAATGGGCATTTGCCTTTCCTCTACCACTGACTTCATTCATTCTGCTGTGGATACATATCTAATGTACTTACAACACACACACACACACACACAGTTGTGGGTTGTTTTTTGTTTTTCTGCAGTGAGTTTGTATTTTCCTTTTTTAATATTTATTTTTGGAACTTCATTTTGAAAACCCACTTATTCACCATATTCTAAAAACACACCCTAATGGAATCTCACAATAGTTTTAAGCCAACCTCTAGTTTGAAACTTACCCTTGATAATATGCTGGCTCTGACACTGAAGGGAGAAACTGGAAGAAAATAATGTCAAGAAACCACATGATGAACCTGACCTCCGCCATGCCATCCCCCTATATTCTTGAAAGCTCTGTTTCTGCTCGAGTGAGTCTGTATCCCATGCCTCTCAAAGCTCCCAGCTCCCAAATAAGGAACAGAGGCAGTTAAAATGTGGAAAATTAAGAAAATGCAGAACACATCATTAACTCATATACTCAGGAAGCTGTGGCAATCTTTACTTCTCCTCACATAAGGCCCACTATAAACGAAATATATATTTTAATTATTTCCAGTTTAAATATTCCCAGTGCACAATACACAATCTGAACTGTTCGCTGCAGAATAAAGGAAAATTGGGCGGTGAGAAAGCAAGAAGAAAGTTGCAGTTAATACAGAACAGTTGCAATTCATCGTCACATCGCCCTGAGCAAAACTCTTCCTTTTATTTTGTAGAAAAAGCAATTGATTTCCCCTACATGAAGCGTCTGTATTCAGATTCTGTTTACTCATGAGCCCTGACAGGTTTACCCAAAGCAGCTTTATAAACCAGCTGCTCCTTCACAATTTCTGTGGTTATAATTCTTTTAAGTTGCAGGGATAACTTAAAATGTACACAGCTCTCCAGGATGCAAGGCAGGCAGCAGGCACTGTTGACATATTTTATTTTTTACATAGCCTTTTCAATTACAGAAAATGGCATAGCTATGAACTTTCATTCAGTGCCCCCCCCTCACTAGACATTCATCAGGCAACATAAAGCATGCAAAGTCACTTCAACTCAGCCTTTCTCTAGAAAACTCTGCAAACTGGCCAATGTTATTCCTGACTCAATGAAAACCAAGCCAGAGCCCTTTCAATGCACTGAGTAAATGGCCTTTCCAGTCAAACTAGTGGGAGGACTCACCCCCAGAAGGTAATCAGTGGAAATCGCAGAGCAGCCTGCAGTACCACTTTCAAATTCTTTTGGCTACTTAGCCAGTTTCCCCCCTCCATAAAAAAACAAACCAACAGAAAACTAACTTCTTCAAAAGTTCTTGTAACTTGTTATTGTTTTTCAAGCTTAATAACTCTCTAAAATTTTATCACAACAATTGTTTATGTTAAAGCATTTCGACAACTGCTTTAGCAGTGGAGTAGCTGGAGTGAGTTTAAAACTGGTCTCGTGCAATACAGGTTTAGTACTTTAAAGAATCCAGGAAGGTCCTCCTTATTTTATAAAAGTGTTTATAAGCCCTGCTTTGACCTGCAGCCAATAAATGATTATTATATAAACTTATACTGGTATTATACCTAAATATGCACTAGGGTGAAAAATATCCTAGAAAATTAAACTGTTACGGAGTAGGAAAGAAACAGTCACAAAGCATCACAAAATGCTTGGAGAGAAATGGCTTTTAAGACTGATTGAGGTTTAGTGTAGCTCCCTCTCCCTCAGGAGTGGTACTTTCTGCCTGCAGAAATCCTCTATTGGTTCCCCAAATTCCCATTTCCCTTTGTGCGTCTGAATCTTTGCACGTGCTGTTCCAGGTGCCCAGGGTGTTCATTTCTCTTCCCAGCTTGAGAACTCATCCTCCAAGACCCGGATCAGAGAGCACCATCTGCTCAGCCTCTCCCAGCTCCTCCAGAAAGAGGCAGCGCCCTCCGCAGCTGCTGTACAGCTGAAGCATTATATGATGCTCATCCCACGCCTTTGTCCCACTCTGTTCACGCATCCTTTCCCCCAGCGCCAAGTCCTCAAGGAAATGTACTTGTCTGCAACTTACTCTCCTTAGAATCACAAGTTCTCTGCAAGGTGCCAGGTTAAGAAACATTCATTAAATGGATAAAGATAAAGTAACAGTAGAAACACATACATACTTAAAGTATATTTATATGGTATTTTTATTAGGTAAAAAATTTCAAATTGGCTGCAAGAAGAGACTCAGCATACAGCTTTTAAGAAGAGAAACAGCTCACATTTTTCATTTTTCTATATGGAAAACTAATGTTTTTCATAAAAAAATTTGTTTCAGAAATAACCCTTATAGTATCAAAGTTATTTTTTAAACACATACGTTTCCTCATCAAATTTCAAGCTCCATTTGGTTGTTTACATATACCTTTTTTACTTGGCTCACAGCCTCTCTGTGGGAAAAAATGTCCATTTAAATGTGTGTGGTGTGTGTGTGTGTGTGTGTGTGTATAAAATCATCAGCACTTCCCAAATAACCTGGTCCAGTACAAAGTTCAGATTTTCTGGTATAATTAAAAACACAATATATGGAGGCTAATGCTCAAGGCTCTTATTAAAAAAGAAAAAGTACAAGAAGGAGAAGGAGGAGGGGAAAGAAGAAGTAGCAGCAGTACAGGAGGAGGATGGGGAGAGGGAGAAGAAGAAAGGGAAGGGGAAGGGGTAGGAAGAAAAGGAAAGATGTAGAAACTTCCTCTGACATGTAACTTGCACTAACAGCTAAGATTTATTGAGCCCCTGTGAGCCAGGCATTGCTTTAAGTGCTTTCCATGTATTGTCTTACGCAATCCTCACCCACACTCTATGAGGTAAGGCCCTACATTGTCCCATTATTACTCGTGAGACAATGGCATCACAGAGGGTGATCTGCCCAAGGTCGTTCAGCCAATAAATGGTAGTATGATAGTTTGAACTTGGGCTCCTGGCTCCAGAGGCCATGTCACCCCCTACTCCCTTGAAGGAGGCCTCCATACTTGCTATCTCAATTTCCTCACCTCCCACTCACCCTCCACCAACTCCAAACTATCCTCTCACCTCATTATTCCAATGAAACAGCCCTTGGGGGTCAGTGGTAACTTCCACCTCACAGGGGATATTACTCAGGCCTAATCGGACTTGACTTCTTGGTCAGATTCAATACTGCCGACCTCTGTATCCTGCTTCCCTTTACTCTGGATCACAATTCTTTTTTGTTTTCCTCATAGTTCTCTGCCAGCTCTTTCTCTAGCTCCTATCCTGGTGTATTCTTCTTAACCCATCTGTTTAACAGTTGGTGTTCCTCAGATGTATTCCCAAGGACTCCTTTATTTTTCCCCTCTTACTCAATGCTCTCACCTTAGAATTTAAGACTCAGATCGTCTCACCTTTGTTCCAGCTTCAATTATCACTTACATGCAAATGACGCATAAATGTATAGTTCCAACCAAGGCCTCAGCCCTACATCGTGAGTTCCAGACCACATATGTCCAGATGCCTATCTGATAGCCCCTCTTTGATGTCGTGAAGATACCTCAAATGTGCTCCTCAAACTGTATATTGTTGAACCCCAGCACCTGTAACAACACTTGACACATAACAGACCATCAGTACACTCTGGTTGAATGACTTGAGAAATAAATAGATGAAACTCAACATGTCCAAAACCAAATTCATAATCTCCTATCCCCCAAACCAATCCTCTTCCAGTGTTCCTATCTCCCTGAATAGCACCACCTTTGAGAACTCTGTTTTCTTCTCAGCACTGACTTCTCTCAATTTTTTTTCCTAACTATGTTTCAAATGGATCCATTTTCTCTACCTACACAGCCAGGTGCCCAGGGTGTTCTGTGCTACCTCCATGCGTGCTACCTCCATCCCTCCCTGAGCTACTGTACAGATACTTCTAACAGGTGAACCCACAGCCGCTCACACCCTTCCCAATCTGTTTTCCACAATTCTGTCAGAGTGGCCTTCTTAAAAGACAAATTTGATCATTTGCCAACAAGCTTAGCGCTCTTCAGGAGTTTTTAGTTGCTCTTCTAACTAGGACCCAAATCACCAACATGACCAATAGAGCTCTGAGCTGCCTGACTCCTGCCTGAGTCTCCCAGTGCTCTTGTCATAGCAAAGTTTTTAATTCCCTGTAGAAGACATGACCCCTCCTGCCTGGGGGCCTTTACATAGGTTGCTGCTGCAGCCTGAAGCCCTGTGCATCCTCCCACCCCACTTCACTGGGTTGATTCCCACTGGTTCTTCTCTGGTTTTCCAGACTGGTTCCATCCTCTTATTAAAGCTCTAAGTCATCATACTACATTTATTTGTGTGATAATTTAATGACTATCTGTCTTTCTCACTTGACTGTAAACTCCATGAAGGTAAGGAATGTCTTTTATTCTGCTTAATTTTATCCTTATTTCCCATCATAATGCCTGCTCAATAAATAATTATTTGTAACTATTGAAGGAATGTATTGACAAGAAATTTATAAAGGAAGATCAACACCAAGACATAGGTTGAAACGTTACCTGAGCTTGAAAAATATAGAGAGAATACAACAGTGATACAGAGAAGAAGATTATCTGTAAAGGAAAAAATCTTCCAGGTTAGACTTATTAATCTCGGAAACAGTTTATGCCAGAAGATATTATAGTTTATTAAGCTTTGGGGAGAAAAAAAATCAGTCAAAGAAATCTAGTAAAGATTTCATTATATTGTTCAGATATAAGGGCATAGAAAGCCTTCCTCAAATATATGGAGGAAAATCGTAATGTTTATCATTGTTCATTTCTGATGATTTATTATGCACCTTAACTGTATGAAAGGTGGGGAAAAGGCAGAATGATCAAGAAATCAGAAATGTGCAAAAAATAAAATGAAGTAACATAAACAAAACTTACGTCTTTTAAGCAAGCAAATTTCAAAAATAAATCTGTTGAAATAAACACACAATTAAACAATTACCCTCAAGTTGAATCCAAAAGCAAATCCAAATACGCCTGAATCTAAGTGATTAGAAAAGTTTGTAAGCAAAAAGAAGGGAAAAGAGATCAAAGACCTAAACATAAGAACTCAAACTATAAAACTCTTACAAGAAAACATAGGTGAAAAACTTCATAACATTGGATTTGTCAATGATTTCTCAGAAATGACACCAAAAACACGAGCAACAAAAGAAAAAATAGATAAATTAGACTACATCAAAAATTTAAAACTGCGCATCAAAGGATACAATGAAGAGAGTGAAAGGCAACCATGGAATGGGAAAAAATATACACAGATAATACATCTCATGAGAATTCAATATTCAGAATACATGAAGAACTACAACTCAACAACAGCAAACAACCCAAACAACTCGATTAAAAAGAGCAAAGGACTTGAATAGACACTTCTCCAAAGAAGATATGCAAATGGCCAATAAGCACATGAAAAGATGCTCAACATCACTAATCATTAGGAAAATGCAGATAAAAACCACAATGAGATACCAGCTCATACCCTCTAGGATGGCGACTATCCCATAAACAGAAAATAGCATTTCTGAGGATGTGAAGAAATTAGAACCCTGTGCATTATTGGTGAGAAAGTAAAATGGTGCAGCCACTGTGAAAAATTGTATAGCCGTTCCTCAAAAATTTTAAAACAATTACCGTGTGATCCAGTATTTTCATTTCTGGGTATAAATCTAAAAGAATTAAAAGCAGACGCTCACAAGAGATATTTGTACACCCCTGTTCGTAGCAGCATTATTCAAAATAGCCAAAAAAGTGGAAGCAACCCAAGTGTTCATCGATGCATGAATGGATAAGCAAAGTGTGGTATATACATACAGTGAAATATTATTCAGTGTTAAAAAGGAACGAAATTCTGACACATGCTATAACATGGATGAACCTTGAGGACATTATGCTAAGTGATATAAACCAGTTATAAAAGGACAAGTACTGTATGACTCCACTTAGATGATGTATTTAGAGTAGTCAAATTCATAGAGACAGAAAGTAGAATCAGGTTGGGAGGAAGGGGTAACCGGGAGTTGTTAAATGAGTACATAGTTTCAATTTTGCAGATGAAAAGAGTTCTGAAGATGGATGGTGGTGATGGTAGCACAATGTGAATATACTTAATGCCACTGAACTGTACACTGAAAAACAGTTTAGATGATAAATTTTATATGTATTTTATCACATTTTTTTTTAAAAAGGAAAGATATACCACGTAAATTGGAAGTAAAAAGAAAGCAAAAGCCAAGAAATTAATATCAGACAAACTCAAGGAAAAATGATTTAAATTGGAGAGAGAGGCCTTCTTTATAACCACCATGGTGACAGTTCTCTATAGTGAAGAGAAAACTATTAGGAATTTCTATGCACCAAGTAACCTGACATCAAAATATAGAAGTAAAAGTTGCAGAATCATAAGGAGAAATAGAAAGAAACAGAACTTCAAGTCAACAATGAGAATCTTAAAGACACCTTTCTTAGTTCTTGGCAGATGAAGTAGACAAAACATAAGAAAGGATAGAGGACCTAAGTTTTTTAAAAAATTAAATTTAGGTCTAGTTTACATACAGTAAGATGCATAATGAACTTTTACTTATGTATATAATCTTGTAACCTCCACCCAGGTCAAGAAACGTACAGACATTTCCACCTCCCAGAATATTTCCTCATGTCCCTTACCAGTCAATCTCCAAGATAACTATATTCTGATCTCCATCACCATAGAATAGTTTTGACCACTATTCCATTTCATTTAAATAGAATTATGCAGTGTGTAGTCTTTTGTGTCTTGCTTCCTTTACTCATCATAATATTCTTTAGATCCATCCATGTTGTTGTATATATCAAGTCGGTTCATCTTTATTGTTGTATAGTATCAATTGTATGAATATAACACAGAAGGTTTTGTACAAGTCTTGTGAACATGTATTTTTTTCATTTCTCTTGGGTGTATACCTAGGAATCGCTGGGTGTTAGGGTGAGTATGTATTTATCTTCGTTATAAATTGCCAAACAGTTTTCTAAAGCATTTGCTCCATTTTAAACTCCCAAACATCAACCTATGAGATTTCCAGTTGCTCCATATCCTTGCAAACACATGGTATTGTCTGTCTTTTTCAGTAGGTGTGCATATTATCTCAGTATGTTTTAATTTGCATTTCCCTGATGGGTAATGATATTTGAACACTTTTTCATGAGTTTATTGATCATTCGGATATTTTCTTATGAAGTATCTGTTGTAGTCTTTTGCCCTTTTCTTAAAAATTGGGCTGTTTGCCTTTTCCTTAGTGATTTATATTTAATTTATATTGTACTGTATGTATTCTAGAAAAAAGTTCTTTGTCAACTATACATATTGAGAATACTTTTCTCAGTCTGTGGCTTGCCTTTCACTTTCTTAAAGGTGTCTTTTGATGATCAAGAATTTTTAATTTTTATAAAGTCAAATTTACCCATTTGTATTCTTTTATGGTGTGTGCATTTACATCCATCCAAGAAATCTCTGCACCCCCCCAAGGTCTTAAAGACAATCTCCAGTATTTTTCTCCAGAAGCTTTATGGTTTTAGCCTCATATTTAGACCTATAATCCATTAATACTGTACTTATTATAAGCATTTGAGCCAAAAGGCTTAAACATATCAAACTCTTCTCGAAAAAAGGCAAATAAAAGTTTTATACATGAATAAAAACTTACAAAATGATCATAATTTAGGTCACCAAAAATCCCTCAATGAATGCTAAAAGCATGAATAACAAAGCCACATTCTGTGTCCACAATGAAATAAGATGAAAAATAAATAAAAATTTTAAATCTACTTGGAAATCTAAAATATTATCTCATACACATTGGGTGAAAGGGAAACATCGGTATTTCAAAGAGAAATTTCTAAAATATATGACACAAATTTTTTTAAATCTCTGGGACAAAGTCAATTTTTACTTAGACAAAAAGTTCACCTTTACTCCAAAAAATTTTTTAAAAAGAAAAGAAATGAAGGGAGAAGTGAAGGAATTACTAATGATAACAAAGGAGTATGTGAATTTGAAACTAGAAAAGATACCTCTACAACTTTCTCTCATTTTATGAAATATAGAGAGCTACTGTAAGATACAGAGGGTTACCAGAGTGTCCCTTGAAGTTAGAGACAGCCATGAGACCCTGTTTTGACTCCTGTGATGGGGTCAGAGCCTGCTGATGCTGCCCCGCTCTCTGTCTTTCCTCTTCTTGCCTTGAACAAGGACAAAATGGCCATCTTGTCGCCATGTTGAAAAAGCCAAAAGAATCGCAGAGAATTCAGCCCCGCCAGAAATGAACTAAAGAAAGGGAACCAGCAACCATCTACCTCTTGACTCCTTGTTTTCTGAGAAAAAGAAAAAATACCGCACCGCTGCAGTCAGTTAAAAGCATTCTTAACTGACAAGAATGAGTAATGAGATGAGAACCGGGGTCATATCCGTGGAATGGAATTGAGTTAACAAATAGATGCAAATACAAATGGGGATTTATTTAATGATAAAGAAGTTGTATCAGATCAGTGGTAGTAAATTGGGACAACTTGCTAGCCAGGTGAAGTAAAGACAATAATAAAGATGAAGTCTTATCTTGCTTCTCACAACAAAATATAATCTAAAGGATCAACCCGGCATTCGGCCAAGCGAATTTTTCCAGCAAAAATTAGTAAATGTTATTTTCTCCTGAAACACTCCTCCCAACATTTAGAAGGAAATCTTTGCCTTAATGTCCACTTTTTAAACAGTTATAACTGCAGGCCAAGTATAGAAGAAGAAAATGGGGAGTTTTATATTGGCTTCTTGTCCATTTAAAATTAGAGTCCCCTTAAACAGTATAAGCCACAAAGATGAATTTGTATTAACCACAAAATGGGTCAGTATTACCCTGAAATGAAACCAGCAAGGAAATAATTTTCGTTGTTGGATTTATAGTTTTGAAAAAAAGGCATGCATCTTTGTGTTTTTCTTTTCTAGTGACTTGTGCAGTTTTACTTTAAAAAATTTTTTTCAGAAACAGTTGATATATAATGGGAAATATATTTTTCTTGAATTTCTGCTAACAGTTGCTAGTAAAACCATCTAGGACTGACATCTTTGGGGATGAGATATCATGGGCCACCATTTCAATTTTTATTATTACTTTTTTTATGGTCATGAGCCTTCTTGGTAGTCCTCCTCTTAGACCAATCTTGGCATTTATATTTTCCTGGAAAATTGTCCATTTCAGGGGTTTTTAATTTATTTATATAAAGTTGTTCATATCGACCTTTAAAGTTTTTAAAAATACTTCTGCACAAGTTTGTGTTCTGTTATTTGTTCCTAATATTATTAATATGCTTCCTCTCTCTCTCTCTCTGTCTGTTTTATTGCTCTTTAAAGCAGTATTTGGTCTCATCAATCAACTCTACTTTTTGTTTATTTGCCATTTAATTAATTTCTTATTTTATTTTTATTTCCTTCCCTCTATTTGATTTAGATCTTTCTGTTGTTCATTTTCCCACCTTTTGGATTTGAAACGTTAGTTCATTTATTACAAATTTGTCCTTTAAGTATAGCTTGGGGGTGTGTACCACTGTTTTTTTATATAGGGTGGTTTTGTTTTAAGTATTTTATGTTTCCTTAGATGTACTCTTTAATGATATTTTTTTAGAAATACGTCTTATAATTTTTCAAGGGAGTTTTTGGTATTATTTGTTGTATTCTAATTTTATATATTTTGTAGCCAATGTTCTCTCCCCCCAAACCCCAGTCTAACCATGAGGAATAACCCCAGTCTAATCATGAAATACCATCACACAAACCCAAACTGAAAGATATTATGCAAAATTCTGACCAGTACACCTCAGAACTGTCAAGATCATCAAAAACATGGAAAGTTGAGAAAATGTCACAGTCCAGAGGAGACTAAGGATGCATGGCAACTAAATATAATGTGGTATCTTGGATGGAATCCTGGGACAGAAAAAGGACATTGGGGAAAAACCAGTGAAATTCAAAGTGTGGAGTTTGGTTAGTTAGTAGTAGAACTAGTGTTGGTTCCTTAGTTGTGACAGACCTACTATGGTAAGACGTTAGCAATAGGGGAAACTGGGTGAATGTTATACGGGAACTCTGTACTAGCTTTAGAATACTTCTGGAAATCTAAAACTATTCTAAAATTAAAAGTTTGTTTTAATTTTAAGAAAGCTACACCAAAAAAGCCTCTTGTGACTTGTCTCCTCATTCAGTCTACAATACATCATGTCCTTATCTCTGACTTTAAGGCCCTGCTGGTCTGTCCCTCTGTCCCTGACTATCGTGACCTGCTGGCAGACTACCCACCACTCTGCTCATTCTAGTCTACCCACCGCGTGGACCTTCTTGTTGCTCCTCCAGTGTGCCGGCTGTGATTGCTCCATAGGGTGTCTGCTCGTACTGTCTCCAGGTTCCACACGTACCACCGCCTCACCTACCTGACAGTTTTACACAAACGTCTTCTTTGAAGAGATGTCATTCTGACCACTTTATTTAAAAGTACAACTTCCTCAAGCCTCCTCCTGTCTCCTTTCCTTTATTTTTTTCTCCATAGCACTTATCACCTCCATCTAACACACGCACAAACACACACATGCTGTTTTCTTTATTGTCTGTCTGTACTCATTAGAATATAAACTTCATCAGGGCAGGGATCTTTTGGTGTGTTTTACCCACTGATGTATTCCTAACACCTATAAAACATCTGGCACATAGTGAGAACTTAGTGAGTACCAATTGAGTAAAATTAATCAGAGAGGACCCTTTAGTTCAACAAGAAATGGTGGTGGATTAGGCTTGGTTTATGGCAGTGGAGATGGAGACAAGTGGTCAGCTTTGGGATGTATTTTGGGTATTGAGCAAACAGGACTTATGGATGAATTAGATGTAGGTTTTTGGGAATGAGAGGAGTGAAGGATAACCCTTAGGTGTGTTGACGGTGGCATCATTTAATGAGATGGGGAAAACTTCAGAGGAGCATTTGGGAGTGCAGAACCCAGAGCTATGTTTGAGATGTTGGATGTGACAGGCTTCTTAGACATCCAGATGGAGATGTTCACTGTGAGCCTGGGATGCGAGGAGACTGGAGCTAGAAAGACTGCCTTCGGAGTCATAAACATACAGATGAGGGTCTTTGAAGCCATGGTACTAGGTAGGATCACATAGTGATTGAACATAAAAGACTAAGGGACCAAAGGCAGCACCCTAGGGATACTCCACAAATTTAATGAGGGGACCAGAGGAGGAATAGACTGAGAAAAAATGCCAGGAGGTAAGACAATGAGGGTGGAAACAAAAAAACTAGATAGAATTAGCACCATGGGGACTTCCAGAGGAAGATTTTTTACAGAAGAAAGCAGTCAGCCACATCAAATGCAGCAAAGTCACTAAGATGAGGACTGAAAGGTGTCCCTTGTCTTGGCAAGATGCAGATCACTGATGTCAATAATAAGGTTTATTTCACTGAAGGTTGAGAAAGAAACCCTAATCGGCATGGGTGAGTAAGGAAATGGGAGTTACAGAAATGGAGACAGCGACTACAGCCGGGGAGGGCTGAGGAATACAGCATATCTCTATACTCTTGTGTAGAAGAGGCTGGCTGATGGTACGTTTTTTGACAACGCAATGATCAAGCAGAGGATAGAGTCTGTGAGTACAGATACATGATAGTTGGGAGATGTGATGGTACAAAGCTAAGAGACTATATTCCATATAGTAAGAGAAAAAACAGAGAGAAAGAGGAAGCAAAGGAGTCATCAAAGAAACATTATGAAGAGATTACAAATTAAATGACAGAGACCAAATAACTAATTTAGACAATAGGCCCAAATGGGTTAAATACCTCTATTAATACAAAACTTTCTCAGTTTGGATTTAAAAACTGCTCTACTCAATTTTGTTGTATAGACTTTACACAAAATAACATGATGGGTAAAGGGTATTATGCAAATGCAAATTAACAGAAAGATTAATTATTAACAACATCCTTCTAATAATTTTACCTTTGGGTTGGGGTTTGAGACCAAAGGAAAAGTACTAACTTTACTGGTCTCCCCCCTCCATGACAGAGCAGAACCCACATGGGCTGTGGGTGCTGAGGCAGTGGGGTGGAGGGCATATCCAATTTTGCTCTTGCCAGTGGCAGCCACTACCCTACTTGATTTGAGGCTCCCGAGAACCCTAAACCTGGGCACACAAGACACTCCCTGCTCTGATTAGGGGTTTGGGGGTTTTAAGATGTATGTGGTAGGAAGTAGAGTTGGGATGTGTTTGGGAGGCAAAAAGTACAGGAACTGTGGATATTTGGATATATATTTGTAATACCAAACCCAGTAAACCATGGAACATTTAAGAAAATATAAAATTGTGAAATTTCCATGAAGAATCTTCATGAACTCCTAAAAGTAGAAATTTTATAAGCATGTGTTTATAAATGCAACCAACACAGGCAATGATACAAACGTTAGCAACAACAACGACATCTAGCCTCTTGGAAACCGAAAAACAAAATATCTGAATTAATACAAGGGACAACAAAAATTAAAAATTCAATTATAATCTCCTCCAAAATAATAATGGTTGGAAAACAATAAATCCCAATTCATGCCGTGTGGTAAATATTGTACTCAGAATAAAATTTATAGCCTTAAATGTTTTTTATTAATAAAAAATAAAGAAGTCAAATGACATGAAAATGTAACCTAAGAAGCTAGAGGGAATCAATAGCCAAATGAAAGGAAAAGGAAGGTGTTAACACAGATATATGCTGAATTTAGTGAATTAAAGAACAATGAAATTCATAAGTGAGTTCAAGTGGGAGTTCTTTGAGAATTTCAGGAAATTAGAAGAACCATTGGCACCGATCTAAAGGTTACATGAAGATGGATGAGGCTGTGGGAACAGGGCACCCCACTGAGGGAGATGATGAGATGAGCTATATCTGGGCAAAGCTCAGCATGGCCCAGGACAGTCCCAGACCCCACAGCCCTCCTCCACTCCAGCCACAGTCTTGAGGCCAGAATGCCTCTAACCTCCCAGAATTTTAGGTCCATCCCAAGATGGAAGAGGAAGGGACTGAGCCCTAAATAGAGAGGATCTTGAACAAAAATGCACCAAGTTTGCATTGCTGAATTGGACTGAGAAATTCCTGGTTGGGCTCATTTTTAAACCTGAAAGTGAATAGATCAAATTCTTTCATTAAGAATAAGAACTAGAGAACTAAATTAAGTTCACATATATGTAAATAAAGTTGGTTTTCACATCTGGGTTAAAAAGTCTATGAGTGGCATACTTACCACAGATATAAGACTAAATGTTCAACTTCTATAGTAATAAAGGAAATACAATTTACTGTTTACGAAAGTGACAAGTGTTTGATCAATATCTGTCTTCTCCACTTGCTGGTGAGCTCCATGAGGGCAGGGCCATATCTGTTTTTGTTCAACATTGTAGGTAAGGTGTACGGAAGACAGTGGTGCTCAGCAAGCCTGAGGTGAAAGACGGAAAGAAAACAGGTGAGAAAGGAGAGAGAGGGAGGGGAGGCGGGAGAGATGGGAAGAGGAAGAAAAGAAGGAAGGAAGAGAGAAGGAGAGAGAGGGGGAGGGAGGGAGTGAGGGAGGAAGAGATCCTGGAAGGAGAGAGCCAGGGGGTTGGTTGGTTTTGTGGAATACCATTTGGAAAACATGGATTGCGTTTTCTGGGGTCCTTTGCCGTATAAATATTTATGTTGGAACTCGCACATGTGTGGAACACCCAAGGGAATTTGGGGTGGGGATACAGAACTGGAGTTCAGAGTATTGGAATTCTTACTTAAGCATCTAGGGTAATGGCAGGAGTTAAAGCTTTAAACCTTGACAACCACAAATTATGGGTTGTACCCAATGACATTCACAGTGGTGGGGCCATCACACATGTATCTGCTTGTCCTACCCTCCGTATTCTTATCTTCTTTTGCAAATTCACTTCTCTCCTTTTAAGCTTATTCATCTTCACTTTTGAAAAAAGAAATTCTTTAAATCATAACCACATGTCATCACTTTATGTGCTTTCCTCATTCTTTCCCTCTCTCCCGAACTCTTTTTCCCTCTTTTCATTCTGCCTTTGCTCCTTCTTTTCTCGAACAAACATTTACAGCAAATCAACTCTGTGGCAGTTCCTGCTCTGTTCCCCCTCATCTGCACATTCTTTTACTTTGTCTCTGTCCTTCCTAAATATGGGGCTCATAACGGAGGTACTACTCCCGATGTGATCAGCCAGCCCGTACAGTGAGGCAGTCATACTTCTGAACCTGAATATTAGGTCTTTACTAATCCAGGCTAACAGTACATCTGTGTTGGGGCAGCCCATCACATTTTTGGTTCAAGATGTGCTCACACCAACCGAGCCTCTTGGGTGTTTGCTGGGAACCAGATCGTACCCACTCTGGATTTGTAGGCCCGAGTGCTATGGTAATTATGTCCAGACAACTCATTTATCCCCATACAGTTCACTTTGTAGCTTTCTATCTCTCTTTGAAAGAATCAATGAAACTCTTTGCAATCTTGCAGTTTATTTGCCAAACAACAGAATGATGTGAGAATTAAGTTTTGTGGCCTGATAAAAGCAAGACATAAAGGTTGGAATATTTTACCCATTTCATTCCATCATGGATGCCATTCGTTTTCTAATGCATTTGTGGAACCTCCAGGCTTTTGAAAGTGAAACAGGCCACTTTGAGGCAGGAGAGGCTAAAGGTGGGCCTTAACTCTCCTTTCAAAAGACCATCTCTGATCGCATCTCTTTTGTATTTCAGCAAACAAAGGACTGCTTTGTTTTTAAAACATTTGAAAACCAGTGAATTTTACAATGCACTCCCTCCTATGCACGTGTAAATGTTGAAGTCCTTTTACCCATTCTTTTCTCTTTTTTCATTCAAGGAGGAAAAAAGGTTTTTCTTCTCCTTTCTTCAGTCAATCTCCTATTGATTCTCCCAGCTCCAAGCCCTCCAGCCTCTCTTGCATCTGCAGTTTATTTCTCTCAGTTAACATCTTCTCAACCTACAAACTGAGCAGCCCCTTCTAACCTGGCACCATCCAGGCTGCCTCTGCCTCCTGACCCCCTTCTTTCTCTGGCCTTTGTGCCTCCACTCTGTGGCTTCACCCAATGGTACCACGTCTATTTCCCAATGCTCCTGTTCCTGATCCTTCCAGAGCATTTCTTAAAATTCAGCCACCAGCCCTGCTTTCCTGCTGCTAAAGTCTCCCTTGAAACCTCTCCTCTCCCACAACCTAAACCCACATGCATTACTACTGTAATGGCCCATGTTTCAATGTCGTCAAAGTTACTTGAATGCTTTATGAATTTAGGATATATCCACATAGCCTAATCCAGTCAAACTTGTGGTTTTTGGCATCCATCTATAATATATTAGGTTGAACCATATAAAATCGCCATTTTGTAGATTAAAAATGTACTATAGTTTTGCAAGATGCTACCATTGGGAGTAACTGGGGAAAGGGTACATAGAATTTTTCTGTATTATTTCTCAAAACCGCATGGGAATCTATCATTTTTTCAATAACAATTTTAATTAAAAATGGTCAAATAGCAATTTCACATGATATAACCTAATAGCACCTAAAAATGTTCAGAAACAAATGAATTATTTTTTTCTCCTTGTGGATTTTTCCATGTGCTTCAAAGTGCTAATTCAGAGTGCAATTTTATGAACTCTAAATAATTTATGAAGATAGAGAATATTTTCAGGAATAATTAAACTTGATCACACAGTAATTAAGTTTAAGCATTTAGTAGAAGTATAGCATTACTCAGTACCAAATTCTTTTTACAAAGAGCAGCCCTTAAAGGATTTGCATTTTGTTTACAAATATGTTTTTCCCAAGTGTACATAATTTTTGAGACAAATGAATCAAACGTCAATTGCCTGACCATAGGCTTGGGTTTGGATAAAAGAATCTAACCAGTTTAGTTTTATTTACTTATTTTTTAAAAATTTAAAGATTAAAAAGTTGACTATGGATTGGGTCAAGCCATGGATTAAATGCTAAAGGCATTTTTAAATTATAGGATCTCAGTGTAAATAGGACACCGAGGTCATATAATCTGGTCACACATACCTTTCCTGCAACTCCACTCCCCAGAGCATCCCAGACCATCTTTGGACACTTTCAACTGCTAGAAATTCGTTTTATTCCTCATAGTAAGGTAACACCTATCTCTCTGAAACTTCAATTCACTAGTATTAATTCTATTCCTTGGGTCAAAGAGAGTTAAGTTGGGAACTTTCTCCATATCAGACTAGTAAATAGTTGTACATGGCCATTCTGTTCCCCTCTGTCTTTGCAAGTCCAGTGCTTACTGAGCTCCCAGACCATCCTCGTGTAGCATTACATTCAGTTTATTCTCATTTTGCTCACTCTCCTGCGATAGGCTCTGTTCGTGTTTGCTTACAATTAAATGCAGGGCCTGGAATCCCAGCTGTGGTGTAAACACTCACCTGGCCCCTCCATTCATCTGGACACCAGATATAATTAATGAAGACTGAGATGATCGTATCAGATATTCTTGGTTTGGGCACCCAAATCACACTGTTAACTCATCCAACCCTTAACTACACACAAAATCATCTTCGCCCCTTCCCTCCTCTCTCTACTTCCAGACCAATTTTGAGCTCTTGACAGTCAAAAATGGCCAATAACAAGAGAAAATAACTTGATCTAAATTTGAATGTCATCAATAGATCTCATGTCCTTCCACACTTCAAGAAATATTGCAGAAACAGGTGGTTCAGCTGAACACATTAGACCTGGGCCATCCCATTTATCTTCTACAATTTTCACATTCAAACTTCTGATTAGCAGAGAGAAGATCAAAAATCCCTTTGAAGAAAACAGTTTAGTCATTGACCAGCATGACTGGAAGATGATAGAGATCATTCCACAGTGTTTTCCATGGTGGGAGGGGAATGCCAGCCTTTCTCTCAAATTATAGAGTGAAACAAACAGTTCTTATTATTTCCAGACAAACAATGAGGCAAATGCTGGAACAAGTTAAGGTTTATAAGGAACTACGTTATAAAGATGAAAGGAAAATAGGCAGTGAGCTCTTGGGCCGGTAGTTCTAGCAGGACCAGTGAGTGCCGGGTGCCCAGGGCGTTGCCCACCCCTGCCTGCCCAGTGGGCTGTCAGGTGTTACCTGGTGTGGTGAAGCTCTCCACTCAGGGGGTGAACTCCTCGGACAGGGCTAGAACCGTGCAGGCTGATCTCCCACAAATTTCCTTTCCACTCTGTGTGTTCCCTCACAGAGGCCCCAAAGTCTTCACCCCAAGCTTCACTATCTAACCAACCCATCTCTGGAAGGTTTAGGTCTAATCTGAAGTAACATTTGGAAGGCATCAAAATACAGGCCATGTCTGGAGACTTGAATTCTTAGAAAATTGTTCCCTTTTTTCAGCAGGTGGCGCTGCTGCAATGAGGCTGCGTTTCACCTGGTGAAGTCAGAATCAAGAGGAATCAGCAAGTCTTAACCATACAGCTTATTTAATTCAAGGATCAGATTTTTTTAAAAAATAACCACCTTAACCAAGTGACGAAATGATTTTCCTCTGTATCGGGACAAACCAACTTCACGTGTCTCCTGGTCAGATGCGCTGGGACATGTTACCTTACAAATTTTGTCAAAAGTGTCTAACCTGAATCTAATCCTGGGGAAACCTCAGACAAACCCAAAGTGAGGGACGTTCTACTCTAACTGGCCAGTCTCAAAAATGTCAAGTCAGGAAGACAGCAAACGGTTAAGAAATTGTTCCAAATTAAATGAAACTAAAGAGACACAATAACTAAATGTCCTGCATGATCCCTGATTGAATTCTGGACCAGAAGAATAAAACTGCTCTACAGGACACTGCCAGTTATTGAAACAATTGGCAAAATGTGAATGTGGACTACAGATGAGATAATAGTATTACATCAATGTTGAATTTCCCAGTTCTGATCATTGTACCATGGCTATGTAAGAGAATGCCCCTAGTTCTTAGGAAATGCACCCAAACGTACCTGGAAGGAAGGGGTATCATGAAATCACGTCTTTAACTTATTCTCAAATTTTCAGGGAAAAAAAAATAAGTTTTTGTATATTTTGTATCTATTGAAATTATATTAAAATTACCAAAAAAGTTACATTTTCCTACTTCTTTACCCAACTTCTCCTCCCAACTACTAAAACACGCACACCCATAGCCAGCCCCACTGAGAGCAGGCCTCTTGTCAGTCTTTCAGTAAGTTCGTGAGCTGTTTTCACTCTTTCCCTTTGGGCTCTCCTGCTCATCAGCCTCTTCAGGGCCAGCCCCTGGGATGTGGCTGGTCTCACAATGTCATCCACTTTGAGATCTCTTATTCTTCAAGTATGTTTTGTAGATTCATTTCCAATAGTTGGTATATGTTCAGTTTACTTAAACTAGGGAAGATGCTTAGAAAATATGAGCAGAATATCTAAAATCATAGAATGAATCTTAGAGTATAAGTGCCAAAGAAATTTTAAGTCATCATTCAAATACTGTCCTATCCCACCCTCCCCCCACCCCTTTTGGGAGATGAAGAAAAGGAAGACAATAGAGCCACAGTGACTTCCCCAAGTTTACAAGGTCACTTAGTTGCAGAATCAGGTAAAATGCTCTCAATTCCCATCCTGGGTCCAGTACATTTTCCCTTTCTTTGCTTCTCACACTGGGGAAACATAGGCGATTCGAGGTCAAGTGCCAAGGACACGAAGCCTCAGAACAACACAATGCAACTCCTGTTTCATGACAAGAAATCTGAAATCGCATGTTACAGTAAAATAAACATGCTAAATTTACCTCAATTTTCAAAATTAAAAACAGCAGGCTTAAAAGACAATTCCTGTCTGTCAGGGCTGCTTGGGACTGTCCCCTCAGGTGCCCCAGGAGTGGAAGATCATTACTCTCCTCTGCAGGAAAAGTTCTCAGGTAGAAACACCCAGGGGCCCTGGGACAACGTGACCAACGAACAGAATGTGACTTCAGCCCAAGGCTCGATCTGCAGAGCCGCTCCTCACAGGAGCATCTTGAAAAGGCCCCGCCCAGTTTCCACCCCACCAGCGAGTGTTGGTCATGCTGCTAACAAAACCACGATTTCAGTGATTAGAGGCACTGTCTGTGTGGTACTTCAGGTGTTTGTGTGACCAGGAATGGAAGGAAGGGCCTCTTCCAGGACAACTGGCTTTGCATGGGAAATGCCAGCCATCACCACACACACACACACACACACACACCCCGCGAGCTGTTTCCCCGCTGTGGCCTGAGGTGTTTAAAAGCCTGAAGCTTGTCAGGCCAGCATGTTGGAAATCCAGAGGGGGTTCCCCTGCTAATCTTTAGGCAAATATTTTCTCTGCTCTGCTGACCTCATGTGAGTTACCGGCCTTGTGCCTCTGTGGTAAATTGAAGTAAGCCCACTCGGGTGACAAGGGCACCAGTGCTTTCCATTGCAGGGGGACTTTTCATTCACAGGGCAGGGTCTGCCCCGGTTCCTTCTCCCTGCACCAGCCTCCCAGATGGGAAACGACAACGTGCCCCTGCTGCCTTCAAGGGAAACCAGGCAAGGACCAATCGGGGGGCAGCCCTGTAGGACAGATGCTCTCCATTCATAGATCAGAGAAGGGTGGTGCTCCAGGCATGCCGTTCTTGCCCATTCTCTGCCTGCTCTCTAAGTTTGGATTATAAGAAACAGGAAGCTCTTGGCCCCTCACTGCTTCTGCGATTACTCTTGGTCCTTGTGGCTCCCTCAATGAGTGAGACCCAACAGCCTTCTGAACTAGGGCACCTCACACTTAGGCTTACTGTGTGTTTTGACTTAGCTCTGTGTCTGAAATATCCTCTTATATTTCCACTATGCAATGTCCCTACATGTGCATGCGCACCTGTCCCGCCCACCCCACCCCACTCCTGCCTGGGTCATTGACTGGCTGAGACCCTCACTGCCTCGCCCACCCCCAGTGCTATCCCACCTTCCAGCCGTTAGGGAGCACCTCTCACAATTCCCAGCAAACCCTCTTTCAGGTGCCTGGTAAGCAGTTTTGTTGCCATCATAAGGCAACATTTTGCTGAAGCCAACACTGACTTTAATCTGGCAGTTCAGCATCAGCAACAGCTGTTTCTTTGTATCACTCCAGCAGGTCCAATCCAAATTCACATTCTATACAGCAAACAAGAGACTGGGCACAGCTACGAGTGTTCAGACGACCCAAAAGTGGGGAGATGCTGTGTCTTAGGCTGGATAATCCCCAAAGCAATTCTGGAACAAGGACTTGGGTCTACGTGGTTGACATGAGAAGTGATTCCAGGAGTCTGGAGTGGGAGAATAGGCAAGCCAGACAGGGAGGAGGGAACGCCAATAAAGAATGTTCATCAGCGTGCGCTGCTGTGAGAGCCTGTGCTTCAGTCCCCCCGGGACAGAACATGCGTCAGAATGAGTAGAACACGACGCAGTTGTCCCACCAGGAGTCTTCAAGGAAGCTGAAGAGTTTATCCCCAACTCCCATTTGTTAATGGCATAGGGTTGCTCCCAGGGTGAGGGGGCATTAATTTGTCCTGCCGACGATCCAGTGGAGAACTTGCTGGTGGCAGGGAAGAGAGGTCAAGAAAGGTGGAAGAAAAGAGACTTGCTTTGTCTGGGCTTTGCTTCCCAAGGTGGCAAGATCCAGAGTTCTCCTGAGTCCTTTCATGTGATAGGAAATTAGCAGAATTAAAAAAGGCTACAAATGGTGTTTAGCTAGATGAGCTAGAGGGAACCCTCATAGAGCCTCTGAGCATCACACTGGTTCTGATAAAGACCAGTTATTTCTCCATGTGGCTGAGGACACGTGGAATCCAACTGATAGAGATGAACGTGACGAGGCCCTGAAGGCAGGAAGACTAGAACAAAGCTGAACCTGTGTGACAGGAGGACAGAGGTTCAGACGGGGCCGTATGCATATCGCTGGATGCTGCCTGAAGGGATGCTGACCAGTGAAGGCACAAGCAGGCACTCGGGGCTCAGCAACTGCAGTGGACAGGTGCCTGCTGAGGGTCAGGTCCTCACCTCCTGCTCTGGGTAACTGATGCCGTGTAAGTCTCCTGAATTTAAACACAACCCCAGAGAGATAAGCAGAGGTGGGAGAAGACTGAATTGACTGAGATTACCCAGGATGGGTGAGATTAAACTCTTGTTACTTGAAATGAGGCACCAAATATAAGCTAAGGTTAGTAATAGAAAAATAAAATTCCCTTTTTGTCACACCTGGGTTTTGGGCTTGAGAAATTTGTTTCTAACTATACCCGACAAAGTCCTAGTCCCTCTCTTTGGTCCTTAATTTATCAGCTCAAATACATTTGAGTTTTTTGAGTTTGAACCTGATTGGCAGTTAGGTGGGATTTCCCCGTAGGGGACCTGAGACAAGGATTCCAGTGTCGGCACCTAATATGGAGGTAATCCCAGAAACCACCTGTAAGAGAGTATGGAGATGAGACAGGGAAGGGAAGGCAGCACAAAAGAAAGGGTGTGGATCAAGCGTGTTTCTGCTGCAAGCCTCTGGAGCTTAATCCTGATGAGGATCTCGGGGCTACCAGGTCAAACATGCCTCAGAGTCCAGGGGTGCTGGCCTATATGTGCCAATTCCCATTACTTATCTTTTGAGGGCTACTCCTGGTGGATGGCCATGAACTCTCCAGCTTTTCTGGTCTACCCCAACCATGGGCTAAGAAGCTCTAGGGCAGAAAAAGCTCTGGGGCAAAGAGTCCCAGGGGTTTGAGAATGAAAGCCAACAATGGTTCAGAAAGAGCAAGTGTCAAGGAGGTGTGGATGGAGCACTGCCAGCATCAGCACCAGTAAGCCTAAAGCATATCCTATTAAAAATCACAGAGCACGTACAGAGTAGTCCCTGGATGTCGTATCATCAGTTTATTCTAGGTGTGTGTGTGGGGGTGGGGGGTTAATCATCTTTAGATTCCCAGTGGCAAATAAGAAAAAAGAAATCTTTACCAAGACAGCAAATCACAATCCACTTTGCATGGTCTTACCAAGCCATTTTATACCATTGGTGGACCATGTACCCAGATGACAGGTGACACAGTGAGAAATGGTACTTGGAGCCTGACTCAGCTGAAGGGGCTATTTTTGCATTGTATAAGGTAATTATGTAAGAGTTACAAACTGCTAAATTTGGAGATATACAAGGATAACAATGCTGCACTCAGGGCTTCCCTTGACTGGCAGGACACAATCCACATGAGACCATCTCCCATGAGTAACTGGAAGATTCAAGAAGCCATATTTGCTGAATTTGCCCAACTTGATGTCTCCTGGTACCCTTTTCGGATCATTTCTCCTTTGTGCTTATGACACTAAAGACAACCTCCTTAAGATTTGTGTGTCACAGGGCTGCTTGTCACGGAGCCTCAAACCCAGATCTTTTGAGGAATGCTACACACTCCTTATCTTGTTTTGGGAATTAATCTTTCTCTGTCTCTGTCTGTCTCTCTCTGCCTGTCTCTGTATCTCTTTGTCTCTGTCTCTTTCTCTGCCTCTCTCTGTCTCTTTCTATCTCCATCTCTTTGTCTCTCTCTGTCTATCTCTACCTCTCTGTTTCTGTCTGTCTCTGTCTCTCTCTGTGTCACTCTCTCTCTCTCTCTCTCTCTCTCTCACACACACACACACACACACACACACCTCCACACCATCCCCCGTGATGCTCTCAGTCACACCTGCTCGACCTCCCCTTTCCGTTGTTCTACATCCAAACTTCAAGGCGGATCTCACCTGTCACTTCCTTGGAGAAACATTCCTAGACAGACTTAATTAGCCTTAATTAGATGCCTTTTTTGGATGGTGCCATGGGGTCCTCTACATTCCTTTAAAGAACCTTTATGACCCTCTACTGCGATTGTCTGTTTAACTGTGGTCTCACTCAGGACAGGGATCACGTGTTTCCATCTTCATCTTCAAGTGCTACAGAATAGCACTTGGCACAGGGTTGGAGCCCCCAGAATGTTTAATAAATAAATGAGAAATGAAGGAATGAATGACACTGGATAGTGCGAGGCATGGAAATGTATAGTTTGACAATGGGCAACATTCACATGCTTCACCCTTCTTCTCTTCTGCACGTTTCTACTAGAACCTGCTCAAAGCAGCCAAGACCTGTGGCTGACCCAGGCCTCCGGAGTGTCTCCCAAGCCCGTTCTGAGAGTAAGAATGGGATGGAATGCTGACTCTACCTCAACTAGGGAAGACTTTACAAGTTCCAGAAAGTTGATTTTTCCAGGCCTGCATGGCTTG
Source organism: Tapirus indicus (assembly GCA_031878705.1). Taxonomy (NCBI): domain Eukaryota; kingdom Metazoa; phylum Chordata; class Mammalia; order Perissodactyla; family Tapiridae; genus Tapirus; species Tapirus indicus. The sequence continues at coordinate 87,773,833 of CM062929.1, read as the reverse complement.
CATAAAAGCCAGACATATTTTTATTGAATCTGGCCCCAGGTGGTTAGATTTTTGACCTTAGCAATGTGGCCAATAGATTCAACCATGAATACTTTTTGTTTTCTCCTTTTTGCCACATGGGCTCACTTTCACAGACTGGCCAGTGGGTTCAGATGTCATAGTATTTTTCCTGGGATCTGTTTCCCTGTTCCTGTGGCATCTGTAATTGTAACTAAGTTGTGGGTGCATTTGTGAGGAACGGCGCAATGGCACACACTGCGGGAAATGTGTGCCCACTGGTGCTTAGCTGCTGTTTACATTTGTCAGTGGTCCCTGAAATTGGAAGGCTGCATTGCCTTACAATTATGCAAAGGGTAATAAAAAGAAAATTAGGGAAAACATATGAGTACATCAGATCTAGACTACTGATATTTTGTAATTTTACACAAATACAATACAGATTTTTCCCCCAAATCCACTCAACTGTAGTGAATACTGAACAGAGAGGGCTCAGAAAGCTCCACTGTAAAAACTAGGCACAAGTGACTATCTAATCTTTCAGTCTTTGAACATGATACAGTCCACTGTAAGCACCAATTCGATTAAGGCAGGAATCCAAGGTCGTCACTTCTTCTGATGAAAGGCTTTAATTAGGAGGAATGGGAATGCAGCACGCTACAGGGAAAGCAGATACCGTCCATGGCCGTGGGGATGCTAGCACACATTTGCAAGATTGTCTCTGCAGTAGACCTCAGCCATTCAGCCTCCACCGTTCAGACACTACCTACTGTGAAAAGGAATAGAAAAGAAACATTCTCCTTCTGAGTAGGTGCAAAGTTTAACTTTTTAGAAAGGAGAAAACAATCTGAACATATGACTTATCAAAATGAAAACTAAGGTTTTTATCAACATTGTATTCTCTGTAGATTCAGCAAAATGATTTCATTAAGGGTTATTTCTTGGTAAAAATGAATCTATATACAGGCATGTGCCATATAATGATGTTTCAGTCAACGACAGACTGCGTAGACGACGGCTGTCCCATAAGATTGGTACCATATAGCCTAGGTGTGTAGTAGGCTATACCTTCTCGGTTTGTGTAAGTACACTCTGTGATGTTCGCACAACCACAAAATTGCCTAAAGACACGTTTGTCAGAACACATCCCTGTCATTAAGTGACACATGACTGTAATCTAGTACTTCTCAGTGTAGGCATATTGTGAGATTGTATATTTTTTAAATTTATTTATTTTTTATTTTTGTGAGGAAGGCTAGCCCTGAGCTAACATCTGTTGCCAATCCTCCTCTTTTTGCTGAGGAAGACTGGCCCTGGGCTAACCTCCGTGCCCATCTTCCTCTGCTTTATATGGGATGCTGCCACAGCATGGCTTGACAAGTGGTGTGTTGGTCCACACCCAGGATCTGAACCTGTGAACGCTGGGCCACCAAACTGGAGTGTGTGAACCTAACTAACCACTACGCCACCAGACTGGCCCTGGGATTATATTTTTTTAGTTTAACTTAGTATTGCTTTATATTATGTTTTATGATATAAAATACCCTTGCAGGAAACATATACCTATAACCATTCTCACAATTCAGACCTTTGTTGTTAGACAGCATCTCACTGCCTGCTCCCGTGCTCACATACTTTTCCAACACGCCTACAGCATGTCTCAGTTATTTTTTTCTTGCTGCATGATTGTAGGACTTGCAGTACAGTTACATAACTAAGCATAAAAAACAAAAAATAGGTATTATGGTGCTTTGTTAATGGTACTGGCCAAGGTTTTAATATCTAATTCAATTATTATGCTGACGGGGCAAGAAGTGCCTTTGTTGTTATTCACGCATTTGTTTATATTTAAAATCTCAGTTTTATTAAAACAGCAAACACTTACTTGTATTGATTTGTTGCCTCATTGGATTTTTCTCCTCACAACACTGTCTTCAAGGGCAGCATGCACAACTCTGAAGAGCTGCTGTTTCCCAGGGCAGTGGGATGCCTCCTCTGGGTGTAACACTCTCCTCTCTGGAGGAGACACTCTGGACCTCTTTGACTCCCTTCCATATCTTTTCCAAAATATTCCTTATGTGAACCAGAATAATGAGAAGGGGCCAGCCTCCCTGGGCCTAACCTTAGCTCTTAATCTCAACAAGCGTGTTGCCTGCTCATAGAACCAACTGGAAATGGCCTAGATGAAGTACAACCCTAACATTTTTTTGGCAGTCTACAGGGTTTCTGAGCTTCTTTAGACTTAACGTGCTTAGCATCTGGACTGGCTTAACTTTCCCTCAGCAATATTTTGGATACTTTAATGGATAGGAAGTGCCTTCTCATTTTCTCTCCTTTGGGGAACCAAGACTTATGCACAGACTTTCCTCTCAGGTTTGCGTGAGAGGCCTCGAGTCAAAGCCAGGTTTTTCCCTCCTCTGAAGCGTGCAGTATCCGCGCAGTCCAGGAGCACAGTCCTGGCGGAGGTGGAGGACGGGGCTCAGGTGTGGTGTATGTGGAGCATTCAGGGAAATGACCAGCCACCTTCTGCTCACAGGGCCCCAACACAGGTGATAGGGGGAGACGGGGCATGAGATTAGACTTCCTTCTTCATTACAATTATTTTTAAATTTATGATTCTTGTCCCTTTCAGTTTTGAAGGGGTGTTCTTAAAAGTATTTTTCTTGGCTACCAGCTAAGGTTTGTTGAAAACTAAAGCCAGAGTTAGGGAAAAATTTAGAGGATGGGGAAGCATATAGCCTCCTGAGGCCAGTAACACTCATTTCCCGTTCTTGTGCAGACGGTGAAGACTGAAGACATTTCAGAGTTTGTCATCTTCAGCCAGCAGAGGGGATGGCCAGTGTCAGCAGATGGGTTAACAGATCTCACAATGAAATCAACTGCAATCAAACGCAAAGAGAACTCTCCTATCTATTTTATGTGGAAACAACCCTGGGATGAGAAATAAAGGCTACTCAAAAAGGAACATGAAATCTAGTCTCTCTCAAACAAAAACAAAATCCTTAAGAAGTCATGAAACCCCAAGATCAAGGACCAACACCTGCAGGTGGAGCCTCTGACATGGAGAGCTGACCCACAACTAGGACCCTTTCCCGGGATAGCTTCAGCCTTCTGGAGCATCTTTACACTTCTTTGCAAACACACTCTCTCCCTCCACACAGCAGATAAAGCTCAGAAGCCCAAAGGAACTTGTTGGGAAAATGATTTGAGCTTTATTCCTTAATTTCTCTGTCTTCAACATCAGTAACAGAGCCAGAGAACCCAGGGTTTACAGATGCAGTGGAGCCCTCTCTCCCAGCACAACCTGCTCCCCCAGCTGAAAGGACAGAGGACGAAGGGCATCCCCACTTCGGAGGATACCCAAGAACTTCAAAATACTCAGGGATGAGTTGGACAGAAAGGAAAAAGAAACAGAGCAGAGTGGTGGGAAATTCATTTCCAGAGTAAGTAGAATCGAACGAAAGTACTTTCAAAAGAGAGTGGAACATGCCTAGTATTATACAACAAACCCAGGCTGCCTGAACATGTTTGACTTGCTTGCCTGAATACTTTTTGTTAGACTCTCATTGTAATAATTCGAACAATTCGCATCAATTCCCACTTTTGTTATTTTAAAGGTACAGTCACATCCATCGAATTTTTAAAAAACATTTTTCTTTGAAAAATCAATACATTAAGTTTCATGGTTGTATTTTTTTATATAATATTTTATGTTTACTTTTATACAGATAAATGTTTTCTAACTTTTTAAGTATATTTACATTAATGGAGGATGAGTTAAATTATTGAAATTTATGGATTTTTATAAACTTAAGAAATATCTGCTATCTAAAGGTTGCAACTTCATTCTAATTGAAACAGAAGAGAAAGAAAGAGTACAAAGTAGTACAAAGAAATCTTGTACTAGTGGTGGGAGGGAGGACATGATTTGCACCGATGCAGACGTACTCTTAACTCACACTCTCTTTCTTGCATCCAGCACATAGGTGAACTGGGGGGTCCAATCATGAACTGATTTTAAAAACATTAAGTGAGTAACTCATGAAAGTGTCAAAATTTACCATAGTAGTGGTTAATGATTGCAACAAAGATTTATTGGTCCCAAATTCTAGATTAAAATAATACCAAATTAATTGGCAAAGGGAAATAAAAATTCCAAAAACAAAAATAAAGCTTAAATTACTAAATTTTTCCTTTAAAAAGGAAACAAATATTTGGAAATATTAGCCATATTGCATTCCTCTGAAGCAGTGATTTTTGAACTTTCTAGCTCCTTCCTTGTTTGGAATATTGCGCAGTGTCCAACGTGTGACAGAGACCATTGTGAAGCTGCGGCTGCCGCGCCCCAGAGATCAGCGTCTGTGTCTCACTTACTGGGGTCCCCAAGGCACCACACACACCCGGTCAGAATCATTCACGAATATGGAGGTAAAAGTCAAGACTGGCAAATAAACTATAAAAAATGAGGGATATTTCTATATATTACTATAGACTGTTTTCTAGGATGTATTGTTAAAAAGCAGAGAAAAAAATGCATTGTATTCTCATAATATCTAGGAAAGGAAAGCAATATGAATACACTTATGTGAATTTCTTTTTAAAAAAGCACTAGAAAAATAAAATAAAGTAATGTTAAATGTTGACCTATGGGGAAGGAAATGAGTAAGAGAGGAGACAGGGACAGAAATTAAACTACTTCAAATATATCTTGTTTTGTAGATTTGATTTTGGAACCATGTAAATCCTTTTATATAATTTGAATAAACAAAAAAATAATGATCCCTAAAAATCAATAGTGACTGTGTATGTAGTTAGTGGCATAAACACTCTGAGAAGAACTATTCCTACTTACTTCAAAACACATTATTTGACCGTACATTACTAATTGGATATGTCCTAAGGACAAAAAGACTGAAAAACAATATTAGAGAGATTTTTAAATTATTTTATTATTGATGGTAATCATGTGTTGTGTGTATTGTGGGAGATAAAACAGGTTGTTGTGTTGGTGTTAATGAGAATAAGGCTTTCTAGTATGCCCTCGTGATGCATTTTACCTTAAAAAAAAAGAAAGCATTTCCTAGTAGTATAAATTGAGAAGGACTAGATACCATGATGAACCCAAGATCAATAAGCAAATCTGTCGACCAAACTGTGATCTTTAAACACCACTTCCGGTTAAAAGCAAGGACTCCTTTGGAAAGTGATTGCAAGTCTTGTACAGAAACTGTACAAAATAAACCTGAGATATACTATCATATGAAAAAGTAAGAATGCAGTTAGGATTTCTGGAATGACTATATGAAGACTTCTACAGATTCTTTCCCCAGTGAAACAACTATTTAACTTGTGAAAATTATAAATCATGATCATTTAAATTCTCTGGAAATTGACCTAAGGGCCTACAAATTGAGAAGCACTTATTCAAGAAAAAATACTAAACCTTGGAAGGAAGACTGGGTGTCTGTGGCATTTGAGTCAGTACCTGCTTCCATCAGCCACCTTTACCCCATCTGCGTTACTGAAGCTCTACTCCTGGTGGATGTGACCAAGAGGATGGGTCCTCCTTTTATCCTTCCCCAGCTCCCAGGTGTAGGGCTCTGGTTTCACTCCAACAGGGGCTGCTGGGCTCTCTCATTCTCTCTATTCTGGGAGGGTTCGGCCAAGAAGACTGGGGCTCCTTTACCCCACCCGGCTCCCACTCCTCTGATGGAGAATCTATCCAGCCTTTAAAGGCCAAGAATACTAGGGCCCTGTTCACTGCCCTTCCCTAGTTTCTGCTTGTATGACATAGGTTCCACTTGGGAAGGGAAAGCTGAGAATACCACCAGCTACCCTTGCCCCTGCTGACTCCCACTTGTAAGGTGTCACTCTGGAAGAAGTAGGCCACCACTGCCATACCCAGTTCCGGTGCAGTAACGCACTGGAGGTTCTGCCCAGGGGGAGAGGCAAGATGGAAACACCGGTAGCTCCACAGATCCGCTGAGGGGCTGATTTTATTGGGAACAAGATCTGGAGGAATTCATAACTTAAGGCATTATTGAATATAATAGAGATCTTAGTGGTGAGAAGGCTAATAGCTCAATGAAACTAGTTGTAACAAACAAAGTAGGTGACCAGCCAGACATTTAACAGGAGAACAGGGAAAGAGACGGATTTTTTTAAAAGTCCCTGCTAAAGTTCACAGTCAGGCCTGGGGTTCTGAAGGCTGTGCACATGCACTAAGATGCACCCATCCAGGAGCAACCAGATTGGGCACTGGAGAACTACTATGCCCTGGCTGAACGTGGGAGAGGCTTGAAATCATTCCCCAAGCTGCACACAGATCCCTCAGCAAAGGACAAAATCCTTACAAGTTGGAAGGGCACAAACTGACCAGTCACTGGCTAAACATTAAGCTATGCTAAGGCAGTGGTGACTTCTAGGAATCCAAGCTTAAAACTAAAAACAAGTGGGAAAAAAACTGAGCAATGAAATCACAGGCAGCACACTTTGGATGAAGTAGATTTCACAGAATTAGTCCAAGCAAACCACTAAACAAATAAACTGACAAAACCCAGCAACATTGACAAGCCTCTGGGGAGAAAAAGGGGGCACTAATCAGAATCCAGAGTTGCTACAATATATTATTTAAAATGTCCAGTTTTCAGCAAAACAAAAGGGACATGAAAATAAACAGGATAGTGTGACCCTAATACAGGAAAACAGTAGGCAATAGAAACTGCCTTTGAGAGGACCCTGATGTTGAATGCAGCAGACAAAATTTTCAAAGAAGCTCTTACAAATAAGTTCAAAGAATGAAAAGAAACCATGTTTAGAGGATTAAGGGAAGTTGGATAACAATGATTTATAAAATATAGAATATCAATTAAGAGATAGAAATTACTTTAAAAGCAAATGGAAATTCTGACATTGAAAATATAGTATCTGATATTAAAAATCCACTAGTTCATATATTAATTTGAGCTGCCAGGGGGAAAAAAAGAATCATCAAACTTGAAGATAGATCATTAGAGATTATAAAATCTGAATAACAGAAAGAGAAAAGAATGATGGAAAATGAATAAATCCTCAGAGAGTTATAGGAAACCATTTAGCACACCAACATACATGTAATGAGAGTGTCAGAAGAGGAGGAGAGAGCAAAGGAGACAGAAAAAATATTCAAGGAAATAATGGCTGAAAACTTCCTACGTATCATGAAAAACATTAATCCTATACAACTGAAAAGCTCAGTAAACTCCAACTAGGATAAATACAAAGAGATCCGTACTTAGATATATCATAGTCAAAATGTTGCAGGACAAAGAGAAAATCTTGAAAACAACAGGAGAAAAACATGTCTGTCTTCATGTACGTACAAGGGGAACCCCAAAGATTAACATATGACTTCTCATCAGAAACAATGGAGGACAGAAGCAGTGGAACAACATACTCAAAGTGCTGGGAAAAGTAATCTGCCAACCAGGAATCCTGTGTCTAGCAAAACTACGTTTCAAAAATGAAGGCAAGGAGGGCTGGCCCAGTGGCGTAGGGGTTGGGTTCACGCACTCTGCTTTGGTGGCCTGAGGTTTGCAGGTTCGGATCCCGGGTGTGGACAGACACACCACCTGTCAAGCCATGCTGTGGCAGCGCCCCATATAAAGTAGAGGAGAATGGGCATGGATGTTAGCCCAGGGCCAGTCTTCCTCAGCAAAAAAGAGGAGGATTGGCAACAGTTGTTAGCTCAGGGCTGGTCTTCGTCACACAAACACACACACACACACACACACACACACACAAAAATGAAAGCAAGGAGAACCCAACTTCTGGCATGACAGCATGAGGAACTCGAATGACCTACTTCCCGGGGAAACTGGTGAAAATTATTGTTTAAAAACCATTTAAAGCTTCTGAAATCAGTCCTACAAACAAATAGCAAATGAAGAAACATCTATTGAAGAAAATCTATGAAAATTCAATACGAAAGGCAAGAGTCTATGGCAGATGAACCAAGACTGCATTCTCTTTTCCTCCTTTCTGGTTCAACAAGGCAGAGACTCCACTCCAGAATGCTGCAGCTGAGAACACAGAACTCCCTCTCACCCCAGCTCCCAGTCAGAAGGGTTTTCTTCCCAGAAGGAGCAGGACTTCACTGCTCATCCTGCCCCCAGTTTCTCATTGCTGAGGCTAAGTCCCAGACAAGTGTAGTTGAGAAATGGAGGCTCCTTTTCTGCCTAGCCCCCACTGTGGACAGGAGGCTCCATCTTGGGTGCAGCATGCTGAGAGTACAGGGACCTCAGTCACTTTGCTCTGGCTCATGAGGTGGTGGTTGTGTGCCAGGATAGGCAAGCAAAGAGGACCTCAGGCTGCTGCCCCCACCCCCACTGAGTGCTTACCTCCTGGATTGGCAACATCATTCAGAGAGAAGCTTTCCATTTACCCTACCATCAGCTCCAGAGCACTGGCTTAGAGAACTTGCTTGAGAAGAGAAGCTGGCTGTAAAACAGATAGCTCCTAATTTCTTCCCAAAGGAAATGACTTTATTTGCCACAGAGCATGGAGAAGTTCAAACCTAAGAGCACTCTCAGAACAGTGGACATTGTGGTGAAAGGCAATTGAGAGAACATTCTTGGACTTAATGTAAATACAGCCTAGACTGTAGGTCAGTTAGTTTGCCAGAGAGAAACAGGGAATAAGGCAGATGAGAAGAACCCTCCTGGGCTCAGAACAAATATCACACAGGGACATCAGAAACTATTTCTTCAAAGGAGCCACATTTGATTGGATTAGTTTGTACAGCAATCCATGCCCCAAGGCCTTATTGAGAACAACAGAGAAATCAGCCAGCATTAGTGGAATATAACAGCTGGGTGTGATCAGGGAAAGAGGGAAAGAGAACCCTACTAATATCACTGTCATCCCAGGTGCCGGTAGACATACCCCAAACTACGCCTCCCTGAGAAGCAACATCAAAAACTTTACACTGTGGGGACTAAATAGACTTCACTAAAATAATTCAACCAGTCACTAAAACGTAAACCAGCAAATAACAATAACCAGCCTGGGGTTGGGAGAGGACTGCTATCCAGAGTTGCTACAATATATTATCTAAAGTGTCCAGTTTCCAACAAAAAAACCTGTGAGATATGCAAAAAAAAAAAAAAAACAGGAAAGGATGAAAAAAAAAATTCTGTCAACCAAGAATCCTATATCCAGCTAAGCTATCTTTCAAAAATGAAGGTGAAATAAAGACTTTCCCTGATTTCCAAAAAAAAAAAAAAAACTGGAAGAATCTGTTGCTATCAGACTCACCTTATAGGAAATACTAAAGGAAGTCCTTCATACTGAAAGCAAATGACCCCAGACACTAATTTGAATTTACACAAAAAAAAGAGTGCCAGTAAAGGTAATTTTGTCATTACATAAAATAGTATAAATGCATATTTTTCTCACTTCTTTTCACATGTGACTAAAAAAGCAATTGTATAAATTATTTATTTGTATACCATATAATATTGGGCTTATCACATATAGAAATGTAATACATGTGTAATTGTTGTTGTTTGTGCCATTGAGTCAGTTATGACTCCTAGCAACCCTGTATACAGTCGAGCAAAACCCAGCCCCATCTTTTTGTGCCATTGTCACACCTTTCGGTGACAATCCTCTGCTGCTACTCACAGGATTTTCATTGCACATTTTTTTGGAAGTGGGCAGCCAGTTCCTTCTTCCTAGTCTGTGTTAGTCTGGAAGCTCCTCTGAAACCTGTCCACCATGGGTGACCCTGCTGGTATTTGAAATACCAATGGCATAGGTTTCAGCATCAGAGCAACACACTGCTGCCACAGTGTGACAACCGACAGACAGGTGATGTGGTTCCCTGACCAGGAAATGAATCCAGGCCACAGCAATTAGAGCACTGAATCTTAATACTAGACCACCAGGGCTGGCTATATGTGTAATATATTCACCAATAACAGCACAAAGGAGGTGAGGGGGAGCAAAGCTATATCATGCTTAAAGAAATGACTACAGATGATAAAGTAATAATTTTATCAATACATTATTGGTTTTGTAACATTAATTGATATAATATACATAACAATATCTCAAAAAAGGAGGAGATGGAATCTATATAGGAGTAACGTTTCTATATACACCTGCAATTATGCCAGTGTAAATCTGAAGTTGATACTGATAAGCTAAGATGAAAAAAATCTCAAGGGGCTGGCCTGGTGGCACAGTGGTTAAGTTTGATGCACTCTACTTCAGTTACCTGGGGTTCACAGGTTCAGATCCCGGGCACAGACCTACACACTGCTCATCAAGCCATGCTGTGGCTGCATCCCACATACAAAAGAGAGGAAGATGGGAACAGATGTTAGCTCAGGGCCACTCTTTCTCAAGCAAAAAGAGGAAGATTGGCAACAGGTGTTAGCTCAGGGCCAATCTTCCTCACACACACAAAAAAAACCCTCAAAAAATATAGTGTAAAACATCATTTAGAGAAACTAAAATGCTATATCAGAAAATATTCACTTAATGCAAAATGAAACAGTGGAACAAAAAAAGATATGAGACATAGAAAACAAAAACTAAAATGGGAGATGTAAATCCAACTATATCTATAATAGAAACAATGTGACTGGATTAAACAGTCCAATCAAAAGTCAGAACTTGTCAGACTGGATTAAAACAAATGATTCAACTATATGCTGTCTACAAGAGACACACTTTAGATTCAAAGATTAAAATAGGTTGAAAAAATGGAAAAATATAGAAAAAGATAAAAGAACAGTGTCCCCATGTACATAATGGGATAAAATATCACATATAAACAGTACCAGACAAGCCCCAAATATGATGAACAAACCAAGTAACAAACCTGTGGGTACTTCTGTTACAACACGACCCATCCACCTTGAGCTGAACGCAGTGCAGGCCCCAGGCGAATGCTTCTGTGCACTTCTTGCCTTATATCCTCAAAACGAAAGGTGAGCGCACATAAAGGCCATGAAGGTTTGTGGGCTGTGCCATTGCCAACATCAGAGACAGACTCAGCTTCAGAGGATGCGGAGGTTTTAATCAGTGGAAGCACTCAGGCAAAATAAGTAAGTAAGTAAGTAAGTAAAGACAAGTCAATTTTGTCTCAGAAAGCAAGACAAGTTCTTGGATAACAAAGCACTATTTCCCAGTGGTGCCAACCATCCATGCTCCTCCTCTCTGTCTTTCAATTTGTGTTTCCAGAAGTATTCATGAATTTTCATAGTATTTGCAACATTCACATTTTTTGTTAAGGAACATTTACAATATTAAACAATTCCTATCACTTTAGATATATATGTAGAAACTGTGTATTCTTACATACGTCTATACATATACATGTATATATAAGTACACATGTGTATATGTACCTATACATGTATGAACATAACATACATGACTCTTTACATTTAGCAACTAGATGGACATTGAATGTACCTATTTCAGAAGTTGAAAATAACACAACTGGGTTGGACAAAGGATGCATATGTGACCTGCTTCTTTGCTTAATATGGTAGTATGAACATTATCTTTTACAACATAATATCTAACTAATCCCCTCTTTCTGGACATCTATGTTGTTTCCAATTTTTGCTTCTATAATCAAGGTTGAGATAAACAACATTACTGTTGAAACTTTGCAAACATTCATGGGATGATTTTTCTAGAAATTACTTGCTGAGTTAAAGGGAATGCAAAATTTTTAACATGGACTATGTTGCTTTACAGCAATTAGTAATTATTTTAGTTTAATAAGTATAACAGACATTTGAGTAATAGTGTCTTAATTCTAAAGACTCTTGTATATAACATTCTATTGTCTTTTTCAGTTTTTTCACATAAATAACCAAATTTAATTCTTCATGGGAAAAAATCATGAATTTCAGACAAATTATATCTCAGAAACTGCCTTCAGCTTTAGTTTCTCCAAAAGTGTACAATCTTAGTCAACTTGGAATCTTTTAGAAGAGATGTCTCACACACTTTGAAAGAATGAGTATACATGGATCACATATGCATATATTTGCATGTGCTGTTTTATTTATATACTTTATTTACGAATTATTATTACAATACATATGTTTTATAACAACATTTGAGTGGGCAGCCATAGCACAGAAATGTGCTGCAACTTGGAGCGTTTCTCCCATTTGAAGCCTCTGTAGGCTTCAAAGAAAAATTTTATGCTTTGGGTAAATATTTATTTACAAAAGGAAACTAACAGCAACAAGACTTCTTACCATTTCTTTTTAAAGTCAAGTTTACTTTAAATAAAAACACAATAAATATTCGGTAATAGGGAACAGAACCTAACTTACTAAAAAATAAAATATGAATAAAAACTATTTAATACCAGATAACAAAAGAGTCACTCAAAGGAAAACTCATCTTAAACTCTTTATAGCATAACTGTCTTCTGTTGGACGAAGGCTTTTATGTGCTATTTGGTTCTCTGGATTATTCCTGCCAACACACGTAAAATCCTTTCATGTGATTTTGAAGGGAACTATTCAACCAAAGAAATATTTTGTCCAATTCCTCTATTAAGCTTTAAAGTTCATTTACACAAAAATGTTTTTGCCAAATTGGCCAAAATTTGAACTATACTATATATTTTGCTATGATTTTTTTTACAAGAAAGCATTAATACTTGTCTTCATGTAACACCACACTAAATAAAACTAATAAGCACTTACTCATTAATTAGGAGTTTCAAACTGAAGTATACTTGAGACTGAACTGCATTAAATAGAATTCTTGCAAAAATATACTGATTTACAGGTCAAGTAGTTTGAATATTTTTATACCAATTTGACAGTCATCACTCTGACTGAAGCACCATAAATATGCAGAAATGATGCGCAGCAGACAAAATGAAGTCATCGCCCTCACGCCCCCACAGTCTCCTCTGTTACATCTTCTCTTCAAAAATCTCCCTGACTGCTACAGTCTGAATGCTTGTGTCTCCCCCAAATTCATCGGTTGAAATCCTAACGCCTGACGTGATGGCATTAAGAGACGGAGCCTTTGGGCGGTGCTTCAGCCGTGAGACTGGAGCCCTCAGGAATGGGATTTGTGCTTTATAAAGGAGGCTCTCCTCCCACCGTGTGAGGACACAGCAAGAAGCCGCTGGCAGTGAACCAGGGAGAGGACCCTCACCAGAACATGACAGTGCTCACCTCTTGATCCTGGACTTCCCAGACTCCAGAACCGTGAAAAGTAAATTTCTATTGTTTATAAGCCAGCCACTGTGTGGCATTTTGTTGTAGCAGCCTGAATGGACTAAGACACTGACCCCATGTCACTCACTGACCCTATGTCACTCACTGAGGTCAAATGAAGCTCTAGTAGGTCGTTAAAGAGGACTTCCATTTGCCAGACCCTGTTGTAACTTTTAGCTTCTTGGAATGTTTAAAAAAAAAAATGCTGGTGGTGAATCTGGTCTGAGCTAGGCCTTGCCTGGGACCGAGAATTGAAGAGAGTCATACGTCAGTAAAACCCCATGAGTTATGACTTCAGTGAGGGAGCCCTACAACCCAAAGCCACGAACTAAGCTAATGCAGGCCTACTTGGGGTCAATATCGGTGTAGGAGTGAGGTGTGAGGACGTGACACAGCATGAGTCTTAATTTTAATAAGAAAAGCTGCCTGTGAATATTCTGTTCTCAAGTGATCCAGAATTTGTTCTGAATCCTAAGAGATTTCTCTGCAAAAGGACCTTGGTTTCCCAAAACAACTCAAGAAGTCACAGTTGTTCCCAATGATTGTCCTGAAAATTAGGATCCTTCTAGCCTGGCTCTACTGTGGCCAGAGCTGCTTAATGCTTGGCCTTCTTTGGAATTGTTTTTTACCCCAAATTAATTTCAGGCTACTAAAATCAGAAAAGTACACTAACTCTAGATGCCTCCCACCCCCATTAATGGTAGCTGGACAGAAATGTCACCACCTCAAAGAATTGGCTCTGCCAGAGCATCTAGCAAGGTTTCATATATTGTTTTAATTAGGCAGAACTGTACAAAAAAGACCGTTTTTCAAAGCAGGGCACTAATATAAAAAGTAATCTGTCAGGAAGTATAATTATTTTTTTATTAACTGCATATTATTGCATTTGAAGAAAAACAGTCCAATAATTACATCTCTAGACATTTCTAATCTATATTTTCATAAAGCACACAGGTTTTTTTTTCCTTCTAAAAGCGAAGAAATCATACTGCAAAGAAGATGGATCAAAACAAAAAACAACTGGACACATTCATTTTTAACTTGTTACAAACTAAAAGCATATGAAGCATTGTAAACTTGTCTATTAGAAAGCAAAGATTTTTATGTCCCTCCTGACATGCTTTGAATTTCTCCTTAGCTGTATCCCTCCCATAGCTAATAGAAGAAAACACGTTTAAAACTTAAATTGCTATTTATTTGTTGTACCTAAGATGTGCTGTCCAGACTCTCAGCAAGGACGACAGACTGGGAATAGAAGCTCAAATGCTGATTTGGTCTCATGGAGTGATTCAACCCATGTTACTTTGCCTTGCTTTGGGGTCTCTGTGTAATATGGAAATCATCACACTGATTGATGTGAAAACATCATGAGATCACATTATCTCTTTGGAAGATCAGTGAAACAGGAATGGTGGTAAGGAATGGGGTGGCAAGGTGTGGCGATTGTGAGGTGCTGGGACAAATTCACTTTCTTGTAGTTGACCTTCACAGTCCCTTCCAGCCTAATAATTGCACGGTGTTTGTGGTAACCAGCCTCTGAGATGGTCCCCAATGATCTCTGTCTCTTGGAATTTGTACCCTTATGTAGTCTCCTTCCACCTCACCCCAGGGTTGGACTGTGTAACTAATGTTTATGGCAGAAATGATGGTATGTCATTTCTGAGATAAATAAGGTTATAAAGGATTCTCCCTCTCTTTCTCTCTTGGATCTCTTGCTCTAGGAGAAGTGAGCATCCATTTTGTAAGGATCCCTATAGAGAGACCTGTGAAACAAGATGCTGAAGCCTCTGGCTAACAACCAGCAAGTAAATGAGGCCTGCCAAAAGCACATGAGGGAGCTTAGAGGTGGATTCTCCCAGCCTTGAGATGATTGGAGGCCTGGCTGACAGCTTGAATGCAATCTCTTGAGAGACTCTGACTCAGAACTACCCAGCTATACCACTCTCAGGTTCTTGATCCTCAGAAACTGTATGAGATAATAAATATTGTTTCAAGCTGCTAAATTTTATGGTAACTTGTTAAGAAGCAGTAGATGATTAATACAATGATCTCACTTTGGGCTTCCACAGTCCAATTGAAAAAGCAGTAGTGAGGATATCTGAAGACCAGGATTCTCCTTTCAGATGTGATGTTGGACAGTAATTTAAATTTTTTGAACAATTTTCATAATCCACAATATGAGGAATTATATTTCTAATTGAATAATTTATGGGAAACTGGGTCATAACTGATTAAAAACAAAATAGGATGATTGCAACTAATCCCAAAAAAGAAGAATTACTCTTAAAAATTTTGAGAATGGACTGAGGCAAAGGAGACTGACTAAAAAGTAGCAAAACTAGAGGTGAGCACAGAAGAGAAGGCGGTGCAGTGATGAGCTGGAGCCAGATTGTTCTAGCTCATGGAAGACGTTGTTAAATCTGCAGGAATTTCATGACCTGGTAGTTAAACAGTCATTATTAAAAATTAAATTCTCTAAACTCATGATTTAATACAATAAATTAAAAACAAAGGTAATAAACACTCAAAACCCATCATTCTTAATTATTTTATTAAATTTTACTATTATCTATTCTTTTGGGGTTATTTACATCTATTGTATCTTTATGGTGGAAAAATGATATAGTGGTATGCCACTGTATATCTCTCCCCAAATTTGCCTTTAGTGACATCATATTGGTAGCATGAAACCAGAAATAGTGAGAGTATTTACACCATGGCAATTGGCAAATACTAAAATCAAGGCTTCCTCACCCCTCCCCAGAGCCAGTTGTTAAACATTTACCAGCATAACACTGGAATAAGTGGAGACTCCAGTGAAAAGTAAAGAGAATGCACAGTCTACTTGTCCCAGCAAGGGTGCAGTGAGAATCAGGTACAGAATTGGTGTCAAAGTAGAGAAAAGAAAATAAGGGCCAGAAAAGGCTGTGTAACACAAGAGGGTATCCAGCTCACCAAAAGAGAAAGAAAAGTCAAATGCTATCCTAGTAGGAGTGTACTATTTCCCATGAAACCTGAGGAGGAGACAAGGAAGAAGATCTCTGAAAGAAAGATCTCTTACTGATTTAAGAATCCAAGAGTGGTTTATTGACAGTAAAGAGCTAAGGACACATCAGTAAATGCCTGAAAGAGGATTATGCCATGGAAACTTTGAAGCATCAATTCTTGGAGATGACTTGAAGAAGCAAATCAAGAATGAGAAAACATAAACTAAGCTTTAGGATTGAAGCATTCGATTTTTTTATCCTCACTCACCTCCAATGGTGTGCTGGCAAATGTTTAACAACTGGCTCCTTGGGGGTGGGAAGAGGATGGGGTGAAGCCCCAATTTATAGTTTTTGCTGATTTCCATGGCTTAAACATATACAGACTAAACAGAAAGACTATTTCAGCACAACCTCATTCAGCTATGTCCATCTCTCTACTCTGTTTCTATGTGTGTGTTAGCTTATACAAGCAGACATCTCTACCCCTCTGTAAAGACTGAGTGTTCAAAACCCTAGTACTGTCTCCAAGCTGACAAAGTATTGCAGCATCAGTTTCCAGAAGAGACAATAAAAAATATTATTGGGGGGAGTAAGGGGAAGCATCATGGTGGAGTGAGATTCCCTCTTTGAATCTCTGCCTCCTATAACACAATGAAAACATCATTTGCATTCCAACAGAGCTGAATCAAACACTACAAAGGACTTCTAAGAAACCCCTGCTGCCATACATCGGACAGTGGAGGTGCGAGAAGCCCAAAAGGACGCGAGGAGAGATAAGAAGTTGTACTCCCCCTCCCCAATCGATCGGCAAAGACAGCGCAGCTCGCAGACAGAGGGGGGAGGGGCGGCCCGCAGCGGGGAAAACTATCGCCATCCAGGTGCTCTCACAGACTGTCGAGAGATCCCCACCGGGAAGCAATGACTGACTGTTTCAGGGGTGTGGCAAACGGCCCAAGAGAGCCAGAAAGGAAACCCCCGGGTCGAGCAGGAGAAAGAGAGGACCCCTCCCCCCACACACCCCGTGTTTCAGCATAATCCCTCCAGGGGCTGCAGCTGCCTCAGAGCAAACCGCTCACAATCTCCATCCAGTGGCAGCAGGGGGAAACTGCAGGACCAACTTTATCATGAGGGGAAAAAATAAGGCCGTGCCCGTCAGATCCTTGCGACAATTTGTTATGGCTACAGCCCAAAAGGAAAATGACAAACACCCAGAAACCAACCCTGAAGTCAGAATTTGATAACCTGAATGAGAGAGAATTCAAAATAGCTATCATAAACAAACTCAACGAAATACAAGAGAACACACAGAAACAAATCAACGAATTCAGGGATTTTGTCACAAAAGAGATTGAAACCATAAAGAAAAACCAATCAGAATTATTGGAGATGAAAAACAAAATGAACGAGATAGTGGAAAAAATGGAGTCTTTAAAGAGCAGAACTGACAATATGGAGGAACGAATTAGCACTATTGAGGATAGCCATGCAGAAACGCTCCAGATAGAGGATGAGAGAGAGCTAAGACTAAAAAGAAATGAAGAAATTCTTTGAGAAATATCAGACTCAATGAGGAAAAGCAACATAAGGATAATAGGTATTCCAGAAGGAGAAGAAAGAGAAAAAGGAGCAGAGAGTTTGTTCAAAGAAATAATAGCTGAGAACTTCCCCAACCTAGGGAACAAGAGGGAAATAACAGTGAATGAAATCAATAGATCACCTAAATATATACACAGGAATTAAAAAATCATGTTGCCACATAGTAGCAAACTTGAAAAATACCCGTGACAAGGAAATAATATTAAGGGCAGCTAAACAAAAAAGCAAAATAACATACAAAGGAAATCCCATCAGGCTCTCAGCTGATTTCTCAACAGAAACTCTACAGGCTAGGAGAGACTGGAACGATATATTCAAAATCATGAAAGACAAAAACCTTCAGCCGAGAATACTTTATCCAGCAAAAATATCCTTCAAATACGATGGAGAAATAATAACTCTGCCTGATAAACAAAAGCTAAGAGAGTTCGTCACCACAAGACCCCCACTACAAGAAATGCTCAAGAAGGCCCTTAGGCCTGAAAAAAAACAAATGAGAAAGGGGATACAAAGATTTCAGCAAGGAGAAAAGCAAGGAGACTAAACCAGAACAAACTACAGTTGGATAACATCAAAAATTAATTCAAGCTCATCACTGGAAACACACATCCATGACACAATCTGGAATAAAGAGATAACAAATAAGGAGGGGAAGAGCTAAGGGATTGAATCGACCCAGCCTCAGGAAAAAGGAGGTATCTGAAAATGTACTTTCTTGTCCAGGAGATCGCTTATATAAACCTCACGGTAACCACTAAACAAATAACCAGAAGAGAACCACACATGACAAATAAAGAGAAAACCAAGAGAATGAGCATGCAGAAATACCAAATTGAATTTGCAGTCTGAAACACAAGTGACAAGAAACGAAGGAAATGCAAAAGAACCAGAAAATGAACAATAAAATAGCAACAATAAACTCTCATATATCAATAATCACTCTAAATGTAAATGGATTGAATTCTCCAATCAAAAGACACAGAGTGGCGGGATGGATTAAAAACCAAGATCCAACAATCTGCTGCCTCCAGGAAACACATCTCAGCTCTAAAGACAAACACAGACTCAAAATAAAAGGATGGAAAACAATACTCCAAGATAATGGCAAACAAAAGAAAGCAGGAGTAGCCATACTTATATCAGACAAAGCAGACTTCAAGATAAAAAAGGTAATGAGAGACAAAGAAGGGCAATATATAATGATAAAAGGGACGCTTCACCAGGAAGAAATAACACTTATAAATATCTATGCACCCAACACAGTAGCACCAAAGTACATAAAACAACTGCTAAAAAACCTTAAAGGAGATATTAACAATAACACAATAATAGTAGGGGATCTTAACACCCCCCTTACATCAATGGATAGATCATCCAGACAAAAAGTCAATAAGGAAATAATGGACTTAAATGAAAAACTAGACGCAATGGACTTAATAGATATATACAGAGCACTCCACCCAAAAAAAGCAGAGTACACATTCTTCTCAAGTGCTCATGGAACATTCTCAAGGATAGACCATATATTAGGAAACAAGGCAAACCTCTATAAATTTAAGAAGACTGAAATCATTACAAGCATCTTTTCTGATCATAATGCTGTGAAACTAGAAATCAACTGCAAGGAAAAAACTAGGAAAGGGACAAAGCTGTGGAGACTAAACAACATGCTACTGAACAACCAATGGGTCATTGAGGAAACTAAAGGAGAAACCAAAAGCTATCTGGAGACAAAGGAAAAGGAAAATACACCATACCAATTCATATGGGATGCAGCAAAAGCGGTCCGAGAGGCAAATTCATAGCAATACAAGCTCACCTTAACAAACAAGAAAAATCCCAAATAAATAACCTTAAATTGCACCTAACAGAATTAGAAAAAGAAAAACAGACAAAGCCCCGAATCAGCAGAAAGAGGGAAAAATAAAAATCAGAGCAGAAATAAATGAAATTGAAACCAAAAAAACAGTAGAAAGGATCCATGAAACAAAGAGCTGGTTCTTTGAGAAGATAAATAAAATTGACAAACCCTTAGCCAGACTCACTAAGAAAAAACGGGAGAAGACTCAAATAAATAAAATTAGAAATGAAAGAGGAGAAATTACAACAGACACCACAGAAATACAAGGGATTATTAGGGAATACTATGAAAAACTTTATGCCAACAAATTGGACAACCTAAAGGAAATGGACAAATTCTTGGAAGTGTACAACCTCCCAAAACTGAATCAAGAAGAAATAGAGAATCTGAACAGACCAAACACAAGTAAAGAGATTGAAACAGTAATCAAAAACCTCCCCAAAAGTAATTTTATCAAATGTTCAAAGATTTAGCACCTATCCTTCTCAAACTATTCCAAAAAATAGAGGAAGATGGAATACTTCCCAACACATTCTATGAGGCCAACATCATCCTGATACCAAAGCCAGACAAGGACAATACAAATAAGGAAAACTACAGGCCAATATCACTGAGGAACATAGACGCAAAAATCTTCAGCAAAATATTGGCAAACCAAATACAGCAATACATCAAAAAGATCATACACCACGATCAAGTGGGATTTATACCAGGGACACAGGGATGGTTCAAGATCCGCAAATCAATCAACGTGATACACCACATTAACAAAATGAAGAATAAAAACCACATGATCATCTCAATCGATGCAGAGAAGACATTCGACAAGATCCAGCATCCATTTATGATAAGAACTCTCAACAAAATGGGTATAGAAGGAAAGTACCTCAACATAATAAGGGCCATATATGACAAACCTACAGCAAACATCCTACTCAATGGGGAAAAACTGAAAGCCATTTCTTTGAGCACAGGAACAAGACAAGGGTGCCCACTCTCACCGCTCTTATTCAACATAGTACTGGAAGTTCTAGCCAGAGCAATTAGGCAAGAAAAAGGAATAAAAGGACTCCAAATAGGCAATGAAGAAGTGAAACTCTCACTATTTGCAGACGACATGATCTTATACATAGAAAACCCAAAAAATTCCATCGGAAAACTACTAGAAATAATCAACTACAGTAAAGTGGCAGGGTATAAAATCAACTTACAAAAATCAATTGCATTTCTATACACTAACGATGAACCAACAGAAAGAGAACTCAAAAAGACAATCCCATTTACAATTGCAACAAAAAGAATAAAATATCTGGGAATAAATTTAACCAAGGAGGTAAAAGACCTATACAATGAAAACTATAAGACACTATTGAAAGAAATCGAGGAGGACATAAAGAAATGGAAAAATATTCCATGCACATGGATTGGAAGAATAAATATAGTTAAAATGTCCATTCTACCTAAAGCAATCTACAGATTCAATGCAATCCCAATCAGAGTCCCAATGTCACGGTAATAGAACAAAAACTACTGAAATTCATATGGGGCAACAAAAGAGCCTGAATAGCTAAAGCAATTCTGAAAAAAAAGAACAAAGCTGGAGGCATCACAATCCCTGATTTCAAAATATACTATAAAGCTATAGTAATCAAAACAGCATGGTACTGGTACAAGAATAGACACACAGATCAATGGAGCAGAACTGAAAGCCCAGAAATAAAACCACACACCTGTGGACAGCTAATCTTCAACAAAGGAGCAAAGAACATACAATGGAGAGAGGGAAGTCTCTTCAATAAAGGGTGCTGGGAAAATTGGACAGCAACATGCAAAAGAATGAAAGTAGACCATCTCCTATCACCATATACAAAAATCAATTCAAAATGGATCAAGGACCTGAAAGTGAGACCTGAAACTATAAAACTCCTGGAAGAAAATATAGGCAGTACACTGAGATTGGACATAAAGGGATCCTTTCAGATTCCATGTCTACTCAGACAAGGGAAACAAAAGAAAAAAATAAACAAGTGGGACCTCATCAGACTAAAGAGCTTCTACAAGGCAAATGAAACCAGGATCAAAATGAATAAACAACCCACCAGCTGGAAGAAAATATTTGCAAATCGTTTGTCTGATAAGGGGTTAATCTCAGTAATATATAAAGATCTCATACAACTGAGCAACAGAAAAACAAACAACCTGATCAAAAAATGGGCAGAGGATATGAGCAGACATTTTTCCAAGGAAGAGATACAGGTGGCCAATAGACACATGAAAAGATGTTCAACATGACTAATCATCAGGGAAATGCAAATCAAAACTACACTAAGATATCACCTTACACCGGTTAGAATGGCTATAATCACAAAGACAAATAACAACAAATTCTGGAGAGGTTGTGGAGAAATGGGGACCCTCATTCACTGCTGCTGGAAATGCAAACTGGTGCAGCCTCTATGGAAAACAGTGTGGAGAGTCCTCAAAAAATTAAAAATAGAAATACCATATGATCCAGCAATCCCACTCTTGGGCATCTACACAATGGACATGAAATCAACCATCACAAGAGGCATATGCACCCCTATGTTCATTGCAGCATTATTCACTATAGCCAAGAAGTGGAAGCAACCCAAGTGTCCCTCGACTGATGATTGGTTAAAGAAGATGTGGTATATACATACAATGGAATACTACTCAGCCATAAGAAAAGACAGAATTGTCCCATTTGCAACAACATGGAAGGACCTAGAGGGTATTATGTTAAGTGAAATAAGCCAGAGAGAGAAGGGCAGACACTGCATGAACTCACTCATATATGGAATATAAGTGAACACACAGACAGAGAGAACTGATTGGTGGTTACCAAGGGGAAGGGGGGTAGGGGGTGGGCACAAGGGGTGAAGGGTTACATCCACAAGGTGACGGACAAACAAAAATGTACAACTAAAACCCCACAATGTTATAAACTATTAAGACATCAATAAAAAAAATGGTAAAAAAAATATATTATTGGGGCCAGTCTGGTGGCATAACAGTTAAGTTCACGTGCTCTGCATTGGCGGCCCGGGGTTTGCAGGTTCGGATCCCAGGCACAGACCTATGCACTGCTTTTCAAGCCATGCTGTGGCAGGTGTCCCACATATAAAGTAGAGGAAGATGGGCACAGATCTTGGCCCAGGGCCAGTCTTCCTCAGCAAAAAGAGGAAGATTGGTAATCGATATTAGCTCAGGGCTAATCTTCCTCACCAAAAAAAAAAAAAATTATCATCCAGAACGCATATTGTGTAAGATTTTTCCCATATCATCACTATTCAGGTGAATAGTCTTGAAAATACTCCGCGTTATCTGGGGTTTTATTTATTAAGATCATGACTTGTCCGACTCAGTCAGTACATAAAATGAATATTTTCTTCATCCTGAAGAAGAATCCTATCTTGATGGATTAAAATGGATACAGTGTCATCTAGACCTTGGTTCAAATTCTAGTTCTGTCACTCACTACCTATGTGACCTTGGGCAAGTCACGAACCTCTCTGTGCCTGTATTTTCATCTATGAAATGGGGATAATAATTGTACCTGCCTCAAATGGATATTGCAAGGATTCAATAAAGTGATGCCTGTATAATAATTAAGAAAAACACTTGACTCCTAATAGATACTCAATAAATGTTGCCTTCAGTTCTCACCTTCTTTTTCTCTCTGTGCTTTATCTTGACCTCTCTCCCAACTTCCATCTCCCTTCCTGCAATTCTTCACACCATAGCTCAAATCTCCTTCCCTTTGCCAATCCTCTCCCTACTATGCCACCCATTGTGGTGACTGACTCTTCATTGAAGGCTAAATAACTTACACTATCTTCATTCTCCCTTGGATCCTTGTTCTTTAAGTTTCTTCCTCCCCAAAATTTGACCTCAATTTCCAAAGCAAGAGACAATGCCTAGTGCTTTCTACTGTTTGCAAGGGACAGTGCCTGGTACATATAATGACCCATGCACATATGTACATATGTTATATGCACCATGTACATAACAATTGCTCATAAAATAGTTTAGATATGAAGTGGCCACTGAAGCTGATATAAAAGTATATTGAATGACATTAAAACATGACAAAAGTAATGAAATCAGATACTGAATAGACCGATGCATGGGCAGAAAATAAAGCATATATATACCAGAACTTTAGCAAATGGACAAGGAAATATATTTATTTATATATCTTTATATACCTACACATGCCAATTAACAATAAGCAGTAGAAAAGACAAAAAAATTCTATTAGTCAATTAATCTTTTAAAACTAGTAGTAATAGTTGATAATAGCAATTTATAATTATATATGTAGTAGTTTCAAAGACTGTTGGATGCTGCTGAGCGTCTATAATTATGAATTATAATTTATCTCTTGGCCTGGACATCGACACTCCATCCTAACAACAAGTAAAAATCTAAACAGATTGAAAAATTGACAACTCTTCTTGGATACATAACAGAGGGGATGAAGACACAGGGCAAACCACAGCCCCAAGTTTGGAGAGACAGACAGGTGAATACAAGGGTTCATGGCTTATCAGAGCAGAAAGTCATGAGTGTCACCCACCAAGGGAACCAGTGCTGGGGAAGGAAGACCTGGACTGTAGTTGAAGAATTGCTGGAGGCTCAGTGCAGAAAACACTAAGTGTTAAAACCCCGGGGACTCAGTCATAGAGGGGCACACAATATTGTAAGATTTACCTCCAGGAGCTTGACCAGGTTCCCACAGCAAATATCAGAGAAAAATCCCCTGCTATTCTGGCAAGAGGAGAGGGAAAGAAACCATTTTGAAATATACCAGAGCATTCTGTTCTTCTTAACAAGACCTGTCCTCAGGGGAAACTAGTTACCAGAGTCTAACCTGGTGGGGTATCACCAGAGACTAACTGACCTATGGGAAGGGAAAGACTTAATGCCAGACCACTCTAGCCATCCTGTCTGAGGGAGAAGGAAAAAACCTGAAAAACACTTGTGAAGTTCAGTCTAGAGGCACAGGCTCACTGGAAGACTGAGACCTAATTATAGGACTACGGAATGTTTCCCTTCCCCCCTAGACCTTACTACTGCATTGCTAAAGGTCTATTTATCGCAGTTCCTTTTACCTGGTGCATCGTGACCAGCTATCAAGAAAAAAATTACAAGGCATTGGGGCCAGCCCACTGTTGTAGCAGTTAAGTTTGCACACTCCACTTCCATGGCCCAGGGTTCCCAGCTTCAGATCCCAGGCATGGACAGACACACCGCCTGGCAAGCCATGCTGTGGTGGTGTCCCATATAATGTAGAGGAAGATGGGCATGGATGTTAGCCCAGGGCCAGTCTTCCTCAACAAAAAAGAGGAGGATTGGCAATGGATGTTACCTCAGGGCTAGTCTTCCTCACACACACACACAAAAATTACAAGGCATGCCAAAAGGCAAAAACACAATTTGAAGAGACAAAGCAAGCACCAGAATCAGACATATCAGGATGTTGGAATTATCAGACCAGGAATTTAAAACAACTATGATTAATATGTTAAGGATTCTAATGGATAAAGTAGAGAGCATTCAAGAACAGATGGGCAGGGGCCGCCCGGTGGCGCAGCGGTTTAGTCTGCGCTTGGCAGCCCGGGGTTTGCGAGTTCGGATCCCGAGCACCCGCAGACGCAGTGCCTGTTAGCCATGCCGTGGTGGCGCCCCATATAAAGTGGAGGAAGATGGGCACAGATGTTAGCTCAGGGCCAGTCTTCCTCAGCAAAAAGGGGAGGATTGGCAACAGATGTTAGCTCAGGGCTGGTCTTCCCCACAAAAAAA
The DNA here is from genome assembly GCA_031878705.1 of Tapirus indicus. NCBI lineage: Eukaryota > Metazoa > Chordata > Mammalia > Perissodactyla > Tapiridae > Tapirus > Tapirus indicus. The sequence goes on along the minus strand of CM062929.1, from coordinate 87,748,319 downwards.
AAAAAAAAAAAAAAAGAACAGATGGGCAATGTAAGCAGAGAGACGTAGCCTAGAAAGAACCAAAAATAAATGCTAGAGATCAAAAATACTGTAACAGAAAAAAATGCCTTTGATGGGCTTATTAGTAGACTGGACACAGCTGAGAAAAGAATCTCTGAGGTTCAGGATATATCGGTAGAAACTTTGAAAACTGAAAAGCAAAGTGAACAAAGACTGAAAAAAATAGAACAGAATTTGCAAGGACTTATAAGACAACTACAAAAGGTATAACATACAAGAAGGAGAAGAAAGACAGAAAGAAACAGAAGAAATGTTTGAAACAATAATGACCAAGAATTTCCCCCAAATTAATGTCAGAAATGAAACTAGAGATTCAGAAAGCTCAGAGAACACCAAGCAGGATAAGTGCAAAAAAAAAAAAAACAATCTGAAAGAAGCCAGAGTGGGGAATAAACCTCTTACCTCCAAGTAAGCAACAAGAGAGTGGAGAGAAATATTTAAAGTGTTGAGAAAAAACCACCAACCTCAAACTCTGTTCCAGAAATTCTGGAGCTGAAAAGTACAATAACAGAAATAAAAGACTCACTAGAGGATTTTATTAGAAGATTTGAGCTAGCAGAAGAAAGAATCAGTAAACTTGAAGATAGATCAATTGAAATTATGCAGTCTGAGAGGAAAAAGAAAAAAGAACAAAGAAAAATGAAGAGACTCTAAGAGACTTGTGGGACGCCATCAAGTATATAACATATGCATGATGAAAATCATAGATGAAGATGACAGAGAGAAAGGGGAGGAGAGAATATTTGAAAAAAGAATGGCCAAAAACTTTCCAAATTTGATAAAAGACATGACTCTATATATTCAAAAGCTCAAAGAAACCCGAGAATGGTAAATGCAAAGAGATCCACGTTGAGACATTGTAATCAAATTACCAAAAGCCAAGGACAAAGAAAAAATCCTGAAAGTAGCAAGGGAAAGGTAATTCATCACATAAAAGGGATCCTCAATCCGATAATCAGCAGATTTCTCATCAGAAATCATGGCAATCAGAAGGAGTGTGATGATATTTTTAAAGTGCAGAAAGAAAAACAAACATGTCAATCAAGAATTCTATATCTGGCAACACTATCCTTCAAAAGTGAGTTAAGACATTCCTGGATAAACAAAGGCTGAGGGAGTTTTTGCTAGGAGATCTGAGCTACAAGCAATGATCAAGGGAGTTTGGCTGAAATAAAAGGACACTTGGCAGTGACCTAAAGCAGTATGAAAAAATAAAGAACAATATGATTGTACTTTTGGCTTATAACTCCTTTTCTTAGTTCCTACATGATTTAAAAGACCAATGTATAAAAAATAATTGTAAACATGTTAATAGGCACATAACACATAAAGATATAATTTGTGACAAGAACAACATAAAAGGTAGAGGATGGAGCTGCTTGGGAGCAGGATTTGTATATGCTATTAAAAGTAAGTTGGGGGCCGGCCCTGTGGCGCAGAGGTTTAGTTTGCGCTTGGCAGCCTGGGGTTTGTAGGTTCGGATCCTGGGTGCCTGCCAATGCACCGCTTGTCAGCCATGCTGTGGCAGCATCCCATATAAAGTAGAGGAAGATGGGCACAGATGTTAGCCCAGGGCCAGTCTTCCTCAGTAAAAAAGGAGGAAGATTAGCAACGGATGTTAGCTCAGGGCTGGTCTTCCTCACAAAAAAATAGTTATAATAAAATAAAAGTAAGTTGGTATCAATTCAAACCAGATTATTACAACTTTAGGATGTTAATTGTAAACCCATTGTCAGCACTAAGAAAAGGAAATAAAGGAATCAAATGGTACTACAAAAAAAATCAATTAAACACAAGAGAAGGCAATAATGGAGAAAATGAGGAAGAAAAAGGACATAAGATATACAGAAAACAAATAGCAAAATGACAGATGTAAGTTCTTCCTCATGAGTAATGACTTTACATGTAAATGGATTAAACTGTCCAAGCAAAAGACAGAGATTGGCAGAATGGATAAAAAATATCAACCAAGCAATATGCTGTCTTCAAAAGACTGATGTTAGATCCCAAGACATAAATAGGTTGAAAGTGAAAGGATAGAAAAATATATTTCATGCAAATAGTAACCAAAAGAGAGCTAGGGTGGCTATACTAATATCAGAAAAATTAGACTTTAAGTCAAAATCTGTTACAAGTGACAAAAAAGACATTATATAGTGATAAAAGTGTCAATTCATCAAGAATATTAGACAATTATAAACATACATGCACCAAATAGCAGGACCCAAAATAAATGAAACAAACATTGACAGAATAGAAGAGAGATATAGACAGCTCTGCAATAATAATTTGAAACTTCAATACCCCACTATAAATAATGAATAGAACATCTACAGAAGATCAATGAGGAAACAGCAGACTTGAACAACATGATAAGCCAACCAGACCTAAAAGACATTTACAGAACACTCCACCCAACAATAGCAGAACACATTCCTCTCAGGTTCACATGAAATATTCTCCAGAATAGATCATACATTAGGCCACAAAATAAGACAATAAATTTAAAAGAATTGAAATCATATAAAGTATCTTTCCTGAACGTAATAGAATGAAACTAGAAATCAACAAAAGAAGGAAAACTGGAAAATTCACAAATATGTGGAAATTAAACAACACAATATTGATCAACCAATGGGTCAAAGAATAAATCACAAGAGCAATTAGAAAATACTTTAGGATAAATGAAAACAAAAACACAACATACCAAAACTTATAGGATGTAGCTAAAGCAGTGTCAAGAGGGAAATTTATAGCAGTAAATGCCTAACTAAAAAGAAAGATCTTGAATCAGTACCTAAATACTGGTGAATCAGTACACTTTAATAAACTAGAAAGAGAAGAGCAAACTAAATTCAAAGTTAGCAGAAGGAAGGAAATAATATATATTACAGTGAAGATAAATTAAACAAAAAACAATAGAGAGAACAGATGAAACCAAAAGTTGGTTCTTTGAAAAGATCAACAAAATTGACAAACCTTAAGCTAGATCAACAAAGATAAAAGAGAGAAGAGCAAATAACTAAAATCAAAAGTGAAAGAGAAGACATTACTACTGATCTTACAGAAATAAAAAGGATTATATAAGAATACTGTGAACAACTGTACACCAACAAATTATATAACCTAGGTGAAATGGACAAATTCCTAGGAACACACCAATTACCAAAACTGACTCAAAAAGAAACAGAAAATCTGAACAGACTGATAAATAAAGAGCCTGAATCAGTCATTTTAAAAGAAAAAAACTGCTAACAAAGAAAATCCAAGAACCAGATGGCTTCACTGGTGAATTTTACCAAACATCTAAAGAAGAATTAATACTAATCCTTCTCCAACTCCTCCAAAAACTAGAATTTAAAGAAGACCTAAATAAACGGAAAAAACGTCTTGTGTTTGTGAATTGGAAGGCTTAATTTTAAGATGGCAATTCACAAATTGATCTAGAGATCCAATGTAATCCCTATCAAAATATCAGTGGCCTCGCCTGGAGACATAGAAAAGCCAATCCTCAAATTCATATGGAATTGAAAAGTACTCCAAATAGCCAAAACAATTTTGGAAAAAGGGAGCAAAGTTGGAGGACTCACAGGTTTCAATTTCTAAAGTTACTACAAAGCTACAGTAATCAAGACGATGTGGTACTGACATAAGGATAGACATATAGATCAATGAAATAGAATCTAGAGTCCAGAAATAAATCCACATATCTATGGCCAATTGATTTTTGACAAGAGTGCCAAGACCAGTCAATGGGAAAAGAATAGTCTCTTCAACAAATGGTGCTGGGACAATGGGATAGCCACGTGTATAAAATAAAGTTGGACTTTTTCTTAGTCTGTTTAGGCTGCTATAATAAAATACCACAGAATGGACATCTTATAAACAACAGAAATTTATTTCTCACAATTCTGGAGGCTGAGATCAGGGTGCCAGCATCGTTGGGTAAGGGCCCTCTTCTGGGTCACAGACTTTTTGTTGTACACTCACATGGTGGAAGGGGCAAGGGAGCTCTCCCAGGCCTCTTCAAAATGCCATTAATCTCATTTATGAGGGCTCTGCCCTCATGACCTAATCACCTCCTAAAGGCTCCCTGTCCTATTACCATCACCTTGGGCATTATGTTTTCAACAAACAGGTTTCAGAGGGACGCAAACATTCAGATAACACCTCTACCTCACATCATATACAAAAATTAACTCAAAATGGATCAACAACCTAAATATATAGAATAAAACATAGAGGTAAATCTTCACGACTTTGGATTTGGCAACGGATTCTTAGATATAACACTAAAAGCACAGGTGACAAAAGAAAAAAATAGATAAATTGGACTACTTCGAAATTTAAAAAAAGCTTTTGCGTATCAAAGGACATTATCAAGGAACTGAAAAGACAACGTGCAGAATGGGAGAAATATTTGTAAAGGGTATGGTCTTTTATCCATACACTAGATAAGGGTCTAGTGTCTAGAATACATAAAGATCTCTCACAACTCAACAACCAAAGGCAAACAACCCAATTTAAAAATGCATAAAGGACTTGTCTATCCAATAGACATTTCTCCAAAGTAGATACATAAATGGACAATAAGCACATGAAAAGATAATCAACAATTATTGGTCATAAGAGAAATGCATATCAAAATCACAGTGAAGTACCACTACACACTCACTAGGATGGCAATAATAATACTAATAATAATCAGAAAATAACAAGGTTTCACAAGGATGTGGAGAAAATAGAACCATCATACATTGCTGGTGGGAATGTAAAATGGTTCAGCCAAGAAAGTTTAGCAATTCCTCAAAAAGTCAAATGTGGAATAATATGACCAATCAATTCCATTTGTAGGTACCTATCCAAAATAATTGAAAACAGGTAGTCAAAGAAATACATGTACACTCATGTACACAGAAGCAGTATTCACAATAGCCAAAAGGTGGAAATAATCCAAATGTCCATTAAGGGATGAATGGATAAACACATTGTGTTATATACATACAATGGAATATTATTCAGTCATAAAAAAGAATGAAGTACTGATCCGTGTTACAATGTGGATGAACCTGGAAAACATTATGCTAAGTGAAAAGTGACAGACACAAAAGGTTACATATTTTATGATTCCATTTATATGAAATATCCAAAATAGGTAAATCAGTAGAGATGGAAAGTAGATTGGTGGGGCTGGGAGTGGGAGAAATGGTGAACGTTGCTTAATGGGCATGGATTTTTCTTTCGAAGTGATGAAATATTTTGGAAATAGGCAGAGTAGGTGGTTGTTGTACAACATTGTGAATGTACAAAATACCACTGAATTGTTCATTTTAAAATGGAAATGGTTACTTTTATTTAATTTCCTCTTGATTTAAAAGAATATCCAAAGGGAAGCTAGCGTGTAGATGTCTGCAGATAGCTAAAATAAAGCTAGAATATTAGAACTGGGGACTAATTTTGGTTCTGTGATTCCTGGTAACAAAAACAAAATGATTAGCCTGCTCTCAGTCTGCTGATTAGTCTGCAAACATGTCCGCAAACTTTCCTTTATCATGAAATGATAACTGGATGAAGGAGTCACTTATCTTTTGCAAAAGTGCCATTATCCTTACTGACTAACATATTAAATCCCAACAGCATTTTTTTGTAGAAATTGACAAACTGATTCTAAAAATCATTTGGAAAGACAAAGGACCTAGAATAGCCAAAATAACTTTGAAAAGGAAGAAAATGGTTAGAGGAATAAAATTTGTTGATTTTTATTTAAAAGCTACAGTAATTAAGACAGTGTAGTTAGTGCAAAGACAGACAAATAGATCAATGAAACAGAATAATCCAGAAGTAGACACCGACATATATAGACGACTGATTTTCTACAAAGGTGCAAAAGCAATTCAATGGAGAAAGAACAGATTTTTCAACAAATGGTGCTGGAACAATCAGATATCCTTATGCAAAAAAAAAAAAAAAGAGAACTTCAATTCATACCTTGTACCACATACAAAAATGAATTCAAAACGGATTGTAGATCTAAATGTAAAACCTAAAACTATAAAACTTCTAGAAGAAAACATAGGATAAAACCTTTGTGGCCTTGAGTTAGGCAAAGATTTCATAGCCATAACAACAAAAGCACAGTCCACGAAGAACAAATTGGTAAATTGCATTTCATCAAAATTAAAACTTTTGCTTTTGGACCTACACTGTTTCATTCACAAAAGAATAAAAAGGCAAGCTACAGACTGGGAAAACATTTGCAAAGCATATATCTGATAAAGTAGTTGTACAGAATTCAGAACTCTCAAAACACAATAACTCAAAAAAAAAAATTAACAAGTAGGCCAAACGGACACTTCACTGAAGAAGATATATGAATGATAAATAATCACATGAAGAGATTATCAACATCATTAGTCACCAGGGAAATGCAAATTAAAACCACAGTGATATTCCACTGCACATCCATTAGAATGGCTAAAATTAAAAAGATTGACCACATCAAGTGTTGACAAGAATGTGGAGCAAGTGTGACTCTCACACACTGCTGGTGGGAATGTAAAATGATATGACCACTTTGGAAAACCATTTGGCAGTTTCTTAAAAAGTTAAATATACACTTTCCATTTGATTCAGTAAAAATGAAACCATATCCATAAAAAGACTTGTACATGAAAGTTCATAGCCACTTTATTTCTGATAGCCTAAAACTGGAAACAAACCAAACGTCCACCAACAGGTGAATGCATAAACAAATTGTAGTGTATCCATACAGTAGAATATTAGGAATAAAATATTGATACATGCAACAACATGGATGAATCCCAGAATAGTTATGGTGAGTGAAAGAAACAAACGAAAAAAGAGTACACCCCATATGGTTCTATTTATATAAAATCCTAGAAAATGCAAATTAATCTATAGATCTACACTGCCAGAAAGCAGATAGATGGTGGTCTCTCGCAGAGTGGGGGGAGGGGGGGCAGTTGCAGGAAGGACAAAGGGAAGGATTACAAAGGTGCACAAAGAAATTTTGGCGGTGATAGATTTGTTCATTACCTTGATTGTCATGGTGGCTGCATATGAGAAAGTGTATCATACACTCTAAATAAGTGTGGTTTATTATATGTCTACTATACCTCAGCGAAGCTCTTAAAAACATGTCAGAAAGCGGAACGCTTGCATTCATTATGCATCAAACATTTACCAAATTTCTGTTCGTTTCTTCTCCCATTCTTCTCTCTGTTTCTTATTCGTACCTTAAGTGAAGCAAGTTTAACACTTTTAATTTTAATTCATCACTTCGATAATTAGTGATATTTAGTTTTATTTACAAATTTAGGTTCAAATATAATATGCAGCAATAATTAGACATATCCAAGCCTCTAGAGATGGTTAGGGACCCAGGTCCAGCTGTCATCAAGGCCAGTACTCTTGATGCCCAGGACTGTGTGCTCAAAGCATTGCTGAAAATGCATATTTCTGGGCCTCAGCTTGACCTGCTAAATCAGAATCTCCAGGGGTAGGCTTCAAGGCGGGTATTTTTAAATAAGCATCCCAGGAGATTCTTAGGTACACCGAACTTGAGAGCAGCTGGACTTTCTTTGTCTTTTACCGTGACCAATTATTAATCCAGATACCTTTCCGTCCTCCACACCATAGGTTGGCAAACTTTTTCTGGAAAGGGCCAGATAATTATTTTAGGTTTTGTCACACCTACCCAACTATGCCCTAGCAGCAAGAAAGCAGCGATAGACAATAGGTAAACAAATATCGTGGCTGTGTCCAATAAAACGTTTACAAAACAGTGGGGCTGTGGGCCGTTTGACCACAAGTATAGTTTGTGGCCTCCTAGTCTAGACAGTCAATTACTCAAGAGCCAACAGTGTTGAGTGAAGTATGACATTCCCTTCAGGCGAAAACCAGAGTGGATCTTCTGAGATTCAGATTTAGAATGGATTTAAATCTGTTAAATCACCAATGAATAATTTTGAGTACAGATTTCTCGGCCCTCCTCTCATTTACGAAGTCAGAATCTCAGGTACCGGAGCTCAGGACCTTCTTAGGCCCAGCAGTGACCCGGGTGCGCAGCCAGGGGTGGAGATTCTGGAAGAGGATGCAGCATGGCTTCACCTGGGGCCCACGAAGTGGTCCGCAGTTCCTTCTAGGTAAGTCACAGTGCTGCTGCCAGAGTCAGCAACTGCTCCCCCATACTGGGGCTGCACCCACAGCCGCTACATGGGGAATTTCTTTACAAATATTTGGTAAATGAAGCCCAGGAGAATGGGAAAACACATTTAGAGAGGACCTGGATTCCAGCCGTTGGGGAAAATAGAGGCTGAAGAGGCCTCAAGAAACTCCAACGGCCCTGGAAGCCAGACCTAGAGCTGCTGAATTCTACGTGGCCTGCCCCCCAGCCCCACTCCTCACCCACTCCCTCCCCATCTTCCCCAGCCTCTACCCTATCTCTTGAGGCCATGATTCTGGGGACCAAGTGGGGAACTGAAATAAATGTGTGCTTTACAGTCAGACCAAGGTTCAGATTGCCGCTTTGCCGCTTTTAAGCCAGAGAATTCAATCAACGTGTAAGAGACTATGCTCTCTGAATCCCGGGTTCTCAGTTTTCAAAGCTGTGAAGTGGGGATAATAAATATTTCATACAGTTGTTCTGAGGATTTATTTAATGAAACAATGGAGGTAAAAGCCTGACACAACACAGCACTCGCCTGCTGTCAGCTTGTATAATTATATTTCAATAATGGCTGATGGACATGTCTAAATATTACTTCTAATACATGTTTTACTTTAGAGTAGCTTTAGATTCATAGAAAAGTTGTAAAGATAGTATAGAAAGTTCACATATACCCAAAGCCAGTTTCCCTGTTGTCAACATCTTACATTAGCGTGGTTCATTAGTCACAACTCATGAGGCAATACTGATACATCACTACTAACCAAAGTCCACGCTTTATTCATGTTTCTGCAGTTTTCCTCTCATGTCCTTTTTCTGTCCCAGGATCCCATCCAGGCGCCACATTACGTTTAATTGTCCTGTCTCCTTCACCTCCTCTAGGCTGTGACCACTTCTCAGGCTTTCCTCGTTTTTCGTGACCTGACAGTCTTGAAGAGCGCTGGCCAGGAATTTGGTCAGAATGTCCTTCAGTTTGGGTTTGTTGCGTGTTTTTCTCACGGTCATGCTGGAGTGATGAGTAGTATTTTATGTGTCTTCTCTCTGTAGTTTCCATCCACTGCTTTCAGGTCCTCAGTGATGGGCCTTTGCTGATTTGCATGGCTGCCTTGAATTACTCAGGAAAACAGGACTGGGAGGGGCACATGTGCCGATATTTATAGAACCAGAGCAGGGACAAGAAGGGCTAAGGGGAACAGGGTAATATCACTACACGGAGCTTGGATTTGCAAACAAAAACGTGGCTCTCGCTTGTTACACACATGCTTGTAGTGAAGTTAATATGGGATTTTTGTCCCAGGAATCAGTACAATGAACAGTTCTTACTAATTCCTTAACTCTAGGCAATCAATATTAATAAAAAGCTCTAACTCATTGTTCATCACCATTGTGCTGCATAATTTGCAGGCAGTATACATCTCTGTATCATAAAGTTTAAACAACAAGCTACTCCTTCAAGGCCAGTTAGCACAAACTTGAAAGATCTGAGTCAGGCCATCAATAAAATGTGGCAAAATGAAATCCAGGTGGACAATCTGTCGCGTTCAAAAGTCTGAAATGAAATATGATCACCAAATGATACAGAAAATTTCAGCAGCTAAAATCCAGCAACATTACTTAGAAAAAGTTGCCTGCAAGGGAATAACATCTGTTATAAATGCCAGGGATGCAGTCGCTATTAAACTGTATAAAATGTCGTTTAAGTAAAAACACCACGCTTCTTTTCCAACTAGTGTCAGGAGCCAAGACATTTGCATATCATTGCAAAATGTGTGCTGTCCAGAGGGTGTATATGACAGACTTTGATGAAGCTAAAGCCAAGCTCGAGGATAACTGAATAGGAGAGATCTGTTCTTGGCTTCTTGCACCCACACACACAACTCCCTATGTAGGAACAGAAACTACTCGTGCATGTCAAAAGCCGCGTATTTGCTCAAGTTCTGAAGAGTGAAAAATATAGTTTCCTCATCTGTAAAGTGAGCAGGCAGCACTAAATGATCTCCAGGGTCCCTTCCAGATTGAAAATCCTAATGTCCTGTAATGCTATTATCCTGCCCTTTGATATGGAATACTCAATGAGAAATAAGCTCAAATCAGGCCTGTCAGCCAAAATATAATTTGAGGAATCAGTCTTCCCATTTTTAATGCACTAACTGAGTTAATAGTTTCGTAGTAATACACAGCTTGTCCTGACAAATTCCATTGTGTATCTGGCATCCATACTGGGCCGGGGGAGGGGAGACTCTCTGGAAAGTAGAGCAGTGTGTGTGCACGATGATAACGCCTGCTGAGCGCAGCTTAGATGGTGCTAAGTTTAAAATCGGCCCAGATTTTTAAAGAAAAATACACATCAGGAGATTTTCCTGGAGATTAGTTGGCTCTTTCCACACTTGAACTTTGGGAACTTGGAAATCAGCCCAAGAGCTCATAACCTGCCAACAAGAGGCAGCAAGAAGCTGGGGGCTGGGGGGTCGGGAGTGGAGGTTTGGACTGACTTGACTTCTCTCTCTCTAATGCTTTCCCAATATCCAACACCGTTCCTCTTCCTTTAGCCAATTGTAACACCAAAATCAACAAACCCCGGAAAACATACCAACCAGTCTGCAACTGGCTCTGGCCTACTGTAGCTACTACAACTTAATGATGCCATTAAGTGGGTCCTGCCTCGTCCTGCTCCGCCGGGCTCCGAGATTTCACCTCTCACAAAGCTGTGCAACTCCCTAGCCTACAGCCCTGGGAGTCTGACCTGGGCCTGCGAGACACCTCGTCCTTGACTCAGGAGATGCCTGAGGACAGTCACTTAGCTTCCATGCCCCTCGCCACTGTAAATACAGCCAGGCGTCAGCAGTGCCAGCGTCTCTTGGAGCAGGTAACAAATGCAGATTCTCGAGCCCCACCTCAAACCACTGACTCGGGGTCCGCGCGCGAACAGGCTCCCCAGGTGATTCCTACGCACATTGAAGTTTGAGAAGCACTGACCTAGAGCTTCCCTTTTCGCTCCTTTTTGAGAGAGAAAACAATAAGCCAAGTTTGTGTAGTCAAGGCCTTCGGCTTTCTGGAAGGGTGCGGGTCCAAAGCATCATGAGAAGTGCCCTACAAAAGGAGCATTGGAACTTTTTTCTGGATTCTTCGCCATGTAGACGGGTTAATTTGAGATAGCTCTTTGTTGTTCGTTTCTCAGCCATACACAGGCAGATGTAAAGTCATCATTTGGGGGATGTAGAGAAAGGGACTCCCCCTTCTCCTGGGAAAGCTGGGCTTCCCACCTGTGCCCCAATGTACCGTGAGCTCCTGGGAACGATTCTGGGTCCTCAGGCTGGGTCGGGGCAGCAGAGCATCATGCTCTCTCCGCTGCCAGCGTCCAACCTACCAGAGTCGTGACCCCGCACGGCGAGGAGAGTCCAGCAGGTCCCGAGGTCCTGAGGCAGAGCCAGGTTCAACGTCAGGGGCAGCCCCAGAAGATGGGCCAGACCTGCTTGTTCCTTGAGGAGCTGGTTCCATTTCCCAGCTAGGCATTATGGCATCTAATCACCAGTTTTTCAGTTTCTTGAACAGATGGACCCTTGCTTTCACACTGCCCCTTCTAACATCTTTCTACCATATTCTAAACTCTTGCTACTCAGAGTGTAGTGCGAGGATGGAGGCATAGGCATGGCTGGGAGCTGGTTGGCCACCCAGAAGTTCAGGTCCACCTGGACCGACTGAATCTGAATGTGAATTTCTGGTGTTCTCAGATGATTCATGTGCGCAGTAAAGTGTGGGAAGCATTGGTGTAAACAGCTGCTATGTATCTTGAAAAGCCTGTTGGAAATGTGCTCAGAGAAGCCCTCCTCATCCTTCCCCAAGCTGCTCCGTAATTCAGAGCTGGTCAGGGAAAGACATCACTACGTGGATGTGTCTGTGTGATTTGTTTCTCGAATTTCCATTTCTCTGAAATTATTTAGAGGATTATTTTTGGTTTGGGCCTCTTTATAATCACAGGGCCACAGGTTAAGTAGATGTGCATACTGTAGCCTGTACTCAGCTTAATTTCAGAACACTTTTTACAAAATATCGGTCTAAATAACATATGGAACATTGTATATAACTTGATAGTCTCTAGTAATATATCAAACTTGGTCCAAATCAGGTTGTTCCTTTGAAAGTTCTGGAGCCGAAAGCAAAGTGCTAAAGAGAATTAAAATAGAAACCTCACTTCTCTGGTTAGTCATACCCAGACAGTGACGTATTCAATGCCCGCTGAATTCTGAAACCTGAAAATGCAGAATGGATGTGCCTGAGCCTTGGAAGCAATTAATAAGGCCACAATGACTTACCAAGAGCTACCTTTTATTATTAGGAATCTGTATGTGGATGTCAACCTTCCAACAATATGACTTGTCTCTTGAGGGCAGAAATCATGATTTAAAATTGTTTGCCTTCTCAGCACCAAGCAGTACCCAGTATTCAGCAGAGTGATGGTTATGTTGGAAACGATGGTGGCCACGATCGCCACAATGGAGGTTTTGTTGTTTCCAAGACTAGTTAAACTCTCCTAGGATGTAGATTTTTTTCTAGAAGTTTTTCTGTTTTCCGGGAAGAATTAAGTTTAAAGACAACTGTGAGGATAGAGAGTGTACCAAAAAAGGCTTCTAGGTCCTTCAGGAATGGTTCCTCTACTGCAGAAAAGATTCATCCCCCTTACTGAGGAGGGAACCCAAGAACCTCAAACTTACTTGACCTAATATAATTCCATCAACCATCATTTTAGAAGAGGATCCAGTACTCCAGAAATAGAAAAACAGTTCTTCAACCTGTAGCAAACCCCTGATTTTCCCTTCTCTTTCCCCTTTGAAAATCCTGATTCTCTTCTTTAGAGACATTAGTCGTATTTATTTTATCTACTTGGAAAATGAATTTATACTGAGAAGAAGAAGGCTATACCTTTACTTTGAAGCTAACACTTCAGAAGAGAAGGGATTAGGGATGGACATAATGAAGTATCCATGCCTAGGAAGTGAGGCAAAGCATCATAAAGGAACATTAGCAAGATAGAAAGAAAGAAGTCAATGGGAAAGAGAAAGGACTTCGAACCTACCCAGTTACTTAGCTACAGAAAGACATAAGTGAATTCCATGATCTGCCACCCCATCTCACCAATAAAAATCAAACCCTTTGAGCACTGGAACCGGTTCTGAACCAGTGTGTCAAAACTAAGTCAACAGGTGCCTCTGCTGTCCCTTCCAGCTTCAATCCTAGCCACCAGTAATACTAAACTACTGAAGTTTCATGAACTCACCTCTTTGAGTCTGTGTCTGCTGCTAAGTCTGAAAAGAATATATTTTTCCTGTCTGACTCAACCTCCACTCATACGCGAAGCCATTACTCTCCACTGAGAGTCTTTGCTGATACTCCACCCTGCAAGACAGCCCCTCTCGTGGTACCCTGTACTCATTCCTATTGGGACTCATAAAACTGCCAGTTCACTTGTCGTCTTCCCATCTAGACTGGAAGACCCTTAAACACAGAGACCAGCTTGGTACAGTCTGATTTCCTGGTGCCTCACACACTGGTAGGATACATTAGGCACCCAACACATGTCTATTGAATTAATTCTCATACTCATTGTTCAGCATCCTCAAATACCATTATGTTGTCCTAAAGTGGCTCTTATGTGAAAATAAATTTTTATCCTAAATTACTGTTATATATTTTTCCTTATTCCCTCACTTATTCTCCCTCAAAAGTAAAGGGAGGGGAAAAGAAACCTTGTTACAGCCACAGTTTCCCGTTCACACTCATAAGATGGCCATTTTATGTTGCTGGTGGATTGTAGGTGGTTTGCACAAGAACTTGCAGTAAAACAGAAAAGCCAGACTCGATGATTTTTCTTTCCTTTCCACTTTGGAAGATCCCTTCAGATATTTCCTTTTCTCCCTTTTTTTCAAATGTAGGAGGGATCTCCTAGATGCTGCCACAATCCATCTCTTCTCTAACAACTCTCTCTGGGCTCTGGACATAATCTTCCAAACCTTCTCTTGGCTGCACACCCTGAGGATCTGCTGAGGAAGTGCAAGAGGCAACACAAGAAGGGCTGGAAAAGCACTCTTGGGCCGATTCTCTTTTCCTCCCCCCCAACTCTTACTGTCCCCACTACTGTGTTTCCCTAGCACCGTCTGCTCTTCTCTGGGGTTAAGAAAGTACTCAGCTGGTGTTGCCACAATTCTAGAATGAGTGCCTGATTAATGAACAAATTATCATAAAACTGTACAACCTTCAGATGAAAAACGTTGCTTAATTACAGAGTAATTTGTCAGAGCCTTACAATTCATAGCATCTAATGTTTTTTTCATTCTATTGCTACTTTCTGACCATCTCCACCATTTCTTCAGAAATTAGAGTTTGCCTTTTTAAGTAATACCTGTCTTAAATGGGCAAAAAAAGAAGCCCCATAGTGACAGTACAGTCTTCCAAACACAGTTTCATGATCTATTGGTGGACTTAGAGCATCTTAAAGGAAATTTAAAGATCACCTAGATCAAATCTCCCCTTTTAAAGGGAGTGGGTAAAGTGAGGCCCACAGAGGCTTGGTGAGTTGCCTGAGGGGCCAAGATTTGATTAGATTATAGTCTAATCAGACATTCATTATAGCAGTACTTCTCAAAGTGTGGTCCACAGACCAGCAGTCGCACTATAACCTAGGAACTTATTAGAAATGAAGACTCTTCACCCCAACCAGATCTACTGAGTGAGAATCTCTGGGACTCAAGCACAGTGATCTGTGTTTTCATGAGCTCTCCAGGGGGTTCAAATATGCCCTAAGTTTGAGAACTACTACAGATGCACTACACACCATCCAGAGGTTGCTCAAAACTAATGGGCAAGTCTAGTGGCCCCAAGATTGTGTTGACCAGGAAGTGGGATGGAGAGGAACATTCTG
The DNA here is from genome assembly GCA_031878705.1 of Tapirus indicus. Classification (NCBI taxonomy): domain Eukaryota; kingdom Metazoa; phylum Chordata; class Mammalia; order Perissodactyla; family Tapiridae; genus Tapirus; species Tapirus indicus. Next base: position 87,733,155 of record CM062929.1, on the reverse strand, counting down.
GTAGCCAAGGAATCCCTGTCAGGATGCCTATTAAACCACAGTCAGCCCTCTACTCAGACTCTGGTTATAAAATAGAAAGACTCTTCCCATTCAGAAAATAAAACTTGAAAAGACAGAGTAAGATAAAGGACCACTGTCCCTCCTCAGTCTTTAACTCTAGATAGTTGGGCTTTTACAGGATTTCACCAAGAAATAAGACTTAGGAACTGGCGTAAGTTCTGCTCTCCTAGAACTCACCTGACAGTTTCTAAAGCCATTAATTAGACTTCCTCTCAATACTGTTCCTCCCCATGTGTGGACCTCAGTCTCACCTTCCTTCATGAGGTCGACAGCATGGCATCCTTCTTGTGATGGAGAATCCCCAGGCTTATATCTTCGTGGCTCATTTCCCAGGAGATGAGTAAAGCTTGTCTCAACTTTTGGCTATCAAAGCTCATGGAAGAATGCTTGGTCCAGCTTGATCACGCAGACACAATGATGGCAACAATATCTTCTGTTGACAGTCAGAAGAGACATCATGATTGGCCAGGCCTAATTCACTCTAAGCAAATTTGGGAGGCCCATCAGTGTCACATGATTGAAATAAGTGGAACAATGGTGCCCCCAAAGGAAATAATGGGGAGATGGCTACCATGCTGCTGCTCACAAAAATGGTGCTATGGAGCTTCACAGTCAATATAGCCTGATCAACTCTGAATGGATGGTGAACCAACTTTTGTCGTTAAATATTTTTCCATAACAGGATCCATTTTTGTGACTAACAGATTAGAGAAGGTGTGACATTGGGGATGAGGGTGGGGGTGGATGCAGTGTTTCATTAAATTAAAACAGCAAATTCTGGTAACACAGAGTCCAAAGACAGACATAGCTCGTGCTGATTCAGAATAGAGATTTCAGAAACTGAAGGAGCACTGTATCCAGTAATGCTTGTATCTTATTTCATGTTTTAAACCTTAAGATGATGATAGAGAGACTATTATCATTCACGTTTTTCCAGAGAAAGCTAACACTCAGAGAGCTTTACCAATACTATTAATGGTAACAGAGCTGGGACTTGACCCCAGGGCCCCCAGGCCCTAGTTCAATGCCCTTTCAACTATATCATGTTTCTTTTATGAGAGAAAAAGAAAGATAATCAGGCTATCAAGGAAAGGCCATCCTGAAGGCACATAAGTATTATGATAACCATAGGAAAAAAGAAGGAAGATGGTCACAAGTAAGTATATTATCCGTCATACAATGGAGGACGGGAGGTAGACGTATGTCACACACACACTACGCTTTCTTCCTCCAAGTGAATTTCCTAATAAGAGTTCAAGTATGGTTCGATTGGGGGTGGAGTGGCTGAAATATGGAACTTTTATGGATTTGTTGCTGTGTCTTATTTTATATCAAATTCTTGACTATTCTCACAATTTTAAATCTGATTTATGATGACTTAGGAAATTGCGTATAGATCTATCACTGCTAAAATATGTGAGCATGTGAAAACGAAGGTGGGGAAAGAGCCTGAATTCACTCAAGGAGGTCATTTAAAATTTGAGGGGGTAAAATAGATAAAACGTGGAGGAGACCAGCAACAAAATGAAACCCAGTAACGCGGGTCCTGAGTGGGAAAGGAGGGGGCAGAAAAGCAGCAGCTGTGCACAGTTGGAAAATTCAGTGAGTGCTCATTTTGGTGGCCAGTTTTTGAACATGTCAGCTTAATTATGATGCATCACAGTTGACAGCGATGCATATGGAACCAATTACAGCGCATGTTAAAATCAATTATTGCATATTTCAGCCATCCTAAACACTGTAGCAAGCGATCTGTGTGTTGCTGCTGATTTCAACTCCACTAATCATTTTTACTATCATGGTTCAACAAGAAATGAAATATATATATATATAAATATATATATACACATTTCATAACTAACATCCAATGCAAAGTCCAGGAACAGTAGCAGCAGATAGCAAACTTCAAATGTGTGCTCAGACAAGTCTAACCTTACCTCATACCTTTTTTGAGAAATAACAAAAAACAAAATTCCTTGCTATCTCCAAACCTTGTTTTGATCAATTTAATCCACTTTAGCCTCCTCACCAGCAGTGAGGTCCATACCCCAGCGGCAGTATACTGGTTATTTTGGTCTAAAATATTTGCCTTAACTGTTTACCCTGTTTTTGTGGCCTTTTTTCTCCCTTCAGATTTCTAGCTTAAAAAATTCTCGTTCAAATTCTGCAGCTTATTCATTTTTCTGTTTACTTTTTTATGCATCAGAAAATAACTGCTTTATTGAAAAAGAAAAGAAAAGGAAGATGAAGAAGAAAAAAGGCAAGAAAGTGAATGTGGCCGCATTGGCTCTCCTTGGAGATTTGCGCGTTTTCTGGTTGTATTAAATCAGCAGTGACCCATATGCCTTGGGTAGCTCTAAAATAGGTTTACTATGAAGAGACGTTATTTTCTACAAACTTGTATTTCTACTTCCTGTCAACTGTGAACAGCACAAAGCAGTTGCAGAAAACCCACAGTCTCTGGCTGGCTTGAGGGCATGGAGACTCACACTGATCCCTCATGGTGGGAATTTGTCTACGCAAATCCTCCTGCCCTGGGACGAGGGGCCAGAGCTCTGAGGTGACTGAGCATTCCAAGAAAAGCCACACGCCTTACAAAACTTGGCTCTGGGGAGCAGGTGGGTGTGGATCCCGGGAAAGGGATCAGTGGTGTCTGAGTTGAGAAGAGCCTAGTGGTCCAAGGCAGAGCAGAGGAAAACAGCCCATGTGGTTCAGTCAAGAGAGTGTTGGGCTGGATGTCGGGAAACCTGACTTCTCTGCTCCGCGGCTTGCCCAGCTGGGGCGAATGTGCTCAATGCTTCATTGTCCTCCAAACATGGCACAGAAGGAAGCACACCAAAGAGGATCAGGCCTCTGACTCTGCTGCAATACACCACTGGGACCATGGGAAGAAGAGGTGCTCCATTTTAAAGTTTTGAGGATCAGGGTGGGGACCCATTATCTTCGTTGGTTCTGTGGCTGCAAGAACCCATCCTCCCCTAGTGGCGCTAATAGATTTCCAGGGAAGACAAGCACATCAACAATCACACAGACATTAATGGAAGAAAAATAACCCAATGACCCCTGGGTTATGTTCTGGATTAATATGCGTTATACTGTAACATGTACCTGCAACCTACCACTAAGAGAGTGTGTTAGGAAAGGGGAGTAGAATGAATCCAGAACCATACCTTTCTAAGAATTTGATGGGCCCTTAAGTCTACATTGTAATTCCAACGTTTTAAAGGTGTCTTTTGTTCCTGTAAGTGGGGACCTAGGCTATGTGGGTAGGAAAACCTGCTAGTCACCGTTTGTGAGTCGGAAGACAAGACCCAGGAATAGTTTGGGAGGAAGGAGTTGCAGGGGTCAGGGTCCCAGCAAGAGACAGACTTCACCTTTATGATTCAAACACACAGGTTTTGATGAAGAAGCAGCAGACAGCACTGTGGGCAGGGTGATTCAACAAGGGCTGGGAAGGCCCCCAGAGACCAAGCACAGCTTTTACTGTCCTTAGGAGACCTGGAGACAAGGAAGAGGGCTGCCAGGTGAAGCTCTAACTCAGAAGGGAAGGACGAGTTGCTGCCACAACTGCAGCCCCACGCTAGGGAGGTAGTGGAGGAAGAAATACACCCATCTTTTGCCCTTGCTCTCTGATCTCCTTGAAGGGGAGCATGGGTGTGGAAATCCATATAGATCAGTTGATCGGGTACAGAGCAGCTCAGAGGAAGGCAAAGTAAAAAGGAATATTTATATAGCACATTGAAATAAACAGGTAGGGCTGGCTGGAAATGGCCAGAAGAAGGGCTCCAGCAGCCCTGGGCCATGCCCAGTTGCCCTTAGTGTTCAGAGACCATTATCTCAACATATCTTCAACCAAATATGGCTCTCAAATTGGGACTCTCTAGAGGGAATAGGCCTGAGTTAAAGGTGTGCAAACAGGGCAGGGTAAGGAAAGCCATTCCAGGATGAAGAGATGTTAGAAGCAAAGGGATAAAATATTGGATGCCCCCACCATGCTTGAGGCAGTCCTGTGTGGCTGGGAAGGGAGGCTGGGGAGGATGCCTGGGAAGCCATGCCAAAGCGTTTGTACTTGATTCTAAAAGAATGGAAAGAACTGAGAGGCTTGTAAGAAGGGCACACACACTCCACCTCTCTGTCCAAAAACACACATGTGCTTTTGATTTCAATGGGTTCAGTAACATGCTTGCAGTGACTTCTGCCAATCAAATCTCATCAGCAAAACAACCAGTAGTTTCGTGTAGTAGTTAAGAGCATGGAATCTGATGTTCGAATACCTGGGTTCTAGCCCTGGCTACCACTTAGCAGCTGTGTGACCTTGGACAAGTGACAGACTGTGCCTCAGTTTCCTCATCTGTAAAATGGGGATAGAAATGGAACTGACTTCATTAGATTGGTTTGAGTTAATGAGTTAATATTTGAAAAGATCTTAGAATAATTTTTAGTATTCATTTTCATAACAGCCACATGTAATGGATAATAGTTACATATTCAAAACAGATATTATCATAACATTTACCAAATTCCTTCAAAGAACATTGAAAAGATACCCCTGGAGAGCACTTATAAAGAGCTTCGAGCTACAAAAAATCATCATGGTTAAATATATCCTCCAAATTTTTTGAAAAAAAATACAATACAAGGGAGCATTGCTGAGCTTGGGCTGCAGTCTTATCAAAATTATCCAGCCTTGACAACAGAGCAAAACAAAGACATCTGAGGGGTTTTCCCACGCACTCCATTCTGAAAAAGAGAATGGTCACGTGCTCTCTAATGGTGAATTTACACATATTGTGACTATTTGCAGACCTATGAAGCTTCCTGGTGGCATGTCACAGCATTCTAGAAGCAAGCTCTCAATGTCATGACACAGCTATTGCCCTGAGGACAGCTCAGACCAGGAGGAGTAGACAGCTGAGACAAGCCCCCAGGTTGCCTGTAACCCCCACTGTCATCAGTCACCAACAGCTTCTTTCATAATGTCACTGACACACATTCATTCTAACAAATTATCCTTTTCATCCAATCTGACTCACTTGGCATAAACGCAAGTGTAAACACTGTGTGGTCTGATCCCTCTAATAAAATACATAAAATATGTCATAGTGTTTGCACGACCCTCTGCCAAAAATACAAAATCTCTTTTTTCCATTTTCCTGGTGACATCCATAGCCCTACAGTTGACATTTGGTCTTCTAAAATGTCTTCTCTAAAGGGATCGGAGGCAGGAGGCAGCAGAGGGAGGAGAGGCACGGGAGAGGCATTTGAAGATTATCAAACTGTGAGGACTGATACCTCATTAATTCTTAATACTTCCTCAGTTCAAGGCAAGGCTGCCATTTTCCTCTGGTAATCTTAATGACGCAAGCCCTGCCACTTACCACAGGTGTTAATGGCAAAGTAATTTTGAGGTTTCTGGATGGAGTAAGCATTCCAAGTTTGTAGAACAAACACTGAGCGGGGATCCAATGTCAGTGTTTCCTAAGGACTTTTATTGAATGGCTCAGCTGCCTGGGCCTGGGATGCTCTGAGGAGAGAAGCCTCACTGTCCTGAGCCCCTCACGCCAGCCACGTCTCAGACACCCACAGTTGTCCTCTCTCCTCTCTATGCTCTGGCAACAACATCTTTCCTCCACACACTGTCCAAAAATCAACACAGCAGAAGAGGAGCCACAGATACCACAACATACCAGAGAAGTCCCCACAGCACGACAAAAGCACGAAGGCTTTATTAGGGCAAGAGTGCTCTGGAAGAGTTGTTCTCAAAGTGTGACCCTGCAGTCCATCAGGAACTTGTTAGAAATGCACATTCTCGGGCACCATCCCAGACCTGCAAAAACGCTGGGGGAGGGGCCCAGCGATCTGTGCCCATTCAAAACATAACCACTGGAGTCAACAAATGAAAAATTACACACGTCAAAATGTGGTTTTGAGTAAGCAAGGGTAATAAATTACCCACACTGCAGAACCCCACAAAACATAAGTCACATAGGTTGCTCAGATTTGGGGAGAAGGGGCTGACAGTCGAAATGGCAGTAGAAACTTCATGGCAGGCCAGTGAGGAACTGTCCCTACCACCATACGGAGAGAGAGTGAAGAGGACTAACTCTGCTCCCTTGTCTGGCAAAAGCAAAAGATTCTCTCAAAGAGTATGACCTGGCCTATGATTTAAGCAGAGCAATTTAATGATCAGAAAGAAGCTTCCCTCATGAGGAAGGAGGAAGGAGAAAAGGATACACTCTGTTATGGAGGAGAGAAAAGAGCCATTTTGGCAGGTTGGTGTGAGGCCAGATAGAGCATGGTTGTGGAGACTCTGGACAGCAGCTCTGGGACCCCTGTCTTTGGAATGATGGGGCACCCCCTCAGCAGCCTGGCAGACCACAAGGACAGGGAGAATGGTGATAGATGATACCAGATCAATTACTTGGGTTTCATCACTTGAGTGGGAGGATTTAGATAAGAGCTAGAACTCCAGCCACCATCTTGTGCAGGAGAAGCCATGGAAAACCACTTTATTATGATTTTTCCTTCCTGGCTGGGGAGGTGTCTGACCTGCCTGTTTTGACACTATGTAAACAAAGTTTAGCCTATATATAGTCTTTGGAATTTTAGACCTACCTAGACTTTTGTAGTCTAATGTTCTATCACAATTCCAAAAAGGGGATCTGCATGAGAACAGGAGGCGTGGAATATATTTAACAGAGCACCATTCTGAGTCTAAGAAATGGAGTCCTCTGTCTATGGTAGCCCAACCCCTGCCCTCACCCTTCCAGGGCCTCTGCCTTCCACTCCTCACATGAACTCTCAGCTTGGCCAGGCCAACTGCCCCATTGTCATGGCCCTCAATGTTTAACACTCTTTTCTCTCTCTGTGCTTTTGCCTATAATGCTCCTGGGCTGGATGCCTTTCCTCTCTCCCTTCTTGGGGTGCTTGCTCCCCGGGACTCTCTTACTCTTCTACGTCTTCAAGGTCCAGTCTCCTTGCCTCTGACTTTTCCCTTGTGTTTGCCCGGTGTTCCTAGTGTTCTAATCTGTGCTGTTCACTTGGGCTTGCACATAGAGTAAGCCTCATGGGGTCCATGCAGCCCACCAGGTGCTCAGGTTTGACCCCAAAGGTAGTTAATTTTTACATAACCAGTTATTTACATTTCACTTCCCAAATTTTATCAAAGTAAATTGCTGAAATAAAGGAGATATCTCTTTACAGTGACTTTAAAAGACTTTTCTTCAAGTATGTGCTAGGTTAGGAACTTACACCTATGTTTCAGGAATACTGAGAAACTACAGGTATGCCGAGAGCCTGGCAGGGCTCTGCACTTACTTGGAGTGAGAAGTGAGGTGGGCTCTTCCTGCAAAGGGGCAGAGGAAGGAGGAAGGAAAGAAAAAGCAGCAGAATGGGGTCTACCCACTATCTAATATTATTATATTAGATAAAATTATACTAATGTACTATACTATTATTAATTAGGACACTGATTCAGTTGCTATAACAACAAAAAATCCCACAAACGGTGACCTAAACGAGATAAAAGATTATTTCTCTCTTGCTTAAATGCTCCCACATAGGCAATTCAGGGCTGACGTGGTGGTTCAGCAGCATCAAGGACCCAACCTCCTTATTCTTGCCGCATGGATTGCATCTCATGGTCTAAGAGGTTGCTTCAGCTCCCACTACCATGTACAGAACCCGAGGGACAGAGGGAAGACAAGGGCGTGACTCAGGTGGTGCTCACCACGCCATTCACCTCTCTGACCAGAATTTCCTCCTATGGCCACGTGTCGCCTCTAGGGTGGCTGGAAGCCTGTCCTTCAGATGAGGGGACACACACTACAGAAACAGAGAAACTATTACTAAAGGAGAAAGGAGAGGAGGGATATTGGATAACTGATATCTCTGCTACTGTGGCTACTCTAACTTCATAACTTGAGAGTTCCTAAGTGAGAAAAGATATGTGAACATATGTGCAAAATTCCTTCCCCAAAAAGGCACTTAAGCATATTTGGTCACTTGCCCTTTTGTTTCCTCTGTGTCACACTAGCCTCCCGTTGTCACGGTTACCTTGATGTGCCCTACCCTAACACCCAATTTCAGGGTGTAAGTTAAATTTGTATAATGTTAGACTTTTGTTTATGTTTTCAATCTTACCTTACAAGGTATGTTTTACTACAAATGTAACACAACTTCACTGTAAAATAATTTAAAAATCCAATTAAGTAGAGAGAAGGAGAGGGAGAAGGGAAAGAAAGAAAAACGTTTTCTGATTCCATCCCACAGAGACGATGACTGTAAATTATTTGGGGTATATCATTTTATTAATGCACACATTTATTATTTTTTTACCAAAATAAAACCACAAAATAGATATGACTTTGTAACTTAGCCATCTCTACCCCCCTTAACAGTATAGTATAGATTTGGTTCCATTTGAACACATCAACATGTCTGCAGAAACATTGCTAATATCTATTATAATATACTATTGTAAGGATCTTTTTTTAAACTTAATCTCCTATTATTGAACATGAAAGTTTTACCATTGTAAACAATAAACTTTGTTTATATCCGTAACTGTTGCTTAAGCAGGGACATAAGAGTTAAAAAAATGGACAAGCTATGCTATCAGCATTTAGGCTTTGATTTATGCTTTGAAATTTTAGATTCTTTTGGCATTCAGTGAGTAAAAATAGGAGGAGAGGACTGGAATAAATCTTTTATCTACACGCTCATGTTCACAAAACTGGTTTTCTAGGAACTGGAAAATAGCTGTATGTGAGGTTCATTCCATTCCAGAGAAAGGATTCTAGAATACATTCCACTACCAATATTTGGCCGTATGTGAAGATGATCAAAAATATGTGAATTAAAAAAAGAAAGAGAGAGAAAAGATTGCACTGGTGTCCCAAGCAGGGCAGACGGCTCTCTTGTGGCTGATGTTTTCCCTTCTCCTATAATCAGGCTTCAAAGGCCCTAACAGACAATGGCTAAGTTGTCCCAGATGGCGGCATGCACGTGGGGAAGAAACAACCAGCTTGAGACTGCTGATGTGAATAGGAAGCCTTTTCTAAATGTCCGTCCAGGAGGCAGGGCAGGCCTGGCCAGACTGGGGTGGCAGACACATAGAAGGTCCTAGAAACCTGAAAATGACCCAATTGAGCAAGCCAATTTGGGCACCAGTCACGCAACAGGCATGTGCAGGTTGCCTCTCGTCTGCAGCTGCATCTCGTATTCATTAGCCACTGGGGCCTGGTGCTGCGAGGGCGCAATGTGAAATAAATTAAACCTACGGGGCCCTGCTTTTCAAGAATTTATGTTGTTGTTTTCTTTCTCATGGTCATGCTGGACCCCTAAAATGTTTGCACTGGAGTTTTCCCACCAGGCTGCCTCACAGCCAGGTAACCTAACATTTGTGAAATGCCCCACAGCCCACATCTAGCTGGGGAGACAGATCACTGAGAGCATTCGGGACGTGTGTTTCCTAAAAGCAAATCCTGATGCATCAGATGTAAGCGTGGGATGATTGTTCATTCTACAAAATATTCTGAACTTTACAGAAGAATTTCTCAGAGAATGTTGTTTAACGGTGAACGTCCTAAGGAAGCAGTTTACAAAGCTCCTATTTATACTGAACTTTTTTTCTGAGAACTCGTCTATTGTGTACAATTAAGTACAAGCACACGGTTAGAGGCAACCTAATTATATCAGTTAGTTCATCTAATAAAAACCGCCGTGACGTTGTGCCTTGGGGTTGACAAAGACTTCCATAACCATGATCCTACAGCAGCCTCCAGTGAGGCAGCAGTTGCCGAGCTCTCCAACACACTGATGAAGAAACCTGAAGCTCAGATCAGAGAGGTTAAGTTACTTGTTGAGGACCCCACAGCTAGCAGGTGGTAGAAATTGGGCTGGAACCCATGTGTTCTGACTTCACTATACTGACTTCTCTTTTCAACTTTTACCATGTAGAACCAGAGTGACCATGTGTGTCCCACTTTTGCATGGGATTGTCCCTGTTTAAGCCTTTTCCCCCAGAATAAATTTATTATGGGTGTCCTCTTTTATTCTCTAAGGTGACCCGGTTTGGATGATAAATTACAGAACAGTGTTTTGCAGACTAAGTTTGACAGGGGCAGTAGGAACAGGAGGGGCCGGCCCAAGAATACGTGATTGCACTTCCACTGCAGTAGGAATCTACTGCTGTCTGTTTCTGTATCTTTGTTCAGTTTTTAAACAAAATGATAAACGGATAGTACTCTTTAAAAGGTTTGTGAAAACTTTTTTCTATAAAAATAGTAGAGTGAGTCCCTATGGTGGACACATTATTATACACTCTACAACTGCTAACTTGGAAAATAATGGATTTTCATACTAATGTTGAGAAACTTACATGTCCAACAAAACCTAATGAAGCGGAGGCCATCATAGCACTTAAGACTGGTGGTTGCTATTAACTGAAAATCCAATTCAAAGTGGTGAAAGAGAGAGAAAGTATGAGAGAGGAAGGACGGAAGGAAGGGAGGTAGGAAGGAAGAGAGGCAGGGAGGAAGGAAAGAAGGGAGGGAGGGAGGAAAGAAGGTGGGAAGGCAGGAAGGCGGGAAGGAAGGAAGGGAGAAAGTGCTGTATTGACTCATAGAACTGAACAGTCAGGGGATAGACCCAGATGCTCCCCGTGGGCTTGAGGAGGTGGTGTCTCCATCTTGCAGCTCTGCCTTACACTATGTTGGGCTCACTCTGGGGATCTCGGCTGCTCCCTGGCAGTGCAGGGCTCAGATCATGCTGACCGTCCCCGCAGACTTTTCTTGGAGTCTCCCTGATTCTGATCCTGCTTCCCCACTCCACTCAAAGCAGTCACAGCAGCCAGGTGAAGGTCATGCTTGGATTGGCCCAACCTGAGTTGCAGCCCACACTCTGGACCTGGAGGTGGGATCCACCCAAAGCCTGTGTCAGGAGAGTGGAGGAAGACTGGTTACCTAAAGGGACTCTGGAATCTGGGTGCAAAAGAAGGAGGCTGGAATCTCCTCGTTCAGGACCTCAGCTCACCCTGTTTTATTTAAGTTGTCTTCTTTATCTGCCTAGAGTTAGTCATAGTATCCATTTATTTTCCTTTTAAGATCTGTGTGGTCTGTAATGACATGCCCTCTTTAATTCCTAATGTTGCTAAATTGTGTCTTTTCTCTTTTTCAAATTGTCCATCTTGCTGGAAGTTTATCAATTTGTTAGTATTTTTAAAGAACCAGTTTTTGTTTTCTTTGATTTTTCTCTATTGCATTCTCTCTTCAATTTCATTGAGTTCTAGTCTTATTTTTTCTGTTTATTGATTTGAGACTATTTTTCTAATTTAAACATTTAATGCTAAATAATTTTACTCTAACACTGATTTGTCTGCATCCTACAAATTTTGTTGTGTTTTATTTTCATTTTTGTTCAGTTCGAAATAGCTTTTACATTTTCCTAAAACTTTGGATTAGAGTGTGCCGTTTAATTTCCAAGGTTTGGGATATTTTCCTCTTCTCTTTATATTGTTGATTTTTAATTTAGTTCCATTGTGGACATAGAACATACTTTGTATGACTTAAATCCTTTTGAATTTATTGAGACTTGTTCTCTGACCCAGCCTGTGATCTAGCTTGGTAACTGTTCCCTTCTGTGTCTACTTGAGAAGAGTCATTATTCTACTGCTGCTGGGCGGAGTGTTCTAGGAACACCAATCACATCAAGTTGGTTAATAGTGTGGTTGAAGCCCATGATCTCTTTGCTGGTTTGTGTCTACTTGTTCTGTCAATTATTGAGAAAGTAATATTGAAATCTTGGACCATAATTGTGGATTTGTCTATTTATCCTTTCAATTCTATCAATTTTTGCTTCATATATTTTGCAGCTGTTTTTAGGTGTGCATGCGTTTAACATTTTGAAGTCTTGTGAATTGAGCATTTTTGTCATTATATAATGTCTCTCTTAATCCTTGCTAATTTTCCTTGCTCTGAAGTGTACTTTTCCAGATATTAATATAGACATTTCAGTTTTCTTTTGATTAATGTTTGATGGTATATCTATTTTCATCCTTTCAACTTATCTATATTTGAAGTGATATTCCTGGAGACAGCATATATTTGGGTCACTTTTTTTATGTATTCTAACAATAGCTCATTTATTGGTGTGTTTTAAACCATTTAGACTTAATATAATGACTGATATATTTTATTTATTTTCTGTTCATCTCTTTTTCATTCCTTCGGTTGTCCTTTCCTGCCTGGGTTATTTGAATTTTTAGTATTTCATTTTAATTTTTCTATTGTGTTTTCTTTGCATAAGTTTTATTGGTTGCTCTAATATGCATACTTAAGTTTTCACAGTCAACTTAGAACCAAAACTTTAACACTTCACATGAAACAGAAAGCTCATCATCATAGAGTTTCCTTTACATGATAGCTGTCTTATATATCACATGCACAATCATTGAAAACCCAATCAGACAATATTATAGCTTTTCTTTAAGCCATCATATTTTGAAGAATTCAAGAGGAGAAAAATAGACTACTATATTTATCTAGCCATTTATCATTTCTGTCACTCCTCTTTTATTCCTGAAGTTATAAATTCTGTTTCTTATTTCCCTTCTGTATGAATTTTTTTGGCAATTCTTTTAGTGCAGATGTGATAGCAAAGAATTCTCTTACTTTTCCTTCATCCAAGTATATCTTCAGTTATTTTCATTCCTGAAAGATATTTTCACTGGATATAAAATGCTGATTTCACAGTATTTTTCTCTTAACATTTGAATAATGTTGTAACACTTTCTTCCGGCCTTCATGGTTTCTCAAGTAGCCCAATTTTTTTTTTTTCTGCTGAGGAAGATTCACCCTGAGCTAACATCTGTGCCAATCTTCTGCTATTTTGTATGTGAGTCGCTGCCACAGTATGGCCACTGATGGTGGTGTAGGTCCACACCTGGGAACTGAACCTGGGCCACTGAAGCGGAATGTGCCGAACAACCACTAGGCCATGGGGCCAGCCCCTCAAGTATCCCAATATTTAGTGCATCATTTTTCTCTAGCTATTTTGAGATTTTTCTTTGTCTTTATTATTTAGGAGTTTGATTACCAAGTGTCTGGACGTGGGTTTCTTTAGGTTTATCATGTGTCAGGTTTGCTCAGCTTCTTGAATCTGCGGGTTTTTTCTTTTGCCAAATGTGGAAAGTTCTCAGCCATTATTTCTTCAAATATTTTTCTCTACCATGCTATTTCTCCTCTCTGTCTGAACTCTGATGACGTGAATGTTAGACCTTTTGTTATTGTCCCACAGTCCATGAGGCTCTTTTCTTTTCTTTTTTTATCTTGAATTTTCTCTCTGTTTTTCAGATTGGATAATTTCTTTTGACCTATCTTCAATTTTACCAACTCTTTTCTCCTTCATCTCCTTACTGTTATTAAATCTGTCTGTTGAGTTAGTATCTTCTTTATAACTTCTGTTTGTTTGCTGAGACTTTCTATTTCACCTTTCATTTGATGAGTGTTTACCATTGCTATTTGAAGCAATTTTATATTAGCTGCTTTTAAATCTTTGTCAGACAATCCCAGCATCTGTGTAATGTCATCTATGGACTATCTTTACACATGCAACCAGAGATTTTCCAGGTTCTTCATATGCTGAGTAATTTTGAAGGGTACCAACTTAGACAATTTATTTATTTTGTCGCAAAACTCGGGATCTTGCTTTAAACATAGAGAGGATGCTGATTTTTTTTTTTCATTTTAGCAGCATTTGACCTCATTAGATTAGGCCATATATTCCAATTCACCTCTTGTGGGCTGAGGTTCTAATGTCAGTTCAGTTTTCAAAGCTTTTGTGGGGCAATTCAATGGAAAAGGATCATTTTTCAACAAACGATGCTGGTACAACTGGACATCGACAAAAAAAAAAAAGGAATCTAGACACAGAGCTTACAGCTTTTGCAAAATTAACTTAAAATGGATCATAGACATAAAGGTAAGATGCAAAACTATAAAATTTCTGGAAGATATCATAGGATAAAATCTAGGAGACCTTGAATTTTTCAATGAGTTTTTAGATACAATATCAAAAGTACAATGAAAGAAAGAAATTGATAAATTGGATTTTACTGAAATTAAAAACTTCTGCTCTGCAAAAAACTATTAAGAAAATAAAAAGACAAGCCACAGACTGGGAGAAAATTTTTGCAAAACACATATCTGATAAAGAACTTATATCCAAAATATACAAAGAACTCTTAAAACTCAATAATACAAAAACAATCAATCAATTAAAGAATGGGAAAAAGATCTGGGCATCTCACCAAAGAAGATATACAGATGGCAAGTAAGCATATGAAAAGGTGTTCAACATCATATGTCATTAAGGAATTGCAAATTAAAATGGCAAGGAAATACCATTAGAATGACTAAAATAAAAAAAGATGACAATATCAAATGCCGGCAAGGATGTGTAACAACAAGATTTCTCATTTATTGATAGTGGAAATGCACAATGGTACAGCCACTTTGGCAGACAGTTGGTGGTTTCTTACAAAACTGAACATAGTCTCACCACACTGTCCAACAGTCACGCTCCCTGGTAACCCAATGAACTGAAAACTTACATTCATACAAAAACCTGCACATGAATGCTTATAGCAGCTTTATTTATTACGGCCAAAATCTTGAAGCAAGCAAGAGTCCTTCAAAAGGTGAATGGATAAGTAAACTGTGGTACATCCACACAGTAGAATATTGTTCAGCCATAAAAAGAAATGAGCTAAAAAGCTAAGAAAAACTGGAAGAATTTTAAACGAACATTGTTAAATGAAAGGAGCCAATATGAAAAGGCTACATACTACAGGATTCCAACTACATGACATTCTGGAAAAGGTAAAACTATGGAAACAGTAAAAAGATCAGTTGCCAAGGGGATGAACAGGTGGAGAGCAGAAGATTTTTAGGGCAGTGAAACCCTTTTGTGTGATACTGTAATAGTGTATATATATCATTTTACATTTGTCAAAACCCATAGAATGTACAACATCAAGAGTGAATCCTAATGTAAATAACAGAATTTGGTTAAAAATAATGTATCAATACTGGCTTATCAATTTTAACAAATGTGCCACATCAATGTAAGATGTTACTAACAGGAGAAATTGTGGGGTGGGGATGAAGAAGGGGCATATGGGAACTCTCTGTACCATCTGCTCAAATTTCTATAAACCCAAAACTGCTCTAAAAAATAAAGTCTATTAATTAAAAAATGAAGTCAAAAAACAACCAAAAGCCTTGGCAGTGCCATTAGCTCCATCACATGTATGTGTCACCCAGTGGTTGTTCCAGGACCTGAGCAGCAGTCTATCTCCTAGTTCAGTTCTCGGTGTCTTAGTGCGCTTACTACAGGAGACCCACGTCAACTGTGCGGGTCACTTCCCTGAGCTCCTCCCTCTCCACCATCTCCAGCATTTTCTGGCTCCTTGGAGCTCCCAATTTTGGCCTCCTGACGACAAAGCTGGGACTTTAGTTACTCTGCTCTGACGTGCACTTCTGCAACTGCTCCTGCGTCCAGGGCCAAGTGAAGAAGGAATGGAGATGAAAACTGGTGGTGTGCTCACCTCCAGTTCAGTTGGTGCTTTCCGTTCTGGTCCTCTTCTACGTTTTACTTCTCAGCGTCTCCAACAGCTGCCCTGTGCATTCGTCCAGGTTTACAGCCACATTCGGTGGGAGAGAGGGAGTGGAGTGGGCTTACTCCACCTTACCTGGGACCAGAACCACTCGCTATTTATTTAGATTCTCAAATGATCAAAGCCAAATGGATAAATATTCTGTAAAGTAAACTGACCTGTACTCCTCAAAAATGCCAAGGTCGGGTCACACAAGAAAGAATGAGGAGCAGTCCAAAATAAAAGACTAAAGAGACGGAGCGGAGCTACAAAGAGCATGACTTTATGGGGGAACTGACCAAATTAAGATGTGGTCTGTGGATTGATATAGTAGCGTATGGATGTTAAATTTGCAGATTTTGGTAACCGTGTTGCGGTTATGTAAAGAAACATCCTTTTTCTTAGGAAATATACACAGAAGTACTTAGTGGGCAAAAGGGCACACTATCTCCAACTCACTTTCAAATGGTTCGAATATGCACATACACTCTCTCACACGCAGACACTCTCCCTCTCTCACACTCACACACTGTCTCCATCTTAGTCAGTTCAGGCATAACAAAATGTAACAAAACCATAGACCAGGTGACTTAAACCACAGACGTTGGTTTCTCACAGTTCATGAGGCTGGAAGTCCAAGATCAGTGCCGGCAGATTCAGTTCCCAGTGAGGGCTCTCTGCCTGGGCGGTAGCCAGCGGCCTTCTCCCTGTGTCCTCACATGGCAGAGAGAGAGCCCTGGTGTCTCTTCCTCTTCTTGTAAGGGCACTAATCCCATCATGGGGGCTCCACCCCCGTGACCTCGTCTACACCTAATTACCTCCCAAAGACCCCATCTCCAAACACCACCACACTGAGGGTTAGAGCTTCAACATGTAAATGTTGAGGGGACACAAACATTCCACCCTTAATAGTCTCACACACACCCTCACATACACTCTCTCACAGACACACTTTTTCTCACATGCACACACTTTCACACACTCGTACTCTCACACTCACACACTCACACACACACTTTTCTCACACATACACACTCTTGCACACTCACACTCTCTCTCACACAGACACACTTTTTCTCACATACACATACACACACACACTCATACTCTCACATACACTCTCTCACACACAGACACACTTTTCTCACACATACACACACTCTCTTGCACACTCATACTCTCACATATTCTCACACACACACTCGTGTGCATACACACGCACATGCACGCAGACTAGAGGGTGTAGAGGAATGAGTACTGACAGGAGGATCAGGAGAGCTGAGTTCCGGTCCCGGTTCCTCTGTTAACCTGCACCAGGGACAGTCCTTTGACCTTGTGCTGCCTCATTTTCCTCTTGAAATGTGAGCGTGAGGAAATGACTTCTAGGATCGCCTCTGCCTCAAACACACTAAAGAGCGTCTATGGAAGTGTGGTGGCGGCCTCTCTCCCATGGTGCTCAAATGAGCACTGAGGACTGTGATGTGAAATAGCATTTTCTGTTGGGAAGAGTCTCTGTTCACACCGAGAGCGCAGAAAAGCTGGAGGTGATGACCTCACCACACTGTGGCCTTCAGCTTAGGTTCCGCCATCTCTTCCTCCATCAGCCTGTGGGGAAGGTTGTGAAGGGCTGGGTGGATGTGGTTTGAGTAGTTGGGCTGTTTCTGATGCTGTTGTTTTAAAGTTAAAGGCGGAGGTAAAGCTGAGCCATCTAAAATTCCAGAACCTGAGCTTTAAAGAACTTATATATTCTTTTAGATCCATGGATGGTCATTAAGGAAGTCCAAAGAGTAAGGAACGGAAAGTTAACAATGGGAATATCGTAGAAATACACTTATATTCGGGGAAGTCTCTCCGACCTCATTATGGGAAAATATGAGCAAACGCTCATCAGTGAGGGTTATACCAGGACCATGACAGACAGTCTACGTGAATTCGCTTGCTTGCTCCTCAGAGCTGCAGTTATTATTAGTCCTTTTTCAAGATGAGGTGACTGAAATTTAGAAAGGCTAAACAATTTTCTAGAAGATGTCAGTCTTACCCTAAACTTCAGGTCTTAAGGTCAAAGGTGAAAGTGAAGTGAAAGAGAAGCACATCTAGGCCTAGAACCAGGATGGTAAAAAGCATCGAGCAGGGTCACTTGATCTCTCTCCCTCCTTCAAAGTGGCCCTTCCTCCAATAGGAGAAGTGGGGCAAGGAAGGATTTGGGTTTGACAAACTTGCATTCAAATTATGGCCTTGAGTCCCGGACAAGTGACTTAACTGCTCTGACCCTCAGTTTCTCTTTCTTTCAAATGGAATAATCATTAGGGCCGGCCTGCTTGTGTAGTGGTTAAGTTCACGCACTCCACTTCGGCAGTCCGGGGTTCATGGGTTCAGATCCCGGGCGAGGACCTACGCACCACTTATCAAGCCATGCTGTGGCAGGTGTCCCACATATAAAAGTAGAGGAAGATGGGCACAGATGTTAGCCCAGGCCCAATCTTCCTCAGCAAAAAGAGGAAGATTGGCAACAGATGTTAGCTCAGGGCTAATCTTCCTCACACACACACAAAAGTGGGATAATCATAGAACTTATCTTGTAGGGTTGATTGCTGAGAGGATACAATGCTATATTGAATCTAACATGGGGCACAGTGCCTGGCTGTATTAGTCAGGACTGTCCAGAGAAACAGAGCCAACAGGATACAAACAAATAGATAGATATAGCTATATGTAAGAGGAGATTTACGATAGGAATTGGCTCACGTGGTTGTGGAAGCTGAGAAGTCCTACAGTCTGCCATCTGCACGCAGAGAACCAGGAAAGCCAGTGGTATGATTTAATCTGAGTTCAAAAGCCTCAGGGGAGCTGCTGGTATAAGTCACGGAGTCTGAAGGCCCAAGAACCAGGAGCTCAGATGTCCGAAGGCAGGAGAAGATGGATATCTCAGTTCAAGAAGAGAGAGAATTCACCCTTCCTTCGCCTTTTTATTCCATTCGGGCCCCCTTAGGATTGGATGATACCACCCACATTGGTGAGGACATTTCACTTTACTCAGTCTACTGAACCAAATGCTAATCTCTTCCAGAAACAGCCTCACGGACACACCGGAAATAATGTCTTACCAGTTGTCTGGGCCTCCTTTAGGCCAGTCAAGTTTCCACGTAAAATTAACCATCACATTGGCCCTTTATAAATGCTTAATCTATTGTAATGACCTTGAGAACATGAATGTCGCACTTTACAGCAGACGCTCAGGTTTAACACTGCACCAGTTCTCATTTAACACACAAACAAAAAGCAAATAAATACAGACCATTGAGGAAACTTCCTGCTTCAATTCAGAGCAAACTTTTAACTAAAGATGCTCTGTGGTGGGGACAAGGCCATTTCTCACATTCTACTAGGGCCTCATAACAGTGCAGCCTCACACAAGTCCTGTAGCAGCGCTGTCTCATGGGAAAACAATGTGCGCCACGAAGGCAATGTCAAATTTTCTAGTAGCCATATATTTTTTTTATTGGGGTAACATTGGTTTATAACAGTGTCTAAATTTCAGGTGTACATCCTTATGCTTCTATTTCTGCATAGATTACATCATGTTCACCACACAATACGAATTACAATCCATCACCAACCACATGTGCCTAATCATCCCTTTCGCCCTCCTCCCTCCCCACTTCCCCTCTGGTAACCACCAATCCAATCTCTGTCTCTATGTGTTTGTTTGTTGTCATTTTTATCTTCAGCTTATGAGTGAGATCATACGGTATTTGATTTTCTCCCTCTGACTTATTTCACTTAGCATAATACCCTCAAGCTCCATCCATGTTGTCACAAATGGCTGGATTTCATCATTTCTTATGGCTGAGTAGTATTCCATTGTGTATATATACCACAGCTTCTTTATCCATTCGTCCCTTATGGGCACTTAGGTTGCTTCCAAGTCTTGGCTATTGTGAACAATGCTGCAATGGACGCAGGGGTGCATGTATCTTTACGTACTGGTGTTTTCATGTTCTTTGGATAAATACCAGCAGTGGAATAGCTGGATCGTATGGTAGTTCTAGTCTTAATTTTTTGAGGAATCTCCATACTGTTTTCCATAGTGGCTGCACCAGTTTACACTCCCACCAGCAGTGTATGAGAGTTCCCTTCTCTCCACACCCTCTCCAACACTTCTTTCCTGTCTTGTTAATTATAGCCATTCTGATGGGTGTGAGGTGATATTTCATTGTAGTTTTGATTTGCATTTTGCTGACAGTTAATGATGTTGAACATCTTTTCATGTGCCTGTTGGCCATCTGTATATCTTCTTTGGAGAAATGTCTGTTCAGGTCTTTCGCGCATTTTTTAGTTGGTTTGTTAGTTTTTTTGTTGTTGAGGTGTGTGAGTTCTCTACATACTTTGGAGATTGACCCCTTATCAGATAATATGGTTTGCAAATATCTTCTCCCAATTGCTAGGCTGTCTTTTCATTTTGTTGGTGGTTTCCTTTGCTGTGCAGCAGCTTTTTAGTTTGATGTAGTCCCATCTGTTTATTTTTTCTATTGTTTCCCTTGCCCAGTCAGACACAGTACTTTAAAATATGTTGCTAAGACTGATGTCAAGGAGCGTACTGCCTATGTTTTCTTCTAGAATTTTCATGGTTTCAGGTCTTTAATCCATTTTGAGTTAATTTTTGTGTATGGTATAAGATAATGGTCTACTTTCGTTCTTATGCATGTGGCTGTCCAGTTTTCCCAACACCATTTGTTGAAGAGACTTTCCTTTCTGCATTGTATGCTCTTGGCTCTCTTGTCAAAAATTAGTTGTCCATAGATATGTGGGTTTATTTCTGGGCTCTTGATTCTGTTCCATTGATCTGTGTGTCTGTTTTTGTGCAAGTACCATGCTGTTTTGGTTACTACAGCTTTGTAGTATATTTTGGAATCAGGGAGTGTGATACCTTCAACTTTGTTCCTTTTTCTCAGGATTCCTTTAGCTATTCGGGGTCTTTTCTTGTTCCATATAAATTTCAGAATTCTTTGTTCTATTTCTGTGAAAAGTGTTGTTGGAACTTTGATAGGGGTTGCACTGAATCTATAGATTGCTTTAGGAAGTATGGTCATTTTAACTATGTTAATTCTTCCAATCCAAGAGCATGGAATATCTTTCAATCTCTTTGTGTCTTCTTCAAATTCTTTCAACAATGTTTTATAGTTTTCAGTGTACAGGTCTTTCACCTCTTTTGTTAAGATTATTCCTAGGTATTTTTTCTTTTTGTTGCAATTGTAAATGGGATTGTAGTCTTAATTTCTCTTTCTGCTACTTCATTGTTAGTGTATAAAAACACAACTGATTTTTCTATGTTGATTTTGTATCCCTCAACTTTACCATATTCATTTATTATTTCTAAAAGTTTTTTGGTGGATTCTTTAGAGTTTTCTATATATAAAATCATGTCATCTGCAAATAGTGACAGTTTCACGTCTTCCTTTCCAATTTGGATCCCTTTTCTTGCCTGATTTCTCTGGCCAGGACTTCCAATACTGTGTTAAATAGGAGTGGTGAAAGTGGGCATCCTTGTCTGGTTCCTGTTCTTAGAGGGATAGCTTTCAGTTTTTCACCATTGAGGATGATATTAGCTGTGGGTTTGTCATATACGGACTTGATTATATTGAGGCACTTTCCTTCTATACCCATTTTTTTCAGAGTTTTTACCATAAATGGATGCTGTATCTTGTCAAATGCTTTCTCTGCATCTATTCAGATGACATGTGATTTTCATTCTTCATTTTATTAAGGTGGTGTATCACTTTGATTGATTTGTGGATGTTGAACCATCCCTGGAATGAATCCCACTTGATCATGATGTATGATCTTTTTAATGTATTGTTGTATTCAATTTGCTAATATTTTGTTGAGGATTTTTGCATCAATATTCATCAGTGATATTGACCTGTAATTTTCTTTTTTGTGTTGTCCTTGTCTGGTTTTGGTGTCAGGGTAACGTTGGCTTCATAGAATGAGTTAGGAAGCTTCCCCTCCTCTTCAATTTTTTTGGAAGAGTTTGAGAAGGATAGGTATTAAGTCTTCTTTGAATGTTTGGTAGAATTCACCAGGGAAGCCATCTGGTCCTGGACTTTTATTTTTGGGGAGGTTTTTGATTACTATTTCACTCTCCTTACTGGTGATTGCTCTATTCAAATTCTCTGTTTCTTCTTGATTCCGTTTTGGACAGTTGTATGATCCTAAGAATTTATCCATTTCTTCTAGATTGTCCAATTTGTAGGCATATAGCTTTTCGTAGTATTCTCTTATAATCTTTTGTATTTCTGAGGTGTCCATTGTAATTTCTCCTCTTTCATTTCTGACTTTACTTATTTGAGCCTTCTCTGTTTTTTTTTTTGGTGAGTCTAGCTAAAGGTTTGTCAATTTTGTTTATCTTTTCAGCCCTGGTTTTATTGATTTTTTTGGATTTTTTTCCTATGGTATTTTTAGCCTCTATTTCCTTTATTTCTGCTCTGATTTTTATTATTTCCCTCCTTCTACTGATTTTGGGCTCTGTTTGTTCTTCTTTTTCCAGTTCCTTTAGGTGCACTGTTTTGTTTGTCTGAGATTTTTCTTGTTTGTTGAATTAGGCTTGTGTTGCTATAAACTTCCTATACACTTTTGCTGTATCCCATAAGTTCTGGCATGTCGTATTTTCATTTGTCTCCAGGTATTTTTTGATTTCTCCTTTGATTTCTTCATTGACCCAATGGTTGTTCAGTAGCATTTTGTTCAATCTCCACACATTTGTGGCTTTTCTGACTTTCTTCCTATAGTTGATTTCTAGTTTTATACCTTTGTGGTCAGAAAAGATGCTTGGTATTATTTCAATCTTAAATTTATGGAGACTTGTTCTGTGACCTAATATGTGGTCAATCCTGGAGAATGTTCCACATGTATTTGAAAAGAATGTGTATTCTTCAGTTTTTGGATGGAATGTTCTGTACATAGCTACTAAGTCCATCTAGTCTAGTGTGTCATTTAAAGCCAATGTTTCCTTATTGATCTTCTGTTTGGATGATCTATCCATTGGTGTAAGTAGAGTGTTAAAGTCCCCTACTATTATTGTGTTACTGTCTATTTCTCCTTTCATGTCTGTTAATAATTGCTTTATATATTTAGGTGCTCCTATGTTGGGTGCATAGATATTTACGAGCGTTATATCTTCTTCTTGATTGTTCCCTTGACCATTATGCAATGCCCTTCTTTGTCTCTTATTACAGTTTTGTTTTAAAGTCTATTTTGTCTGATACAAGTATTGCTACCCCAGATTTCTTTTCATTGCCATTTGCATGGAGTATCTTTTTCCATCCCTTCAATTTCAGTTTGTGAGTGTCTTTACGTCTGAAGTGTGTCTCTTGTGTGCAGCATATGTATGGGTCCTGTTTTTTATCCAGTCAGCCACCCTATGCCTTTTGATCAGAGCATTTAGTCCATTGACATTTAAAGTAGCTATTGATATGTATGTGCTTACTGCCATTTTTTAACTTTTTTCTTGGTGTTTTAGTAGTTCTTCTCTGTTCCTTTCTTCCTCTCTTGTTCTCTTCCCTTGTGGTGTGATGACTTTCTTTAGTATTATGTTTGAGTTCCTTTTGCTTAGTTTTTTGTGTATTTATTATAGGTTTCTGGTTTGTGATTACCATGAGGTTCATACATAATAACCTACATATATAGCAATCTATATTAAGTTGATCGTCTCTTTAGTTTGACCTCTTGCTAAAAGCTCCACTCTTTTATTCCCCTCCTCCCACATTTTATGTTTTTGATATCATAGCTATCCTCTTTTTTGTGCATTTGTATCCATTACCGTCTTATCATGGAAATAGATAAATTTTTCCTATTTGTGGTCTTCTCTTTCCCCCTTAAATAGGTCCCTTTGGCATTTCCTTAGGACTGGTTTCTTGGTGATAAACTCCTTTAATTTTTGCTTGTCTGGGAAACTCTTTACCTCTCCTTCCATTCTGAACGGAATGGAAGACTTGCTGGGTAGACTATTCTTGGCTGTAGGTTTTTTCCTTTCAGCAGTTTAAATATATCATGCCACTCCCTTCTAGCCTGTAAGGTTTCTGCAGAGAAGTCAGCTGATAGCCTTATGGGGTTTCTTTTGTATGTAACTTGTCTTTCTCTTGAGGCTTTTAGGATTCTCTCTTTATCTTTAATTCTGGACATTTTAATTATGATGTGTCTTGGTGTGGGCCTCTTTGGGTTTATCTTGTTTGGTGCTCTCAGTGCATCCTGTACCTGGATATCTGTTTCCTTCCTTAGGTTAGGGAAGTTTTCAGCTATTATTTCTTCAAATAGATTCTCTGCCCCTTTGTCTCTCTCTTCTCCTTCTGGGAAACCTATAACATGGATGTTACTGTGCTTGATGTTGTCCCAGAGGTCCCTTAGACTGTCCTCACTCTTTTTAATTCTTTTTTCTTTTATCTGTTCAGCTTGGGTGATTTCCTCTAGCCTTTCATCCAGCTTGCTGATCCATTCTTCTGTATCCTCTACTCTGCTTTTAAGTCCCTCTAGTGAATTTTTCATTTCCAGCATTGTATTCTTCATTTCCTATTGGTTCTTTTTTATATCTTCCATTTCTTTGTTGACATTCTCATCCATTCTTCTTCCAAGATCAGTGAGCATATTTATGACTCTTTGTTTGCATTCTCTGTTAGGTAGATTGCTCATTTCTGTTTCATTTAGTTCCTTTTCTGGGGTTTTGTCCTGTTCCCTTACTTTGAATGTATTCCTTTGCCTCCTCATTTTGCCTCTTTCTCTCTGCTTGTATCTGTGTATTAGGTAGGTCGACTACATCTCCTGATCTTGGAGAGGTGACCTTATGTAAGTGATGCCTTATGAGGCCCAGAACTGTGCTTCCCTATTGTTACCAGTTCCAAATGTTCCAGGAGTGACCCTTGTGTGAGCTACATGTATCCTTCTGTTGTGGGAGGGTTGCACTTGCTGTATGTGCCCAGGGAGGCTGAGTCATCTACCCGGACAGCTGGTTGTAATGCTCAGCTGTCTGTGGGTGTTGTAGGCCCTTCAGTCTCTTTGTTCTGTGTGGCGAGCCCCAGCACAATTGGCTGCAGGTCTAATAGAACATGCCTGTTGCAGTTTTTCTGTTAAATGAGTAGGCCCCCAGCGTGGCTGGTGGTTAGGCTCAGGGGCTTCCAATTGCTATAAGCCTCCGGCCTATGAGGCTCTTGTCAGCTCTCTGAGGATTGCAGTTGTGTGGGGCTGGCCCCAGGCACATGAGCACTCAATTGTTTCAGGCTTTGGAAGGTGGGGCCAATCCCCTATGTGGCTGTTTGACAAGCACAAGTCTTCCGCAGCTGAGAAACCCTGCTGCCCTTTGGGCCACATACACAGTCAACACAGTCCTGCCCTGTGCGCATGGCCTGACCCCCCAAAGTGGACCCAGTCACTCCAAGGCAGGGGCCCCAAACACTCCACCAATGCCCCTCACTCTCCACCCACTTCTTGGGCATGCCCTTCCCCACAGAGATGGACCCACTTGCCAGGCTGCAGAGAATCCAGGCAGCTCCCTTAAGCAGGCCCACAAGTTGCCCGAGGGCTTGTTGTTGAGTGGGGCCACTCTCTAGGGTGGGCTGCTTTCCTTGGCTGAGCTGGATTAAATCAGTGCTCTAGTGGGTGGGGCAGACCCTGGGCTAGTAGGCCACAGGGAGAACTCCAATGGTGTCTGCCAGTGTCTGTGTCAGCACGCCCACACCATGTCACAACAATGGCCACCACCAATGTCCCAGTCCCTCGGGAGGTGTCACCTCTCACCAAGATGCACCCAGAGCCTATCAGGTGAGTCTCTTTTCACCAAAGGACTGTGCACTTTTCTTTCTGGTGATTTTAGGTTGCTTTCCAAAATGGGTGAATTTGTGTGTGGGCCCTTTAAGAGCTGGCTTTAATTTCTTTGTGTCCCAGCTTTTCTGGGGGTATTTCCTTTTGTTGTTAGTAGCCAGCAAAGCCAGATATTATGACAGTTGTCTCAGTAGTGCTGTGTCCAGAAAATGCCTATAGCAGCAGTGCTTCCTGGCTCGGGTCCCCCTCCTCCAGGGAAGCCTGCATACATTTGGATTGCTCCTGGGCAGCTGTGAAGCACTGTGGCTTGTGAAGGTCTCATTTTTTTCTCTCCAGAAGGGAATTTCTGCCTCTTCTACCTCAGTTAGGACTGTTGTTTGCTGCAGGGGTTCCTCTTATCCAGTTTTCCATTCTCTTTCAGGGTTAATTGTTCCAAGATTAGTTGTAAGTCAGCTGTGTCTGTGGGAGGAAGTGAGTTCAGAGTCTGCCTACACTGCCATCTTGACCTCTCTCCTCTGGTAGTCATATTTTTTAAAAAAAGGAAACAGGTAAAATTAATTTATAGTATATTGTATATAATCTAATATACCCCAAATATTATCATTTCAACATGTAATCAACCCCCCAAATTATTATTTTGTATTCTTACATTCTTGTTTTCATACTAAATCTCAGAAATTTAGTGAGTCTTTTACACTTACAGTATATTTAAATTAGCATGACAAAGTTTCATCAGAAATATTTGGTCTGTAGTACAGTTGAACAGGTAGATTTACATACTTAAGTTATGCTCAAAGTACTTAAAAGTTTTCCAATAACTGAACTGAGTATCCACTCTTAAAATTAAATTTAAAAGTAATTAAAATTAAGTCAAATTACAAATTTTATTCCTCAGTCACACTACCACATTTCAACTGCTCAAAGCCACGTGTGATTAGTGGGTAGTATATCAGGCAGTGCAGACTTTAACATGGAGACCTCAAGGACCCTCAAAACCTTCTGTGTAAATTTCTTTGATCTTCCTCTGAAGTGACCTTTAAGGGTACATGTATGATAAACGGAAAGTCAAAAATCTCTTTCATTTCAGAATGATGGACAATGACCCATACTGGAAATGCATCTCACCTAAGGCAAAATTGTCAAACATTCATTTATTCAATCTATCAATTATTCCCTAATTTATTATACATTAATATGATCTTTAATAAGAGCCACTCTATGTCCAACATTGCACTTCAAGAGGACATCTAAGGTGTGTCTTTCAAAATGAGAAGGAAGGTGCCAACCCAATAATGGGAGAGGAGTAGGGGTTGAAATAGTGCATCCTTGAGGTTATCTGTGATGAGTGTCTAGGTCACCAATCTGGGGTGTCATCATTTCATAAGGGAACCCTCACCTAGGAATGTCTAGGAGGAACACCCCCTCCTAAAGATATTGCCATTCCTCACCCTGACCCCTGTCCTAGGCCAACAGCAAACAGCACTCAAGGAGCATTAAACCTCCAGACTGAGCATGGAAACACTCCAGTGGTCCCAGTGACTCAGGGTACATGCAGAGGACTGGCTGGGCCAGCCCGAAGGGAAGTCATCTACTGGACAAATTTCCTCAGAGAAAAGTAGGGCAGGTTTGCAAGCCTGGTCCATGAGCCACACACACAGATTAAAATACACACAAACATACTTATATACCTACATACACACACTGCCCACTCTATGAGTCATTATGAGAGAGAAGCACGTTTTTGAAATCTGTAAAACAGGGTAGAGAACAACAGAGAAGCTTGATGGTGGACTCAGCTTCATGTGTCTGTAGCATTCATGTGGCATTCATTCATTTACCATTCATTTGTTCATTCATTCAACAAATGTTTACTGAGCCAGCAATTGCAAGGAAGGCTGACAATATTCCCGTGAAAAAGATGGAGTCCCTGCCCTCCTGAAAATCACAATCTACTGGGGGAGAATAATTAGCAGGGCATATTAGACACCACCTGGGAACTCAGGTAGAAATAGAGGAAACTTTACAGAAGACTAGAAGTGTCACACAGAAAAGGGAGCCACAGAAATTCTGTTGAATACTATCAAGCTACCACAGGCTTGTCCCTAGGATGGAGTGCTTTGGGGTAACACAGGCTACTTCGAGCAGGAGGCAGGAGTTTGGGGGTAGTTCAATGTAAAAATCAGGGAGACTAGGAGGGGATGGCAAAGAGAAGCTATCAGATCTTCAAGGACTCCTTATACCTGCTAAGGAGTTGGGGCTTTTAATTAGGAGATCCGGTGTATTTTAGACATTAAGACAATAGAGGTTGGTGATTCTCAACTCTGGCTGCAAAATAGAATTGTCTGGGAAGTGATGAACAACCTCCCTTGTCCAGCTGTACCCTCAGATCCATAGATAGGATCCCTGAGGGTAAGTGCTCGGCATCCATCTTTTTTGAAGATATAATCTTCACTGTGTGGGTCATGGGCTACTCTTATATGTGCTGATAAGGGGCTATGGCCATAAGTGGTACCCAGTGTCATAGTCATATAAGCCAACACACACTTAGTAATACCTAAGAGGAGACAGGAGCTGGAAATGTGTGTCTGGTATTGAGGAGAGAGGCCATCGTTGGAAGTTTCTATTTGGGCACCATCAGCAGGCAGGAAAGGAGAGTCCTTAGCAAAGTTCGGAGAGAAGAGGGCCTATGAGTGGGTGAATCTTCTTAAGAAGGAAAAGGAGAATGGCAGAGGAAGGAGGACCCATGGGAAATAGGAAGAAGGTGAATGATTTCCCAGAGCAGTCTTCTGAGAGCAGAACAAAGATCCCCAGTGAGTTTAGCTCCCTCCCCTTCATCCAGGATTACTTTCCCAGTGACTTTAAGGCACTTGATATTGTCACATCCATTCAGCTGCAGATTCCCAGACTGGGTACTATGACACAACAGAACCGCTGCTCCTGCATTAAGCACTCTTTACCCGGGGCGTTCATGAATTTTAGTGGGTACTGTTTGGTTGGGGAAGACACATGGGCAGCAGGATCTGACTTAGGATCCAATCTGCGTTTTATTTCTTTTATAACTATCAGTGAAGCACAATTGTGTAGGTCTATGAAGAGAATAAAAATCACATTCTCAATTTTAATAAGGTAATCAAATCTAAATAAAACAAGGATCTACAAGGGCATTTTATTACTTCCAATCAGTTCTTCAGAAGCAGATGCACAAAAAAAGGTTCAGAAATTATTTTGATTGTAATGGCCACCAGAGCATGTTCCAAAAATATAAACCTATGATCATATACTCATTCCTTTATAATGTTAAATAAGAAGCAGGCCGTATGTTTATGATTAAATTTGAATTTGGAATTAAGGTATTTGGAGACTGGATTGAGTACCAAATCATTAACACAGAATTACCTTTCAAAACCATCACATAATAACATGAAACATAATATCAGCCATACCACATGGCTCTAAAATCTGTATATTCATGTAGGTAGGATGGAGCTAACATTTCCTGAGTGTCTATGGGGCTCCAGGCATTCCACTGGTCCTTATAGAAACTACATGGCTAACTTTCATATTTCATCATATCTGAAGAAAGATACTGGTATGACCATTTAAAATTACAATTATCATCGGGGCCGCCCGGTGGCGCAGCGGTTTAGTTCGCGCTTGGCAGCCCGGGGTTCGCGGGTTCGGATCCCGGGCACCTGCCGACACACTGCCTGTCAGCCATGCCGTGGCGGCGTCCTATATAAAGTAGAGGAAGATGGGCACGGATGTTAGCCCAGGGCCAGTCTTCCTCAGCAAAAAGAGGATTGGCAATGGATGTTAGCTCGGGGCTGGTCTTCCTCACAAAAAAAAAAAAAAAAAATTACAATTATCATCTATGTAAGAACACTGGGTTCAAATATAAAGAGAGGCAGTTGGGATTAAAATCCACATCCTGACCTTCTACACATTAGAAAAAATGGGACTAAAGAAAGATATTTCTGTGGGTAAATTGACTTTAAGATTTTAAGGTCAGTTTTTCTTCGTATTTATTTCCACTGGAATTGTCAGAGATACTCACTGAATGACTTTGAAATCCATAATTGTCCTAGGATACCAATAATTAATTGTCATCTCCAAGAATGAACCAGGGATCATTAAATCTTACTGTCATGTGATATTTGGAAAACTTTCCCGTTATATTACTCAGAAAAGCATTAGAGATGCAACGAGAAAGGCCCACAATTGTCTTCTTACGTTTTCAAAAGGTTACCTCGACTGGGCCTGTATTTCTCCAAGCAGCCTTGAGGCAAAGAGACATATTGGAGTGGATTCTTCGAGATCTAATTCTCTGCCCCACTCACACTTCCCTCAACCTAGATTTGTACTAGATGCTTAGAGTTAATATGGCCTTCTCCATGGGCTTGGCAAGTTTCTCTGGTACCTAACATATGGAGCTAATAATATCAAAACAAGTTGCTTTCATGAACCTCTTTAAAGAGCTGCCCCTCAGAGCTCCCACCACCACCAGGGGACAAAATGCAATTAAATTAGCATGTACCATGAAGACTGAAGGAGAGTTCACAGAAGATTATCATTTTAGAGATCTCAACTGTCATCTTGTGGCCTATGACAGGAACCTGGCTGCCAGCTACTGCTACCTACCTTAAAAGTAACCAGTAGTGCCATAGTTTCTTGTTAAAGAGCTCCCTAAGACCTAGTACCCTGTCCTGCTGCAGATGAAGCACTAAGAAAACTTGCCTGCTCTTCTCTCTCCTGCTAGTTGACTCTCTCAAGGGAGACCCTCTCAAAGAGCTTGCCCCACCACTATTTAAAATGCGTCACTAGCCAAAGGGGACTGGCCTCGTGGGTGGCTCTGTAGTAGGTAGTTACTCGGGATAATTAGGTTGACTGCTATTGTTCAGCAGTCTCCACCCTCACAGGGAAGCTGCCCAAAAAGGGAAGCTCAGCAATTTCAGTTTCTCCTGCTCATTATAGATCAAAAACTCAAGCAAAGCAAAGCTTTGTCTTTGCTTTCAGAAACTGAAGAAACTTCTCTCACCACATGCTGACCTCATCAGGAGTTGTGAACACATTTTGACTTGGAGCCTTATAATAATCGTGATGTATTAGGAACACAAACATTGAAAACTAATCCCCTTTTCTTTCATATTTTAGATTAACATTTTATCTGCTGCATTTCCAATCTTTAATCTAATAAAAGTACTTTTCTTTCTCATCCCAGAAATTGTATGTGAAATTATAACTAATCCCACCACTATGTTTCTTTACAAATTAAATTAATTATGTAAAATTGCCCACTTACTTCATCCCTTCTTTCCCGGGGTTTCTTTTGCTTAGCAAGAACTCTGAGCTCTTCTTGTGGAACAATGCAAATCATAGTCTCTATCAACTTTCCCATTAATCCTAACTCACATCAATACCTTCATTTACACATTGGAGATATATATGCATATATACCCATCCCCTAAGGAAAACTAAAGCCAATGCTCAACGCATTCTATGTCAAGTGTAACAGGTCACTGAGGAACCCATTATTAAAATGGTGGAGTAGGGGGCGGAATCACTAGTCATGTGGCACTCTTGATCAGCAGTGCTTAACACAGCAACATGCACAGCCCCCTGAAAGATGGGGGGCCTAGTTTTAGGATGGTACTACTTTCCCCTACCTCTGTTTATAAGTCCTCTTTAGGGCTGGCCAAACAGAACTACTTAAATAAAAGACTTTTTTTTTCAAGCCTTCAAGAATCTTGTTAAAGGGATTTATAATATTTTATGGATATGACAATGAAATAAGTCTGTCAAAATAACATTTTGATGAGTTGAGTGTAAATGAATTAGAAACACACAGATTAACTTCCCCTTAAAATATACATGGGTTTCAAAATTAAGGGGAATCAGCTTCTCCAAATGTGTTTTCAATTTTGCCTGATCTCAAGAGCTGGACGCATGGTTGAGATGTTGGCCTAATGCCAGTTTTGCCTATCCGCACCATGAATTTTACCCAAGAAAACATTTTATTTCCAGCTCCTCATGGCCTTCTGATGCTTAATAGTATTACTAATCTTATGTATAGGACCTAGGCCATTGTAATAAATGTTGCTATGGTGAAAAATTGCATTTTTGAAGTGATCTCCAAGCCTAGCCAAAAGCCCTCTAACTTTATCCAGCACTGGGTGTATAGAATTCCAAGGCAACCAAGCACTGACCTAAGAAACCTCTGAACATGTTTTGGGAGTTCTGATCTTTGATTACTAGTGATTCATATTCTTTTGAGAATGATATTAGAAATGCTAAAAATTTAAGGTCTTTATTAACAAAACAATTGGAAATTTTGAAAATTTCTAATCAGTTTTCATTCAATATCTATAAAATTCTTGTATCATGATTATTAGGCAGATGTTAACTGATTTTTTTTTCTACCTAAAAGGAAACTTTAAGTGTAAGTAATGTACCCAGAAGGTCATTGGCATGAAGCACTATAATGACCAGCCTTCCTTTGTCTTTAAAGGGATTTTCTTCCTGTGCAGGCCATTGTAGTATAGAACACCAACAGCAGACAGTCTTGGGCCCAATAAGTTTCCTAAGCAATGACTTCAAAGAAGAGCTTGCTGTTGGAACAACTCTGAGTTCCAGAAAAGTAATCTGGTCTTAGGTTCATGGTGTTGTTGCCTCTGCTATCAAGACAGAAAATGATAGTAACCATGTAGCCAACAACAACAGAGTTGTTTGGGGCCTCTCTTTTCTGATTCTAAGCTCAGCCTGGCTGAGAATAGAGAGCAGAAAGAAAGGGGTACAGGGCATTGATGACGGTGGAAGGAAGTGAAACAGAAAAGGTAAGACAGCCAGCAAGCAATGAGAATATAATCCCATAGGGAAACTCTGGGCAGGGTTTTAGGTTGATTCTTTCCCCAAGATGAGGGAGCTGAGGTACCTATACCCTAGCTCCCGTCAAGTCACTGGGGTGAAGCACAGAGCTGTTATTTCCCAGCTCTCCAGGCTCACCACACCAGGCTCTGTCAGTGAGAGAGAGCACTCAGGCCAAGACAAGGCAGTGCTGGAAGTTTCAGGTTGCAACTGAGTGCACTGAAATGGTCGCTGCTGTTGAAATAAATTCCTAGGCCCAAGACAGAGCCACTCCTGCCCTAGGTGCCACATCAGCAAACCAAAACTAGATAACTTTTGTGTCTCTGAAAATGGTCTGCTTGACCAGAAACTCGGTCAATCCCCAAATGCCACACCAACTCTGGGCTCTATATTTACTTCCTTGTTCCTTATTAATTTTCTACCTTTCTTTTCTTTTCTCCTTATTCTTTATCCTATAAAAGTTTCCTGCCTTCCACCCCATTTTGCAGTTCTCTGGACCCTTGGGAACAGAAACTGCCCACCTCATGAAGTGTTAAATAAAATCTGTTTGTATCACCTAAATTGTCCTCTTTTATCATTTTTGACACTGCAGATGAGTTATAAGTGGAACTCTGACAGTGTGTGCTACAGAAGGCATTTAGGAACTCACCACCCCTGTCCAAGCTTTTCCTAGCAGAGCCCTCTGGCTATGCTGAACCTGTGAAAGGCAGTCAGAAGAAATCACGTGACATGTCTACTCCTACCAATCTTAGCTCTCTTGTATCGTTGAAGAGGCATCACTCTTGTCCTTTCAAGTTTTTTTGAATTAGTAGGCTCTTTTTTTTTTTGACCCATTTTGAATTGATCATTCAAAAGATAGTGGCTTTGACTTTGCCAGCAGTTTTAAGAACTTATCCTACAGTAGTTCCTAAGTTATATCAGCCACACCCCTCACCCCAATTTGCATTAGTTTAGATGTTCCAGAGGTGGCAGGGTTACAGTGAAGTCACGGTTTTTGTGTTGACCATTGCGAAGTGTAACCCATCACTCCCCAGCATGTCATGGCTTAGCTTAGAGTCCTAGACTAGAAACCAGACTCATTGGAAAACCCTAACTGTTTCAGAGGTAGAAACACCTCATTTGTTTTCCCAGCTCAACTCTTCTAGAAGGTACAGGGCAAACCAAAATAAATATTCAGGAGAGTAGGCTTTAAGAGCAGAAGTATTTTATTTGGGGTAGACCAGGAAAGAAACAGGGCCTCTTTACCCTTTTCCCATCTGAGTCTCAGGTCATTCTCATGTATACGAATCCCCTAAGATGGATGTGACTTGTGGCTGACGCAGGTCCACGGCCTCTCCTGGACCACACCTCAGTTTGGCTGTGCAGGATCACATATGGCAAGAAAGTCTTGTAAATTAGAAACAGAAACTAAACAACTGCAGAGAGAGCCTGAGGAAAGCTGCACTCCCCTGGTCCCCACCCACATCTGTGGTCTTCCAGAGGCCTTACGACTAGAGAAGACAACCAACAAGTCAAGTCCAGACAAGTGCAGAGGGAAAATCAATGACAAATTTTTAAAAATAGAGAGACAGAGACAAATAATTTAGCTACCAGTTTGCTGATTTCTAGGGCAGTGGGCCTCAAAAGGTGGTCCTGAATCAGCAGCATCTGCTCCATCTGGGAGTTTGTTCAAAATGCACATTCTTGGGCCCCACCCCAGACCTACTGATCAGAAACTCAAGGATGGAGCCAGGGAATCTGTGTATTAACAAGCCCTCTCAGGGAATTCTGATGCTTACTCAGGCTTGAGAATCACTGCTGGGATCTCCTTAAAGGAGAAAAGACACGTGATAAAATCTCCTTAAAGGAGAAAAGACACGTGATAAAATCAAATCAAGCTATATGTTGTATTTAGTGATATAAGTACTTAAATTAACAAGTACCTAAAGTTCATCTACAGTATCACAATGGTTCTTCTAAATTAATTCCTTTGTTTCCAGAGATCTGAGTTATATTCAGGCAATACAAACCAGATGTGGCTCAACCCAGATGGCCCCATCAATCACTCAGAAGCTTGGGCAAGGGTCATCCTGGAGGAGTCTACCCAGCCACCGGTTACCCATTGTCACACCACGGGGGCCTAGATAACAACTTTTCCCATCCCAGGATTAGCACAAACTACTTTCCTGTACTTTCAAACGGGGAATTGGTGCCACTTTATGGGACTGCCCAAAAGAGATCTTGCCCCTAGTAACTAAATGGGAAAGGAATATGATGAGCCAATAATTAGCCTGAATGAGGATTACGTATTGATGGTCAATATCCATTTCAGTGAAAACTTCTGAAAATGTAAGTACTATTTGCTTTTCGAAGATTGCTTCCTCATCTTCTTGCAGGTTAATTGACTATTTATACAATAATGATTTGTGTGGAAAACTACAAAGAAAAATAAGTCCCCACCCTCTGGGATTGTATATCCCAGCTAATATAGAGCTTCTCAAAATGCATGTACACATGAATTCCCTGGACATCCTGTTAAAACCCAGATTCTGATTCAGTAGGTCCGGGCTGGGTCCCAAGTTTCTGCACTTCTAACCAGCTCCCAAGAACGCTGATGCTACTGGTCCAGAGACCACACTGAGGATCTAAGAGAAACATCGAGATGGTGCAAGCACAAACTTCTTCACTCCTCATCCTTGAATAAAATATGATGTTGCAACTCTTAGCAGCTTGGAAATGAAGAGGTTAAACATGTATCTGGGTAAGTGGAGTTTGCTAAGGAAAACTGGGAAAATTTAACTTTATTGAGGCAGATTAAGAGGCAAAAAAAATGTAATTCTTCCATAGTGTAATGATGCAAAGCTGAATAAGTGATCGCTGTAACCGAAGCCGGAAGTCAGCGGCAAGTACCTTCCTTCCTAGAGTCCTCACTGCCGTGTGCTGCCTGTCTTCGTGACTGTGACAAGACAATCTCGACAAGTCCTAAGAATGTACTTTTCTCAAATTCTTGTGCCAAAGCTCTTTATCTGTTTATATATTTGTGCCAAAGCTCTTTGTTTATGAAGCTTTGACATTCTTTAAGAATCTCAAAAGTTTAATTTTTACTTTTCGTAATATAACTAATCGCAATATTCTTTTTAACTTTTCGCATGTTCTTGCTTTCCACATCTGAATAAATTCCCCATCTGAACTTCCTTTGCCCACCTCTCAGTCTGTCTCCACGCCTTCCTGCCTCCCAACAGAATCTGGTCTTCGGAAATTGGACTCTGGAGTCATGTGTACCTGGAGTTCTGGTCTCCTTTTTCTCTTTAATGGCTGCAGGATCTTGGGAAAATTTGCTGACCTCTCTAACCCTCTACTTGCTCATCTGTGAGACAGGGATAATGATAGTACCTTTCTCAAAGTGATGGTGGTCGGCACGAACACACACGTGTAAAGCACTAACATAAGTTGGGTACCTGATAAGTACCCAATAAATATAATATTATCGCTATCATCACTCCATCAATCATCCATCTCCCTATGCACAAGGAAGAGACAGCTACTTTTTAGACATGGAAGAGATTGTTTCCAACTTTATCTGGACAACAGAGATTTGTCACGAGTGCAAACTGGTCTATGAGAGTGGACATGGTGACCGATGACAAAGATGCCTACCCAATATAAATTGTTCATCCTTCTTCCTTCTTTCCCCCATTCCAAAGCTGCTAACAAATTCATCGGGTTAGCTCAGGGATCTAGCAGATGGAGGTCACTTAACCAGAAACCTATTAGTGCCACGGTTGGATGCCTGGAAATAGATGTGAGTGCATGTGTGAGGTAGGGTTACATTTAAAAAAGAGGTCATATTGTAAATGTTAACATTTGCAGCCAAGATTATAGTGTCCTTCACTTACGCTTGATTACAAGAACAGTTAAAATATTTATTTCTCTTATCTGTGGCTCTTTCTCAAGATTATCTATATCAAATGGTGTCATCCTCAACCAGAAAGATGGGCCTGCCCTGCACACACACAGTTTTGGCATTCACACCTCTACTGATAACCTTTAGAATGTGAATAGTCAGTGGTCCTTATCTTCCTGTATATTTGAAAGTTTAATTGAAAATAAACAGGGGCATAATAAATAGCTCTATTTTTCCAATTAAATGCACTAGTGTTTTTATCCACCATATACCATATGCTGGAGCTGGAATAAGATAAAATCAATGACTATGTCTTAAAATATAAGATCAGCTTCATAGCTCAGGGAGTCTATTACTAGAATCGAGATTAGCAATGCTGATGCCAAGCCAGGGCTATACCTGCTTCTTTGAAATAATTGTCTCAATTGGCTTTCACGTCTTTGTAAAATGTGATCATTTCATCAGAGTTCAACTGAGAGAAAATTTTCTTTTGCATTGTTCATGAACTATCAGTTTGCCAAACCATGGGAGTGAAAATTGATCTAAAACATTTTGAAAAACTGTTTGCCAATATTAAAGCAAAACATACACATTCCTGTGACTCAGCAATTCCATTCCTAGTTATTTATCCAGCAAAAATATCTACATATTTCAACAAAAGACATGTATAAGAGGGTTTATTTCAGCGTTGAGATAGCCCCAAGCTAGAAAATACCCCAAAGTGACCAACAACGAATGAATAAATATGTTGTGGTACAGTAATATAATTGATACTACAAGGCCATAAGCAAGAATGAACTCCAACTACATACAACGAAGTGGATGAAACTCATACATTATTAAACAAAAAAAACCATACCAGGGGCCACCCCAGTGGCATAGTGATTAAGTTCGTGCACTCCGCTTCAGTGGCCTGGGGTTCACAGATTTGGATCCTGGGTGTGGACCTACAGCACTCATCAAGCCATGCTGTGGCAGCATCCCACATACAAAATAGAGGAAGATTGGCACAGATGTTAGCTCAGGGACACTCTTCCTCACCAAAAAAAGAAAAAACAAGCCATATCACAGAGTATGTGTTATATCTACAACAAAACGAATCCATGGTGTTAGAAGTCAGGATAGTAGCTATTATTTGAAGGACTCTGCCTGGAAGGTGACAGGAGCAGGGGTGCTTCTGGAGGTTGGTAATGTTCTGTTTCTTAATTTGGGACTAGTTACATTATAGTATTCATTTTTAAAAATCCATTGGGCTTTAAACTTGTGATTTATACACTTTTCCTAAAAATATTCCATTTGAAAATTTCACCATTGGTGTCTACCAGTATCGTGGCCTCAGGGTTGATCTGATTTTCTTTGTTGGCTGCACTAGTCGATTGACCCAGTCACGTAGCGTTGCTCACCAGTCCTCCCCGGGATCAATACTGTGAACTTGACTTTTGGCCATCTTCCTTCCCAGCCTAATCAGCCACCAGGAGCATCAAAGCAGCTACCTCAGCAAGAAATAGTCATGTAATCTATTTGATATTAGAAAAATGTAGAAGAGCAAAATTTTTGCAAGCTGTATAAATGATTTTAATGGCTTTGCAATAAATAATTTTTTCTCGCCTGCTCTTTGCAATTCTCACTGCTGTTTTTCTATTGGCATCTTGGAGACAGCACAGAATTTATGCAGATGTCAGTCAAATAGTAGTTGGCAAATCAATGGGGCATTACAAATGGTAACAAGCAATGCCCTTGGCAAAGCTTTACGCATGCTCATCTAATTTTGTTGTTGTTGCTGATTTTCTGTTGCTGCTGCTGCTCAAAGCTTTTGAATCAGAAACACAAGTTTTTGTCCATCTTTTAGCAAGACCTTAAGCAAGATTGTCTGACATGCACAGCTATCATAAGCAGCAACAAGGGTCACCATTATCCAGATGCTCTCTTTCTTGACATTTTGCTTTCCGAATGTTCTGTAGCATCATATCGAGAGATTATGGGACATCTTTATCTTGGCTGAGTTAATAAAGTCTTGCTCCAGAATGTGTCATGGGTTTCTGATATTTTTTTTTTCTTTTCTCCTTGTCATTGTGTTTCATTTCCCTTAGTCTGATAGAGTCTCTTGCTGCACTGCATCGTTGCACCCATGAACGGCAGCTAAAATCCATGGAGACAGTTGGATGTGACAATAGAAAAGAAGAAGGTTGAGAGAATTTAAATCTGAATCCCTGTATGTGCACATCATAGTCAATAGCCACTGATAGACATGACCATGATAGACATTTTCACCTGTATTATTCACAATCCAATAGAAGACACTGATTTGGGCCTATAGGTCCACAATTTACCTATACATCATCACTCTATAAATGAAATATGCTTGTCTTCCATTATTACTGGTTTTATGACAACTTTTTCTACACTGTCAGATACTTAATACATTCTAATGTCAGCTGCAGAATACTCCTACAAAAACATATCTAGAAGTGGAATTAATATTATTATTATCATCTATTCAACAAATATTTAAGTGCCTAGTATGTATCAGGCACTATTCCCTACAAATACAACAAGAAAGAAAGAAAAATCGTTATCCCCTGGTTCCAATACATTGTTTATAAGAAGAGCATGAGGCCTTCTTTCTGATAGGGTCACCATCCTGGACTCAATTTGCAAATCAACAGGGAAACTCATGGGTCATTAGTCTAGCCAGTTGTCCCAGGCAAAACAATTCTGACAATCAGACTGGAGCCAATAGTACAATCAGATGACATCACCCCTTTCGCCCTAAGTACTGGAAACAAAGGGTGGCTATGCCCAAATCCATGGAGGTTTCTGGATCGTGTGACTGCCAAAGTCAGAAATACACTCTGCTCAGGAGTGAAGAGAATCCAAGTAGCAGAAACACTTGGCTGGAGAACAAGTTTCAATCAATTAATCTGTGGAATCCTTCCTCAGATAGAATGACGGCGATGGTGCGAGCATCTGTTTCACTGCTTCTCTTTGCCTTCCAACCGCTGGTTCCAGAGGCGCATGTGAACTAAGCAGTCATCATAAAAGCTGCGTGTGGCAGCTGAGGAATGTTTTGTAATGTTAAAAAAAAATTATGTGACACTTAAAGTTGTACATACAAAAATACTATTAGGTGAGCATCATATTAGATGCTAGAATTGTGACTAGCTATATTTTATAAAAATATTTTCAAAGGATTTGGCTAAATTTTTATAAAATTAAATCTTAAATGTTAGCTTTATTCAAACAATTTAAAAGATTGTACAGGGTGAATCTATGATAATAGTCCTGACATGGTTGGTAAAGAAAAAGATGTAAGGCCATAAATTTGGCTGAAAACCAGGAACATTCCTTATGCCATGCGTGGCACGTGTTTTGAATTTGTTACTATGAGACATGGTCTCCGCTGGGCCAACAGCAATGACATTCTTTGGAATGATTCAAAATTGTATATGACATTTTCTGGACTTGCCCCAAAATAGAACATCTTGATGAAACACTGTCAGTTTTGACTTTATGACTTCTTTTGGTCACAAAAGGGGAATGCTGACTGAATGCTGATAAAGGAATCAGATTTAATTTAGACAAGATACAAAATGTATCAGAAAAGTGAGTGAAATGCAGAAGATGCCCAAATAAAGAGTAAATTATGGTCTTTGGAAGAAAATGAAATTAATTTTGAATTTGCACTATCCAGAGTTATTTGGTATGAATTGTGGTTACTATTAATGTTAGTAATAGCTTGCAAAAACAGATCCAAGTTTGGCTATTTTACTTTATGAAGGCTTTTTGTAAATTTTAGATAAAATAAAAGTGCATGTGAACTATGTAAAAAAGTAACCTTCCAGGAAAAAATAGAGAAATTAGAATAAGGAAACAAAAATATTTGCAGTTATGAAGGGGAAGATTCAAGTACAAATAATCCCCAAATAAATTTCTACAGAGAGTATTTTATGGACACTAAGTGTTGCTTGAAGAAAGATTTCAATAAATTGAACAACAGATGGCTTTTTTGGTTTTCTTTATAATATGCTAGCACTGAAAAATTTGAAAGAAGAACCTGAAAACCATATGTCTTCACTGGATGGATCTCGATATTGCTCTAAAAGAGGGAAAATTTTTCATAAAGTGATAGCAATCTATATGATAACATTAAAATATTTTAATAATGATAATAGCATATCATATGTGACAGCATTACAATATTTGAACATGACATGCCGACTTCACTCTTCATTTTCCATCTAAATACCCCTTGAAGAAGTGTACTGAAAATTCATTTGCTTGGCCTTAGCAGAGGAAATTCTCCCAAACTGAAATTATTTTTAGGAACCTATTGAAGAATCTCGATTGGAGAAAGTTTGACAATTTAGCACAATTTTCTATAAAACACATCTTATATAAAAGTTGTGACTTTAAAAAACAGAATTAGTGATTTTTCTGAAACAAAGCTGAGAACATTTTAGAAAGAATACCTTATAATTTATGAATTGTGCATGTCTTTGTTTCATTACACATGTAAATATCACTGGCATGTGTATAATAATAATTAAATTCAGTCATCTTTGATATTTTGCTTACTTTCTGTCACTTAAAAACCATATTTCTCACATATTGTTCTATTTTATCATCATGAAGATGTATTTGTCAATGTGGAAGAATAGAAACTTTTATTTAATAGCTTGCTAGCTTGATTTGCAACATTTAACTATTGCACCCATGGGATGTGAGCCTCCATTTGTACTCTCCCCCACCCCACATGTGTTAGGGGTGGACCTACTAAACGTCCGAGCAAATGAATGCAGTTCTTATGATTGGGGGCTTTAATTCTTCATGCTAGAAATGTAAGAAACAGAAAAGCAAATATCTAGAGGGATCCACAAACACATGGGCAAGTAGATGAAAGACCAACTAGTAAGCCTGTTTAAAAATATTATTAGAGGGGCTGGCCCAGTGGTGTAGTGGTTAAGTTCACACACTCCACTTCAGCGGCCCAGGGTTCGCAGGTTCGGATCCCGGGCAGGGGCTGCTTGTCAAGCCATGCTGTGGCGGCGTCCCATATAAAGTAGAGGAAGACGGGCATGGATGTTAGCCCAGGGCCAGTCTTCCTCAGCAAAAAGAGGAGGATCTGCAACAGATGTTAGCTCAGGGCTAATCTCCCCTACAATTATTACATATTAGAGAGAGTGCATTAATATATTAGAGATAGTGTACCAAAATTCTTCAGTTAAGCCACATTAGTCCTAGAAACATCCTACCTGTCTGGCTCCCAACTAGTCTATGAATTCCAGGTTTTTGTTGCCCAAATGTCCTCAGCTGCCCAGTCTTCCATTGGTGGCATCCTTAACACCACAGTCTTTCTAGGCCCCTCCATTCTCTGTGTCCTTCCCTCCTCCCTCTGCTGCCAAAACGAACTTATCTTTGTCCAGTTCCCCCAGACCCCCAGACCTTCAGACCATCAGATCTTCAGATCCCCAGACCCTCAGACCCCCAGACCCTCCGACCCTCCAATTCGCCAACACTCTGACCCTCAGACCCTCAGTAGGGAGGGTGAGACAGGTTTGCTCTATGCGCTTACCTACCCAGATAAACTGCCCGCCCCATATCTAATTGGGATATCTTTATTCTTTCAGAGCCCTTAACACAGAGGAGAAACTAGTAAAGAGAATTTCAGGAGTTCTGAGGAGTGGCTTTTGAGAGCTCCTAAACCTCCTATGAGCGGCACTTTAAGGGGCAGTTAACCTGACCCCCCCCCCATGATTTTGGGTATCTTATAATAAGAAGTAGAGATAAGAGAAGCAAAAGCTCCAAATCAGAGCAAACCTTGCACACTGGAATTGTACATCCAGTGCACACTTAGTGAGTGTGGAGAAAGTGGAGCAGACAAGTTAGAGAGAGGTGGCCCTCCTGCAGTCGACTGTCACAGTGGGTCCACTGGTGTTGAACTGATCTTCCGCTGCTCCTTTTCCTATAAACCCACTGTCCTTTCATCAAGAATTTTTGAGACACTCAGATCCAAAACTGGCACCATGCAAGGTTTAAGGTTGGTTCAAAGCTTCAAAGCCCATGAAGTTGGACTGAGTTCTGAACCCCACAAAGCTCATATTCCTTCAGAAAGTTCATTTGACTTAATCGCCAACTATGCTGAGCTGTACCACAGAGTTCCTGGTAATTGTTTTACATCAAAGATCATGTAACTTTTGTCTTTTGGAATTATGCAGTCTCAATTCATTTCACGCATTCATATTTTACTACTTATTCACCCCATTCTATAGATGAGAAGATTTCTTTTTTCCTTCATTATTCTATGCTGGCTTTTGGCACAATTATTTTCAGAGGTCATTCCAAACATGAAGGGATGCAGTTATGCAATCCTTACTAATTATGGCCATGTAATTCCAACCCATGAACATGGTTCTTATTATCAACCCCAAATCATTGGCAAGCACTAGTGTCACTTGAATAAAAGAACTTGGACGAAAAGTGACTATTAAGAAAAGCAAAAATCTTTGTTAGCAAGACT
Organism: Tapirus indicus; assembly: GCA_031878705.1. Lineage (NCBI taxonomy): Eukaryota > Metazoa > Chordata > Mammalia > Perissodactyla > Tapiridae > Tapirus > Tapirus indicus. The sequence goes on along the minus strand of CM062929.1, from coordinate 87,690,369 downwards.
GCAGCCAACAAGATCATGATTTCCTTTTGTTTCTGGATCAAACAGCCCAGATATCAGCATCAGGATATTTTTTGAAATGCTTTGCAGTTGTATAATTTCTTGCAGCTGCCTTGCATGTTAATGATAATGAATTTAGAACAAATTGCTCTAGTGTTATCTTGAGTTGGTAAGTGATCTGAGTCTGAAAAATGCTCCCATCCAAAGAAATACCATATTGTGAGCATCCACACTGATAAATAGATGAAAAGCAGTAGGATATGTTGGAGCCTATATGGAAGCCATTTGGTTTAAAAGTAATTCAGCTTGACCTTGTTTTTCCAAAAGGGCCTGACGTGACCTGTTGAGCATGCATTGTACATCTGCTTTAAACATTTAGTATGTCCCCAAAACAAGAATGATGCCCTTAAAGATAGGGATGTAACTTCCCCCCATATCAGCATTTCTTTAAGGATAAGTGTCTCTTCCTGGAAACTAAAGATTAACTACCAACCTGCTGTGCTCACCTTGTGACCACTGACCTGCTGACCACCGACCTGCTGTGCCAGCTAAGCACCTCGTGACAGTAGTAAGAGATATTCCTGTCATATGTGACATATTGTCTTTGTTCCAAGATGGTATATAACCACTCTCTACACCCCACTTCTTGGTGCCCTTCTTTCCTTGGGGAAGGAAGGCCCTGGGCTATAGTCCTCAGACCTGGCTTATAATACACTCACCCCAATTTTGATTTATAGATTGACTATGGATTATGTGCATCACAGATACAAACCGACGAGGGTGTGTCCTGGGAACTATGCATCAGTCAAGGTTAAAGGCTTTGGAGCATGATGTTGACCTGCATTTCCCTGCATTCGGGTTTTGACTCAGCACATGGCAGCTGCAGTCCTTGGGGAACATTGTGTTGTTCAATGAAAAGGAAGTGGTTCCCAATCCTGCACCTCAGGGTGAGTAGTGACTATTTGTTTTCCAGTGTCCGGAAGGCATTGTCATTCTCTGGGCACACTAATTTTGAGGCTGGGGTTAGCTTTGAAATGGTCATCAAACCACAAAGAAGTTCTTTCCTCACTCAGAATCTGAGAGAAACTCACTTTCGGGGAATTTTATATCAACTCTTGAAGTATTGTGTGTTCTACGACAAACATTTTGCCTGAGGTCAGTTGTGGGGGAGAGAATGAAAAGGATCCTTCCAGCCAGAACATCCGTTGGAAATGAAGCTGGAGTGAAGAAGAGAGGCAAGTGGGGAAAAAGAAAAAGAACCAGGATTTGAAACTCCAACGTTTAGGAGCCTGGGAGGGAAGCTCATGGAGGGCAAACTTCAAAAGTTAGTGGATAACCTGACCTTGGTTGCAGATTGCTGCCTGGAAGGGAAAGCTCTCATCTCCTGTGGGAACACTGGGGTGTATGATGACACTGCGTCAATTGTGTTTTCTTAAAATTAGTCTTTAAAATTTTGACAGCAAAACTGCGCATATCTTCACTGTATGTGCAGACATGAAAGAGTCTGTTCCATTCTGTTCCAGAATCCCTTACCACCTGGGTTTGTGCAATCTTTTCACCTAAATGCTGCTCAATTTCCTCCAAACTATGATGCACCCAGACTCCTATGGCTGGACCACTCTTCAAGTGAAAGAAAAAAAATCATGATCAGGACCTCCCCTTCCTGGCCTTCTATTCCCAGAAGCCAGTTCAACAAAAGCCCCGGTGTTAGAAGGTGTTCTGTTTCACAAAGTTCTGGATCAATTCCCTAAGCTTCTCACCTTCCAAATGAGAGCAGCTCTTTCCCATTCCTACTCCCAGATCCAGAGATCTGCTCCCTATTTTCTGGGCAAATTGCTTGCTGAGGGTATGGCTGCAAATGTGATGATCTCTCTGATATTAAACAGGCAGATTGCAGTGACATCAACAGGTCCCTGTTGCCAGGAGGCCTTTGTGACTTGTAACCAACAAAATTATATTTGCAATTTGTCTCCTCTTCAGCTAGTGATTCAGCTGGGCTGTGAGCAGCTTGCTGTATGATGGCGCCATGGCTGGGAGGGTAGCCTCTGAAGACAGGCGTGAGTTCAGATCTAGACTCTGCAATGTGTCAGCTATGTGTAACATGGGCAATTCATCTAGCCTCCAGGTGCCTAAATTTCCTTATCTGCAAAATAAAAGTAATAACAGGCCTGACTTCAGAAGGTTGTGTGTGGACGAAAATGAGTTACACACAAAATGCTTAGAGCAATGCCAGGCACATGTAAGCTCTTAAAATATGTTATCATCAGGGCCAGCCTGGTGGCACCATGATTAAATTAGGCACTCTCTGCATTGGCAGCCCGGGTTCATGGGTTCAGATCCCAGGCACAGACCTACATCACTCATCAAGCTATGCTCTGGCGCCGACCCACATACGAAATAGAGGAAGATGGGCACAGATGTTAGCTCAGGGCCACTCTTCCTCGAGTGAAAAGAGGACAATTGGCAACAGGTGTTAGCTCAGGGCCAATCTTCCTCACCAAAAAAATAGATGTTATCATCTACTTTTGCTACTGGCCAATGTGATCAAGGGACATAAGGTGTGTCTTCCCAAGAGAAAGGCAGGCAGTCACTATGACAATGGAGGGAGTTAATGTAGGGCCTGGCACAGAGCATGCCCTCACTCAGTGGTGACTCTGGTTGTCATTAGTAAAGCCCTCTCCTCATCATGTCACATTGTGTCACAGCCCAGCTGGGGAAGTGACTTTGACTTTCAATCTCCAGTTGAGACCTTTGGTGTCATCTTTATACCAACTTCCACTTTACTCTTTAAACAGTAACCAACTATGCAAGAGGCAGGATCAACTATGCAAGAATGTACCCAGGGCACCAGAAAGTCAGGGGCACCAAGTAAAAACAATAAAGGAGAAGGAGATGGAGGTGCTGGTGGTGGAAGAAAATTTGGTTTCAATGAACATATCCAGACATTTGCAACTAGGATATACATAGAGGCTCTCTGAATTTCTGTTAATGTTGTTTGCATTTCCATATGCCTTAGGGGTTCTGATAGCTTGAGGAACTTTGAAGGTCTGGTAGCTGATGCTGCTGGTGGCCCGCCTTGTCTCCTTGCTCTTACCATTCAAAGCACCTGCCCGGACTTCCAGCCTCCTGCTAGGACATGTGTTCCTTTGCCTAAGAGCTTTCCAGCCATTGGGTGGATAGATACTCCAGCTCCCTCGCCCTCAGGTGAGATAGCCCTGAGGCACAGGTTCTACAATGGCTCCAAGAATTTCCCAAAGCAGCTCAAGGTGCTCACAATCTTAACTGGCTTCATGATGCACCTTTGATGGGTTCCTTTTCTTTCCTGGGTCCCTTCCCCACTGCCCTGCTGGTATTTCTTTCACAGCCCAGATGAACAACTCTCACTCAAATCCTTGTCACAGGGTTTGCTTCTGGGGGATCCCGAACTAAGACGGATCATTGAGCTCACCCATCTTTTTGGACACTCTTTGCTCCATCTGCAGCATTTGGGGTTTAGTGCCTGATATAGGCTCCCACTGGCCTGCAGGAGCCAACTTCCATGCAGATACATTTAGTCTTGGCTGATGTTATCCACCAGCCACTACCACAGGCATCCACCACTCAGGGACACTTAGTTCTCATTGCCCAGATTATACCTGGCACCTCCAGTACTTACTTTCATTTCTATTTCAGACGCAACAAAATCTTTTCACTGTCCTCAGGAGGCCAGGATGGACTGGTGGCATGCCTACAAGAGGTGCATTAGAAAGGATGTAAAAGTGTGTGTTTATAGTGTCTGCAGTCATCAGTCCAGTGCTTCTCTGCCACAGACTTATCAGCTCTCAATTAGTCAACTGGCAGCCACAGAGGACAGATGACGCCAGCCTTTAGTTAAGGCCCTAGAGAGAAATGTCAGCACATCTGTTGAGAATTTCTTTACCAATTTTCAGCACAGTGAAGTTGCTCAGAAAGCAAGGTACCATTGTCTGTCAGAATAGCGCACCTCACGTGAACTGAGAGTCCTAACAAAATTGTATCAAAATATATCTGAAATAAGAATTAATTTAACAACTGTTTACTTCCTTGGGGGGCCCTCTTATGCTTTGATTCTAACGTAAAATATGTCAGATAGCCAATTTATTTTAAGCCATGTGGGTGTTTGAACTGAAAAAAAAAAAGACTTCATTTCACTAGATGGACTCAGCTCTTTGAGGACGTTCTCACAAAACTACTAACACAGTGCTTCTCAGAATGCCCCTCCAGGGAACCCCTGCAGGAAAAGGAGAATAATTACCCAAGCTCCCCGGGGCCCAGCCATAGCCTCAACACTTATTTGAAATGTAATGTATTTTAAGAATACCTGGAGATTTCACTATTACTTCATTATAAATTTCCCTATTCATGGTAATATAAAATTATGTTTTGAATTACCTTCAAATAAGTTGACATTCCAACATTCCATGGTGTTTCATCACTAGAAACATCAGGAGAACTTTCAGGAGTCACACACAACCTGCCTATTCATGTGTTCTCTTTTAATTTTGGGGCTGGCTCAAGATTTTTAAATGATTTAAATTAGTTGATAGCTTTCATGTAAGGAGTTAGAATTTCTGTGGGTTTTTTTTTTTTTTTTTTGTAAATCAGAAGATTTATCTAGGATTAAATGTTATCTCCTTTGTGTGGGCATTATTCTCCAGTTCATCACAGTCTCCATCATATCTTATTACTCCATACCCATCTGTGATTCTTGAGAAACCTGTAGAAACCATTGGAGTTAAAACCCCCAACTTACATAGATGTTCCTGGCACTCTCCTATCTACACACAAAACACCCTGAAGAGATGGTGCACAGAAGATAGTAGGCCCTTGTCCACCACTCACCACCTTTTATGGCTGATTGTGTTCTTTTAGCTCTTTACAAGCTCTTACCTGGTTTACTGCAGGTTGGAGAACTCCCTGCCTCCCTCCAGCTCAATCACTACTGAGCACTGAATACCAAATGAATAAATCTTCACAAAGCACCACTTTGAATATGGCGTCCCCTGCCCAGTAACATTTTAGGATTCCGCAGTACTTTTCCCCAACACTTCCAGGACGTCAAGCAGGTGGTAAGCTGCACAGTGCAGGAATGTTAACTGCCTGCTACTGCTTTGCAGCAAAGTAAGCAATTGAGAGTAAGATGTACTTAGAAATTTTAATTGCAATTTGACATCGTTGCCACCTCCTAGCTCATTATCAGTGGACTGTTTATTAAAATAAATACAGACCAGTTTGGATGCTGCCAAACTCATAGAAAATAGCATGTGGTGCAAGCTGGACACTCGTCACACACAGTGGAATCACACATCGATCCACGGTAGACTGGAAATTTTCAAAAACTAGTCTCTCACCACTTTGAGAAGAACTACATTAGTAGCCTCAACAATCAGTGGTGACTGACTGAACATTAAATCAACATATATGTACATAATGATATAAATACAGCAAACAGAGCATTAGATATAACCATGATATAACCACGATACAACCTTGATAAAGACTGCCATCGAAAACAATTTCATTCAATTTTTTAAGCCACTAGAATCTCAAACAATCTTCCAGATAGAACTCTTCACAGTGACACATTTCTTCTGCATATTCCGTGTGCCCCTAAAACTCTCAGCCCATTTGCCACAGTACATAGAGAACTTGCCTGGAGAAACATGAAGTTCATCTTGTCTTAGTTAAGTAACGAATTTCTCTCAGGTTTTCTAACTATGATGAAGACAATTGGTGTGATCTTACATGGCCCCTTGCATTGCCAGAAAACAATTGGATGATTTTTCATTTCATTACTAATGATTTCCCCATTCTGACGTCACTTCCGGGTCCTCACCCCTGCAGAGCACAGCAGAGCAAGGCCTTCTGATAACACAGATGGAGTCTGGGCTGCAAAATGGACAGGAAGGCATCTGCTTCACTGTTGCCCACATGTGGAGAAATCCCAAATGTTGGCCACAGAAGAGTGATGGCTACAGCTTGCCAAAGTGACAGAGCTGTGCTTGGGCTCCTAATGTCTCATCTTTCTATTCACTCAAATAAATAATAAATGAATGCCTTTGACGACCCATGTAGGAAACAAATGCATTGTGAATGTGCCATTTGTTGAAACTGCAGCAAACATTCCCGACTCCCAGCAGCAGAAATGGCCAATTATGTTGGTCTTCCAGAAGCAGAGCTGAGTTTATCACAATCCACCCCCTCAGGCTTCCCCCACTGTTGTTGTGAGCAAGACAGGCAGGGGCAGGGATGTTGAATGTGCCCATGACGAGGACTTGTACTCCGTGCACTCTGTGAGTCCATGGGGGAGTAAACCTGTGACCTTCATCTCATTACCAGAATGGCCAGATCAGTCAGGCCAACCCACCCAGCCTGAGTACACAGGGTGTGGGAAAACATGCTAGCGTCTAAGCACCAGCTACCTCTGCAGGTAGAGGACAGAAATGTGGGCAGCACCCCTCTTATGGACTAACTGTGATGCCAGAGCTTGGGTACTTTGGAAACATCAGTCATAAATTTGAATTCACCACAAATGCAACAATATTACAGTCCTGTCAACATCTTGATATGAGCCAAACATGTAAATTAATTATAAATATTACATGTTTTAGAAATAATGGTCTCTTTCAGCCAAGAGACCACTTACCCTTGTAGTTATGTTGACACACACACTAAAAAATGTGGCGAAAACCACAGTTCAGTGTGATTACATGTGATGGCTATAATAGCTGGTTACAAAGAGGTGTACATTTTTTGTCCCTTGCTTGTTGATACTCTGACATATTTGGAAAGTTTTTGTGGATAAGTTACTTTCACTTCCAAGAAATACATCCTTCAAATGTGTATCTTAAAGGAAAAGCATTAAGAGAGTTTCATGACCTTGCAAACTTGTTTACATTGAAACCATGACACAATGTCCCATTAAGTGACATTTGCTTGGTAATTGCATTTTTATCTTTTGGTGTAATTTTTATCACACATTTATGTCTGCTTCAATAGCAGTACATGTGAAATGACACATTCATAAGTAGCAGAAAGGCATGGTGACTGATTTTCGTCGCATCAGTTTGGTGGTAGACAATGTACTACTTCATCCTGGGAAAAAGAACAAACAAATACCAACACCCTCTTAAGCCCCTGTAAATCCATAAGTCTCAGCTGCTTTAGGTTATATTTAATCATATTTGTCAGATTTATGTCAGTTTGTCGTATTAGAAATCTTTTCTCTTTGTCTTGCAACACAGTTAACTAGAAGGATCTAGAAGGTTGGCTTGTCAATTTTTCCCCTGCTGTTTTGTTATTTGTTATTAAGTTTTCTCCGTGCTCTCTCCTCACAAAGGGTGTGGGAAAGCTAGAGACAGCTTTTGTGAGTTGACCTGACCTTTAATGCCACTCTGATGTTTCTAGCTGCTGCTCATAAGCTTTTCAAATGCCAGGATGCTAGAAATGCTATTGGTTGGACAACACATCTGGCCTTAGCCTCACAGTGGTCACTCATACCGCCACCCTCTTGGACAGACATATTTCCTCCTGGCCCTTCTCCATCCCTAGCATGAAGCAACACCATTGGGATGAGGAGAAACCCCAGCTGGGCTTTCATATCCACACTGCTGCCACTGTGGCTTTGGAAAGGAAAGCCTGCCATGATGTCTGAAGAAGATGTGAGCTCACATGTGCAAACAGGTGGCTCACAGATGCACCTATGGAGAAAGCCATTAAGAAAGCGTCTGGAAGAGAGACTTGCAGTCTTCAAAGAAGGCGCATCAATGTATGACTGAGGATTGCAGCCGCAGGGAGCTTGGTGCACTAACGCCTGAGAATAACATGGAGGAGACCAGAGCACATCGATTTCAACACGCAAAAAACACCAAGAAATCCAAATTCCAAAAGAGGCAAAGAAGAGGATTCCACTGGTCAAGGAATACAGTGTCTCTAAATATTATATCTGTTCTGAGCCCATGGTCCAGGGCGGAGGTCATTTCTAGCCATCCATCCCTCTAACCACCAATTCCTATTCATTTGAAACATTTGAAATTTTTTAAAGCACCTACTATATGCCAGATAATGCCAAGGTTTCATTCAGTGAGTGTGTATTAAGGACTGTTATGTGAAAAGCATTCTCACAGGCTCTGGCATACAAAAATAAAAAGCATGGTCCTTGTACCTTCAGAAATAGAGAAAGTTGGGGCCGCCCGGTGGCGCAGCGGTTTAGTTCGCGCTTGGCAGTCCGGGGTTCGCAAGTTCGGATCCCGGGCGCCCACCGATGCACTGCCTGTCAGTCATGCCGTGGCGGTGTCCCATATAAAGTAGAGGAAGATGGGCAGGATGTTAGCCCAGGGCCAGTCTTCCTCAGCACAAAGGGGAGGAGTGGCAACAGATGTTAGCTCAGGGCTGGTCTTCCCCACAAAAAAAGAAACAGGGAAAGAGCTACAGCACATCTGATGAAACTGATACTTTTGTTGAGGTGACAATCAAGCTGTTATTTGGGTATTGAGTTGGCACAAAATCGTGGCTTTATGGCCCAATACTCTGACAAAGTGTTCTCCTAGCTTATATTGCACCCATGCAGTGCTTATACCTTACCAACCTTGGACTTTAAGCTAAGAATTTTACTGCTCAAGGAAACCTTTGAAATCATCTCATCCAATTACATCATTTTGCAGCTGAGGACACAGGTCCACAGAGGTAAAGGGGACCTTTCAAGATCACCAAGTGTATGCCTCAAAATGATCTACATGCAAGTCCTTTGAAGGAGCTTTCTAATTCTGGTAGAAACAATCCTCCCTCAAGTGACCATTTTTTTGAGGATTCTTTGTACCAAGAGGGAAGATACAAGAGAATTTTCAGTCAAACTTATTGCACCTGGTCCTGACAAAGAATGGGGAGAGATTACTATGGGGCAGATTATTTCATTTCATACCAGAAATGAAAAATTAACCAATCATTTTCTGGCAATTGCAATTTTATCTTACCCTCATAAAAACCTTTTATCCAAAGGAAAAACAAGCAAACAAACAAAAAAGTCAAGAAAATAATCCATGGCAAGTTTGCAGGATAATATATTCCCACTGGTGGTTAAATCTCTTCTCACAAAAGTGCTGCTTCCCTCAGTGTTTTCGCATGTGTCACCATGAGATTTTCTGGGCAGAGTGAGAAAGGGGGAGCCATGCAGATTGTGCAAACGGCTATTGATTATACAATGCAAGTGAAGACATTTCTCAAATTATATGGTTCTATGCATTCCTAAGAATGCAGTATAACCTGGTCTAGAAAATGTTTTCTGCCATTGTTGTTCATCCAACAGAATTGTGTTCCCTACCATGTAAAGATAAAGAGCATGTTGACAAAAAGCCTAGGATGCTAACTGTCTGGGAGTCAGTGATCTCAGCACCTCATTAAGGTGCACAGGTTCACATTTCTCATTCTTAGGATCCTGCCTAAAAGTCTTCTGGAGAGCTGAAGTCTGAAGACGGGCAGGGAGCAATATCTTCACTTTGTCACTTTGTCATTCCCACTTGCTGTGGCTGGCCCCTTTAAAATGATGATCCAGGGAAGCTTTGGCAAAACACAAGTGACGGAGTGAGAGATGGCCCCATCCGTACTGACTTCCCTGCTATGTCTGGGAACCATGTGCTGTGAGATCAAGCAGAACTGGGTCTGAAATCTCAACTCTGGCGCATTCAAGATGAGAGACTTTGGGTAAGTTATTGATACTTCCTAAGGCTACAGTTTCTTTATCTGTAAAACAAGGATAATAGAGCTACCTGAGATTGTTATGAAAATCCAACGAGCTAATAAATAAAAAGCACTTTAGCTTCATTTTGCCCATAAAAAGCTTGCTAAAGGATAATGATGATGACAATGATGATGATGATAACGAAGGAGCCCCTGAGCATCCCCCTAGGTCTGGTGCTGAGCACCCTAATCTTAGAAATTGGTGTTGCCTCCATTCCCAATGCCATCTCGTTTGGGAACAAAAAGGAAAAGAATCATTCAAGTTGAGGAGCCAATTGAGTAGTACCTCAAGGGAGCTCCCTGGAGCCTTACTAGTTTCTTGGGCATACTCTAATTCTTGGAATTTTCCAAGCTGAGGTAGGATAAAGAGGGACACAGATAAGCTAGTGACATCGCTTCTCCCATCCATCTTGAGATTTGACTCCCCATCATTTGTTCTTCAGTCAATAAAATGTCTAGATTCCAGAGGGAAAATAATATACATATATCTGTATTCATGAGTCAAACCTGGGATTTGTCTTTAGTTTCCAGTCCACCTGCCCACCACACCCCTGTCCAAAGAGTTGCCCAGAGTAGTGGCAGTGTAATGTGGTAACAAATACAACCAGATTTGGAGCCAGGAGACCAAGCCTCATCATCCTCCTCTATGAAATGGGCACAAAGGCAACTGTGCTCCCGGCCTTGCATAGTTGTTGAAAATGTTAATGGCTTTTAAACAGGTAATAATTATTTTACTATGCATTTATCAAAGAAGAAACACCAGAGTCCTTGCATGGTGGTTTTTCCTCTCATTGCTTCTGCTGATGCTGCTGTGTATGACCTGCCCTGGATAAAAGGTAAAAGCTCCTGGGAAACCTTTCCCCCAACAGCCCTCCTAGATTGATCCACAGTTGGCTTCTCCAGCCTCATCCTTATCACTTCCCTACATGCACCCTAAGTTCCAGCCAGATCAAACCTCTTGTGGCACCTCAAAATGTTCTCTCTTCCCCAAGTGACTTGGCGTATGCAATCCCCTCTGTCTGGAAATGCCTTCACCCCTTAGTTGCCTAGGGAGTCCCCTCTTCCATTCAGCCTTCAAGCCATTCTTAGAAGCTTTAATTGCCCCCTCCTCTGTGTGCCAGGAACCTCTGGTATATATTTCTATCAAAGCACATCCTATATTGATGTATTTACTTGTGAGCCATCTGTCTCTTCCCCCTGGCCTTCAAGGCACTTGGGGGTAATAACGGAGCTCCATACTCCACTGTATTATAGGAGCTCAATGGAGTTGGCCTCCACTGAGACCTGACCGTGTGCTGGGCACAGTACTAAGTGGTTTATATGTGTCACCTCAGTTAATCCTCCCCTAGGAAGTAGGTCCTCCTGTCATTCCTGGTTCACAGATTCATCACAAATCCTTGTTGAGCTCTTATTGTCAAGTCTGATTCTCAGAATAGTGAACAAGACAGATGTGGTCTCTGCTCACACCAAATTTTTATTCTCCTCCAATAAAAAAGAAACAGACAAATAAAAATAAAATATCAAGAGAGTGGTAACTGTTATGAGGAAAGTAAAATGGGCAATGTAATAAAAAGTGGCTAAAAGTCTACTTTAGATTGGTTGGTTAGGAAACGAGTCTCTGAGGAAGTAACGTTTAGAGACCTGCACAATAAGAGTCAGTCATGCCAAGATCTGGGGGAAGAACATTCCAGATAGGGGGAACTGAAAGTGCAAAGGCCTTGAGGTAGGAATGAGCTTGACATGTTTGAGGAATGGAAAAAAGTGCAAGATGACTGGTGACCTTGGAGGAGGAAACAATGTCAGATGGGAAGCCTGGACTAGGTCACGTAGAACCTTGTGAGAGAGGTAAAGAATTTTGGAAGATATTGTCAAGCTTTATTTTGGAAAGAGACATGCTATGACTTCTCTTTATTAAAAGATTGCTATGACTTCTAGTAGAGAAAAGAATTAAAGGGGCAAGTATGTAGGGCGAGAGATAGTATGGAGGTAGAGCTGAGCACAGAGTCATTTAGTGATGAGGGTTCTGGGTATCTTAGACTACGGTGATAGTGACTAACACAGACAACCATTTATGGAGCGCTCGATATGTACTACTAAGCACTGTCTTATGTACCTTACAGGTATGAAGTTGTTTGCTTCCACCACAGCCATGATGATATGATCCTATTTTAATGCCCACTCACGGATGAGGAAGCTGAGATAAGGAGTTTAATAACGTGATCAAGGCCACTTGAGGATGTGGTAGAGTCAGGATTTAGACCAAAGCTAAGTCTCTCCTACACTGTACTCCAGTCAGTAAACTAGAAGGACAGAAAGTGGTTTAAATATTAGTCATGGCAAGATCAAGGGTATGAACCAGGGACTCGGAGAGATGTCATCAGAGGATAGATAATAGATGGACATATGGATAGATGATACCTACCGTACTTTTCCCAAATACGTGCTGTGAACCAAATTTGGTTACACTTTGCACATATTATCTCACTCAGTCCTTATTATAGCAGTGCAAATTGGGAATATTAACCACTTCTTATAGATGAGAAAAATGAGATAGAAAGATTAAGTAACCCACCCAAACTCTGCAGGGTCACTGTCAGAATTAAGTGAGGCAACGTGTACAAAGTGCCCAGCAAACAATAGGTAGCCAATAAATAGATGTTCTCATGCATTTATTAGAGAGAGATTTATAAAATGCTGTGGTATGCCTGTGCTCAAGCTGGTCTTTCCCTGAAACACTGTTTCTAACAACTTAACAATAAATTAAAGGATTCAGTATCTCCTAGCCTCTTCACTAAGTTACTCTCAACATACTACCTCATTTCATTCTTACTGGAACCCCAAAATGCGGTCTCCATTTTTCAACTGGGGAAATTAAAGCACAAAGAAATTGAATGATTTGACCAAGGATACTCAGACTGTAATTGACAGAGCAGTAAATAAGCTTGGATTTTTTTAATTTCTATTTTTACTCCTAGTCCAATGGTTTTCTTATTTCACCAACACTGTGTGGTCATTGTTTCCTTCAAAGTCCCACTCCTTCTGTTGTGCAAATGTCACCTCCTCCATGTAGCCTTCCTAGATTGCCACAGAAAACTCCAATCTCGTTCTTTTTCACTCCTCTTGCACTTAGCTTGGGCCTCTGTGATTACTTGAGTCATCTTCTCTCTCTCCCTGCTACAGCTCAAGTGCCTGAATGACAGGGATTTTCCTTATTCATCTTTAATCTCCTACAGTTCCTAGCGCAATGCCTAATTCGTCAGAGGCACGCAATAAATATTGTTAGAATTTCTGTAAGTCCCAGAAAAGGAAGTCTCTGATGTTAGGAAGCAGATGTAGCTGTGGATCCCAGGGACTCCATGAGGAAATGCCATTGCAGTTTAAATTATCGCTCAACAAACTACAGTTAAGACTGTGATGGTCACAATGGACGTGGAGAAGTTGACGACATACAGCAGTTCCCTTTTACCCCAATCCCATCTGTGTTCACTAATAGCTGCATTATAACCAATCATCCATTGCAAATGAATATTACAATATTTAAATATAATCTTATGGAGAGCTCCATGATTTCAGCTAACTACATAGTGGGTAAGAAGGTGGACTCTGGAGTCAGGTTTCCTGGGCTTAAATCCCATTGCTGCTGCAAACTCTGGGATCTTGGACAAGTTCCTTTATTACCCTATGCCTCAGTTTAAAATAGGGATGATATTACTATCTCCAGTATAGGGATTTAAGGATTAAATTGGATAATTCCTATAAAATACCTGGTTTATTAGCTAATAGTCGTATTACATTATTAAGGTTTATAAATACCTGGCAGAGTCTGAAGCAGTTTACTGTTAACATGCAATGTTATTGAAGTTTTGGGAAACCTTTGGAAGTTATTTTAAAGAAAGGAAAACGACAGCTGCTCACACACTGGTTAACACCAACCATGCAGCATGCCTGGTTTGGTTTTAGAGAAGCACGGTTGAACATCTTCAAATCTCTAGTCTGAATGCCACGTGACAGCAACACAAATTCCCCATGCACAGCGTTTCCCAGGGACACGTGGGTTTTCCCTGAGTTGTAGGCATGGGACTCTTTCGCCTGAGCCCATCTACATTCACTCATGGCGCATTGGGGAGTTCAGGGATGTCGCAGGCCAAGGTCTGTGACCAAATCCCTGAAAAGAGATATTACCCCTCAGGTGTCTATTTCAGCTTCATTGGAAGCTCAGACTTCCAGCTACCAAATGGCTGAATCATAATGAAAAGCCAAACCCACTTACACTCCAACCCCAGTGTCAGTTGTATTGAATACTCACTCTTGAATTCTATACTTATTAACTAAATTAACATCCCAGTCCTGTGGAATGTTTAGCAAGAAACAGAATGGAAAATTATACAATACAACATAATGTTTGGGAAGTCATGTAGTTTATAGTGAGGCAGGAAGTTGGAAATTTTATTTACACAGCATGTAATTTTATGGATAAAATAGTTCAGAATTAATTCTGAGAACTATAAAATAAGCCCTAGCTGAGCAGTAAGGCATGAGTTGCGCATCTTGTAATGTTGCTGTGCTGAGTAGTCACTAAAAGGGCCAGGAGTTTCCTCAGTGACACACCACGGAAAGCTAAAAGGGCTCCTCCAACCTGCCCATAGATGTGATGTGGCTTCAGGAGGAATTTTGATAGCCAGCTAAGTTGAAAACAATAAATGGACACTTCATTGTACTAGCTTTTATTAAAAACTCATTTTTTTATGGAAAGGAAATTGAATCTTGACCTTTAGGACTAAAAGGGAAATCTGTCCAATGAAATAACCCTATCAAGGTTATCACTTGAGCCTCCTCTGATTTGAGCGGAGGAAAAACTTTTTAAAAATTCATGATTCCCTTTCATAACTCTTATTAGTATGGGAAATCTCAAAATATTTTGCAAGTTTCTGTTATAGGACAGTCTTCCACAACATGTTCTACTGCCTTAATTTATGAGAATCTAGTAAGACAGCTATTAAACAGGAATCTAAGGTTATTTCAATCATTTGCTTTTGAATTTATAAGATATTTAAAATATTATTTAATTGACTAAAAAAATAAAGTAAAATTATAAACAGTACTTGCCTTAGCATATTCTTAAAAAAGAGACAGAAAATTCTTCCAACTTGGTGAAAATTAGAGCACATTTTAAAAAAATATTTCACGCATTACAAGATAACAAATAACTAAGCACATTTGAAAAACAAGAAAAAGCCTTCAGGAAGGCCTGTACTTTATTATTCCATTCTCCCAGGAGAGCCACAACATTTTATGGGTCATCTGGGGCCCGAACCCAAAATAAACATGAAGACACTAAATTACCCTAGCAGGTACTCGATGTCTATCAGGTTGGCCAAGGGTCAAGGAAGGAAAAACAAAGTCTCTGGAACATCAAGGGATCAGTTCTTCCAATGTGTCAATTTTCTATTATAACATTTTGTATTAATAACCAAACATGCTCCTCCTTTTATATCTAATGGTCTTGGGGGCAGGGAGCATTCACAGGTGGGGCAGGCGAAAGCTGGATGTCACTTAAGATGACATAAGAGAGACGATTGACATGTGACTGGTGGTTGAACAAAATGGCCTTTGAGATTCTTTTCCTTAATATTAGGATTTCATTTTTAATTTATCTATTTGCCTTATAGCAATTGGCATTATTATTTAGCGGTTGCTCTAGAGATTAAAATACACATCCTTAACTTCTCACTGTTGATTAGAGTTAACATCATACCACTTTGTGTAGACTATAAGAGCTTTGCAACCATCTAGCTCCAGACGGTTGTCATATGTATTCTATCTACATATGTTATAAGCCTTCGATGTTACAATTTTTGCTTTAAACCAAGGATTGGCAAACTTTTTCTATGAAGGGCCAGATCATAAATATTTCAGGCTCTGGGGCCATACGATTTATGTCAAAACCACTCAACTATGCTGTTGTATCTCTGAAGCAGCCATAGACCATACATAAAGGAATGAAATGTCTATGTTCCAATAAAACTTTATTTACAAAAATAAGCATTGGGCTAAATTTGGCCCACAGGATGTACTTTCCCAACCACTGCTTTAGACAATAATGTGTATTTTGAATAAATTAAGAAAAAAATAGACTTTTATATTTACCCACATATTTATTATTTCTAGAGCTATTCCTTTCTTCCAGCAAATATGAGCTTCCATCTGGTATCATTTCCTTTCAGCCTGGAGATAGCCTTTTAGTATAGATCAGCTGCTGGTTGATTCTTTTCTCTTAAAATGTCTTTATTTTGCCTTCATTCCTGAAGGATGTTTTCACTGGATATAAAATTCTACTTTGATAGGTTTTTTTTTTTTCCTTGTGACACTTCAAAGATGTTTCACTGACTTCTGGCACCCATTGTTTCTGATAAGCCAGCAATTATTTGAATCATTTTTTCTCTGTCTCATCCTTAATATTACATTACTCCAGCTATGCCTATTGCCATATTTGACTCTTAGAGTGTAGATAAGTTGAGGGTATCTCCAATAACTCCTTGCTGGCACACAGTAGGAGTTTAATGCATGGTAAGAAATAAAATTCAGATCAAGTTCTTGGAATCAGCTATGAAATGGACTCAAGTCATCACTGGAAAGAATGAACCTGACCTTGTTACTGGCCTAGATTCCCACTGAGACTCCTGGTAAAGCAGATGTGGGAGTAAGAGGTGTGGAGAATGTGTTGCTTTCTCTTAATCACTCTGCAAAGTGTGGTCTCCAGCAGCAGAGGAGAGCCCGCTCCTTCTACCTTCTGCTCCTGCCCCATCAGGACAGCTACTCTCAGATGAGACGGGGCAGTAACGCACACCTAACATGGTAGGGGATCCACCAAGTTCTTCACTCCTCACTTCCTCACTACAAGAGGTGAGCTCTGTGCACTGTTAGCTGTGTTGACTCCACCCAGGGCCACATTGCAGTGCACAACCTGTTTGACTCAATAAGTCCTTCCCAATCCCACCCTCTTCCTGAATGCGTTTTGTTGATAGACATGGCCCCTAGTGAGGACTTGCAGTCTGGTACAAGTGACAGAAACCAGACTCAACCAAGTCTTAGTGGAAACAAAAAGGAATTTATTGTCTCATGGAAAATCCTAAAAAGTCCCAAGGTAGAGCTTCCATTAGACATGGCTGAATCCTGGGCCCCAAAAATATCCTGGAGGCCCATCTCTCATTCTCACTCCCACCCTCTCACTCTACTTTCCTTCCTGCCAGATTCATTCCCAAGTAACCTCTCCCAGGCAATGGGGCCTGACTGTCTTTTCTGTTTTAGGATACTTCAAGGGGCCTTGGACTGACCTCCCTTGCGGTAACCACTTCACCTCCCCTGCTGCCTGAACTTCCCCTCCTTCTCTCATGTTGCTTCTAATTCATGTCACACAGGCATATGCTGACTTGACTGCCCACCTCTTGGCCCCTCTACATTTTGGTAGGAAATCTTCCCTGCAAGACTTTCCCCCATGACTTTCCAAGGCCCTGCCTACAGATCGCCCCATGGTCCCAAGAGCAGTAGTAGCCTCGTTGTTGTGCTTCTGGGTGTCCACACATCCTGACACGCTGATAGGAAATGCAAACTTGGGAGTAAGATGATGCTATTCACCCAGTCAAGAGAGGATCTTTAACTCTTCAGCTCTTTTTTGTTTTGGCTACATGCAACCTAAAATTCTTCTAATGCAACCCAATTATGCCTAAGCTTCACAGCCTACGGGGTACGCCTGATATCACATTGACAATGATAATCATGGTCTGTGAGCTTCAAGCTTCCACTTGCTCACTGGCATTGACAGTCCCCGGGTCTCAAGTATACTCACAAATTTGTCCTTAATGTCCCTAAAATGCTCCTGCTGCAGTGTAGATACCTAAAGACATACATGGCCACCAACCACTCAGACTCCTGGAATTGTGATGGTGCAGGGGCGTCTTATACAACCGTATAGGGAATGTGTTACAGTCTGGAGCCCCACAGCAGGATCACTTGGGCCCTATAGTACTTCAGAGGTGGATTAACTGGCTTTTTCAGTTTACATATACAGTCTGTCTGTCTCTAGAACACACGTATGCCACCGGAGTCACTGGTTAGTGTCAAACCCACACTTTAGTTATGAAGAAGTTCTTGAAACAGATACGTTGCATTAATACCATGTCCTGTAGCTGTGTCTGGCTGAACTTGCCAAGCTCCTTCCTATTGGTAAATTTTCTCTGAGAGTTCTTGCCATCCCTTCATAAGATTTGGCTTGTTTAGGGCCTCCTGCCCACCAACCAGACATGTGTGAATATAGACACGGAGACGTGGGTAATTTTATTTTTCTTTCCCCAGGAACTCCACATTCTTTAGCACATGTAGAAAAAAGGAAATTTTGCTATTAAGTACAGAAAACTGAGAGTCAAAAAGTATGTGCATTCAATCATATGCATCATCATTTTCGAGCTATAGAAAGCATTTTTCAAATATTGTAAAATGCTAAAGACCTTCAACTGGCTGTTCAATATTTTAGTATAATACTAATTATCTCTTTTCTGTGGGTTCTGTCTTACTCACAGTATAAAATTTTAAGAGAAAATAGGGACATATCCTGCTCTTGAAATACATCCATCTCATGATAAGTTCTTTTCAGACAGTACAGTACAATTCCTGTTGGTTTGTGAACAAAAACAAGATGGTTACCAGAGGTATGTCCTCATTTGCAATAAAATAGCATATATACTGTGCTTTAAGGTTTACCAAAACATTTGTATTTATTGTGTATTCATTCATTTAATTCTCAGAGCAATTCCACTCTGTGCTGTTTGTTCTCTTTTACCAATGTGGAAGCCAAGGCTCTGAGAAGATATGGGCCTTGCCAGAATAGCAATATTTGTAATCGGCATGCCAAAACTTGAGTGCGAATCTTTGGAATTAGAATTCCATTGTATTTCCATTGTACATTCACTTGAGAACCCGGAAATACTTTTTCCTAAAACTAACGACAGTAGAGGTGGCTTCTGGTTGGTATCCAGATAGACCATGATTCCTGGTCTGTACTTAAGTATTGGATATAAACTTTTTAATTTTTCACTTAGTTGGCTTATGTACATGATTAACATGGGGACAAAATATAGATAACATTAAAAAAACAACTTCTGGGGCCAGCCCTGTGGCCTAGTGGTTGAGTTTAGTACACTCCACTTTGGAGGCCTGGGTTTGGTTCCCAGGTGTGGACCTACACCACTTGTCGGCAGCCATGCTCTGGTGGTGACCCACACACAAAAGAGGAAGATTGGCACAGATGTTAGCTCAGGGTGAATCTTCCTCAGCAAAAAAGAAAAGAAAAACAACTTCTGTAAGACGACTTTAATAGAAATGAAATGGACATAATTTAGTTTTACTCTATTATTAAATAAATGTTCTCTACAATTTCATGAGACCTGTGAGAATCTACAAAAATAAGTATGTTGGGAGCCTGTGACCTCCACCAGACATGATCATTGATCTGAGATGGACTCCTTCTCCCCGCAGCTCGCAGAAAGAGCATTCTATAGATCAGAGGACTCCAGCTGCCCACCTTGAAATAGCTAATTGCAATGACCAGCATGGTCATCCAATCTTCAAGAAAACAATCAATGGACTGAGTTAAGCCAAAATGTGTCTCTCTCCCTCAAGAAGTAAAGCACCCTGACAGCAGGGCCCGACAGTGGTGGGTGCAAGAGACCATGGGTCTTGTAGACTTGGGGCCTTCTGTTGGGTCTTACATGTGAGAAAAGGAAATTGATTGCAAAAAAAGGGAAAAGAACAGGTGAGATGAGCAGAGAGGGAGGTGAGCGCCTATGGGAGAGAAGAGGAGATGTATCAGCCTTGGTTTTTGATGGCTCTGCTGTGCCCCCTTCCTTGGCCCAGCTGTTCCTATGAGTTTCTGGGTCAACTTTTAACCATCCCCCTCCCTACACTCGCGAATGGATCCAAAAGCGTTTCTCTTTCTTGAACCAAGAGGTTCTAGATTAAAATAAAGTGGCATCAGGGACATTCATAAAACAAATTCCACATTTATTTTAATTTATTCCACTCCTTATTTCTCACTCTCTGCTTCTTCCACCTTTTAAAGAACTTTTCTGTAAATTTCCTGATTAGCTGCAAGGGCGTGACTACTTTTTATGTTCTTTCCACAATCGATGCACTCACCTCTCACTCACTACGCGCTTAACTTGTTCTTTTTCAACCTGTATGAATGCACTTCACATTAAACTTGGAACCCATTTACTCACTCATTCAGCGAATTACTCACCAAGCAAGGCACTGCTGTCTGTGCTTTCCTATTTCAGTGAGAAAATAGATGCAAGAAGAGAAGAAATTACACATATTCACAGCCAGCGAATCTAGCAGCACACCTGTGTCAATGCTCACGCTGTCAGTCTCCCATCCTGCGCTGTCCAAAACAGCATTTACAGAACTTCCTTTTTCTTTGCTTTATTTTCCTTTTTACTGCTATATGTATGTGTGTATGTGGGTGTGTATATGTGTATGTGTGTATTGTGTAAGTGTGTGTGTGTGTGTGTGTGTGTGTGTATTTTCCCCCATCTCTCCCAGTAGAATGTAAGCTCCATTAGAGCAGAGGCTCTGTCTCTTACTTCCTAGAACTTCCTGGAACTTGGTAAATGCTCAAGAGACATTTTCTGAGTGAATGAAGGAATTATGTCCAGAGATGAAGTGATGGATAAGACAGGTGAGGTCTGTGCCTTCACGGGGTCTGGAGAGAAGACAAAACAGAGCAGGACAAGTTCTCCATTGGAGCACATATGAGTGGCAACCATCACAGACTCGGGGTAGGGATAGGAATAGATCCAGGAAGGCTTCCTAGAAGAAGTGAGAAGATCCAAAGCCTATGATCCAAAGCCTAAATCAGCATTGGCCAACATATCTACTCACTTTGACTGTGTAATGAGCTACCTCCAAACTCAGTGGCTTAAGATTACAGGTATTTATTGTTGTTCAAATGTCCTCACACTGACTGGGGGGACAACTGGTCAGCTGAAGTAGGTGGAGTGCTGCTGGGCAGCACTGCTTTAAGCTATGGATCCAGCTGGCCTTGGCACTTTCCTGAGGTTGAGACTCAGGGCTGTTCCACATAGGCTCGTTCTGGGTCCCAGGCTGAGGGGGCAGCAGCCAACTAAGAGAAATTATGCTCATGGTGATACAGAGGCACAGGAGTGCAGGTGGGAACCTGCAAGGCCCTGAAGGCCTAGGTTCAGACACCATCACTTCCACCCACATACAATTGCCCAAAGCAAGGCATCTGGTCAAGACCAAAGTCTTGACCACTCTGCCCATGAGGAGGCCATTGTAAGCATGTGGATGATGGGAGGAATGAAGAATTGAACCCACAAAGCAATCTGTCACGGCCAGGCTCTGCGGGGAAAGAGTGCCACAGGCAAAGTTCCAATGAGAAGGCAGCAAGTCCAAGGAGTGGAAAGTTGTTTAGAAAGGCTGACTCACAGAGGGTAAGAGAAAAGCCGTGTGAAATGAGGCTGGAGGTGAGAATAGCACTGGATTCCAGAGGCCCTTGGGAGCCATGGCAAAGAGCTTAGGCCTGATCCCAAAATCAATGGGAGCCAATGATGGGTTAAAGTAAGAGAAAAATCTGGTTGTATTCTTATTTCAGAAAGATGCTTCTAGCTTCTGGGAAAGAGTGGCTTGGAGAAGGCAAGATAGGAGGTGAGGAGGTGAGTAGGAGGCCCAAGTGCTGTGATGCAGAGAAGAGGGAAAGAAATCACCCATTGATTCATTATAGGCCAACCCAGCACCAACAGCAGGTAGACATGTGCTCTTCATCCCAAAAAAGAAAAGAAAAGAAGAAGCTGTTAATATAAGAGGTCACCAAATGTCCAGCCAATGAATTGTTACGTTTGTTCCCAATTACAAAAAAAATAGAAATTAATGGGTGCTATTTGCACGGTTTTCCAACGCCCAAATGTACAGAGTTTTCACTCTTAAAATTTCCCATGAAACTTTTGTTTTCTTGACCTCTCTGGAAAATATAAGTGGTCTTCCTAACCCCAGAGAAGTTGTTATACTAAGTGTGTCCCCACAGACCCCTGAGTCACTGCCTCCAAATAACCCACCCAGCACAGGCAAGCGTGAGCGAAGAGAAAGGATCTACACCGAGTGCTGTCCGCGCCAGAGTCAACAGCGCAATCACCCAGTGACCAAAAGGTCAACATTTCTAGACTTTCTCATCTGAGCAGCTGGAGGGGAATTTTATTAGAAACTGTCAGCCACAAAGCACTCACTGGAACCATAAGGAGAAAAGTGCACTTAGGAAAAATTTGATGTATGTTTCCTTTAGTATGAAGGAATATAAAAGTTAATGATTTAATGTGAGAATTCATATCTGACTATAGATGTGCCCTTGGGCTGAGACCCAAAGGAGAAAAGATGACGTATTCTGATCCCAGCCATGGGACAGAGTGGGAAAGGGTCTGGACGAGGAGTTGGGGAACCGAGCTTGGTCATGGATTTGCGGTGTGACTTTGGAAGAGTCGTTTAATTTCTCCAGGCTCCAGCCTTTCCTTGGGGTTATTGAATGCAGTGTCTCCCAACCTTTTTTATTCCCCAGCACACATATCTTAGAGAAATAACACAGTCTTATCAGAAACTGCCTCATTTTAGCAGTAATTCTCAACCAAGTGAGGTGTAGAGGGGCAGGGAAATGAGAATTTGGGAGAAATTATGACTTAGGAGAAGTGTACGTGAGATTCTGACCCTCCTCACCCCACGTCCTTCCCCGACACACACACACACACACACACACACACACACACACATATATACTTCCATACACATCACACAGACACACACAGACACACACACACACACACACACACATATATACTTCCATACACATCACACACACACACACACACACACACACACACATATACTTCCATACACATCACACAGACACACAGACACACAGACACACACACAGTACCCACATATATACTTCCATACACACCACACAGACACACACACACACACACACACACAGTACCCACATATATACTTCCATACACATCACACAGACACACAGACACACACACACACACACAGTACCCACATATATACTTCCATACACACCACACAGACACACACACACACACACACACAGTACCCACATATATACTTCCATACACACCACACAGACACACATGCACACACAATACCCACATATATACTTCCATACACATCACACAGACACACAGACACACACACACACACACACATATATACTTCCATACACACCACACAGACACACACACACACACACACACAGTACCCACATATATACTTCCATACACATCACACAGACACACACACACACACACACAATACCCACATATATACTTCCATACACATCACACAGACACACAGACACACACACACACACACACACACAATACCCACATATATACTTCCATACACATCACACAGACACACAGACACACACACACACACACACACAGTACCCACATATATACTTCCATACACACCACACAGACACACACACACACACACACAGTACCCACATATATACTTCCATACACATCACACAGACACACAGACACACACACACACACACACAGTACCCACATATATACTTCCATACACATCACACAGACACACAGACACACACACACACACAGTACCCACATATATACTTCCATACACACCACACAGACACACACACACACACACAGTACCCACATATATACTTCCATACACATCACACACACACACACACACACACAGTACCCACATATATACTTCCATACACATCACACAGACACACAGACACACATGCACACACAGACACATTTGAGAGGAAATTTGTGCAGTCTCCGTTAAATCTCTTACATCATTTTGGCTCTGACATTCTTTGATTTTAGCACTCTGCACTTCAAATCCAAGGCTTTCTTCCAAACTAGCTTAGGCCTTATCCTAATTCAGACCTATTCAGAACGTGCCATTCCATATTTTAAAACCTCTTAAATGAACTTTCTCATAAACTGGCAGAAACAGTTCTCTGACAGATGACTCTGATAGGCATTCTTTGGGGCTCCTCTTTAGAAAAGAGAACGGTCCAGCAAAAGTGGGAAAGGGCAAGCAAAGGATTTAAAAAGGAGAGCTCCATGAGGTCCTGGTCTTTTCCCAGAATCCTATGAAAAGGGAGCAGGCTTGAGAACAAGTAGTGTCTTTTGAGACAGGTTTGTCTGGTTTCAAGTTACTCTCTGCTTATTTCCCTCTTGCAGTCCCCTAAATGTAGCAGTCCTACTTAAGCATATCAGCCGGTCTCAGCTTGCTTCAGAGTATTAATGGAAAAGCTGGGGAATTCACAATTGGTGCATTTTTAAAGGAGAAACAGCTTCCCTTCCTTTTGTAAAGAAAACACAAGATAGTTGAGGCTGCTAATTTCAGCTACATTTCTCAGTGAGGATATTCATCCAAACTTGGAAGAGCTGGCTTGTAAGACGGAAATCTCCTCCCATTAACATGCGATAATAAAACCTACAGGAGGCAGACCTGTTGGGCTCCCTCATGTGATTTCTCAGGAGGTGTTGATTAAGAGATTCACATTTCAGAAAGTCTTTGGTGAAATGCAAACAAATGACCATGGCATCTGCACCTTACTCCAATATTCAATGGCAATTTCTTAACCATAGATTTGTCTACTTGAGCCAAAAATAGATCATAATGTGTGAATTATACATATTCTTCTGCTTGCATGCCCCACTTTCTTTTGCTTTAATGCACACTGGTTAACGATGCATTAGGGAGAAGAGAAAGAAGGAGACATTTTCAGGCATGTCCAAGTTAATATTTGATGCAATAATGCAATAAATCTATGCAAAATATTCAGGCTTGAAATAAAACCCACTACTTTAATTAGCTTAATATAATATTTTCTCATCTTTAGAGCCAAAGGTATAAGCATATCTATGATTCATAGATTCTACAAATCAAAGATATAATGGTTTTGGACAATTGTGTGCCTAGCTACCCAACTAGGATTTCAATTTTGCCAAAGAACTTGGTAATGGAAAGTGGCCATAGAAACGTTATTCACACTATTAGACATTCAATTCAATTGCATAAACTTGTGCTTAATTAGTACTTTATAAAAGAGCCTTTAAAATCTCTGTAAGTGCATATTAGTAGTGCAGTGCAGTGCAGTGCAGGGCTCTCCCTAAGTGGAATCAGACTGGGTAAGAAATCATTACCTTCCTATAGTTTTCAGATTCTTTGGGTAAATCCAAGGAGGAGAAACTCAGGTAGCCTTTAATTAGTAGACAGGAAAGGTAGTAAAACCCTAGATCAACCAGCCTCAAGGAGTCTTTGACTAGAAACAAGATTTGTGCGTTAACTCTACCAGCCATGGAAAATCTACACTTAGGAAACATCACCAAATCCACCAATAAATCCGTTAAATAAGTGACTTCCCAGGTTCTCTCTCACTGGAAGAACAAAGACATCTTCTTCAGGTCCTTTCTAGATGCTTTATCAACCTGTTGCTGTCGAGCTCTTACTCAAAGATTGAAGCGATTCATTTCAAAGACCCAGAAAAAAGCTGCGTCCAAGCATTCACTTCCTCTAGCCTGCTCCAAGTCAGCCGCCAATGGACTGCAGCAAAGAGAGAAAAACGTAGAGGGCTAGAGTTGGTTGAAGACCTAAGTAAAATTAATTTTGTTTTCATTGTAAGACACGCAGGGAGTTTTTCTCCCTGACAGGTGATCTCAAGTTACGAAACAAACAGAGTCTGGAGGTTATGGCCACTCGGACAGCAGAAGCAGTGGAGGACTTGAAAGGCAACCGAGGCTCCTTGAAATTCCTGCCTGAAGAGCGCCGCTAGCGTGGAGCAGTCACCCTGTGGAGTGTCGTCTCTCTGATGAGCATGAACGTTCTGTGGCTTTTATGTTGGGACATTCACAGCCTAAGCCCCCTCATTGTGTACTGAACTAGTTGGGGGTGGAAGGGTAAATGTGACATTTACACTCAGTGAACATAACGTTCAAAATAAAAACTCAACCTTGAAAAATGGGTTGGAAAGACAACTGTGCAGGTCACATTCTGTAGTCAAGCCTTGCAACAGGAGCTAAACTGTAACATCTTTTAAAGTGTCCTCATGGGATCCATATGTGCAGACTGCTAAAACTGTTAACGTACTCAATTAGGTTTTAATTTATCTTAGTTTCCTCAGTCCTGCCATTACAAGTCACACCACAGAGCCATCAAACCTAGCATTACCAGCCTCACAGTTTTGTCAGGTGCTGCCCAGTGAGTTGAACTATACACAAGCTTCAGAAACTGGACCTTAATTCAAGCTAAGAAATGTTTAAATGGGTCAGAAACATTTACCCTGGACATCTGTTTGACGCATAACCCAAGGATATTTAAAAGCCTCTTAACAAAACAAATAAAGGTTTCCACATTCCCAAGGAAAGAAACCATTTAATCTACTTATACAGCTCTTTCAAGAATGTAATATTTTGGCAGGACATATATGTCAGTAAAGCAACAAGCAATGAGATTTATAGAGACTAACTTATGTTTGAGTCTGTTAAGACATATTCTAGGTAGTCATACTCACCATGGGTAGCATTTTCACTCCCGCATTCTCGTATTGTTTCAGTTTATTATAACAGCACGCCTTGTGAGATCATTGATTGCTTAGCACAAGCGTGCAGCTGATCCATTCATTATGGAGGGAATCAACACCTCCAGTGAGGTCACTTATTTCTCTTTGGATGCTCATACTGTAGGTAATGAAATCATGTATTTATCTACAACTTATTAGATTCATTTGATTGACTAGGGATCAATTTTTGTTTAACCAACTGTGCAGGTTACTGGGTAGGAAGTTTCTTGGTACACCACTGTGGTGTTTCAAAACAGCAGTGAAAATAATTATCTTAATATGGGACCATTGGGTCTTTCTCAAACACATGTTGAAGAAGCGCTGAAGACAGTGCTTAGAACTAAAAATATCAAACACATGGAAAAGTCATTGGGATCTAAAGGCACTGTGGTCTCTTTACGAATCAGGAATGGTACAGTAAACGTGTGGGATCGCTCAGGCCACCACTGGGCCCTTCCTGCCATTGGTGAACTTGCGACCCTATTTCCTTGGAGGGCTGTGAAAGTGAAGTCAGAGGGCAGAAGAGTTATTTGCAAGTACCCTTTTCACTTGTGTGGTCTGAATAACTAACAGATTTATCCTAAAGATGGACAGTGTGAGCTGGGTTGAAGAAGCAGCTGGTTAATCCAACACTCAACTCAAAACACAAAACACAAAGACAAGGACCAGAGTTGCCATTTGGCTTTGCAGCACAAGTCCTGTTCAGAAAAACAATCTTGCTCCCACCATGTAGACTGACAGCCCAGGGAGACCCCAGACATCCTTATAAGGAAACTGCCACCATGATAAAGGATGAGGTCCTTCTCTCCCTTTCAAGGGGGCCCACAGCAGCCCTGTGTTTGCTCCTGTGAAGAAGGGAGAGGACAGAGTGGGTACCTGGGGTACTCAAGTCACTGTAATAAACTCTCTGACCATCTGGGGGCCCAGCAATGATGGATTTGAAAGACTTGCCCAGATTTCTTTACCTCAAAGATGCCCAGTTTGGAGCAAAGGCTTGGGGGTAAAGACGGAGGGTACCAAGGAATTAAATGGATGGTGGAGAATTGAGGGGAAGAGGAAGTTGTGAGTAGAGCATTATTCTGCCTCCTCAGATTCAATGCACTTTACACAGAGTCCCAGCTGAATTCTTCACAACTTTCACCCTTTCTTATGCCAAATAAGTTGACGTGGACATTATATGCATTAGGATCTAGGAGATATCACTCTCACGATGGAGAAAATTAGGACAGCCTTGTTGGCTATTTAACCATTGAAGAGATGATTCTCAAGATATGGAATTCCAAAGTGGAATGCGAAACCTGAAAAGGTGGGCTTTAATATAATCATCTGTGTGGTCAGAGTTTTCATGGTCTCTGATTTCCAAGTTTGATTTAATCCCTAAGAGCTGAAAATAGTCATATTTTCCATTCTTTTTCAACTTGCAAGTTGCAAACTGTTAATAAATTGCAGGATCAACTTATGGGTCACAAGAAACAATTTTTAAATAAGATAGAAGAAACAATAAAATGGAACATATCAGAAAGCATTGCCCATAGAAAAAGGTAAAGATTGGTTGTAACACTTTTGTTTCAGTTTTGCATCTGGGTGCAAGATCCTGAAGTAAAATGTATTTCTTACTGTAAGTCATATACAAAAAAAAGTTTGAAACCCACTAATTCAGTCCTAAGGCTTCCAAACCCTAGAGGAGAGTATAGGAGGCATTCAGAGTCTCCTGGAGATACTTATAAGATACGTATTGTATTCCCCAAGCCTGACTCAAGCCTAATTCACCAGACTCTCTGGAGGTGGGCCCTGAAGCCTCCCAGGTGATTCTGATGCAGCCCGTTCGTAGAGCAGGAGACGGGGCAGGTAGACTCCAGCTGACGAAGGCACCTGAACCCTAGAGGGGCTGCGTGAGTTCCCAGAACGACACAGCAAGGTTAAAAAAGAAAACAACACATTATCCTGTAGGAATCATAGTGCTGAAGAAACCTATAATATTTATCCTTCAATAGAGTCTGGTCTTTTAGGGATAATGCTATTTAATTCCTATTTTCTCTTGAGCACTTTGATTAAAGTTTGTACTTGTTCATAAGATGTTTTCATTTTCCAAACTCTATGTAGAAAATATAAATTACTGACTCATGTCAATCCAATCCATCTTTCATCCTACTTGAGATTCTAGGGCATCACTGTCCAACAGAAATATAATATGAGCTACATATGGAATTTTAAATTTTTTATACACATTCAAAAAGTTTTTTAAAACAGGTAAAATTAATTTTAATAATAATTTTATTTAATCCAATATATCCAAACTGTCATATTTATTTAAGCAATAGAATAAATTCTTAGTGGGCTATATTTTTTTCATATTAAGTCTTTGAAATTTGAAATCCTGTGTGTATTTTGCACTTACAACACATCTCAATTCAGATTAGCCACATTTCAAGTGCCCAGTCGTAAATGTGGATCATGACTACTGTATTGGACAGTGCAGGCCTAGGATTTAAGGCTAGTTGAAGATAGAAGACAATGGCTCTTAAGACCATCTGTGGGGTAAACAGGAGAGTAAAAACAATGCTAGTCCCACTTTACAGAGAAAATCCTGGGACTGTTTGCCACAAAGCTAGATCCAATATTCCAGCTGACTCCATCACCACCTCAAATACTCATCCACTTGAGTCCTCTTGTCAATCCACTCTCTTTGAGAAGCAACTGCTATAGGTGTCCAGAATGTGGACGCTGGCATTAAGCCACCTGAGCTCAAATTCTAATAATTGTTGTGCATCTTTGGCAAGTATCTATCCTCTGTATGTTTCATTTCTTCATCCAAAGGATATGCATTATAGGACCAACCTCATACAGTGGCTTAGAGGAATCATTGAGGTTATACTCCAAAGCCATTAGAACACTGATTGTAAGCACTTCGAAAGAAAGAGTTGTTATTGTTCAGAATTAAAATAAAAGCTGTCCATGGTAGTCTTGAGAGCCATTCACCAAATATTGGGATGTTTCTTCTGTCTACCCACAGGATAAGGTTCTGCTTCTTTGCCCTGACAAAGTTAGATGTGATCATTGACTTATTTTGGCCAATGAAATGTGAATGGAAGTTACAACGTTGTCACTCCCAGGTGAAAACTTCAAAGAGCAAGTACTTGATTCCCAACGAGCTCTGCCACAGCTACCAGCCATGCTCCAGACAGTGGCTGCTCCATCAGTCTGGGTCCCGGGGAAAAATCCCCCACAGATCCATGATCAACACATAACATGAGAACAACCTAAGAGTTATTTTTACAAACCGTGAAGATTTGGGAAGTATTTCTTACTGCAGAATTATCTAGCCTATCATACATGATATACCATCTTAACTGCTACTTGCTTAAGGGATTTACCAGGTTAACTAATTCCTTCCCTTCTCTCTTAACATACTGACTGATGTCCATAGATGCAGAATACTTAGATCTATCAACTACTCTCTAACACCTGAGGCCATCCAGACCCACAAATAGGTTTCTATGCCTCACAAGTATCAACTGTGTTTGTTTCCAAATAGTTTATGCCAATTGCAGTCACTACTAAATTTAAGTAAGTATTGCACATGCTGGGGGAATTTGAGTGAGTGAAGAGAGCACTGTATCTATAAACACTCCCCTGAATACTTTGAGAAGACTAAAGGTGAGTTGTTAAAATGCCTTGAATCACGTATACCTAAAACAAGTAAAATTGGCGTGGAACATGCATCGTACGAAATATAACATGATTCTACACCCAAATCCCTTTCAAATCTTGCTCTACTTTAAAGAAATGCAAACCAGAAATTGCAGAAGATGTATTATGGGTGTGGTTTTTGTAAGAAAGACAAGGTGGAACTCCAACCAACTACCACACACTCAAAGTAAAGGCTTGGCCCTACATCAAAAGACCAGTAAGTGAGTGCAGGGTTGTATGCTTTAAGTTCAATGAAAACGCTAATGGTACATATGTATCATTTTTATGACCACCCCCCAAAATCGTATATTTGGTTAACCAACTAACCACTACTTCTAATTATATGAAATAAGAGGTTTTCTCCTGTAGAGAGATACTTGGATTTTTATGAATTCCACTGTTATCTCTCTCCTAGGCACAGTACAATATTTCTCTTTTGTTTTGGGTGATATTTTGCAAAATATTATACTTTTGGGAAAACACAATCTGAAAAGAAATTTGCTGATGTATGATGATGCTTTAGGTAATAAAGGTGCTTCTGGTAAACAGATGATACAGGACGGTTCCATGGAAACTGCACCTACCCTCATACCCTGCCTGAGTAAATCCCCACCATCCACACAACTCTTATTTTTGGGGAATAAACTTACCTGGAGCCTAAAAATTGCAGTCATGCAACCAAGCTCAAGAATAAGTAAGAAGAGGCTCAGGCATTTCTCCTCATGGTCCCGTGAGCCCTCTTCTGACCATACAACACCTCACATGGATCACATGAAGCATCACCAACTACTTTCAGCTGTTACTCCGTGATGAAATGTTTCAGACATATGGTCACAGAGATTAATATCTGTGCAGACCACTTTTGAAACAGCCCAGAAATCATTTGGGAACATGTGGCATTAGACAAATATAAATTCTGAGCCTAGATTTTTTTTCTTTATGTGGCTTTCCCTTCCACACCTGGACTTTCAGAATGAGTCACACAGTAGTCTCTGAGAGTAAGGACAAAGAACGCGGTATTAGCACATGTTTAAATTCTGAGCCCCCGACAAAAGCTCCTGGAGGGGCTGTTAATCTCAGTGAGTCACACAAGGAGTGGGCTCCATCCAAGAGCTATTCTTTTGGTGGTCTCAAAATGAAGGTCCTGCCTGCACAGTTTCAGGGCCTGCGTTCTAGGGGTTGCCTCATGGAATTAGAGTAAAATAAAACTTTTTTCTAGTTTTTTCCACCCTCAGAAGACCACATGGTATGGGCTGATACATGATATCTCCTTTACCTATTTCACCATCTCTCAAACAATAAATAGTCCCAATCTTCTGTGACATTGTCCTAAAGATGATCCTTGTCCTAAAGATGAAGCGAGGGAAAAAACCCAACACATATAATGTTGAGGGTTTTCATGGCTGTCTCTACAAATAGCTTAGAGAACTTTCACATAGATTCTCTGCTCCAAAAACACTATTTTAAAGTGGTTTCAACTGTGGTTAGAAGATATGTGCTTTGTATTTTGTAGAAGCACAAGCCAGAAATGATTGATAAGGCAGAGATGGCATTTCCAGTTTAGGCTTGAAAGTTAGATATTTATTACCCTGAGTTAAAAATTCTTTCTATCCAGGGAAAGGACATATGGTCTTCAGGCAGCACATGAAGACAGACAGACAGGCACATACACACACACACAGAGACACACACACACATATGATTGGCTTGAATTAAGTGGGAAATTATTTTATAATACAAGGTGGCCATTTGTGCTGATTAAAAAAATCTTTAACAACTTCATGTAGTTTTTGCAAGACTAGAACTGTACTGTCATGTGCTTTGAGCTGTTAAAGAAAGACAGTTTTAAAAAAGTGAAGCCCCGATGTCCTTAATACAAATATTAGACAATATTTTATTTTCAGAGAAAGGAAGACCAAAAAAGATTTCATCCCCACCATTTCTCAACCACAATGAATTATTTAAATGACTCATCCTTATTAGGATGGTTGCAGTGTGTACTGAGTCAAGAATATATCACTTTGATATAAAAGTCACAATGTGTACTAAGAGTGTCAAGAGAAGGAAACAGTAGATTTAGATCCCATGTGGTCTCCGGAGTAGTGAATTGATAAGCAGAGCTTTCTCTACTTGTGCCCCCAGATACTTTCAGTTTTTCTTAAAAGGAATGAGACGCAAGTGAAGGAGTTCTTTTCCTTTTTGCTACAACAAATGCTCAATTTCTCAGAACATAATTTTCTATCCCCCTTGCGATGGTTCAAAGACTCAACTGGGAGGGCAACAAGAAACCCAATCAATGAAAAGTTAGGTACAATTCTTCAATTTCCTTAAAAAAGAATTGTAACAAACTACTCCAAACCAAAAAGGATCCACAAATATTAATAAACTCAGGCTAATTGTCCAGATTCTCTCATCATTCACCAAATTCTTATGCTCAGGGCATGGAAAACACTGTCTTGTTTTCAGGCAATTAACCTAGAATTCTACTTAGAAAGTAGGCTTTTAGGTAACACCTTTTGAGGAAATCATTTGGGTCTTCATAATCTCAAAAAGCAACTTTTGGCTAGAACCCAGGAATTGACATGAGTCAACAGAGAGCAGTAAGTGAGATGGTGTTTAAGTGAGATGGTGAGCAGGATTTCTCATTTAAGTCTTTCTGTTTTTTCATTCATAACAGAACACCAGGAAGGACGAGAAAGATTTAGGGTTTGAAGAACTGTTGGTCATAACCCTTCGAAAATAGTTAATTCATAAATATTTTCCCCAAAAGCTTGATCAAGTTGATTTCCCTATGGTTTTTATTTACCCTTTATAATCACATCAGTTTTATTGGTTTTATTTAAGAAAAGGAAAATATTAATATTTTAAAGAGTTAATTTTTTACTCAGAAATTCATCCAAATTGCTTTAGAAAAACAATCCATTTAACTGCAAAATAAATCAACCACTATGACAATTAGATTTACCTATTGTGTTTATTATCTGATACTCCACAGCCTGAATCTAACCCCAGAGAACTTGGACTCTCTGAATGAAAAAAGAAAATATTCTTATTGGTCTCTTTTGCTTAAAATAGAAAAACACCAGTCTTTTCCCATCTTGCAAAGAATACATGTTTATAGCAGAAATTTGAAAAAAATATATAGTAAGTGAGACAAATAATTAGCATCACTCAAATTCCCACTAAATACAGCTACTGTTAACATTTCAATGTAAATCTTTCAGAATGTAATATAAGTATATAAACTTAACCAAAATATAAATTTTAACCAAAACAGGCTCAAACTACAAGGCTGTTTTGTAACCTATACTACTTTTTCCTTCACATTTCATAAACATTTTCCATTCTTCTGAAATGAAATTTCGATGGCTTCGTAATACTCTATTGCATGGTTGTAATTCCCTACTATTAAGCATATCACTTATTTGAAGCTTTTTTTCCTGTTATAAACATAATTATGGTAAACATCCTTGTAGTTACATCTTCCTGCAGTTTATTTCCATAGGCTAAATTTCTAGAAGAGAATGTTTACACCCAGAACGTTTTCTAAGATTTTGATACCTCTTGCCAAATTGCTCTCCAAAAATGTGTATGAGTTTGCACCCCACAGCAGGGTGTGAGAGGTGCCCATTTCCTTGGACTTTGTTGACACTGACTGTTACACACATATTCTGATCTTTACCAAATCAATAGGCAAAAAGATACTTGACTGTTGTTTTCTTGGTCATTTCTATTCTTTTCTTTCTGAAGTCCTTTTTCATGTTACCTGCATCCTTCCTGTGGCTGATACTCACAAAAGCTGTTGAACACCATCATGCAAATAAGTAATGCAAAGATACACCCAGATAACACAGATACAGTTTACTTGCTAGACCAACTACATTAACTCAAGGCATTTAATTTAATTGCCATCTTAAGCATAGAAGGAGAGTATTACAAGAATAGAGGTAAGAAAACTATGGTATCAGTGCCTATAACTACACCTGCAATAAAGGAGAATTGAGGCATGTTGGTATAATGGACACTTTGAAACTTCCATTAGTTACCCTCCTCATTGATCACTGGGCTCCAAACTGAGCAACTCAAATGGTGTATTCTCTGGAACTCAGTGATATAGGAGATTATGAGGAGAGAATAACATTGCTAAAGAAAAATTCACACCTAAAATCCACACTTAAATTCTAAATTTTTACTTTAAGTCCAGTGTCTCAGAAATGCTCTGGAGATGCATCTTGGAACCAGGAAAAAGAGTGACTCCTCTTTCTATAATCTTTCAGTCCATGCCGGGGCTGCTGGTGAGTAACTATGACAGGACAGCCACAACATTTAAACATGTACTGTCCCTATAGCATCCATTTCTTCTGAATTTTAGGCACTGGATAAATAAGCTCATACAGAGAGACACAGAAAGAGAGACATGCATACATTTAAAAAAAATAAGAGAACAACACAAAATACCCTAATTTCTTAAAATAAAAAAGAAAAGACTACTTTAGTATAATTAAAATCATACAGTTGGTGACATGAGCTCTAAAAACAAGAGGTTATTCTTTATTG
Source organism: Tapirus indicus (assembly GCA_031878705.1). NCBI lineage: Eukaryota > Metazoa > Chordata > Mammalia > Perissodactyla > Tapiridae > Tapirus > Tapirus indicus. Next base: position 87,655,673 of record CM062929.1, on the reverse strand, counting down.
CAATATATAAACATTACATGAATTTTAAAAGTCATTTTTATTCAAGTGATTCAATACACTAGAGATCCAGCCATGTGCCTCATAACGACATTTCGGTCAACAACAGTCCGCATATATCACTGTGGTCCTATAAGATTAGTACCATAAAGGCTAGGTATGTAGTAGGCTACACCATCTAGATCTGTGTGAGGACACTCTGTGATGGTCACACAACGAAATCACCCAATGATGCATTTCTCAAAACATATCCCTGTCGTTAAGTGACGCATGACTATAACCAGTTATGTGTATATTAAGATAATGAACATCACCAAGTGCTAATTATGTGTTGCTTACTTTACATCATTACAACAAAATCCTCACAATAACCCTATGAGAAAAGTACCCTTAGTATTATTCCCATTTATAGATTTAAAAAGAAACAAACAAAACTGAGGGTTGGAAAATAGATCGTGAATAGTAGACCCTGAACTTGAACCTACATTCTGCTGCTCCACATTCTCAGTCCTCAGGACGGTGCGTCAAAGACAGAAAACACAAGATCAAGAAGCCCTCACACCTTTATAAGCAGATCATCCAAATAAAAAACAGGTGAGCAATAAAGAGCTCGATGTCCAAAAAGTAATCCCATTTGCAAATAATAAAGTATGTATACCTATCTAAGGACCATTCTTCCTCCTCATCTCTTGAGTTTGACTCTAAAATATTGCCAAAAAGACATACAAATCCTGCAAATGCTGTACCCCTAAATCTCTGAAGCCAGCAAGACATAAAAAATGTTAAAAGGTGATCAGGATTATCCATCTTGCTTCCTCTCTGCTAAATCAGTCATTGGGCTATTATGAATAGATGGAAAAAACTTTGTAATCCTCAGGTGTGCAGTTAAACTCGTAAACTGCAAGATTTCTAGGACATTTTATATTATAGTTGACGCCGCTCCATGGTATGTTCGAGGACGTTTTCCAAGAGAAGCCACTCTAAGAAAACATTAAAATAGCCTTTTCAGGGGGCGCCTGGGGGCGCAGCGGTTTAGTCCGCGCTTGCCAGCCCGGGGTTTGCAGGTTCGGATCCCGGGGGCCCGCCGACGCACTGCCTGTCAGCCACGCCGTGGCGGCGTCCCATATAAAGTAGAGGAAGATGGGCACGGATGTTAGCCCAGGGCCAGTCTTCCTCAGCAAAAAGAGGAGGATTGGCAACGGATGTTAGCTCAGGGTCGGTCTTCCTCACACACAAAAAAAATATATAGCCTTTTCACACTCTTTATACTATAGAAAAAGAAACAGATTCAGCTACTTGTTATGCAGCTAATTCCTACATGAGCTTCAGTCAACTGGAAATCTACTACTGCTTTCCACAAAACCACCATCTTCTCCTCATGGAACCAGAGCCCAGTAACTTCTAGTGGCCAGTTATTTCTATTTCTAAGGTCCGACCTTCATACCTTAAAGGCTGGAAGAGTCAGACTTCAGTTTTCAATTATATCAAGCCGAATAGAAAAAGGAAGGAGAAAAGTATGGTTTGAGTTTGCAAAGGTTATTTATTTATCAATACAGAAATGGTCGAGTTTTTTTTAGGTGAGCAAAGATATTTGAAGTGTATTATTTAATTGAGGTAAATAAATGGCATCTATTAGTCTTGGTACACAATACCTTAAGGTAATCTTTTAACATATTTTGAGGATAAAATAAAGGCTATCACTTTTTCAGTGTACAAATTGAAATTCTCTGAATTATTAGACTTTCAGATACCTCTTCCTTCTGGGAATTCTCATGATATATTTAGACAATGACATTTCCAACAGATCTTGTTTAAATGCCTCTAGGTATATTTTCTAAATAATAGGTTTGTTTTCATTCTAACTAAATTACATGTACTCCAAGTGTAAAGAAATATGCTTCTTAGTGTTGTAATATACCCATAGTGCCAACCTCCCTTACCAGCACATGGGGCCTTCTCCATACTTGTTGTCTATTAAACAAGGCATGGCAAAGAAGTTGTATGTATTAAAATCTGCAAATGTTTTATGGTATGAAAGTCTTCCATCTTCCTGGGAAAAAAATCATTACTATTTATATGGCCTTTATTGGATTTTAGATATAGATCTACTAATTAAAAGCTTCCTAAAGCAGGAGTTAGCAAACTTTCTCTATAAAGATCCAAATAGTAATGATTTTAGTCTTTGGAAGCCAGACAGTCTGTGTAGCACCGACTCAACTCTGCTGTTACAGCGTGAAAGCAGTACATAAACAAATGAGCATGACGTATTCCAATAAAACTTTATTTGCAAAAACCACAGGTAGACAAGATTTGATCCACAAGCAATAGTTTGTAAGTCCCTCTCCTAAAGTGTGAAAAGAGAAAATGAACATTAAAAATGGTTTCCCTTACATCATGTTATAAACCAATGTTAGCTCAATAAAAAAATTTTAAAACTGATTTCCATTCAAGCAAGTAGATTGGACTGAGATGGCAGACAGGGCACCTTATTTGAGACATTCTTCAAGTTTAAAGATAGCTGACAGAGAGAGAGAGACCTAAGAACAGTGACAGAGAAGTAATTGTGGGACTACAGTAGAGGCAGCTGGGTGAGTTGCCTTTCTTCCTCCCACCATTCCCATTATGTACAGCAGACACAGGGGCATCAACCTGCAGATGAGAACAGTAGGTATGGACACTAGATTGCAGAGCTAGGGCATGAAAGACCCAGGACTTCTCCAAACACAGAAGACCAGGGAATAACCAACACAACTCAGCAGCACATCATGCTCTCCACAACCTCCTGCTCAAAGTGTACTTACCATCTTCAGAGGCAAGCAGTGATGAAAAAAACAATATCAACAGAAAAGGGAATAATGACTCTCAAATACAAAAGTGACATATGATTAAGACTCCAGACATATTAAAGGCAAGCCAGGCAAGAAAAGAGAGGCTATGAGTGCAAAGCAAAGAAATGAAGTAATACCTAAGGAAAGAAGGTTAATAAAACAAACAGAAGATATATATGCACACATGCAGGTGTGTACGTGCGCATGCACACACACATACATATTTTTTAGTATTCTCAGAATTCTAGCAGAGGATACACTAACCATGAAACAAGATCAGGATGTTATGAAAAAAGTACTAACTAAAGAGTTGGGAAATAAAAATCACAACTGTTAAAATATTTCAAAAACTCATAGACTCCACTTTCAATAATAAACAAACTATTCAATAAACTGACAGACAAAAGATCAAAAAAGAAATAAGGGACTTGAACAGCACTATAAGCCAAATAGACCTAACAGATGTATATGGAATATTCCACACAAAACCAGTAAAATATGTTTTTCTCAAATGCCTTTGGAACATTCTCCAAGGTAGACCATATGTTAGGCCAAAAAAACGTCTTAACTAATTTTCAAAGATTGAAATCATACATTGTATCTTTTCTGATCAGAATGGAATGAAACTAGAAATCAATGACAGAAAAAAAACTGGAAAGTTCATAGTACACAAAAATATACAACACACTCTTAAGTAACCAATGGGGCCAAGAAGAAATTACAGGGGAAATTAGAAAATACCTTGAGATAAATGAAAATGAAAACACAGCATTTCAAAACTTACGAGATGCAGCAAAAGCAGTAACAGAGAAATTTATAGCTATAAACACATACATTAAAAAAGAAGAAAGATCTCAAATCTATAATGTAACTTTACACCACAAGGAACTAGAAAAAGAAGAGTAAACTAAACCCAAAGCTAGCAGAAGGAAGGAAGTAATAAATGTGAGAGTGTAGATAAATAAAATAGAGAATAGAAAAACCATAGTAAAAATCAACAAACCAAAAATTAGTTCCTCAAAAAAATCCACAAAACTTTCAAGACCTTATCTAGATTGATTAAGGAAAAAAAGATGACTCAAATTACTAAAATCAGAGATAAAAGTAGAGACATTACTACTGATTTTACAAAAATAGAAAGGATTATAAGAGAGTACTATGAACAATTGTACACCAACAAATTGGATAACCTAGATGAAATGGGCAAATTCCTAGAAACACACAACCTACCAAGACTGATGCATGAAAAAATGGAAAATTGGAATAGGCTTATTACTAATAAGGAAATTGAATTGGTAACCAAAAACCTGCCAAAAAAGAGAAACCCAGGACCTCATGGCTTCACCAGTGAATTCTACCAAACATTTAAAGCAGAATTAACAAAAATCCTTCTCAAACTCTTCCAAAACAATAAAGAGGAGGGATGCTTCCTAATTCATTCTATGAGGTCAGCATTAACTAGATACCAAAGCCAAACAAAGACACTACAAGAAAAGAAACCTACAGACCAATATTCCCTTATAAACATTGACGTAAAATCCCCAACAAAATGCTAGCAGACCAAATTCAGGAGCAAGTTAAAATGATTATACAACATGACTGAGTGCATTTTATTCCAAGAATGCAAGGATGGTTCAACATATAAAAATCAACTGATGTAATACACCACATTAATAGAATGAAAGAAAGAAACTACATGATCATCTCATTAATGCAGAAAAAGCATTTGACAAAATTCAACATCCATTCATGAAAAAAACAATAAAATAGGAATAGAAGGAAACTTCTTCAACATAATAAAGGCCATATATGAATATCCCACAGACAACATCATACTCAATGCTGAAAAACTGACTGCTTTTCCCTTAAGACAAGATGCTCACTTTCACTACTTCTATTCAACATAGTATTCAAGGTTCTAGCCAGAGTAATTAGGCAAGAAAAAGAAATATATAGCATCCAGATTGGAAATAAAAAAGTAAAATTATCTCTGTTTGCAGATAAAATAATCTTATATGCACAAAACCCTAAAGAATCCACCAAAAAAAATCTATTAGAGGGTCTGGACTTGTGGCATAGTGGTTAAGTTTGGTGCGCTCTGGTTCAGCAGCCTGGGTTCGTGGGTTCAGATCCCGGGCACAGGCCTACACCACTTGTCAGCCATGCTGTGGTGGTGACCCGCATACAAAATAGAGGAGGACTGGCACAGAGGTTAGCTCAGGATGAATCTTCCTCAGGAAAAAAAAAAAATCTATTAGAACTAATAAATGAACTTAGCAAAGTAGCAGGATACAATACCAATATGCAAAAATCACTTGCATTTCTACCAATGAACAATCTGAAAAGGAAATTAAGAAAACAATTTCAGTTACAATAGCATCAAAAAGAGTAAATACTTAGGAAAAAAATTTAACCAAGGAGGTAAAAGACTTATACCCTAAAAACTATAAAACATTGCTAAAATAAGTTAAAGAAGACATTAATAAGTGGAAAGACATTTTGTGTTCATGGGTTGGAAGACTTAACACTGTAAAGATGATAATACTACCCAAAGCAATCTACAAATTCAATGCAATTCCTGTCCAAATCTCAGTGGTAGATTTTTGTTGGGTTTTTTTTTTTTTTGGCTTTTGCAGAAATAAAATAACCCTAAAATTCATATAAAATCTCAAGCAACCCCAAATAATCAAAACAATCTTGAAAAAGAAGAACAAAGTTGGACAACTCACACAGTATGGTACTAGCATAAGAACAGATATATAGATCAATGGAATAGAATAGAGAGCCCCAAAATAAACCCTCCCATATATGGTCAGTTGATTTTCAACAAAGGTGCCAAGACCACTCAGTAGGAAAGGACAATCTTTTCAACAAATGGTGCTAGGAAAACTGGATATCTACACGCCAAAGAATGAAGTTGGATCTTTAACTAACACCATACACAAAAAAATAACAATGGATCAAAGACATAAACCTAAGAGTTAAAATAATAAACATCTTATGAGAAAACACAGGCAAAAGTTTTATGACATTGGATTTGGCAATGATTTCTTGGCTATGACACCAAAAAGCACAGGTGAAAAAAAGGATAAATAGGACTACATGAAAATTAAAAACTTCTGTGCATCAAAGGACATTAGCAAGAGAGTGGAAAAAATAAGCCACAAAATGGGAAAAAATATTTGCAAATTATATATCTGATAAAGGATTAATACCAAGAATACCTAAAGAACTCCTACAACTCAACAACAAAAAGACAAAAATTTCCATTCAAAAATGAGTAAAGGACTTGAACAGACATTTCACCAAAGAAGATATGCCAATAAGCATATGAAAAGATGATCAACATCACCAGCTATCAGGAAAATGCAAATCAAAACCATGATGATACACCATTTCACACCCATTACAATGGCTATTATCAAAAAAGAAAAGAAGTGTTGGCAAAAATGTGGAAAAATGGGACCCTTGTGCATTCCTAGTGAGAATGGGAATGTAAAACAGTGCAACCATTGTGGAAAACAAATTGATGATTCCTCAAAAACTTAAAAATAGAATTGCCATATGATCCAGCAGCTCCATTGCTAAGTATATACCCCAAAGAGTTGAAAGCAGAGACTCAAACAAATACTTGTACAACAATGTTCACAGCAGCATTAGTCACAATCACCAGAAAGTGGAAACAATCCAAATGTCCATCAGAATATGACTAGATAAACAAAATGTGGTGTAAACATACCAGGGATACTATTAAACCTTAAAAAAGAATAAATTCTGATACATGCTGTGAAACAAATTAATCTGAAAAACATCATGCTAAGTGAAACAATATAGACACAAAATGACAAATATTGTATGACTCTACTAATATGAGCTATCTAGAATAGGCAAATTCATAGAGACAAAAAGAATAGAGTTTACCAGAGGCTGAGCAAAGGGGAGAATGGGAAGTTATTGTTTTATGGGTACATAGATTCTGTTTGGGATGACGAAAACGTTCTGCAGTTTTATAACACTGTGAATGTACTTAATACCACTGAACTGTACACTTAAAATGGTTAAAATGGTAAATTATATGTTATGTATATTTTACTAAGATTTTTTTAATTTAACATAATTGACACAGAAAGAGATAATTAGTGAACTAGAATGTGCATACAGGGAATGCTATGGAACAGAAAATGAAAGACTGAAAATACAAAAAAAGTTAAGAGATATTTACCACAGAGTCAGAATCTACCAGCATCCACTTAATAGGAATTCCAGTTTAAAAATGGAGGGAAGGAATATCCAAGGAAATAATAAGAGAAAATTTCCCAGAACCAAATGGAAATTGGATAAACATGTATTCAAAAGCAGAAATTCTCATAATGGAGAGAAAAAAAATCAAGTTACATGCTATTTATGAGAGATACATTAGGTACAAAATAACAAAAGTAGGTTTTTTAAATTTTTTTTCATATATATAATTTAACATAAATAATTTAAATCCATTTGTGTGGATGATGTTAACAAACAGGAAGTATAGCAATGCTATTAGACAAAAATTAGATTCTATGCAACAAATAACATAAAATGTTACATATTGATAAAAGGTGAAATTCATAAGATGCCACAATCATTAATCATGATATATTTAATCATGTATCACTAAACTATATAAAACAAAACTGACATAAATTAAAACATTGAGAAATCCACAATCATAGTGAAAATCTATAAACAATCCTTTCAGATATCAACAATTTAAAAGGACCCAGAATTGTGTAAATCTACAGTCTTTATGAACTAAAGATTACATTCAGATGTAAACAGAACTTTGAATGTAGCAAAGAAGACATGCATTATTTTCAAACACACAAGAAATTGTCAAAAATTTGATATTATATTAGGGCATAAAGAAAATTTTAATGAATTCCCAGAGTCAGAATTTTCAAGATTCACATCTACTGAACATGGTGCCATAAGATAAAACATCCACAGTATAAGAATTTTTTGAAAATCAAGGTAGGTAAATTGAAGTCATTCAGTCTGAGTAAGCAAAAGAAAAAAGAATGAAGAAAAATGAACAGAGCCTCAGAGAAAGGTGGAACAATATCCAACATAACAACAGACACATAATAGGAGTCTCAGAAGAGAGGAGAGATAGAAAGGTACAGAAAGATATCTGAAGAAATAATGACAAAATCTTCCCAAATTTGGTGAAAAACATTAATCCAGACACCTGAGAAGCCCAATGAACTCCAAGTAGGATCAAGCCAAAGAGATCCACATCTACACAAGCTAAATCAAACTGTTGAAAGCCAAACACAAAGAAGGAATATTGAAAAAAGTAAGAGTCATGACTCATCACGTACAAGGGATCCTCAATAGATTAACAGCTAATTTTTCACCAGAAACCATGAAGGCCAGAGAACAGTCAGATGACATATTCAACATAAAATGCTGAAAGAAAAATAGTGTCAATTAAGAATTTTAGAGGCCGCCTGGTGGCGCAGCGGTTTAGTCCGCGCTTGGCAGCCTGGGGTTTGCGAGTTCGGATCCCGGGCACCCGCCGACGCACTGCCTGTCAGCCATGCCTTGGCGGCGTCCCATATAAAGTGGAGGAAGATGGGCACGGATGTTAGCCCAGGGCCAGTCTTCCTCAGCAAAAAAGGGGAGGATTGGCGACGGATGTTAGCTCAGGGCTGGTCTTCCTCAAAATAAAAAAAAATAAATAAATAAAAATAAAAATAAAAAATAAAAAAGAATTTTATATCTAGCAAAACCATCCAGAAAAAATGCAAAAGAAATTAAGGCTTTCCCAGGTAAACAAAAAATGAGATAGTTTATCACTAGTAAACTGCCCTACAAGAAATGCTGAAGGGAGTCCCTCAGGTTAAAAATAAAGGTCACTAGATTCTAATTCAAATCCACAGGAAGAAATAAAGAACAACAACAAAGTTAACTACATAGATAAATATAAAAAATAATATAAATATATTTTGGTTTTTTTCCTGTTTGATTTAAAATACAACTCCATAAAGCAATAATTATAAATCTATGATGGGCACAAATATATAAAGATAGAATCTGTGATATTAAAGGAGGGGAATGTATCTATACAGGAACAAAGTTTTTGCCTGGTATTAAAATTATGTTAGTATTAATATGAAATAGATTGTTATAAATTTATATATTCCTTGTAATCACCAGAGCGATCACAATAAAAATAATTTAAAAATAGTAAAGGGAATTACAAAGTTACACTAGCAAATATCTAGTATACAAGAAAATACAGGAGTGGAAAAATTGAGGAACAAAAACAGACATAAGACATATAGAAAACAAATAGCAAAATGAAAGAAGTAAATCCTTCCTTCTTAGTAATTATATTAAATGTAAATAGACTAAACACTACATAAAGCAGAGATTGGCAAGATGTATTTAAAAAATGATACAACTATATGTGGTCTACAAGAGATTCACTTTAGATTCAAAGATGCAAATAGATTGAAAATAAACATATAGAAAAAGATATTCCATGTAAACAGAAACCAAAAGAAGCTGAAGTGGCTATACAAATATCAAATAAAAAGGAATTTAAGTCAAAAAATATTACTAGAGACAAGGAAGGAAATTTTATAATGACAAAAATGTTAATCTTTCAAGAAGATACAATAATTATAACATATATGCACCTAACAACACAGCCTCAAAGCACATGAAGCAAAAACTGACAGAATCAAAGAGAGAAATAGAAAGTTCAATAACAATATTTGGAAATTCCAATATTGCACTATCAATATCAAATAAAACAACTAGACAAAAGGTAAGCAAGGAAATAGAAGACTTGGACAACACTATAAGGCAATTATATCTAACAGACATCTATAAAACACTCCACCTTATAACACCAGAATGCATGTTCCCAAGTGAACATGGAATGTTCTCCAGGATAGACTATATGTTAGGCCACAAAATAAGTCTCAATAAATTTAAAATGATTGAAATTATACAAACTATATTCTTCAACCACAATGAAATGCAATTATAAATCAATGAGACAGAAATTGAGAAAATTCACAAATACACGAAAATTAATATTACTCCTAAGCAACCAATGAGCCAAAGAATAAATTAGAATATAGTTTGATATGAACAAAAACAAAAATATAACATCCCAAAACTTATGGGATGCAGTGAAGCAGTGCTGAAAGAAATTTATAGATGTAAATGCCAAAATTAAAAATGAAAAAATCTCAAATCAATAACTTAGCCTTTCTGCAAAAAGAACTAGAAGGAGAAGAATAAACTAAACCCAAAGCAGACAGAAGGAAGGAAGCAATAAAGATTAGAAGAGAAATAAATAAAATAGAGATAGAAAAACAATAGAGAAAAATCAACAAAACCAAAAATTGGTTCTTTGAGAAGAGCAACAAAATTGACAAATCTTTCAGTAGAATGACCAAGAAAAAAAAGAGAAAAGACTCAAATTACTAATATCAGGAATGAAAGAAGAGACTGCCATTATAGAGATAAAAACGAACTATAAGAGAATGCTATGAATAGTAGTAGGCCAACAAATTCAATAACCTAGACAAAATGGAAAAATTACCAGAAAGACATAACCTACCAAAACTAACTAAAGTGGAAATGGAAAATCAAACAGAGCTTTACCAAACAAGTAAAGTCATTGAGTTTGTAATAATAAAAAAAAAAAAAAAAACTTCCAACATTTCAAGCCCAGGACCAGATGGCTTAAGTGATAAATTCTATCAAACGTTTCAAGAGTTAACACCAATCTCTCAAAAACTATTCCAAAATATAGAAGAAGGAACATTTTCTAACTCATTCTGAGAGGCCAATAACATCCTGACACCAAAACCAGAAAAAAAGACATCACAAGAAAAGAAACCACAGACCAATATCTCATATGAATATATAGGCAAAAATACTCAACCAAATGGTAAAAAACTAAATCCAGAAGCATAAAAAAAGGATTATACACCATGACCAAATAGGATTTATCCCAGGAATGAGAGGTTGGCTTAACGTACAAAAATCATTCAATGCACCATTTTAATAGAACAAAGGGGAAAGAACCACATGATCATCTCAATAAATCCAAAAAAACCATTTGACAAAATGCAACACTCTTTCATGATAAAAAACTGTCAACAAACTAGGAGCGGAAGGAAACTTCCACAACCTGATTACTGGCATCTGCAATAACCCCATAGTTAACATCATACTTAACAGTGAAAGCTTTCACTCTAAAATCAAGAACAAGACACAAATATACACTCTTACCATTTCTGTTCAACACTGTACTGAAGTTCTATCCAATTAGCCAAGAGAAAGAAATAAAAGGCATCCAGACTGGAAGAGAACAATTAATATGATCTCTATTTGCAGGTGACACAATCTTATGAACTCCTAAAGAATCTACACACACACACACACAGAGAGAGAGAGAGGAAACTATTAGGGCTAATAATTTCTGCAAATTTGCAAGATACAAAATCAATATATAAAAATCAGTTGTATTTTCATACACTAGCAGTGAGCAATCAGAAAATATAAATACCGTTTAAAATAACAGCAAAAAAGAATAAAATATTTAAGAATAAATTTAACCCAAAAAAAATGCAAGATATACACACTGAAAACTACAAAACATCACTGAAAGAAATTAAAGACCTAAGTAAATTGAAAGAAATTCATATTCATGGATTGGAAGACTTAATATTGTTAACATGGCAATATTCCTGAAGTGATTTTCAGGTTTAATGTAATCCCTATGAAAGTTCAAGCTTTCTTTTCTGCAGAAATGTATAAGTTGTTTCTAAATTTCATGTGCAAATGACAGAATAGTCAAAACCATCTTTACAAAGATGAACAAAATTGGAGGACTCAGACTTTTGGATTTCAAAACTTACTAAAAAGCTACAGTAATCAAGAGAGTGGCACTCCCATAAGCATAGACAAATGGATGAATGGAAGAGAATTGAGATTCCAGAAATAAGCTCATACTCATCTTTGGTCAGTTGATTGTCAACAACAGTCCTCAGTTCAATGGGGAAAAGAATTATCTTTTCAATAAATAGTGTTGGACTGGATATCAGCATGCAAAAAAATTAATTTGAACCATATACAAAAATTAATTCAAAATAGATCAAAGATCTAAATGTAAGAGTATAAAATTCTTAGAAGGAAACTTAGGTGTTAATCTTCATGATCTTGGATTAGGCAATGGTTTCTCAGATATAACACCAAAAGCACAAGCAACCAAAGAAAAAAATAGATAAATTGGACTTCATCAAAATGAAAAATTCTCATGTGTAAATAGACACTATCACAAATGTGAAAAGACAACCACAGAAGAGGAGAAAACATTTGCCAATTATATCTCTGATAAGGGTCCAATATCCAGAGTATCCAGAATTCTTACAACTCAGTGATAAAAAGATAAAATAAGCCAATGAAAAGTGTGCAAAGGATTTCAATAGGTACTTCTCCAAAGAAGATATACAAATGGCAGGTGAAAAGATGTTCAATACCAGTACTCATTATGGAAATACAAATCAAAACCAAAATAAGACATCACTTCACATCCACTAGGATGTTTATAACAATTTTTGAAAAAACAGAAAATAACAAGCGTTGAAGATGATGTGGAGAAATTAGAACACTTGTACATTGCTGATAGGAATGTAAAATATTTCCACCCCTTTAGAAAACAGTCTGGCAATTCCTCAAGTGATTAAACATGGAGTTGCCATATAACCAAGCAATCCCACTCCTAGATGTATACTCAAGAGAAGTGAAAACATATGTTCATACAAAAACTTGTACACAAATGTTCATAGCAGTGCAATTCCTAACAGCCGAAAAGTGGAAACAACTCGGATGTCCATTAACTAATGAATGGATAAACAAAATGTGGCATATCCACACAATGGAATATTATTCAGTCATTCTAAATATTTTTCAGAATGAAGAGCACTGGTACATACTACAACATGATGAACCTTAAAAATGTTGCTAAGTGAAAGACCACATATTGTATGATTCCGTTTATATGAAATGTCCAGAATACGAAAATCATAGAAACAGAAAGTAGGTTGATGGAAGCCAGGGGTCGGAGGTGGGGGGAATTGGAAGTGAATGTTATGCAGTTTCTTTTTAATATGATGAAAATATTCTGGTATTAGATAGTGGTGATGGTTGCACAACCTGGTGAATATACTAAAAGCCTATCGTGAACTTTAAAAATACAGTTATGCGTCATTCTGAGAAATGCGTCATTAGGCAATTTCGTAGTGTGAATGCCATAGAGTGTATTTACACAAACCCACATGGCATAGCCTAGGACACACATAGGCTATATTAATATATGAAATAAAGAAGCAAGGAAAATAACAGCACAGTAAATGCAATGAAATTACAAAGGCAGAACCAATTAACAAAAAAGCCTAAAGCATAAATTAGAAAATTAAAATTCAATAAAACAAAAAATGTTAACACCAGGAAAGTGGACAAACTATTGCAAATCTGATCAAGATAAAAAGAGAGAAGATACAAATAAACACCATTAGGAAAATGAAAGGGGCAAATTAAAATTGGGCAATTTTAGAATTACTTGCAAATACTACACAGGGCCATATCAATGCATTTTAAAACTTTATGCTTTAAAAACAGAGAAAAGAGAACTTAAAAGTAAACCACATTTTTTAAAAAGTCACTTTTCTCTTGTTCTACTTTAGTTCATAAGAATAAAAAAGTAACTTACAAGCCTTCTTCCCCCCAAAGCCTCAGTAACTTATTCACAATCAGCTAGACATAGCCTCTTTTCTATAACTATAAAAAAGCTGCAGGGGCCGACCCAGTGGCTTAGCAGTTAAGTTCATGCTCCACTTTGGCGGCCCGGGGTTTGCAGGTTCGGATTCCAGGCACAGACAGACTCACCGCTTGTCAAGCCATGCTGTGGCGGCGTCCCATATAAAGTAGAGGAAGATGGGCATGGATGTTAGCCCCGGACCAGTCTTCCTCAGGAAAAAGAGGAGGATTGGCAATGGATGTTAGCTCAGGGCTAGTCCTCCTCAAAAAAAAAAAAAACTGCATATCTAAATGTATAATTTGTGACAACCATATCACCATCAGAAATTGTATCAGAAACACACATCACCATCAGAAACACACATACACTTAAATGCATTTTTGTATCATAACTGAATCTTTTAACTAAAGGAGTGACATCCTAAGGTACAGATGTAATTGGCATCACAGGACTTTTCCACAGTTACATTTCTGGGTACAATTCTAGGTATGCTTTGCACAGATAACCAAGCATAGATAGACAGACATCTAGGAAGGGAGGGAGGAAGGGAGGGAGAAAGAAAGGGAAGGAGGCTTTCAGCTTCTCAAATAATTGTTAACACAAAAGTAAAATGTTATATTTTGCATTTGGGAAAAAATAACCAAAGAAGAACAAATATCAATGCTACAACACATCAAGCAATAGGCTAGTCATGTGCCAACACTAATTTATAAATTAAAGTTCAAATTTTAAGTAGGAACAATCAAAACATGTGAAAGAGAAAATGCTAAAACACACTCGTGCTCTAGTATTTCATTAGACAGTAAAGTAACAAAAGGGGAAGCTAATCTGAAATCTCCAAAATAAAATATACTGGAACATTCCCATCTCCTTCCATTTGGGACTACTATCCAGCATTCCGCTAACAGATTATCATGTGCCAAAACGTCCGCTTGAAGCTTGGAAATCAAAATAGCTTTCAGGAACAAAAGGAATCTCATTCTTTCATCTGGTGACTTTCCTTAGATATGGAAACAAGGGATGGAAATAATTGCTTACCAAGAAAATAAAGGTTCCAAAACTCAGCCTTTCCCCAGGAATCTTGGCCTTAATATCTCATAAATTTAATAACAACAAGAATTGCCATTTCCATTTTACAGATGAATGGATAAAGTCAGAAACCAAATAAGGAGGTATAACTATCATCTAATCCCCTTCCCACGATGGGAGGGTCCAGAGGGAAGTGGACACACTTGACCAGCCCATTCTCTGTGTGAGGAGCTCCTTGGTCCACAACCTTCCATCAGCTCTCACCTCAAAGTCCTTACAATGGTCTGGCAGCACTACGCAATCTAGTCCTGCCCTTTTACCTCTCTGATCTCATCTCCTCTCCCAAATCTCACCCCTGCAACCATATGCTAAGCAGGCTCCTGTCTTAGGGACTTTGCACCATCTCTCCCATTTCCCAGGAACTCTTTCTCCATACATCTTTTGGGCCAACTCACTCACCTCCTTCCATTCTTTGTTCGAACGTCACTTTACTGGTGGGTCTCTCCTGGCCACTCTGTTTAAAATTGCAAACTTTCACTCCAACCCTGCACCCTCAGTCTCCTTGCCCTGCTCAGTTCTTTCGCGTAGCATATATTCCTTCTTCCATACTATATAATGATTGTTAATTTTGTTGTTGTTTGTCTTAGGGTTTCCCTGAAAGCAAAGCCTAAGACAAAGACTTGAGTACAGGCCATTTGTCTAGGAAGTGGTTCCAGGAATCAGGAGTGAAGAAGGAAGGAGAATGAGATGGGGAAGAAGGAAACACCAGTTAAATGGGCATGATCGAGGACTACTGAAGACAACAGGAGTTTGATGAAGCTGGATTTCCGTGGTCAGAGTACAGAATGTTCCTGAAGGAAGAGAGAGAGGCTGTGGTATTCATCTCCAGGCTCCCATCTCCCACTGGTTGCTCAGACCACTGGCGTCACTAACATCCTTTCTTTTCTGATCAGCCTCCTACAGAGCCATCCTCCTCTGGGAAGAAAGTGGAGAGACATCCTGCAAGCTCCAGTAGAGGGACTTCCTGTGGAGGAGAGGTTGTGCTTGCTGGTACTGTCCCAGCTGCAGCTGCAATCAAAGGTGGGCCAGGGAAGTAATGCAGACACCCGAGGCATTTGCTGAATTGCTTATGATCTCAAGTCCCCCATATGAAGATAAGATTGTCCAGGGCAGACATTGTCTATTTTGGAGTGGTAGCCGAAGCACCTAGAATGGTGTCTGGCACATAAGGGCTGCTTAAAACATATTTTTGAATGCTGAATGACCTCCAGAACAACTGTAAGCATGTAACTAGAGTACCAATATTGGTATCAAGATGTTGAAGGTAAGCAAGGTACCAGGTCACCAGAGCCAGGTGGCCTTGAGTAGTGTCCACGTAGAGCCTAAAAGGGTCCAGTTACTAGGGAGCCAATGGTTGGGAGATTGAAAACCTCTGGAGCTGAACTTCGTCTGACACCTGCCTTCATCCAGGCTATGGGACTTGCATAGATTTCACCCTTGTGGGGGCAGGAGGGAGGGAGGTCTGTCAGCTACAGACTGAAAAAACATGATGCTGTTGGCAGTTATTAGTTCATCTATAGATCAATTACCTCTTAAACTATACCGACTGTAGCCTTTAACTAAGCATTTTTTAAACTGCCTTTGAACCTTTCTTTTTTTCAGACAATAAGGCTTCCATAAAGACACAATAAGTTGCAAGAAAGAAATGTCATACACTGAACCACCCTTTTCTTTGATCATGGCTATTTTAATCTTCACTCAATGATATTAACATATGCGTTTATTATTTTGCTATTTTGGTTGTCTCCCTGTACCACTTTAAATCTTACTTTCACTTAAACACAAGAATGTTCTTTTCAGTGTTTCCAATGTTAGAAAAGAAAAGAAAGAAAAAAACCCTTAAGTGTGCTTACAGCCAATACATTAAAAGAGGGATTTGATTCATTTTTGAAGGAGAGGTTTTTGTAGCAGGGAAATGTGACCACCTCAGTTGGCAAATGTCTTCATTGAATTATAGACATCTTCAAAGAAAGAGAAATTCCCCCAAACTATGTAAAATCTTCATAACGGACCTCCCACAAATGATAACTTCTTTAAAGTAGAAATTCCCCTAAAGATGTACAAATCTTCAAAAAAGAATACCCTTCAAATGATTAGAACCTTACCAAACTCCATCTGGATTTGAGTTCCAATAATAAGGGTCAGAACCTTGTCCATACCTAGTAAAAAAAAAATACTGTAAGAAAGCACATTTTTTAGTATTTCCAGATGTAGACGGAACATTTTTCGTTTTGAAATACAATGAGAAAACTTTTTCATGCTACTTTGGAAACGATATATAGGCCAAAGCAGGCAGAGAAAGTTATTTGAAAGTGGTCAGACCAAAGACACTTTAAAGCAGGTAAGTTTGAATTCAGGGTTAGAAACCAGTGGTGTGTCCTCTACCCTCTGCCCACATCATTTTTTTAAGCTCATTTTCATTGATCAGAACGTTAATATCAGATAAACATTGTTTTTGAAGTTGGGTTCAACTATACCATGAAAAGTAAAAAGTAGCTGGGAAACAATGAAAATAGAAAAGTGACAGTTGAACATACAAAAAAGCAAACAAACTATTAAGAAGCCGTTATCTGTACCTAGTTGATGTTAGTGCCGTGGAGTCATCCCGACTCCTAGTGACCCTGTGTACAGCAGAGTGGAACCCTGCCTGTCTTTTTGCGCCATCCTCTCACCTTCCAGCACTGTATCAGACAATGCTCTGCTGATATTTATAGGGTTATCGTGGCCAATTTTTTTTAGAAGTGGGTGGCCAGGTCCTTCTTCTTAGTCTGTCTTAGTCTGAAAGCTCTGCTGAAACCTGTCCACCATGGGTCACCCTGCTGGCGTTTGAGAAACCAGTGGCACAGCTTTCAGCATCACAACACACAGCCTCCACAGTATGACAACCAACAGACAAGTGATGCGGTTCCCTGACTGAGAGACAAACCCGGGCCTTGGTGAGAGTGCCGAATCTTAACCACTAGACCACCGTCTGTACCTTGACACACATGCAAACCCACAAGCACACACACTCACACCTCTATTTTCTTTTGGTAAATTGTCATCCATGTTGGTTCGGTGATGTACATGTTTTGAAAAGATATTAATGGAAAACAGCAGCTCCCTCTTGCTGCCTCTTGGCACATAGGATTTTGTGTCTCCACAGCACTGTCTTGATCATCTGTGAGAAAATGCCTGGAGGTCTCACTCCCCCTGATCCCTGGCTGCTCCTGACAGATGCCACCCCCACTCTCCACACGCGTACCTCAAAGACTCATCCAATATAACCTGCTTACCCTGGCATCTTTTCTCTCCCAAACACTCCTCAAGCAAATACAATTGAAAATAAGCCAGAGAAAAACATTCTTGTGCACACACATTTGCATTAGCATGCCTATAAAAATAATAGTTTAGTATCTACATCATTATCGTGCTTTGGTGTCATTTCAGTGCATCTTGTTGTTGGAGTTTGGGTTTTTATTTTCATATTCATTTGTTTTTGTTTTTGTTCAAGCTACATTCCTACATCTACTTTCCTCAAAACTGTAATTTTCTGAGCCACTCTAAAGGCATTGCCATGTGGAGAACTTACTTGCAAAATTGGTGGCCAGGCACAACTTGCAGGGGCTTAAAACCTACCATTCAACCTGTGTTTAATCTGAAACTCACATTGAGATGTCCCAAAGTAAGACCCTTACTAATGCAAATTAATAAAAGAGGGGCAAAATTTCTCAGTCTTTCTCCCTGCACAAAATCATTTGGATAAACTAGAGGTCAAATCTCAGGGGTAATTTGTCTGGCCCTTACCTCATTGCTTTGTGAGTCCTATTCATTCAAGGACTGTTTGTCGACTACACACACAGTCAGAAAGCACTCGTAGAGGAGGAATAAAGCTGAGTTCTGAAACCTGAGTGGACTTTCTCCAGAACAGAGAAATGGGTAACAACAGAGGTGGTGCAACTTCAAGGTATCCAAAATTATTTCCCACCCTCCTCAACATACATGCTTCACTCCTAAAATGGGGATAATAAGAGTGACTACTTCGAACGGTTGTTTTGGGATCAAATTAATGAATAAAGGTATAGTGCTTAGGGTTTTTCAGGGTGCATAGTAAATGCTTAAAAATGTTAGTTATTTTTAAACAACTATATCTTTAATCCTAGCATTCTGCCTTCTAGTACTTCCCTGGCTCTTTTGTCCCATCTATCTATCTCTATTGTGTCCCTGCTTCACCAAGTTTTCCCTCAGCTGAGAAAGGGGACACTGTTATCTCTTTTCCTTGACACTTAAGAAGGAGTTTGAATTGCATGTTTTATGTTTCATTCATCTTAGACTTGGTATCCTTCCAATGCCAAAATTCTTGATGCAATGCTTTCAGCAAAGTTGGGTCCATGAGTACTTGGGTAGTGAAGCAGTGGAGATGGCTCCTACTAGCTCAGGAGAACGAACTGCTAAGTATTCAGGAATTTTGTGAGCTGGTATTAAACCATTGGTAGCTTGAAACAGGCCATGGTGCTATGGTGGGAGTGTTTACTCCACAGAAATTGGCAAATGCTACAAATCGGGACTTTGTTTTGTTGTTGTTCTTGTTGTTTGGAGTTTTTTGAGGGGCAGCTTACCAGCACACCACTGGTCCTGACCCTACCCTCTACCTCCTCCACCTCATTCTTCATCTAGTGACATTCTCTGTTTGCCAGCTCTAAGACTTGCTATCAGCCCAGCCTCTGAGCTTTGGGAGACATCTCTGACATTGACTCTCCAGATCATGCTGTGTTCCATGGAAAATCCGGGATGAGGCCTCTTCAAGCCTAGTGGGAAACAATTCACCTTCAGCCAAGACTAACTCCTACAAACAGAACCAGGAAGCATGGGAAGGAAATGGGCTTTAGGAAGTAAGAGGTAGGGGAGGGGTGTACACTCCACAATAGAAGAAAGAGATCTCTGGAAGCAAGCTTGGGGAGATCTTCAAAACAAACTCTGAGCGGTCCTGAGAACTAGGCCAGCATCCGGTTCTGCACCCAAGGCTTGAGGCATGAAGGGTTTCATAAGGCACAAATAAGGCACAAATTCTTATATTAGACGTTTCCCCCGTGGCGTGCTGTTTCTTGGGTCGCTGTCTCTAGATAGGGACCTTCATTTTCAAGGAAACTTCAAACGAAGCCAGAATAGAGCTGAGAAATATAATGGAACATATCCCAGCTGTTCTCTCCTTTCAGTGGGCCCTTGGACGAATTACTCAAACCCTCCACTCCTGAGCCTCACTCTCTCCATCCCCACCCTCTGAATAACTCGGTGCCTGGACATGCCGGTGCTTCCAGTCACTTCCTTTCCCTCCTTTCTGCAGGAAGCTCAGGGTGTTGAAGATGACTGGCTATGTGGCACCGTGGTGGCTTGTGCTCTCCAGGCATCAAATCAAACTGTTAATAAGACACTTTCATTGCCCCTGTTTGTCTATTATCCATTTTTGGTTTATCTCCAGTTTTGACCAATTATTTGCACAGTTCAAAATTTGTGATTTTTTTGCCCCTGTTCAAAATAGCTGCTGAAGAAAATTTTTAAAGCACAAATTTGAAAAGGAACACAGCCAATTCATCAAATAAGAATTGTCCCCAGTTTTCATGTGGGAGATAACAGTAGAAAATGAGTTTTTGAAATTTAACCAAATATTAACTTTCACTGTGGTTGTTTTATTTTTAACTGAATGAGCCAGACCATTAAGTTCCACTTCTCTTTCTTTCTCCAACTCCCCTATAAATTAATAACTGAATCCATGGAGCGTGGTGCCTTTCCCTGTTGATTTGTGGCAGATGACACAGAGATGCAGGTTTGCTATTTGTCTCAGCCTTGGATGGTCTGTCCATTGCCATCCTGCCAACCGCCACACAGCCTCCTCCGGGCAGGCCGGCCGGGCCCTGTTTGCACTGAGGTGCTGTAGTGTTTGCCCTGGCAAAGCCTCCATGGCTGCAGCTGTCCTGGTACTTGTTCAGATGTGGGATTTTCAGAAACTATGTGAGCAGGTACATTTTTAGTTCCAGAGGTTTGTGCTGCTTTGTAGTTTCCTCAGTATATTTTTGTACCCTCCACCGAGAGGACCAGAGGAGAACAGGGTCTTGGTCCCCAACCAGCCTCACAAGGATACCTGGCCTGATTCTGATGCCTGTGTAAACTTGAACCACCAAGGGCTCCCATCTAGAAAGAAAGGACTGTTTCACTTCTTCAAGGGTTTCTTCAGTCTGTTTATTATGCAACGGAGACGCGCCATAACTTCTTCCCATTCCCTCAGAGTCCCTCCCACATGCCCCACGTGTCCCCCCAGCTGTCCCTCTCCCCAAGATAGTGATTCCAATCATGTCTGGACCCTTTTGGTTTAAGCATGGCATTCTCTATTCTTACATCCATTCAACCAGGAAATCCAATGAACACGTGGTTATCAGCTTCTTCCTTGGTTCTAGGCCTGCACTCCAAAAGGAAGGCACTTTTAAATCTGACTTAAAAACTGAATGGTTTCCTCAAAGTAACCAGGTCCTCAAATGCTGTGGAGAGTCTTCAAAGGAATTCAAACAAAATTAGCCTTTATCACACTTAGGCTTCTGCTACAACACACTGCTATGTGAAACTCCTTTGGAGGGGGAAAAAGGAAAACCTTGGCTGATTTCAGGATTTCTGTCACTCAGCAAATCAATGATAGAGAGTAGTGTATATTAGAGCTGTTTGGTTGCAAGCAACAGGAAGCAATCATGTCTAATTTATGTCTAAAAGGAGAGCAGGAACCTACTGGAGGGATATCATGTAGCTCGTAGCCTGGATGGAAGACTAGAGAATTAAATGGAAACAAAACAGGAACCAGGATAAGATGTAGGGAAACTCCAGGCATCCAGACAGCAGGAATTAACCGATCGCCTCATTGTACGCCTCTGGAAGGAATACGTTCCAGCATTTTTTTCCTGGGTGCATCTCTGTTCGAGTCAGCATGCCTGAAGTAAGAGTCTGGCTCAAGTCAGGTTCTTGGCCAGCTCTGTGATTTGTTCGAGGTAGTGAAAAGAAAGCTGGAAGAAGGTGACTTCATGGACCCCACCTGCTTCCATGGAGGGGGAGGAAGTGGCCTGGATTTTCCCACATTCCAAGAAGACATACCATGGAAGAAGGGTAATTCCCCAAAAGGAATTCAGTCAGGGTGTTGTTAGAAAGGGGAATCATGATGGGCAATCATAACCAAAACTGACGTAAATCCACCAAAACTGGACACTAGGCTTTCCCGATGCCCTAGCACGTAGGTTATGTGGATGGTTAACTCTACTTCATGAGGCATTAGCATCCAATTGCTAGAGCCCTAGGAGAAAAGAGGTCCTGCTCTCTCTGGCTGATGCTGTTGGTAGAGACTTCTTTCATATTCGCAGGGTAACGAACATGGCACTGGCCCCTTGAATGGCACATCGGAAGACGAGATCTGGGGCTGTGCTTACACACTGAACGGAAGAGGCAAGAAAACAGAACAAGCAGAGAAAGCAAGTCAAAGAGCATTAAGAGGCAAATTCAGGGCAGGGATTAGACTGCCTGTGAGGAACGGTGGGGCAATCCGAAGGGACTTCTTGGAGGATACAGAATCAGTGCTACAATTTTTAGGCAAGAAAGAGATTCAAGTCCCTGGCTGACCACAGTAAAGGGAGAGTGTACCATGGGCTGGGGCTAATCAAAGGTAGGACTATGAGACTGGAGGTACATCAGGGCTACAAGAAGAGTGGCCTGGCAGAAAGGTAGGATTTGGGTTGACTCAATGCTGGGCTCACAAAAGGCTAATAGGAAAACCAATTTTGCGGCAAGGAGTTACCAGAAATTCAAGTCCTGTGTTGAATCAGACACGAGGCTCAAGGTCATTGCATCTCATCAACTCAGGCAAATTAGTGGAGCCCTTTTGCTTTACAACTTTATAAGATTCTCAGCCATAGAAAAGTACACCCTTTTCTTGCCCTGAAACTGGCCATTTGGGGCAGCTACAATAAAATCATAGTGTTCATCATCTCCCTACCCCCCAACCTCTGCCAAAAAGAAAAAAAAAACATAATTGCTGATATTGCTAGTTTGCGCACTGGATAAGAGTTCCAGAAACAATAACAATTAATTTTCTTTGGTGGTGTTAGCCAAAAAAGCAGTGAGGTGCCAGGTTTCCATGATCTCCTTAGGTCATCTGGCATCCGTGAACAATGGCTGCAAGGAACAAGCCCTTGGAGGCCAGTAAAGTTGTGTTATAACCCCGACATTAGAGGTGTCATATCTTGGCCATTCCACATCACAGCAGGTAGAAAACCCAGGATGGAAAATGTCAGCCTGGATACAAGTTTCCTCCCCAGAAATATTGCCTCAACATAGCTGAAATCCTTCGAGATCATCTCTGTGTAAAGCTTCAAAAACATACTAGCCCTGGCTTCAGATGCCTTTCTGACACTGCTCCAGACATATTTAAGAAATGGGTCTGATTTTGAAGGATACATTTGGGCAGCCAACCAAAGCCTAAAAGTGGAATAAGCTATCCTGATTTTATGTAAAAAGAATTTCAAAAAAATAAATGCAGCCAAACCTCTGAAATTTCTGAAGGCATTTACACTACTCTTCTGTCAGTTCTTAAAGAGGACGTCTAAGGCAGAGAGAGGTGAGCGTGCTCTGTGACTTGGGGTGTAAACTTCTGTCTCAGTTATTTCTAGATCATTGCTAGAAAGAGGATCCTAAGTGTGGTGGGCACAACTTATCATTACTTTCATGATTTTTAAAACCTCATGAAAATGTCCCTTTAAAAAGCAGCATTAATACTAAAGTTTGCCAGCAAACAATGGGATAGCCTTGTCCTGCTTCCTGAAATAAGAAGCTAATGTCACATTTTTTCTAAGCTGATTTTTTCTAAACAGAGTGCTGTCAAGATAAAGTAACTAACTTGTTGGATGGTAGCCAAGTATTAAAAATAGAAATATTTCTCAATAAAGTGGACTTAAAAAGTAACAAGAATGAGAAACACAAGAAATGATTTCATCCCTCCATTGAGCACCTACTATGGAAAGGAGCAACGCCAGGCATTGAAAAGAATTATAAAAACAAGTACTTGAGAGGAGTTCAAATATAGATAGTGAAATAAGGGTGTGTGTGTGTGTGTGTGTGTGTGTGTGTGTGTGTGTGTGTCTGTGTGTGTGAAACCATGATTGACAAGTACCAAATGCAAGGTATTGATTGCTACCATTTATTGAGTTTCTAGTAAGGGGCAGGTTCCACGTTACCTGCATTAGCTGTTTGTAGCATTCGCTGGCTGCCAGTGCTCTGTTCACGCTCCCGTGGCACTGAGTGCCATGAACGCCAACCCACCTTTCTGAGAGCACCTGCAGTTCTCCACCGAGGCCTTCCTCTGGCTGCAGGAACATGCTCAGCCCCTCGCTGGGCAGGAGTGAACAGGGAGTTAACACCCCCAGGAGCAGCCCTCAGCAAATAATAAACAGAGCTGGTGGATAAAAATAAAAAATAAAAAAACTTTACCCAGCCTTTCCTTTCTGTCTTCAAGATGGAGAACACTCCATAAGAGAGTGATCTAAGAGGTGAGAGTTATCAAAGTCGATCCCTCCTAGTCACCTTCGATCACAGTCATCTTCTTCCTAGCAACTATGCACTGCAAGTAGATGTTTATATACGAGTTCCTGTTTATTTATCATGTGTCCCTCACTGGACCAGAAACTCCATGAGGGCAAAGACTCTTTCTATATTCTACACTGTCTGGTAAATAGTAGCTCAATAAACATTTGCTAAATTAATCAATGAGCAAATAAATTTCACCCTAAAAAGAAAGTTAGACATTTTCCCATATGTGAGGGTTTTGATCACACAAAGATGACTGGAAACAGAAAACACTAGATATAGACATTCTTTATTATCTTTAAGATTTAGCTCAACAAGAAACTGAACCATCAGCTTCTATGGCAAGAATTTCCAAGATTAAGAATAAATTCAGGCTTGTTGTAATGCAGATACACTGCCAAGTCTGAGTAAAAGGGTAGGACTTGTATGTCCAAGTTTGAGATGCAGATATACACAGGCATATGTGGTGCACAAATGGAGACCCGACTTGTGGGTACTCAACAGAACTTCCGGGAGAACTTTGGGACCTCTGGGATTGAATGCTTCAGGGGAACAGTATCGGGACAGTGGAGAATCTGGCATAGAATCATGGCTACACCGACTGCACATGCGTGTGTGGGTGTGTGAATAAACCAAAAAGATTGTTGCAGTAAAAAGATTAAAATTGTGGGCCCGAAGCATCATTCCTTGGTTCTCTCTTATGGGAGCTTATCAAAGTGGAGGGAGCTGTTCTTTCACACTTCAAAACCACCTACACCGGCCAGCATGGACCTTGATGTAGTGACAACTGTGGTGTTGTACCCACGTCCCCTCCTGGAAGTCCATGTACCCAGTCCAGTTCCTAGGAATATTACGAACTGCTGACAGCTCACAGCGCTGCACTCCACTCTAGAAGTGCCCTGGGCCACGGAGAACTGCCTTATCCGAAGTTGTGCGCCATCCAAGGGCAATGACTGCTTGATGTGGAGACTCAAAGACTAGCCCCCTCTGAAGGGCCATCTGAGCGCCAGAGTTCCCCAAGCAGGGCCAGCTTCATGGGCTTGTGATCTGAGCAGTCGGCCCCGTGCTCAGAAAAACCCCATGCTTGATTTAATGCTCTGCTGTCATCATCTTGAAATTCTTAATAATCTTATCTTTGAATTGTGTTTTGTAAGTGAAATCCAGTGGGATAATGGAGCATGCATGTTAGCAAAGGAGATACGTACAATATGGGTGTTCTCAATACTTCATGAGTGCCGAATTCCAGTGGATCCATGATGAGTAGGCGTTCAGCACGACTCAAAGCAAATTAAAGTTAAACACATCACGTCTACAGTTGAGTAAGTGAGGGTGCTGACAGCCTCGAGAGGCCACATGTTCCATTCAAACCAGAACTTGC
Organism: Tapirus indicus; assembly: GCA_031878705.1. Taxonomy (NCBI): domain Eukaryota; kingdom Metazoa; phylum Chordata; class Mammalia; order Perissodactyla; family Tapiridae; genus Tapirus; species Tapirus indicus. Next base: position 87,629,968 of record CM062929.1, on the reverse strand, counting down.
TTCGAACGCAGAGAAAAGGCAATGGCATTCTAAGAAACATGAACAATGGCATTCTCAGAAACATAAATCCTATGTCATACCCTTTTTTATTCCTGTTACCTCTCTGTGTTAGCCAACCACTTTTGGATATCTACTTTTCCTTTCAGTTCTCCTTTACTCATCGGGAGGCCAAATGTAGAGAGTACTAGCAGAATACACACATGTCAAGAAAAGAAATAAAATCAGCTGAGTTAGTTTTGTGCAGCATTCCCACTGTTCTGGTAAGAACAAAATACATGTGCGTGCATGAGCTACAAAACACAAAATGCATGTTTTGTGATTCTCCATACATGCTAAATCCTCTTACATCTGCATTTAAAACTATCAGTGAATACTATAAAAATGAATGGTAAATTCATGCTAATGATTTAAAATTTTATTTTTTCTTTACTTAAATAGAAAATAAAGATTACCATGAAAATTTGAGAGACCATAGAAGAAAGGAAAAAGTTGTATACTTTAGTACCTTCAATGGCACTTTTTCCTGTTTTTGCACAAGAGGCCGTGCATTTTCATTTTGCACTTGGCCCTGCAAAGTATAGAGCCATCTCTGCTCCCAGGGATCAGCTGAGACCTCAGTTGCACCCTCATTGTGGATCAGTTTCACCCTCTGCCTAGTTCTGCCTTCCGTATTTTCCTATGGGTGTATCTCCTGAGGGCATTCTCCCAAAGCCCTTCATACACCACTCTCCATCTCAGAGTCCGTTTCCTGGGAACCCAATCTAAGACATTCCATCAGTTGAAACGTGAGACTCCTTGTCCTCAGCAAAATCGATAGATGAGTTGGTCAGTTGTTGCCACAGCAGAAACTGGTCCCAGAGCGGAGAGCTGAGTCTGAGGGTAGCCTCACATCAGAGCCCCAGCGCTGAGGTGTATGTCTTTAGGCAAGACTGCCCCGGGCTTAAGAACCCTTATAACGCTTTTAAGCATTTTAATTATTCTTCACTGAAGCTTAAAAATGGCACCTCTTTTGTTTCTTAAATTGAGCTATTGTTTTTCAAATGGCATAGGCTCCAACAGCTGTCCCTCTAGGATTCTGCTGGCACCACTTCGGCCTTCGGGTCTGTGGCTTCTTCTGAACCTCACCCTCAGTGGCCTCTCGGGGTGATCTGAGTTGAGAGGAACGCTGGTGGAGAGGATGAAGAATGGGGGGGCAGGCACTCCCCGTCCCAAGCTGGCAGAGCCAACACAGAGCTGCATGTTACCCAGGGGCTATTATTCACGTGAGTCATAGCACAAGACAAAGAAGAATTATTGCTAGGAAAATTCAAAGGACCACTAGGGGAGGCGGGAATGAAGAAAAAATATTTGTAAGAAAATTATTTCTGTTTTTCACATTGAAAGACAGAGGTTGAATGAGAATTTTATGGAAATGTGTGTTGCTCATTTCTAATACCTTTTCGTCTCCTCTTCCCACAGCAGTTCAGAAATTTTTGAAAATCGCCATCCAAAATATTATCCTGTTTGTTAGTTTTTGTTTTTACTTCTCTCCTCTAATGTTTTGAAGAAAATTAATAAAATTCTCCTCCAAGCTCTTCCCTTAATCAAGGTTATTCACCCACCAAAATGATACTTTGCCTGCTCCTCCTCGGTGCTCACACTGCTAAGTCAGTCACTGTTAAGTGCCTGCTGTATGCCAGGCCTTATGCTAGGCAGGCACTGGGGACACAGTGATGGCAAAGCAGAAATAGTCCTTGCTGTTTGTTTAAACAGCAAAACTCTAAATCAGGAGAATATGTCCACGTAACTTCTTGTAGAGTCGGTAGGTTTCAATGTTTTTAATAAAGCATATAAACTACAATAAGAAAACAATCTTAGGGAAAAGAAAAGCTTAATCATAAAGCAGCTATAGAAGAAAAACCAGAATACTCCCTTGTTCAGGATTGTAGTAACTGTCAAAAATATTTGTATGATTCCTGAAATTGTTCTGAGTCTAGAGATTATATTTTGATTATGGCTTTACAAAGCTATACAGAGCTTTACAGAATGTAGTGTTCATTTTCATTATGAAAGAACTGAGACAAGATTTTTTGCTTAAAAAATCCATACTTAATAGGTGTTTATAATTGATAATAAGGCTACTAAACTACATTATGGTAGTGTTAGCTGTCATCTTCTTCAGTCTAGGATAGGTAGAGATCCCTGTGTTAGCAACTCATAAAAGTTAGTGTATAAAGTACATCAAATATGTGGAAAATTGTAAAGATAAACCTTAAGATGTTAAAATTGATTCTCTCTCATGGTGAGTAGCTAGGTGATTTTATTTTCTTCCTTACACTTGTCTATATTCTTCAATTTTTCTTCAATAAGCACAAATGCTTTAATGTTAAGAGAAAACACAAGTTCAAAAATAACAAAGACCAGGGGCAGGCCTGGTGGAGTAGTGGTTGAATTCACATGCTCCACTTCAGCAGCCCAGGGTTAGCAGGTTCAGATCCCGGGTGCAGACCTACACACTGCTTATCAAGCCATGCTGTGGCAGGCATCCCACACTTAAAATAGAGGAAGATGGGCACAGATGTTAGCTTAGGGCCAATCTTCCTCAGGAAAAAGAGGAGGATTGGCAATGGAGGTTGACTTAGGCTAATCCTCCTCACCAAAAATAAATAAATAACAAAGATGATCGTGCATACACCATATGATCATGGCCATGTAAAAACATGTACATAGATAAGAAACATCATCATCATTTGGGGGAAGAGGAGAGGGGCAGGAGGACTATCAATAGTTTTCTGTCACGAAATTTTTTCTCTTCTGGTTTTCTTTTTCCAAACTTCTTTCTTCAGTTAGGAATGTTTCAAGCTGCAAGTAAGAGAAAACCCAAAGAACTGAGGCTTAAATCCTATGGACATTGAGTCTTTAGTTAGTGAGAAGTCTGTAGGTAGGCAGGTTCTTCAGCTTTTGACAATGCCATCACGGGTCCAGACTTGAGTCCTTCCACTCTGACACCCACCTGTCAGCATTGATCCTACACCTGTGCATCACACCCTCACCTCACATGACAGCTTCCCAACCAGGAAGGAAAGAGAGAGGAAACAAAGGGCTTTCTCTTCTTACAATTCTGTCTCACACTTCAAGGGAAGCAGAATCTTCCAGAAGACTTTCTCTTACGTGCCATTAGCCAGAATTATATGCCCTATGGTTATCTTAGGAAAAATTCTACTGACAAAGTAGACTAGAGCACCATGATTGGTTTAGACCAGCTTGTGCAATGGAACTTTTTATGATGATGGAACTCTTCCATGTCTGCCTGCTCCAATATGGTAGCTACTAACACCAGTGTCAATTAAACACTTGAAATGTGGCTAGTGTGACTAAGAACTGAATTTTTAATTCTGTTTACCTTTCACTAATTTAAATTTAAATGACTCCTTGTGGCAATTTATTGGACAGTGTAGGTTTAGATAAATCACAATTCATCCCTTCTCATATTGGAGTTACTTTAGCAAAAAGAAGGGGAAGAGGGCATCACTGTTGGATAGAAAACCAATTGAGTCTGCCCTAACTCACCATTAGTTTATGTCTTAAACCTTGTTTATTAACTTTTATTTTTGACAAAAACAACAAAGAGGGCAATGTTTTAAATATCCTGAGTTTGAGAATACTGCACTCTTCCACATTCCCAGACACAGAACTGAATTAAGTCACAGCACCTCAGGAAAGACCTGGTGAAGAGTGGGCCTTTCCATCCCAACTTCAGCTGAATATTGGGCAGTCTGTTAATGTTGATTGGTGAGAAATGCCTGATAAATGTGCAACTGAATGTTCCTTCTCAACATAAGAATGTGGGTCCGGTAGGATGTTGGAGAACTAAAAATAATTATGGATTGGAGGATTAGAGCTTCATTTAACATTGTTTTAGCCAAATCCGTACACATGTGAGGCTCTGGCCCTTTGATGAATATTGGTCTCATCTTCCTCTCTTGCCTACCACGATAGCCCGTCCCTTCTGGGGAGCATGTGTGACCATTTCTAGCAGTGATGCTAATGAATGACAAGGATGAACACTCCCATGTGAAAACCCATACGTCTAACTACTGGCTTTCACCATTACCACCTAAATCAGAATCAGTGTGGGGTATCAAGGTTCAGTAATTGCTGGAATTACTCCTCCTGCCCAGAAGAATAGCCTGTGAGGCAGGTCGCATTTCTGAAAGCAGGTACTAAGACAGAGTTTTGGATGCAAAATGTTATTAGGGATCAAAATCTGTAAAAGTAAGGAGAAAGCAGGATTGGGACAGAGGAAAAACGTCAATTTGTGGTAAGTGTAACAAAGCTTGACCATCACAATAGGGACCTCTAGTTATCACTCATCAGGCAGAAATTGCCAGACTTTATTCTCTTTTTTCACACAATCACAAGATGCAGACTGCCCAGAAGAATGTGAGCTTGGCCAAGACTGCTCTCTGCAGCTAAGGAAGACCCTGAAGAGCCGACAGCTGGGGACTCCCAATGCCCACACCTCCACAGCTGGAAGCAAGTCCGTCCTTGAAGGGGAGGCTGGGCCGTGCCTCTCCATGTCTGCAACATGTTGCTAGGATAACTTCTTGTAGGTATCTAAATGGAGGTGTAAGCACAAAACAGCAATTCTCTGAATAGTTAATGAAGCCATCTTTGTGGCTGAAATTCAATACATTTGACCAAACTGCCCACTCTTTTAAGTAGTTCTGGAGTCAACTGGGGTATATTAGCATGCCAGAGGGCAGTCCAATCTGACGCTCGTTGTTTGTTTTTTCTTTTAATTTCTGATGTGGGTTTTTTGGTTGCATTCATTTTCTAAGTTGTAAGTCTTCATCGTTGAATGGATAAAGTGGCATATTGAATTAACTACTTTTCTCCATTCCACTTTAAGGAATCCTTTAAAGAAATGTGACCCAATTTTTGAAGGTTTTTTTTTTTTAATTTTAATTGTTCTTTTCTCCTGGCTGTTTTTGCATGCATGTACCACATACTCTCAGTTGAGTGCAACTGTCTACTTTGGAAGACATATCAGTTATAATAAGCGTGTGATGATTTGCCAAATGTGCAGTAAAAGAGGTGTTTTTTTTTTCAAAATTTTGTTGTGAGAAAAACTCGTCAGTATTTGTGCTCTTACAAAGAAGCATTTGATCAATTAGAATACCTAATGAATGCTCATTAGGAAGGAGAAATTTAGCCCTAATGCCTCACATTGGCCTCCGCTGTGCAAAGCGCTTTTGTGTTTCACATATTGCATTTTACTCCTGCAACAGCTTATGAGGTGGAAAGAATGGGCAAGAACCTTCTCATCTTACAGATTAGATGTCTCCCTCAGAGCAACTGAGTGACTTATCAAAGACCATCCTACTCAAAAATTACAAAGCAGTCTCTCATTCCAAGTTCTCCTAATAAATCAAAGCCTGCAGATGTGCATTTGTAGGACACATTTATCCATACTAAACTCAGTGCCTGCTAGCTTGGGCCAGTGGATTTCTCTGCCAGGAGATATTGTCATGAAAAAGAAACAGAGGTGGAGAATGAGAAACACGAGGAAGCGCTGTTTATTGAGTGCCCAGTGCAGAGCGTGTTGGGTCCTCCATGTGTGTCACCTAATTGAATCTTCACCAGGACTGAGTGAACAAGCATTGTTATACCCGTTTTACAGGTGGAGTAATCAGAGCCTAGAAAATTTGAGTGTTTTACTCAAAACAATCAGCTCCCAAAAGTGGTAGAAGTAGCAATTCAACTCCTTGGTGTCTGACTTCAACTTCCTGGCTTTCTCCTCTCTCTCCACTTCTTCTCCTGCTCCCTCTCTCTAGCCCGCCCCCCCACCACTGCCTCTCTCCTTGGAAGATTTGGAGCTATTATCTCAAAGAATTCTCGTATTCTGAAACTACCCTATTTTCTTTTAGTTAACAAAAAGAAGTTATGAAAAAATTAGAGAAATTGTCTTGCATGCACTAGACTCAACATTAACCGTTTTCCCCAAATATTACATTTCAGAAGAAAAGAAAATCAACTTTCCAAATGGGTTTCAGTTATAATCAAAGTCACCCAGAGTTCACCCTGAACTTTTATACTAATTCAGACCTTTTTGCCCTTTCAAAGCCCTCAGATCTGTGATCTGCTCATTGATTCCCTATGATGTACTGAGTCACCTTGGCAGGGGTGAGATTGAAGGGTGCTTGTGGCAAGAACCCCACTGTGAGCTTTTATATGTCTGACCCTGTTCATCTTCATATCTGCTCCAGCCACCATCTGACAACTCATTGATCTTTATGCGCAGATACATGACATAGATCTGGAAGCCTTTATCGCACTCACTATAAAGAGATCATGCATCAGTGTTCTGATGACCGTAGGATCTGTCTGCGGTTTCTCAGTGTTAAAAGTTAGTCCAGCCATTGCGGAAACTCAATTACACTTTGCTCCAAAGCAAAAGAAAAAAAAAATGAGACACCAGCCATTGACATCTTACAATTTTTATTTTATATAAGAAGTATTAATAGTAATATAAAGGAAAAAATATTTATATGTCCCTACTAGGAGAAAAGCTAAATAATTTTAATAATTCCCTTAATCCTTGTAATAATGTTGTGTGGTAGATTCAGTTGATCTCATTTTGCTGATGAGGAACAAAAGCACAAACAGACTTTGAGAGGCCCAAGATAAGGCAGAGGCCGGAAGCATAGACTCTGCAGCCGGGTTGGATTCATCCCTGTCTTCCAAGCATTAGCTGTGAGACTATGGATATGTTATATAATCTCTCTCGGCCGCAGTTTTCTCAGCTGTAAAATAGGGATAGTGTCTACCTCATAAGGTTATTATGAGGAGCTAGAATTTCAACGTGTGTCAACCTGACTTTAGGTAAAATTTTTATTGAACTAAATATACAGAGAGAGAGAGAGAAGAGTACACAACTTAGCGCAGAGTTAGGACCTTGAGATAGGCATAGATGTCTTAACAGGACACATGGAACTGTAAGCACAAAGGAAAAATTGTATAAAGTGGAATACGTTGAAATTGAGAATTTCTGTTTAGTGGAAAACATCACTATGAGAATAAAAAGGCAAGCCACAAAATGGGAGAGGTTATTACTGTATACATTTCTCTGGTAGAGGACTTGCCTACAAATCAATAAGGAAAAGCCAGACAACCCAATAGGAAAATGATCAAGAGACTTGAACTGGCACTTCACAAAAGAGGACACCCAAATGGCCAATAAGCACATGAAAAGATTCTCAGTATCATTAATCATAAGGTAAATGCAAATTAAAACCACAATATGATGACCCTAGACATCAACCAGAATGGCTAAAATGGCAAAATGAAATGAATGGCTAAAATGAAAAAGAGACTATACTAAGTGTTCACAAGTATGAGGAGCAACTAGAACACCAATGTTCTTTCTCTTTGTTTTTCTTTTTTTTGCTTTATTAATGATTACTTTTTTATTTCTTTTTATTGAGGTGACACTGATTTATAACATCATAGAAACTTCAGGTGTACATCATTATATTTCGATTTCTGTGTAGACTACCTCATGTTCACCACGCAAAGTCTAAATACCATCCATCACCACACACATGTGCCCTATTACCCCTTTTGCCCTCCTCCCTCTCCCTTCCCCTCTGGTAATCACTGATCTAATCTCTGTATCTGTGTGTTTGTTTGTTGTTTTTATCTTCTACTTATGAGTGAGATCATATGGTATTTGAATTTCTCCATCTGACTTATTTCGCTTAGCATAATATCCTCAAGGTCCATCCCTGTTGTCACAAATGGCAAGATTTCATCTTTTTTATAGCTGAATGGTATTCCATTGTGTATATATACCACATCTTCTTTATCCATTCATCCCTTAAAGGGCACTTAGGTTGTTTCCAAGTCTTGGCTATTGTGAATAATGCTGCAGTGAACATAGGGGTGCACATATATTTATGCATTCGTGTTTTCACGTTCTTTGGATAAATACCCAGCAGTGGAAGAGCTGGATCATATGGTGGTTCTAGTCTTAATTTTTTGAGGAATCTCCATACTGTTTTCCATAGTGGCTGCACCAGTTTACATTCCCACCAGCAGTGTATGAGAGTTCCCTTCTCTCCACATCCTCTCCAACACTTGTTATTTCTTGTCTTGTTAACTGTAGCCTTTCTGAAGGGCATGAGGAGATATCTCACTGTAGTTTTGATTTGCATTTCCCTACCAACTAGTGATGTTGAACATCTTTTCATGTGCCTGTTGGCCATCTGTATATCTTCTTTGGAAAAATGTCTATTCAGATATTTTGACCTTTTTTGTTTTGTTTTGGTGAGGAAGATTAGCCCTGAGCTAACATCTGTTGCCACTCCTTCTCTTTTTGCTGAGGAATTGGCCCTGGGCTAATATCCATGCCCATCTTCCTCTACTTTATATGTGGGACGCCTGCCACAGTATGGCTTCATAAATGGTGCATAGGTCCACACCCGGGATCCTAACCTGTGAACCGCAGGCCACCAAAGTGGAGTGTGCGAACTTAACCACTATGCCACTGGGCCAGCCCCTCTTTTCCCCATTTTTCAATTGGGTTGTTTGTTTCTTTGTTTTTGAGATGTATGAGTTCTTTATATATTAACCCCTTATCAGATATATGGTTTGCAAATATCTTCTCCCAATTTTTGGGTTGTCTTTTCATTTCGTTGATGGTTTCCTTTTCTGTGCAGAAGCTTTTTAGTTTGATGAAGTCCCATTTGTTTATTTTTTCTTTTGTTTCCCTTGCCTAAGTAGACATGGTATTCAAAAAGATGCTGCTAAGACCAATGTCGAAGAGCATTCTGCCTATGTTTTCTTCTAGAAGTTTTATGGTTTCAGGTCTTACATTCAAGTCTTTAAACCATTTTGAGTTAATTTTTGTGCATAGTGTAAGATAATGGTTTACTTTCATTCTTTTGCATGTGGCTGTCCAGTTTTCCCAACACCATTTGTTGAAGAGACTCCTTTCTCCATTGTATGTTCTTGGCTCCTTTGTCAAAGGTTAGCTGTCCATAAATGCATGGGTTTATTTCTGGGCTCTTGATTCTGTTCCATTGATCTGTGTGTCTGTTTTTGTGCCAGTACCATGCTGTTTGTATGTACTAAAGCTACATACTATAGCTTTGTAGTATATATTTTGAAATCAGGGAGTAAGATACCTTCAGCTTTGTTCTTTTTTCTCAGGATTCCTTTGGCTAGTCATGATCTTTTGTTATTCCATATAAATTTTGGGATTCTTTGTTCTATTTCTGTGAAAAATGTTTTTGGAACTCTGATAAGGATTACATTGAATTTGTAGATTGCTTTAGGAAGTATGGACATTTTAACTATGATAATTCTTCTAATCCAAGAGCATGCAATATCCTTCCATTTCTTTGTGTCTTCTTTGATTTCTTTCCACAATGTTTTATAGTTTTCAGTGTACAGGTCTTTCACCTCTTTGGTTAAATTTATTCCAAGGTATTTTATTCTTTTCGTTGTGATTATAAATGGGATTGTATTCTTAATTTCTGTTTTTGCTACTTCATTGTTAGTGTATAGAAATGCAACCGATTTTTGTATGTTGATTTTGTATCCTGTGAATTTGCTGTATTCATATATTATTTCTAACAGTTTTCTGGTGGATTTTTTAGGGTTTTCTATATATAAAATCATGTCATCTGCAAATAGTGCCATTTTTACTTCTTCCTTTCCAGTTTGGATCTCTTTTACTTCTTTTTCTTGCCTGATTTCTCTGACCAGGACTTCCAATTCTATGTTAAATAAGAGTGGTGAAAGTGGGCATCCTTGTCTGGTTCCTGTTCTTAGAGGGATAGCTTTTAGTTTTTCTCCACTAACTATGATATTAGCTGTGAGTTTGTCATATATGGCCCTTATTATGTTGAGGTACTTTCCTTCTATACCCACTTTCCTCAGAGTTTACATCATAAATGGATGCTGTATCTTGTCGAATGCTTTCTCTACATCTAATGAGATGATCATGTGGTTTGTAGTCTTCATTTTGTAATGTGGTATACACACTGATTGATTTGTGGATGTTGAACCATCCCTGCATCTCTGGAATCATGGTGTATGATCTTTTTAATGTATTGTTGTGTTCAATTTGCTAGTATTTTGTTGAGGATTTTTGCATCCATGTTCATCAGTGATATTGGCCTATAATTTTCTTTTTTTGTGTGGTCCTTGTCTGGTTTTGGTATCAGGGTAACATTGGCCTCATAGAATGAGTTAGGAAGCTAGAACACCAATATTCTTTTTAAAGAGCTGTATATAGAGAGGCAGAGTTTGGAAAATAATGGTGCATTTGTGACCCAAAGAAAGAGTAGTAATGGTTATTGTCTGACCACCCATCGGATAGAAGCAAGTTTATATTGGAAATATGAATACAATAGCTATCAGGGCCCAGAAAATAAACACAAGCTGAGTCATGATAAAATCTATAATGCTTGCACAATAAGAATAATAACTTTCTCATCCCACTCCTGTGCTAGAAGAACCAGCTGCTTGCCCATCCTACTTCATCTTCAACCCTCTCTACAATGCTCAGAAATGACCAGATTTGTGAAATTAGGTTAAGGGTGAGTGGGGGCAGGAGAAGGTGGGGAAAGCCTTCAAACCATAATGTGATCTGAAACCTGTGTACAGCAAGAGGGAAGGAAAAGCTTCAGACTGCAGTTCTGAAAGTCTCAGCTAGTGCAACTGGGAGTCCCCAAGCAAAGTATTTCATCAGGATATAAAAGGACGAGAGAGACTATGAATGCAATATGGTGGTTGTAGAGTAGAAATTTCTGATTGACCTTCAGTGGGTAGGCAGTTATCTAAGAGAAGTGACCTCGGGATCCCAATCAGAAGATCCTTCTATTTAGAGACCATCTTATAGGCTGCTCCATTTTTGTGTTCCCAGGTCCACACAAGAGACAGGATCCCGCGTAATAAAGTGCTTTGGAGATTTTGAGAAACTAAGCTGCTTTTACTGGCATCCATGATGGACATGTGTTAGACTAAATTATGTTTCCTGGGCTCATGGTGTTGACTAGGAGTCCCCAAGCAAAGTTTGTCAATACAGAGTTCCACAATGGGCAGAATAGCAGCCTTATTGTGCTCAGTCACTGGCTAGGAGCAGAGTGGGGAAAGTGTGGCCTCAGCATAAGTGTGACAGTGGATCTGAAGTTGTGGCAGCTGGGGCTGTCAGTCAACTATGCTCCCTACAGCAGATTCCCTGCAAGGAAGAGCTCAGTGGTGCCCCTCTATGGCCAACATGTGTTCTGTTTCTTAGTGAGAGCTGAATAGTGTAGTAATAATAATAGTAGTAGTAACTGTTTGATAACTGATCACATGCCAGGTATATGTAAGTACCTTACATACTGAACCCATAAACTAGGAAAGGAAGGGAAGGAATTAACCATTCTGGTGGCCCTATATCTGCCAGGCACTGTGCCAGGTATCTTATCTGTACCCTCTTGTTGTGAGGGTCAAGAAATATTGGCTGAAGCACCAGTCCTACCATCAACTTACTGTTTCATCTTGGATGTGTCCCAGGGGCCCTCTAGATCACTACCTATTTTAAAAAATTTCAGGGGTTCTCCTTGCACTCTTGTCAGCTCCTTTGCAATTTGTAATTATCTCTTTCCTTATTTGTCTGTTATGCCTCTCTCCCTCACTATAAATCCAATGGGGGTGAAGGATTTGTCTGTTCTATTATCATTACATCTCTAGGTCTTACATAGTGCCTCTTCATATTTTGTAAATAAATATGAGTTAAATTAGTGAATAAACCTTTCATATCCCACACTGTGTCAATTACTCAGAAAATCACATTCCCATCACCTTAGAAATAAAATATCTAGGTTTTCTGCATGTTATAAAAAGTTATATGTATATAAGCACTTAATTATTTTATTTATGGTAAAATTAAAGGAAATAAAATTGTAGTATCCTTGTCATGAATAAGCTTTGTTATAAAATCTCAGTAATTTTGAATATTCTGATTTCTACTTTTGATCTTACTTCCCCCTCCCCATGATAACATATACAGTCTGTTGAGAAACACTAAATCAGATGACCCCTGAGTATAGTGACCACAAATCTCAGGATTTCTGGATCAGGATCAATTCCCAATATTCTCTCTAATGTCTTTTTGTGTGCAGATATAGTCACAAATCATAAACAAAACATTCTTTGGCAGATTGATTCCTAATTTTTGATTCAGAAAATGTGGTCACCAGATTCTCAAAACTTCTGGAAGGTTTTCTTAGGAATTGTTTAGGGGAACTTTGGGTTTGTGGTGAACAGTTTGTTTGAAAATAAATCTAAGTGTCACAGTACCTATTTCCATGTGTCAACAGCCCACTCCCCTAAAACTTTGAGGGCCTCCATGCCTCCTGCTTGACCCTTTCCCACCTTCCCACCTGCTCACTCTCTTGACCTGTCATGCTGTCATCCTTCACCTTACTTTGAGGAGGTAGTCTTCCCTACCTCTCTTCTGTGACACTGACTATCAAAAGAGGGTTGTATGACATCACGTGATTTGTGACACTTCCACAGAACTTGTGGGAGAAAGGTTTTTTTATGCTGGATTTTAAAAGACTGTCTTCAGCATTCCTCCAGAAACAGATCTTGAGACAAGAGGCTTTCTTTGGGAGATGATCCCAAGCAGTACTGGATGGGAATGGGGGATTACGGTGGTGAGACAGGAAAGGAATGGAAGCCGATGGATGGGGATGGAAAATGAGCAGGATACCTCTGTGGGCAACAGGGTCTCAGTCCCATTGGAGGCCTCTTGGAGAGGATACAGAACATGCTTCTTTGTGAGGAGTGAAGAAGTTGGATCTTTGATCCACCAATTTCTATCTGAGATCAGCTGAGAGTTGCTCCTGGGGGCTTTCACCACCCCCACAATGCCAGCCTTCACCCCATCTCATGCAAGCAAAGTATACTCCTATGGATCAAGAAGGCCCTCAGACAAGAGCCATGAGTTCTTTCAGTAAGAAGCCCATGGAATATACGAATGGGGGGCCAATAGCATCTACAACAAAGACTCGAGATACCTAAGAACTGGGTATGATGAACTTGTGCCTGGACTAACTCTCTGCCTGAAAAGTTATATGTTATAACTTCATCCACTTCCATCTTAACTAATTTGGTCCCCTACCCCACCCTAGCTGTTCCCCCACAGAGCCTTTTCTCAGCTCTAGAAAGCAACTCCCTGTCCTCGGTCCATTAGCAGATCCTTATGCTAATAAGCAAGTGCTTAGGAAACAGAGCACATGAGGAAAGAGTAGATTTCCGTTGTGAATGGACCATATTTTGCTTCTATGACAGATGTGGTCCCGGATGTCACCATCACTGTGTATCATGAGCTGGACAATAGCTTTTCAACATTTATTGGATATGACAATGTACTAGGTGTGGTCCTAGCCCAGGGGACTTAAAATCTAAATAAACCTCTAACTGTCTTTGATGTATGGTATTTTCCTTTCCTTTCATTCGGTGGTTCTTGGTCGCAGGTGCTGACGTTTTTATTATTCACACATATGTCTCCAGGATACCATCTCACCATAATACTTGAAATTTATGCAGGAACTTTCTTCCAAGGAGGTCAAAACTTTTCTAAATAAACCATCTCTAATATTACAGGATTTTGAATGCAAGGACATCCCTATTTGAAGCAAAAGGGGGATAAACATGTTTCCCTCATGTGATACCTAGAAAAACCAAGGAACACCGTGGGACGTGGCTTTCATAAGGGCTCATTGCTGCATGGAGCAAGAGTCCTCAGTCTCTATATCTATAAAATAGGCAAAGTAACAATAGGACCAACCATATACATGTCTGTGAAAGGAGTAAATGAGATAACCCGTGTGCCTGACATAGGGCTAGGACATAGTAAATATGAGTCATAATTGTAATGCAGCAGAGATTCAAGAGCTTTAACATGCAGCTTCTCCATAACACATGACTCGCCATAATATCTCAGTGAAGTAGGAAAAAACTTGAATGCAAGGACCAGCCCCGGCATTTACCGTATTGGGAACCAGGGAATTTCCCTGAGCCTCATATTTCCCATTGGGGAAATTATCCCCAAATGGGGAAGATAATGTCTCACCAGCATCACCTTTCTAAGGGTGCTATTGAGAGGCTTGAAGAAGATGGTACTGTTTTGGGTAGATGGAGTTATGGTTTTCAGGCTTTCACTTCCTCCCTCTGCCATGCAACTTGGTGGCTCATCAATGGTGGGATTGGCCACGTGACTAGATTTGGCCAATGGGACATTGGCAGATGTGACACACGTAAAGGTCTTAATGTGCTGTGTGGTTTGGTTTGGTCTCTTGTGCCCCTGGGATCCATCCAAGTAGAGAAAAGTCCCCAGCCGTTATCACTGTCCACCATCCCACCTGGAACACACTAGGGTTAACAATAGGGTTATAATTCACAGGTATAATTCATAGGTAATAATTCACATTTATTAAGCTCTTACTATGTGCCCAGGCACTGCTCTCAGCCGTCTACATCATCTAATTCACATAATTGACTCCCCACAACCCTATGAGCAGGTACTATTATCATCCCAATTTTCATATGTGGCAAGAAAGGCCCACAGAGGACAAGTAACTTGCCCAAGCCCTTCCAAAAGCAAAGAAATTGTGGTTTAAAATTATGTGATCTGACTCTGAGGCCCAAGCTGTTCACCGCTGCGTGGTACACGGAACATGGAAGTCTTGAAAGTGACAGACAGAGAACTCTCTAGAGCACAAACTCATCTAGGTGTTGGATGCCATTGTGATGGAGAGCTCCGGCTAGAAAATGAAACTGGATCTGTGCTTGAATCCTAACTCAGCTTTTCACTAGCTGTGTGGGCAGATGTACCTCTGAACTTCTTGAGGCCTCAATTTCCTCACCTATAAAATGGGCTAGTATCAGTCATTCACTGCCCGAGTTATTACAAAGATTGAATGGGGCAAAGCCTGCACTGGGCTAACAATGAGTGTAGAGTGAGGTTAGCTATCTCATTCAGCAGCCAGGCTTGAAGCAGGCATCGAGCAGAAAATCATTGTGGAGCCCTGAGCATCTCTTTTGAAGAGTGAAGGGGGTAGGACAAGTGGAAGAAGTCCTGATGACAGACTTTTCCCACCTCTGTATTTAGTCCTAGAGCAACTCAGACAAGGACAGAGAAGCCCTTTGTCCTGTTGCTATAAAAACTGATTCTTCCTCAGATGGGAACTCGCAAAGCTGGGGTGTTGGATTTGGGTTTACACTTTTAGATCGGCATCCAAAAGTTTGGGCCCCTGACGTCATTCCTCTCTCACTTACCCATGAGTTTAGAAAAACCAAGGGTGGCAGTCAGGGGCAAGCGGCACAGGGCCGAGGGCACATCAGAGTGGCTGCCAGCAGCAGAATGGGTGGCCTGAGCTCTGAGGCCAGCTCCTGCCCAGCGACATCGGGCCTGTTTGGCTTTCCAAAAAGTAAAAATATCATTCATTTTAGTGCCAACTTCCAAAATGGCACATTCATCCTTTCTCGATCTTCTAGCCGTCCCCTATCTTTGCAGGAGAGACAAGCATCTCCGTGCGTCCATTTAGCACACTGTTTATAGTGAGAATGAA
Organism: Tapirus indicus; assembly: GCA_031878705.1. Taxonomy (NCBI): domain Eukaryota; kingdom Metazoa; phylum Chordata; class Mammalia; order Perissodactyla; family Tapiridae; genus Tapirus; species Tapirus indicus. The sequence goes on along the minus strand of CM062929.1, from coordinate 87,614,357 downwards.
CTTGTTCCAGCACTCGGGGCACTTAGCAGCTTTAAACACAGACTGGGAGTCTTTACTCTGAATGTTGTGTATCTGAAAGTCTCCCGATGACTTAGCGGGCTAGAGTCTCTTTATAATGCACAAAAGGAACACGTAACACTACGTTCAGATTTGAAGCAGCTTGTAAATTAGGCCTTAACGGCAGAGCCAACCTTGAAATATTGTCCCTCACCCCGGTGCCCTTCCTGAGGTCGCTAACTAGGGCTGACATAAGAAAACGGGCAGAGTCTATAAATTATTATTAACTCTTTGATTTTACTATGAGTTTCTAAGATGACGAAGTGGAAGCTCAAAATCTAGAAAGAGAGTGGTGGCTCGCTCACCCGTTTGCTAACCCTTCAGCCCCAGATCATCAAGGAACCTATAAAAACCCCATGAACATGCTTCAGCCACTGCCTTTCACTCCCCTAATGAACACAGAAACGTCCATGGTGCGGTATGATTTACGGGGAAAAGCATTTCAGTCACCATCATTTCTTTTCTGTAATAAGACCTCACAGCTGACAACTTTATAAAACACCGTTGGTGCACCAGCAGGGCAGACCACTTCTGAGGAGAGTCCTCTCAAGATTGTCCCTTCCATCCGCTGAGGTTTTAGTGGCAAAAACAACCCAGAGAAGACCAGAAGATATGTATAACATCATACAGCTTCTGGTTCGTGATATATCATTTTTTAGAATCAATGAAGCAAATTTTATTGAGTGGGGTCTGATGACCCACACATTTTTTAAATGAGGAGATCTTTTTTTAAAAAAATGAAAACGAAAGAAAAAAACACACAAACTAACTTCAGATGGTGAGCTTGACCTTTACTGGTCTGAGACTGAAAAAAAGAAGCTTAATTTTTTTTCATCTAAAGTTTAATAAAAATCATGTTTCCATTACTTCTGTGACTGTGTCTAAGTAAACTCTTAACGCTCATTTCTCAATTTTGGAAAGATATGGCCCCATAAGGTTATAAACGAACAGTTATCATTACTATAAATAAAGTATTAAACATCCTGAACTTTCTTTATTTTATGATAAAAACTGCAACACACTCTGAAATTTCAGAGTGAAATCATTCTTGCAGCAAATAGAATCCACACATTAAGGACCAACAAATCCCTAATTCTCTAGCTCAAAATTCTAACCCCCTCCCCTTTGGTTTTTATTTTTAGCACTAAAAGGACGAAAGTTGAGGGGGCAGCTCTTTCCTCCAACTGCTGTGCTAAAGGGAAATGGTGTAAAGTCTGCCCTCATGTGCCATATGAGATCGTGTGGGAGCCTGATTAGTGAACAACAATAAATCTCACTTTGATCACTGAAACAACCCAAATGTTCCTCGGACTCATAAACATAGAAAGCTCACATTTCTCCCCAGTGACTCTTGCCTTGTCTACTCACGGTTCCCCCGAAGTGCCTTGGCCTCCTGTCTCCATCTGTGGCTCTCCAATTGTCTACACCTCAAACAACCCTACACCTTCCTTGTTTGTCCCTACATCTTCAACACGGGCAGCAACCACAGATGGGACACGAGACAATCAATCATGGGACAGGGAGAAACCACAAAAACTTCTATTTATATTGGCTTTCTCTACATGAATGAGAAACCAGGCTTTAGTCCTATTTGATATGCAGATGGAAGCTGCACCCTTACTGGTCAGCATGGCAGGATCCAAGAGGGCAGAGGCAGAAGGTGGTGTCCTCACTCATGGGTTGGTTTTCTGTGTCTTGAGACATTGCGGTCCAGGTGTGCCCAATTTAGTGGATTTATGGATGATATTATTTGGTTTTAACTATACTAACCCTTGAAAAATGACTAGGTGGCCTACAAAAAAAAAAAAATTCCTGAAAAGTATCCTTGGATCAAAGTTAACACTAGTTAATGAAGGCATAGTGAAGAGTGAGATGAAGGCAGGGCTGACACGCTCCTCTTCCTCCCAGTGTGCCTCCTCTGGACAAAAGCAAGGTAAAATCAACAACCCATGACAAGTCACAGGTCAATAGTGTTTAATTATGGAGAGATCCACTCCCATTCAACAGAGAGTGTCCCTTGACTCACATGTCGATGTTGATTTGCAAGTCTTCTTTAAAAATTAACTTTCCTCATGGTTTTTTAATTTCTATTTTTCTGTGTGTTTAATGTCCATAGACTCTTACAGCAATAGACTTCATATCATGGATAAATAAAACATGCTAGAGTGCATGCTCAAAATTGGTTTACAGATAGGGGTGTATGTTAAAAAATAAAATAAAATAAGAATGAAACCAAATATATAGTTCTCACATGTCTTTGTTTGGGTTCCCCCAAAAGCAGATGCTGAGACACAGATTCACAGGTGAGCTGTTTATTTGCAATTCCCAGGGTATACTTGCAGTGAAGGAGACAGAGAGACAGGGAAGAAGGCAGTCAAGGCATGGTGCATTATCAAGCAAGTTACCTGAGGGTAACAGGAGCTTGATCACACTGGGGAATTCTGAGAGCCACTGTCGAATGCCACTAGAGAGCTGGGGTATTCATACACCAACTTCCATCAGGTGTTGACTGAGGGCTGCTGCCAGGGGGGTGTTAATTTCCTGGCCCTTCTGGCCTGTGCAGGACAGCAAAGCAGGTTTGATGGCCAGAGAAATTCTCAGGTAAAGAAATGCATGTGATGGCCGATGGGAGTCAAGTCAGCGTGCACTGGAAGGTGCAGGTCAAGGGATGTGGGTGGGGCAAGACCACCCCCCAATACAAACTTTAACAAAACACGTCACTTCCACTTACATAACTGCCTCTGATATAGTACTTTTCTCACTCTGCCCTGCAGGCTTACTATACCCATTTGGCCTTTCCAAACACAAGGCAACCTCCTCTAACTTGGACCCCGTCACACATCTTTTTCTCCCTCCGTACCTGGCGCAGCAACCACTACTTTGCAGTGAAGCAATGCATTTGGAGCATGTTTATTGAAGATCTGCTATTATCAGGCTGTCTCCTAGGTCCTGGGAATCAAGCAACAAACAACATAAATCCAGCTCTTGTGGAAGTTACATTTCTTTTTTTTTTTAATTTTAAACTTTTTTATTGTAAAATAAAATACAGATACAGAAAACTACTCAAAATAAATATATAGCTTACTGAGTTATTTTAAGGCCAACACCCATTTACCCCACCATCCATGTCATAGAACTCTGCCGGCCACCATAAGTCTATCCAAGTGTTCCATGCCAATCATAACTGCCTTCCTCCCACCAAAAGTGACCCCTATCTCAGTGTTTATAAAAAATTTTCCTTGTGTTCCTTTATGGTTTTATCACTCAAATGTGCATCCCTGTCCAACATAGTTTAAAATTCCTTTTTTCTTAAATTTTATAATGTTTTTTAAGTTTCTTTTAATCTAAAGGTTCCTCTTCCATCCCTTTCTTTTCTTTTCAGTGTATTTATTGAAGATAGCCCTTTGACCTGTAGAGAGAGATTTAGCCTGTATAGTTTCTGACAGTCTAGATTTTTGTTGATTCTGTATTCACGATTCAGTCAAGATGTTTCTCTCCTCTGTATTTTCAGCAAACTGACAGCTGAATCCGGAGACTGAGGGGTCAGACTGATGTTTGACCCTTTTGGTAAGACTATCTAGGTGGTGTTCTGTTCCTTCACTAAGAGGCAGATAATATCTGATTCTCTTTTTTTGTGTGTGATGTTAGCAATTATTGATGTCGAATGTCTAAATCCATTAATTAATTGAGGTTGCAAAGTGGTGATATTCTGACACTTCTTTTTCACTGATTAGTTGTAATGCATTTATTAAGAGACACCTCCCTCCACTACTATTTGGTTACTCAGTGGTACAGTTCATATAAACAGAATAAATGCTGAATACTTTCCCTTTATTTTCCAGTTTTAAAGACACGGAATTAATTTCCTATCATCTGGAGGTTACATTTTGTTCACAGATGCTTAGATACCTTATTCATCTCTGTTGGTCCTTGCATCAGTTAGCCTTTGTTGAATAATAAACAACTTCAGACTCTTAGTGGCATACATACAACCACAAGAATTTACTTTGTTCATGAGTTGGTGGGTTTTCTGGGGCAGCTCTGCTTCAAGCTGCAACAGTTGCTTCGGCTTCCCTCCATAGGTCTCTCATCTTCCTCCCCTCCACCCCTGCCAGGACCAGGGGGCCAGCAGGGCACATTCTTCACATGAGACGGCCGAGGTTCAAGAGCAGCAACAGAAATACATGATGCCTCTTAAGGCCTAAGCACAGACCTGGGACATTGTCACTGCCACTTTGGTATCATTGGCCAAAGCAAATCACAAGGCCATGCCCAAATTCAAGGGGAAAGGACATATACTCCTCCGATAAAGGTGGGGGACTGCAAATCACTTGACAAAGGATGTAGATACAGAGAGAGTTAAAGAATCAAGGCAGTATTGCTCGTATTTACAATTTGAAAGTAAATAGGCAGAAACATATTTTTTATAAATAGCTATTATTGTTGTTCCTATTATTACTTTTACTATTACTATTATTTCTATGCCCCTCACAGATCTGGTGCAATCTCCCTCCATTAATTTCCTGCCTCTCCTTCATTTTATCTGTTTCTGGATGAGTGATTACTTTTCCTCTAGGCAAGCAGGTAGGTATCTCGCTTGGCCTGTCCAATTCAAGGACATCTCCCAAGACACAGTGATTAGTCTGTGGATGGATGTGTGACCCCAAACAGATCAGGCAGAAGCCTTGCTCAAGGGTGCTGGTTGGGAAAGCCATCTGTCCTTCTGAGATCACAGAGCATGATGACGACATTAAGTTGGAGCTCCTGGGGCCATCTTTCTGGACAAAGCTGAGGAATGGAGCCAACACAGGAGAAAGCAGAGTCAAGATGCAAAGAGTGCCAGAATACTGATGTCAATTGGAGTCCCTCGATCTTCTATGCCAGGGTCTGTCCAAATTTTGGTAACTCCTCGATAGCCCAAGAGCAAGGACATCATCAAGTTTGGTTCTTTAGCTGCCTATGTTTTAAAAATAATAATAATATTGATAGTGTTAAATAGATTAACCCGTTCCTCTCCTAAACCCTCTTATCTCCCCCCCTCTTATATCACAGAGCACTTTCTCCTCTGTCTACAATATTACGCGCACACGTGCTCATTCCTTTTAGACCATTAGGTCTTTGTCCAACAGGGGTCATATCCATCGCATCTTCATGTCCCTACAACACTTAAAGGAGAGCTTTGTATACTAGACATTTTATACATAATTGTGCATGAATGGGTTTGAATAGTTTTCAGGCCTACGTAAATCTATTCAACTCGTCTCAGCTAGGTTGTTCTTCCTAAAATGAGCTTTGTGGCTCCCGCAGCATTCACATATCCACTCTCTTTGTTTTGTAATGTCACTAAGTAAATAATCACATATATTTAGGAGAAGTCACTGACAGAAAACTCCATCTTCAAGCAGGCTCTCTGTTTTATTTAATATGAACTAGAGATACAAGAAAGGCAAGATTCACTTTAAGAAATCTTTTTTTCTGCATCTCCTTTAAGGCATAAGATTCTTGAGGGCAAAGAATTTTTTTTGTAATAATTCTCTGTAAAAGGATTTGGGTGGTAGATCCCAGTGAGTCTTGTTTAATAATTGTTACCTTAGAGACTAATTATTGTTTAGAACTTAAAGGAGCTGAGGGAAATTATTCCAGAGTTTCAGGGAAAATGCCCAATAAAAGAAAGCAATGGAAACAACATTCACTTAGGGTCCATTATGTGCTAAACACCAAACAGATAATTGACATAAATTATTAATTTATAGTTGTAGGGCTCATATCACATGATTTCAAGATTTATGATAAAGCAATAATAAAAACAATAATCAAGATGACATGATATTGCTGTAAAGGTAGATATATAGATCTTTGGAACAGAACAGAGAATCCAGAAATAGAACCAGGTGTATCAGTGGAGAAAGGACAGTCTTTTCAGCTTAATGTGCCATAAAAAAAGATGTATAAGAAAATTAATTTCTTTTCATATCTTACACCACATAAAAAATTAATGCAAATGGATTGTAGGCATAAATATAAAATCCATAACTATAAAACTTCTGGAAGAAAACATAAGAGAAAAAGTTTTTGACATTGTATTAGGCAAAGATTTACTACATATGACACTGAAAGCATGATTCATAAAAGAAAAAATTAATAAATTGGACTTCCTTAAAATTTACTGCTCTTCAAAATATACTGTTAAGTGATTGGAAAAGACACAAACTTGGAGAAAATATTTGAACTCATATATTTGATAAAGGACTTTTACCCAAAATATGTAAAGAACTCTCAAAGTTAAATAATAAGAAAATAAACTACCCAGGTCAAAAATGAGCAAAACATGTGAACAGATACTTCACCAAAAAAACATTTGGATGGCAAATAAGCACATGAATGGATACTTAACATCATTCATCATTAAGAAAATGCAAATTAAAACTACAGTGAGATATCAGTACATGCCTATTAGAATGGCTAAAATTAAAGATTGGCCATACCAGGTATTGGTGAGGATACGGGAGAACTAGAAATCACACACTGCTGGTGAAAATGTAAAATGGTATAGCCACTTCAGAAAACAGTTTGTCAGTTTCTTGTAAAGTTAAAGATACACTTACATATGATGCAGCTGTTCCATTCCTAGGTTTCTACCGGAGAGAAATGAAAGCACTCGTCCACAGTCTTGTACATGAATATTCATAATATCCCCAAACTTAAACAACCCAAGTGTCCACCAACAGATGAATGGATAAGCAAATTGTGGTATATCCTGCTTTGAACTCCTACTCGGCAAAAATAATAATAATAATAATAATGAATTATTGATACACTCAATATTATGGATGAACTCTATTAATTATGTTGAGTGAAAGAAGCCATACAAAAAAGAAAATAATCTGTATGATTTCATTTATATAAAACTCGAGAAAATGCAAACTAAGCAGATCAGTGATTGCCTAGGGGAGCAGGGCAAGGAGGGACAGGAGGGAAGATGTACAAAGGGGCGTGTGAAACCTTTCCAGGACAATGGATGTGCTCATATCTTGATTGTGGTGTCAGTTTCACAGTGTAGACATATGTCACGGCTTATCAAATTGTATACTTTAAATATACGCAATTTATTTTATGTCAATTATATCTTAATAAAGTACTTTTTAAAATATCAATTTACTCCTGCAAGATAAAGCTGCAAAACTATACTATTATCTCCTTTTTGCAAATGAAAAAACAGAGATTCAGAAAGTTAAGTCCCGCAGCACACACACACACACAGGGGAAGGGGTTCTGAAACGGCGAGGTTGTTTGGGTTACCTTGGGCAAATCCATTCGTTTCTCTGGGCCTCAGCTTCTCCATCCACAAAGTAAGAGGCTAGATTATGTAATCTGCAACTGGAAGATGAGTTGAAAATGAGTAATTTTTAATGAGTAAATTTCAAATGATTTCTTCATTTGAAGATCTTATTTTTAACCTCTCAAGTCTGTAGGGAAAGTTCACCTAGAGAGGTGTTTCTCTCCAGCCAGACTAAAAGGCCGGGGAGTAGGTCCTCTTCACATGATTCATGAAGAGACCACAGAGAATGACAGGACAGCCCCAGAAGCCCCTTCCACGGCCTCTCGCCAACTTGCTACAGAGATGCCTGTAAGCAGGATGAATCTCAAGAAAAGGGCGTATTGTATCCTCGCATCATAAATTTTACAGAACTGCTTCATGAAAAATAACTTTGGGTCCAGGAATTCCACAAGAAAAATGTCCAACCTGTCTTCAAATGTGGGAACTTTGAAAAGTTTACATACCAGCAGGTCGCGATTCAGTTCGTACATCTTCGTGCTTCAGTGTGCTATATTTGGCTAGAAGACTGAATGCCCGCTTCCTGGCAAACCACGCCGTATTCACAGGCGCGAGCTCTTCACTGAGCTTTGTCAAGTTGCCCTCAAACATATGGGCCCGGTTCCTCCAGTTCTCTAATAAATAACATATTAGGTGAGTGTTAATATTCCACATCCGGAAAACCAAGAATTTAAAGAGCAATAAGCACTTTGCAGGAAACTAACCCAAAACCCATCAGTCTAAAATAGGCCTGGTTAAGTGAAGGAGGGCATATGGCTTTTAGTCTGTTTATATTGTATTGTTTGAATTTACATTCAAAAAGTCAAGTTTTATTTTTCTATTAGTATCTTGAATACACAGTAAGTCCTCAGTCTTTGTCTGGGTTCCTCCCCAGAGCAGACCCTGGGACAAGGTCTCGGAGAGAGGTAGTTAATTTAGGAAGTGATCCCAGGATTGTGGGGGAAGGAGAAGTGAGGCAGGGAAGGGAAGGAAGCAATCAAGGGTGAAACAAAGAGCAGGTTACCATTATGGGAAAATGGGGTTCAGCCCCACTGGGGACCCCCCTGAGGGACATTGGAGGGCACGCCTCAGAACTGCCCCCATGAATGGACAAGCTGGGTATGTACCGTCAATGCCCCGCTTCACTGGTGGAGGAGAGCTGCTGAGTGCTTTTACTGCTAAACGGTTCTGGTCTGCCCAGTTTGAGGACCAAGCACGCTCCCTCATTTGGCCAGAGGACACCTCCAAGGAAAAGAGATGAGAGAATCCATTCTGTAGGTGCCCTGGTGGGCTGAGGAGATATGAGCAGGGCACCAAAGCATTAACTTCATCCTAAATTTACATGTCTGTTTATTGGCTTGACTTGATCTATATTTTTTAGATGTCAATCTCCTCTAAATTACCTTGTCTTTCTTTTTTTTTCCCTTTGTCACATTACATCACTGTGTCACATTGAAATTTGATGCGAGCCTCTCCTGAGAATAATAAATATGGTCACACAGACCTAAATTTCTCCTTCCGTTTCAGGACATCTACAGACCCACATTATCCTATCTCGCTGGATCCAGAGTAAGACTCTCTGACAGGGACACACATCAAAAATAAAGTGAGAGGGGATTAAAAAGGGAAGGAATCCACCACCCTCCCCCAAAAGAGACTGGCTTCATTCAAAGGAGACCTTTGAACTGGACTAAACTAGGGAGCCCCAGGCCACGCCGCTGTAATGGGGCTCACTACAAGAGAGCCTGCAACTCCCTTTTGGTCTGGAAGGTGTGAAGTCCAACTTCCGCTGCCCACACATCATTCTCATCGAGTGGGCAGCACAGGTGGATGCACCTGTGACCACAATCAGGAAACCGTCAGGATGCCTTGGTCCCAGACCCATGGAGGACCAGCCAGGCTGGAGGCTTCACACGCAACAGAAGTGACCCTTGAAGGAGAGGACCAGCCCCAGAACCTAGAAGAGCACTAATCCTCGGAATGTGGGTCTAAAAGCATCAGGCCTGGGAGAGTCAGTGACTGCTCTGCCCTCCAAGCCCCACAGTTACCAGTTCTCATTTTCAGGACCACCAAGTCATCTGCCCAGGTGTACAGTGACAGAAACAACATGGTGGGCCCTGCCTTCGATACAGTCTGGTGAGGAAACAGGTAAGACCATAAACCGCTAAGATGCAGGGGCCCCAGGAAATCTCTGTGAAGGAAAAAAGTGGGAGCTCAGAGCAGGAGGGAGAGAGAAAGCCCTTCCCAGGCAGGTGAAGGCTTATGGAGTATCTACGAACTGTGTCTAGGAGGATTTTACCAGATGCAGGAAGTGGGGAGGAGCATTCCAGGCTTTTGTAAATGTGAGCAAAGGCACGGGGACAAAGGCACGGGGAGCTGGAACTGTTGTGCAGTTTTAGGAAAGCAGACCCAGTGCCTGCCTGAGAAAGTAACTTTGGAGTAACAGGAGTATTGCAATAGATAAGCACATCACTGTTTTCTGAATTTTTAAAAATTATTCATTTTGTTATATATTGAGCAATATACAATTCATACTTATTTATACCATTTACTACATTTTGTCATTGTATTTTAAAATTAGTGATTTATATTTCCTTATTTTATAGTTGAATAATGAATTTTGAATCTGTTAGAGACTCTTAATTGTTCCCTCAATTTATTGTCCTCTTCTTCCACAGGATGCCCAGGTTTTAGTGCATGGACACCTCAATGCATGAACACCCAGAATGAAGACTGTATTTCCCAGCCTCACTCACAGCCAAGTGTGGGCAGACGAGTAAGCCCTAGCCCAGAAGAGGACACATTCCAGGAACTCTTCTAGAACATTAGCTGGAGGACACGCTTTTCCCCCCTTCTTCTTCCTGGCTGAGAAGTCAAGGATCAGAGCCATCATTCCAGCCTGGAGGGCTTTCCTCCAGTCCTACCACCACTGAATCTCAGGCTCTCCAGAGAAGCAGTGTACCACTGGGTTTCATCGCCAAGGTTGCTATGTGGCGATGACCACTCTGACACGGGAACCAATAACCTCATGCCAGGACATGTGCTCTAAGACCAGGTGCTCAGGGTGCCATGCGGAGCTCACTCTTCCAGTGGAAATAACAGAAGGATTCACAGAGAAGTGACTTCTGGCCTGGGTGATAGATGAGCCAAAGCTTTGTGAAGGAAGTGGAGAGGAAGTATGTTCCAGGTAAGGGATGCACCTGTGCAAAAGGCAGAGGGTTAGAAAAGATAGGATTTGACTCAGAAAGCAACATGATACCCACATTAGCCAGTCAAAGATGCCCATTGAGAGATACTCTGCCAAGCTCATTCCTAACATTTGTGCAGCCCAAGGCAAGTACAAATGGAAGCCCACCTATAGATGTCTAAATATGCCAACATGATGTCAATCAAGGAGAGAAGCTTTTAAACAAAAGGTACTCTCCCCTCCTGCCTACATTCACACTAGTACACCTTAATAATGGTCTGGAAGACCAAGATTGAGCTTGGAGTTCTTGGACTGGACAGTGCCAGGCAGGAAGAGCCAGACCCGGCCCATAGCTGCCCCCTCCCCACCCTGTCTCTCCTCATCACTGACTCCGTCCTGCACCACAAGGGGCCTCATACTCTCACACATGAACACCCCAGGCCACACTTACCAATGTCCAGCCACACAGACAGCAAACACACCAGCATCCAGAGCCCAGACCTACCATGCGTACCGCAGCAGTACAGTTCGCCGTCAGGAGGAAGGACCTTGTAAGCCCTGGAAGCAAGCCTGGGGCCATCGGGCAGAGAACGCAGAACCCTGGTGCCCTGAGCAGGTCTAGACCGGAGATCTGGCTCTGAGCAGGCAAGGCATGTGCTTTCGGCCCTGCGGACCCTCACGTGACGGGAGGGGCTCAGCCGGAGGAGGCCCAGAGTGCAGCTTCTAAAGCACGGAGCCTGCGCAGGGCCCCTCTCACCCTGGTCGAAGGGCAGTGACTGTCTCCTGCTGTAAGAATCCATTTACTGCTTCTCTTCTTAACATCTGTTTCCCCACGGGAGGATTGTGAGACTGTGTCCACACTCAAGGCAAGCCCAACATACATTTCTGTCTGAAGAAGATTCTGCAATTTTCTTAAGGAGAAAAGGACTGCTATCTCTCTTAGCGTGACAGCATTGTCGTGTTGACCCTGGAACTCTAGGTGTCAGTGGCTGGGCCCCAGCCCTCCTGACGAGGCTGCCAGGAAAGAGAGTGGAGTGGATGCTGGCAACTGAGACTCAGACTGTGTCTGAGACAGATTGTGGGACTGTGAGGGCAAGATTGTGCTCACAATTATATTCCAAGTACCTAGCAGAGGGCCCTCTTAGCTCATAGTAAATGGCTGGTGGTTGACTAAGTACCTGGTGACTTACCCCTCCACGAGTCAGCTCCTCTTGTCCACACCACAAGCCTTGAAGGTGAACATTATCAGCAATAGTTTACTGATTGTCTTAGTCCATTTGGGCTGCTATAACAAAATACCAGAGACTGGGTAGCTTATAAACAATAGAAATTTATTGCTCACAGTTCTGGAGGCTGAAAGTCTGAGATAAGGGTGTCAGCATGGTCAGATGAGGGCCTTCTGGGTCACAGACTACTCATATCTTCATATGGCAGAAGGGACAAGCTAGCTCCCAGGCCTCTTTTATAAGGGCACTAATCCCATTCATGAGGGCTCCACCCTCGTGAAGACCCCACCTCCTAATACCATCATCCTGGGCATTAGGTTTCAACATATGAATTTTGGGGGGGACATAAACTTTCAGACCATAACATTGATGAAGAGATTGAGGTTCAGAGAAACCCAGCCTGTTGAAGGTCACACAAGAAATAAGTGGTGATACTCAGATGCAAATCCAGGCTGTCCATTTCCAAAGCCACGCTCCTTCCACTACAGGTCACGATAAGGCAAGACACAGAGCCACAGTTGTTGATCCGATGGACAACTTCATAGTAAATGACTGCCTTTGTTTTGTTTGTTTTACAATAAAGAGAGACTGAGTTCCAATTTCCTCTCATCACTAAAACCTTTTGACTTACTTTTTTAGGTCCTGAAGCTATTGAAAAATTAGCTTTAGTAATTGCTGGGTTTTGGCCTCAGTTGCCAGCATCCACTCCACTCCACTCGCTTTCCTGGCAGCCTCGTCAGGAGGGCCGGTGCCCGGCCACCGACGCCTAGAGTTCCAGAGTCAACACGAGGATGCTCTCACGCAAACAGAAATGGCAGTCCTTTTTCTCTTAAGAAAATTGCAGAATCTTCTTCAGACAGAAATGTATGTTGGGCTTGCCTTGAGCGTGGTAACACACTGCTTGTTCTCAGTGTGTAAGGATATGATGTTGGACATAACAAAACAATTATTCAGTTACACAATTGTTTAACATTTTTGAGACATCTAAGAATTAGTAGCCATCAGTAAGTACTTTATGTTAGACATTTATCAGATAAAAACTAATCCAAAATAGTTCCAACTTAGGAGTAAACAATGAAGAATACTAGGAGAAAAAAAGCAAGGAGATTAAGATTAGTTTGTTTTCTTTTAGAGTTTTTAAGATTTGTTTGCAAATCCTTATATTTTTACTCCCACCGGCAGACGATGCCTGGAGTTTCTTTAACTGTCAGTAATCCTGGAATCTCAGACTTAGAAATAAAATCTCTAGGTGAAGAACTTTGAGGTCATCTTCAGCTCCTCTGTCCACTTTGTTCTGTGCATCCATGCCATTTCTGTTTCGACTGAATCCTAGTGCAAAATGCCTCTCAATTTTCTTCTCTCATTTTAATTTCTGTTGCCTCAGTCTAGTTCACGCTTCAACTGCTGGAATCAGCTCATTATCTCTGCCTCTTCTGCCCCAATGCAACCAACATTATTATTTTTAAGCAGAGACCTCACCACGTCAGTCTACTGTCCCAAATCTGTGATGGCTGCCCATTGCCTGCATCCTAAGGTCATCTTATGACATTTGAGGCCTCCATGACTTGGCCCAAATTCCCTTCCCGTCCGTTGTCCACCACAGCGTTCCAGTCCACCACGCCTGCCACCCATCCCAGAGTCCCTGCGGGTCCTCATGCCCACCCTACGTGTTCTCTGACTTTAACGTGTGTGTGCTGTCCCCTTACTGGCAAAGCCCATTTCCTGGCTCACCCCACTCACGCCTGTTGAAAGCCTTTTCCTTTTTAGAGGCTCAAATCAATGCCAGCTTCTATTCTATCTTCCAAACCTCACTATAATACTCTTCTTCCTTTTGACTCCATAGAATTTTGGTTCTATCCCCTCCTCTTACACCCTGTTTACTATCATTGATGTGTCTATTTCCCCTCCTTAACTGTCTGGACTTAGAGGTCAGAGGCCTGTGTCTTACTCATCTTTATGTCTAGCACAAGGTAGGTGCTGAAAAAATATTTATCTTGGTAAATGTATTTAAATGGATACTGACTGAAATTCTCACTAATGTGTAAATGATTGATAACCTTCTCTTAGGAATACTGCTAGTTTCAGACACACAGAGGCAAAAGTTCAAGAGATTTGGTGGTCCAAATCAAGTTAAAGAGATTGAGCGGAGCCAAAAAGAAACACTTTTCAGCTTCGGAATGTAGCTTGCCCATGGAAATGGTAGTATTTGGTCTATTCAAAGAAAAGACTTTCATTTCTCCCAACTCTGTTAATTCAGATGAGAGAACAAAGTTAAATTTTCCTATTGGAGATGCTTGCCAAGGTTGTGATTTTAAAAACTTTCTAAGCCTTTTATTTGCAATTCAGTTTAACTGCTTTCTAGGACCAGAGATTTGCCTGCTAAGTTTCTCAGTCCCCAAAGAGTTTGAAACACAGAGTTAGTAATAAAAATTCATGTGTCACTTTTTAGAGGCAGGGGAGAAGGCCAGTTGGTGTGGAGCTGGCCATGACACTGTCGCTAAGTAATGGGGCTAGTCAGTGACTAACGAGCAGATCTCAGCCGGCAGAACCAGATAACAGCGTCGCCTCTGATTCAGCTTTGTTTTTGCAGATGTGGAACTCGTGAAAACAAGGCCAGGAGCAACGCTCTGTGCCAGGCATCATGTGGGGGAAGTAGCCTTGCACAGCTCTGCCTGTGCCACCTCGTTTCTGGCTTGAAGGCCCCCCCTGGGTCTCTCCCTCGCCAGCGCCTGCCAATGGTTTTGAATCGTATGGTGGTTTCATGCTGTGGATAAATGTCCAGTATTTACTTGGATGAAGACACCCAATTCATTTTGCTCTGAGTCCCAGTTCAGTTTACAACCTACCTCTTCAGAGGCAGAAGGCGTATTAACTCACTTTTCCCACAGCCTTGTCTCTGCGGCATGTTTTCAGGTTGCGGCTGGAAAACCCAGCACCCTCCCAAGTCTGGACACAGGCACTTGTTATGACTAACGCTCAGCAGCACCCAGAGTTACTGAGGTTCATCTGGAGTTAGAGGACGGGGCTCACCCAGCTGGACGGCGCCTCCGGGAATAAAGCTGCGATGGTTTAGGGAGGGCTGAGAAGCCAAAGGATGGGAAGGGCATCAGCTAAGTGGGAAAAATGGATGCTCTCTTCCATGATCTACTGTTTCTCCAAAGGAATTTAAATAATATAATCTTTTCGAGCTGGGAAATTAGGAAAAATACCAAGAAAGGGGGGAAGTACTTCAATGATTTGGTCAGTTTTTCCATGTTCTTTGATGATGCAATATAGCCTTCCTGCCATATGAAAAAGTTTTAAATTAGCACAAGTTATGGCTTAGCATGTAAATTCACAACCTATTAACAAAGGACAAAATCCATCCACAAATTTTAGGTTAGTTACTCAAACTATCCGCAGATTTTCTGAAGATAGAAAATACCAACCAGGAAGGAAGGGCTTATTATGTTTCCAACACTGCAATTGGTGCTGTAACAAACAGAAGAAATCTGTGCCATCTGGCTTTGGGCTTCTTTCAATGTTAGACAAAATATATTTTAAAACGATCGCAGCATAGTCTTTGTATGATAACTACCTACTGCTCTATATATGGGATACAATGCATTTCATACCTTGGTATGTTTTTAAATTGTGTTTTTATTTTTAAATAGCTGTGCATGAGGGTGTTTGAGTCTGTCAATGTCCTTTTCTAGAGGAAATGTCCTTACCCACAATACCTTGCTCAGTTTCTAACTTGTGTAAGGCGGTTTATTGATTGAATCAGAGTGGTCACGTGACCCAAATGCACTCTTGCATAGGCTGGCCAAAGACCAATGAGATATCTAGCTCAAAAGGCTCAGCCCAATAGGGTTGATAGTAATTACCTCAGCCAATCAGTTGAAAATGCAATGACCAGAGAATAGAAAGAATGTTGTAGAGAAAGAACAGTCAAATTACTGTTGCTGCATAGCAACGCACTCAGAATGTACTGGCATAATACTACCATTTTATTGTGCTTATAGATGACATGGGTCATAAATTTGGAAAAGATACAACAACAAATGGCTTTTCTCTGCTCCACAGTGTCTGGCTCCTTATCTGAGAAGAAACGATGGCTGGGGATTCCTTGCAAGCAGGGAGCCAGAATAATATACAAGCATCTTAATGTCTGGCAGGTGTTATTAGCTATCTGTTGGGACCTCACTGGAGCTTTAGGCCAAAACACCTATACTCGTGATCTGTTTGTATCAGCTAACTTGAGCCTCGTTACAGCATGGCAGCTGGGCTTCGTGAGTGTCCCAAGAAAACAAGAATAATGCTAACAATGCCACAACCAGAAATAACCACCCTGAAATATTTGTTTTTATCTTTCCATTCTTTTTCTTTGCATGTTATGATTTTTTTAAATCTCTTCCATCCCACAGGCTCTTCTTACACTGTGACCTTGACACTCTTCTCATTGAGATGTGGGGTCTACGTCCTTTCCCCTTGAAGCTGGGCAGAACTCTGTGTCTTCCTTGACCAACAGAGCTCAGTGGAAATGCTACATGACTTCTGAGACGAGGACATAGACATTGTTAAGTATAGATATTGATGTATCTTACTTGGGGTTTTCCAAAAAAAAAAAAAAACCTACTCTAAGACAAGGATTTGGGTGCAAGTGGTTTATTTTGAGAAACAATCCCAGGAAGCACTGGTAGGTGAGTTGGGGGAAGTGAAACAGAGATGACAGGAAGCAATACCAGTGCATTAATAAGTAAGTTACCACTGAGAGGCCCCTTCCTACGGAAGGCATCTGGGAGACTGTGTGGAACCTGAGGGATGAGGAAACCAGCTTATGTATTTCCTAGCTCCCCTCAACCATTGGTCGGGAGCTGCTCCCAGGATGTAACTCCCAGTAACTGGGCATATGGGTAGAGAATCCTTCTGCAGCCAGAGATAGGCTTCAGACAGTGTGGTGCCTACCGTGAGAAAATATGGGGATACAGGGGATCGTGGCAGCACCTGCCCTTGGTGTATATAGAATAAGTTCAGAACTGAGTATTTGCATCATGGATGCTTTTCAATCAATTGGCACAGAGAAAAGGTGAATGTCATCAAGCAGCTGTTGACAATATGTTAAGGTAAGGTAAACCGATATCTGAAAAGACAGAGGGAAAGATTGTGATCAAATTTTAATAATATTATGTACTTTAAAGAAGACAGATGTGTCTTTGGTTCCAGCACAGAACCCCTCACTTTAGCGTGCCTGGATGGAGCTTGCATACCAATCCCAATGCCTCTCACCCAGTTTACAACACTCACCTGCTGGCAGAGGAGGCTGCCCACGCTCACCCCTAGGGAGTCAATAGCAGTCAGTGGAGTGCCTTCTGATGCCAATTCTGTATTGAAGGAAATAGTAAAATTTGGAATACGAACAAGTCATGCCACTGGTGTAAGTCTTGCTGGTATGAGACTCTGATTTCCACACTGAAATGGGCTACCTATCAAAGGAAAAGATGCCACATAATTTTGTAAAATGAAGAATAAGATATTTTAAATTTTCATCACGACCCTGATAATACATCTTCTTTGATTCCAAGTGACTTGCTCCAATGGGACATCTCAGCTGTATATTCATTATCATGAATGACCCAAATCTCTCCCTTCAGGGCTGAAATGCCATGCTATTCACTGTGGTGGATGATGGGCTGCCTGGACTTTCTCAGGAAATGAGCTTAGAACAAACAGCTCCATCGCCAGAAATTTAACTCTTTGCCAACCCTTGATTTTCTTCACCTGTCAGAGAAGGAAATACATGATCTATTATTAGGGATATTTTTAAAACCACATCCACATAGTGCAACCGAACACCAAGAAATGTACAGCCATGTCACTTGCTTTGGCCAAAGGGATGTGAACAGACATGCAGCAGATGATTGAAATGCACTTGTGTGATTGGGCTTGCTTGCCCTCTTGAGCTTCTGCCATCACCAGGAGAAGAACCAGAGGGTCAGCCCTACGGACCCAGGAAGAAGATGAGGGACATGTGGAGCAGAGCCACTCCAGCCTAGATCAGCTGACCCCGGCCAACCTGTGGATGCACAAGCAAGCCCAACCAAGATCAGCAGAGCCACTAAGCCAAGCCCAGTCAACAGCAGCCAGCCCTCAGTCAACCTACAGACGTGACAGCTAAATAAATACTTGCTGCTGTATACCACTGAGATTTTGTCATTGTTATGCAGCATTTTCTGTCACAGTTAACCAATACAATGCCTAAAAAGGAGCAGTAGAGAATAGAGATGTATAATATAGAATCTTTAAGTAATTTACCATGATGTATATGATATAAAACACTCTTCTGTTTTCTCTACAACATTTATATAAATGTATATTTTCTAGAAATTTTCCATTTTTTGCTGATACTTTTGTAAGGGGAAAATGTGTTGAGTTTCACACCTGAGGACACAAATTTAGATACAGGGACACAAGAGTCAGAGTAGAGAAACCCCTGAGTAAATAAGTTCCCCAAGAATGTGCAGGAGTCTTAGGGAGGCTTACAGGTTCCCAAGACTCCAAAACTAGGGGTTTGCGGCATTCCTAATTCCAAGCACTAGAGATTCCCCAGGTGATAGCAGCTGCTTAACAAACGTGATGTTCAAGTCTAACCAGACATCTACAAGGAAATTAGAGTGGACTTAGAGCCTAGTGGTTAAGATTAGAGGTATATGAATGACCTTGCCAGGGTTGAAACCTAGCTCCATAAACTAGTACCTTGATCCAGTTATAACCTTGCTCAATTTCCTCATCTATAAAGTGTGGATAATAATGGTTCCTCCTTTGCAGAACTTTGAGGATTAAGCAAACATAGATGTGTCAATCACTTACATAGTATAAATATTTGTACATTTTTATAAATATATTACATCAATATAAACACCCAATGAATATTACTACCTTCCCTAACTTATGATACAGCATCACTTGCAAAATTTGATAGAATCCTTATATAACATCAAACTATGGTTAATCTTCAAGAAATATACTGAAATTCCCTCTTGCTTCTCCTGAATCCCATGCCCAAACACTCCCTAATACTTTCTACCTTCCAGCAATTGCCACCAGTTCAGGCCCATGGAGATTCTGATGTGTTCTGGATATTTTTTCTTTGCCCCTCTAGATCCACTGCCCAACCTTCTCTCCTCTGCTCTGAGCTCCAGGATGGTAATCTTTATGAACTGTATCAATAGGTTCCATTGCCCTGTTTTTCGTTGGGAGGCCAGCAGCTCAGAGGGTAGGAGGAGGATGAGGTCAGAGTATTTGTTCCCCTAATCTTCCTTCCTAAGAACTCACCATCAGCTAGCTATGTCTTTGACCGAAGGTAACAGCTCTTGTCAAGCAGCCCTTTCTACATAGCTCTTTTGTGCACGCGTGTTGTGTTACAATAACCACTCCTTCCTCTTGCTCATTCAGACTTTGAGTTGATAAGGAGTTTCCACTCAGGATTCTGCACTATTCTTGTTTTCATGTACCCTACCTACACTTTATAAATTGTCTCTTTTTTAAACTCTCCTGAAGTTATGCAATTTGAGCATGATGTCTGTTTCCTGTCAGGGTCCTGATTGATATAACGGTCAGTATCTGAAATGCCTCCAGAAAACAGACCTTCAAACTGGGATTCCAGGATTGTGCTACTCATATAGTTGAGGGAGGTGCAGATACCTTCCTTGCCAGGTGGCAATAGGGCATGGATGACCCACGGCAGCAGTAGCATAAAGATCATTCACTCACGGTGGCCTGGGGATGAAGTGCATGTGGAAGTAAAGGCATTGGGGATTCAAGAAACTGGCAACTAATCACTATGCAAAATACGGTGCTTGTAAACAATCAGAGACTAATTCCAATGGCAACACAGAGTATGTACAGGGAAAAGGAGGAATTAAAAGCTGAAAATACGTACTTAAAAGGACGCATGGTGCTATGACTGGATTGTGTTCCCCCAACGTTCATATGTTGAAGCTCTAACTTCCAATGTGACTGTATTTGGAGATAGGGCTCTTAGAAGATAAATAAGGTTAAATAAGGTCGTAAGAACAAAGCCTGATCTTCTGATAGGATTAGTGTCTTCATAAGAAGAACATCAGAGTGCTTTCTTTCTCTCTCTCTCTTTTCCTCTGTCTTTCTCTTTTCCTCTCTCTTTCTCTCTCTCCCTCCCTCCCGACCATGTGAGGACACAAGGGCAGGCGAGAAGGCTGCCATCTGCAAGCCAGGAAGAGAGCTCTCACAAGAAACCAAATTAGCTGATACCTTGATCTTCAACTTCCAAGCCTCCAGAACTAGGAGAAATAAATTTCTGTTGTTTGAGCAACCCAGTCTATGTAGTGTTTTGTTATGGCAGCCCTGCAGACTAATACACATGGAAAATTACAAAATCTTCATGGCAGCTTTGAAGGACTTCTTTGTTTTCTGAATTTGCAGGGCAGACCAGCCTGAGAACATCCCCAAGCTGTATTGGCAGGAGATCAGGGAGCATGTAGGGGGGACTAAGGGTTAATCAGACCAAGGAGGACAAAATATAAGATTTGGTCAGGTCAAATTTATTGACACCCTTAGAGAAGTCTGCTATATACTAGTTATTTTCTAAGTTGGATAAACTGCTGCTCCCATACCTGAATTGCAACTCACATGTGTACTGTTTACATTCTCAAACTTAGAAGTGAGAAATGTAGCAAGATATGATACTTGTAAGTAGTTCAGTAACATCTCAGCTTAATAGACCACTAGGGACTAGCTGTCCTATAAGCCTGAATTATCCAGATAACTGAAGTTTAACTCTTCAAACTCTAAAATTTAAAAAAAAAAAAAAACATTTTATGGCTCTCTTTCTAAAATATTACATACCTATCTGGTTTCAGAAGCAGAGAATATTAAATACAGTTCAACCTTTATCTTCACACCAAATGTACAAAAATGTGCTTTATGAACTGAAACTGTTAAATTAAAGATTTATATAGTTATGTATACTTTAAATAGGAGGCAGTTTAGAAAAATGCATTAACATATCCAATACAAAAGGATAAAATAAATAATTAAGGCAATCTTTATAAATGAAAAATAAGGATGTGACAAGGATAACGCCTGGATTAAAATGAACACAAGCCCAAAATAGCATTGTCAGTGTAAATGTTCATCAAGCAATTCTTGTCATCAGTCAGAGAATGCGGTGCAATAGAGTGGGACCCTGAAGGGGATCTGCCCACATCCTTGGTCACTTACCCGTGTCCTACAAGGCTTTTTTAGGGCCCCATCTCTTCCTTCTCCTTCTTGCTCTTTTTTGGATGACCACGCCAAAAGAAAGAATGTTGGTTCTTGTATAACATTTGCCGTTTCTCCCTGACAAGTCTCTCTTAATTGCTTCAGAGAAGCTGGAATCCAACCTGCTTCTTAACACTTTCATTACTCTTTCTAACACCTATTGTGCTCATCTTGCATCTCCATCTTTCTTTTTCTGTCTTCTTATCTCTTCCATCTATGTTCCTGCTTCCTTTCCCAAGTTAACTTCTGTCCCAAGTAGTTTGATTATTGCACCAACATTGTCCAACAAAAGTGCTTTTCACCATCTTAAATGAACAATTACATTATGTCCTGTGATCTTCGGTATATTAGGTTGCTATTCAGACGTCCTCTCTTCAATATTTACTTGAAAGGACCAGAGTTAGCAGCATTCTGAAGACTTGAGGTTACATGAAGCAAAGACGCTGTCATCATGAATTTGAGACATGAGCCCTATGGGTATGCTGCACACTTTGGGAGTGTGACTTATTACATTTATTAATACTTAATACTGACATCAGTTAGACGCTAATATGCTAGTGTCACTTAATACATTTAGAAGATGAGAATATGCGAGTTGAAGAGAACTAATTATTCCCTTATTTGTTCCCTTTGCCAATATTTGAAGAAAATTTCAGATACTCGTGACATGCAAAGAGGAAGAAAGTTCCAAGCACAGGTCAATCTTTAGTGGCATCAATCTGTCACATTTCTTCCATAAGGACCTCTTCCATGAGGACCTCAACCCATGTAGCCCACCAGCTAGCCATGTATTTGGCTGACAGCTGTCAAGTGAAGTCCCTTGTGCAAAATGGGATACTCTTTAGTGACTATTTTCCTGGAAAACTTCCTCAAATCCAAAGGACATTCTGATTATCCTTGAATCTCAATAAAAGCATCCACTTCTAGTCTATTATTTGTGATATCATTCTGAGACAGTGTGGCCATTCTGAACATTCAGTCAGTCCCATGGCCATCAATCTGGGTCATAATAGAAACACTCAAAATGGAAACAATAGTCACAGAGCACAGAAGCTGACCATGCCAAAAAGAAAGAATGTTTATTTCTTGTATATAGATTGCCCATTTCTCCCTGACAATTCCTCTTAACCTGTTGAGAGAAGGTAGAACCAAAGAACAGCCAGACCCAAAGCCTACCTGGTCAAGGTGACCACGTTCACAAAGACCTGCCCGTGACATAATTTGCCATGGAAAAAGATTGGCCGCCAACACCATCAAAGAGGCATGAGTTCCTAATGTATCAACAGCCCCCTGAGCAGGAAACTTTGACTCCAACTTGAGGAAACAAAATCAATATGATCACCACCATCAACAATAGCTACATTGTCTAGATCTGTGCTGTCCAATACAATAGCCACTAGGCACATGTGGCTCTTTAAATGTAAACTAAATAAAAGTTAAAATTTATTTCTTTGGTAGCACCAGTCACATTTTAAGTGCTCGGTAGCCACATGAGGCTGGTAGCTGTTCTATTGGACAGCACAGAAACAGAACACTTCTATCATTGCAGAAAGTTCTATTGAACAGTGTTGGTCTAGATGTCTGCTGCATGCAGGCACTTTCTGTGTTACGTCACTTAATTCTCACAAGAAATCTGTGAGGAAGGGTTTATTGGCTCCATGTCCGATATGCAGAAACTGAAGTTCGGAGGCGTTCAGTAGCTCATCCAAGTCTCCCAGCCATCTTTTCCTAAATGCACATCCATCCCTCTTTGTTGAGTCTGCATTGATAGTGTATCTCCATGCCAAGGTAGACTTCCCCCCGACTGTAGGCTGGGGAAGAAATTAAGGTCTCAAACTCTCCTCTGCTAAGACTGCCAAAGGTAATGGCTGAAACTGAAGTCCATTTCCAACCTAAATTTCTTGAAGAAAAAGGAAGGGGGGCATTATCATTTTTTTCTAAAGTAAGTCATCCTTTTCCAACGTTCCCACCAGCACTGTTCTGTTTTAGTTTTTTTTTAATATGTGGGGTTGATCTGCTCAAACCCCAAACATGCTTTTCCATATGCTTCTCTTTCCCCTTTTTTATATTTCCTTTAAGTACAAGTGCTAAATCTGTGCCATATTTTTATTAGTTTTACACTGACGTTGTTGACATTTCTGAGAGCTATTTGATGTCTGAGAAACTCATGAACGTTTTACTTGCTCTTTTGAAACTTTGAAAAAGTCTAACAATGAGAAAAGGACCATGTTTGTATGCAGATAAACCACCGTGTACTCAAATATATTTCAACTGGATCTGAGGATCCCTATCTTTTATTAATTATTTATTAAGCTGCTATTAGTTCGTGTAGGAAAGCATTTTCTGTTATATTCTCCCTGACAGCATTCCCACTCCTCAAAGTTTGTCAGAAAGAGAAATTTGAGGCGGTAAGATGATCAAGCTCATCCCTGCAGTCAAATCTCTTTCCTCTCCTGCCTGACCCGCTCCATTCCCATCACAAACTCTCCCCAACATCCGATGGCAGCAGAGGGGGTCACATGAGCTACAGCTGAGCTCACCCGAATGATTTGTGAGCCTCGGTATTTGCACACGTGTGGTCATGCGGGACCTCTCTGGCCGGGCCAGCCGTTCCCCCGCTCCCCCACATCTGTTGGTTAATCGGAAATCCAAATGTACAAGACAGCACTGGGGACCAGAGAGGGGATGTGTGACCCCCCTGGACAACTTCTCATGCTGGAAACAAAGAGTATGTGACACTGATTTCTGCTTTTTCCAGATAAATTTGCATAAATGAAATTTACTTAGTATCTTTTGAAAAAAAAACCATGGCACTCACTCAGTGTGATGGAGCGCATGGCAGGAGACTGCGGCAGGGCTGCTCAGTCCCATTTGAAACCATTGCCAACAGCAATCTGTTCCCTTTTCAGTCTGCTTCCCATCCCTCTCCTTTGTGTTTCTATCTGTTCCCTGCTTTCCTCTACCTCTTCTTCTCTCATTCCTTCTTCCCAGCTTCCGCCTTCCTATGTCTCCGATTCCCAAGAGAAGTCTGAGAGTCACATTCTGAGTGGGCAGATATGTCTGAGGCTCCGTCATGGACACTTACCTACCATCTAAACGCCATTCTCTGGGTACAGCAAGGTCCTTCCCCTTGGACCCTCTTAAAATGCAAAAACACTTTCCTCTAAAGAAGGTTTAATTAAAGTTCCCAAAACTTTCGTAGGGAATACTTTTCTGGGGAGGCAAGTGCTGAGACAAGAAAGCAGCAAGAGATGGCAAGAAGACTGAAAATAAACCTAGCCTACCTCCGCTTCTTGCCTGAGGCTGAAGGACTAAAAATGGCTTTGGGACCCCTAGCACCTTGTAGAGAAAGCAGGTGAGAATAGGAGCAATCCAGATGCACAAGACCTGGTGCTATCTAGGAAGGAGAAAAGAAAGAAAAATCAAAACTGGCAATAACGGCACCTGGCCTTCTGTTGCGGGCAGCGCTGGTGACCAGCCACTGTTCACCTGTGTAGCCATCCCAGCGGTAAGCAGCCTGAGTCCCTGGCCTGGCTGTATTCATTGCTAAGGATTTTTAACATCACCCCTGCCTCAGGCATATTAAAAAATATCATTCTGTTTCACTTTAATGACAACCTTATACACCAGTGTAGCCATTGGAATGCTTCAGACTGCGGAGAAGGGAAAACACAACAGGAGCTGGGGTAAACTAAAAGGAAACAGGTTGGCTCATGTGACTGGAGGGCTTCAGGGGGCTGATTAACAATGTTACCAAGAACCCACTTCTTTTCTCCTCTCCACTTGGCCATCCAGTATTCACTCTACCTTAAGGCCAGTTCTCCTCATGGTCCAGCCATCTAGACTTCATGGTTCCCTACTATATCTAGTAGGGGAGATGTAGGATTGCTTCCAGAATCTCTCAAAAGAGCAAAGGGAACCTTCTCAGAAACTCACAGCAAAGTTTGCTTTGCAGATCATCGGCCTGGACCCCATCAGAAGCCTCCTCCTGGACCATTTGGAGTGAGGGCTATGGGATTACCTGTAGGCCAGTCAGGCTTGCCACAGACCTGGAGGTGAGGCCAGCTCCCAAGGCAGGGGTGTGACAAATGCATAGCTAAGTAGGTGGGGGTCTGCTAAGAAGGAGCAAGGAGGGGATGCCTGCTGAGTAGCCACCCAGCAGTGTCCACTGCCTGCTCTAGCTCCATTATGCCCACTTCCTGGGATCGAGGCATTGTCACTTTCTAAGGATTACACTATTTACCAGACCAGTGAGTGTGGTCCTCAAACCAGTACAGCCCCGGAGGCTGTCTTCTGCAAAGAGAAGAGTACAGAAATGGAGAGGAAGCCTTTAGCCACTTTGACAGAGTAATTTCACGCTTGTGGAATCTAACAAAAAAATCGGGGCTTCTATTTTGCATGTCTTTGTTTTTTTATTTCATTTTTCTAATAATTTAGCTTTATTGTACTTTACCAAAGTATTGGTACATGACAGATTTTCTAAAATTTCAAAGCTGATCCTCCACTACCTACAGATTCTTGCGTCTCCACTATGGAAAGCGCTGTGTTAAATGAAAGCCCCAAGGTCAAGAGCTGTGACTGATTCCCAACGGGGAGTCAGCAGCTAGGACAGTGCCTGGCAGGCAGGTGGCTCTCAGTATCTGTTGACTGAATAAATGAACAAAGGAGACAGCTGGGATTGAAGTCTACTTTTTCAAATTTCAAATCCAAAGCTGCCTCAGTTGTGCCATACATCTGCTGAGAAGGTAAATACGTCACCTGACCCCAGGTGTCTTTCACGCCTAATAAAGTGGCAAATGACCTAACCTGGAGACAGAGTCAAGAATGTCTACAAAAGTGACTTGAATCTCTCCCGGTTAGAAGGTTATGAACATGAGAGGTTGACAACTTTCAATGCACCAGGAAGAGCTGCCAGGTCTAGCCTCTGGAAAAGCCCTGGTCCTTCTAGGAGGAGCTCCCTGGAGAGTGCAAAGCAACTGCCAGGCTGCTGGGGGTGGGGGAACAGAGTTGGGGGGAGTGGGGATTCTGTTTTCCTATCAGAATGAACATTGTTGTTCCAGAACTCAGGGTGACCCAGGCAGACTTCTTTAAAAGTCACATCTGCATTTGTGAAATGCGTGTGCTGGGGGAAGGGAGAAAATTCTTCACTGCTCCACTGAGAATGATGAAAATGGCCTTTATTAAGTTGGAGGCTAGACTATCCCAAATCCTCTTGACTCCCATGTAGAACTTGAGAATCACCTCCAGGAGCGTCCACGCCAGCTCGTTAATATCACTCATCCTGCTACTCCACATTAAAACACCAACATGGTGTTAGAAAATCTAAGGATGCACTGTCTTTCTATTTATAAAGTAACATTTTAAGATAAGTCTCCCAGTGACGAAAGCATCCTGGCAGGTTCTGAAGTGTGCTCCATAACTCCCTTCCCATTCTGCCGGTTCCCAGCCAGGCTTGGATTTGCTGGCCAAGGGACACGTCACCGTTTGGTGGGGGGGAGGGGGTCTCTTTTTAAATGGAAACAGTAATGCCACTGCCCGCTTGTGAAACCTCGCTGATTAGAAAAGAAAACTTTTCTCCCTCTCATCTTTTAAAAGCCACAGAAAACCTAAGTGAGGCGGGGGAGGGGTGCAGAAGGAAAAAAAATGGGACTTTCAACACCCTCTCCTTACCAAAGCCTCAAGACTCCCCATATCCTTTAATCTATTTGCCTTTAAACAGCAGAGGAAAAACAATGCATTTTCATGAGTAAACAGCTACTTTCATTTCAAATAGGGGTTTAATCTGTTTACTTAAAGGATTTAAAGCAAATAATTCAAAAAGCCTTCCAAGATGCCAACTATCATTTTTTTCCCTTTAAAGAGAAGTCTGGCCAACTTTTGGGGTAACATGAAAATTAGTTTACAGATAATTAAAGGACAAACGTTCCAGGATGTGAATATTTAATCACAGCACCAGGCTGGATCCAGTCCGACTAAGTAGATCAGACTCATTATTCAAAACCCCTCACTTCTCTGCTACATGCATACACACACACACACACACACACACACACGCAGGGGAAACACTTTTGCATCATACAGTAGGTACTAAATGAACTATAATAGCTGCTGGTGCTTAGCATTTTTTTTTAACTTTGATGTAAATTAGGTTTGTGTATCCAGAGAAGGACACAGGAAGTACTTTTGGTGACAGGTGTTTCTCCTGTGGTACTTTCATGTCCATGACCCATATGGATCTCGTGGAGGAGTACTGCCGTCACCCTGAGTTATTTGCTTATTCGAATGTTCAAGAGCGACCCATACATATCATTATGATTTTTCAAATCGGTATCATATCAATTACTTTCTCTTACCTTTTCAAACTATAAACTTTTTTATGAATAGAGTCGACATTCTCTGAATCTGTGTAAATCCTTAACATACAGCACGTTCATGAGGGAAGAAAGAAGACTGGGCTTCCAGCTTACCCGTAAATAGGGCTACTCTCTCTGGGAGTTCATGTGGCATTGTGTTCAACCCAGAGCCGGGCATAGAGGAAACGCTGAGCAGACATTCGAGTTGGTGTAACCACGTTGGGCCCCATGTGGAGAGGAAACCCAGGCCACATGAAGAGGCCACACATAGGTGTTCTAGCCAGAGTCCTTGCTAAGATTCCCCACTAGACAGCATCAACAGCCAGTCACGTGAGTGGGTGAGATTTCTGATGGGACCAGCCCCAGCCTTCAGGCCACCTCAGTTGATGCTAAGTGGAGAAGAAATGATCACAGCTCAAACTGCAAAGTCCTGAGCAAAATGAATATTGTCATCGTTGTTATTTTGAGAAACAAGGTTTTGCATGATTTGTTACCCAGCAGTAGATAACTGGAAAGATGTTGTAACTCTTGTACCTCTTGGCTCCACCTCTGTTTCTCCACTTAGAATATAACTGTGGCAGCTGTGTTTGCTGCAGAGTCTACCTTCCCTTCCACCAAAGGAAAATAAGTGTCAGGCTGCTGTACCCTAAGCGTGTCATGGAGATTCTCCCATCAGGTTTCGTGAAGTTCAATGGAATCCTTAGAAGAAGTGTGCTTCCCAGGGGCAGCTCTTGCTAATAGAGCAGTTGCCATTTACAGTAAACCAAATATATCTCTTCAACCTAGTTATTCTCTCCTTGGACGGTGCAAACCAGAAGGATAAGTAGGATAAAAGAAAATAATTCGTATGCCAGTAGCCCTGATTTGGCAAAGTTCAACTCTTGATGAATCTGCTATGAGGGGCTTTGTCCCTGCTCTCACCCCACATCCCTGGAAGAACCCTAGAAGCTTCCTCCCACCGACCCAGGAGACAGTGGGAGGCAGTGGTGGTACCCGGTTCTCACTACCATCGTGCTCCTGACTCACAAACACACACTGACCCCTTTACCCCCACAGCTGCTCAGTGAGGATTCTGTCTGATGCCCATTCTCCCCATGGCCACTATTACCTGATGGTTTGAGTTTGGGGAAGAGAAGAAAGGGGCCAGACATAGAGTATCTGGGAGTTTGAAATGGAAGTAGTTTTCTACAATAAGAGCAAAATAGGCTAAATAGGATTCCAAGCACCAGGTGTCTCATTGGAACTCAGAACACACTGTCCTATGGAAACAAGCAAATGCTTCATAAGTAAGCTTTTGTAGCACATGCAGTCATAAACTGGGGGCTTACGTGTATTTCTCACCCTCTCCTAGGAAGGTGGTGATATCAAGCTTTTACATCACATCATATTTATTATATGATATTTTGTTGCATATGTCAGTGTAAGCTCCTTGAGGGGGAGTTCCACATGATAGCCCTCTCTGTGTCCCCATAGATGCCATTACTGGCCCTGGGACATAGTAGATGCTCAACTAGTGTTTGAGGAAGGAAGGAAAATGTCAATAACTGTGAGGAAGTCTCAATGAAGCTATTGAACAATTCTGGCATAGAAAAGTCTACTGTAAAACCTTCCAAACTATAAGCAATGATGGATTAGTCACCTTGAAAAGTGGCATCTTTGCCAGATGGTGGATAGGAGAGGTCCTATCAGTCTAAAGTTTCTATCACTCCCATGGCTTTCTTCTGGCTGACAGAGGTGAGCCTGAGCAGACCCCAACCACTGCAGCAATGAGGCTCCACTTAGCTACATAACAGAGACTGAAGCTTTTATATGGCTCCAGCTACTAAACTAATTTACAGTATCCAACAATTATTCATTAAATTATACATAAGCTCAATTCCTAGGAGAGCAAAATTACCTTATTTATAGTGTGTGTTTGGTTGATGTGGGAGACGGCAGGCAAGATGAGTTTAGAATCCAAAATTAAACCTAGACAATCTCACAATCCAGAGGTTTCCCTCCACGTTATCATCCATAGTAGCAGAGACCTTTTGTGTCAGGTCACATCCCTCTGCCTGATGCTGATTCCAGCCACAGCTGCAGTACACAGCTCTGTGGGAGGTCAGCCGCAGCTCCCACAGGTAACAGCCCATTGCACGGGCATGTGCCTTCTGCTCAGTGGCTTTGCTGCTTGCTGGGTCCACGCCCAGGAGCATCCAGGAGTGGTAGAGGGGAAGGGTCCCGGGCAACCTTCAGCCAATGGATAAGTGCTCCAGTCTCCTGTCCTTCAGGTAAAAAACCAGAGGCCCTGGTGAGGTTGAGCCCCTGTTGCCAACAGCAGCAATCTTGATAATGCACACTTATTTGGCTATTTTCCCTGCCCCACCTCAGCCTCCCTGATCCCTCACTCCTGCTTCCTGGGATCACTGCCCAAAAAACTCTGCATCCAAGTCCTCGTGTCAGCCTTTACCTTCAGGCAACCAAACTGGACTGGCCCTAAATCTGAGCAGGTCAGAAAATGGCACCAAAATGAGAAACCATGATACAAACAAGTGCGTGCAAGAAAAATTATGAGTCTGTGTCCATTTCAGTTAGCAAACATTCTTATACAGAAAAATTCAGAGTATGTGGCGTGATAATGATAATCAAAATCATTTTCACTCACATCATTGAGCACTTACTATGCCCTGGACCTTGATGTAAGGCCACATTGGATGAGCTCATTGACTCCCTAAAACAACCCTAAAGAGTAGTTTATATTATTATTCTCTTGGTAGGTATTGACCTACAGCTCTTTGTTGATAAAATCAGGGTATTTCTTTTTAATACCTCTTGGGGCCTGGCACTGTGGTAGGCTCCACTAGGTGCTCAATCAATATTTCTTTGATTGTTTATTGAAGACATTTGAAAGACCAAATAGGAGACTACAAGCAGATTTCACTTTTTCCAAATTAACTGTGAATAAAAGGCAAGATTCAAAGCAAGAGGATTTATAAAATATGTTTCCTAGTGAGGTCATTTCACTCAGAACAAGAAACACTGAAGACACAGGAAGGAAGCCAGAGGAGATGGACAGATGGACAGGTGGACCCGAGCAGAGGTCAGGGAAGGGCAGCCCAAAGCCACAAGGAAGCAGATTCGTCTAAATGTTCTGACACCGCTGAGCACTTTGCACCCACTTGTCACTCAGTCACTACTTTGTGGCCTTGATCAAATCACTGAGTGACACTCCACCTTAGTTTCCTAATCTGAAAATGGGAATTTTGGACTAAGTAATGTCAGAGATTCCTTCTGGCTAAAATTCTGGTATATCTTTACAAATTATTAGAAAGATATTTCTCCTTGCTGTGAAGGACCTTGTTACTTTAAGTAACTAATACTATTGAACATATTAATGCTCTTCTACACCACCCACACCAAACACAGTTGAAGAAAAACATACTGACGCCTCTAATGAGCACTACTGGCACACTACTTTGCAACAAGTACAAAACTTCGCTCTAGAAGACCAGTGGGGGAATGCCATCTTTTCTCTTGGCCACCATGTTAGTGAAGTAGCTAGATAAGACTAATTTCCTCTTAAACAAAGCTTTCCGAGTCTGAATGACACTAGTGTTTCAACATAGTCATTAATGTTTAGGGAAATGCTGCAGAAGTTATCTGACTATTTCCAAAGAATGCACCCCAATCTAGGAATAGAGAATAGATACAGGAACTTTCACAGAGTGCCATCAGAGATTAACACGTCACATGAGCTTGAAGCACCGGTACTTTTAAGTTAATTACAATGTATACATTTAAAATCGCCTTGATCATTAGGATTATTAACTGAGTATGGAAAAAAAGCTAACTACTAAAACTCATTTCAATGACTGTCAAGTGACAGCGGTTGTAAGCCACTGGGAATATGCTGTAACCAAATACACAGAGATATGTGAAATGTGATGATCATCTGATATCACACAACTTGATGTGGAGATATATGGAATATCTACAAACTATACAAAATTAAACAATAGATATATATGTTTGCTTTGCTTATTTTTTTAAATCATAGTTCATATCTTGTTCTAGGCAACTCGGAGAATTGTCATGAAAATAAATTATATAGGTTTGGGCAGTTTAGTATTAATACTATTTTAAAAATGTGATGCTGGGTCAACTCACTGATACGACCATAAGATTCCAGGACAGCCTGCCCTCTTTGCAGCCTGTAGGGCATCCCCGTCCCAGGCCAATATCCTCTGTGGAATCAGGAGGGAACTGAGATGCTATAGGCCCACTTCTCTGGGCCACGTGGGTCCCACCACCTCAGTGAATAGAGACCAATCCCCTGGTGCCTGGTTTTGAACAACAGGAACTAGAATTAGAGGCATTATTAGCCGCACCATATGGTCAGCCCTTCTCAATAGACAAGAAAAAATAATAGCCCCTGAATCTATATCACCAAAGATTACTTCCTGGCTGTGTCTTTGACCGCGTCTCCAATTTTTGTTTCATTTCTAGCTCACTTTCTTGGCCTCATCCCTGGCCTGGCATTCCCCACAGCCTGCATCCAATGAATAGGGCATTTACTCCTAACCATGCTCCTCCCCTCCTGTCTCCTGGTCAGCCCCGTCTCATGGACCTCACCCCTGTACTCACGGTCTGTCCAAGCAGATCCCGCCCGCTCACCATGGATCTCAGGGGAACCCGAGAACTTTGCAGTCCTCCAAAGTGGAAGGAGTAGGACTAGGACTGAGAATGCTGAAGTTCTAACTCAGCTGGACCACCCAATCACAGCGCATGGCAGTGGCTGAGCGCGGGCTCTGCAGCCCAACTGCTGGGGTTTGGATCCCAGCTCTGCACTCACTCCACGTCCTCAGGGAGTTCTCTGCTTCCCCAACCTTCGGTTTCCTTATGTGGAAATGAGGGTAACAATGGTACTATCCAGCTAGGATGCTATAAGGATCAAATGAACCAATGCATGAAAAGATCTTAGAGACTCTGGCATGTAGCAGAAGACATTTTCCTAATTGTATCATTTGGACCAAGATGACCTCTAATGCCCTTTCAGCAATGAGATTCATATCAGCAGTGCCTCGGGGGCAAGCAGTGGGAAGAATCCCTGCCCCACCTACCACTTCTCTAGGAACTGCCTCTCTCAGCCTCTCCAAAGAGCACATGTCCAGGAAGTCATGTTTATATCATGTGCCTTGCTCCACCCTCTCCCAAAAGGAAGAGAGTGGGTTACACCAAGAAGTTTGCAATTCATGGGCTAATCATCAATTAGTAATTAGCTGTTCCCTCTTGAGAACAGGAACTAAAAGACCCCAGGACTGTAACAGGAAGTGGTGAGCTCTTACATGGAAAGGTCACCCAGGGCTGAGGTGGCCAGTTCCTGCCATGTTCTCTCACAGACATGCAGAGGTATGTCAGTGGACAGAAACAGGGAGCCAGAGCAGACATGGAGAGAAAAGAGATGCCACGTGGCTCTAGAAAAAGAGAGGCAGAGAGCCGAGACAGAGATGAGAAAACAGCAACAGCAGCAGTTGGGGACCCTGATAGTTTCCCGGTTCCTGGAATGAGTTCCCATCTGGCTCTGCAGTTCCCCTTTTCCCCAAGCTGTCACTGTGTCCCTTCAATAAACTCTACGTGATATATGAGCATGCTCGAGCAGTGTTCTGTTCCTTAAAACCCAAGAGTGGTGGCAGGAACACTGCTGTATAGCCAATGCTTATGTCAGGGCCAGACATGCAGTAGGATCTGAACAAATATTTCTCGACCAGATGGATCAAGTAACACATCGATATCTATATTTATCGGCAAATCCACTGCTTTCTCCAAGCTTACTAGAAACAAGAGCATTGCCCGTGGCTGTTTTCAGTCTTCCCTACTTTGTTAGTATGACAGTCACACTTTTGTGTACTCAGATGATAAAACAAAATGTTGTAAAGCTAACGGAGGAAGCATCTGATCCTAATTCATAAAGATGCACTTGGTAGAGGGCAGACAAATCCCAGCTCACGACCTATATTTAGTGCTCTCTCATCCCAGTGAAATTTTCATTTGAACCAACTTGCCAAATATTTGACTCTCTGGCACTGTGTATAAAAATACATTGGCGACACCTTCAAAGCTAAGAAACTACTAAGAAAATTCACTTATGTGTGATCACTGCTTTCCAACAGGTAAGTTCTTCTGACCCTTTCAGACTGAAGAAGTTTCTATAAAGTGCCTGAGGAAAGTGGAAATCAACAGCAGAGCCATCTTTTGGGAAAAGATTTGGGCTGTAAAATTGTCTAGAGACACTTACAAGTAAACTCCAATATGTTCCCAAGATTAATTTATGTTGAACTGTGGTTCATAAAACAGGCAGAAAATCTCAAGTGACCAGGAAGTTGTCAATTTTAGCTACTTCCTGATTCCAAGAGAAGAAAAGACTGTACTCTCACAACTGAGCCCTGGATCCTCTTCCTCCCCAGACAGTGCCACTTCTCTGACACTAAAGAACTCTCCCATAAAGGACTCCTCTGGACTGGTTGCTCAGCCCTCTGTCGATTTTGAGAGAAACCTCAATGTTGAAAGCCTTTTTATCGAAGTTCAAGTGATGATAACAACAGTAACAATAATGACCAAATGGCGCTTTCTATCTAGGTAATCTGGTCTTGGGTCAGTCTCAGCCTATCGATAGTGATGCTCTGGCTGGGAATGCCTGACGTACGCACCTGGGCCTGGACTACTCAGGGCAGCTCCCACAGACATTTCCGACTGAGGCAATGTTGTAGCTGGGCTGGTCTTGTGGTTCTTATGATTGCAGGATGCACCCCAGCAGCAAGTGTCAGGGAATTTTGAAAAAAATACAGATTACTCATAAATCCTGGAGGGTACATGGCCCCCCTGGGACAACACACCCCAGGTGGTGGGGGAACAGGTAGTGCAGACCTGGAGTTCTGCTTTTATTGGGGTCAAAGGTGGGTTGCCTAGGGTTTTGTGGGTTCACTTTATTGGCGACTTTAAAACATAAGAGCGGGAATTAGGGTGCAGGAGGGAGAAGTGGGGTCACTCAGTGGTCAGTTATCCAGGTTACCCAGGCTTTCTGAAAGGGAACTTCACATGGGGCAGCCTGGCTCTGCATCCACTTGGTAGCTAGCAGTACGTTTATTTGAGATGGATGTCTTTGAAACAGACGCATCAGCAATCAAAAGCTTAATGTCAGGCACCTACATGACAAGCAAAAAGGCTAATTGTCAGCTCTTACACTACACACCTGCCAGAGAGTTGACAGCTCTCATTTAATCATCACAAAATCTGTATGAAAAACCAGAAGAAAACTCTCCATTTTTATGGACCAATGCAAGGAGAACCTCTCAGCCTAAGAAATGGAAGGAAAGAGTTGGACTGGGTTAAATTCCCCAGCTTAATTTTCAGAAGGCACAGGCACCTCAAAACTGGCAGCCTACTCTAACACCTCAGCTTTTTTATTAACCAGCTACATTGCATCCCCCTCAGATAATTCAATTCGACAATGTCAGTTGAAGATCTACCATGTACAAGTCATGGCTCTGAGTGCAGATAACTCAGATAGGCAATCCCAAGAAGCAGGACTCTGTTCTACCAACACATGCTCCCAAGGTCTTCTAGCTAAGGCTAAACTTTTCAAGAAGGCTGACATGGAACCTTCCGGAAAGGAAGAAATCTCCTTGGAGGAGTTCAAGTCAGCCTTGGTTGAATAGCTCCAAGGGCCACAGTGGCCTGTTTAATGATGAATCCTTGAACAACGTGGTCCAAGTGCTGGAGGGAACCAGCTGCAGCCTGGTCTAGAACAACTGGACGCCACTCAAGTTGAACAACTCAGCACCAGGCTCCATTTGTGTGGTACAACCCACTTATCCTAGAGACGATTTAACATTTGGGGACCCAAAACAAATTTGATGGAGGAGAAACTATTAATCACACAAAGGGGAGGCAGCATAAACAGGTCTGCCTTTATAGTCAGGTGTAGCTTAACAACAGCGATATGTTGTGAGAAATACATCGTCAGGCGGTTTCATCATTGTGTGAACACCATAGCGCGTACTTACACAAACTTAGTAGTATACTGTACTACACACCTAGGCTATATGGTACTAATTTATGGGACCATCATCATATATGTGGTCCCTCTCGTCATATATGCAACCAAAACTTGGTTATCCGGCACATGACTGTACTCGCTTGTCCGGGCTGTTTGCATCATTCATCTTGCCTGCCCTTAACCTTCTCTTTGAGCCCCACCCACACCAGGCCTTGGAGAAACCTGTAAACTTTACAAGAAAAACTCTAGGGGTTGGTGGAAAGCAGTGGACGAGGGGAAATCGAGGCAAATGGCCATGACATGAAACCTCAAATATGGCAAAAGCTAAGATGACAGCACGGGCATATAAGTCTCACTTGCCGATCGAAAACTGTCCAGGGTACTATGTTCAGGGCAAGGCACTGCACCCAACCCCCAAGTGGTTAACGTTTGAAAGGGCCCCATAATTGGAGTCGTTTTCTAGACTAACAAATTCCACGTCCTGGAGGATGGATCAGTGGCGCGCTTTTGCTGGCTCCCTGATACAGTATCCACTGCAGCCTCCTGCTTGCATCACTTCCACCTATAATGTCTTCCAACTCACAACACCTTGATCTCAGACTTCCAGCCTCTAGAGCGGTGAGACAATGAACGTCTGTTGTTTAAGCCCCCAACCTCTGATACTTTGTTACGGCAGCCTGAGAGGACTCACACACTCATAATTGTGATACTGGAGCACTGAGGCGGAAACAGGGTCTTCCATGTAACGGGCCCATCACAAGACTGGTCAACAGTCCTCAGTGCCCTTTCCTGGCTTAAAACAAGACGGAAACAGTTAAAAACACAGGGCCTTTGGGACTCACCTCTTGGTTGTACATTTTGAGGCGTGGATCCCACTGAAAGCAGCAGCCTCTCTCTCTTCCCGCTGATTTACGCTGCTCGGGATCAGTGCACCCCGGTCTCTACGTAGGAAACTTTTACCCTGGAGAAAGGATGACCAGGGTCCGACCTGTCTCTCAGAAGCTGACCCTGCTACGCCCATCAGCCCCAAATAGATGAGAACACATAGCAAAGTAGCCTTGCGTTGGGAATATTCCACAGACTTGAAAAGAAATTTGAAGAATAGTCAAATTATTTACATGCCTGTCCTTCCAAAGTGCATCTTACTCCTACCTTCCTGCTAGCCTCCCCCTCATCCCTTGCCTCCTCCCCCACGTCCAGAAATAAACCTGGGAGCCTCTTGAATTCATTTGTGCACTTCGCTCAATCACTTCTCTCCGTAACTCATTCCATATGTACGTTACCCTCTGCGAGAAGTTCTGAGTTCTCTGCACTGAGTTTCCTAGTTTTATGAACAATTTCCCAACAATAAAGTCAATTAGACCATGGGATCTTGTTCCAAGGATAGTGGCAGAGTTCCGGTCAGGGGTCCAGCCCAGCTTCGCCCAGACAAAGCCGGAGAGCTCCGCGAGAAAGACGCGGTGCCGGCGGCCGGAGCCGGCGGCATGATCTAATTCTGCAGATATTTTTCCATCGCTGAGTTCTACGACGCCGAATGGGTTCTCTGACAATAAAATGACTGTTTTGCCATCTTCAACAAAAGCAAGAAAAAGGCTGCTTCTTTTTCCGTCGTGAGAATCTTACAAAGGAACAAGTCACAGTTGATTAATAAGACTTGTTTTAACAATTACTAAGGGTCTTTCTTTCATTATTGGAGCAATACCTGGCAAGTGCTTACTTCATGCTTCAAACTGATGGATTTCAGGAAAAGCCAACATGAAGAATAAACCAATACAATTTTAATGGATCAAATGCCCACTTACTAAAAACCACAATTCTCAGATCCACATTTTTATTAAAGCGGACTTTCATTTAGTGCTACAGGTTTTACTAAACCCCACTTTTTTCTAAACCAAAGAAATCTTATGACCAGCAATAAATTTTCTCCGAGAGATCATTTTCCAATCAGTTCCATTATAGCAAACCTATGCCATTATACTTACCTCCAAAATATACAGTTACATATATTAGCGTATACCGATGAATTTTTAATTTTTTGCCTGTTAGTTCAAACCACATGAAATATTTCTGCAACCGGATATTTTTATTGAGACCAAAGCATGCACATTCCAAACAATGCATTTTTATTCAGACTCTTCTGAAGCCTAATCAAAAAAGTTTGTATTATCTGTTATCAATATGTTATTATTCAAACCATTCTTTTACTTGATTCCACTCCCCCTCTAATCTGTTTGCGCATATTTTTGGCCAACTTCTATAAGAACTTGCATATTTTTCCCATTGAGATTTCAGTGCACAGCAAACAATATATTATTGATATTTTTGTTATTTTGTAGATTGTAAAATGTGTGAATCTCAGAATTTTGGAACCGAGTAAGACTTAACGAAGAATTTTACTTTCAAAGACCACAAACTTAGGGTTTTCCTTTAGTTTTCTTTGATCTACTTCTTACTTGTCCAATGGTTCCAACAACACATGGTGAACTCTTCAAGGTAAAAAGTAGTTCAACTCTTGTGACAGGAAATACAAGCACACAGAGAGGTCAATTAGAGATAACTAGATTATTCTTTGGGCCAGCTCGACTTGACCAAGCTTTTAGAATTACCTCTCAGCTTTTCCCCAAAACTGCAACTCTTTAAAACTGGTCCTTGGAAGTAACCTTTCCTAGTTGCATTTTTCTTCTACCTCTTAGCCAAGACCCACCTTCTTAGAAACTCACAGACCTCCTTCTTCTCTTCAGCCCTTGACTCAAAATCTCATTTTAGTTGGAGAAAAAACTCAAGCTCGTTCCCAAATTCCCTGGACGTGGATAGAGCCAAGTCTTTCCAGGCTGGCTTCCCAGTTATGGCCATCACCGCACAGACACACATGCACACAGGTTCCAAGTTGACACCCTGATCAGGTTGCTTCTCATCCTCACACCTCCTATTCCAGTAGCTTCCTTGAACTTGTTATTTTAACTGGCCATGACTGAGGGCAATACCTACAAGACCCTGTTTTGAGCTCCTAAGTCAATCCCTTCCTGCTCTTGGCTTGAGGCTTACAGGTAGGTCCCTACATTCCCCATAATTCCAGCTTTCTTGCTTCGGTTCCAGCCAGGAAGCAAACCCGGCTGCTAGCCTCTCACTTCCCAACCAGATGCAGTCGCTTCCCAGGATGCACCTGTAGCCTGGAGCTCCCTTCCTCCAACCCCAGTCACCAGTTCCATCCCCAAATGGGCAGAAGAAAAGAACTATCTAGATCAACTGTTGGTTTGTTTTCTGGTCTCTAGGGCTTTTTTCTGTATCTTCCTCTCTTTGATATTTTTTACAGCTACTTGTCAAGGTCTTACTTTGTAAGACCTAATTTCAGACATATTCTGATTCTGCATGAATTCCTGACCTCTGTTCTGTGTCATCTGGAACTGCTGAGTCCTGAGGTTTCAACTTGCCTGGTCTGCCATGACTGCTGGTTGATTTATCCAGGCCCAGACTCTCCCAGGGCTCCCTTTGCCAGTTGTCAGCCCTTAATAGTCCATCCCTTCAATATTTGAACCACTGCCACCAATGCTCACATCTGACTTGGAAGCCCTCTGCATGGTCCCAACATATCTGAACTGATATTTTTCAAGTTCCATTCTCAAAGATCATACTTGAGATTTGATCTCTCCCTTGGAGTTCAAAAATACATGACTACTAGAAAAATCACCTCAAATGACGCTGATGGGAATTTGGAGGGAAGAATGTTTTCATAGCATGGCAGGTATGAATCTCCATCCATAAACTCAGATGTGCTAGAAATACCTTTTCTTTATTTCTTTTCAACCAATGTAATTTCTCACCCTGAGCCCCTCATTCCCCCTGACTGGCAATACATTTAATCTCAGGTGTTCTTGGGGTTTTCCCCATCAACCCTCAGGGCCAGGTCAATACCAAAGCTTTGGGAAGAGAGGGGGACCAGATGGGAGCTCCTGTCTCTGGTCATCTTCACACACAGAGTGTAGCTTATGGCTCCTGAGGGTGCAAGGACTCTCACTCATTCTTGAACAGTGGAATCTAGTGTCTGGATTCCTGCCTCTGTTGAGAGCTCACTCTGTTTCCCCTTAGGTCTCCCAAGAAGAGACCAGAACCACCTTCTTAGAAACTCACAGACCTCCTTCTTCTCTTCAGCCCTTGACTCAAAATCTCATTTTAGTCGGAGAAAAAACTCTTTCTCTAGCCAAGTCTACCTGTCTCAGCTGGTTGAGGATTTGAACACATAAGCTCGGAAGCCCTCAGCCACCCTCTGCTGTCTGCCCCGCACCGCCCCTAACCTGAGGCCCGGAACGGAGAACCCTCTGGCTTGAAAAGTGGAGAATAAAAAGTCAGACAGAATCATGAATTCATCTCAAACTATTATCCAAGCTTTTTATCCAATACTGAACTTAATAATAGTTTATCAAAATATACATGTAACTTTTATAATAAATCCAGCTAATCCTTGCAGGAACTCAAAAGAAACATAAACAATCTTTAAAATGCAAAATTTGGCTTCTGTATAGGAATGTAGCACAGAACTAAAGTATTTGCCACTTACTACCTGGAAATAAGGAAAAGACTTGTGGGCTAAATAAATGAAGGCATGCAGACAAATATGACAAAACTGATTTCATTCTATCTTTCAATTGGCATATTTTTCTGAAAGGATGACATGATGAAAAGCTTTGTTCAGGAACCCTCTACAGTGTTGCAAAGGAACTGGATCTTGAGGAAAGTCAAAAAGATTGCTGAAAATCTGCTGTGAGTCAATTGTAACAGGGAAATCTATGGCTCTCTAAAAGACATTTATAAATCACAGGGAGGCACGGGGGAGTGTATTTGTATTTATTTTTATTTTATAGAGATATAAAGTACATGCAGTAAAGTGCACACCTCTGAAGTGTACAGCCTGATGAAGTTTTATATACGTCCACCACCCTGTAACCACCACCCAGACCAACATGCAGGCTCCCAGACATCT
This sequence comes from Tapirus indicus, assembly GCA_031878705.1. Taxonomy (NCBI): domain Eukaryota; kingdom Metazoa; phylum Chordata; class Mammalia; order Perissodactyla; family Tapiridae; genus Tapirus; species Tapirus indicus. The sequence goes on along the minus strand of CM062929.1, from coordinate 87,573,930 downwards.
TCCAGCCTCCCAGAAGATGTCTTGTGCCCCTAGTCCACACCTGCCCCAAAGATAGCCACCATTCTTCCTTTCCTCAGCATGGATTGATTGTGTTCTTGAATTTCGTGTAAATGGAATCATACAATATGTTCTCTTTCTGTCTGTAAAGTTCTGCTTTAAATATTGTATTTAATCTTTAATGCTTAGTTAATAATACTTAATAATTCTTAACACTGATTCACTCAGACACATAGCTATCATTATTGGTTTATCATCATAGTCAAGATATGAAAGCATTATTATAAGATTCACAATGTTATTTTATTTGCTATAAATGTTATAACTATATTGATAACACATTTTAATCAACATGTTACCATTCTTGTCCACGATGAAAATTTCAATTTGAAGCATTTTCTGATAGAGCAGATTCGTGAGCTGACACTAATTGTAGACATTTTCTCCTGATGTAGACCAAAATTGAAATGCTTCCCCCAGTGAAACAACCAGACATAAATTTCCACTTCAGCTAAACTAGATATGTAGTAATAGGCATTTAAAAAATGCTTTTAGTCCTGCTATTCACTTTAAATGAATATAAATGTTTTAATGTATTGTTAAAAAAGAGATGCTAGGCTCAAACTGGAGTCACTTGTGCTAAGCCCACATCATCAAACCAAGACTTAACATCTTACAACTACAGTTTCAGCCTCTCCTGGAGTGAAATCTTAAACCAGTCAATCAGGAATTTCACTAGTGAGGTCATCTGCCTGATAGGCCCCTGCCATCTCCCAAAGGAAGGTGACCTTGCCTGAAAGAATCCACTCTTTGCTAATAACTTCCTCGTCCCGCCCTTCTGCCTATAAAAGTCTTTCATTGTGTACAGCTCTTCAGAGCTCCTCTCTATCTGTTAGATGGGATGCTGCCCAATTCATGAATCATTGAATAAAGCCAGTGTTACTGAACCAGGTTTGTTTTGCCTGCTCAACAATTATGCCAATCACCAAGACAATGAGTTTGCAGCAGAGAAAGGGTTTAATTCACAAGGCAGCCAAGGGATGAGATGGGAGAACCAATCTCAGATCTACCTCTCTGAAAATGGGGATTAGGGATATTTAAAGGATAAAGGGATGGAGTGGTCTGAAGTGTGAGAATAGATGATTGGAGGTAAGGAGAAGTGAGGTAATTGATGATCCACGCAAGCATAGTCAAGATTCATGGCTTTTCATAGGACACATGTTCACAAAATGGCAGCATTACCATGATCTGAGTTGGAATTTTCGGCTCCTTGACTTCAAAGGGTCACCTATCAGTCATCTTCGCAGGCCCAGTTGATGAGTTGGTGGTCTCAACCAGCCTGAACTGGACAAGGAGTCAACTCTCAGTTCCTGAAAAATTTAAGCACCCCACCCATTACCCTGGTGACCCAAGCATCAGAGATGTTATCTGGAGGGTGTGCTTTAGTAATGCACTATCTAACTACTTTTGCACACAGGCAACTGAGTATAGTTAAAGCCCCTGGTTTCACCAATAAGATCTTTAAAATTTACTCAGTTGAATTTTGTTTTTTAACAGTATTATGAATTTAACTTACAAGTAAGTGACTGCCAAGTTTGAGTACATCTCAGGCTCTACTAGAGCCATCCTTTTGTAGAGAAATAAACAACATTTGTTGAAAAGGTCTGCTGAAAAAGACAAGGAAATGACACAAAAGTTATGTACAACACCATTTTGATAAAATCCAATTTGTGCTGTCGGTTGCTCAGCAAAATGTTTGAAGCAGATTTGCCGGAATGATTTACCACCAAAATGATAATTACAATAATAATAATAATCTCATCTTGTCCATCATTAATCCAGAAGCAGTAATGCCAGGAACCCATTTTACTTTAAGTTTTCCTTTTCCAGCTCAAGGGACTTTGTTAAAATTGCCACTTCAAGTTTTTAAGCAGCAGAAATGGGAATGCTTTTAAATCTGGGGAAATCACCATTTCAGTCACTGGCAGATAACTACAGGAAGATAAGACAGTCCAGGAGGGGCAGGTCTTGGAACCAGACCCTGCCATCAAGGTGAAGTCCACACTTGTGAGACAGACCCAGACAGGGCTGGAGGATATCCATTCCAGCATCAGGCCATGGTATCAAACATTTATGGGGAGTTTAAAATCATATCAAAATAGCAAGTTACCGAAATTAACTTTTAAAACTTGAGCTGTAACACACCATCATGGCATCCTACACCTGAGGAAGTATAGAATTTATAAATACAAGTATCTATTTCACCCTGGCCATTACTTTAAAAGCCTAGTTTAACTGCTGCAGCCAAGACTCAGCAGTGCTGTCTAAGTTCATATCTGGAGCGGGTTAACTCAGCCAGCACTCCCACCCCTGTCCCAGGCCTACAAGACGGCATAGCAATAAACAATAAGGTTACAATGAGCCTTCCTTGTCCTCTCTCTCCAGAGGTAGTCTTCTTCCTGGAAGGAGCCTTACACCTCTAGCCCTTGTCTTCTAGAAGCTGACCGTTTAGCAAAAGTGGGGAGCCGTCTGAGCAGTGGCTCGTAACAAGCTAATGTGGGATCAAGTGGAAGGTTTGTAAAACTGAAGTATTAATACAGAGAAATATGTACTTGCCAAATGCTATATTTACTTATCTTGTTTATTGTCCAGTTTCCTACTAGAAGGTAAGTTCTATGAAGTCAGCTTTCATCTACTACATTCCCAGTGCCTGCCCATAATAGATATTCAATAAATGTTTGTTGAATGAAAATAAACATCATGAGGAAAGACTAGACTTCACTTCAAGAGGACACTAGACCAGAAAGGTAGATGGCACTGGGGGACACAAAACACAGTAACATGGTAACCACTGCTGCCTCAGCTCCTTCTGAGGGACAACTGGGAAGTCCAAGCAGGTGGATAATTAGTATTAGAGGAGTCTTTCTAAGGCTGAATCAGTGACAGACAAACAACAGAAAAGTTAATAAAGCTAAAAGTTGGTTCCTTTGAAAAGATTAACAAAATCGATATACCTCTACCATTAGCCAGGCTGACCAAGAAAAGAGAATGAGAATTTACCAAGACCAGGAATGAAAAATGGATTATCACTACAGACTCTATATTCATTAAAAGAATAATAAAATATATGAACACCTTTATGCTAACAAATTAGACAACTTAGTTGAAATGGAAAAATTTCTTGAAAAATACAACTTACCAAAACTGAGAAAGATGAAACCATCTGAATAGCACCATATCTATTAAAAAGCTCAAGAACAAGCTAAAAGTCCAAGAGTCAGGGCAAGACAGAGGTTATATCATAAGTGACTAGGGGCCGGGCAGATCGGTGGGCCTCAGACTTAGAAAAGGAAATAGGGTGTTATGTGTGCAAGCAGTCTTAGGTGAGAGATAGCAGTCCTGTGGAGGCTGGGACCACTATGGGCTTCCGTTTAACTTTTAGTGAAAATTACATGGAATAGGGAACTGAATTTGCGTGTCAACCTTTTTATCTATTTTATCATTTTTATTTATCATCGATTTATTTATTTATTATGAATTTGTATGCTAACCTTTTTATTGATAATTTATTTATCCTTCTAGTTTCTCTGATTCAAACCTTGGAGCCATCCTTGCCTCCGCTCTCTCTCACATACCACATTCTACCTGTCAGAAAATTCTGGAGTTGCTTAATTTGTAATAGCAAGCACATGACAACTTCTCAACATCCTCCCACTTTCCAACCACCTTAACTCTTAAGCCCCCATCATCTCTTTTCTGGATTACTGCTATAGATTCCTAAGCAATCTCCCTGTTTTCACCCAAAATCTTCTCTCAACAAAGAAGACAGAGGGATCATTTGAAAATGTAAGTCAGTTCATGCCACCCCTCTGCTTAAAATTCCCCCATGCCTTCCCATTCCCCTCCAAAATAATCTCAAATTTTTACTGTGATGGTTAATTTTATGTTTCAATTTGACTAGATCATAGGGATGCCTAGTTGGCTAAACGTTATTTCTGGGTGTGTCTGTGAGGGTGTTCTGGGATGAGATTAGCATTTGAACTGGTGGGCTGAGAAAGCAGGTTGCCCTCCCCAGTCTGGGTGGGCCTCATCCAATATCTTGAGGGCCTGAATAGAACAAAGACACTGAGGAAAGGAGAATTTGCTCTTCTCTGCCTGATTGCTTGAGCTGCTACATCAGTCTCCTTCTGCGCTCAGACTAGGACTTACACCATTGGCTCCCCAGGTTCTCAGGCCGTCAGAGACTAGACCTGCACCACCAGCTTTCCTGGGCCTCCAGCTGGCAGACAGCAGATTGTCGGACTTCTCCGCTTCCGTAATCAGGTGAGCCAATTCCCTATTATATATATGTTCTGTTGGTTCTGTTTCTCTGAGGAACCCTGACTAACACACTTACCCTACAAAGCCCAATATGATCTGGCCCTATAGAGCCCTCAGATATCCTCTCTTACTGCTTTCTCCCTGCTCTCTCCACTCCAGCCAGACAGGCTTCCACGCCACTCTGAACATGCCTGACACACGACCACCTCAGAGCCTTTGCACTTGCTGTTCCTTCTTTTTGGAATGCTTGCCACCTGGAGGGACAACTGCTTATCCCCTCCATTCCTTGAGATCTACGCTCATGTGTGCCCTGCTTAGTGCAGCTTCCCTGGACCGCCCATATTCTCAGTGCCTAGAACCAGGGTACATAGAGTACACACTAAATAACTATTTTCTAATGAAAGAATGAATATAATCAGTGAATGCCTTGGGATGGCAGAAAGAAAGAAACTGGTGACACATAAGTCCCATCAAGACTGCAGAAGTGTTTTACTTGGTTTACCCAGTATTTTAAAAAATTTGAAGTTTTCGACAATTTTTAAAGCTCAAGAGAATTCTGTTTTCTCTTAAAAATGAGATCTGGTAATAATGAGCATATATTGTCACATGACAGCCACCAACTGGAGTCGAGTGTGACTGGTTACAATGAGCCCCTGAGCCCACTGTTCCATCACTTTGGCTTATACACGACCCCTTTCATTACTTTACGTTGCCTGCTGGGTTTTGTAAGTAACTAATAAAGAAGGCGGCATATCTTATGCCATGGTTGCTAATTTTGTCTGAAAAGGTGAATCAATATTTATCAAATAGGCCTGTCATAGGCAGAATTCTAAGGGGGACCTCAAGATTAAAGCCTCTGGTGTACACACAGCTTCTCTCATTTATTCAATCAAGCACTAACCTAGGTGCTGCTGTGAAGGGATTTTGCAAATATAGTTAAGGTCCCAAATCAATTGACCCTAAGACGGAGAGATTATCCTCAATGAGTCTGACCTAACAGGTTAGGCTTGAAAAGGGATTGGGCTCTTACTAGAAGAACATATTTGAAATGTGAAAGGGCTACAAGGTGAGGGAGATTCTCTGTTGCTGGCTTGAAGATGGAGGGAGCCACCTGGCAAGGAATGGGGGTGACGTTTAAGAGCTAAGAGTGACCTGCTGGCTGACAGCCAGCAAGAACTACAGATCTCAGTCCTGCACTGAGAGGAACTGAATTCAGCCAACACCTGACTGAGCCTGGAAGCGGATGCTTCCCAGAGCCTCCAGAGAAGTTCAGAGCCTGGCCATCACCTTGATTTCAGCCTTGTAAGACCCTAAGCAGAGAACACAGCCGCCTCAAGCTTGGACATCTGTCCTACAGAACTACGAGCTAATAACCAGGTGTTGTTTTGAGTTTCTAAGTTTATGGTAATATGTTATACAGTAATATAAGACTAAACAAGGCTGTAATTTTTATCAAAGGATAAATGGTTGAAATAAAAAGTTATTTTTGTTCCTCTCTTCCACATCACCATTTCCTAAACAAATAACAGCCATTGCTTTAAAAAAAAATCGAATCTTAAATAAGTTTAGCTTTCTACAGAGACTTCACCACGAATATTCACTTTTTAATTAATAGAATCCTTTGGTCTTTAGAAGCACATGTGTTTTGACCAAAGTAATATAGAAATAAAAGTAGATATTCTGCCATTTTTTGCTTGATTTTCTAAGCTTATAATATAAAGTGAAGAATAGCATTTCTATAAAGCTGCCTGATACCACCCAGAGTAAGGTAAAGAATATTTTAAATGGCCAGCCCATAGGAAGAGTTCTTCTGCTTCTATATGATCCTCTGTCACAGGGCATGCCAGTTCAGAATTGTATGGCATCTCATACTTTAAATGCATAAATCCCTGTTGAAATGACGCCCAGACTATCTGGAAAGGGATGTTCAAACCACAGCCTGCATTCCATCTGCCGCTCTACTGGATCCTGAATTAGAGAGCTCCATGACCCATCCATTTGGTGAGGAGCATAAAAAACAGAAGAGAAATGCCCTGGCCTTCAATGCATGTGCTTTGAAGAATTTTTCACCCAGAAAGCCTGCTGGAGTGGGGATGACAGCTCCAACAACAGAAGTCAGCTGCCCGTTTCCAGATGATCGCTCTTGGTACACGTTTCCGCCAGCTGCCGATTGGTAGGTAGTTTTGAGCTACCCTGAAAGGCATCTCCTCCGATGGCCTGAGAAATATGTGCTGGGTTTTCCTAGGATCTGTATGTCACACAGATGGGAAGCAATATTGAAAATATATTTGAAAAATGGCTTCCATACATCCGGAGCCAATTCTAAAGGCTAAGTCTTGGTTCTGTGATATAAGATGAGGCAGCACAATAAACCAACATGGGTGGTAAATTCAACATACTTACTGATATTTATGGGAACATAAGGAACTGTCTTAAATAAATGAATGTCTCCTTTCATTTCTGTCTGCATATGAGAAGGAAGGAAGGAAATAGAGAGGGATGGAAGTTTGCGAAGGGGAAGAGAAGGAGGGGAGCCATGATCACTCCAGCTCTGCTCCTGGGAAGTATCCTGGACTAGCCAGGCTCCCCTGCAGGCTCTGTGCTCTCCACCAGGCTGGGTTCCCCCCCTCAGCACTCGTCCCACTTCATTTTTAATATTTGTCAAATTGTCTGTTCACCCCAACACACTGTAAGTTGTACCAGAGTGAGAGGCTGGGTTTGCATGGTCATCTTCGTAGGTCCAGAAGGAAACTGGGAGTTTCACTTAGCTCGGGTTCCCCCAAAAGCAGACCCTGCAACAAGGATGTGAGTGCAAGGAGTTTGTCTGGAAGGTGATCCCAGGAGCAAGTGGGAGGGGAAAGGGGAAGAGAGACAGGGAAGGCAGCCAATACAGGGCCAGTGAGAGATCAAGTTATGACTGTTGGAAATTAGGACTCAGTCCCCTGGGAGCCAATGCAGAACATGCCTCATGCCTCAGACTCATCCCATGGAGGGATGAGGGAGCAGCGTACTCATCCTCCACCGCCCTCCATCATTTGTCCAAGGCTGCTCCCACAGGGCGTGGCTCGGCACGTCCAGCCTGCCCTGCCGCTGGGGCAGAGCGTGGGAGCATACTCTTGCAGCAGGACCCTGTCTGCTTGTATGGGAAGGATGGATCCTGAGGCAAGATGAACCAGGCACCGACAGCCTCGATAGACATTTGTTGAAAGAATACATGCTTGAATAAGGAAGATTATGTCTTTTATTCCAACTCCCTTTATACTGTTATGGTCTGTTATGTGTGTTGCTGTGATTTTTTTCTTTGTTTTCTTAACTGAAATATAATATCATAAAAGTGCCCCAACCTGAGTTACACAGCTCGATGACTTCTGTCCATGTAAACGCTGGTGTACTCCCACCCAGTCCAAAATACCAAACATTCCCATCCCCTAGTGAGGCTCCACTCACCTTTTCCCAGTCAACATCAACATCCGCCCAAAGTAACCACTATTCTGACGTCTATCATCATAGATTAGTTTTGCCTGTTCCTGAACTTTCTATAAATGCGTTACTCAACACATTCTCATTCACGTCTGATTTCTTTCACTCAACAGTCTGTGGATACATCTATGCTGTTGTGAGTACCAGTTAGTTGTGTGTGTGTGTGTTTTATTGCTGTGCTGTATTCAGAAAACTCAGTTTTGCAGCCCAAACTAATAAATGAGTGAATTCCTGAGTTACATCCAAGTTTGCCTTCCCATAATGCTACGTGGCATGTCACCAGCTCCTGGAAGTTCTGCCACAGGAATTCACTTCCCACCACCCCACAGCTTGGTATCAGCGGAATTATACCATCCTCCTGGTCAAAGGCAGCTTCGTCCCCCTCACAGCTGTGAATTGGGCAGTTTTATACGACCCCATCAAAAATGGTTTCAGCACTGGAGAAGATACGCTGACTCTTAAACCAAACTCTACCACCAACTCAGTCGTGAGCCTCTAAACAAGTTGCATTAGCCCTTTTATTTTCAGTCTCCTCATCTTTAAAAGGAAGATGCTGGGCTGATGGTTTCTGTGGTCCTTCCTGCCCCAGGCCCTGTAGCAGACATTGTCCGTACATGTTCTAGCATCATCCCCACATGCTTTCCCAAGCAAATAATGTACCTCTCTTACAGAAAAGCTCCCCTTTGTCAGTTCAGTTCAGCAAGCGTCCTCTGGATAATGAACAGTACTTTCAACACGCAGCGCATGTGTACAGACCGCATCAGTGTGAGCTCGCAGGAAGCCAGGCTGGAGTGTGGGCCCTGCCCCGGCAGCCTCAACACCCCGGGGGCTGGCAGGAGAGATGGAGGTGCTTCAACAACAACAAGGTAAGAGGCAGGAGGAGGCTTTTTGACATTTTCAGTTGAGGGACCAGGATTTCCGTTACGACTTGGATGGGGATGAGTATCTGTGCTCGTCCCTCCTTGGATATGCCTGCATTTGTGCTTTCACGAGAAAGGAGGTATGTACAGAGTATGCTTCTGCTGCCAATGCTGCCATTGACCCCTCCCTCATCTTCCACCCTTTCGGCTTTAGTGTGCTTCACTCTCTGCCCTGGACTTGCTCTGAAATCACTGCTGTACCTGGAAGGCCAGAAGTTTCCATGAATGAACATGCCTCAATCAGTGATACTTGGGAGGTCAGGTATAGATACCCCAGCTCTATCACCCTCCGGGGATAACTCTATGGCATGTGTTTTATGCTATTTTCCAGGGTCCCCCTCCCAAGAAGTAAGCTCCAATCACCCACAAAGTTGCCAACACAGTCATGCATCCCATATTGCTTGCCTTCCCCTCCCTGCCTCAGTGCCCCACTCCTCCCAGATATACCAATTCCACCCAAACTGTTGTCTTAGGGTCAGTTTCTGGGGGAACCCAGACCAAGGGAACCGCCTTCCCTTTTAATACAATGCAAATGAGAGTGGCCCAATAAAAAATATACACTGTGGTGCTTCAAGGGGAGATGATTTGCTATCAGAATAAGAAAGTAGTGAACAAGAAGTTTAAAAATGCACTTTATAAAAGAATATTTTGAACACTCTTATTCTAAGGAGCTCTTACCTAGATAAGTAGAGGAGAAAACATTCTTCTTTCAAAGACAGCATTGCACCGCCCATTATTTCGGGGGTGGCCAACCCAGCGGCCTCCTCGGCATCTCCTGTCTCCGAGTCCATAGACATCCAGTTGGCTCCTGACGTTGACCCTCACTTTCCGTGAACTCTGTGCCCCGCCCCAGAGTGCTGTGTTTCAGCGCAACATGGGGTGTGCAGGGGACACCACTGTCCCTGTAAGAGAAACATTACTCTTTAATTCCACTCCTTCAAAGTCAGTTCACACCCTTCTTGCTTCTTCATAAATTTTTCCAGGTTGACATGTGGAAAATCTGCCTACACTAGTGAAACTACTGATGGATGATGGGAACCGAGGGGTGGGGGATGAGAAGAGAGGGGCTGGGGCTGGTGAGGAAGGGCAAGGGGTGTGGGCAAGGGGGGCACAGTGGACCCTCATCTCCTCATGTCACCCAGCCCCTGTCTTGACGCACTCCAGATATTTCAGACCTCAGCTCCTTAGCTGTCTTTATGCGGCAAAAAACACCATGACAGGGGCAAGGGACACTAGAACAGACTGACAACCAGACTAAAAATCAGAGAATTGTGGGCTGAGAGACAACATAAGGTAGGGTGTCCTGATTATAGAATTTAACCCTCCGAGTCATTTTAACAGACTTCCTTCAGTCTCCTCCCCACTGCCCTCTGCCAATTAGCGTTAAAGCTTGTTTAATTAGCTGATGGGGCGCTTGCCGGCAGCAGTGCACTGTGCAAGCCGGCACTGGACTGGCCTGACGCCGATCGTCTGTACAGACCACGTGTTCCAGCCTCACGGAGACGAACAGTGATCATCTGGTCCGAGTCACTCAACGTTTTATTGTTTCCTCATGACAATTATTCAATTCGTCCTACTTGAGAATATTAATGTTTTCTATTTTGTATGTATATTTTAATTCTTGGCTTTCATCTCTATATTTGGGTTTGTTTTAAAAGTGCAGTTTAAAAAATTAAATCAACCAAAAATTTGCCAGACCTTTTAAATGTGGTCCCCACTGCATTTTTGAAGTTGTGACTTTAAGGCTGAGAAATGTTTTTCAGGGAATGAGAGTTCATCTTGAAAGGGAACAAGGTGAGGCACCATATGGCAATCCACCAGGCAGAGGGCAGAATGGCAGCTCTCCCGCCTCCACTTCAGGAGCAAGCTGCTCCTGGTTAACCCCTTACACGTACAGACATCGGCTCACTTTTATTTAGACTATCACTGCAATGCTGGGCATTCATCAGGACTGCTCATGTTATCATCACTTGGCCGGGGAGGATACTATGGCTAAGAGAGGTTAGGTGACTTGCTTGAGGTCACACAGCAGAAGAAAGGGAGGAAGTGCATAACCAGGTTTTGAATCCAGAGCTTCTAATTCAGAATCTGGTGATCCATCCACTACTACCAATCTCCTTGCTTTGAGTAATAGTAGTCCAGCAGAGTATTTGTATTAAGTTTCTAAATCACTAAATATAGAATTTGTGGACAGAATTCCAAGGCATGAGCCAATAATGTGTCTTTTCCCCAGAAGTAATTGACAGTTTGCAATGACCACTGATACTGTGTATAAGGACACGTATCTGAGGACAGATTTCACACTTCCTCCACCATCTCATGCACTTAATCTGCCTTATAGTCAGTTATTCCTGAAAATTCTTTTAGTGCTAAAGAGTCACCTTCTTCCATCAGATGGGAAGTCCCAGTGTAATTCTTACCCCAACACCAGAGCTGCTCAAAGTGTGGTCTCAGACCAGCAGCAGCAGTTATCACTGGGAAAGTTGTTAGACGTGCAAATTCTTGGGTCCCATGCCAGTCCTGTGGAATCAGAATCTCTGGAGGTGATGTCCAGCCATCTGTAGACTGGACAGCTCTCCAGGTGACCTGACATTTGCTAAAGTTTCAATAATCCTTTGCACTTAGGAGATGTTTTTACACGTAGAAAGGCACAACTCCTTTGTGAGCTCCTTACAATCTGATATAAGCTTCCCAGGCAATGAGCTAAGACACGACCATGTTAGAACTTCCATGTTAGATTAACATGGATTGGGTAAAAATGCAGAAATGGTATCAGGAGTAATGAAAAACATACAGCTTAAAACAATCACTGGAATACTTGGGATTCTTAATAGAAATTCAGAGGGGAAAGAACTTTTGGAAAGCCTATAGGAACTGAACAGGAAGAGAACACTAAATTCAGAGGAAACATTGAAGAGAACCGAGATTTTTAAATACCAGGCAAACTAACCTTAATTAATGCCCAGAGAGGCCATCCAGCGGTCTCACCCAACCTCCCGGCCTTCCTGGATAGTCCAATTGGCCTCTCCACCTGTGCTCCCAGGGTTTTCCCCCTTTCTGACAAAAATCTTTGGACAGATACAAACTATCAGCCACCATACTGTGGTAAAATGCAATCTGTCTTTCAATACTCCATGCTTTATTTTTAAAATTCAACGTCAGATATCTAAGATAGAACCTGCAGAATGTCCATGATTCTTGGTTTTTATATTATTAATCTGAACATTTACACAGCTATATTTATAATTCTGCCAATTTCTAGGTTAAAGTACACAATTTTCTTGCTTGTTTTAGCATCAGGGCTGATTTTGGAAAAATATGAAACTGAATTAATAAGAGGAAATTTATCTGGCTGTTCTGGAATGTGCTGTATTCCATTTTCTTCTCAAAAGTGCTTCTCAAAACCATCTAAAAATAAAAAGACTGAATTTATCTTAGAATTGGCAGTCTTGTTTTTGGTTTGGCTCCATCACCAGTAGTGGGGTAAGGAATATTTGAGCTACAAACTGATTTCCCCAGACCCTGACCCCAAAGTGGGTAGGAAAATCTAATAATCTGTTAACTCTAGAACATCAGTCTTGGACTCAGGAAAACTAGTGACCAGTTCTGACTCTGCCACTCATTAGCTAACTTCTTGCCTTGATATCCTCTTCCGAAAAATGGGAATAATATAGGCTCTGAATACCTCATGACGTTCTAGTGAAACTCAAATTATTTTTTAAATGAGATAATGTATACAAAAGCTTTATAGACTACAAAAGTATTTCTCTTATTTCTGCTAGTGTTATCACTACTCTATTATTATTATTATTATTATTATTATTACCTGATCTAGGAGATCTCTCTGGAAGATATTTTTCTAGATATGAACTTACTTCTTTTACTGCGAGAGCTTATTTAGTGACTGACGTCTATGATCTGTTCTTTATCTAGGATTCTCTGATTTTGACTATTAAGGGAAACAGGTGAGGAAGGCTACAGCAGATGCTTTTGATGGCCCACCCTGTACCCTCGGCACCTACCAGTCCTGAGCATGCAGCCTGATTTTGACCAGAATACTCCGCTGAGGGCTTTCTCTGGCCACCAGAGGTCTAGAACAGACTGAACGTTCCAGGGACTTAACACCCCCAGGATGTTAAAGGGCTAAGGGGGAATGTTAAGGGGGACATTCCAGGAGACTTAACACCCCCCCCTCTTGTTGACAGATGGGAATTGGAGGATAAATACCCCCATCTTCCATGCCCTTCAGCTGGGGACAAATCTGAGGTATGTTCTCAAATGGTCCCCAGAGGGACTGAGCCCCAGGTGCCCACCTGGTCACGTGCTCATTAACACATCTGTACCCCACTCCCCTCCCAGTGCTTCCTGGGACCATCTCTGAATAAACAACTTGCACCCAAATCCTTGTCTCGGGGTCTGCTTCTGGGGAAGTTCAAACTAAGACAGAAGGTCTTACGAAAGTTGAGGGCAATTAAAGACAGAGATGAGCCAGAGGATAGCAGGAAAGTGGGTCTGAGAGTAGCAGACAGCGTTCAGCAAAGTAATAGCACGTTGGAGCATCCAGGCTCTATAGAATTTGCACTTAATGGGACAGAACCACTAGCAAGTTAGAAACATAGATGTTTCTAGACAGAGGTAATATCAGGTTGTAAGATCGCTTCTGCTGCATTTGGGACTGATTGAAATGGGGGGAAATCTAGAGACACCTAGAAAGGGAGACATAGTGGAAATTCAGAGTAAAAGAACAAGGCCTGGATGAAGGAACTCTTCCAAAGAGTGCAATATGGAAAGGGAGGAAAGTAACTTGACAGTGGAGAGAGCTGGCAACCACCACCAGGGCCAGGCGATCAAGGCCAGCTCCCTCAGCAATAAGTCATGTTGATGGCATGTACCCTTGATGAGATGTGATGAAAATAGTACTTCACCTCCATGATCTTCCTTCCCAAAACTCATAGCCCCAACCTAACCATGAAACAAACAGAAATTGAAAGGAATTCTACAAAATACCTGCACAGTACACCTCCAAATTATCAGGTCATTAAAAACAAGGAAAATGTGAGAACTATCACAGACCAGAGGAGTCAAAGGAGACAAGACAACTAAGGTAATGTGTTATCCTGGATGGAATTCTGGAACAGAAAAAAGACAATAGGAGAAAACCAATGAAATTCAAAGTATAGACTTTTGTTAATAATATGTGTTAATATTGGTTCCTTTGTTCTGACAGATGGACCACAGCAGTGTTTAAGATGTTGACAGCAGGGGAACCTGGGTGTGGGGTACACAGGAACTCTCTGTAGTGTATTTGAAACTTCTCTATAAATTTTAAAGTGTTCTAAAATAAGAAGTTTAGAAGAGAAAATTTCTGAACTTAAATTTTTAAAAAGTCATGGAACTAAGTAAATTTTTTCTTGGGGGAGTTTCCTTTTCTTTCCAAACCTGGAAAAGGTATAAAGTCTTTCAGAGACTCTGGGTGCTGCCAGCTCCAGCTTTTCTGCTGCTTATCCTCTTACTCAATTTTCCAGCTTCACTTCAATCTCCTTCATGAACACTTTCCAAACAATTCCAATCATCGCCAACCTCCTTGTCCTCTGAAATCTCCTCTGCTGGTGTCCAACTCTTCCTAACTCCATGTTCAGTGACATCATGTTGGTAGCTTGACCTCAGCCATGGTGGGAGTATTTACACCATAGAAATTGGCAAACACTACAAATCAGAGCTTTTTTTTCTCAGAGAGCTAGCTTACCAGCACACCACTCTTTCCTGTCTATGCCACTTAATTTAGCATTGAATTCATTCTCTTTGCATTGTACTCTGATATTTCATGTCACTGCTTCTAGAATAGGTAACACGAGGTCCTCAAGAGTCAACTTGCACAATTGAATATACTCCACTTGCTATATTGCAAAACTATAGAGTGGCTGCTCAATAGCTATCTGTGTACTGGTGGGTCCAAAACTCCCATCCTGGGACACGTGGTGTAGGAGGAGCACAGTGGGATCCATTCCCAGCCCTTAATATCTCTGGGGTTCTCTCTACTCCTCTGAAAAGTAATGCAACTGAAGGAGATGGTCTGCAATACTAAGTCCAGACTGAACATTGCTGAATTCTCCTGGGCCATTGAGTGATGAGGGGCAGTGCCTTCAGTCCAGGGGATGGCATGGTGACCCAGGGGATGTTAATAAACAGTTCCATGATCAAGTAAGTTTAGCAACTGTAAATCCAACAGATTTTTCTGACTACAGGATTTCTCAGTCTTTAATCCGCTTGATACATTGGGACATTCAGAAATGGGAGGGTAGGCAGGAGCTCCAAATCCACATGGGTGTCAGACCTCAGGAACTGGCACATTTATGAGTTTATTTCACAGCACACAGGAAAAATGCAATCATCAAATTTAGATCTTAATTTGGAAGACCATCTCATCTGTTCCTCTGCTCATCCCTTCCCTGGGTTTGGGCTTGAAATGAAGAATAGAAGGGAAGAGGGTAGGGAGCAGCCTGGACCTTCTGGCATTTGGACTATTCACTAGTTTGCAAATGGTTACACAGCCAAGGCAGAATCCACAGAGGAAGCAATTTGTTCTTATCACTGCTGAGGGCAAATATTTATATTGCTCTTTTCTGTGACATTACCATGTTTACCTACACAACACTCCATCCCTGTGAAGTTGAGGACAGTGTTGTTCTTAATCTGTGTACAGGCTATCAGACCCCAAGTCGACAGCAGTGCTGGGGGCAGCCCAAAGATTGCTCTTCTCCTTAATAATCCTGTTTTCTCATTATTTGAATTTTAGACCTTCTTAAATGTTTTCTAGCTATTTTGCTTTGTCTGTGACAGGCTGAAGTGAAAAATAATGATGGCTTATATTTTCTTTTTAATGCTCTTATCTTTTGACAATTGTCTTCGCAACTATTACCTCATTTTGCCGTCAAAAAACCTCATGAGACAGACAGAACATTCTCACATTACAGAGGAAAAGAGTGCAACAAGCACGTTCAAGATGCCTCGTAGCTGCTCAGAGTACAGGGGCATCTGAACGACAGCTCTCAGCCTCTGAGGGACACCGGCTGGACCTGGGGAAATGTTTAAAGTGCTGTGCTCGGGACACTCCCTCAAGATCCTGCTTTAAATGATCTGGGGTGTAGCCTGGGCAGTGGGACAGTCTAACACTCCCCAGGTGATTCTAATGTGCAATTCTGACTTTCAAACTCAGATTGTTTTCCATGAAGTGACTCTACCATATTTACATAAATATTCATTTTCCCCATATTTCTTCCAGCTTCTCTATCTTTCAATCCTGATTTTGATGAGAAAGTGAAATGTGATATTTTTATCTAAAGTTCTCCATCCAACCGCACATCCCATCCCATATCAAGCCACCCACAGACAACATTCTGGAGACTTTATCAAAGCAGCTGAAGAGGCGTGAATTCACCCTGCCAACTTTAGGGCCTAGTAAGTGAGATGACAATTATAGACCAATAGCTATAAATACTCTTTTGACCAAAGGATCCCACCTCTAGAATCTATCCTACAGAAATATTTCTTCAAATGTACAAAAATAAGTGCATAAGAATGTTTACTGCACAACTAGTTGTAATAGGAGAACAATAAGAAACAACCTAAAATATCTATTAAAAGGAGACTAGTCTAATTATGCCATATGCATCCTGTAGAATATCACACTATCATTAAAAATAGTGGAGTATATTTTCATAAACTGACTCAGAAAAACATTCTTGATATATTATTGAGTGAGAAAAGAAAGTTGCAGAAAAACATTACAGGATGACCCAATAATCTTGCTTATGTGCAGAAAAAAATCTGAAAATACACATATGACACTAGTGGTGGTTAGCTCCAAGAATTACACAAAAGATAGAAGAGAGCTGAGGGCATGGAAAACTTTCATTTTTCTGTATTATTTGAATTGTTGTACTACAAACGTATGACATCTGTAATTTTTAAAAATTTATTTTTACGACAAAAAATAGCTTTAATCATTGTAAAATGGTGAGTCGTGTAAGGGGAGAGACATTTCTGCCTGGAAAATAGGGACTGGCTTCAAAGAGGAGGTGACGTCTCTTCTGGATCATGAAGCAGGGCTTTGAATTGAAATGCAGTGGCAGGAAAGGGAGCATTCCAAAGGGAGAAATGGGGCAGGTGGAGGGCATGCAGCCAACTCTAGTGGCATTCCTGGGCCTGGGGGTCCCCTGGAGAGGAGTAAAGAAGCGTGGTGAGGGGTCCTGGGAGAAACGGTAGGTGGAGGTCAGACCTTTGAGGCCTTGAGTTCCAGACCAAGGCCAGTACGGGGGAATTTGTAAAGCCATTGAGTGTGTTTGAGCTCAGGAATGATGTCGGAGCTCTGATCTCGGAAGCTTCATCTCACGAGCGTGTGGAACGATGGATCCTACGAATAAGGGTGTCGAGACAGGGAGGCCGTTCTCACAGTCCAGACGGGGCGGGACCAAGCTGGGGAAAGTGTCAGCCACCGCGAGGTCCAGAGCGGGGCCCAGTGCAGAGCTTGTGCAGGAAGAAGACTCGGACCTCCAGGGTTTAGAGGCCAACCAGGAGAGAGCATGAACAAGGAGTGGGAGGCGCCGCCACCATGGTCCGCGGAACCAGGTAACTGCGTGCCATCCCCGGAAAGAGGGAGCCCGGCCCGAGTGAGCGGGTGCGGGTCTGCTGTGCCCGAGTGAACCAGGGGCTTCCCGGCCCCGCACAGCAGGCAGTGCGATCGCATTTCAGAGAAGTGCGAACGTTAGGTATTTTAATCTCTTAAAAACATTCATGGCCTTTAGGTCACACCAAGACTACGTTTCAAAAAAAAAAATAAAAATCATATTGTCCCATTTCCCTTTTCCTGGCAAATTCCCTCTTTTCCTCTCTTCCTGGAGCTCAACAAAATTTAACCAAACACAATTCCTCATTATTGAAACCTGCCATCTCTGAGAGAAAATAAAATATCCAGGTCAACAGAGCGTGAGCGACGTGTCCCCAACACAACTGGGGAGAAACGATGGCTCGTGTGAGTTTTACTGTTCTCCCCCTGCCGTCCTCTCGCCTTCGTTGCTTCTGCTCTGAGAGCATTGGGGGGGAGGCGAAGAGAGGGGACGAGCGCTGAAAGCATCTGTCTGTGACCAGGCGGCAGAGATGCGGGGACACAGCGGTCCCGCGCTGCGGAGGCGCGTGGTGACCCGGCCGGACAGAGCCAGGAAGAGCGCCACTGCAGCCCATTGCCTTGGAGATGCTACTTTTCAAGTCGTTCTGGAAGAAGGCTGTGTCCAAAGGACTCTACCTGCAGCCAAGGCTCCTCCACCTTTCCTCGGAGGACCCCAGACAGGTGGCTGCTGTCCTCAGCGCCAGTGTAGCCAGCTTAGTGTTTGCAGTGTAACCTGCCATCTAACATCCACATGAAAATGATCAATGGCAAAGAGGTGGCCAAGGGGCATCCTGACCTTGACTTCTTAAAAAATTGACTTATCTGCACGGTTTGAACCATCTCCTACACAATCTCTTTCTTCTCATTCTGTGAGGAATGGACAATACATGTTGAGAGGTGGGGTTCAGGGCTGGATTGAGAGTCCTTGAAAAAGGAAATGCATGTCCCTCTGAAGCTTGTATTTCTTGGAAGAAGGTGGTAGTGAAATTATCTATGAATTCTGGGCCCTGAGAAAGACTCCAAGGAGACATAAATTGCAGATCTGGTTCCAACACTGATGTGAGTTACTTTACGTACGAATGTAACAGACTTCATTCTTTGACAGTGCTTTGTGGCTTAAATTATGTTACATAAAATCTTATTTTTTTATGAAATTAACATTTCGGTTCTCTTACCCAATAATAATAATAATAACATGAAAATTTTACATTTGATTAAGGCCTTAGAATTTACCAATTACTTTCTCATAATTTATTTCAGTAAAATAACTTGATATTGAAAGAAAAACTATTACTTTTTTTAAGAAAGAAGAATCCTTAATTTTTAATTCATTGCCCTCTAATTTACATTTTCTATTTGGGGGTTTCACTAAAGTGAAGTACATCTGAACTAATTTACTCTGCAGAATTTGATCACAGAATCTCTGCTCACTTCCATTTAAAACAGAATTATCAGTACTATTTTAGAGGCCTTAAAATATAGATAAAATTAGTCAAAAATGCTGGACAAAACCAACTCCCTCTTATCCTAACTCCAAAAATGGAAAAACATTCAGACTAAAGTCTAACACTCTAAATAGAAAATGAGTTAGGATCTATAGGAAGAAAACTATATTGTTTTCTACATAAAAATCAAACTTTTATACTAGATAACAAGACTATAAATAAAGTTAAGATAAACCAAAAATATTTGCAATGCATATAACAGAGTTAATCTCCTTAATGCACAAAGAGGTCTTCAAGTTACTCAGAAAAAGAGGAGTGTGCATCAGAGGATGTGATCAAAGAAAATGATCAGACCATTCACTAATAACTGCAAATAGCCAGGGAGCTTAGGAAGATAATTTCATTATAACAAAGCTGTCAAAGAAATACAAAGACAAACAAAAATGACACATCTGAGACTATCAGACAGGCAAAGGTAGATTCGATCAAGCATGCCCATTTTGAAGAAATAGGTACTTGTATGCATTTTTATTAGGATGATAATAAACTTTTGACCTGGCACACTTTGATGTGGCAGACCCATTTCTGGACATTTATGTAACAAGACACTGGATTCACATTCAACATTTGCACGAAGGACTATAAGGTCTCTGTAAGAGAGAGAGAGACAGAACCTTAAATTCCCTGGCTGAGTTTGGCCCTCAGCCCCCGCCCCTTCACACAGCAGGCACGTGCCAGGAGGGAGGCTGCACCTGCTCTTCTCTCTGCTGGCCTCTTCTCATCTCAAAAAGCCTCAAATGGCAAGAGCATCTCAGTGTGCTGGGCTGGGGCCATGTTTCAAAGTAAATGTGCTGCTCACCTTTCCCACAACCTATGACTCCAACCAAATGCAAGCCAGCTCTTTCATCAGCAGCTTATTTGAGGAAACAACCATCCGATCTGATGCAGGAGAAAAACAATGGCTGTGCTAGACTGATCGGAGAGGCCACGTGTTTCTCCAGGATGACGCCAACGTAATTTTCCCTGGCTTTGACTCCTTCCAAAGTTTGCTGCACACGTTGCCCTTCCTGAAACCCCATATGACATGCGACTCTTCTGAACAAGGATGTCTATTACAGTGGGAATTTACGGTAGTGAAAATTTGGTGATACCCCTAGATCCAGCAGCGGACTTTTGGAAAACATTGTAAGACATCGTTCAATGAAATACTCGATAGAAATAGATGATGTCAAGCACTGTATGGATATGAACGTGTCTAATACATTGAAGGCAAAGGAAGTTATATAACAGCAGATATAATGTGACTCGCTGATGTAAAATTTAGTGTGTTTTGAGAATAAGTGAATACGTGAAACTGAGCATGTTTTTGTGTTTATGTGTGTGTATATGCATAGGGAGATATCTAGAGGAAATTTTACCAGAATGATAACTGTGTTATCTCTGTGTGTTAGGATTTAGAGCAAATTTTACTTTCTAGATTTCATTTGTTTTATTTTTGTCTTTTACTTTTCTTGGTCATCTGAATTTTTTATAATGAACATGTATATATTTTAAATCAGAAAAAATAATTTTTCTCTATTTTCAAAAAAAAAAGGTAAACATACCAATAATAGAATCTTCAAAAAAGAGCTTCCCAGAGTGTGCCTGCTAGTGAATGAAGTAGCACATCTGCCAACAACCACAGGGAAGTCCTGCAAATGACCCCACGGACCAAAGAAAAACTCTTTGTTTCAAGGTGCCCTGGCACTGAGTGTATTTTATTTTATTCTCTTCCTAATTCTCTGCATGGGAAATACTGATAATCTATAAACAGGTATTGATTGCCAAGTACACTGCTAGCAACTGAAAATATGCAGACAAACAAAATGTGTTTCCCTGAAATCCTCAAGAAACTTTCTGGGGAGATAAACACACAAACAAATAATATCACTGATAATAATCTACTCTGAAGGGAGGGGCCATTACCGGTTCCTGGAGTACTGAAGTAAGGCTACCCAGACAACATGGCGTTTGAACAGGGTCTTCAGTGAACAGAGAGGTAAGGTAGATAAAGCAGAAGGAGAGGCATTCCAGGGAAAGGGCACTGCTCCGGTCAAGGCAGGACGCGGGATGTGCATTTTATATTTGATGAACAGAGCAGAGAACAGAGGGAGTGGGCATCAGGCAGGTTGGAAGGGAATGTGGAGACCAGAAACCTGCTAAGTGGTTTGGATTTTATATAGCATGTAAAGGTCTGCGACAGGAGGCTGGCGGAATCAGGTTTGTTCAGCTTGAAAGAAGTTCGGAAAGTCCCATTAGTGGGATCACTTCCAGCCCGAAGGGCTGTAGGCACATCTCCAAGTCTGTTCTCCAGCAACCCAAGCTTTGAGATTATAAGTCATCAGTGAACACATATTGGTTGAATGTGAATGAACGACCTAGATTCATGGAAATTTCCACTAACTTGAAAATACTGGCAAAAGTGAGAAACCAGTCTACACAGTAGAGCTAATGTCACCAGAGCAGAGGGACTGAGGCGTATCATATCCCTGGGACTGATTTCAGCCTCTGACTCGCTCAGCAGTCCTTGTTCTTAAGGCTGAGGACACAGTAGGATTTGAACATGCCCCTTCTGCATCACCCTTCTCATTGCAGCCCTGCTGTAACCTAAGTTCCTTTAAAAAGAAAATAAAATTCTTAAGTGTCTGTCACCACAATTCCTTGCAGTGAGAAATGGAAGGTGTGGCTTCTTTGAAAGAAAAATGACAAGACAGAGTATTGGGTAACCCCAAGGTGTTGGCATGTGGAAGACGAATTTATTCATCAAGGTACATGGAAAACCCCGTTTGCCTTTCCAGATCTTTTTATAATAAGCGATAATAAATAATCACTGTTTATGCTTTCAGGATGTGGTGCTTGGCATGAAAACTAGTCCCCTTGCAGCCCATGTTCAGGTGGAGGCTCTGGATGACCGTGAGTAAACACCACCACAGTGGAATTCCACCAGACAGCGCAGTGAGTCTTTCATCTGTTTGCGGGAGTGACAGTAAGGCTGGCTTCCTTCAGCCTGGAGTGGAAGCACAATTACAAAGCTAAGGATCTGTGAGCTTGTTTGCAGAACTTACCCAGGAAACTGATACCCTCGGAAAGTGCCCCTTCATTCCAATGTCACTTCAGATCAGGCAGGTAAAAGGATTACTCTGGTGTCGCTGGCCCCCACCATTGTCTGCACAAGCCGATACTGAATAGGGTAACTTAACTCCCAAAGAGATAACCAACTGCTGTGTGTGTACTCACATTTACAGCTGGCAATTCCCATGAAGTGGCGAGGCTGCTTTCCGGGGGCTTTTGCTTCATTAACACATTGGTAGCAGAATCTGAGATAGTTCTGGATCAAAGAGGGCAGATCGTGTAAGAACAAGTCCAGGGTCCTGCCCCGATGCCTTTGCACCAAACAAGACCCACCAGGGACGCCAGCATGGAGGGGTCCACAGTAAGACAGTGCTCACAGCTCTTGGATTTCTTGTTTTCATTGTAAACTTGACTTAAAAATCTCAATATATTTTCTTTAAAGAGAAATGTATTAGAAACCCGAAAGAAGAGAGAAAAGGAATGTTGAGACTGTGATATATGTTGTGGCTTTTGTTTTGATGGGATAGGTCAAAAAGAGCAATGTCTGACCCCTGTCCTTGCTCTGCTTATGACTTTGCGGACTTCAGGCAGCCCCACCATCACCACCACCCCAGCCAGCTCAGATTCACCCCCCCATCACCAGCCAGCCTAAAAGACCGAAAGAATGAAGCTCTCCAACTCTTAGCCTGGACATTCTCAGGCTGATTTTAGACTAAGTTGCACTTTTTGATAGAAATCTTCTACAAAATAAAGTTTATTATGTTTCTGAAATAGGGACATAAAGAGAAGAAAGCCAAGGTTATTCTTAATCTCACCATCCAGATAACCCTCACTGACAATTCAAATTTTTTTAAAGTAACATACCATATACATGGTGAAAAAAATTCAAAATAATAAAAGCAACCTTCACCCCAAAGGTAACCACTGCCAACATTGCCTTGGGTTTCCTTCCAAACCAGAAATAAGAATGCATATAGCAGCAAAATATACATAGCCCTTTATATGATGTATATTCTTTAAAAAGTATAACATCCACACTATTTTACATCTTACTCTTTTCACTTAATTATATGTCTTAGAGAGTTTGTTGCATCTGCTGCATATGGATTCACCCCACTCTTCTTAATGACTCATCCTATGGATGCATTAGAACTGATCTGTCCCGTCTCAATGAGACACTTGGAAGAACGGCATGAACTATAGACAAGAGACATAACCACCACCCCCCACCCTGCCTCAGTTTCTCCATCTGCAAAATGAGAATAACAATAGTAAATGAGTGGATACATGGAAAGCATTTAAAAAGGTATCTAATACATAGTAAGCCATCATCATCATCATTATTATTATTAGCCATTATGGTCAGTGTGGTTTCCAATTAGAAACTTTTTAGGTAAGTCTCAAAGATGTCACTATTAAAATTAGACCAACGTGAGAGCCCGCCTTGTATTTTGAGCCAAGGCCTTCAGAATACCTAGAAAAATTGAAATGTCTGTGACCCATTGTGGTGACAAAGTGTCATTTTCTAAAACACAAGAAAATCCCCCAAATGAAGCCATAGTTTGAGTTCTGCTTTATGAAACAGCAGACAACAACAGCAAGGGACAAGTTACTGAGAAGAATACCGTAGCCAATTGACAATGCAAGGAAAATCGTGGTGGGCAGAATGTAATTACCTGAACTGGAATTCGGCCAGGGTGTCTATTTGCCCAGCAGAAGGAAATCAGACCAGATGTTTGGGGAAAAGGGTTTAGTTTTGGTCAACATTTCCCAAGATAATCTTTCCATCAGCAGTAAGGTCATTATATCCAGGCATTAAGGAAAACCATAGAAGGTCAGGGCTTAAAGGAACAAACCCTAAGAGATTGGTTAGTTCAGCCCTTCATTCTACAAATGAGAGATTAACTGACCTCCCCAAGTAACAAAGCCAGTGAGCGGAAGAGCCAGGGTTAGCTCCAAAGTCTCTTAACACCCAAACCAGTGTTTATTCCATAACATTCCACTGGCTTATTTGTATAGAGTCCTAGCCTATCATTAGTAATCAAAAATAAGGCAAGACATATGTGAAAGAGGGAATAATTAAAAGTTTTTAAATTAACTCCTATAAGTGATGTCATATAAATATTTAAAGACCTCAGAGATTAAGACATTTTTGTTGTTCTTGGAGGGGAGTGATTTCATCTGCTTTCCATCCTAGGGGTCCTCCTCTGAGAAGGAGGCTAAAAGATGGGGTGCTCGGCCTCCATCCTTCCCTGTCCCCCACTTCAACCTCAGCAATATTGCTTCTGCAACAATTTATGTTAGATGGTTTTACATTAAATGTATTGATATAAGGTTCCACTGCTAAAACAAAAAGTTTTAATGCCATTGTTTTTGGCACAACAGCCCAATGCTATATAATTTTTAAAATTTCATTTGGGGATTTGAACGATCCAAAGAAATGCAGCAGATGTCCAACTAAGTTGAGCTTTGAGAGAGTGGCTTTCTCCCTACACCATTTTTTCGTTACCATAATGACCCAGCATTTCCAAAAAGCCATTTGTTGGGCATCTACGTGATTTATTTAGAGCTAGCCAATAAGGAGAGAGAAGCCTGAAGTTGACAAGCTTTTCAGATGAATGTACAGATCTTATACCCACAGTGTCATTGGCACATGCAGCCATTAAAAATATGCTTCGGTACATTTTTTTTGGTAATAATTTCTTAAAGTTTGACAAAGGAGAAGATGGAAAAGTTCTTGAGATCCATTGCACAATGACGTGACTATGCTTAACACCACTGAACTGTACATATAAAAATGGTCAAGATGGTAAGTTTCACGTATGTGTTTTCTTACCACAATTAATTTTTTTTTTTAATTTAGAGAGAAAAGTATGCCCTTCTTCAGTTCTTTCTCCTTCCTGTCAGCTGGAATGCAGAAGTGATGTCTGGTGCTTGGTGGCCATCTTACACTGTGGAGTGAAAGTCACACGGTGAAGATGGTGGAGTAACAAGATTCTGTGTAAAGGCACCCAATCCCTGACATCAAGGACACCAGGCCAACCCTGCACGGCCTACTTCTGGGTCTCTTTTATGTAAGAGAGAAATAAATTTCTATTATATCTCATTAAAAAAAAGATTGTCAAAGGAGGTATTTGCATCACATGTGTAAACATATCAAGCAAGTAAGGTTGTAATCCCAAATCATTTTTATCTTATTTATTTTCCCCAAATGTTCTAACAGGGCTATGATACAGAGCAGTGCTTCTCAAAGTGTGGTCCCAGACCAGCACCATCAGCATCACCTGGAACTTGTTAGAAATGCCCCCAGATCTCCTGACTTAGACATGTTGGCTGCTGGGCCAGGTGATCTGTATTTTAGCTATCCATCCAGGGAATTCTGGTACACAGGAAAGTAAGAGAACCATTCATACAGAGGTAACACAAAGTAGTCCTGTCTGTACAGTGTCAGGGCTACGAGTGGGGGGTCAGCAGTCGGGAGTCCTGAGTTTGAATCCCTTCTCTACCACTTAACAGCTCTGTAGCACTAGAAAAGTGGCTTTACCTCTTCAAGCCTCAATTCTCCTAACGGTGAGATGGAGAAGAATTGACATACCTACACCCTAACGTTGTTGAGAAGATCTGACAGGATAATTTGTGTAAAGCTCTTAACCAGCAAATGTTTACTATTAAATGCAGGATCAATAATTATATCTTACTAGTGTTTCATGCCATATGAAGCCTTATAACTTGACAAAAAGCAAGCATGATAAACAGACTGGAGAACAACAGAGGCGTTTTGGAAAATTTCTTTGGAGAAAAGGAATTAATAGAACTGAAATAGTGCTTAAATCACTTGCCAAGATAAAACAACAAATTAAGAAAACAGCAGCAACAATATTAATAATAATAGATAACATTTGTTAAATGCTTACCATGTGCTAGATGCTGTTCTAACCACCTTGCATGATAAACTCATTAAATCCTCCTCAGGACCCTCTGAGGCATGTGCTATAATTATGCTTGTTCTACAGACGAGGAAACAGGCACAGAGAGATTAAGAGATGAGCCCAAAATCACACACAGCCAGCGAGAGATAAAGCCAGACTTCATTGCAGGAGTTTGCCTCTAAACTCCAAGTTCTTAACCTCAGCCCCTGCATTCCTGGGTATATGCCCACTTCTCTTCAGGAGCATGGTAGATGGAATGACTACCTCTAACCCAGGTTAGAATGAAGGGAAAGTTCAGTTCAGTGGTTTTTACTGAGCACCTACAATATGTGAGAGTCTTAGTTTGGGCCCTCCTAGAAGTGTCACTGAGGCAAGGATTTGAGTATAGTTTATTTGGGGTTGCAGGGAATACCTACAGGGAAAAAGGGAGTAATACAGAGAAGGGAGAGCAGCCTACAAGCCCGGCTATCTATGTCGGCAGCCTGAGCTCAGTCCTGCAGGGGCACCTTATAGAAATGTCCCACCCAAAGTGGAGAGAGCGGGGATACCTAACCGCCAGCTCCTGGGAGCTACTGAAGGAGGGCTACCCTGGGGTTGTTAATTCCCTACCACTTCTGACTTCCTGCCGTGCTGCCCAAAAGCAGAGCAGACCTCCAAGGTTTCAAAAAAACAAAAAAAAAAGAGGTCTATCCTATATTTACTTCTCTGTAAAGTACCATTCTCAAGGTTGGTAGTTTTCACCCTTGAGCATCCTCAGAATCCTCAAGAATTCTTCAGACACAGATTGCTGGCCCAGCCCCAGAGTTTTGGATTGAATCGGTCTGCATGGGCCCGATAATTTGCATTTCTAACAAATTTCAGGGGGTGCTGATGCGAGTGGTTGGAACCACACCGTGAGGCCATCTGGTCTCCCACCCAGGAGGGATTGCCACAGGCTCCTGAAGAAGCCTCTACACAAATTGTGTATCTGCGTGTGTATTTAGCAGGAATATTTGAAAAAGAAATGCTAAATCACTCACAGGCATACTTTGATCCTGGAACTTCAAACTAAATAATAGAAGTGGACATCCCCCTTAGCCGATCGCCCCTCCCTCTCAAAGATCTGTCTTGGTCAGGCACACAGTGGTCCAGAAGACCCATCTTTTTCTGCGTCCCTGAGGAATACAATAATTCCCTGGGCTCTAATAGATCTCTCTTACAGAACCTAAAACCATACAAAGTCTAAGTAAAAAAATATGTATACATTTCAAAACTACATCCTTGTTTGTTTTCCTTTTTAAAAGCCAAATTATAAACTGCTTGTTCACTCGAAAAGAACCATCAAGAATTCATTCCTCTGTTAGGTGATCCTGAATGCCCCACATTTCTGAGAAACCAGTCCCTTGGGCCATGGTTTATGCAGACTCTGTGCTAAGATTACAGTGGGCTTACGCAGAATAATAATCTATATTTTGATGAAACTGGAAATTATCAAAAAAACATCTTATGATTTGCTGAATACTACGCAGAGAAATCATCTTAAATTACCAATTTCCCGAATCAACAATGTATCACTTTACTAATCCAAAAAAGTAAGTCGAGTTTTAGTAACTTAATAAGGCACTGAGAGATGCTCCTGTGAGTTCACCTTCCTGGCGCGGGGATGAGGCCTGACTGATGACTAATCATCTCTCATACCCCTCTACAACCTTGGCTTTCAGCCAGAGACCCAGAATTAACAAGCTATCACCCTAAATAAAAGGTCACAATACAAAGCATTTTATTTCATCATATAAACATCTTGAAACAACTGCTCAAGATTTGAAACCAATTTGAAGAGTTCTATTGCCTCTATATTATTTTTCTGCATTTCTGCTAGAAATTAAATCTCACAAATTACCAGTTATTAAAAATCTAATACTAGCAATGAATAAATATACTGAAGAAGGTAGAGAAATTTTTTATCTCAGTCCTCAGACTTTCTTGTGGGTTTATTTGAAGGCCACTTAAGACCGGTTCACAGGTAAGAGCACTGAATGATGTTGTTCCTTTGCATCAACTGGCTTAGTTTGGCTATTATGATCACTTTTATTATTTCACTTCACATTGTTATTAGAAATATTGTGGCACATTACCTTATGCCCTAAAGATTAATTATTGCTAATTTAAACAAAATTATACCATTCTTAACTAAAAGCTATGCTAATTTTTAATCACTGAATCCTCATTTTAAAAAGTAGAAGTCACAGTGGTTTGCTAATTTGATTAATTTTATTTGAATCACTGTTCTTTAAAGCCAAACACAACTTTTGTTCCAAATGAAAATTTTCAATCTATATTAAACTAGTGCTGTAGCTTTATGAAACTACTCATATAGGTAAGAGATTTCCTTTTTGTCAAATAAACTCCACATTCCTGTATATTATTTGGTATCTGATTTTCCTAAGATGCCTATAAAAATTAAAAACACTCCTTTTCTGAGACTATTTGGTTGCCCCAATGTCCTTGCTTATTTTAGAGAGAAATAGATTTTGTTTCAAAACAATAAGTCTATGTAGCTATAAACAGAAGAAATTCATGGCCATCCTATCCACTCATCTGACGCAAACTGATGGAACTAATAATGTGAAATAATAAAAAATATCGTTTACTCTCAACAACGTTGCCCGCATAATGTTACTCCACACCAGTGTTCATTTAGTGCCCTTCAGCGCTAGTTTTCTATCACTGGCAGAAGCCTTCAGGACAATGGACTGGTTCTGTTTAAAACATGGGATTTGCTGTGTGTCAGCTCACTCCAGGACTCCTGTAGGAGAATGAAAGCTAAGCTTGAAAGAGCAAGAAAATCCTTCTTAGCTGGAAGCTTTGCAATTGACTTGCATGCTCTCGTGGTGGTTTCTTAAGAGGCAAGTTTGCTTCCTTGTAATTCTTCTGCATAAATATCACCAAGGAAATTCCTGGACACTTGCTGCCTGTCTATATAGAGCAATTTTGTCTTTAAAAACCTTAAAAAATTCTGTGATGTTCATGATCTTCTCGCCACCTGCCGTGAGAGAGAAAGGTGAACAGATATATGTGAAAAATTAAACCCAGAACATATTTCTGATCCCAAATCACAGGGCAAATCAGCAAAATTTGGTGCATTCAAAATATGATTATCCTTTAAAGTTGAACACACACTGATCATGGAATCCAGAAATCCCACTCCCGAGTGTCTGCCCTGGTGAAGTGAAAACCCATATTCACACAAAAACTTATAAGCCAATATTTATAGCAGCTTTATTCATAATTGCCAAAAACTGGAAACAATTCAAATGCCCTTCAATGGATGAATGGATAAACAAACCGTGGCACATCTATACCATACGATGCTACTCAGCAGTGAAAGAAAATGAACCACTGATACATGCAACCACATGGCCGACAACCAGCATCTTATGCTGAGTGAAAGAAGCCAGGCTCAAAACACTATATATTGTACGAATCCATTTATTTTTCCATTTTCCATTTTGGAAAAGGTTAAAGTAAAGGGACAGAGAACACCTCAATGGGTGCCAGGGCTTGGAGTGGAAGGAGGCATTGCCTACAAGGGAAGAGCAAAGGAATTTGGGAGGGTGGTGGAACTATTCCATATGTTGATTGCGGTGATGGTTATATGATTATGCATTTGTCAAAACTCACAAAACTATACACTAAAAGAGTGAATGTTACTATATGTAAATTATACTTACTTTTTTAAGACTTTATTTTTTTAAAGCGGTTTTAGGTTCAGAGAAAAGTTGGAAGATACAGAGATTTCCCATACACTCCTTGCCCCTACACACACACATCCTCCTCCACAATCACCCTCCCCTGTTATCAACATCCCCAACCAGAGTGGTACATTTGTTACAGTTGATGAACCTACATTGACACATCATTATCATCCAAAATCCATAGTTTACATTAGGGTTCACTCTTGGTGGTGTACATTCTGTGGGTTTGGACAAATGTATAAGGACATGTATCCACCATTATAGTATCATACAGAGTAGTTTCACTGCCCTAAAAATCCTGTGCTCCACCTACATTTTTTAAAAAGAATTACTATTTTCCTACAATAAAAAAAAATGGCTTGCTCTGAGGAGCACCAATCTGCCTTTCTGCTCCTCCTTAACCTGAAGAACATTGACAACCATAGAATTTTTAAGTTTTTTCATTAAATTATCCCTTCCATTCTAGAACTCATTCTAGAAGTTCATTAGGATGAGACATATTGTTTCTCCACAATATATCCAAAAATATGTCCAGCCTTGTTCAGCACCTTCAGCAAGAAGGAGCTGACCTCTCCCCAAAACTCAGAGTCACACAGGACTTCCCTTGTCGTAGGCAGCCCGTCCTTATGTGAGCTAATTTAGGAACCTATCACACTCTTGTTGCACCTGGATCCTCCGAGTTACGTCCATGCATGCTGCTGTCCAGCCACAACCCTTTCTCCATCTTGTCTTGCTGAATATTGGAACCTACTTGTAAGACTTTGTACTGGTCTCCACTAAATGCCATTTTGCTACATTCTGCTTTAGCCAACATGTTGAGACTCTGGTCTAACTTCCCAGATGACTACTGGCAAACTTGATCAGAAGCCACCTGTGTCTTCACGCACCTTGATGATGAAAATGTTAATCCATCAAATCAAAGTGATGGTGAGATACTATTTCCTGTCCACCAGATAGAAAAAAAAAAGACGTATATTATCAGAGAGGATTCAGAATATGTGTATCCCTTACAGTGTCGGTAGAATTCAAATTAGGTAAAGACTTTTGAAAAGTAATTTAATTGTAGCTGCCAAAAGCTAAGGATTTTGCTCCAGCAATTTCACTTTTAGGAATCTGCCCTAGAAAGTTTCTCATATATGTGCAAAGTTGTATATGCAAGAATGTTCATTGCAGCATTATTTAAAATAGCAAGTAACAGGAAACAATTTATGGGAGTTGTTAAATAAATGTTTACACATTCATCATAATAATAAATACTTGGATAGAACTTACTATGTGCCAGGCATTGTTCTAGGGCTTTCCTTGCATTATTTTATCGGAGGTGTGCATTATTATTATCTCCATCTCAGAGATGAGGCACTGGAAGCATAGAGAGTTTAAATTATTTGCCCAGGGTTATATCACTAGTCAGTGGAAGATCTGGGACTCCAAGTCAGGCTCCAGTGTACACACTTTAAACCACTTTCCTTTGTGACTTTCTGAGGATTGGAATACATAGAAGTCCTTCAGAAGAATAAGACAGACCCACAGGAAATGACATAGAAGGACTTCTAAGACTCATGACTTGGAGTAAGAGGGTCCGAGACACATTGTTATATAAAAACTGAAGTCACTGAAAAATATAGATAGATAGATAGATATAAAAAGATATATATATATATATAAATAGAATTGAAAGAGAAGTGAAGGACTTCAAGGTTTTCTCTGTTAGTTCTTACCTATTGCTTTACAATGAAAATATATATCTTTGCTATTGTCAAAGGGCATAAACAGGAATAAAGAAATAAAAAATTAATAAACAGAAAAGGATGTTATGACGATGTTATGTCATTTTTGCTAGAGGTCTTCGCCTTGGCAGTGGGTTAAGCCTGGGGTATAGGGATTAATTCTATGAATGAGTCATTTTTTTCCTTTAAACATGGTTAATGAAGTATGATTCATATGCTACAAAATTCACCAATTTTAATGATATTGACAAATGTATACGTTGTGTAACCACCACCACAGTCATAATGCAGAAGATTCCCACACCCCATAATGTGCCCTTTGCAATCAATCTTTTATTCCCATTCTCAACTCCAGCAACAAATGATCTGCATTCTGCTGCTCTATTTTTGGTATTTCTAGATTTTCTTAAAAATTTAATCATACCATGTATACATATCTGTGTCTGCTGTGTCTCACTTCTTTCACTTAGCGTGTTGCTTTTAATATCTATTTTGTCGCTTACATCAATAATTTATTCTTTTATATTGCTGAGTAGCATTCCATTTTATGGATATATCAACAAATGGTGTTGAAAAATTGGATATCCACATGCGAAAGGATGAAATTGGCCCCTTATCTTACACCATACACACATACACAAAAATCAACTCAAAATGGATTAAAGACCTCAACAGAAGACCTGAAATTATAACAGTCCCAGAAGAAAACATAGGAAAAAAACTGTCTTGACATTGGCCTTGGCAATGATTTTTTTGGATATGACACCAAAAGGAGAGGCAACAAAATCAAAATAGGACTACATCAAACTAAAAAGCTTCTACACAGCTAAGGAAACAATCAACAGAATGGAAAGGCAACTTTGTAGTGGGAGAAAAATATTTGGAAACCATATATCTGATTAGGGGTTAATATTCAAAGGGACTCATACAATTCAATAGCAAAACACAAATAGCACCATTACAAAATGGGCAAAGGACTTGAATAGGTTTTTCTTCAAAGAAGACCCACAAATGCCCACAGGTATATGTAGAGCTACTCAACCTCACTAATCATCAGGGAAATGCAAATCAAAATCACAATGAGATCTCACTTCAAACCTGTTAGGATGGCTACTATCAAAAAAACAAAAGATAATAAGTGCTGGCAAGGATGTGAAGAAATTGGAACACTTGTACACTCTTGGTGGGAATGCAAAACAGTGCAGCTGCTATAAGAAACAGTATGGAGGTTCCCCCCCAAAATTAAAAATAGAATTAGCATGCGATCCAGTGATTCCACTTCTGAGCATAAACACAAAAGAATTTAAATCAGCATCTCAAAGAGGTATCCGCCCTCCCATGTTGGTTGCAGCATTATTCCCAACAGGCAAGACAGGGAAATAACCTAATTATCCACTGAGAGATAAATGGATAAAGGAAATGTGGTATACAGATACAATGGAATATTATTCAGCTTCAGAAAAGAAGGAAATCTTGCCATTTGAGACAACATGGATGAACCTGGAGGATATTACACTAAGTGAAATAAGCCAGTCACAGAAGGACTTATCTGAGATAAGTGATTCCACTTATCTGAGATATCTAAAATAGTCAAACTCATGGACACAGAGAGTAAAAAGGCAAGAATCGGCCATTTTAAAATTTATTCATTCATCCAATCTTTCATCCAAGTAATTATATGACCATCCAGCTCACATTTCTCCATATTTTCTACAAAAATATCCTGAAATGTCTTCAAATTCCTTCTTGATCTATTGATAAAATGTAGGTTCAAATCTCGACTTCCCTCCTTCTTGTGGAGCGATTTAGGCAAGAGCCTTAACCTCTCCGGACCTCAACTGAATTATTGCTAAAGTACGGATAAACATCGCTCTCACTCCATAGGAGTGTCGTGAGGTTTAAATGAGAAAACCCACGTAAAGCACTTCAAACAGGGCCTGTTGTGTAGTCATGATCCAGAAAGTATTATTTCTGAATCATTACTACATCCTCCTGATCTTTTACAAAAGGAAGTGAGGCCAGTTTAAAGTGACTTGCTTGTAATGGCCCCATATTGACTCCTTGATATTGCTGAACTCCCTTGTCAGTGCCCAGGGACCACATATCAGCCCACGTGCCTTTTTTCCTACTTCCCTCACCTCTGTCACTATCCATGATCCCTCAAAAGTGGTTAAAACCAATGGTTTTGTTTTCATGAGTCCTTAGCTCCACGATGTAGATTGTCTGACTCCAGGGAATGAAATACATCAGGGGGTTAAAGATTTGGACTCCATATGTGTCTGACAACGTTTGTTCCATGCCTTCCTGCTAAAGTCATGAGCAAACACAAGCAATAGAAAAATATAATGAGAAGAAAACGTCTCCTGAACAGAGCAGATATATGAAAATACATTGAAGCCCTCTGCTATTAGAACTAATAGTTCCTTGAAAAAGTAGGTTAAACTATAAATATAGCCTTTTTAAAATTGTATATATATACATTTGTTGTTGTTTTTTTAAAGAAAGGGGAGCCAGAGCCTATTTCTGAGAACAGATTAGCTGATTGGAGTTGCACATTTTCTTTTTTCATAAACCACATTCACAAGGAATTATCTGTAAGTCTAGTTTTTATTTCATTAAAGTGCAATGAGAAATTTCAGACATTTGTTAAATTATCAGTATACAGAAAAGTTGATAAATTTTTGCAATTTTCCCAGACTTGGAATGTCATCTTATACACACCTAAATCAAAAACAATTTCTGAGTGACTTGCCTCCATAAATTCTTTCAAGTGTTCAGTTTGATTTTCTATTTTCACACTTGTGTTTCTTTGCTTTTAGCAGTGTTTAATCAAAGTATACAAATATAATAATGAGTACAAAATGTCTAAAGAGATTTGGAAAAAAGCCCAATGACTCTTGATAAGAACAGAACTTGACTGAAGGAGGTAGAAACGTGTTGATGTTGTAGAACTGTGCTTTCCAATATGGCAGCCACTAGCGCATGGGGCTATTTACATTCTAATTAATTAAAACTAAATATAATGTAAAGTCCTCAGTTCCACTAGATACACTTCAAGTGCTCGATAGTCACATGAGACTGGTGGCTTCCATATGGGACAGCGAGGATATGGAACATTTCGTCATTACAGAAAGTTCTTTTGGAAAACACTCATCAAGAAAGTGATCTACTGGGGCCAGCCCGGTGGTGTAACAGTTTAGTTCGCACTTGGCAGCCCGGGGTTCGTGGGTTCGGACCCCGGGCGCCTGCCATATATGCTGTGGTGGCATCCCACATAAAGTAGAGGAAGATGGGCACCGATGTTAGCCCAGGGCCAGTCTTCCTCAGCAAAAAGAGGAGGATGAGCAACGGATGTTAGCTCAGGGCTGTTCTTCCTCACCAAAAAAAAAGAAAGTGATCTACTGTGCAGGTGCATGTGCAATGGCTTTGGCATCAGTTAGTAAGTATTTTCAGGGGAAGAAGACAGTTAATGCAGTGAATCAATTAAGA
Organism: Tapirus indicus; assembly: GCA_031878705.1. Classification (NCBI taxonomy): domain Eukaryota; kingdom Metazoa; phylum Chordata; class Mammalia; order Perissodactyla; family Tapiridae; genus Tapirus; species Tapirus indicus. The sequence continues at coordinate 87,539,113 of CM062929.1, read as the reverse complement.
ACAGATCAGTTATGAAAGTTTCCCTAAATTAGGTATGTGAGAATGCACTCTATGGGAGGTTCTTGATTAGATTTGCAAAAGGACCTAGGAGCCAAATTGAAGAGGTTTCTCCCGGCCTATGACAGAACAATTTGGACATCAAAAAGAATAAAGTGTGCATTAAATTGAAACACATCAAATATATGAAAATTAATGAGTACATAATGTTAAAAAAAACTCATTAGTTACAATCGGTAGTTGCCAGGGCAAGAATTCATTACTCTGAAAATAGATAAAAGGGAAAAAACAGAATTAGGCTGTCTTTCTGTATTTCAAGGTAACCACATAGTTAATGAGAGAAAGTTTTCCTTCATAGAAGAATTGCTAATCAACACAGACAGAATTAGAAAATCACTGTTTTGTAGCCCTTAATAAAATAATGGATCTAAGCAGAGTTGTGTTTGTAAATGTTTAACACTGGCTAGGGTGAAGGAATTTGTAGCATTGGCCAATTTCTATGATATAAATACTCCACCACAGCTGATTTCATACTACCAACATGATGTCACTCAACCCAAGCTGGGAAGAGATGTGTCCAATCAGCTCTGGTGAACTGGTATAAGCCGGTACAAACAGATTTGAGCTGTCTCCAGCACACCACTAGATGTAAGTAATGCTCATCACTGGATACTGTTTGGTGAAATTTTGATAAGGAATGTTATACTGATGTATCAGGCTGACAACGCCAGAGAAACATCATAGGCCTCATCTAATGCTGCAGGGTCCCATATATGAAATATCCTTGTGAGGAAAACATGAAACCCTTAATCTAATCAAGCTTCCTGATCTAGTACCCAGTTTATAGGAAATAGCACGGATAAAGAAACGCATGAAACATCACCACAAGGAAGCAAGCAGCCAAACCCAGGAAGGAGGACATTCTGCAGCTCAGATGACCCAGAGTATCCAAGAACCCATTAGAAGAAAAGAAAAGAAGAGAAAAGGAAAGACACAAAGCAGAGTCTTTAAAAAAATAAAAGATACTTCAAGGCTATATCCAGATATAATGCAATATGTAATTCAAATCAACCAACTGGGTAGCAATTGGGTAAATTTGAATGTGAATGGATATTAGATGATATTAAAAAATTATTCTTAACTTTTTAGATTTAATAATGGTGCAATAGTTAGATTTTCAACAACCTCTTACTAGTTAAAGGTGCATTTATGCTGAAGTATTTATGGTAAAATTGTATGATGCCTGAGATTTGCTTGAAGATATTTCAACAAAAATAAGATATAGAGGGAAAAAGAAAGCTGAAATAGACAGGCAAAGTGGCAATAATTTTTAAAACTGGGTTATGGGTATATGTGAGTTCATTATATTATCTAATTTTGTGTATGTTTTTATGACTCTATTAAAAAATATTTTAAGTAAACTTTCCATTAATCATTCTAAAGATAAAATAAAAGATGTTTTCAGGAAAAAAAGAAGTAAATTTGGCTTTCTTTTTATGGTGAGATAGATTATGGGAGATTAGAATTTTCTTCTTTGTATTTTTTGCATTTTCCAAAATTTCTTTAGTAAACATTTAGTACTCTTGAATCAGATATTTCTAAATACATTTAATTTTTTAAATCCAAGGGGAAAAAATCAGTTCAGTGGATGAGATTTTTATGGCAAATGTCTCCTCAGACTAAAAATGGGTTAATGATGTTATTATAAGCAAACAAAAATTACTTAAATCCTCCCAAATTTTCTTCTAAAACATTCCATCATGTGATGAGGAAATCCATGTCTCTTTAGTTTCTAATTTCCTAAAACACTGGGAAAATGCAATCTTAGCCAAAAGCCACTGTTGATTAATAATTTCCTACTGTTTCCAAGACCAACATGTTTCCCCATCTGAGAGCAGTGGAGGCCACTAGGTACGAAGGATAGGAACCCTTTCATTTGTTCTCTAACAGATTTGTGTCCTCTCCACAATTTCTTTCCTTCTCCATCTGCCCCTTTTCCCTCCAGTGTCTCCTTTTCCATTCTCAACTTGAGTTTGTGGAACCACTGGATTGAATTGGGAGACGGTTCGAATCCCAGCTTGGTCACTAACAAAACCCTGGGCTGCTGCAAAATGGCAGCGTTAGACGCCAATACCGTTTTCTACTGCCAACATTTGCTAAGGTGCACACATCCTGGGAGTGCGTAATTTGCATTCTGATGAGAATGGAGACTTCAGTTTTCCCAGCCATGAAGGTACAATTTTTAAATGTGGAGGAATTAGGTAAGATTATATGATGAATGTATGCATAAATATATGTACACTAGGGAACCATTAAGTAATTTACAAATCATGTAAATTATGTCACACGTGAATTATAAATTATGAAATGGTTTCCTGTTAACTGAAGATTTAGCGTTGTTTCCAGAAAAACTTACCTTCCTCTCTAGGAATAATTTCCTCCCTGCAGATGTGGCTAATGACTTATCATTTACTACCCACCTGCACACTCAGGGCCTGTCTTTGTACGTTCACGAATGACTCCAGGAGCGTTGCTTCTGCCCAGCAACAAATATGGAATGAATTAAACAGCAGTAACTGTTTTTTTGGTGTAGCTAAGAGAAATAAAAACTTTAAAAATATGCCAAGGCAAACTTATTTTCATAAATGAATACAGAACACTGTTATCTTTGTAGTGGTGAAAATAGCACAGAATAAATTAAAATAATACTCATAAATCCAATGAGCTGTTTCAAGATTTGACGATGGTGTTTAGTAAGCAGAAATTGCAGTTGATTTAACTTATCTACCCATCACAATGAAGTATGGACGGTGGGTATGAATCTTCATGCACAAACAGGTGTGCAAGAAATATGCATTTTGTGCCCAAGGGGCAAGGAAAAGTCTGGGTACCTTTGTGGAACAGGAAAAAACACACACACACAAATTAATGTCTTAGTAAATTATCCTTCTCCATTTGCCCTCCCAAGTCCAAAGTAATTTTTCAACACCTTTTACTGGGCTGGATTTTACCTGCTAGATTCAACTTAACACCCCGTGGCTGAAGGAGAGGGAGGGACTGCTGCAGTTGTGAGTCATCCCTATGCCTCGTAGTGAAGGGGATTTTAGTAAAACAGTATTTGGTGTGATAATATTTTACATAAAACTCAGTAATTAATTCAGCAAATACTTATGAATATCTACTGCATGCACATCGTGGTCAGTACTGGGTAACACTAGCAAACAAGACAGGCCAGTTCCTGGCCCTAATGGGGCCAATGGCCTGTGGGGGAGACAGACAACAGACCAGAAGACAAATATTTAACTTCAAATTGTGCTAAGTTCCAGGGGAGTGGGGACCAGGATGCAGTGGCAGAGAAAAAATGGGATGAGAGGTCACTTCAGAAAGAGTGTTCAGAAAAGGCCACCCCAAGATGGAGACATTTAAGTGGAGATGTGAAGAATGAGAAGGAGGCAGCCAAGCCAAGCATAAAAGGAACAGCATTTGAGACAGGGGGAACAGTACATGAGCTGGTAAAAAGGTGGGTGTGCTTGAGCAGCTGAAAGAAGACTGGTGCAATTGAAGAGCCATGAACAAAGCGAGAGGGGGAAATGAGAAGAGGCTGGAGGAGCAGGCAGGGGTCCAGTCACCAGGGGCTTCAGGGGTGAGATTTGGGGATTTTACTTTCAGGGAACAAGCAGCCACTGATATGTTCCAAACAGAGTGATCTGATCTAACTGGCTTTTTGAAGCTCACTCTGGTTGCCAGATGGACAACAGACTAAAGATAAACAGGAAGCCAGCAGAGAGCTCAGGGTGGAGGCAGTGGACCAGTCAAGGGATGGCTCAGGCCTGGCCTGGAGAGCTGGAGTGGTGATGGAGGGCAGGAGGTGAACCTGAGAGAGAAGCAACAGAAGAATAACAGGACTTGCCAATTAATTGGAGGCAGGGATGAGGGGGAGAGGGGGACGCATCAGGGCTTGTTTTTTATGATAAACTTTACAAATTTCCATGTCCTCCATAACCAAAATCTGGAAACAATTCAAATGTCCACCAATAGGAGAATGTATATTTATATCTTTTTATATAAATAGAAAAATAGTATGTTTAAGCAATAGGATACTATTCAACAATAAAAAGGAGTGAACGTTTGGTAAGCTCCACAACATGGATGGATCTCAAAACCATTCCACTGAACAAAAGAAACCAAGCACAATAGGGCACATGTCCTATCGTCCATGTCTATGAAGTTCTAGAACAGGCAAAACTAGTACATGATGTAGAAGTCAGAAGGGTAGTTGCTTCGTGGGCGTGGATGAAAGAGGAGGCAGACAAGAACTTTCTGGGAAAGTGGGAATGTTCCATATCTTGATAGAGGTGTGAGCTACACAGGTGCCTGCATTTGTCAAGTTGGTGGAAGTGTACACTTAATATGCGTGCATTGCATTGTATGTAAATGATACCTCAATTAAAAAACATTATCTTAAAAACAACGAAAGATGAATGCTTATTAGGTTTTGCTAGGCAAAAGCTAAAAAACATTCAAAATAAAAAGTAAAACTCTATATAGCCATTGTCATTTCTCCTACTTAGCAACTTAACATTAGTAATTAAACATCAATAATTAAAATAAGAACTGTGCAAAAAATCTTGTCTTTTACACCCTCAGCCCGACTTGTTTCTATACGGTATGCAAGGCTGGTCTTGTCATCTAAATTTACAAGACTCAGAGATGGTGAGTGAGCTACTCAGGACTCTGACCTGCTCATCCCTCATCCTCATGTGTTGATCTACACCAATTCTGTGTGCCAGGTGTTGACTCCAGCAGCATCAGGCTGGGAGAGGGAATTAGTGGCTTTGCATATTGTAACCCCTTGGTACCCCAGAAAGTCCCACCTTCAGTAAAGTCTCACCAAGAGTTATGACCTGGTCTCAGCTGAGCCCAGAGGATGTAAGGAGATGTGTGTGCAATGCCTGCTTGGAAGGGCACCTGGGAGAGCAGTGGCCCCAGACCCACAGGTCAACTGACCTCAGCAGCATCATCACTCAGTGTCCTGCTCAACTTGCTCTGAGGGCAGGTGTCCAGTCTGACCCCAAAGGGCATGTCTGAGCTCCTGCTCCCCAGAGGGAGAGAGAACAGACAGGATCAACTTACATGAAACCGTAGGCACCCCTTCAGATCCATGAGGCCTGTGACATGACATTTGCATGTAAATGTTTTATCAAAGGAGTGAAGACAATAGTTCTCACTCAGACTACTCAAATTCTTTTCATCTACATTACAGAGAAATAACCATCAAAAGGCACTGGTGAGGCCGGCCCCACAGCCTAGTGGTTAAGTTTGGCATACTCCGCTTTGCCTGCCTGGGTTCAGTTCCCAGGCACGGACCTACACCACTTGGCAGCCGTGCTGTGGTGGTGACCCACATACAAAACGGAGGAAGATTGGCACAGATGTTAGCTCAGGGCAAACCTTCCTCAGCAAAAAGAAAAAAGGCACTGTGTAAATAAAAGCATTTGTGTGTATCTCTGCTCCTCCAGAAGACCCTGTAGTCACACTGTAACTGCTCCACTCACTCTCTCAGCTCTCACCTTCCCATGCTGGCTGCCGCTTCCTGTTGCACACACATGCAACTTTGGCCTGACAGCCTTCTTAGGCCACAGCGGAAGCCCCCTCCAAACACACACATACACACACACACACACACACACAAATGCACACATACAAGGCACACCAGAGTGATGGGTAATTAACATCCCTAAGAGTAGACCTCACCAATGAATGATGGAAGTTGGTGGATAAATACCCCAAATTCCCTGCTCTTTAGTGAAACGACTCTGAGAAATATTGTCCCACTGTCCCAGAGGTCCCCAGCAGGACTGAGCCCCAGCTCCCCACAGCAGTCACCTATTCACAATCACACCTGAGCTGTTGGCTCCCTGCTCTCCCACACCCCTTCCCCACTCTGCTACTGATGGTCCCAGAGTCACTTCCCACATCAGTGACTGTATGCAAGTCCTGTCTCAGAGTCTGACTCTTGGGAACCCAAACTTAGACAGCCTTAGATTGTCAAAGTTCATTGTAGTTTCGAAAGCAATCTTTTATCTGTTCTAAACACAATATGGCACATAATTCAATAAAATTACTATATAAAGAAAGCAAAGGAAAAATGAGAATAGGGTAGTTCAATGAAGTCCAAGGTAACATTAGTTCCCAAAACTTTCTGTGCAAATGCTAATGGTGGATGGACCACAAACTTGGAGCTAAGCTTTATAGGCAGACAACTGCTGTTATGACATTCCTGGGAGCCACAGAGTTTAAAAAAAAAAAAAAAAACTTGAAGCTCAGAAGAAAAACATTTTTTTCTGCCAGGAACTCCTACAAGGAGTTTCTCTTGCTGTGCCCCATAAAAGGGTGTCTGTGTGAACAGCACACAGGGTCTTCACCAACACACATGAGCACGGCTGTGTCCACCAGCAGTCCTCAACAAACCCAGATCAAATGCAGTGTGGGGCAGATGGGTCTCTGCCAAAAGCAAGGGGGTCTGCATACATGACTGTCTGATGATGCCCCAGTATAGGGGTAGATTTTAGGCTATTGGAGGTGATGGTTTTCTAACTGGGTTCCATTTGGCTACTTGGGGAGGCTGTGGTGTGCCCGACACTCAGAACCTTTTTTCCCAGCAGCTCTGCCTAAATCTGTTTTTATGTTAGGTTTGATATAATGTCCCATTTGAAGAAAGGATTGTGTCAATTAAAAAAGTGTGAAAATGACAAATGCACAGAAGGCCTCCTCATTCTTCTCAGTCCAGTTTTGAGTGAAGTTAGGCAGCACAGTTTGAGGTTATGCTTTCTGGCAGGCACCTGGAGAAGCCACCTCAGAACACAGAGAACTAGCCCTGGCCATTCCCCTGGGGAATGTTAGCCTGTGGCCTTAAACCAGAGCCCCATCCCAGGGACCTGCCAGAGAGGCCAGCTCCCTCCAGCCACCTGGGCGCTGCTGTTTCCAACACGCAGTAAGATTCCTGGATCCATCCTTGGAGTCACCCAGAAACATGCTCTGAAGATGATTCCTTCTGAAAAGCCCCCAGTACTCCCAAGGACAAACTTTCTGAGAAGCCATGAGGCCAGCAGAACCCACCCTGCACCACATGCCTTAGTCACATGCTTAGTCACAACACAGATGGAAACCTCTCCAGGCACCTGTGTCCCCTGGCGCTCTGAGCTGCTTCTCCCTGTCCCCACCTGTTGCCTGTCTTCTTCCCTCCAACATCCCTGAGCCCTCTGGAACCTCCTTTCTAAGGCAAATATCTCCTATCTGCAGCCCTGTACCGAGGGTGCCCTCCTGCCCTAACTGAAACCTGGCTCTCCCTTGCAGGTGAACTTCCCCTGGAGCCCTCTTGAGGGTCATCTTCTGTGTCCCCATGTGCCTCATCTATCTCAGAGCCAGGAGGTGAGAGCAGCCAGCTCTTTATCCACAGTATCACATCCAGGTCCTGACATTTCTCCCTCACCCAAAACTGCTCCTTCCAGACTCACTCCACCCAACTGAAGACCCTGGCAGTGCCTCACCTGTATGCACTCAGCCTACTGTGGCAGTTTTCATATAGTCTGAAGGCTTCCCATCTTTTTCCCAAGGATGTTCTCTCATCAATGGAGCATCTTGCCATACACTAACGAGTGGACACCCCACAGCACCCACAGCCAATGATGAGTGAGATTTGGGGGCTCCTCACCCCTCAGTGAGCCAGTTCTGAGGCGTGTTGTACAGAGTCCCAGGAGGTCTGCTGTGGGACTGAGCCCTTGTTGCCCTCAGAGCAGCCCATTCATTAGTGGGCCCTTCACTGTCTCTCCTCCCTTCTCTCCCTGCTCCCTCCCTGAGCCTCAGGGATCATCTCTCAAACCACCTGCACCCAGCTCCTTGTTTCAGGGTCTGTGTCTGAGAATCCCCAAATAAGGCACAGCTCCCCACCCTTTGCCTAGCCTTACACTGTTACTCTTGCTGTCACTCACCACCCCCCATGAAGAACGTCATACTAAACCCTCTGTCCTCCCTTCTGCCCATCACTGGCCTCCCCTTGGTGATAATGCATCTCTGGGACCACAAGTCTTACCTCTCACCTTCAGGTCCTGGTTCACCCACCTCCAGTGACCTCCCTCTCCATCCCACCCTGGAACACTTTCCCTTGGCTTCACCCTGGATCTTGTCCTCCTTAGAACTGCTAAAATTTACATTCATACTTACACTCTCACCAGAACCCTTCTTTCTCATTTGGTTATACCCACTTCACTTTTCTTCCTCCTCATTGAGATTTTAACTTCCTCAACCCCAGCAGGCCCTTCTTCCCCAGTCCCATGCAGACAAGACAGTCTGTCCCCTCAACTCCATTCCTGTCACTCCTGAACAGCCAACCAATGGATCAAAGAAAAAATCAAAAGAGAAATAAAATATCTTGAGACAAACAAATATGGAAACACAATGTACCAAAAGTTATGGGACACAGCAAAAGCAGTTCTAACAGGGCAGTTCATAGTGATAAATGTGTACATCAACAAAAAAGAAAGATCTCAAACAATCTAACTTTACACCTCAAAGAACTAGAAAAAACAAGAACAAATTAAGCCCAAAGTTAGCAGAAGGAAGGAAATAATGAAGATTACAGCAGAAATAAATGAAATAGAGAACAGGAAAACAATAGAAAAGAATAACAAAACTAGAGTTGGTTCTTTGAAAGAGTAAACAAAATTGACAATCCTTTAGCTAGACTAACCAAGAAAAAAGAGAGAAGACAAATAAATAAAATTATAAATGAAAGAGGAGACATTACAACTGAAACCACAGAAATACAAAGGATCATAAGAGACTACTATGAATGCTAACAAATTGGACAACCTAGGAGAAATGGATAAGTTCCTAGAAACATACAACCTACCAAGACTGAATCATGAAGAAATAGAAAATCTGAATGGACCAATAAGTAGTAAGGAGATTGAATCAGTAATCAAAAATCTCCCAACAAAGAAAAGCCCAAGACCAGATGATATCACTGGTGAGTTCTAACAAACATTTAAAGAATTAATATCAATTGTTCTCAAACTCTTCAAAAAAATTGAAGAGGAAAGAACAATCCCAAACTCCCTTCCTGTCAATTGTATCAACTCCCTGGCCTCACTTCCAACTTCCACTCAGTGACACCCCGATGCTAATCAATCCAACTGCCACCATCTGGATCCAAACCAAGCTGCCAGCCCTGCTGACAGTCATACCACCTAGCAGGCTGGAACCACTATTTTTTTACAGCATCCAACTTCAATCCAGCCCTTGATACTGTCCAGGGATCCCTTTATCCTTCTTTACTTGACTTACTTCCTTAAATAGTTGACTAGTTCAGAAGTCCTCCTCTCTTCTCAATCCTAAAACACCACCACTCACCTACCCCCCTCAGTAGAAAACAATTTCTTCAGAGAAAAAAGTCTTCTGATGCAAACCTGTCAGCTTCTTTTCCCAACCCAGGTATGTCTGCAACACCGTCTCTTATTCCACGCATTTCACAAATATCTAGAGTACCTATTAGGAATCAGGCAATGTGCCAAGCACTGCATTTCCCAGAGTTACATCTCCAGGCCATCTCTCCCTCCTGACTGCCACAGCACCACCTACTGGACAGCTCCAACCAGATGGCCCACAGGCACCTCCATCCAATAGAAGCAAGGTGAACTGACTATCTTTCCATCTACACCTGACTCCATCTGCCCCATGGCTGAAACCAGAAACTCAAGAGTCATCCTTGGCCTCACTCCCCCTCACTTTCCCATCCCACCCAACCAACACCAAGTCCTGCTGATTGTACTTCCTAAAGAGTCTTGAATCCCCTCTTGTCTCCATCACGTCCTACCTGTATTACATCTTCAGTCTCCCAACTTGATCCCCTCCAATCCATGCCCCTCGGGGCACTTGGAATGATTTTTCTAAAACAAAGGAACCTGGTAAGGGGAGGGGCTAGCAGAGTCTCCTCCAAAATCCTCTGCGTGGGGGAAAGGTGTGTCCTGAAGGAGAAAACAGGGAGAAGAAGGAAGAATTCCCTTCTGATCACCAAACAGGATCAATGTGTCCCCAGTTTCTAAGCCATAAAGCATAATTTGCCTGGAAGACTTTCAAAGCAGTCTCTGCACATGGCCCACCATCGCCATAAAACCTTATGAATAATCTGCTACTGAGCATTCTGAAAGAATTTATTAAATGGCAGAGATGCGGCTATCGTGTGATAAGGGAAAAAAACACATGCATTTAGATGAAGGTAAACTTTAACTCAAATCTTGTGTGCGCACTTTATTTGTGGAGCCTGATTCCCCAGTTGAAGGAAAATGCTCCCTCACAACATCAGATGAGACAATATGAGAGAAGTGCCTCACACAGGACCTGCCATAGACTCTAAATAATCAATACATGCCGTTGTCCTTCCTCCTCCTTCTGCCATGCTGTTAGAACAGCGTAGATTATATTTATAGCCTATATGACTGCTCTTCCATATGTTTTCCTATGGTTTTATTCACTCACAAAATCCTTCAATAAAACCCAAGGATATACATGAAGCTGTTCCCATTTTAAAGGGGTATGTAGTATATGTGTATACACATATATGATCATATGAACATACATCTGGTTCCTTGATATTTCTGATATTCCAGATGTGACACATATGCCTCCATACACACACAGACGTAAAAAATTTAACACACTCGTATTCTAGTATCACAAAAGGAATATGTCACCATATGGAACTAGGGAGTCAAATAATTTCCTACACCTGTGTGCCATGTTATAGATGCACTGTCTGCCAAACAGTGAAAGCATATGCTGCAGAGACACATCATTATATTTACTTGACAAACCAAGTGGCAAATATCTCCCAATTGGACTAGCAGGAATGTCAATGATATTCATAATTTAACAAGAGGGTCTATGTAGAGTCCTAATTTTTCTCCCATTTCCCCACCTGGACTAGCAGGAGACTGGAATACTGGTTCCAAGCTGGGCATGAGGTATGGTGGGACTGATCCTATGATGGTTAATTTTATGCCTCAACTTGGTTAGGCCATGGTATCCAGTTGCTTGCTCAAACACCAGTCTAGATGCTGTGAAGATATTTTTGGATGAGATTAGGATTCAGATCAGGAGACTTTGAGCAGATTCCCCACCATAATGTGAATGGGCCTAGTCTAATCAGTTGAAGGCTCTAAGAGAGAAGACTAGCTCCCCCCAGAAAAGGAAGGAGTTTGCCTCCTTTTAGGCTCAAGCCTGCCAGCCTTCCCTGCAAACTTCAGATGCTAGCTTCTACAATTGTGCGAGCCAATCTTTAAATAAACCTCTCTCCTCTCTCTCTCTTTATTTGTTTATATATATGATATATAGAGATATCTACATATTATATTATAGATAATGTCATTGAGTATCTGAATAATAAATATGTGTGTATGTGTGTATAGGTATATGTATGTGTATATATATATGTATGTATATGTATGTGTGTGTATATGTATATATATATAGAGAGAGAGAGAGAGAGAGGTTTGGTGTTTGCAGTGAGTGTAGATAGATAGATAGATAGACAAATAGACAGATAGACAGATAGATATCCAAGGACATAACACCAGGGAAATCAAGCCACTTTTTCCCTCCATGCAAATATTTCTCTTATTTAGACAAACTAAAACAATAGATGAACAAGCAGAATAGTGATTCTCTAAATTGACTCAGCTAAGCAGGAATATTCAAAATAAGACCATTCTCCTTCTCCACACTTTCTTTCAGATTCCCCCTTCCCTCCTAAAGATGGGTGGTCCTAGACTAGGAGAGATGGGGAGGTTTGGTGTTTGCACTGAGCAGTATTTAGGTATGCTGAAGTGCAGTGAGGAGGAGCTGGAGGAAGGAGGGTGGAAGAGACAAGACCGAAGGAGGGACTTGGAGGCTGGAACAAGAGAGACGAGTTATTTCATGGATGGTCTGGGATGCCAGCTTAGAAGGTAATGGGGAGTCACTGAAGGTCTGGGAGCAAGGGAGTAATAGGAACCAAGACGTGTGTCCATATATGGAATGACCTCATGTCAGGAAGAGCCCGAAGTGGGGAGACCAATTAGAAAACTGTTGCATTTATATCAGGGTGATCAAGACCTGAACCAGTCTTATGATGGTGGGAATGAAAAAAACGAGTGTGACAGGAGACCCGGCAGAGGTCAGATCACTAGGAAGCTGATTGGATATGAACAGAATGAGAAGGAAAGAGAAGGGAGAGGAGAAAGGTGACTGGAGGTACCCAGCCTGCAGGGAGGTAGCTTCTTGACAGAAATGGGGAGAGTAATTGGAGGAATTGGTATGGAGAGGGTGGGAAGGAAGAATAAAATCCCCACAGCTTCTAAATCTACAAATCCCCTATGATCCAGGAAATCTGCTTCTAGGTACGTACCCGGAAAATTTCCCAGCCAAGTCCATGGAGAGCTGTGTGCTAGGCTGTTCACTCCAGCACTGTTTGCAGAGTGGGAAGCAGTAAACAATCTCCCACCTAAGAGCTAGAGAACTACAGTGGTGAAGGACGGTCAAGACACCAGGAAGAGGTCAAAGCAACAACCTGATGCACGGGGAGAAAAAGGGCAAATCTTGGAACTACAGTGCTCAGTGAACAAGAGTAAGAAGCATGGTGACATCTATAATACACTCCTATGTAAAATAAAAATACTCTTCACGTTTAACAAGACAGGAATAAAAGGACAAACACCAAACATCTGAGGATCTTGCCTAGATGGGAGCAGAGTTAAAAAGACGTGGGAACAGGAGAGAGACGTGGCATGCTCCAGGGACAATCATGGGCAATCCTCTGCACTTCACTGGCCCCGCATCCACCTCACTTGGCATGAGTTACATTTGCATCCACCAAAATTTACTTTTATGTGTAGACCGATAGCTTTTTTAAAGGATGTTTTTATAGGTGACTGTGTTGTTTCTGCTTCCTCACAGCACGCCTCGTCGTTGAACCTTGTTGTTACCTTCACTGACGGGCCTGGGATGAAGCCAAAAGTCATTGAATATGTGAAGAACACTTTCTTTCTTTCTAGACACAAAAAACCAATTGCAAAATATATGCCAAAATACTGCCCAAGACTTTTGTTTGAGCCAATCCAATAGAATCATGCTGTGCTTACAGGGGCCTTGTTATCCCTTCTGAAGAACCAACTCCCCGTGCATATGTCTAGACACTGCCTTCAGCTCTTACCCTGGACTGTTCCTAAAAGCACCACCAACACTATTCCTGAGAACTGAGTCATATGGGGCTTGGGGAGAAAGCCCAAAAGTGAGACTCAGGATTGTTGAGTCCACACTTGCGTTTTGATCCTTGACCCTGATATACTTTTATCACCAAGATTCTTAGTAGGCTGGCCTGGAATGATGGGCAAGAGAATCTCTAGTCCCAGGTGCCCCACCTAGAACACACACAAACACGCACACAATTACACACACATGTTACCCATCCATCCCAATTCCACGCATCCTCTCAATGAACGCCCAAAGGAATCATGCAGTATTCTCAGGATCATGGGGAAGTTTTGTTGTGATAACACTAATTGCTTCTGCAGTCACTCACAGAGCGCTATGTCACCTGGTGTAACATTCCACTAATTATCAATAATGTCTTACAGTCCCCAAGTAAGGTCACGACCTTAGGGGAAGTTTATATTCTTTTATTAGAGGACCTGCCCACTCTCATTATCTCCAGAAATTCAAATGCCTCCTTCTGAACTCATTTTCACTTTTGATCCCCATCTCCAGAGACCTATTAACCAGGGTCCTGCTGCAATAATGCAATCATCTCACTTGTTTACAAGAGCAAACACTTAGCTGATCTCACCTGGACTCCAGGATTTCTTTCCGGTTCCAGACTGCACTATGTGTCTTCATTCCAGGGGAGAGCCTGAAGGAGCAATGGCCGCATGAGGCACGCTTTTCTCAAAGTGGAGGATGAAGCTCAAAAGGCCAAACCAAACCTGCAAGCACATTTAAACCCTCCGGTTAGACATGGCTCACACCAATCTGCCCTCGTTTCATTGGACAAAGGAAGTTGCATGAGGGAACCTATGTTGCAGAGTAGGGTGGGGATCTACCCTCTGCCTACCCTAGTGGGAGGTACCACTAAGTCTCCAGGCAAAAGACATGGATGGAGAACACTATTACAAGGAAGAAATGAGAATCTAGAACAATAATCCGACCTACTACAAGGAGAGATTATTATTGAAACTTGTTATTGAATTTGCCCTGGGCTTTTTTTGTGAGGACATTAGTTACTATATCCTTCTCTATGAGGACCCACAGAAGAAATTTCTCTCCAATCTCAGGTCCTGGGTAGTTATACTTCTGGTAAATGATTGTTTTCATTTTATAGGCACTCTGCACTCTTTACATTGCTGCTAGGAATTTCCAGCCTACCCCTGGACTCATCTTAATGTTTCTACCTTTATTTTCCCTTCAGCCTAATTTATCACTTCCTTATTCAGTTTGATCTCCGTATTTTTGTAGGCCATTTTCTTTTCTTTTTTTATTTTTGCATCCAACAAATATATTTTTTAAATTTCTTTCTGTGACTAAGTAATATAGGCACATGTTTAGGAAATTTAAACAATACAAATGGCATGCAAAAGATAAATGAGTGTTTCTCCTACTCCTGCCTTCACCCATACAATTCCCCACCCCAGAGGTAGCCACTGTACCATATTCAAATTGTGTGAACATGAGTCTTCTCTGTTGGAAGAATTCCAGTGGAATTTCTGAGACAAGGAAATCCATGCATTATAAATTTTGAAAGGTATTGGCCAATTGTTTTCCCAAAAAGTGCGTACTAGTTTGCACTCCAATTAGCAGTGTATGAGAGTACCTATTTTCCCACAACCTCACCGGCACTGTATATTATTACAGATTACCCTCAACCTATTTTCAAACTTTTGATATCTGCCAATTGATAAATAAAGATCTTTTAAAACTATTTGCATTTCTTTTTCTGTTCATATCCTTTGGGAACAATTTTTTCTTATTGATTTATAGGAGCTTTTTGTATATTAAAGAAATTAGTTTAGAAAGACAGCATATCATTGTTGCAGCTTCAAAGCCTTTTCAAAATGGGATGAATAGATAGATGCATGCATAGATAAATGAAATAAATAGATGATGACCACTTAAAACACATACTTTGGAAAGCATGGGCTAGTCCTTGGGTCCTACCAAGAAATCTTGATTTTCTCATGCTTCTGTCCCCCTCCTCACTCTTCACTTTGAAGCCATATGTTTTGATATTATGATCCCTCCCAGACAAGACAGTGCTCCTTGTTCAGAAAGTGGAAATGCAGTTAATGAGCTCTCTATGGGAGAAGCCTGCTTCTTTGACAGCTGTCCAGCATAATATACATTTCTGAGCATTTGTCAAACATCCTGGATAAATGTTGCATTTTTATAAATCAGAGCCTAAGTACACAGACCTCGTATTAAGCCAAACAGCAGGCTTTCAGGTAATGTATGTCTGCAATCAGTTTTGTGTTCTCCAGCAAGGCCAGCCTCAGTGTGCTACTAGGAGGGAGAAAGGAGAAAAGTTTTTGAATGTGGGCATGCAAATGCCAAACTCACATCTGCCTGCAATCTCAGCGCCAGTCACATCCAAGTGTTGGTGTGGTCATGGCCAATTCACTTGAAAGCCAATATGGTTCCAACCTCACATTAGTAAGAAAACAATGTTTCTAGTCCTTCCCAGTTTCAGTTTGGAGGGGTTTTGTTGTTATTATTGTTGTTCAAAAAGAACAGCTCTTGCACTGATTTGGCTCATAGACCACAGCTGTCCTGAGGCTGGTCCTCCCAGTGGTGGTTTGCATTTGTGCAAGGTCAGAAATCTTCATGCCTCCTCTGTTCTTCAAAAAATCTAAATCATCCTTGATGCTTTAAAATGAAGCAATGTCTGCAGAACTAAAAAAGAGCATTCTTGCGATTTTTCTGGTCTTTTTAACCATTTGCAAATAAGTTATGTTTGTTTAAAACAGAATGAAACCATCTACAACTTCAAATATTTGAGCAAATTATGTATGGACTATTAACAGCATTAAACCCCACATGCAAATCAATTTCAGGGGATTGAGTTTTGGGGGCTTGTTTTTGCAGTATAAAAACTGAGTCTTTCTGAAAAACTGTGCTGATGCCAAATAACCATATCTCCTGTATTTCCCATTTTCCAGCCATTCATTTTGCTTTACATTATTCCTTTATTTACTTATTTATACATATCTTCCTCAAGAAAAAATTTAAGGTTGGCATTGTAGAATGGCCATAACCAGGATTAAAGGTTCTTGCCAAGGCATCACTGAACAAGGTTTTCTGATCGCTTTTTAATTAATGCAATAATCCACTTTTTTTGTTCCTAGAACAATAAGAAATTATCTTAGTAAATTAAAACTTAACAAATGTCAAACGGCACCTCACAGTATCTGAATAGAGTTCAGCCAACATGAGGAGAGGAAACATCCTGTGTCATCTAGTCCATCTTTAAGTGGATGCGAGTAGTTCCCTCTCTTGTCAGGTGAGGCATCGACGTGGAATTGGGGTTGGAAAAGCAATGTGTCATCCCCTCCATTTCATTTTTTATTCGGTAGATAAAGTGAAATTGCAGCTTTCACCTTCTTACCTCAAAGAGACATCAGGAAAATAACATAGAAAGTGTCTAAATTGTTTCAGACGGCTAGTAAACTATGAAAGTAAAATTACTGTCTCCTCTTTGTGATTCTGAAAAAAAAAATCACTTAAATCATCTTTTTTGACAACGTTCCCAGTATTTTAAAAATAAAATACAGAGCCATTCATAATTTTCATAAAGTTAAGTTCAAAAAATACAATTCATTCATGAAATCATATAAATATATATATTAAATATATGTATTCAAAGGCAAACTCTCCTTTATATACCAATTATCCATTGGCAACAGAACAGCAACGTTTTTTCCCCTTAACTAAGATTTAAAATTAGGTTTTGCCTGTCAAAAATTCAATGGCACATGTAATAAGTTTACAGAAAGCCATTAATGTTGGTTGGTTTTGAAACAAATTCATTAACATTAAGTTAAACTAGGAAATCAATGGCTATGGTTAAGAAATGTTTATCTACATATGATAAATAAAGAGAAAACTAAGAAAGCCATCATAGAGAACTAGGAAACTGAATTGGTAGTCCAAATCACACGAGACAAGAAACAAAGCAAATGCAAAAGATCTGGAAAATGAGCAATAAAGTAGCAACACTAAGCCCACATATATCAATAATTACTCTAAATGTAAATGGATTGAATTCTCCAGTCAAAATACACAGAGTAGCGGGATGGATTGAAAAACAAGATCCAACAATTTGCTGCCTCCAGGAAACACATCTCAGCTCTAAAGACAAACACAGGCTCGGAGTAAAAGGATGGAAGACAATACTCCAAACTAATGGCAAACCAAAGAAAGCAGGTGTGGCCATACTTAGATCAGACAAAGTAGACTTCAAGATAAAAAGGGTAATGAGAGACAAAGAGGGGCAATATATAATGTTAAAAGGGACACTCCACCAAGAAGGCATAACACTTATAAATATATATGCATCCAACACAGGAGCACCAAAGTACATAAAGCAACTGTTAACAAACCTAAAAGGAGATATCAACAACAATACAATAATAGTAGGGGACCTTAACAACCCCCTCACATCAATGGGTAGATCATCCAGACAAAAAGTCAATAAGGGAATAGCAGACTTAAATGAAAAACTAGACAAGATGGACTTAATAGATATATACAGAGTACTCCACCCCAAAACAACAGATTATACATTCTTCTCAAGTGCACATGGAACATTCTCAAGGATAGACCATATGTTGGGAAACAAGGCAAGCCTCTATAAATTTAAGAAGACTGAAATCATAACAAGCATCTTTTCCAACCATAAGGCTATGAAACTAGAAATCAACTACGAGGAAAAAACTGGGGAAATGACAAAGATGTGAAGACTAAACAACAAGCCACTGAACAATCAATGGATCATTGATGAGATTAAAGGAGAAATTTTAAAATATCTGGACACAAACAAGAATGAAAATACACCATACCAACTCATACGGGATGCAGTAAAAGCAGCCCTGAGAGGGAGACTCATAGCAATACAGGCCCACCTCAACAAACAAGAAAATCCCAAATAAGAAACCTTAAACTACATCTAACTAGAAAAAGGGAAACAAACAAAGCCCAAAGTCAGCAGAAGGAGGGAAATAATAAAAATTAGAGCAGAAAGAAAAGAAATTGAAATGAAAAAAGCAGTAGTAAGGATCAATGAAACAAAGAGTTGGTTCTTTGAGAAGATAAACAAAATTGACAAACCCTTAGCTAGACTCACAAAAAAAAGACAGAAGTCTCAAATAAATAAAATTAGAAATGAAAGAGGAGAAATTACAACAGATACCACAGAAATACAAGAATTATAAGAGAATACTATGAAAAACTATATGCCAACAAATTGGACAATCTAGAAGAAATGGATAAATTCCTAGACTCATATAACCTACCAAAACTGAATCAAGAAGAAATACAGAACCTGAATAGACCAATCACAAGTAAAGAGATTGAAACAGTAATCAAAAACCTCCCAAAAAATAAAAGTCCAAGACCAGATGGCTTCTCCGGAGAATTCTACCAAACACTCAAAGAAGAGTTAATGCCTATCCTTCTCAAACTTTTCCAAACAATAGAGGAAAATGGAACACTTCCTAACACGTTCTACGAGGCCAACATCACCCTGACTCAGCCACCACAGTCCTATGCCTGCACTTCGCCTGAATGTCCCTTTTCGGTGCCTCACTTTCAGTCCTGCCTTCCTTCCACCTGTTCTCCGTCCTCAGCAGCCAGAACCATCTTTTTATAACAAACTTCACTTTCCGACTCCTCCGCCTTCACCCCTCCAACTGTCCCCATGAAATCCCAGGCCCTCACAGCCCTGCATAATCGGCTTCTGCTGGCCTCTCCAGACCCGTGACCGCCCTCCTCCAGCCCTTCTCTCCACAGGGCAGTCGGTGATCTCCTGAAGGCCCTCAGCACTGCTGCCTAGAAAGCTCCCATCCCCACTGACTTCAGCGAGGCCACTTAAGGGAAAAGAGAAACAAAACTGACTCAAGTTTTAGTCTGCTCGGGCTGCCGTAACAGAGTACCATAGACAACCAAGACGTATGTTCTCTTCGTTCTCAGTCTCCCTGTGTCGGTACGGAATTCCCCAGATATCTCTGCTTGTTACAAGTCTGTGGCATAGTTACCAGCTGGACCCTTATCCCATTTCTTCTCAGAAGACCTAGCCCCTGAATGCCTAGCCTCTGCATGCTGCGAGGCTGCCTGCTGCCTCCATCCTGTTTCCACACCTCTGTGAGACGGCCAGCCTGGGTTTCATCTGGTAAATCAGATTCTACTTACAGATGGATCTGTATGGTCGTTATGATGAATTTTGTTATGTTTTGAATGTGAAATTCTATAAATATTACCAATGATAAAGAAATCCTTGGATATGGTAAAAAAAATTTAATTAATTGCTTAACTAGGTGGCTTTAAACAACAGATTTATTTTCTCAGTTCTGGAAGGTAGAAGTCCAAGAGCAGGGTGCCAGCATGGTTGGTTCCTGATGAGGGCTCTCTTCCTCACTTGCAGACAGCCACCTTCTCCCTGTGTCCTCACATGGCAGAGAGAGAGCCCTGGTGTCTCTTCCTCTTCTTATAAGGGCACTAATCCCATCATGGGGGCTCCACCCTCATGACCTCATCCAAACCTAATTATCTCCCGAAGGTCTCATCTCCAAATAGCATCACTTTGGGGGGTAGGGTTTCAACATCTGAATTTAGAGGGACACAATTCAATCCATAGCACCTGGGAAAGATGAAGCTAGAGGATTTTTTGCACATGGGAGATGTGAACAAAATCTGCATAAAACAGTCTTGATAGCTTTATTGCTACTTCCCCCAGCTTTGCTCCCCTTCAGCTCCTGAGTGATCTTCTTCAAACCAGTCAGAGAATGTCAGGCCTCTGCTTCCCACGTCATTCAAGGTAAGAGCCACAGTCCTCATGGGACCCCCCCCCCCGGGGTTGACTGGCCCACCTCTGGGCACTCTGTCCTCACCTCCCCTGCTCGGCCCCACCCCTGGTCTCAGGTTCTTTGGTTTCCTGTTTCCTCTGACCAGGTGCCTCCATGGCCAGCTGTCTGCATGGCTCTCTCCAGCCCCTCCTTCCATCCCACTGGGTCTGGTCTCAAAGGCATCTTATCTGACAGGCTCCCCAACCCATCATCTGAATAAAAACTCTGCCCGTAAACTTCTCGACTCTCCATCTACTCACCCTGCCTAATTTGTCTTCCTAACATTCCTCACTCCTACCACAGTGCTCATTTAGTTATTTGTTTATTGTCTGTCTCTTCTCACCAAAAGGGAAACTCCTTGAGAGTAGGATTTTATCCATTCTGTTCACTGTGTGTCCCCCTTGCTGGAGCACGGCAGGCTCTCAAGAGAGATTTCTTGATTCCATGAATGAATTCCATTGACAAACTGAAAAATGAATGAAAGAAACTAGAAACTGGTCTCAGTCTTTTCCTCCCTCATTATTGACAGGGATTTTCAATTATTACGGATGCATCTGACTTGAAGCAAATTCTCTGTCAGGAAATATCCTCCAATTTCCCGGAAGCCTGGAATCTACCTGAATTCTCTTTGGTGGTGGTCCATCCAGTCAGCTCTGCTCAATACACACCACAGATGTCATTTCCATGAGCTGAATGCCTCCCAGGCACATCTCCCTCCCATGGGCACCTGGGGATTGTGCATTCCCAGGGGACTCACTCTGCCAGCCGTTATTCTCCTGCTTGACAAAGCACATCAGAATCCAAGTGAGAATGACATCATGTCAGCAAGACATCACTGGAGTGACATGGATTTACTCTACAGATATAAAAGTAAATAATTTGAACAGGTATTTTTATCCATTTACCAGCAAGGCTGTACATTAACAATACAGGTGTTTTGCAATGTTCTGGGTGAAACCACCACACCAGATGAGACTGGGAGGTTATCACGAAGGTTCAGATTGTGGTTCTGCTACAATTTTTGCTTTGTCTAGACAGAGTCACTGTATGTGTCTACAAGGTGCAAATCTCATGCATATCTGGAAGGCAAAGGTGTGGCAGGCACAGCTGGTGCTCCATCCAGATCCCCTCACCTCCACCACCTCAGTGAATAAGCATTGCCCACCTTCCAACGATCAGCACCTGCATTTCTTGGCCTCAGGGATTTCCTGAGCCTCGTCCACCATGTGGCAGGCCAGACATGCCTTTTAGGACCGGCCTTCAACTGACCAGTGGGACTTGGTGTATAAATACCCCAGCTCCCTCACTCCAAGGCATATTCCACACTGTACTGCAGGGTTCTCCAGATGCATTAAGCTCGAGTCGCCTAACAGAGATAAATGGATTGATGATACACCCATTATGGGCTGCCTTCTCTTCCTGTCTCATTTCCGCACACCCAAACGGTATTCTGTGAAATCACTTCCTAGATTAACTTTTTTCTCTGCTTCTGGGTGAACCCAAACCAAGACAGAGAAGTAGAATTATTGGAACTTGGAGGAAATGGAAAGGCCACCAAGTCTCACCTTATTTTACAAATGAGGAAACTGAGACTCAAGAAGTAACTGATTTCCCAAGAATGCAGTAAGTGGTTGGGTTTAGAAGCCAAATTTCCAGATTCTTAGGTCAGGATTCTTTTCAGTGCACTCTCTCTCTCCAGATTTAACCTGGGAGTGAATAATCAAATATCTTCCCAGTATTTCCTATCCTAGAATCTGTCACCTTCTGATTACAGTGTCATGATAACAAGTATTTTATATTCATAGAAACATATTTTACTTAAAATAATTTCTATGTATTGATATATGTGAAGTTCTTAAGAGAGTTGATTTCTAATTATAATTCTCATTATAATAAATGCCAATTTCATACTTTTCAGTAAACTCAACACATTTCTTTTGAGATTTAGGAGTAAATTCAAAACCTGAACTGAAGTACACAAAACCAAATAGAAAGGATTTTAGAAATGTAAGTATATTCCTAGGTTATGAGGCCTGGTTCAAGGAAGAAAGGCAGTAAGGGGCCCCCACACAAGCCTGGCCCCCAACCCCTCCCTGGTGGAGAAGGAGCAGGCTGGAGGGGGCTGCTGAAACTCTGATCCCAGAATCCCTGTCTCCAGCAGTTGTGTGCACTGCAAAACTCATTTCAGAAGCCCAAATAGTAATGTTGCTGCCACCAGAATTGACCTGTGTAGAGAAAACTCTTTGGTGACTTGTCATCAATGGGAAGGCACTGGCAGCAGTCAGCTCGAGTGACTTTGCAGTGGTTGAAAATGTTTCCTTAGTGTTCTAATTTATGGTAGGCCATATAGGCTGGGACTCCCTCTACTAATGGCTTCCTTCTGTGCGTGGCATTCTCTGTGACTTCAAAGGGTGATCACTGGGTGGAAGGAGAAGGTTAGGACTCAGGACTGCTATCCTGACTGGCACAGGAATTAAATGGAAATTGGGACTTTAGAAAATGTCAATGAAGTCTTTAAATAGAAAAGAGAAAGGGAAGGAATGTATTTCTTGTGAGCAGTGAAATGACTGGATGGATACTTGCCTTCCTTCTAATGTGATTTTGATGCTAATTTTCCCATTTGATCCTTCATCCCTTGACCGTCCCTGCTTAAGAAGAGAATAACAATGTGGGTAATCCAGAGGCCCTCCAAAAACAAAGCAGCAATCATCTCTAGCACAATCCTACTTGGCTCTGAAATGCAGAGTATATTTTTTGTTGCTGTGTTAGCATTTCACTTTTTAAAATATTAATGATTTTTTTTTTTTTTTAGTATCTACTATTATCTGGTGCAACGCCAATTGCTTCAGGGGATTAAAATTCTTATAAAACACAGTTCCTGCTCAAATGGAGCTAGCATAGAAATTAACACATGAAATTTGAAATTTGTTATGTGAGAGGGTACTGTTGAAGATGAGAGTTTGGAAGTACCCCATTCCCCCAAAATAGGATGCTCCATTCTCCATAAGCCATGTGGTGGGAAGGGCTAAGACTTAGGGGTCAAATTTTGATCTGAGTTTGAATCCAGACTCAGCTGTCAACTTGTTGTGGGCCCTTCCTCAAGTTACTAGAACTCACTGACTCAATCTTCTCATCTGTAAAACAGGATTACCACCTACCTTTAAGAGCTGTTTGGAAGAGCCGATTAAATGACTCGGAGAAAAAGTGTCTACAGAGCCTTGTCACATTCTTTCGAAATTATTTCTTTACACCTGAGTATATTCCACTAGATTGAAGTTTCTTAAGGACAGAAACCTCTCATTTCCCTGTGTCTCCAATGCCTGGCAGAGTAAGTGCTCAAACGATGTGTATGTTCTTACCGATCTCTTACTGCACTCTAATGAGGATACTCGAAGAAGGTGAAGCAGTAGCTTGCCAACAAGCCCAAAGCCACCTGGATGATCCCTGGTGTGCATTACTAGACCCCAGCTCACATGACCTGCAGTCAAGTGCGGTGTCCATGGTTGTACAGTTGTCAGTAGTTGATTAGTCACTGAGCAGCAGGGGGTTTGTCAATAACTGTCACTCTGGGAGGAAATCCTTATAAAGAAAGTGTGTGAAGAAAAACCAAGAAATTTATATCTAAATCCAAAATATCATTGCATTGTTGTTACATCAAAGAGACAGGGTAAGAGGAGAAACTGCCTTCAGCGCGGAGTGAGAAGTCCAGCTGCCAGCCCTGGTCATGCCATGTGGAATCTCTCTAGGTGTCCACCTACTCTCCTGTAAGAATATTTGCCCTAGCTGATACACGAGGGGGCATGAAGTTTGGAAATGTAGACTTGCTTTTAAATTCTTATGTGCTATTCAAATGCAAGTCATTATCTTTCCTTATAACTCTGAGGAATCCAAGAGCAATTTTCTCTCACTAACAAGCTTTATTTGTTAGGTACATTACAATTCCCAAATTGTCATCTGGGAAAATTCTCAATGCACCATATTATCTTGTGGTCAACAAAATACAGTAGATTTGCATGCCATAAAAATGCCTAGTTAGTACATTTTTTATTCCTTGGGATGAGGGATGGCACATAGAGCAATAGAATTTCCTGAGGAAGTTTTTCAGAATTTGTAAGCCTGGGGCGCACCTCAGGCTGCTTGAATTGGAGTTTTTAACACATAACCTCAGTAGTAGGCCATTTGGCTAGACTGAGTAATGCCACCCAAGTTGCCAAGAAGGAAAGATTTACCTTGACCCTCTTGTGCTGACATTGCTTGAGTCACCCTGTCTGGTGAACTGTATTCTCTACTCACAGCTCTTACCCCTTCCCACCTCTGCCACGAGTCACTGTGAATAGAATTTACCTCCTCACCCAATCAATGTTGGGACTGGCCACATGATATGCTTGCCCAATGAAATGGGGCAGAAGTGACAATGCACCAGTTCAGAGGCCAGACCTTAAGAGACATTACATGTTCCTTCTCACCCTTTTTGAGCTTCTGCAACAACCATGAAAAGATTATGTCCTGGGTCATCACTGATCCCAGGATGAAAGAAAGATGCAGGAAACCTGAATCCACTGGCAGCCTGAAGCCAGGCTACTCTCACTTATCTGCAGCCCCATGATTAAGAAAAAATTAATAATTGTTATTTTATGTTGCCGAGATTTTGATAGTATTTATTACACAGCATTATTGTAGCTGGTATCTGACTAATACTCCCTGCAGAGCTAAGAATTATGTGAATCTGCTTGGTCTCTGATATAGTGAGTCTTGCACCCTCAGCTCCAACAGCAGCCTTAATGTTTACTAAGAACAGAAGGATTTCACAGGAACACTGTCAGCATTTGAAGAGAGATTTTCTATATCTCTCAGGTCTAAGAATCTACTGGTGTGTAGATGACAGGTTGACCAACTTATAAGCGAATGTGAAAAAAAAATTAATTGTTCTTTGTTAGTATCCAGTCTTGGTTGAAAGACCTGGATACTTCTCCATTATGGCCCCTATAGCTCCAGGATTTGGGACTCAAGTATGCTTCACTTCCCCCAACAAGTCTTCATGGGAAATAAAGACATCAGGCTTATACTGTGTTTTTATAACTCTGTGAGAAACCCAAATCGTCTTAACAGCTTTTGGATAAACTGTCCCAGTGGCTGGATGTAAATCTAGACAATCTGGGCCAGAGAGAAATCTGGAAATGGGCCTGATGCCTCTTGCCTCTTCCACTTTGCTGTGGACTCAAGTGTGGTTTCTGAAAAGCTCTTCTCTTCTCTCACACATGCCATGAAATCCTCTTTGGTCAGAGCCAGAAGCACAAGTAAAGCTTTTGAGAGTTGGATGGATATCTTGGTGTGTTGTTTCTTTGGGGTCATACTTAGTGACCTGATTAAAGAAATTGCTTGCAGGCAGCTTTCTGGCAGAACATGGCCTGGGGCAATAGAGAGAAGAGCTTTTGAAATGACCATCTTTGGGGCTCAAAGGGGTTTGGCAAGACCATGTCCCAGCAGGAGCCCCACTGCTTCCCTGAAATACTTGGAGAACATACAATATTGTTGGCTCCAGCAGATGTTTATACAGTGCTGACTTAAGATATAAATGCCTCCCCACTTTTCTAAATTGTCCTATGTCATTTTATGATATGCTTGTTGCCATTTTCAATCTTCTTTCCACGTTTCAAAGTGAAGAAAGAGGAAATTAAGACTTTGCAGACATGAAAAATGAGAATAAAGAATATTTATTGAGCACTTAGTAGATGCTCAGTGCTGCCTTGTGTTTTTATATCTCATTTAGTCCACACAAAAAACCTAGGAGGTAGACACTATTATTAGCTTGATTTTTCCAATAAGAAAACTGGACTTAGAGAAGTTAAACAACTTGGCCATGTCTACAAGACTGGAAATGGTATTGGTACGTTAAGTTCCCTGTCAATCTGGCTTCAAGGTTGGTTCATTTAACTGCTACTTTGTGTTAGGAGAGTGTCCATGAATTGTGGAGTGCTGGCCTTTAAAACCCATCTGTCATAAAATGAGTAAGAAGATATCAACACAAGAGAGGGCTACCTTCCACAAGTGTTGGTGATAACGCAGAAAGTCAATGATCCAAGCATCATTTAACTGATTAATCAACTAATCAACAGGAAGCTGATCAACTTCTGCGTGCAGCATTCTAGCAACTGTACGCATATCAGTGACAACGGTGTCACAGCCCCATCATGCAAGAAACTTACATTTAATATTAATAATTTATTAATATATTTAAGTACAGTGTTGTGGGGTTTTTTTAAGTTTTCTTATCTGTTAGAGGAACACATCAAAGTATTTACAGATGAAAAGATATCTGAGATTAACTTCAAAATAATCCAGGGATGAGGGATAAAGCTGGGTGATGAGTACATGGGTGTTCACTATACTATTCTATTACATTAGATGTTTGAATAATTCCACAAAGAATAGTTTAAAAAAACATTTTTTTAACTCTTATCTAATTGGTAGGCTTAATGGTTCTTTGCAAATGGACTGAATTAAGGAAAAGCAAGTTAATATTTAAAAAATAGAACCAATTTACCTGGACAACAAAAAATAGATTAATTCAGAACTAACTGTGTTTGTAGGATAAACTGAAGATAGTGTCTAGTTCTTTATATAATTTTGATTACAGAATCATAATATCGTTTTCTCATAATTATAAGAAAATCTAATGGCATTAGGGTCTACACCAAGGAAGTTCTGCCCGGAACCAAGTAAAGGAACCTAAGACCCCAGACCCTCCTCATATTAGGATGACATGGTAATTCCAAGAAGGAAATGGGATGTATGAGCCTAATTTGGGCCCAGAAATAGGCAACTGTAGTACCACCCAGGGGATGGCACACATCTCCCAGAGGGAGCTTCTAGGTGGCATCAAAAGCAGGAACAAAGAAAGGAAAGGCTTAGAATTTTCTTATAAGCAAATAAATGGAAGCTTGTGTTTGAAAATGCTGAGGCACTGGGCACTTCTGATAGCTCTGGTCCGATGGAGGTTGGACGTCCAGCTTGCCTGCTCCCTAACAGGTGAACATCCCTGCAAGCAGGAAGGTAAAGATGCAGAAAAGGCACAGGCTCCTCTCCAGGTGCCCTGAGCAGGAGTAGGACAGGGAGCCAAAATGTCATCTGGCTGGGGGAATAAAATAAATAATGTAAAACTCCAACAAATAGCACAAGGCCAGATAGGACACATACAAAATAGCATAGAGGAAATGCTCCCATTTGCTTAGAATCAGGGAGGAAAGGAGGAGGGAACAACAATGAACTCCAACTGAAGACCTCGGAGAAGATATCACACAAAAGGGAGCAGTAATGAGGGGTCTTGACCAACGTGAAGTCTTGGGATACTGGAAATGAGGAAGAGAAGAGCTTTCCAGGCTCAGGGAACTGCACACAGAGATCCAGAGGCATCAAATGCAGAACCCCCTCAGGAAATAACAATTATATCAGTGTGATAGGTTAAGGATGTGTGGAGAAAACTGGTCAGATACCCAGAAGTTGGCACTTTGTTCTTCAGCCAATAGGGAGCCACTGAAATGACCCGTATTTCAGGAAGGTAACGATGGTGACTGTGTGAGATCAAGTGGAAAGGAGAGATGCCACCGGAAGCAGGTGGCCTAAGCGGATGAGAGGATGCAGTGGGAATGTGAAGCAGGAGAGGACTGAGAGGCTTTGGTACACGCATCTAAGATTCTAGGATGGGCTGGCCAATGGGATGGGTCCAACAGGAAAGGGCTGCTGTGCTGACAGGGCGGACAGGGATCTAACCATGAAGGCCATCTTTAGCAGCCCCCTCCTGTGTGCTTCTCCCTGGTGGGAGGCAGCTCCTGATTTAAGGGGCTCTGCAGAAACTCCTGCTTCTAACCCCACCTGCTCTCCTACCAAGGTTCATCATGGCCAGGACATGCACACTTGAGAAGCTCCAGGACCAACCTTCAGAACAGACTTCCCCATCCACTAGGAGTTGATTACACTTCTGACCCTCTTGAGTTTGGAATGTTCTTGATCCCCTATTCTTCCTGATTAACAGTGACCTTGTCTCAAAGGGAGCCTGTCCTATAGCCTGAGCAGGATGAATGGGCTGTGGATGAATCATGAGATTCTCTCAGAAATCCAACCATATGAAAGACAGATTGATGATCTTGAAGGCTCTGTCTCCTCCTCAGAGCGAGAAGCCCATAGTTATGTGCGTTGACATTTGTTCATCCACTAGCAGCAGTGGAGACCAATGAGGTCTTGGGCTGACAGGACAGTGCAAGGATGACACCAAGTCCCATCCAAGAAATTGCTGGGAAGGATCAACCATCAGAGAAATGTTGTACACAAATTCTCTCACATCCAGAACAGGCCCACAGCTGACTCCTGTGTGTAAATTCCCAGATGTCTGGGTGAGAGCTCAAGGCAGGACCTCGGGGTAAACTTTGGTCCTTGGTAGCCTATTTAGAGGAGTTTGTGTAGCCAGAAAATATGAGCCAGCAGGGAGGAAAAGGGTAAGGATAAAGCAGGTGTGAGGTTGAAGCATGCTGAAAGGAGCACTGGGAATTCCGAGACAGGAAGAGCTACCAGATGGAGCAAGATGGACTACCAGCGTCTTTCCAGTTAGTGGTGGTAGTAAAACCTGTGTTAGAAAACTCAGTATTTCAAAGTGACTTCAAATTACCTGATTTTAAAAAAATAATTGGCATTTTCTAAACATTCACAGGAAATAGACTTTTTTTGGTGAAAGAGATTGGCCGTGAGCTAACATCCTTTGCCAATCTTCCTCTTTTTGCTGAGGAAGATTGGCCCTGAGCTAACATCCATGCCCATCTTCCTCTGTTTTATATATGTGCTGCCTGCCACAGCATAGCTTGATGAGTGGTGCATAGGTCCACACCTGGGATGCAAACCTGTGAACCCTGAGCCGCCGAAGCAGAGCGCACAAAGTTAACCACTATGCCACCGGGCTGGCCCCGGAAATAGACTATTTAAGTAAAATACACATATAGCCTTGGTTTCAAATTTGTGTTTCTCCCAATTAGTACATAAGTAGTCTCTAATTTATTGCATAGCCATCTCCATACCTGTAATGGGGCTATCAGTAGTGTTCAGTTGACTTAGATGAAAAAATGCTATTTTTAAAAATCCCTTCATTCTTCACATGATACCAGGAAAATGAGTGTCATTTCCTCACTTCTCAATTACATCCCCTATTGAAGGTGTTTTGTAGGCACAAGGCATGTTCCAGCCCTTCTCTCATTCACTGAAACATGGACTGTGATAGGAAATAGGCTAGGAAGATAGCCTGTGTGACACTGAAAGGTGGCATTTCCTTTGGGGTTGGAAGTGCGTGTGCTGAGATTTTAGTGCTAATGCCAACAAAAAATACAGTTTAGAAAGAAAATATAATATTTTTTAAATTACACTAAGTCCATTTTGTGCGTCAGGTAGTTGAGGAGAAGATGTCATAACTGACTTGCGGAGAGAAGGAAACTAGACATGGGGGTATTCTATTTTACTATATCTGTTTCTCATAAGCTGACATGTCACTAGTACTCTCGTCACTGAACAAGAGAATATTCAATTTGAATTCTCCTTTTCTACACCATGTGGACTATCATTATTGAATTCTAGAAATCTGTTTATAATTTGATCAGGGTATAGATTACATTGAGATGAGGCCTGAAACTTCTTTAGCAACCGTAGTCAACAAATTGATTCTTATACTGATAGCTAGTGTATGAAACAGAAGGCCAACAGCATAAGATAAGAGTCTCAGAAATAACGTCATTTGGGCTTTCATTGTGAAAGAGGAGATAATTTTGAACTGCGCCAGTCTGGCCTGTCTAGGTCACTATTGCTGTCAACCTATAACCTCTGATCCAAGTAAATTCAATTTCTGCTGATCCATTTGTCTTCTGGAAAGGAACCCACAATTCAGATCCTGCCCTTAACATTTTCTTACACTGTGACAGGAACGGCCCTCACGTGCTCAGCCTCCTCACCACCTTCTTTCCTTTCAAACTTTGCTGTCTTTGGTAGTAACTAAAGTGAAAATGAACGCTTGTTTACTGTCTGATAAATCTTCCAGCTTCCTTCCCACCTCGGCCTCTCCCTGTTCTCGGTGTGAAGCATAACACACACACAGACACACAGACACACACACTCATATGTATTCACATGTGAGCACACACACAGGCACACACTAACACACATTCACATACCCACACTCAGGCACAAACTCACACACACACACTCAAACACACTGGCAAATCCATAAACTGTGTCCCAATGGGAAATGTATACTTACGCCTCTGAGACTCTGTACTCATCTTCCTGGGTTGCTCTTTTTTGCCTGCTTTGTCTACTTTCTGCTCCTCCTTCTCCTTAAAACATTGGGAAAATACCAGAATGTCCCTGCTACTTGGACTGTAGTCAGAGTTTCCACAAACCATTCTCCTCCCCTCACCCACCTATATCCCCCAAAAATGTGAGCTGGGCTTTAGCCATTGTTATATTTTATACATATAGTAAAGTATTGTTGGCGATTCATTGAAATAACAGAAATAAAATATATAACATAAAACAGAAATAAAATATGTAAATTAAATAAATACATAAATTCCAAACCCACAGAGAGAGGGAAAAAATGTAATAAGAAAAATACATCATGAAACTTTACTCCATCTAATCAGTGGCAATAAAAGAAAAAAGAAGCATAGAAAAGGTGGGTCAAATAGAAATAAAAACATAGGATGAGAATAGGCAAGTTCAAACATATCAATAATCACAACATAACAAGAATGGATATAACTCATCAATCAAGGGGAACTTGTCAGATTGAAATAAAACAGAAAACAAAATCCAGCTCTACACTATTTATAAGCCATACAACTTAAGCTAACGACATGGAAAGGTTAAAAGAATGAATGGAAAAATAAATGCCAGGTAAATATTAATCAAAAATAAGCTGGACAACCTATGTTAAAATCAGACAAAATAGATTTGAACACAAAAAGCATTAAGAGAGACAGAGAAAAACAGAACATCATGACAAAATATCCACATCTTCAAAAAGCTATAACAATTCTAAATTTGAATGCACCTAATAAAGTAGCCTCAAAATTTATAAAGCAAAAATTGATGAAACCAAAATGAGGCATTGACAAACTTATTATAATAGTAGAAAATTTCAAATTATTGCTCTCAATTACTGATATGGCCACCAGAATAAAACAAATCATTAAAGATTTAGCCATATCAACAAATTTGAGGAAGTCACACTGTCAATGTGGTGACCATATTGGTGTAAAATTAGAATAAGGAGGAGAAAGAGAAAAGATAAAGAGGGGAAAGAAGACAAAAATAAAAAGAACTACTTGAAAATGTAAAACACTGATCCAAATAGCTACTGAAAAATCAAACTGTAAATTGTACAGTCTTTACTAATAAACCATAAAATATTTGATATCAAAATGTATGGGATGAAGACTAAGGTGTACCTAGAGGAAAACTTACAGCACTACTGCATTTATCCAAAAATGAGAAAGACTAAAAGTAAATTATCTAAACTTTTAACTCAAGAAGCTAGAAAAAGATATAAATAAACCTACAGGTAGTAGATGATAGGAATGAATAAAGAGAAAAAGTTGTTAAAGTAGTAAACCAAAGTAAAATTAATCTATTAAACCAAAAGCTGCTTATCTGAAGACTAATAAAATAGGCAAAGTCATGGGGGCCGCCCAGTGGCGCAGCGGTTTCGTCCGCGCTTGGCAGCCCGGGGTTCGCGAGTTCGGATCCCGGGCGCCCGCCGACGCACTGCCTGTGAGCCATGCCGTGGCGGCGTCCCGTATAAAGTAGAGGAAGATGGGCACGATGTTAGCCCAGGGCCAGTCTTCCTCAGCAAAAAGAGGAGGATTAGCAACGGATGTTAGCTCAGGGCTGGTCTTCCTCACCAAAAAAAAAAAAAAAAAATAGGCAAAGTCATGGAAAATCTGATTAAGAAATTGAAAGAGAAGAAACAAACAAGTAAATTTAAGAATAAGAAAGGAAATATAGAATTGTAGAGGAGATTTTTAATTATTAAAATTGGCTTAAGAAAAAGTAAAAAAGCTGAGTAGATAATAAACCTTGGAAGAAATTACAAAGGCAGTCAAAGCTTTATTCCTAAAAGGAAAAAAAAAAAAAAGACAAGACCCAAACAAATATATGACTGAGATTCTACAGAACATTAAAGAAACAGATCCTATAGGAATTGTTCAGGGGAACAGAAAGAAATGAAAAGTTACTTAATTCATTTTACTAGCTAAAATAAACAACAATATCCATATCAGGAAAAGACAATTCCAGAAAATAAAATAATAGACTCTTCTCTTGTGAATATATAGGCAAAAAACTTAATTTAATAGTATCAAATCAAATTCAACAATATACATTTTTTAAATATGTGTTATGCCCAAATAATGATTATATTAAAAATGCAGGATCAATTCAAAAGTACAAAACTCTATTTATGTTAATAATTGCATTAATATGTTACATTAAAAAACAAAATGATAATCTTAAGAGAGGTCAAAAATGATTTGATAAAATTCAAAAACAATTTCTGATTTAAAAAAATGTTTAGCAAATTAGACATCAAAGAAAACATACTAACTTCTATTTACTAGCAATCCCCTATAAGCATCACGCTTAATGGTGAGACATTAAAAGGACAAGGCCTATGGGAAGTGTTTGTCAACACAAAAATACAAGAAAAAGAAATAAGACACTGGCAAAGAAAAGGAAAACTGTCATTTTCTGCACATGAAATGATTATCTAGAAAATCCAAAATTAAATAACTAGCAAATTTTTGTATCTACATGAGAGTTGAGAAAGTACCCAAACATAAAGATCAACATATACAAATCAGCTAAGTTCCTAACTACTAGAAAGGAAGGTCAAAACCTACAGGAAGAAAATTATAAAATTTTACTCAAGTCCATAAAATGAAGACCTGAATCAACAGAGAAATTTACTGGGATCTGACAAAGGCAGATTTCCCGTAAAGCTAATAAAGTTTACATCTCAGGGCTCCCACTTAGAGATAAAGCCCCAAATCTTAGTGGGAAGCTTCCATCTAAGGAGTCATTCAGGGATCCAAGCCCCTTCCATCTGTGGCCCCCTATATTCGTAACATATTGTTGCATAACAAATTACCCCAAAATTCAGTGGCTTTAAAACAACCTTAAACACTATCAGTTTCCATGGGTAAGAAATTTGAGAGCAGCTTAGCTGGGTGATTCTGCTCAGACACTCTTGCAAGGTTGCAGTTAAAATGTCAGCCAGGGCTGCAGTCATCTGAAGACTGGACTGGGGCTGCAGGATTTATTTATAAGATGGCTCACTCACGGGACTGAGGGTTTGTGCTGGTGGACGGCAGGAGGTCTCAGTTCTCTGTCACGTGTACCTCTCCGCAGGACTGCTTGAGTGTCCTCGTAACATGGCAGCTGGCTCCCACCAAGGAAAGTGATCCAAGAGAGGGCAAGACAAAAGACACAAGGCTTTTATGACCTAGCCTTGGAGGTCACACACTGCCATTTCTGTAATATCCTATTGGTGACACACACCCACTGTGTTTAGTGTGGGAGAGGATTACGCAAGGGTGCAAACACCAGGAGGAGAGGAAATTTGGCTACCACACCCCTATTTTCAAAACATGACATCCAACGTTGCCACGGAAATGGAACAGAGCGTGGAGAATTGCACAGGAGGTTCTCATGGGCCAGGCCCAGAAGAGGCAAGCATCACTCCTGTTCACGCTCCTTTGACCAGAACTCTGTCACACAACCACACCTAACCCTAAGGGAGGCTGAGAAATGATGTGTAGCCGTGTGACCTGGAAGAAGAAGAAATGGGTTTGTTGATCAGCTAATAGTTTGGCTGTGGTTGCATAATTCAATAATAATAATAATAATGAATAAAAGAGAGTGATTAGTTTCCTTGTTCAACATCAAATTGACAGAGAGTTGCAGAAGCAACGTTTAAGCCCAGATCTGCTTGGATACTGCCCAAGATAGACATGGCTGCTTAATATGATAAGGATTTTACAACAGAGTTGGGAACATAAGCGTATCAACTTCCAACCATAATATAAAGTAGAACGTACCAGCAGCTATAGTAGAAGATTAAGGAAACTCCCAGGGGCAGAGAGCATGGGAGAGGGGCCTTCTGGGCATAATGTACCTTCTGTCTTGGTTGACCAGGTAGATCTTCATGGAAGGGAAGGCACATAATGTATCTTGGAGTGGAACAGATTTAAATCAGAGGAAGATGGGATAAAAGATATTCCACAGTGAGGAAACAGGGTGAACAAGGACACAGAAGCCTGAAATCACAGCTGTGAGAGGCCCAAGGAGATTGACCCAGAAGGCCAGCAGGTGGTTAGCGAAGAGTGAGATTGGATGAGTGAGCTGGAGTCAAACATGATGAGTGTTGAATGCCGTGCTAACACACTTAAATTTTCCTCTCTTTCAGGGTTTCCAGAAGGAGGTCACCATGCTCTGTCCTGTGATTCACAGACAACTCGGACAGCTGTGCAAAGGATGGACACAACGGGATCAATGGCTGGCAGAAGGGAGACCAGTTTAGGGAGCAGTAAGAAGGACTGCAGCTGAGCAGTGGCATCGGCATCAGAGGAGAGGCCCGTTACGTGCAGCACTGCGGACACAGCCTCAAAGGCCTTCATGGGCAGTTGGCAATGACTCACCCGCTTTGGCTCCATGTCCACACGGGCAAAGATCTATGGTTGCACCTGCTCCTGCACTGTTATGGGCTCAAGTTTTTCAGGTGCTTTTTGTCATAAGTCCTAGAGTTTTAAAGAGGGAGATTTTCTTGCTTTTTGTTTTTCAAAAGAAACTGGAATGAAATTTCAAGGTTGAATGAATCCTTTCCCTTCCTCTAGTGAAAAGATTACCAACAATTTATGTGCAAAGTTTTTAATTTGTATAACCACAAGGTGGCAGCTTTTCATCTGAGGTCATTCTTCCCCTTGCGTGATGATGAAATGGTAATAATAACAACAATAGCTACCACTCATCAAAAAATTTACCATGAGCCACACACAGGCGAAGCACTTTATTTATGTTACCTCATTTACCTCACACAACTCAGTGAGATAAAACCATCACTATTATCCCCACTTTCCAGATAAGGAAACTGAGATATTAATAAGATTATTTTGCCCCGGACCTCACAATTAGGTCTATTGGTGTTGATGGTGACAACACTTAAGTCTCCTTCAATCCAGAAGTTTCTGATATCCCTTTTTTCGGTTGAATTCCATATCTCTTGAAGTCTCTGAATAAAAATAACAATTGGTAAATACTTTTGCTACCTCAGTCTACAGTATCGTGTTCAGTAGACCAGTGGCTCTGGAGCGAGACTAAAAACCTCAGATCCCAGCCTCAGTTTTGTCACCTGTCAAATGAAAATAATAATGCGTATTTCACAAGGTTGTTGTGAGGATTAAACTAAATAACACTTGTAATGTACTTAGTCCCAGGCCTGGCACCTGGGGACCACGTTGTCCGTTATTACGGTTTTGAGATTGGGTTCCAGGACAGTGCTAAGCCCCTCCCACACATTAACTCATTTAATTCTCACAACAGCTCTGTAAGCTCCATAGATTGTCAGGGTCACCAGCTGGTAGGCAGATTCGAACCAGATCTGATGTGAACAAATTATGCTCCACTACTGTTTGGACAGATGTCACAGGGAATCATGAAATGATTGTAAGGTTAATTCAGAAAAAAACTTACTAAGTATTTGAGGTCAACGTAGTTGCACAGCACTGTAGGTAACATTTTTTTAAAAAGGAAAATAAAACATCCTTGTCCTCAAAGATCTTAAAGTAGTAGGAATTTAAGTTAATTATACCAGAAGGCAGAAAGAAATCACTCCTGTAACAGCAGTACCGAAAAGTGCTGGTTGGGAGCGAGGGAGGGGCAGGAATGTTGGAGGGGCCCGGATGAGGGGAGGCAGCATGGTGAATGTGGCATCTGAGCTAGACCTTGAAGGACGAGTTAGAAGTTTGAGAGAGACACTGGGGTAAAATCATTTTAGATTAAGAGAACAGCTTGAGGGAAAAAAACAAACCAACAAACAAAACTCTAGTCCTAGAGTGTGACATGTGTTTCAGATGTCAAGTCTGGTGTGGTCAGAAAAAGTGGCCTAGTTTTTCACAATATTAGTAAGAGCTGCCATTCTGTAAAGGTGACAAAGAGATTCCACGGCCAAGGAAGTTGGGTAACAGCGAGTTAAGCAAAAGTAAATCAATTTCTTTATTTCGAGACTTCTCAGAGTCTAGAATGTGCTGATGCACCTTTTGAATATCCAAGAGTGAGCCAGAGTGGGCAGTGCTGTCCAGCTTCTTCCCCGGAAACCGTTTTGCAGAGGAGCATCTCAAAGTGTCCACGTTTCTTGGAATATACGTTGGAAAATGCAGGTCTGGAGCACAAGGAAGACAGACGTACATACAGGGTAAGAAAAGAAATGGAACAAGGACATGAAAAACCTCAAATGCCAGACTAAATTATTGAAACCTTTATTCGTAGATAATGGAGGGTCGTCGACGATTTTTAGGAGTGGGAATGACATGAGCAGACTCGTCACTTAGAAAGACTGTTCTGGTTGCAAGATGAAGGAAGGATAAATGGTGTGGCGGTGGGGAGTGGAAGGAGTCATGAGAC
The DNA here is from genome assembly GCA_031878705.1 of Tapirus indicus. Taxonomy (NCBI): domain Eukaryota; kingdom Metazoa; phylum Chordata; class Mammalia; order Perissodactyla; family Tapiridae; genus Tapirus; species Tapirus indicus. The sequence goes on along the minus strand of CM062929.1, from coordinate 87,502,265 downwards.
AATTGAACAGGTGAAATGAGAGGGAATGCTGATATGAAGCAGGGAGGGGCGGAGATCACTTGTCCGGGAGGAATTCAGAGGACAGGGTCAAGCGGTTCGGGTGAGGAGTCACACGTGGGAGAAGGGACGGCACATGGTTCAGAAGTATACAGCTTGCTTTTAATTGAAGGAAATAATGCTGAAGAGGGAAAAGGTCTGGGGCTTTTGGAGTGCAGTGAAAGGGAGGATGACAGAGAGGAAATGGACTTGGGAATTCAGGACATGCTGAGGAACCCACAGGGCGTCTGGGAGCAGTTATTGTCAATTGTTGTAAAGAGGTGTTTGCAGAGGTGGGGCTAGTGATTTAGAGTTGTCAGCTTAGCTCACAGATAATGGGTAAAGAGACAGAAGAAGATGATTAAGTACTTCATCAAGTATGTGGAGAAAGAAGAAACTCCTAACAGTGTCCTGTGGGTCCCCTTAAACCTCTTCTCCCAACCATTAAAGTTCTATTCCTCTTCATCCATCCTCCTGCTTATCAGCACCCAATTCCCCACTCCCATCTCTACCTTGCTTCTGCAGAAGCTGCCTTGGGACTCAGTTCTCCCAGCTGCTCTTGGCTGGCTCCTTCTGCAGATGGGCCCACCAGTAATCTCCTCATCTGCTCAGCACAAGAGACCTTACTCCTCAGGCTGAGCCCACAAAGGCAGCCCTGGCAGGACCAGAGATAAAGGCCACTATCCTGATTTGGACTTCCCCAAAGCAGATGCTGAGACAAGGATTCATGTGCATAGGTTATTTGGGAGGTGATCAGGAGAGTGGGGAAGTGAGTCAGGGAAGAGAAAGAAGCCAGTAAAGGGCTGTATATATGAAAAAGTTCTTTCCGTGGTCAACTGGGCCTCAGTCCCACTGGGGAACTATGGGGGACTGTATAGAATACACCCCCCAGTTGCCCATCATGAGGGGCAGCTGTGTTTTAAGCCAACAGTTCCCATCCATCATTGTCCAAGGGTTACTTTCTGATGCATTAACTCCCCAGAATTTACAGCTTGCATGTGTCCAGACCAACATGCTCCTAAGCCCAGGAAAAGTTCAGGGAGAATTGCAGAGTTCCCAGTAAGAGGACATCAGCACTAAGGTTATCAGAGACAAGCTCAGAGGAGATAAGAGCGAAGCACCCAGAACATCTGCTGCAGCCCCTATAACCGAGGAAGCAGTCTGTCTAACTGGTGATAGAATCTTTGGGAAAGGAGAAGAAGTTTCTCTCCTGGGAAACTGGCCAATACCATCCCAAAGGAGAAACCCGAGTCAAATGTGCTTATTTCATGCAGTTAGGAGTATATTTTAATGATCCTGAAAGTTCAGCAGTCACCACCAGCACCAAATTTCTCTTGGCACTCTCCCTCATTTTCTATATACAGGTCAAGAACTCTCAGCCTTGAATGAAAGCATTATTGACCAAAATTGTTTCAAATGTCAAATACACATCCCAAAAATGAAAACCAATCAAACCAAGACTTAGGGAAAGTATGTGTATGTCGGACTTACCCTATAAATTACTTTTAGCTTTGATTAAATTCCTTTCTCTCTAACAAGTTTCTGGACTATCAATTATTATAATGGACAGGACTGCTGGACTTCTAAAGGAGGCTTAGTAATTGCATTCAAATGTATTCTTTCAAAACATGCTCAGGACCTGGCATTTGAATGCCAGCCTGGAGTAGCAAAAGACTTGAGAAAGACTGAACCCAAAGAAATGGTTAGCCAGCTGGTCAACCAATAAGCCTGATTCATGACAGGGAATGCTTAATATTCAAATACACAACCTGGGTAAACTTAATTTCCATGGAAGTGATGTTTACCAAATTGACCACTGCACTTTTCTGAATTCTGGGAAACGAATATACAGCTGTAGAATCTTCTAACCCATGTATCTCAAGCATGTTAGGGCTACCATTCACTTTAGTGAAACAAATGGGCATGCAAAAAATGTGCAGCCACAGTCCTTACAGGGAACAAGAAGAAAAGCATCCATGTTGATTTTTTTCCAAGTCACAAATTTAAGTGAAAATAAGTCAATGTTGCCTTTTCCCAATCTCAACAGGGTGCTGAAGTTTTTGGCTTGGCTTCTGGTATTTGCTGCTCTCAGAAAATTTGTCTCCGGAGTAATATTTTTACAATGACAGATAATTCATAAAAAATAAATTTTGGATATCAGCTTGCCCTGAGGCAAAAAAAAATTATTTGTAGAACAAGCCCTAAGAAAAATTGAGCTGCTTCACCTATAAAATGGTAATAATACCTGTTGTAAAGGTTAAATGCATTAACAGCACCGAACCCAGGGCCTGGTACACGATAGGAGTTGAGTAAATTTTGTTCACTCCTCCCAAGTCCCTCAAGGATCTATTCAGCCAAGTGTAAGGACATCTCTCTGAATCTGAAGACTTCTGTGTCAGTGAGGGTTAACTCAGAGAGCTTGAACCCCATGAGTGACATGGAATAACGGATTAATTGCAGGGACAAGATCTCGTACAATGTGGGGGCTGGTGGGAAAGTCTAGAAAGACCATTGTTTCTACATCTGGTAGTGGAGCTGAAGTCACCGAGGTTAGCAGTGGGCTATCTGGAAGAAAAGCTGGACACGAAGAAGGAACCCACAAGAACTGACCGAAGACCATATCCCTTCTCACCATCTCCAATCTTGAAGACACAGGTGACCTTCAGAAGAAACTGGTGCCTTCACCACAGAGCTGCACCCACGCAGCCCAGGACCTGGAGAAGCTGAAGGAGGACATGAACAGGAGCTGGAAGAGTCCGCACCCGCCAGGTGAGCCTTCACACCTGTGTACCGCACAAGGGTTGCTACTTCCCTTCTGCCTTCTGGTCTCACACCACCAAAAAATAGAACTATGCATGGAAGGGAGTTCTGGGAAACATAGTTCCATGGAAGCTACACTGACAGAGTAGAAAGCCATCAGAACTTCCCCACATAATGGATTGGTGCGCCTGCCCCCAGAGGGCTGCTGGGAAGATTAAACAAGATAATGTGTATAACACCCCCTTCCCCATCATTCTCTATACAGTACAAGTCTGCATGGAGCTTTACAGCATACAACTATCCCCTGCTTAACAACTTTAATTTTTTTCTTGGAAACCTGTCCATAAGTGAAAAGCCATCAACTCTTAAATGTTTTCTTTAATATTAATGGGGGAGGATATAATGCATTTCAGCCCAATCCAAGTTAAAGAAATTTCACAAATAGAAAAATATATCACTTGAACAACAAAAATAACTTTACATAAGTAATAACAGTATGAAAATAATATATTGTTTATACATAAAATGTAAAGTAATAAAGATTTATTACTTTCATTCTCTTTCCTATTTTCTTCACATTTCTTCACCAATTTTTCAACTTTTGGAGAGTTAAGGTTATCTTGCACACAAACTGCACTTAAAAGTAAGTGCACAGTGCAGAAAAGCAGGGCAAAATGAAGGTTGAATATGAAAGCATTTCAAAATGTATGTGGATGGCACACGTGTCCAAGAGACGTGTAGACACTTGTTGAAGGTGCTGCCACTTAATCCCTTACGCAGCCTAAATGCATTAAGCAAAACTCTGTGGGTTCACCAAATAGGGCACACTGCTCCAATTTATCCCATGTGATGTTCTTTGACTAGTGACTGTGGTATTGAGTCAATTGATGAGTGTGTCTTTGCCTGAAACTGCAGTGTCAAAAAATTACTCCTTATAGTACATTTATTTAGTGCATTTGGGGATAAGAAGCTTATTGTTATTTTAAAAAAAAGTAGAAAGTGTGAAAAAAATCCTGGAAAGTGGTATAATTTTTCAAGAGCTGGTGTGGTAAAAAGTTGACATCTATAGTCATTATGTGAGGGGAACCTGTATAAAATCCTTCACCTACATACCTCATTCAATTCTCAAAACCACTGTCAAAGTCAGATTTTCATTTAAAAAAATAAAGTATAATAAGTACCTCAAATACGATTTGGATTCCTAGAAATGTCCTCTGTATTCAGAAATCTGACTCCCAAGCAAAAGACCCTGCCAGCTGCCTCCCCAGTATCAATTCTCCCCCTTTCCTGACTAAGAAATAGCTAGTTTGGTTTGGTACAACAATGTGCCTAGTTAAAAATACTCAGTCTTCCAGACTCCCTTGCAGCTACCAGTGGCCATGTGACCCAGTTCTGTTCAAGTAGACATAAGCAAAAATATGTCAATTGGAGCTTCCAGGAAAGTATTGTTTTCCAGATAATTAGGTTCAGATTCAGGGGAAGTTTTACCATTTCTCCTTCTTTCTGTCCCCACCTGGAATGCAATCTCAATGCCTGAAGATGCAGGGTCTATCCTGTGATACTGAAGGCACAAGTCCCCAACTCAGATGCAGAACACAAAGAAGGAGGGAGCCTGGGATCTTTCCACTAAGGAGCCCCGCGCTTGCCCTAAACCACCCACCTCCCACCTTCCTACTCTTTGAGAAAGAAGAGCTGCTGTTATTCCAGTTTTCTGTTCCATGCAACTCAAAGTCCCTAGTTATTACAGGAAACAGATTATTTGAGTTTATGATTTGTATTACCAATGTTCCACATATTACAAACAGGGTTGACTGTTTTAAAAAGTAAACTGACTCTGTAATAATGTGAAAAAATGACTTGCTTTACCGAAAACATTGTCAATTTTAAGAAATATGCATAAAACAAGAAAGATCTTAAACCTGAATTAACAATTACTTCATATTCATTGCCCAAAAAGAAATGCTTTGAAAATATTTCTTTTAACCTGAGTGAAAACTTCATTTCAAGTCAATGATAATGGACATCCAATTCTGATGGGTCATGGTTATGGAATTTATTTGCTAGTTCATTATTGATCCATTATTTATTTGTACCTAGAATCTCCAAAAAAAACAAATGAAAGATGGACATACAATAGTGGCATTAAAACAGGGATTAAAATTAATAAAACATGTTTTGAAAGAGAAAGAATAATTACAATTGAAAACTAACTCAAGAATAATGAGCATGCCTAAACATGAGATTTTGCCCTGCGCTTCCCTCAGAGGTTTTGCCCTAAGTCAAAGCAAAGAAACAAACATACTGAGTTACACTGCTCCTGTAAGCTGACAGAAGGAAATGTCCCAGTTTGTGAAAAAAGACAATCTATTGACCAACAGAAGAAAAGCTCTGAGAGGAATCTATTATATAGATCCTTAGATAAGGTACCTCCAATGACGTAACAGTAACTTACGTTTGTATAGCACTCTGCAGTTTGCAAACCTTTTTTATTTTATTCCCCAACAACTCAACAAAGTAGGCAAAGCAGGTACTACAATTATCCTCATTTTACAGATTAAGAAACTGAGGCTATGAGGCTGGTACTATTAGCACAGCTCCATTAGATAGTTGAGAAACTGGGGTTTTAGGGAGGTTGGAAAAATGGTCCTGGGCAACTGAGGGGACAGCAGAGTCCGTGAGTGCAATGAAGAAATCTTGGGATGGATAAAATGCTCTGCTTAGTCTAGATTAAGCTGGAGTTTCCTAACAGACATGTCAAGGAAGCAGTTTCATGCATGAAGCTGGTGCTCAGGGGAGAGATTAGGGCTAGAGAAATTAATTAGTAATCATAAAGTAGAAACGGCATTTAAAGCCATGGGTTTGCCAACAGCATCCAGGGAGAAAGTACAGATTAAAACCAGGGACAGAGGTCTCAATATGTAGCGACCTGACAGTGGAGGAGGAGCCAGCAAAAGAGGCAGAGAAGAGGTCAGGGACACAGAAGAAACACTGGAGGAGTGTGTCATGATGGCCCTTTAAGAAAAAAGTGGTCAGTGAAGTCAAATGCTGCCGAGAGGTCGGGTAAGACGTAGACATCAGTTTTGCCAAGACCAGGCCACTTGACAAGATACAGAGGAGTGGTGGAGATGACAGCCCGACTGAAGGACGTAGAGGAGAGAATGGAGGTGGTAAAGGGAGACAGCGGCCACGGATAACTCTGGACGTTTGGTTACAAACGGGAGCAGGAAAGTAGGACGATAGCCAAGCGTGGACTTTGAGTCAGAGAACAGGCAGAGAAAATGGAGGCAATGGCTTTCTGGGAGGAACAGTTTAGGAACATCGCCCCTGTGTAAGAAAGACACCAACCCTCAAGGCACCTGAACAACCAAGGCGCACTCTGCAAGGGGCAAGGGAGGAAGGAACTTAGGCTTCTGTTTCTAACTTGAGAGCCTGAGGTCGCACCTCTGCGTTTTTATAAATCTGTTACGTACAGGGATTTCTTTTACAATCCAAGGCAACGAGAATATGCAAAGGACATTTCTTCTAGCCATCCAAAGTCAAAATAGATGATACTCTAGCAACTCAATCGGCCGATTCTTACAGTGCCCCTCTTTGATTCTCTATGCCTATGACCAGCTTTTTTACCTCCAAATGTTGCCTCCTGGTCTGCTTCTCCCTCACCAGATAAGCCATACCTTCCCAGTTCTCAGAATAACTGGAGAAAACCCAGGCATATCCCTGTGTCTCTGGGCCCGGAAGACTACAGGGGAAGGAGGTGATGAGAGAGGACGGACGACATTTAAACACTGTATCATGTCCCCAGTGCTAAACCAGGTCTCCCCAATTTCATACCCACTTGTCATTGTACCTCACTAATAGGACTTCCCAGCACAGTTCACAGAATAAAGGTCAATTTACCTCCAAAAGAACTCAAATTCTTTATGCCATCAAGGTGAAACCTGGACAGATGGAAATCCTAAACCCCAAACCAATTAAGGACATTTACATAATCCCTGGAAGACCCCATGTAGACAAGAGGCTGTGAGAGAGCTATGCTTCATCCAGGGAAGGAGGAACCAGGCTTCCAGGGCCCATTGGGCCAGTAGGAAACTGTCTGAGGAGATGAGCATTTTGTTCCCAAAATATAAAATTGCTACACAGTTTCCTTTTTGTTTATTTACAAAATTACGTATTGAATTATATATGTAATATATAATAAATGTACAGCTTAACAAATTTTTAAAAATTGAACACATCCATGGAACCAGGCCCTGGATCAAGAGTCAGACTCTTGCAGTTTCATTTTCAAGGAGTTAATTATACTCTATCTTAGATCAAGAATTCTGATAAGGCTGAAATTACTCAATGATTAAATTTTGTTCTTCAGAAATATTTATGCTGTTTTTATTTTCATCAAGTGTAAATTTAATCACATGTTCTCAAGTTATTCTGGATAGTTTTACATGAACTTGGTGCAAAAGAACTCTTAGAAGTCAAAATCAACTCATGAGAGTCATAAATCATAATAAAATCCCCACATTCGGGTGGATAGATACATGATGGAGTGAGGACAGTAAAATGTTAATGGCAGAATCTAGGTGGAGGGTATAACAGAATTTACTGAAGAAATCTTTCATCTTTTCTATGTATTTGACAATTTTTGCAATAAAATTCTTGATTGTTCATTGTAATAATATTTGAGTTTTAGTCTCTCCCTTGGAAAAAATATATAATTGGATAAAAGTTGATTTTAAAAATGATCAGCTAGGTTTTAAACATGCAGATTTTATAATAATATTGCATATAAATGCTTTTAGAACATAAATTATTACCATTACTAACAAAATGCAGTGCTTATTGTGTGTCACTTCCAGATCACATCCCTTGCGCCAGCCTTTCACTGCCCCCTCCAAAGATCTTTATAACGAAGCCATCTACCTCAAGCATCAAACGTTGACCTAAAAAAGCCCAGCACACCTGTATTGGCCCCTTCTATTGGGGATCATCAAAAGAGCATTTGATGCTCGATTGCAGTGACCCACTCCAACCAGTGGTCAGAAGGTCACATTCCAGTGGCCAAGGAGCCTTGATCAAAAGATAAAGCAATCAGTGGTAGCCAGAGCACCAGCCCTTCTAAGAGCAAACCTGGACATCAGCTGCCCCCATGGTGACCACTTGCTGTGACAAAGGAAAGCCAGAGTAACTGTGTCCAAAGAGAAAGACTCACATGACAAACAGGTGAAAAACATTGTGTTTTAATGCAGTTCTAATCCTGCACTTCTTTAAAATGTTCTATGACAAATAAGCAACAGGGAAAACACATATTTATGGGCTGTTCATTCATGCACCTGCTCTGGATGGATAATGGTCCAGAAGGAGGCACTGCTCTATGGGGAGCTGGATCAGAGCATCCTGCAGCATCCCAACTTTCTCCCAACAACTGCCTCTCTCTGGGGGTACCCATCTGTTATATCAAATGAAGAAAATAAGTTTAAAAAAAAAACCAAGAAATTAAAAGTAGAAGCACAAAAACTGTGCAAAACACAGCAGTCCTGCTGGCTAAGCATGGCCTAGACACATACCTCAAACATCCACAGGCCTCTAGTATGCTTCAAGATAATTGTGCACAAAGCCAGGAGCCAGAACCTGTGTTGTAGCATGCACGCATCTAGATGACCACACCCTGGGGCCTGTCGTGAACATCAAATGAGGAGGTGATACCTGCAGTCACCGATTATTGAGTGCCCGGTACATGCTAAGGATTTGCAAATGTCTCATTTATTTCTCACAACAAACCTTTGTGGAAAGTACTGTTAACCCATATTAGAGATAACGACACTGAAGTCTGAGTGACAGGAGCTTATATTAGTAGGTGGAGAAACCAGAATTCAAACTCAGCTTTGCTTGACTCCAAAGCTCATATCCCTTTAAACTATATGCCAGAGGTTTCTAGCGTTCTTCATTCCCTGTAATTTCCTCCTCACAAAGCAAAACCCAAATATAGTTAAAGACGTCGAGGGTTAAAAACAAAAATCTCATGACGCTCAGTTCAGCTTGGAAAAAGGCTGTTTCAAAGTTAATTTTCTTTCTTTTCTACCAGAACAGCTTTCAAAATTAATTTTTCCCATTCCATCAAATTTCAATCATTTGCTTACCACCTTTACAATTTACTTAGTAGTTAGCTAAAATGTGCCTTTAAAATATACTTGCTTTTTTTAATTAGATAAATATATTTTAAACGGAAACTTGAAATCATTACCATAGGTAGAAAACCAATATTACCATAAGTAGAAGGCAAATTTGACAATTGATACGTAACTTTGAAAAGCAAAATTAAAAGATCCATCCTTGTTTATGGCAACTTTATTCATAATTGCCAAAACTTGGAAGCAACCATGATCCTTCAGTAGGTGAAAGATAGATAATCTGTGGTACTTCCAGACAGTGGAATATTGTTCTGCACTAAAAAGAAATGAGCTATCAAGCCATGAAAAGGCATGGAGGAAACTTAAATGCATATTACTAAGTGGAAGAAACCAATCTGAAAAGACTACATACTGTATAATTGTAACTCTATGACATTCTGGAAAAGGCAAAACTATGGAGACAGTAAAGAGATTAGTGGTTGCCAGGGGATGGGGGAGAGGGAGAGATGAACAGGTGGGGCACAAAGGATTCTCAGGGCAGCAAACTACTCTGTATGCTGCTATAATGGTGGATACATGTTATTATACATTTGTGCAAACCTGTAAATGTACAACACCAAGAATGAACCCCAAAGTAAACTATGGATTCTGAGTAATAATGATGTGTCAGTGTAGGTTCATCAACTGTAACAACTGTACCACTCTGATGGGGGAAGTTGATGGTGGAGGAGGCTGTGCACATGTGGGAGTAGAGGATAAATGGGAAATCTCTGTACGTTTTGAATTTTGAAAAAAACCTGGTGAATTTTGCTGTGAATCTAAAACTGCTCTAATAAAATAAAGCCTATAAAAGTACATATATTATATATATAATGAGCCTATTATAAGTAAAATAAAGTACATGTGTGTGTATTTCCACCTATGTTCCAGCTAAAATCATTCTATAAGGATGCACAAAAATTAATGATAGAGAAATAATGCCTCACCGACTAATAGAAACCCCCTGAATGTGGTGAGAAGTAGGTTTGGGCAAGGAACTTTTTTAACCTGTTGCCCAAGAGATGATCATCTGAACAAGTAATGAGTATACATGCCACCAAAAACAGTATACTGCTATTGGGTCTTAGGAGACCAAGGTTTCTATGACAAAACCATTCGGCTGAAAGAGGGATTGTACCACCCCGGATTAAAAATAAACCGTCAGCTTCGACTCCTTGATGGAACCAGCCAATGCAAGCCAGATCCAGGTAAAGTAGGAGAGTTTGGACCCTGACAACAGCTGGCATTCCCTTTCAGTGCCTCATGAACTTCTCACCCTCCATCGCTACTTCTGCCACCTCCCTTCTTCGTTCAGTCCCCCAAAAGCCTTACGCAAAGTTAGCTGTCACCTAATCCCTGTCAAAGAGTGGGTGACAAGGCTTAAGGCTAATACTGTGCAGCAGTAGATACACTTACAAGGGCGATCTGGGAGACCCCATGCCCTCCCAAGCCAGCAGAATTCCATCTCTAATGGATGTTCATGTGCCTTGAGGAAAGTGATGGGATATTTTAGGCCAGTGGAACGTCCCCAGGTCTCTCAGATCTTGCCACATCAACAACTACCTTTTTATGAGGTGACCTTAATACTTTACACATAACCACTCATTGCCTCTGCTTTAAAAGCTTTAAAAGTCAAGCTCTAATTAATCACCAAGAAATTTTCTTCCTTGCCATTACTGAAAAAATCTACAAGAGAAAGTCCCATATTTTAAAGACCATAAATGCAGTGGATAATCCAAAGCCTAAATTTATTGAGGTAAAAAAAACTGAGTGTGCGTGTGTGTGTTCGTGTTCTTTCTAGTCCCTCCTGCCTACAGGTCGCACTATGTTGGTACCTCGATTTTAGCATTTCTCACATTATAAGAATTCTCTCTTCTCGAGCTTGGGAAAGACCAGAATCACTTCTTATTTAGATCCCCAGTGCAGTGTCCGATCATTATATTCAATAGGTAGATTAATGAATGAACAAATGTGCTATCTATTTTGGAATCCATTCTCACATGAACGCAATGCTTTCCACTCATTTCATTCCTACTTTTGAATCCCAAAATCAAGATATTAAAGGAAGAAATCCATAAGACTTTTGAATCTCTTTCCTTTAAACTTGTAAACAAAGGTATATGTAGATTCTCAAAAAGGGCCAGTGACTGTGGCCTGCAGTCAACTGGCTAGGTGGGCTTCTGACCTGTCATTTATGAGCTGTAGGTCCTTGAACTTCTCAGACTCCATGTGTTGGTTTTCCATCTGCAGCTTGGGAGGGCCTTGTGGAAATAAACTCTACAATGTTGAGTATAAGAAACAGTCCTGGAAACCCAGGTGCTGGATTTACTTACTGCTAATTCACTGTCAAACACTAGCCTAGTCACTTTACCACTCAGGACCTCAGATTCTAAGCGTAGACGTTTAGAGCATTTAAACGGTGGCTTTATCCTGAAAACTGCTGAGATGGATTCCTTGTAGCAAGTGTTGTAAAGTACCATTCCTTCTCTTTTTATAACATCTCTCACATTCTCAAAGTCCCCACTCAAGCTCAAACCTTCATTACTCAACTAGTTTGGGTTCCCCCCAAAGCCGACGCTGGCACAAAGATTTGGATGCAAATCACTAATCTGAGAAGTTAATCCCAGGAAGCACTGAGAGGGACAGGAGAAGTGAGATAGCCAATCAACAAAGAGTGTGTGAATGAAAGCGTTGCTGCTGTGAGCAATGGAAGCTCCATCCCACAGGAACCCTCTGAGAGCTGGTGAGGAACACAGCTCAGAGTTGTCCTATTCAGGAGTGAGAAGCTGGGGAATTTATTGGCCAACTCCTTTCCCCCATTGGTTGAGAGTTTCTCCTGGGACATTAACTCTCTGCCACTTCCAACCTGCCCCAAGTTCAGGCTGAGCATGCTCCTGCAGCCAGAGAACACCCTTAGGTTGAGAGAGGTGGGAAGTTATCCATGTGTAGGGAACTGTGTGGGAAGGGCAACGCAGTGCCTGCTACAATGACCTTCTTCCTGGACTACTGTGAAACTGTCTGCCCATCTCCAGTCTCTCCTTAGCAAGGTCCATCCTACACACTGCTCCATGACACCAGGGGACCAAGGCCTCCCATTGTGCCCTGCAGGAAGCACACTCCAATGAACGTGGTCAGTGAATGGATGAATGAATAAGTGAATGAATGAATGAAAAGTACTATGTTTTTTCTGTCCAAAACAACACTATAAAGATGATAACTGTATTCATTATCTATTGCTGCATAACAAACTGCCCCAAAACTTAGTGGCCTAAAACAACAAACATTAATTATCTTACAGGTTTGTGAGGGTCGGGAATCCAAGAGCAGCTTAACTGGGTGGTTCTGGCTCAGGGTCTCCATGTGCATGCGATCAAGCTGTCAGCTGCAGCTGCCATCATCTGAAGGCTCAACTGTGGCCGCAGATCTGCATCCAGAATGGCTGCCTCTCATGGCTGTTGTCAGGAGACCTCAGTTCCTTGCTGACTGTTAGCAGGAAGACTCAGGTTTTTGACACATGAGCTTCCCCATAGGGCTGCTCGAGTATCCTCATGACAGGACACGCGACTTCCCCCCAGGCAAGCGATCCAAGAGACAGCGAGAAGGAATCCACACTGCCTTCTACGTCCTAATCTTGAAAGTTACATCCCATCGATCCCAACTTACTCTATTCTTTAGAAGTGACTCACCCAGTGCAGTCCAGTCCACACTGAAGGAGAGAGGAATCAGCTCCATCTTTTGAAAGGAATATCAAAGTATTTATGGATATACCTTAAAACACCATAATGGCCATGTTTTCTTTCAACCCCCTTCAGGCCTACCATATAAAACACATTATTCTCAGCCTGCATTCAAATCCCCCAGCCCTATCATTCCAAATGTTTTCCCCAGTCTTTCATACTCCTCATATAACCCAGTTGATCCGCTTGGTGGTCCTCACACATGCATGGTGCTTCCCCATCTCTGAGCCTCTCTTAGCATTGTTCTTTGAACAGGAATATTCTACAGACATTTTGGCATAGTCACATCCCACCTATCCATCAAACTGAGCTCAAACTTTGCCTTCTCCATGATGCCTTCCCTAATGCCCCCACTGAAATCCTAAAGCACTTGTACCTTCTATGGCACTATTCTTTTTTTTTTTTTACTTCAAATTGTATTCATGTCCATGTCCTATCTTTCCCAATTAGACTGTAAGTTTTTTGAAGTAAGGCCCAGGCACATCATCATATGTTCAAGAGTGCTTCTCCAGATAATTGGATCTTTACTGGATGAACAAGACCAGGAGTCAGGAAATGTTCTCTGTAAAGAGCCAGATAACAAATATTTTAGGCTTTGCAAGCCACTTGGTCTCTGTCACACCTACTCAACTCTGCTGTGTAGTGCCAATACAGCCACAGACAATCTGTAAACATACGGGTGTGGTTGTGTTCCAATCAAACCTTATTCATATAACAGGCAGCTGGCCAGATTTAGCCCACGGGCCATGGTTTGCCAACCCCTGAACTAAAATATTGCGTAGGTATCAGCAAAATTCTAAGATTCAGATACAGTGATTGGGATAACTATTTTCACCTAAATTTTTTTTAATTTTCCTGTTGTGGAATTGTGTATATCTTCTGCTGTTTCTACAATCTGGGTGCATTTCCTTTATAATATGAAAAAGGATATTTTAACTTTACAAATCTCTCATGGTTTTAGAAATCATTTTAAGGGAATACAGGCTGGATGAGCTATACATATGTAATTTTATGTTAATCATTTCCTTATCATTCTTCTAATACAAAAGTCTCTATTTTATACTTTCCTATCTCACGTGAAAAGCAACTCATTTTATTCCCACCTATAGCAAGACTTCAGTTCTTGAACAGAAACAGTAATTTCTTTTTTTTTTTTTTTTTTTTGGTGAGGAAGACCAGCCCTGAGCTAACATCCGTTGCTAATCCTCCTCTTTTTGCTGAGGAAGACTGGCCCTGGGCTAACATCGTGCCCATCTTCCTCCACTTTATATGGGACGCCGCCACGGCGTGGCTGACAGGCAGTGCGTCAGCGGGCGCCAGGGATCCAAACCAGCAAACCCCGGGCTGCCAAGCGTGACTAAACCGCTGCGCCACCGGGCCGGCCCCCAGAAACAGTAATTTCTATTTGAAGCTGTGCTTTAGATCGTTGTCCATGAATAGTAATAGTTTAAGAATCAGTGACCCACAATCATAACATGAATATAATGTGACTATTTAAAGGATGAAGTTGACCGCAATAAGCATATAACACAAAAATAAATAATTGTCAAGTTTTATTGAGACAGCAAGAGAATGTGAAGGGATATAAGTTTGAAAAGTCAAATTACGGGGTTTCATGAGGAAATAACGTTGCTCAACAAAACCGCTCTCAAAAAAACTCAACTCACCTTTACAACAGTGGACATGAAGCTTGAAAACTACGCTGGTGATAAATGAAACTTGCTGTTTTCAGGGAAACGTCAGGATGCAAACTATATTCTTGTTTGAACAGAGCTAAAAGAGAGGCCACTATGCATGCGTGACAGTGACAAATGGCTTCCAAAGAAAATAAGGCCGTGTCTGCCTGTTCCTGAAGTTGGCAAACCTGTTTTACCAGCTGTCAAACCTTTGGCCTCCTTTCTGTCTGTCTCAAGTGATCATGGGAAATGATCGTGAATTACTTAACTGTCTTAAAATTTACATAGACCTCTTCATCTATTTCACATCACCTTAAACTCTATATACAAGAGAAGAATGTTCTACCTGAAATGCAATTAATAAATAAAGGGTGAAGACATTCAAACCAGCTTTTGACCATCTTCTCTGTCTTCGCTGACCACAACTCTTCCCTGGTTGTCTGTGGGACTTTGAGGAAGGTATATTTAAGCCTCAGTATCTCAAGGTCACTAGAAGAAAAAAGATTCTTATCTCACAAGTGAGAAGATACATACTTAGGTCAAATTCTGTGACTGTTTACTGCAAAGGATGGTCCAAATTTGTTGAGTTAGTTAGACCTGGAAAATGATGAAAGAATCGGGAAAGCCTTTTTTAATACTGTGCAAAGATCTCTATTCTAATTATGGGACCTTATTTATACATACTAAAGTTTACTAAAATGTGATTTTAAGAATATGACTGTCCCATCAACAAGAGAATGGATTAAAAAATTGTGGATTATTTTTATATTTATAATACTACATAGCAATGAAAAAGAACAAACTACTGGTACTCATAAAACACGGATGAATCTCACAGACACAACATTGAGCAAAAGAAGACAGACACAAGAGCACTAAGAGTATGATCCATTTATGTGAAGTTGAAGAATAGGAAAACTAAAACATGGTGATAGAAGTCAGGGTGGCAGTTAATTCTGGGTGGAGCTGGGGATAGACTGGGAAGGGGCATGGGAGAACCTTATAGACTCTTGATCTTGGTGTAGTTACATGGATCTATACGTTTATAAAAATTCATCAAGCTGTTCACTTAAGACTAGTGTACTATATGCAAATTACTGTATCAATGTTAATCCTCAATTTTAAAAGTCCCTAAAATAAAAAATTAAGAGATTGTAAATAACTCCAAAATAAAAAATAGTAAATGTACGGGGCTGGCCCAGTGGCATAGTGGTTTAAGTTCACGCAATCTGCTTCAGCAGCCCGGGGTTTTCAGGTTCAGATCCTGGGCGTGGACCTACACACTGCTCATCAAGCCATGCTGTGGCAGTGTCCCACAAACAAAATAGAGGAAGACTGGCACAGATGTTAGCTCAGCAACAATCTTTCTCAAGCAAAAAGAGGAAGATTGGCAACGAATGTTAGCTCAGGGCCAATCTTACCAAAAAAATTTTTGAAAATAAAAGAAAAAAGTAAAGGTAAAAAAGATCCAATAGGACATCAGCAAATCAACAAGTGGGGAATACAAACTTGGGAATATAAGTGGAGAACAGAGGAAAAGAGAATGAAAACAGAGGAAAGAAAAAAGAGGAGTGGAAGCAGGAAGAAAAGCACTAATTTTGAATGAAAAACAAAAAAGAAATCAACTAGGTGCTTAACCCAAACAGAACCCTATATGATCTACAATGTCTTCACACGTATCTTTTAATCTCCTATTTTCTCATCAGGAGGAATAAATTGGCAAGAAGAGGTAGAAATTTTGGAACCAAAAGAAGTGAGGTAGAAGCAAGTGACTCTATAATCACATATCAGAAATGCTAGAAAAGCACAAAAATCCAATGTGTGGTAATGGTACAAAAGTACACAGGCAAGCTAAGCAAGTAAAGTAGAAAACCCAGAAACAAGCACCATTTAATTTAATTTAATATATTATAAGAGTTATCAGACATGAATGAGGATGGGGAAAAATATTCAATACAATTGGTTGAATCCTGGATCTCCTTCCCAATGTGGAACCATATACATTCCCTGAGGGACCAAAAAGCCCAGAGGTCTTAGACCTGATTACTAGGAAAGATAAGAATTTGCAGAAAAGCTGAAATAAATATGACTACGAACACAGAGTTAACCAAGAACGTGTTAGAAGAAGTACAAATGTTTGTGTTGTCAGAAGCCCATATTGAAATATCCACAGGTCTCTTCTCCCATGGGGTCAGAGGCTGCCCAAGGGAGATGTGCCTGTTACTGTCCCTTTTCTATTTGTGGTAAAATCATCCTCTTCTCAACCCCTCTTGATGGAGATGGTGTCCCCTCAGGGTCCTCCAGACTCACACACAACAGTGTGGTCTGTTGTGCCCCTACTCTTTGGCTTTTGAGGATGGCACCCTGGTGAGATCAAGATGAGGAGGAGGAGGAGCATCTGCTCACACGGAGGACTTCATAACCTCCATGTGAACAATCTCTAAAGCCATTTGGTAAACTTGCTTAAACTGAATGCACCCTAAAGAAATAACCTAAGACTAGACAAATATTTATGTTCAAGAATATTTATTGCAAAGTGATTTATAAGAATAGTGAAATTTGGAAACCGTCTACATGTCCACCCACAGGCAACTGATTAAACTGTCATATGTCCATATCATGAAATGTTATACAATGAGTAAAAGTTATGCATTTGAAGAATGCACTAAGCACTTGGTATGCATTATTTCATCTAACCCTCATAAAACCCTATGAGACGCATACCATTATCATTCATAGTTCACAGAGAAGGAAACTCGGGTTCAGCATGGTTGCTGGCAGGAGGCCTCAGCTCCTCACTACTAGGACTTCTCCATAGACCCGCTTGAGTGTCCTCGTGACATGGCAGCTGGCTTCCCCCAGAGCATGGGATCCAAGAATAGCAAGGCAGGAGTCACAATGTCTTTTATGACCTAACTTCAGAAGTCGCACGCTATCACTTCCATAGTGTCCTGTCAGTAACACACTTCAGTGTGGGAGGGGACTACAAAAGAGCATAACCATCAGGATGAGAGAATCAGTGGGGCCTCCTTGGAGGCTGGCCACCACAGGGATCTTCAGAAAGGGAAAGTGGCTTCCTGGGGTTTCCCTGGGGAACCAAAGACCAAGTCAATATTTTTAATATTTTCTGTCAGATTTTTGATTGCTGAATCTTTCTAAGCCATTCTGGGAGCCATTTCTTCAGAGACTGAAGAACAAATTCTTTCCTTGCTTGAGGACGTTGGGGACCTGGTGGTGTTGATGACCCAACAAGCATGTAGTACATGTGTCGGCCTGGAGACAGCTCCTACAAAGGGGCGCCCCTTCGGCCCATGGCCCCTTTTCCTCCTGCAGGCTTTAAATTCCTCACCTTTTCCACATATCCCTTTCCCACTCAGCATAGGTTGCATTTGGTGGGTGAACTGTTCATGCCTTCATTCAGCAAATAGAACTGAGTACCCGTTACCCATCAGGCCTCCGGCCAGGTTCTAAAAACTTAGCACTGAGCCAGACACACATGCTAAGGAGAAGAGGTAGCAGGTGACGCATGTGGGCAGAGTTCCAAAATCTCTTAGCCTCACCAATGTAGAATTCACATAACCATCCACAATGTAAGTTAGAGGAATGCAGTGCAGTTTTCCAACAGGAAGTAATTACCATCACCATGACTGTGGACGTGTGTCCTGGGATAAAGTAAGCAATGTTTCAAGTGGCTGCCCTGAACAAGGCCATTTGATGAGGATGCAGTCTGACACACAGTCCTCACATTCCTCTTCCGAAAATCCAGAGATCTCACTCCCCGAGGGCTCAGGCATGGAAACTGATTGAAAAACAAGGTGATCTTAGGAGATACCAGTGGATCAGCCCCCGCGTTCCCAAGAGGAACTATTCTGAGGTCTCCCATAATATAATTTTGGTTGAATAGTAACCTGAAGCCCTATACATTTTGTGACTGAGACTGGAAAAAGGATATGAGGAATGTGGGGAAATATCTATTTTATTTATATTTCAGGTAGCACCTTTCTCCAAGGAATTCAAAGGGCTGCTTGAACACTAGTCAACATTATATATGGTGCTTCTGTTCACACGTGTTCGCTTGGATTGTTCAGTCTCGCTTCCGCTGTGGTCTTTTTTTCTTTCTTTCTCTTATTGCTATTCACAGTTGTAATGTTCTGGTATATCCATTTACTTAAGTGACTTGAGACTTATGTTTTAGGAATCTAGAATACCAAGATGACATGCTTAAAAACAGAATATTTTTTTATGATTGCAACATGGTGATTCAGCCTATTATATATTATATGTTCAATAAATGCATCAGCACACTAAGAAATATTAACAGCATATCCTGCTTTTGTCAAAGTGCCAGTAAATACACATCCAGCCACTGGGAGCAAAAATGGTTGATAAAGTGGGGACAGATGTTCTTCCTGTGAGGGATTAGGTTCAAGGTGATTCTCCCCAGAGGATGGCACGTGACTCAGTGGGGCTCAAAATAATAGCTTTAGTAGACGATTTGGCAGTCGTTGGATGGGAGGAGGTAGATTGGGTTTGAGGCCATGACAGGTTTCCTAGGTCTGCCCTGAAGTAGAGAAACCCACACCCTCAAGGCTCCTCTATCCAGCTCTGGGCAGGGTCACTGGGTCTCCCTACATAGGGCTTCAGAGGGGTGAAAGGAGAAGAGTCTGTCTTGGCTGCTATGGCATGGAAGGGAGGGGGTCCTGGCACATTTTCCTGATTCATAAGAGAGGAGAACGCGGGGCCTGGGTTTTGTTGTTTTGTTTCATTTTTGCTATTCAGGCCCAGTAACCCCATCATGGGCAGTGTAGACCTAAAAAAAATCAGCAGCTGTCACCGATCACATTAGCCCCCTCTTTGGGGGAAGAGTAAGCAAGAGAGAGGCTGAAAGTGCCCGTTCCAATGTTGCCCCCTGAGAAGTGTAGACGAAATGTAAAAAGGGAAATAAATTGCCGCAATTGTTTACATGCATTGGTCAGAAGATGGGGTTGTTGAAGAGGCTATTTTAATTATGGACATTGCTAGTATTCCTCATTCTTGAGGATATAGAGGGAAGGAATTTGGGTGGAACTTCACCCGTTTCCATTTTGACAATCACCACCAGTCAGCCACCACGACTTTTAGAGAAGAAATGAGGAAAACAACTATCACCATGTCACCCCAGGCTATTTGGGGGCCACTAAAAAGTAGTCTTATGGTTTGACCTCCTCCGCAAAATAGCAGAGTGGCTTCTCCCTTCACTCCACTGGCTGCCTCTCCTTCCACACCCAGCCCTGCGGCAGCATTCTCTATTCAGCCTCCAACTAAGGTCACAGTCCAAGCTGTGTTGGTGATGTCTGTTGGCTTGTTTCCTACAGAAGGAAAAATGGTGACTGAGGAGTTTTGTGGCTTCTACTTTCTGGTGTTATGAATAAAGCACTTATGTGCCTAGTTCCTTTTAGGCCAAGCCAATTGTCTTTCAGGCCCAAGGTACAATTTGCCTCACTGCATGCAAGTCCCAAAGGCAATAAAGTTCCTTGCCCAGCTTTTTAAATCAACTGACCACTCGAGAGCAATATCACCTGAGAAGCTTTCCTGCTATACGTACCTCTTCAGATCCAGGTGGGCATGGTCATATGTGTGGCCACACGTCTTAGGTTATGTCCATGAATGAGTGATGAATGCGACTGTCTCCATCAGAAGTGTGGCATCGACGAAGCCCAGGAGGGGACCAGAGCCCGAGGTGAACAAACAAGCCAGCTGACCCCCATAGGCGATGCAGCCAACACTCAGCTCACTCCTCCTCTCCCCTCCTAATGTGTCCAAACACCCTCTGTATTGCCTTGGCTGAGGTGCCAATCCTTAGATGTGGTTGCTACAGGGAGCTCTGGAGTCCGGAAAAGAGAATTGGACGAAGATCTGGTCCAGATTCTGGTTCTGCACTTAACTAGACATGTCACCTTGGGAAAATCATTTAATCTTCTCTTAACCTCAGAATCATGATCCACAAGGTGAGAAGTGAGAATTTTTTCTAAAAATTTTATATGTAATTCTGGCTATGTGGACTAGCTCATGATAAACCAAACCTCCCATATAAAAAAACTAAAAAAGTGGGATAGAATATTATAAATACCTGTTTGGAGGCAGCAGAGAGTTGAGGAGGCAGCAAGAATTTGAGGGGCCATGATTCAAGACAGAAGAAAAACAGCTGAGCCTACACTTGGTCTAGCCTTTCTCCTTGAGAGATTTCTGGATTCCAAAGCAGCAGCCTAAAGGCCTGGAAACTGAGCGGCAAAAAAAAAAAAACAGCAGAAAGTGACAGCCAGAAGTCTGAGATATGCTAGGTGGAGCTTTAAGTGGTTCCACAAAGTTGGGTAGAGGGAACAAAAATTAGAACTCAGATCCTACCAAAGAGGAGAAGCCCTGAACAAACCCACAGGCTTGGGAATGGAATAGGTTCAGGGATAGACCCTAGGAGCGAAGGAAAACCAGAAATAAGTCCAGCCAGGACAAAGGCTGGGCTCAGCTCCTGACTGGACTAGGATGATCGCCCCTTCTTTAGCAGCCTTCATGAAGCACAAGTAAAGTCTATGGAGAGGAAGATAAGACTGTCCAGAGCCTCAAATTATCTCTAACATATATCAAATATAACATCTGCATTTAATAAAAATTACTTAGCATACCAAAAGACAAGACAACATGACAATAGACAAGTTTAAAAAGAGTCCCACAGAAAATCCAGGTAAGAGTTGTCAGAAAAGGAGTTTAAAACAACTGTGATAAACATGTTCTAGAAAACAGAAGAGGGAGAATTTCAGCAGATAATTAAAATCAATTTAATAAAGAATTAAATGCAGATGCTAAACTGAAAAATAAACTAGAAAGAAATGCTAAATAGATGGTTCAAAAGCAGGTAAGAATTGGTAAACTGAAAGAAAGATGAGCAGAAATTAACTAAACTGAGGCACAGAGAAGAAAAAGATGGAAAATACAGAGAGGAACATAAGGGAAATATGTGACACAGGGAAGAGGTGTAACATATCATGTAATTGGAATCTCAGAAGTAGAGGAAACAGAGAACATGGAAGAAACATTATTTAAAGAAATAATGACCAAAAACTTTCCAAAAGTGATGTAAGACATCAAATCTTAGCTTTAGGAAGGGCTATGCACTCCAAGCAGAACAACATACAAAGAAAACCACACCTAGGTCTATCATAGCACTGTTAACTAGAGCAAACAGGAAAAAAATTAGTAAAGAAATAGAAGATTCAAATGAGACAATTAACAAATTTGACTTATTGGGCATATACAGAATATTTTGGAATATACATTCTTTTTGAGCCCCTGTGGAAAATCAGAAACATAAAAGTAAATGTGGGTCATAAACCAGCATCCACAAACTTTACAAGTTTTAAACCAGAGACTGCATATTTTCTGATGAGAATGGAATTAAGCTAGAAATCAGTATTAAAAAGGTAACTAACAAAATCCCCTAGTGTATGCAAGTTCAAGAATACACTCCTAGGGGCCAGCCTGGTGGTGCAGCGGTTTAGTTCGCGCTTAGCAGCCCAGGGTTCGCCGGTTCAGATCCCAGGCACCTGCCGGCACACTGCTTGTCAGCCATGCGGGGGCGGCGTCCCATATAAAGTAGAGGAAGATGGGCATGGATGTTAGCTCAGGGCTGGTCTTCCTCACAATAAAAAAAAAAAAAGAATACACTCCTAAATTCTCTATGGGCCAAAGAAGAAATCACAATGGAAATTAGAAATTACATAGAACTGAATAGTAATAAACATATCAAAAGTTGAGGAATCAGCTAAAGTCATATGTAGAGGAAAACGTATGGCCTTAAATGAATATTTTAGGAAAGAAAGAAAGGTAAAATTAATGAGCACCTCCAAAAGTTAGGAAAAGAAGAGCAAATTAAAGCCAAACAAAGGACAAAGATGGGAACTATAAAGATGATGACAGAAATTGATAAAAGAGAAAACTAACATACAACACAAAACTCTAGAAAGCCAAAAGTTGTTACTAGACAGGAAGAAAGGAGGGCAGAGGACACAAATTACCAATATCAGGAAGGAAAAAAAGAACATCACTGCAGATCTCAGAACATTCAAAAAAAAATGAGAGGACGTTATAAACAACTAATTTTAAAATAACTTACTAATGTGATGCAAGAATAAAATAAAAATCTGAATAGCTTTGTAACAATTAAAGAAAATATTAAATAGATTGAATGTATACGAACCAAATTCTCTTAAGGAAAGTACAGACCCAAATGGCTTCACAGGTGAAAACCACCAAATGCTGACTAAACAGATAACATGAATCTTACACAAACTCTCCAGGACACAGAAAAAGAGGAACAGTTCCTAAATCATTTTACGAGGCCAGCATAACCTTGATATCAAAATCTGAAAAACTGATTACAAAGAAGGAAATTAGCAGGCCAATGATACCTATAAATATTGGTGTAAAATTTTTAACAAAATATTAGAAAACCAAATCGAGTTATACATAAAAGAATAATATATCATGACCAGCTTGAGTATATTTCTGCAATGCAATGTTGATTAACATTTAAAAATGAATAAATATAATTCACCACATTGTTAGAATAAAGAGAAAATCATTTGACTATATAATAGGTGCAGAAAAAGCATTTGAAAACATTCAATATTCTTATGATAGAAAACAAAAATTGTTAGCAAATTGGAAATACAATGAAACTTGCTTAACATAATTTTTAAAAAGGTGTATATGAAAACTAGAACAAACATTATACATAATGGTGAAATACTGAACATTTTCACCTGAGATCAGACGCCCACTATTAAATATTATTCTAAAACACAATAAAGGAGACAAAGAAATGTAAAGAATAAAGACTGAAAAGGAAGAATAAAAAGTCATTATTCATAGAATACATGAATGCATACATATAAAATATACAAAAATCTACTTATAAACTACTGAAATTAATAAGTGAATTTTAGCTAAGTCAACGGATGCAAAGTCAATATATAGCAGTAAACATCTAGAAAATGAAATTTTAAACAGATACTACTGATACTACAGACACTACTAATAGCATCAAATTCTTAGAAATAAGTGTAACAAAAATGTGCAAGATCTCTACACATAAAACCACAGAATGTCATTGAAAGAAATTTAGAAAACCTAAATAAATGGAGGGATATATCATATTTGGGGATTAGAAGACTCAATATCATAATGACATCAATTATCACCAATTCACTCTATAGCTCCAACGTAATCCCAATCAACATCCCAGCAGGCTTTTTCGTGTGTGAAAAATTTTGAATTTATATGTAAATGCAGAGGGCCAAAATAGCCAAGACAATCTTAAAGAAAACACTGGAAGATTTACACCACTAGATATCATCAGCATCTAATCTCCTTTTTCTGAAGATACTTCAAGAGAAATTCTCCAATCTAAAGAGCTGAAAGAAAAAAGATTGAAGAAAAATGAATGGAGCGTCAGAAACCTTTGGGATATTACCAGTCTACCATATGTGTAACTGGAGCCCAGGAGGAGAAAAGAGTGAGAACAAGGCAGAAAAGATTTTGAAGAAATAATGGCCAAAATATTCCTAAATGTGATGAAAAAATACCAATTCTTAGGTCCAAGAAATTCATCAAACCCCAAACAAAAGAAAATACAAGAAAACACACCTAGACATATCACAGTTAAACTGCTAAAAATCAAAGATAAAGAGAAAATCTTAAAAGCAGGAAGGGGTGGGCGGAAGACATTACATGAAAGAAAACAAAAATGCAAATGACAGCTGACTTCATATTGTTTATGACATCATAAACAATAGGGGCCAAAGGCCAACGGAACAACATATTTAAAGTGCTGGGGGGAGGGGGCAGAGGGAGACTGTTAACCCACAGCTCAATATCCAGTGAAAATACCCTTCAAAAATGAGGGTGAACTAAAGATGTGTTCAGAAAAAATTGAAACAAAAAATTTATCTCCAGCAAACCAGCACTACAAGAAATATTCAAGAATGTTCTGCAAGCTAAAAGGAATTGATATCAGATAGAAACTTGAATCTACAGGAAAGAAGGTAGAGCATGAGAAATAGTAAATGAGTAGGCAAGTATAAAATAACACGGAGTTTTTTTTCTTCTCATAATTTCCTTAAAACCCAACTGACTATACAAAGAAAAATATAACATCGTAAGGTGAGGTTTTTAACGTATGTAGAAGTAAAACTATTATAATAATGGTACAAATTACATGGAAACAGGTTAAAGGAATTTCACTGTTGTAAGGTTACTACATTTGCAAAGTGGGAAGTGAGATGTGTCAGGCCAGATGTGAAGTACAAAGTGGGAATTAGCACAATATTGTCTTTAGGTAAACTCTGATCATGGAAGGATGCATATTGTTAGCCATAGAGCAACCACTACAAAATTAAATAAAGAGAGTACATGTAGGAAACAAGCACAGGAAATATAAACAATTCTTACAACTCAGTAGGAAGACAACCCAATTAAAATTCGAGCAAAAAATTTGCACATACACTTGACAAAAGAAAATATATAAATGTCCACTAAGAATATAAAAGATATTTGACATCATTAGTTACCAAGAAAATACAAATTAAACCACAGTGAGATACCACTACACACTCACTATAATAGACAAGATGAAAATTACTTAGTGTGGGTAAGGATATGAAGTAACCAAAATGTTCACTCTTTGCTAGTGGAGACAGTATGTTGGAGCAACAATTTTGGAAAAGAGTTTGGTAGTTCCTTATAAATATAGACATATTTTATGATCCAAAAATCCCACTCCTAGGTGCTTATCAAATAGAAATGAAAAAATGTCATTGAAAAGACTTTAAAAATATTCACAATAGCTTTATGCATAACAGCCCCAAATGGAACTACTCAAATGTTCATCAACATTGGAATAGATAAATAGTGATATATTCATACAATGGAATATTTTATAATAAGTAATTAAAATAAATATTGACTGAGAGAAGCCAGACACAAAACAATCCATAATGAATTATTCTGTTAATATAAATCTCTATATCAGGCAAAACTAATATTTGCTGTTGGAAATCATGAAAGTGCTTAGCATTGAGGAAACGTGGGCTGTAGACTGAGAGGGAGCATAAGGAGGTTTCTGGGTGCTGATGACGTTCTACTTCTCGAGCCAGGAAGAAGCCACACACGTGTGTTCAGTGCATGAAAATTCAGTGACCTGTAAACTTCTGATTTGTATACTTTTCTATAAACTTTTTACTTTGATAAAATAGTTTATTTTAAAAATACACATGGCAACCACCACAAAAATCACTGTTTCAGGCAAGAATCATCAGAGGATGCTAATCTGAGTGGGGTGAAAGCATAATGAGGACCAGGATATTTGTATAGTCTCAAAGTGTCTCCTCACAGGATATTTATTAATCGCAAAGGGAAAAATAGTAACTTTGCAGCAGAGAAACTTGATAGACACCACCTCACCAAGTAATCAAAGTTAACTTGTGTATTATTTTGCCAGGGCTACCATAACAAAGTACCAAAGACTGAGTGGCTTAAACACCAGAAATTTATTTTCTCATAGTTCTTGAGGCTGGAAGTCCAAGATCAAGGTGTCGAGTTGGTTCCTTCCGAGGGTCATGAAGGATCTGTTCTTCCAGGCCTCCCTCCTTGGCTTGTAGACAACCATCCTCTCCCTGTGTCTTCACATCACCTTCCTCCCATATGTGTCTGTGTCCAAACTTCCTCTTCTTATAAGGCAAGTCATATTGAATCAGGGACCAACCTAATAACTTCACTTTAACTGAATCACCTCTGTAAAGACCCTATATCCAAATACAGTCGTATTTTGAGATACTGGGAATTGGGGCTTTAACTTATGAATTTGGGGGGAGGACAATTCATCCCATAACAACATGTACCAATAATGGAACAACTGGACAGCATGTGCCTTGTGATACAATAAATTTAAATGGACCTAACATCACTTTTGTGACATTCTTGCCAAAAATCCGTGACCTGAATCTCATCATGACAAGCTATCAGAAAAACCCAAATTGAAGGACAGTCTACAAAATAATTGACTTGTACTCAAAAGTCTCACAGTTATGAAAAACAAAGGAACTGTTGCAGATTATAGGAAGCGAAACAGATTCAGGAGTAGATGCATCGTGTGATGCTAGATTGACTCTGAGGCCAGATAAAGGGAATAATTGAAAAAATTTGAATAAGGTCCATCAGTTAGATAATAGTGTAATGTTAATTTCCTGGTTTTAATAATTGTATTGTGGTTACAGAAGAAAATGCCCTTGTTTTTAGGAAATACACACTGAAGTATTTGGACAAAAATCAGAGGAATCTCGGTGAAGAGTTCACAGAAACCCCTGGAATCATTTTTGCAATTGTTTTATAACTCTAGGATTCTTTCAGAATTAAAAAGTTAACAAAAGAAAACAAGCAAAAGAATCAAAACTCTGCAACTGGGAAAATATAGAGATGTTTGAGAAAGCCCCAGCACCCAGCAAAGTGCCTGAGAAAACCAAAGGTGTTCCATTTGCTCCCTCGTGCATTTTTAAATGAATAGGAATGAATGATGCCACAAGTTGAAGCCAAAGACAAAATGTGCCTGAACTTGTACCATCTGGGAATCAGATTAACCCACAGGGTGGCCCCTTAAAATGGGAGGTGGGGGACTTCCCCAGAGATCTTCATCTTGGGTTCCTCAACTGTTGCCAGGGCTCGGGCTCAAATTCTGGTTAAAAGTAAACTTTAAAGAGCATGAACCCTTATTAAAATGTTGCTGGTGCCATGTAGATTTAACTTACATAAAGCCAAAGTCATAGTACAAAGCTGTCCCTTGTTTCACCTCTGAAAACACTGTTACTGTCACACAGGCCCCAAAATTTAGATAACTGACAAGATGATTATTTCAGCGTTGTGTAGATCCAAGCTATGACTCTTGCTCAGTTAGGGCTCAACTCAGGAAACTTCCACCTGGTTCATTCCTTACTTATTCATCCAGCAATTATTGAGTGCCAACATGTACCAGGCACAGTGCTACAAGCTGCATGAATGGAAAGATAAAAAAGACATAGTACTTGTCTTTGAGGAGCTCATCTTAACTTAAGATGTTGAGAATAAATGTTTTCCCTTCTCTTTTAAAATCATTATTAAATATAGTAATTATTTGGGACAAAAATCTTGAGTAATATATTAGTTTCCTAGGGCTGTCCTAAAAAATTACTATGAACCAGGTGGCTTAGAACAACAGAAATTTATTCCCTCATAGTTCTGGAATCTCTAAGTCCAAAATAAAGGTATCAGCAAGAGTAGGTTCACGCTGAGAGTCTAGGCAGAATCCTTCCTTACCTCTTCTTAGGTTCTAAGGGTGGCCATCAATCTTTGGCATTCCTTGCCTTGTAGCTGCACCACTCCAGTCTCACAAAGCATTCTCCTTGCTGTCTCTGTTTTTACATGGCATTTTCCTCTTCTTATAAGAACACCAGTCATACTGGATTAGGGCCCACTCTAATGACTTCATCTTGACTTGATTACCTCTGCAAAGACCCTGTTTCCAAATAAGATCACATTCACAAGTACCAAGGGTTAAGATTTCAACTTATCGTTTTGGGTGACACAATTCAACCCATCACATGCAAGTTTCAGAAAACAAATTTGGTCCTCTCTGGGAACTTAAATCTTCCTAATAAGACAGCATTGGTGTGTTTTAGCCGTGTTTTCCGTGATGTAAATGAGACTCTCCACGATTTAAAGAGCATCTTTCTGGACCTGGGGAGAAAGTTTAAATGTAATACTTGCTCAATTATATGGACTGAAAGGGACTGTTCGGAAGGGATGCCAGGTAGGGGTCTCAATGGTTCCCAGATCTGTTATCACATAAGTACTACTCTCTGTGCTCTAGGCTAGAAAAGGAGGCTGTTGGAAGGAAAGAAAAAGAGAAAAGCAATGTGTAACAGCTAAGGCAGATGCTGCCCAGTTCCGACCATCACCCATCATCACCTCATTACCTGCTACACACCCCAGGCTCCTGCAGAAAGAGTCCCTTGGGAAAAAAAAAAAGAAGTTCTCCAACTTAAAACATTTGAAAATCAATGCCTTAGATTGCTGGGAAATTTTCAGCACAGCTAAATTTCATCCTGCTGGTTATATTTTTCTTCTCTCTTTCTTAATAAAATTAAGCTGGTCAATTTATTTTCTACTTTAAATTATATTTTCCATTCCATTGTTTTTCTGCTCCTGTACTAATAAAACACTATTGTCCTTGATCCCAACTGAAAGCAAAAATGTTTGAAGAAAACTAGAACATTTTGCCTCAATTTTTCTAACAAAAATTCTAAAATATTTTGTTAAAAAAATCAATAATTCCCTTTTAAAAATTCAAATTCTAGCATTAATTAAAATGTTATTACTATCGACTAATGAAATTCTTTAGATTCACCTTTTTTTCTCATTCTGACTGTTTTCTCAATAAACTTTAGCCTTCTAAGATAATTTCCTGTTTCACAGAATAAAAATTGTATTAATAAGTAAAGTTATTTTTCTACATACTTTTCACCACACTGCTCCATATACCTTCTTTTTTCTTATGTCACTTTTTTATATCCTCCCCACTTTCTTTTAGTAGTCTCTTCTACTATACTTATGCTGTTGAGTTTTTAATTTCTTTTTTATTCTAAACCTTCTTTATTCCTAACCCCACATTTTTTAATATTTTATACTTAAGTGATTCTATTTTGGCATTTTTTTCTTTATTCCTCTTACACCACCTTTAGTAGAAATAAAAAATATACTTTGTCCTATTAAATGAATATGACCTTTATTAGAAAATTTTCAAAATACAAATAAAGATTTAAAGAAAAACTCCTAAGCTATCACTTTGGATAGCATTTTCAATACTTTGATATATCTACTTCCAGACCTTTGCTAAGCATAGGTAAATAGTCATTTATAAAAATGTAAGCATACTGTAAACTGATATTTGTGGAGAGGCCTGGGGAAGCTGCAGGAAATCCAAGGCGGAGATCTTATAACCGGGAGCAGAGAGCGTGGCTTTTGTATGGTCCTAAAGGCACACCTTGGAGAGAGACTCGGCTGCTCCCCAGTGCACAGATGGAAGCATCTGCGCACCCCAGTTCTGCACTCCTTGGGCCTGGCCCAGAGCGGTGCGGTTGGCCGCAATCACTGAACCCTACACTTGCCCTTGAGAAGCTCAGGAAGGCATCAGGGAGTCACATCTATCCCTAAGCGTCCTCACCTTGTAGATTCGCTGCTCTCTGCATCTGATGGTGTGGAATGTGCTGGAACGCAGGACCCACCACGTAGCTGCTGGGAGTGCCCCCAACGCATTCTATGCAGCCTTTAGGAGGTGCCTTAGCTGCAGAGAGCCTCGTGCCACCCTCTCTCAGCAGGGCCCACCTTAGGGAGTTGAAGTTCCAACGCTCTCACCGAGGTTGGAGCAGCCCTGGAGGATCATATCTCGAGCTCTCGCCAGGCATCAAGGCCAGTTCTCCAGCAGCCACACCTGCTCCCATCCCTCCCTTCCGCAGTGCCGGTCCCAGAGCTCTCCCTGACGGGCACCTCCCCGCAAGTCGCCGTCTGAGTCAGCTTCTTGAAGACCCCACCCTGCGATGTCATCAGACTGGACTCCAGAAACCCAGTGCCAATCTCTCTTCCCTCCTCCAACCACCAGGTCCCCTGCCCCAGGCCCCTCCACGTTTTCAAAGAATCTTGGGGGCAGGGCCGGTGGCGTTCAGTTCCAGCTCTGCTTCGGTGGCCCGGGGTTCACAGGTTCAGATCCTGGGCGCGCACCAGTGCACCGCTCATCAAGCCATGCTGCGGCAGCGCCCCACATACAAAATGGAGGAAGATGGGCACAGATGTTGCCTCAGAGACAATCCTCCTCGCAAAAAAAAATCTTGGTATACTCAGTGAACAAATAACACGTAGTCCCTGGTTGTGTTTTGCCTTCCTCGATACTACCGAAGCGCGGTTTTGTTTCATTCCCTTCCTGCGCATTTGCTCTTACCATTTGTGGCTGTTCTATAAAGCCTGTTCTTTTCTGCTGCCCATTTTCTAAGGCAGTGATCATCCTTCTCTTCCTGATTGGTATTTTCCCAAACGTATGCTTTGTCTTCCAACTGGTACTTTTAAATAAGCTGACATTTCCGTTTGTATGTAGTCAAATCTCTCAGTCTTTTCCTTTGTGACTTGTGTTTTTAATAACATATATAGAAAATCCTTCCTCACCCCAGCATTATACAAATATTTACCAGAGGGAAAAAAATACAACTGTCCCAAAGAATATAAAATTGTCTATATAAATTGGGAAGACTGTTATAGCCTTATTCTGTCAGTGTTAAAAAAATCATTATTTTGTCAAGGTAGAAAGTAAAAGCCAACCACCATGACATCCAGAAAAGTCTGTGCCCTGCGTCCCGCATGCTCTTTAGTCACAGTCATCTACACAGGCCTGGCAAATGTCCTGGTCAGTCTCCTCCAAGGCTATCTCAGCCTTCACTGCCTTTTAAAGTGTCTTTTGTGGAACCATGACCAGCTACATAATTTCAAGACCCAGTGCAAAAAGAAAATGTGGGGTCCCTTGTTCAAAAATTATTAAGAATTTCAAGAGGGCAACAATAAAGCATTAAACCAGGCATGGGGACTGTCTAAGCACAGAACACTGCGTGACTGCACATGTCCAAAGCCTGTGGAGCCGCCCTACCCAGAGCATAGAGATCAGTCCTTCCAGATCAACTCTCTGGCCAGGTAGATCAAAAAATGGCTCATGCGCTTTTCACTTGATGAGTTGCTAAAGGGATGTGACTGAATTCTTTCTGACTGAATTAGCCTCATCTAATGAGACAGGACAAAAAGTGAGGAGATTATCAGGCTGAAAGTTCTGCAAACAATCTGGGGGTGATATCTGAAGGGAAAACCTGAAGTCTGTTATCTTTGAAGATATCAAAGACATAATTTCCAAATTAAATAATAACTGCCAATAATGATCATCCTTCAGGCCCCGGGCTAAGGGCATTTACAGGAAGGCTTGCTGTAGCTCTCACGGCAACCCCACGGGGCAGGCACTGTACAGATCCTTTTCACAGATGAGGAACCTGCGGTTTGGGGAGAGATGGAGTAAATTCCCAATTAATACAGCCTGTCAGCAGTGAGCAGGGGCTCAAATTCAGATGTCAATTCAGAGCCTTCCTCTTGGCCTCCATTTCATTCTGACATCATGGTCACAGGCCCTACTTTCTACAGACACAAGTGAAATCTGGATTTGGGAGACAGTGGGGAGGTCCGCCCAGTGATCTTGCACTTCACATGCCCTTAAAATGGACCTCATGCTTGTAAAAGACGCAGAGCTCCTGAACACATCGGAACTTGCATGCCCACGGTTCAGGGCTTAGGGAGGTAAAGTTGCTCTGCTTTCAGCTAAAGACAAAAATTGTTTCCCTCCTCTGTACAAACAGCAGGTTGTTTTCCTAGTTCTTAGCTGAATGCCAAGCCTCAATTAAAAATAATCTTGCAGAGAACATTAAGGATTCAACAAATGAATCTCAAAAACTAAGCACTCAAGTTCCAAGTATGCGACCAGCATTTCGGGTGCTTACTTAAACCTTGCTTTCACCCAATAGTGTTTAAAAGCTGACGGTTTAGGGATTTTTGCATTAGATTAACCCTCTGCTTTTGATCCTACTGGAAATAAAGCTAAAATGACCTGCTCACAGCACTGTGCATTACTTATCTGCTCTGACAGCTGCCTCCAGACCCAGGGCAAACTCTGAAAGCAACAATTGAACTGTCTACATGATTGAAGCCAAAATCAGAAGAGTATGTGTGTGTGTGCGCACGCGCGCGTGTGTGTAAATTACATATTATATATATACATATAAAACTGCCTCAGTTTTCCAGTTTACTTTCTGCATATAGATATCAAAATAAAACATGAAACATCTATACCTTTTCATATTTCCCATTTTTCCTCCAGGATGCAGACAACTGAATAGACGTTTTAAAAAGACATTTATTCATTCTTCTCACTCATATCTATTTCAATAACAATCCAGACATGCCCCCCAATTCCATATCTAACATTTGTTTAACACAACGATCATCGATGCTCTTAATGGGAACCCTAAAATAAGAGGCTGCAGTGACTTCCAAATCATTAAAGATAGCATTGTAATATAATATTAAAAACTATGTTTCATTATGATTATTTAGAAATTGATAATCCTTTTAATACCTATTACATATCTTTTTAATGGTGTCTACTGTGGTAGATTGCAAACCCGGACCATAAATTCCTCCCGTCCAGGTATGCGTGCTCCTTTGCAATGTGACTTTGCTGTTCTCCCGTAACAAAGAGAGAGAGACTATTTTATCATCTGTGGAATCTGAGTAGGCCCTGTGACTTGCTTTAACCAACAGAGTGTTATAGAAGTGATGTCATCCAACTTTCAAATCTAGACCTTAAGAGACCTTGCAGCTTCCACTTTCTCCCTCTTGGACTGCTGCCTGGGACTGCCAGGTAAGGAAGTTGGTCTAAGTTATTGGACGAGAAGAGGCCATGTGGAGCAGATTCAAGGAGCCCCAGTCAACAGTCAGCATCAACTGCCAGCCATGTGAGGGAGGCCACCGTGGACCTCCCAGCCCAGCCAACCTCCAGCTAAATGCAGCTGCATAAGTGAGCCCAGGGGCAACCAGCTAAGGAGCCACCCAGCCAACTTACAGAATCATGAGAAATAATAAATTGCTGTTGCTTTAAGCCACTATATTTTGGAATAGTTTGTGACACAGCAATAGCTAACTGATATATCTACGGTAATGCTGTAAATGTCATGTACAGACAATCCCTTTTCATTGCTGTGGACTCAACCTCAAATGTAGGGACTCTCCAAATGTTACATGGTACAGACATCAGAAACGAGACATCAAGGGCAGAGACTCTCCACTGGGGAGCAGGGAGAGGAGAGGATGAAACCACTGAGGGGCTTATCAGAATTTGCTGATTTCACAGGGATTAGGCACAGGCTATGAGGCCAAAGTACATGGACTCAAGTTCTGGACCTGATGTCATTTGTTGGGCGACCTCAGGCAAGTATGTTACCTCTCTATTCCTCAACTTCTTCATCTGCTGATAGGATAAAAAGAGGACCTCCCCTGAGGTCTGTGAGGATTGAATTAGAAAATAGTCATTAAGCATTTTGAAACATACCCAGCACCTAGTTAGAGCATAATGAATTTTAGATGTTATTACTGAGGGAGGTGGAACCTGTGAGTTGTGTAAGAGCAAGTTTAACAGTATCAGATGACAGCCTGTTTGTGCAGCACGTTTTCCTACACTCTGCCTTTAAAAACTGTCGCCTCCACATTTGGTGTCCTCGATGTTGTGTCTTTCTATCTCTGCTAGGAAAGCTTGGGACAAACAAGGGACTCCACTTTTCCACCTATACCAGTGTCCCATAAAAAAAAAATATGACTCTTTCAGGATTAGAACTTTTTCTGCTAATACTACTTCTTTTTATTTCTAAGCCATAATACTTATTTTGAAACAAGAATACTTCACATGAATGAGGATATGGGAATTTTATTTTTACCCAAAGAATCATGAGTTCAAAGGTTCCACACTGATAAAAACAGATGGAAGTGAACCAGACCATTCATTATTTTCATATGTATTAAACTCTTGAAAGAAATCTTTTACTGGACCACCACTTCCACTGCTACAGCAATTGATAACATCACAGCCGAAAGTGGAACTTGCAAGAAAAAAAATCCCTATGCTAATTTGTTTTCATTTAACTAAATGGAATGAAATTCTTGCAGCCAAAATTTCTTCTGATGCTGAGCCTAGTACAACCTGAATAATTCTCTAAGGCTATGTTATCACGACAATTAAAAATAAAATGTTGGCTACATTCTTGATTGAACTGGTAGATCTTTTATTGATTCTGAGCACAACTCAGATACACACATTATTTTACATTCTTGACAGAATCCATTCCATGTGACCACTGGGACCTGAACATTGCTCTCCCTGCATTTTTTTCCTCTCTCAGGCCTCTTCTGCTTCAAAGTAAATATTATCATGAAACCTCAACTGTTTGACTTGACTCTGGTGTTGTCCAAACTTAAAAGAGAGTGATAGTGTGCTGAGCATAGCAACCTGGAAGCTTATACAGGAAGAAATGGGTCTGGCCATAAACTGTAGAACGTGCTTAAAAATAGAAATTCTAATTCCAAGTGCCACTCTGGAGCTTCTTTCAAAAAAGCACTCTATGGGGGAAAATATTAATCATTATCCCACGGTTCAAATGACATCACAGGATGGAGGAGTCTGCTCCATCCTATGGAGGAATATGTGAGGCACCTCTGATTATTTTTAAAGTCTAAATGAGAACTAAAAACACATTGTAGCCAGCACATTTTCTTTTAATTTGTAAATTCATGCATATTATAAGAGAAATCAAATCCATATGCTTATAAAAATTCATTTACACTTTGCATTTCACAATGTGTGACAGAGACTTTTTATAAATCTTTTAATGTCTGTTTACTTTTGAAAGCATCCAGTTTGTGAGAATAAGCTCCAAACAACTTTGAGTCAGAACCCAGCTGCCATATTCAATTGATATGCACCTTTCACCCACGACTTATAGGGCTGCAAACATTTGGAATAAACCCATGGACACCCTCTGAAGCAAAGAAGCATTGTTAAGTAAAAAGATCTAGATGGATGTGTATGAATGCTACTAAAATACTAAGTTCTACAGCTAACTTTTAAATGTTATTTTGTCACACAAATTTGGTGTGTGTTTTCTTAAGGCTTTGAGGATTTGTGAATTTCCTCTAATTAAACTTCTGCAATACATGAAGATCTCACCTACACTTCAAACTCTGAAATGGACACTGAGGGGGACAGGTCATTTCCTCTCCTGACAGCCCTAAAAGTCTCTTAGGCTCTTCCAAGGGGGAAGACTTTCAATGTGACTCTTACTGAAGACACTGGGTTGAAGGCTTTTGTGCTATCTCTTTGTGTTCCAAGGGCGTGTCCCCATGGCAGCTAGAAGGATGGAGTCAGGAATGGGATGGCTTTGTCTTAACAAAATTCATTTACTCAACGAACAGCAGGAAGACACAAACCAAAGCCCAACATGGCTGCTCATAAGCAGCATGCTAAGGCCAGCAGCAGATGCAACAGGCTTTTTAGCCCCCTTGAGGTGAACAGAGTAGGACAAGTTCTCTGCACACCAGTTTCCAGTCTGTTGACTTGATGGGAAGCAGGGTTACATAACATTGATCTAAGTGGACTCGCCACACAAAATCTACTTCAATGCAGTAATGATGGCTAATGGGCCAGTCATTAATTCTCACAGATCTAGCCATACAATCATCAAGTACTCTTTAGGTCTTGGTGAATGTCCCAGGGCTACCAGATTTGATTAGTAGCTGACAGTAGTGGCTCCCTCTGATCCTGTTGAAAGTTTCAGTAAATTCAGAGACTAGCATCAGCAGTCTTAATGGTCTCTGTATCTTTCACAAATCTGATATACAGCAAATATGGTCTGCAGAGCTGTGACATGATGGAATTCACCATAAAATGTTGATGGAGAATGAACAAACAAAAGGAAGAAAATAACAATAGCAACACTAATAACGACTGACCATGACCCAAAGCAAGTCTCTACTCTTTACATATTATCCTCACTAATCCTCACAATTGCTCAGGGAGGGAGATACGAGTCCCATCAAACAGACAAGGAAACCAAGGCTGGTAAGTTTTGTCTAAACTAGCCCAAAGTGACACAGTTGCTAAGTGGTAAAACTGAGATTTGAACCCAGCCAATTCTGCCAACTTTTAGTACCACATACCCCATCTCTTTCAGAACGCTTCCCGTAGGGAGTGTTCCACAGCTGGCAGTCGGAGTTCAGTATATGTAAAGGGCCAGGTTAAAGGTAGTAAGACAGTCTCCCTTTTTTTTTAAGCTAAGGAAAAAAATTCTCTTTATCTCACCTGTAAGGGATCTTTCTGGATTTTATACTAAAATAAATAGAAAAGTGAGGAAATAGTCATTTTCCTTGCTGTTTGCTGCCTCTCTATAATATACTGGGCCTTACTTTAAATTTAAATTGTGACTTTAAATGATTAAGAATTTCAAAAAGATCACTAATAATGGATATGTTGCTTAAAACTGGGGAGATTCAAGCCCAAATTAATCAAAATTGCACAAATACAGAGAAAATTTATTTCATTTCCTAAAAACATCACTTTCGATTAGGTTGCTTTTTAAAACTTACACTTACTTGTTCTATACCTTCAAAGAATTGGACATATGTATACATTAGAGTGTAAATTAGCAGTGAAAATTATTTTTAAGGTGCTCTTGACTTCTGAGCTAACTTATTCGATAATTCCCACATGGAAGAAACTAGAAAACCCATTTTTCTCCATGTGCCCAACCTGTCCTCTTTGTTCCAGAATCAAAGCATCTGATTGCCAATTAAAATAATAACAACAACAACGAGAGCCCTCCTCTTATAAACAGATGTTGTTCACAACTGGACAGGTTACCACTTTAACAGAATGATGAATTTTTTTGTATGTCAAGTGTTCTCTTTGTTTTCGTCTTTATCTTCGTGGAGCAATGTGTGCTCCCCCTGGTGGCCAGAATGATACCTTTAGCTTCTTAGATCAAGCTAATCATATTACAACTTGTTTGCCAAAGGGGCGTTTTATTTTTTTATGCTTCACAAGTTTTAGGTTCCAATTCAACGTTTTTAAAAAAATCAATTTACTTCAATTCATTCCAATAAATTACTCATTTTTCATCCAAGAGACCTGTTGTTAAATCAAAACCATCTAGTTAAAGAATTTTTGTTTTGTCGTTGTTTTGGGTAGAATAAAATCTTATAAAGCTAAAACTACACCTGGGAGAACTCCCAAAAGTGAAAATTGTGTGGCCAATATAAGACACTGGAGATAATCCATCGAGTCAAGATATCTCACCAGAGAAAAGGGAAATAAAATGTTACAGGATGGAAATGTAATTTAATAGCTGAATGAACACTTGATCAGCTTATTTCATCCTTAAGAAGAAAAAAGAGAGTGGAGGCTACCCAGGTGATTAAATTTTAATGCAGTTGAAATTCCATCACCCATGAAAACTGGAATTGGGATTCCTCTTTTGGATTTGGCCAGCCCAGAAACAGATGTGTGTTCCAACAAGGATCACAGACTGCTTCTCCTGGAGAAGAGCTCTTTAGAGTGAAACAGAGGTTTCAACCTGTTTCCACTCCAAAGAGACTAGACTAAATTGAATATAATTGTTCCAAATATTTAGAATTCCCAAGCTAGACTGTGACTAAATGTGTGGTTCTCATTTTAATGCCTTGAAAAAGACGACAGTGTGATTCCCCCTTGCTCTGCCCTTTAAAAAAAGAATCCAAAAACAGGAGAATTTTTTTTTAAGTTGAGATCCAATAGTTTGGCCAGAAATATCTCAGCCACAGGACATTTCTTCAGTGAGTGAGACTGTAATTCAGATAGCAAGATCATGATGAAGACCAAATACCATTTTGTGCATAATTCCCACCCATTAAAAGAGAATAGAATGTTTCTCACTACATAGCCTGTCTGGATGCACAATCCTTTCAGCTGAGCTCCTCGGACACATTTTGGCAAGATTCTAAATTCATATTATCCAGCATAACATGGAACAGGTAGAGTTTCTTTTGAAAAGAAACCCAGGCCAATGTAATTCTAGCTAGGGAAGCTGATGCTAGGAAACCTACAGAGTGCTTTAACCCGGACCCCCGTCCAATTAAATAAATCCCATCCTCTTTAACAGGAGTCAAAAAACAAGCAAAGGGAAACACAGCTGTCAATGAGCGGGATTCATCCATCAGGAGGTTAATTCCACATGAATTTCAAGTGAATTCACGATAGGTAGAAGAATGCCTGTGCCAATATTAGACATTTACAATATTTCTTCAAACAAGGTTCTTCCCCACTCCTTTGCCTCTGTGTCTCTTCCCTGACCTACAGAGACTGACTCGCTTCATGCCCCAGCCCCTTCCTGCTTTGAATGCCCTTCAGTGATCTGTAGAACAAGTCAGGATGTCTTCAGGAAGGACAAAGATCTGTGTTTCTTGCCCCTCTGTCTCCTTCCCTTTGGTTTGCTTTCCCTTCTCCTTGCCAGATAGCAGCCACTTTTCCCGGAGAAGTTATTACAATCCATTCTAAGCACTTCCTCCAACAATGAATGCAACAAAATCCTGTCTTTATTCACTTAAAGCATGAAGCTGGCCCTCTTTACAAATACTCTGTTTTTAATAAACAGATTATTGAATAAAGTGAATACGGTGGAGCTGAAGCTGCTGGTATGCAAAGATCAGATCTCCAGACCGTGTCTGTGGGTATCCAGCACAACTCTTGGTGTGCACTTTTAAATAGCACATACACAGAACCTGAGATATTCTGCTGTCTGCATTTTTTTCCTAGAAGGATTTCATAAAAGATTGTAACAGTGTTCACCTTTAAGAAGAAAGTTTCACTTTTCATTTCAATGTTTCTATACTGCTAGAATTTTCTAATGATGTACATATATTACTTTCATTCTTTGAAAAAATCAAAGGGTTATTTGAGTGATTATATTTCATTTTTGTTTATTTTCTTTTTAGTACTTCTCTTTATTTAAAAAAAAACACTTCTTAAATTAAAAAGAATAAAAGGCAGTGCTAGAGCAAAGACAAATAGCCTTTAGGAAGTGATTCTTTCTCAAATTGTTCAACTTGACATGGTACTATGTAATTTATCGTGAGTGCCCAGTATCTCCACAGATCCATCTGCACGGAGGACAAAAATGCAATATTCCAATGGGATCATCTTTTGAAAAATGTTTAAATTCGGGGTCCGCCATCAACCATAGAAATGCCTCTCCTATCCTTTGTTAACAACAAAATCATCTCCAAGAAGGTGAAGCAACACCAGTGCCAGTCTTCCCTCCAGGCCAGATCACCGTGTCACCACACTGGATGGTGCATCTCACAGACAGGAACACAGAGGCTCAGAGAGATCACGGCCTCCGTTGCACTACAGTGGAGCAAGGATTTAACCCAAGCTCACTGAGACTCCCCATGGCCCACAGCCTCTGGAAAGAAGGGAAATCCGTGCATATGTCACATGAAATGTCAAAGCCTGTTGGCACTGTGACTGGGTGCTGCCTGTCCTCCGTGAATGCGCACCCCAGAGCCAAGGACTCTGAAAGACCCACCTCCAGCCACCAGATATGGGGAACCCCAGGGGACAGATTTGGAAAGTGCCTCCCCTTGCAGGTGGCATTTACAACACAGGCATCCTTCCTGAGTAGCATTTTCCAGCTCTTCTCACCCTTAATCTCCGTCAGCTCAAACTCAGAGTGGCAAGTGGCAACTCAGAGATAGAGGCTGGTTATATAAATTCTTCTCATTTCTTCAGGAAGGGGAAGATGTCTTCCTCCTGGCCCAGGCAAGCCAGTCCTCCTCCAGGCAGCAAGGATGGACACTTGAAAATCCTGTCAAGGACTGAGCACACAAAGCTCACCTAAGCACATCAAGACAGGCTGAGAAGATGGGAGACTTGAAAGCACGCTTCTTTTTCACACCTTATTCCTATTATTGTTATGACCAGCCTCTCTGCAGGAAACATAGACACAGAAGGCTGAGGACCGCAGGATCAAAGTTCAAGCCCCAATCCTGGCTCTCTGATGAGATGGTGTCGCCCAGTTTCCGTGCCCAAGCCCTGTAATTTGTAGCATGCTGTATGGTCTAGAGAAAATAAACCAAATAGCTAGCCCTCAATATTCCTATTTATAAAATGGAACTTCAGGCAAGAGATTTTGAAAACCTGGGGAGAAAAGTTCCTATATGAAAAAAGCAGATATTCTTTTATATCTAATAACTTCAACACGTATGATTGCAACGAGATACAATGAAAATAATTTCCCCACTGTTTCCCTCCATACATCCAAACAGGCAACTCTACTTACAAGCAAAACCTTCAATTCAAAAATCTCTTCCATCAGTTTGAGAAAGCCAAACACAGGGAGGAAAAATAAAAATTAGCCAGCGACCCCTTTGTAGTGAGAAATCCCTAAATGAAGTGGCAGCCTTCAATGATTTTCTTTAGCTTTCAAAATGTTAAGAAATGTTCTGGAAAAGTCCTCCATTGCTGCTCACTGCCTTTTGCCCACTTTATTCCTCTAAGGATTAACTTCATTTTAGGATATTTCTGAATATTGCCTCTCTACCTCAGTTCCCCAGGGCTGACCTGGAGTTTCCTGGGACTAATCCCGGATGATGCCCTGCCCAACCTGGGCTGCAAGTGCTAATGAGTAAAACGTTAAACCGATTCCCTCTTAATGGTGTTCATGCTTGGAAACTCAGGCTAGAAGAAGTGGGGCGCACCTCCACAGCACTCCAGACTGGACACAGGCTTGCTTGCCCTTGCAAAGCACACTTCAGACGTTTTCCTTTATTCAAAGGCAGCCAAGTTTAACAAGTGATGTCAGACTCTCACCAGTGACATCTTTATGACTACAAAAGCTGCAGTTTCATGTCCAGGGTCCCGCCACCAGTGCACCTGAACTGGGAAGCAATTCATAGCGGTTGTGTCTCACTCTAGAAGGCATTTTCTGGGGTTTTCTGACCCCCACCCCTGCAAACCAGAAGCCAGATTGCACCTTTGTACCCGGAAGCAGTTTGTGGTTTAAATTAACGATGTGTTGACCCCTGAATACCAAAAACAGTGCTGATTCCTTTACCATGTGTCAGATTCCCTGTGTTGGGTGCAGGGGGTGGGAGGGGGCACCTCCAGGGCTTGGCATTTTCTAGCCACAGAAAAGGCCATGGCCCCAATGCCCTTACTCCTACCCCCAATCTTTTCTGGGGGTGACATCATCTCACAGGAAGAAAAGAGAAGCCCAGCCACTGGGCACTGAGAAAATACAGATTTCCAGACAATACCCTGGGAGGGGAGGGAGGGGAGCCGGACAGTTCACTGGGGTTTTGTTCGGGTTCATTATTATTAAAATATAAAATAAAGGCTGTGGTCTCTCTGCCCACTTACTATTTCCAAGCCTCCTCTATTAGGACTAGGGGGCTGGAGGAGTGAGGCTTAAGAGACTGAGGGACTGTCGTGGAGACTGTGTGGGGCTCCCCGGAAGGGTGTGGGGGTCAAGGAAGCAGTACAATGAAGAAAAGCAGTCATGACTGTAAAAGAGAGGTGGTGGACTGCAGACTGGGTTGGACCACAGGAAAGGGAACATAGTGGATAGGAGAGAAGGAGGGAGGAAAGCAGGGGAGATGGAGGAGAGAAAAATAAAGAGGGCAAAGGGAAGGAAGGGGAAAGTGAAGAAAGAAAGGAAGAGAGGGTAGGAAGGAAAGGAAGAAGGGAAGCGAGGGACAGCCAGAAAGAGAGAGAGAGGGAAGGAAACAGAGAGGGAGGAAGGGAGGGAGAGAGAGAGAGAGGGAGGGAGGGAGCGGAACAATCCCGAGAGAAGTCGGAAAAGACGCTTGAGGCTGGCAGGGCGAGGAAGGCCACGTCGGAGGAGAGATCGTGACGAGGGTGCAACAGTCGAAAGCCAAAGTTCAGAAAAGCCTAAAACCCCGGCCAATGGAGGAGATGTGGCCGCCAGGCCGGAAGGCAGGGCGAGGCCTGGGGGCTGACGGGCGTGCCCCCGGCCCGGGCCGGCTCCGGGCACCACCTCGGCGTGTCCTCGGGTCCTGCGCGCGCCGCCCGGGCTGCAGGGCCGAGCTGCGCTCCCGGGTCCGCCCGCCGGTCCGCCGCTTCCTCGGGGCTCGGGCTCGGGGAAGCGCTGCCCTAGGAGGTCGAGGCCGGGATGGGCAGTCAATGTAAGCTACTGAGGCCGTCCGGGGCCTTGCCACCGGGGCTGGGCGGCTTCCGGTCGGCCACTGCGGGAGGAAGCACAGGAGCGTCGGGTCACTGCCTGGCGCAGCGTAGGGCCAGCGACCCGGGGGCCCAGGACGACCTAAACCGGTGGTAATAGCGCGAGGATCCGGGGGTGAATGCTGTGGCGCGCGCTCAATACCTCAGGTGTTCGGAAGAAGGAAGCAAGATCCGAGCTCTCCAAGGGCTCCATGCGCCCGTTGGCGCCCACCCTTCCCCGTCCTCTTAGGGAAGTCACTCGCGAGGACAGCCTTGGCAAGTGGCTGACCTCGAAAGGCCATTCTGCAAACGCTCCCTGACCACTGACCGGGTGCTTCCCTCTGCCCCGCGCGCGCTCAATAAAGGAGGCACCAGCTCAGGGAGGCGCCGCCGACCTGTGCCCCGCCGGGCGGCAAAGGTTCTCGGACTCAGACCAGCGGAAGGGAGCAGGGAGCTGAGATCCGCGCGGCCCCTCTTCCCGACCCGCACCCCCCGCCCAAGACCACAGCAGCGCGCACAGGCCCGAGGAGCTGCCAGCGCATCAGATCAGCTGTCCCTCGAGGCTCGGGGCACTCGCGGTGGGCAGGGGGAAATTGAGTGGGGAGCGGGTCACCAAAGACGCCCCTTGCAGAAGGCCTGAGACGGCGGGGATCCCTCCGACAGAGGAGGCGGTCGCGCTTTAAGTAGGCGGCAGACTCCGTTATGCCCCCGCGGCCCGGGGATCCAGATGCGCTCCCCACTATGGGCACAGCACGTTCTGGGGCCTGCGGGCCTCTGTATTAAGTGACAGTGGACTTGCCAGATAAGGCGGCATTCTGTGCTTTGCTCTATTATTTAGGGTTTTGGGGAGGGGCCCAAGTTTTGCTACTGGAAGCCAGGAAAGTGACGCCATGATTGTGCAACCTCAGTTTTTCCTTTCCCAGTCCCAGGCAGCTCAGCTTCTCCTGCAGTAGGAGGCACAACCTTGTTTATACCTAAAGGCGCCTATTTTCAACTTTCTTTTTTCCCCCATCAAGTCCAACTCTGGATTTTTTTTCCTTGCTGTGGCTGCAGAGCTGGGCGGTACACCTCTGTGCAGGGGACACACACGCACACACACACATCTGGCTTCACAGAAATTTTGAAGAGTCTAAAGACCTTTCCAGGACAGTGACCACTCCGCTTCCCCCCGCCCCCCGCCTCTCAGCTCTCTTTCCTAAACACAGTTGTGGTGGCCAGGCCAACGATGTTTTCAGACCTTTTCTTTCCACTCCATACACACACTTCAAGGTGAGGACCTGTTTAGAAAACGTCTGAGGAGGAGGTTTCCCAGCCAAGGGCCGGTTGCCTTAGAGACAAGCGAGAAAATGAACTTGTGAAAAATAAACACCCAGGAGCCCAGGGATAGATTCCACCCCACTCTACCGGGGCTAATCCTGCGGCTGCGTCTTTAGCTCAGTCCCAGCCACCCCCTCCCCCATAGGACCCCCCTCCCCTCCTTTCCAACCCGCAGGACCCCGGTGCAATGTAAGTGGGTATGTCGTGGGGGCATTGGAGGCTTGGGTGGCCTTAGGCGCTCTGCGGGCTCATTTAATCTTTAGGGGAGGGGAATGGGGACAAGCGTTTTTAAAATATGGAGACTACGACTGCAGGGCCAATGGGACCATAGGAGGAGTAACAGAGGCGGGGGCCTGAGAGGGGGTCTCCCAGGGCGTGGCCAATGAGACCCGGGTGGGCAGCGGCGGCGCTCTCCCAAGAACGACAATGCTTGCGCTCTTGTGATCCCTGGCAAAGTTCTCTTCCCGGATCCTTCAAGAATTACTTACGAGCAGAGATAACTAGAACAAAGCTGCGAGTTATCTTTAACAAATATAAACAACACATTCTCTTTGAGCGTATGCAATATCTTATAGATTTGATTTCCAAATCTTTACTCTTTCTAAAGGCCCCCTGGCAGGGATTTTAGAACCATGAGGTTTTGATGGTTTCTGAAAACACACTGGAAATGGCAGGTGTCTTGAGGGAATGTCTGGTAGGGTCTGTCACC
This sequence comes from Tapirus indicus, assembly GCA_031878705.1. Classification (NCBI taxonomy): domain Eukaryota; kingdom Metazoa; phylum Chordata; class Mammalia; order Perissodactyla; family Tapiridae; genus Tapirus; species Tapirus indicus. The sequence continues at coordinate 87,457,908 of CM062929.1, read as the reverse complement.
TGTGGGGGTGAGGGGAGATGGTCCTGCCTTGGTTATGAAAAGACATTTGGATGGATGTGGAGATTGCTAGAATATCAGCACCCCTCCACATGTAGATGAAGTGGAACTTTCCTATTCTCCCAGTCCAAGAATTAAACTTTCCTTTCACCGATGGGAAATGTAAATCATACTTTCTCACCTACATAATAGGGAAACCAGACTCACTACCACTTACCAAGATAAAATTAAGAAACTGCAATGCATAATTTGACATTCAATTAAGCTTTTCTTAGGATAACCATTAATGTTCGTTTGTACCTGATTTGGAGGACGGACGTATTGAAATACATATTATAATATATATTATTGTGTGTGTATGTTGTGCTTGTATGGACTAGATGATCAAAATTATTTGTTTTTTTACTGAGTATTCATGATATTCAATTGCTTTCACTAAACAAATTTTTTTCTTACTGAAAAAATTTGGTAAATGCTATTCCTACTATTCTTTATGAAATGAACAATTAATGATACTAAATTGTCTTATGGGATAGGTTTCTTTGAAGATAATTCCTTAAGCAATGATTAGAAAATTGAAGGCAGTGATTCATATTACTTTGCTTGGTAATTTTTCAAAGACTAGATTGGGGGGGTGTCTTTGAAATCAGCTTTTCTGCCAGTGAGAAGAGTAAAAATCCATAACCCAAGTAGGTATGTAATTCTCATTATTTTTATGTTCTTGTTCAAACACAAACACTTGTGTGCCAGCTTGAGAAATCATTTTTAATGATGGACCTGATTTATTCGATGATCCTTTTCCTGGATCTTTAAAGAACTGTGAGGATCAGGAAATTAAATTATTGATTTAATAACTAATGTAGTTAATTAGTGCTAATATAATTAATTATTAATGTAGCTAATTACTGCTAACTATGTAGCGGATTTTGGAAATGGGTGGAATGTTTCATTATTAATGGGAAGAGAATATCATGGTAAAAGGGACATGGATGCCAGTGCCATTCAATGTCTTTGTATTTCTGAAAGGAAAGTACCTTCTAAAGAAATCAACCAACAACGAGTCTCCCAGCCCCCAAATTAAGTAGAGTTAGCTTAGAATTCAGATCTGCATGTTTTATCTTTGGGTTGTTACCTACGTGTCATCATTTGTTTCTAACGTAAGGCTTGAAATGCCCCAGGACAAAGTGGCTCTGTTAGCAAATGAGGGCACCTTTTTCTAAATCTTCCTTCCTTGGGATCAGCCCAGAGGAAATCACTTAAATATATGGATATACTTTTCTAATTCAAATGAACCTGCTTAGTTAAAGGATTTGCATCACGGGTGTAAGGAGGTAAATTCCATTTCGATTTCTAATTCAACAGATAACCTCCGTTGTAGAGAAAACACATAGATTCCAGGCCAAGGACAAGACCCTGAGCAAAGCACCCACTGAGACCCCTTTATCTGTCCTTCAACGGAAAGCTTACAGAAGTTCTAATTCTCAGTTTTTTTAATTTCTTTCACTTGGATTTTCTTATAAATGAACAAGTGGTATTATGGTTTAAATTAAATTTAGAACTTAAAGGAATTCTAATTCTCAATTTTTCTAAATTTATATTCCAGGATGTTTGTGCTCTAGGAAAGGTGGAAATAGAAAAATACTTTTGTTCTTCCATTTGACTGACACCGATAGCATCTTAATCCTATCTCTCTCTCCTTTCCTCTCTCCCTCTCTCTCTCTCTCCTGGATCATGCTATTGTGTCTCACTGAGACTACTTGGAAATAAAGTTTTTTGCCTGGACATCACCAAGGGGGAAGCCCCCTTTATCCCCTGTGACCTGCCCAAAGCCACCTTCTGCCTTGGCAAGTGTGAGGTGGATCAGTTAGTAACGATCCTTTTGTGATCTGGAACACCCCTCTGCCCCAAGCTGCCCCCCAGGTTTGTGCCCTGTCTCCTTCACTGCTGGGGTGGGAGTCCCTGAGGTGACTCTTCCCTTTCCCAGGTTAGTTGAAGTTGGAAATTTCTAGAGCTCAGGACCTAAATGCAGGCAGGTTCCAAATTAGCAAATCCAGCCACCCTTTTCACCAATGGGGAAAATGAGAACTCAAGGGCAAGTGAGCTTCTCCAAAGCTCCAGGAAAAAACAGAACTCAAGGTCAGTGTAAGAAGACACCTCTCACACTGCCGACTGCCAATTAAATGCCTCAAATCTGTTAGTAGGCCCATCGGGGGGCAGATTTATGGAGGAGGGGGAAGAAGAAGAGGAAGAGGAGAAAGAAGCACTCCCAGCCACATTTCCCACGGAGAGAAGGACCCCAAACCACACAGAGTTCAAAAGAGTCTAGACTTAGGAACACATGACTGAAATGCTCTCTCCTTTCTAGAAGGCTGTGTTTAAGAAAATAAATCCAAGGGGAGACCAGGGCCCGGTTAAAAAAAAAGAAAAGCAACCTGGAAGAAACAGACGGGCAGTGCCTGGAAGGATCCAGGTGAAGCTCCAGGTGTCAGGGCAGATCCAACCCCACCTGTGGGGTTCAGGTGTCACAGCAGGTCCACCATAGAAGGCAAAACTCCACAGGCCACAGAAAGGTGAAGCTGGGGGGTGCCTTCTAGACCCTTCTATGGATGGAAAAACTGAGACCCAGAGAGTAGCATAAACTTGGCCAAGGGCACAAGAAGCGGATCCAAACCCAAGAGTCCTGTTCACCAATCTGACCGTCTTTCTTTTCTTTCCGTACAAGGACCTCTCAAACTTTGTCTGCCTTTCTACAGACAAGGCATACACCTGTTAGAAATTAATCTGCTCCAAGAAGCTACAGGCTTAACGTTTAACCCGGAGGAAGGATTTATGCCGGGTACCGACTGCAGCCTGTCTTTCTCTCTCACCACCTTTTCCCAGGCTCACACCCCTTCCCTTGCACCCTTCCTAACCCTCCCGGCATTGATCCGACCCCCTCCGCGCCAGCGCCCCTCACCTTCTCTGCTGGGATGCTTGAAGGTCATCGCCGCGGCGAGCTCCCCGCCGTGCACGGTGACGCCGGCCCCGGGGGGCGCCAGCGGGGAGGCCTGAGCCGGCGGCCAGGGCGCGCCCGGGGCGAGGTAGCCGCCGGCCGGGGCGCTGTACACGCCGTGCTGGTTGGAGGCCGGGTAGGCGCAGGCCGGGAGGAAGCCGCCCACTGCGGAGAGGCCGGAGGCCGACTGTGCGGACAGAGAGGGACAGACCCTCAGCAGCAGGCAATTCCGCCGCCTCCTCCAGCACATGCAATTGCTGAGGTGGGGGACCCTCATTCCCCCCCGCTGTCCCCTCAATTATCCCCACGCAAGGCCTGACCTCTAATTTTTCTAGTAAGAACTCCGGAGAAGTGATTTCCAGTCAAATTGCTATAAATAATAATGAAAAGTACCATCCGAGATTTAGAGAAAGGGAGTCCTCAACATCCGTGGTCTGGGTTCCAGCTCCTTTAGCAAACGTATCTTGGCAAAAGGCAAGTCAACCCCCTCGAACGCCAGCCTCCCGCACACCAGTGCGCTTGCAAGCAGAGGAATATGTGGGAGCGGAAGCCCGCCGGCGGCCGCCAGACAACAGGGACGGTTCTCTTCTCTTGCTCTCTTTCCCTCCACACTCTCCCAACCCTTCTGCTCCCCTAGATAAGGACACCTCCTTCCCCCGCCGCTCGGTTACCTGAGTGTATTTAATGTCGGCCTCCAGGGCGGGTTTCTCGAGCCCGTTCACCGCGGAGGTGGCGGGGAAGGCCGCGCGGTTCACGCCGGGCCAGTCTTCCATCTTGGGGGAGTAGGCGGCGCCTTCGCTCCCGGCCAGAGCCCCTGCGGGGGACACAGGACGGATTAAAAGGGGCATCCGAATCTGCGCTGGGCACGCGAGCAGCCCCGCAGCCCGAACATCTACACACGAGCTACACGCATTCAGCTTGTATCCGAGGGCGCGGCCGAGGGTCTTCCGAGCACCCGAGGTGGTCGAACGCGCGGAGATGAGCGGAGGCGGAGGGCCGGCCGAAGGGGCATGGGGTTTCGCTTTCACTCCTAGTGGGCAGAGGTTAGGAAGGCAGCAGGGCCTGCTCCTCGCTCCTCCCAGCTCTGGACCCGCTTCCCACGAAACCCGAATTCTCCGGCGGGGAGGCGTCGCGTGGGGCAGGGGCACATCGCCAAGGCGGTCTTTCCGCTGTCCAGAGGCGCCGCCCAGGAAAGTCGAAGCAGGCTCATGAGAATTATATGGATTTCTCAAAGTCTCCCCGTTTTGAGAGCTGGGAGACGGTTCTACTCAGAACTGCCTCCGGAGACTTCCCGGGTCTCCCAGAAGAGCGTCAACCCAGCGACTCGCGCGCGTGCCGGGCACGTCTGCTCCTCACGCACGTGTGTGCACAGGAAACCGAGAAAGTACAGATCTGAACGCAGGCCTGGTAAGGTCACCCCCCCCCAACCAGCTGCCCACTGGTCCCATGGGAAGCTTGGGCTCCAGCTGGCAGCCCAGGCTGGGTTTGAGCCACGAGAAGAAACAAAGCGTGTTCGTGGCCTCGGAGGCGCGCCTCTCTGCAGCTGGAGCTAAGCATTCAGTTTCTTTCCGGCCGTCCCTCCTGTCTCTTAGGCTCCGGTGAATTTTGTTTCTTCTCCTCCTAAGTCTGCTCACCCAAGATAGCGCCAACCCCTGGCCGGCTGCTGAGGGCAGGGGAGAGTGCGAAGAGACTCGGCACTCAGTCCCGGCCCACAAGAGTTCTTCCCCGGAGGCGAGCCCCGCACCAAGGCCGCCCCAAGTCTCCCCGCCCCCTCACTCCCCACCGAGAGAGATGACCGACAGTTTGCTGAATTCTAATTGCAGGCAAAGAGCAAATCCTTGTGAGCTTTCACCCAGAGGATGGCTGCAGCCCGAGGGCGCCGTCACCGGAGATCCCAGCTCCAGGACCTGCAAGGCGGCTGGGCCTACTGGAGATCTAGGCCACTCGACAGGACCGGGCAGAAGGCCCCTTTGACTTTTTACTCTAAAAGAGTCTTTGGGCCTGGGAGGGATCCCGAAAGATTGAGATCTTAGGAAAGGGTCGTAGACATGACTTCGCGGTTTGTTTGGCTTAGATGTGGCGATAGGAGTTTGCATACTTTTTGCAAGAATGAAAAAGCGCAATTTCAGGCCTCCGAATTTGTGGTTGGTGATTGCTTTTCTATTTGGTAAATATTTTCCATATTTGTCATAAAAGGCTCAAGATGTCCGAGGGCTCCCACAGAAGACCCAAGACCCTCAGCCTCCCAGGCCAGCCCTGAGCCCTACCCTGAGCTAAAACTGGTCTGAGGAGGATGGCGAGTGTGACCCCTCACCCGCATGCCTGCCCTCCCCAACCCCTGCCCCCAATCTCCAATTCTGCCGCTTTCAGGAAGGCAACAGAAGGCCGCCACGACTGACCTGTTTGCTCCATAAACGTCCGGATGCCCAGGATATTGCTGACCGAGTGCGCTGAGGGCCAGGAACGAGGGATGCTGACGTGGCCTGCTGTGCTCGGGACCCCGTGGTGGCTGCCCATCTTGGCACCCGTGGGCGACACGGGGCTGGGGTAGGGGTACTGGTAAATATGGTTGTAGGGCAGCGCCGGCTGCGGCGCCGGCTGCTTGCTCGGCTCGTAGGGCCCGGGCTGTGCCAGGCTGCCTATCTTATTGCGCAGGATGCGGCTGATGGAGCTCACAGAGGGCACGTTGTACTTGTCGCAGACGCCGTCGGCCAGCAGCCGGTCGCGGATCTCCCAGGCAAAGATGCCAGGGTCGCCCTGCTTGTAGTCCCGGATGTGCTTGACCACGTTAGGGGTGGTGACGCGGGGTTTGCTGCCCCCAATGGCCCCGGGCAGGATGGAGCCTGTCTCGTTGTAGCGAGCCAGGATCTTGCTCACGCAGCCGTGGGATACGCGAAGCTGCCGGCTGATGTCACAGGGTCGGATGCCCAGCTGCGCCAGCTCCACAATGCGCAAGCGGATGGCATTGGGCAGGGGGCGGCCGTTGACGAACACACCGCCCAGCTGGTTCACCTCGCCGTACGTCTGCTCTGCGGACGCGCCCGACGAGAGTGAGCGGGAGGGGGAGAAACACCAGCGGGTTAGTCAAAGGTGGCCGCACGGGGTTAAGGGACGCACCCAGGGGCGCCTCCGAAGATTACCCGCGGGTACCCAGAATCTGAGAGCAAACGAACTGAGTCCGGCTCCCGGAGTGAGTGCGGGCGTAGGGAGCGCAAGGGGGATGCCGGGATCTTCAGTCCTGCGTGCCCTTTCGCGACTTTTGATGCGTCTACTTGAGACATCCCCTCCCGCGACACATCGAACTTCCCCCCACCCCACCGAGGGCTGGGGGCGTGCGGAGAGCGCGGCTCATCCGGGACCCAGGACCGGGTTCCCCAGGGAAAGCAGGCGAGAGAGAAGGGAGGCGCCAGGACACAGCCCACCTCGTCAGCCCGCCCGCGCCCTGCTTGCCTCCCGCCCCTTACCCATGGCGCGCGGGCCAGCCAGCTGCCTGATGCCGGGGCGACCGGGGCTGGGCCCGGCGCAGTCCGGGAGAGCTCGGGCGCCGCCGCCGCGGGAGAGGCATAGAGGGAGGGCGCGCGCGAGCCGAGAGCCGCGGCGGCAGGGCCGCGAGCTAGAAACGCGCTGTGCGCCGCCGCCGAGCGCGCCGCCGCCCTCCCCCGGGCCCGCCGCCGCCGCCTCCGCTGCCCGCTCCCAGGACACTCTCCAGGCCCGCGACCCCAGGCCCAGGGTGAACTTCATCCGATTAGGAGAAATTCGTCTGACCGGGAGGCTGCAGCGTGCGGGGATCAATTTGACGTGTCCTCCACGTCAATCTCGGCAGTCACGCCGGAGACGCGCGAGTTGGCAGCTCATTGGTTCCCGTCACTGCACCCCGGCGCCCCCCTCCCCGCCCTGAAACTCTACCCTCTCCTCCTGTCCTCCTCCCCCCTCGGCCCTCCTCTGGAACCCATCCCCCTACACACACACACACACACACATACACACACACACACACACACACACACGAAGTCCTAACCCCAGCTGAGCCTGAGACCTTTCACTCGCTCCGCTCCCCTCTCCCCTCGAAGCCCCTTACCTCTCAGGTTTTGAGATTGATGGGGTAGTCATTTCAAATTGATGAGTACATATTAATACTAGTACTAGTTTTGGTTTTAGTTATGTTCCTACTTCCACCGCCATTACTACTATCAGAGGATTAAAGGTGATCATGGCAGGGTGGTTATAGCGTGTGGCTGCCTCTACCGCCCCTCTCTCTGGTCAGGGGCACGGGAAGAATGGTTTCAGTCCCCCAGCGCCAGGGGGGCGTGCGTCGCGGTGAGCGCCCAAGGTGGTGTATGGCGCCTGGCGAGGAGCGCCCAAAGCGATTGGCGGCGGAGCCCACACTCCCTAGTGTCCCATTTCTGGTCGACACCCCGATCCTACTCTCAGGAAATCTTTATTATGTTTAATAGCCACCCTCTCCCTTGGGATAATGGTGTGATTTCAGGGAGGGATGTGAAAGGGGCACATTCTAGATTTTGTCTCCCTGCGGACAGCCCCCCCCCCAACTCATTCCTCTCTGAGAAGTGACACAGGACGCAGGTCCGAAAGGGATTCCGACCTGCTGCCGCCAGAGACGGGTGTCGCCCTCTCCGGACCCCAGGCGCGTCCCAGCGGCCTAGCTCCACTCTAGGCCTGGGGGACTGTTCCTTTCTCCCAGGCCGGGAACTGGCATCCTTCCGCATGGGGGCGGCCTGGCCTCACCTTTCACGCAACACCTGCGGCTTCCAGGGGGTCTTTGTTAAACTACAGTATGACCCTTTCCCCTTCGTTTAAGCGGGGGTTTGTGCAGCCCTTAACTCTTTGGCCTTAGCATTAACCGTCAACTCTTTTTTCTATTTCTATCCTACATCAACACCCAATTCTGGATTTCCCAGCCTGCGTCGCTAACCGTGGCAGCCACAGAGGGAGCCACGCGGTGGGGTCCAGGAGAGAGCAGGTTAGAGAGAGAAAGCTCCTGGTTTTGCACTGAACTGACACGAGGAGGCCAGGACCCGGGAATTACGAGCTAGGGGCCAGTAAGTGCCAATGGCATTGGGCTGAATGTGCAAAAGCAGGAAGGGGGACCTAGGAGGGAACCTAGGAAGTACCATTGTTCCCGGGATTCCCATGCGCTCCTAGCTCTCCTCAGAAAGCGGGAAGAATACCACGCCCCCTTTCCCCCCAGAGTCCAGCGCGGAGGAGCCGGCTGAGAGCTGCGAACAGCTACCGCGCAGTGATGATATCGGAGAAGCAGATGAACCAAATCAGCGCAGCCTGAGCAGTGGCGACCAAGTCCCTGACCCCTTTCCCTCCGCTGCGGACCAGAGAACCGTCGCTGGCTCCTAATCAACCTGTCGGAATGTGTCGATTAGGAGGGCCTGAGCCATAAATCTGGCTCTATGGAGGGAGCGCGGGGCCTGGCAGGGCTGGGGCCCGGGCCACAGGCAAGAATTATCCTTGGGAAAAGAAGACCCAGGTTCAAAAGAGGTGAGGACTCTCCCCTCCCGCAGTACGGATAACATAGTGCAGCCTCAGGTTCCGGGGGCTTCAGGGAGGCCATGGGGACTCAGAAGAGGAGAGTCAGTGCACTGGTGAGGGGAGGGGGTACTGTGTGGAAGGCTAGGCTAGGCTTGTCGAAGATCGCGCAGGGTCGGGTTACAGACGAGGGAAAAAGGATGGTTTGGATTAAGGTGGGCGAAGAGTTTGGATTAAGGAGCTCTGCAAAGGCGTGGAGTAGAGGACTGGGCACACACCAGATTTGGGGGCTCCGAGGCCATGGAGAGTGGGATGAATCCCGCTCAGTTCTCTCCAGATGGTTCGGAAACTGTTAGCCCCTGATGTAGACTTTCGTTGCCTGAATTTCAAGTCGGGCCCCTGAACCCAAACAGATTGATTCCTAGACCTGAGAAACGAAACATCCGTAACTCAGTGCATCCTCAAGATAAGGTAAAGCAGTTAAAGCCATTTTTTTTTCCCCTTGTAGGCGAGGAGTCGACAAGCACGCTCAGAGAAGTGCAAATAAAGACGGTGGTGCCGTGGTGAGAGCCCAACTGCCCTGTCAGAGGAACGTCACCCCCACCTCTGCCAGTAGAGCGCCGGGTGGTGGCAGGTGCAGTCCAGGACGGCATCTTCTCCCCACTGCCCTCGGCTAAGGCCGTCCGTGGCTGGGGAAGATGGTTGGAGGAGGGTGCCCGGGGCTCTCTGGGGTGTCAGAGCCCGCCGGCCCTCACTTGACATCTCACATCCCTCCACCCCCCACCCTTTCAACAGGCAGCTGCTGACTGCCAGGACCACACAGCGCTGCAGCCTGCTCACAGCCCGCTGCCGGAAAAGCTTATAGTCTATCGCCCCCTGTCGGCCCGCGGCTCGGCTCTGCCAGTTCCCGCGAGGCGGGCTGGGCTGGGAGCGAGGTGGCCCAGAGGTGGGGTTGCAGAAGGAAAGGAAATGTCTCTTACATTTCCCCAGGATGCAGCTTGGTCCCCTCCATGACCAGGGGGCGGCAACGTGGTTGGAGCTGAGCGCACAGAGGTAAAAAGCTCGCGGGTTCCATGTCTATGCTTGGCTGGGTTTGGCTCCGTTGTTTTGAGTGCCCTGGGCGCAGCGTGCAGTAAAGTGAAAAGCGTCTCCCAGGGGCGCGGGAGCCGCCGAGCTAAGGGCGCGCGCCGGACGTGGGACCTGACCCGTCCAGCTGGGGCTAAACGCCCGGAGGGGCGGAGGACGGATCCGACGCTCCCCGAATGGCCTCGGGAACTAACCCAGGATTCCGATTCCCAAGGCAGAGAAAGGAGAGGCAAGCTCCGTGCCAAAAGCGTGGAGCAAAGAGGAGGCAGGAAGAGGGTGCCTGGCCTCCTGGGGACTGGGGGCTGGCGGTGGCAGGAAGTGTTGCGGTGTATACTCCTTGGCGGTTCGCCACCTGAGCCCAGCACCCGAAAGTTAAGGCTGCTATTAAGTCAGAGGTTCGATGACAAGGTCGTCCTTGGAGCGACAGTAGCCCCCACTTCACATCTGCTGCGTCGCTTTGATTTTTGGTGGGATTGTTTTGGGGAGATATTTGGGTGTAAACGAAACGTGTCAGTCGCAGTAGGCCAGGGTGGTTCCGGGGCCCAGGCATTTCAAAGTCTCCAGGAGAAACCTAAACTAGCAGATCAAAGTCCCACTCGGGTCCTCAGGGCTGAAGGAGCAACCGCAGGGCCGGGCGCGAGAGGCGCGCGTTTCGGTTCTGCCTGAAACGACCCGAGGGCAGAAAACACAGCATCCCGCAGAGGGCCCTGGGCCTGGGCCCGACTAACGAGGAACGCCCGTCCCTACCAGCCTCTCGCCGGGGCCGCAAGACTAGTGCGAGCTCCGAGTGAGCAGGGTCAGGCTCCTGAGTCCTCCTTCCGACAGACGCGCCTCAGGCCTGCGGAGCCGGCAGTCGCTCCCGCGTGTGTCCTGGCTAAACTCAGGCCCTGCGCTTTTGCTACGATTTTAAGAGCACTGTGCCGGGACTCGTGTGGTTAGAAGTCAGAGTCAAATAAACCGAGTCTGTTAATTTTTTTCAAGTTTACTTTTTTAAAAAGTAGCACAGGCTACAAACTCACTTTATGCACCAGGTTAAATTGTGTCCCCGCACACAGAGTTTTGCAAAGGAGATCCCGCGCACCACCCTCATTACTAAAAATAGTAATGGTTTAGAAGTGGTTAGCTGCAAGGAGACATATGGAGGGGAAGAGCCGACTAGGATCAGGAAATTGGTAAACCATCCGAGAACTCGAGAACAGTGAACTAGCTCGCCGGAAACGGGAATGTGAGAAAAAGCAACGGAACCCCACCCAGAGTGACCAAGCCGGTGGGAGGCGGGAGGGGGAGAAGCAAGGGAGGAGAATTCGCCGCTGAATTGGCCCCTTTGCGGGCGGCTGGCCGAGCGAGCGCGGGGCTGGTGTGTTCTCCCCACCAAGAGGACTCACAGGGACGTGGGGGAGCGTTGCGAGCCGCACCTGATGCTCCAGATTGGGATACACGTGCTCCCCAGACCCAAAAGGAAAGTGTTGACGATTGTGCCAATTAGCCTTAAAATAGAACCGAGAACCAGAAATAACTGTCTTTGGTTTCGCACAGACCCATTCCCGCCGCTTGTTTCCACTTGGCCTGCTTGTGACGACGGTGGGCTTGAAGTTCTTTGCCCAGCCTCTCATTTGATTTGCTAGCCTGGAAATGTTTATTATCGCAAGCGAGTCAACTCCACAGTGGTGGATGGGAGCGCCGTTACTGCCTACAGGAGCTGCTGACGGCGGGGAATGTCCACGGAAATGCAACGGGAGAGAAGCAAAGAAAAATTTTTTTCATTTTCCTAAAATGAAATGAATAAACAAGAATAGATGAATACTTTCCGCATGAATAACAAAACGGTTCCCCATTCCGTTCAGAGGCTAGGATAAAAATCAGAAAACACGAGATCTGCAGTGAAACCTCCACTAGAAATAAACAAGGGGAAATGGAGCGTCGCAAACGAAGATCTAAGATACTTTGTACCGTGCGATGCAGGATCTGACTACTCCATTTACAACATTCCTTTTGGGATAGAAACATTTTAAATGTGGCATTTGGGTGATAAAAATAAACGATAGGAAGCTAATGCCATTTGTTGGAAGAAACGGTTTCTTTGAACCGTCTGAAGGAGCAGTGTCCTTGTCATCTTGCGTGTGTATTCTCAAGGGTGCAAAGTGCAGGGTTCCCTTCATTGCTTTTATGTCTCCCTCCTTTCCCCGGCAATGCGAATGTCACATAAGCCTCAGTTTCCCTTCATGTAAAATGACCTCTACTGTCTAATTAGATCTGTATCATTTCATTCCATCAATATAAAAGCCTGCAAAGGGCTCCAGTCACTGCTCAAAATTCCACCTTCGCAGTAAGCTCTCAGAAATGTTTATGTGACAGTGCTAAGAGTCTAAACAGCAATATTAAAATGGAAATATTTGGGAAACTTAAAATGTCCATGGGGCATATCTCCTGTACAGGGTCTGGGTACTTGGAAAAGGAGAGATCTAAGAGTAGCCACGGGGATATAAATGATACAAATGGCTTTTTCGAAGGAAACCGAGAGGGTGATGGTGTGCCTGCCCACAAGACGACTGGCAAAGGCAGCGGTGGGTGAGGGTCTCCTGCTGCCCAGAGGATGCCCCTGCCAATCAGACTTGCTTTCCTGCAAATTTTGACAGGTGTGAGACACCCACACCAGCCAGCCTAATTGGAACCAGCTTGAGTGTGCTGCCCTTGAATGCTTTGCAAATTTCTGATCCGCCATGAATATCGAACCTGGAGAATGGATCAAGGACATGGAAACTGAAGGACACGTATGGAACCCTTTTTCTTGGATAAAAGACGGTGCCCACCCAGTCCTGGTTTACCTGGATTTGACTGATTTCTTATTAAAGATCAGTCTTCTCCGTGTTCAGCGTGTGCGCACACACGCGCGTGCACACACATAACTCAAGCACTGGAAACTGGGTAGTTGGGAGGTCTGCAGAATGATTCTTGTAACGTCGAGCACAGAAGAACACTGAAACTTGCTGGTGGATGGTTTCCAGCTTCCCCTCGGGCAAAGGGACAGTGAAGCAGGAGGACTGTCCCCATCTTCAGTTACCCATTTCTTGCATGCTTAAAATTATCATTCATAATTAAATGTTAATGACTTTATTTTTTGTATCCAGCATACTATTTACAAACGTTGCTATTTCGGAATAAAGGCTTTGTTCCAGGGTTGTGGGTTCGTTTATTTAGTGTAAACTCAGAAGTCTTGAAGCCCTCTGGAATTGCATATTCTCGTCAAAGTAGGATCTCCTTCATGTTCATTTAATTTATCACATGCATATCTCTATGTTATTTCTCCCTGCAATGCCACGTAAATCATTTTCCTTGTCAGAAATCAAGTGTCTTGTATGATGAGCTTTCTTTCAGGCACAGATGGGATTTTTGCTTGTAACTTTTTACTGCCAGTCTAGTGGGTCACTTTTAACTAATTATTGCTTGATATCTTTTTCTAATTGCTGCAATATCCAATGTCTGGCTACACATACGTGTGTGTATGTGTGTGTGTGTGTGTGTGTGTATATATATATATATATATATATATGTCTGCAGCTTGTGATGGTTTTAATTATCTCCCCCTCCCCCTTTGTGTATGGGCTGTGGAGTTTTATTGAAGATCCGTAATGCCTCCGGTTTTGATTTAGTATTTTGGAGTTTGTGATCTCATTGCCCGGCATGGAAAATATTAGACAGGGTCTGCAGATTGTATGCAGGAAAAGACCCGCATCACCACCGTGGGCTGTCCCCAGTGCTGCAATACGCCGACTGCGCAGCCATCTAGAATCAATGCTCAGTTTTTATGCCTTTGGATAGAGACCATTTCAGCCAGTCCTGCTATGCAGGGTATTCTTGAAGACGCTGATTCTCTAGACGGCTGCAAATTGGAATCACCAGGGGAGCCTTAGAACATCCTGATACCTGGGTCGCACTCCCAGAAACTGGTCGAATTTGTCGAGATGCAGCCTGGATATCAAAAATTTTAAGAACTGCCCAGGTGATTCTAATGTGCTTAGGTGTGTCCAGGTGATTTAATTCAAACTAAAGTTTGAGAATCTCTGCTTTAGGACAGGGACGATGTAATTCGATGCTTCTTGCTTTACAACTGTTTTCCAGGATGCAGGACTGACTCACTACCAACTGGTCTCACTCACCTCTGTGGACACCTTAAGACACATGAAAACGTGTTTAAATCCATGCCTGAAACGTCCTTCCCGAGCATTTTTACACCGTGTCACTTTAGCCCCTCTTGGAAACAGCTGAAAAGGGAGAACGCTGCCATCTCAGTCTCAGTTTGCTGCCATAGGTTTGCTGTCTTTTAAAACAAGAACCCTCTGTCTCCCTGCCCTCACACAGGTGATCGCAGCCTCATAGTTAAGTGTAACCATCTGCACCGTGAGCTGGAGGCAGGGGGCATTGTGGAGACGGCGGCCTCTCGCGCTGATAAAGATCGACGTCGGACAAAGATCGACGTCGGGAGAGGTGGCAATGAATCATAAATGCTGCTCACCGGGGAGTCAGAAGAATTGCATTGTCCAAGGAGGTGGGAGTTGAACTGGACTTTTAACCTGGTTAACTAACACTACCCTCTAGACATGTAAGGTAGCAGGGCAGGCATAACCCTCAAGCTTCTGGTAGCATCTAAGAAATACTGAATCTTCTTAAGGGCTAAACATAGTTTAGTATTTTCATGATTATCGCTGTTGCTGTTAACATTATTTGATTGCCATGCACCTTGGAGGGGAAACTTTTTCACATGGGCTGTGACAGTGTTGCGTTTTAGATCTCCCACTTGCTTCCCCCCAAGATCGCTGGCTCCTGATAATGATGGAAATGTCTAGTACAGAGGGGGGCAGTAAGAGAAAGAGAGAAAAATGCTTCACTTATTTTTTCTAAAGTCTCAGAAATCAATTAAAAGAAAACTCCTTCTTTTCATTTTTATTAGCCTCACCTGGGTAATAAATGTTAAGATTTAGACTGCTTTCTTTGATTTGATTTTTATTGTTTTAAAGCATATGCATAATCCAAAATCTGAACTACATTTCATTTTTAAATAAGTTCCAAGAAAATCTGAGGGTTAAGTCGGTCGCTGCAAGATCTTTATGTCTTTGACTTTTCAAGTGCAGGTTTTTAAGATCCTTTTTAGCTATAAAATTTTGCTCCTAAGTCACAACTAAGACTAATAGAACAAATACACTAGTTCTTGTGGGGCTTTTAGGTCTTGCTTATTTTTTAAAATCTTACATGGGCACCTCTTGAGGAGATCTTAAAATGTATATTTTAGAAACCACATCAATCTTGTAAAAAATTCTTTATATTCATCTACTTTTGTAAGATTATACTGTTTATACTGTGTTCTAAGATAATGTTAAAATAATTTAAAGGTACGTGAAAATTAATAAAAATAGTAACAACAATAAAAACTAAAACAGCCCTAAAATGATTTGGCATTTCTCAGCAACAACCAGAAGCTTAAGGGTTATAGGATTGTAACAAGGCGATAACAGATGCTGAACACGGCTACAGGACTGTAGACTTGACAAACGGATGTGCTGAGAAAATGAGTTTTGACAGGGTTTCTAAGCATTGAGATGTTGGCAAAGTGGATAACTGAATTAATATCTTTCCGACTGGGAAATACTCAGCTTTTGGAATATTGCCTCTTGACAGGCCAGCAGCCGAGAGGTTTGCTCCCCTGTAACGGGGCAGCATCAGAGGTGCCGTCCATTTCAGTTTTTGTAATAACACCTCTGGTTGAACCAAGAACTTGCTTGGTTTCATCTCTCTTCTGTAATTACGTTCCACAAAATACAACCCAAGTTGTTTTGCACGGGGCTGGTCTTTGCATGTGCGAGACGTGTTCATGTTTGCAATGTCAGCCAACTGATTTGGGCAGAACGAATCTCAACCGCTCTTTAAACTGGGGTGTGGGTGACTCTGGAAGAGGGGCGGTGGAATTGGCTGCGCTTGGCTCACAGGGAGCTGTAATTTGGATGAATAGCCTTAGGTGAGGTTTGATGGCCATTTAATACCACTCTAGGCTTGAGGTCCTTCTGTGTTTTGGGCTGTGCTCACGCTGCCCTTCACCACAGAGGGAATGGGGTTTCAATCGATGGCTCTCTGTTCTCATTGTGCCTTTAGAGCCTTTCTTTGTGTCTCTAATACTTAAGCTGATGGGAAGGTCGGAGAAATTTATGAGCAGACATGAATGGAGCTACCACCCATGGCGGGAACGTGTGTGTGTTTCATTGTGGAGATAGCACACAGAGGGTCTGTACTCAGTGTCTGTACATCCCAAACTGCATGTGCACCTCAAACTCAGAAAATAACCTGGCTCCAGAAAAGCACAATAGTCACAAGTGTAGGTTTTTTAGCTCTCAAGTGTCAGCTTGGAATCCAGACTCTACGCTTCCTGAGACGACAGCCCTCTGAGCCTCAGAGACGAGACGGGGCATAGTCAGGATTAAATGCCCAACTGTGGAAAGTGCTGAACATGGTGGTGGTGGTTGATCAGTGGCCATTATGCTCTCCATTAGTTTTCTGTGTTTTTAAGAAACTAATACGTTTTAATTTTTGTCTCTTTTATAGGACATCTGTTAGACACACAATGGATGATTTCCTAATAGAGATATTTGTAAATCAAGCTATATTAAATTGTCTTGAGAAGGAAGCAGCTTTAAAGTATTTTCCTGAGTTTGTTGGCCACATTGTTTCATGGTTCTGAGACACTGCAACGGGGCTGGATTCAAGACCCTGAAGTGACACTCATAGGGAGTGACAGAGGTGTTGAGTGGCAGCAGTAATCTCTCCAGTTCAAGAAAGCTGAGGAAGAAGGAAATCGATAGTTGGTCCAGAGTTTTCCAGTAACGTAGGAGAACCGTGGTTCTTACTGGGGCTGATTCTCCTTGAAATGCCGGGTCCTGCACTAACAGGATTCGAGGGCCTGTTCTGGCTTCACCTGCTGTAACATCATGCTCTTCCTTTGTCAGAGGTAGGAAGATCTTTTACTTCTATGTTTACTTTCTTGCTTTTTTGTCCTGAGTGGAGGTTTTTCCCTTGCTTGTTTGCCTTTTGAACATGTCCTTTCTCCTCGAGGAAGCACCGGGGGCTCCCTCAGGCAGTGGGCCCAGTCCCCTATGAACCAAGGGCTTGGTGTTGAGCGGCTGTCTCCCCGCATGGGCCCCTGCTGTGATGGGCTGCCCCTGGCTGAGTGAGAGTTAGAGAGAGGTTTGACTCCCCTACCTACCACAAATTACTATTTCCCAAAAAATTCACATCTCTCTTGGGTTGCCCCACATTTTTAACTTTTCCCCATTCCCTGAAATGTCGCAAATCCAAGATTTTGATGAAATGGCATCTTTTATTCTTAAAAAGGTCATACCCTTGTGATAACCAGGCTATTTGTTGTTGGTACCTTATTAATTTAGGCAGAGAGCTTTAGTAATCTGATGACCTCTGTTTATTGTGGGGCCAGGCACACGGCATGCTGTAGTGCGCACTGTTGGGTGCTCCCAGAGTCCCCTCCTACCCCTCCATCCAGGTCCGACACACTCATCCCCCACTGCTGCGATGTTGATGCTGGTAGCTCGCAGCTGAGCCCCCTTCCCATTGCCCTTGGCTGATGACAGCCATCACACCCAAGAAGACAGCCCCTTCCTGGTGGCAGCCCATGTCTAATGACTGCTCATGTGGAGGGACAAAAGCCTCAACAGAAGACAACTGTGAAGGGCCATCCCAGTGCCAAAACTCACATGGGATTGGCGAAGGCCTTTGTAGCAACTGCATCCCAGCACAGTCCCTCCTCCCCCTGCTCAGTCCTGGCCCCTCTTCTCGCACAGATGCTGATCCCAGGAACACTTCGCAGTAAACTGCCTGCCACAGATCCCGATTCAGTCTGCTTCTCAGGGCACCCAGCCCAGGACATACATCACCTCCTTTGCCAACCATGTGGGTTTGTTACAGCACTTCCCTTGCTCCAAAGACGAAGGGTGGAGGTGTGGAGATAAAATCATTGCCACCAAGTCACACAAGATGGAAGCCAGAGTGGCTGGCTCCCAGCCACTCCTCCATCCTCCTGCCCAGCTGAGGGAGCTGCTCTAAGCAGGTGGGAGTTCTTACCAAAGAGCAATGATTCAGCTTATGGTGCCCTGAGGCTGAGGAGGGGGCTGGGTGAGCTACAGGAGGGCCAACTCAGATTAGCATCAGGGCTCTTAGAATCTGAGAATCAAAAGAGGGGGGCCTCCGGGACAAATTCAGCAATTTAAAAATGTGGTCTGGCTCTGTTTCCAACATATGTAAATTTCTGAAATGGAAATACAACAGAACCTCCTAGGGACTCCACAAATGAGAACTTGGGAACTTGAACTGTGTTGGTGGGCTTGTACCAGCTCTAAAAAATAGCTTCATTGAGCAAATGAATCAACTGACTTCGATTAGGAGGAAAACTGATATCTACTGAGAAATAAACCACTTTCAGACTCTTTAGGAGGGTTGTGTTAAGCAAATATAAAGAATGTTCTGTCTACAATCACACACGGTGGTGATGCCAGGATTGGGAGTGAGACAATTTTGCCCTTTGTGCACTTTGTATTCTGGTTGCCTGATTCTTAAACTTGGGTGTGCATCTCCAGCGGGTGCTTGGCAGTGGGAGAGAGGGAGGTCCCAGCCATGGGAAAGCACATCCCCCTGAAATCTCAATCTCAACTAATGATTTTGGAAAATAACATTATTTTGATATCCAAACAAGCATGGATTCTTCATGGCATAGGATACAAATTTTTTGTCCATTTGAAAGACAAAACAGAAAATGTCCAAAAGTGCCACCCTGATTTTTTGGAGCCCGTGGACAGGCAGGGTATGCACCTTGGGTGTCAGGAGGGTAGCTGTGGCAGAAACCTTTGAGCCCCACTGTCGGCAGAGTGAATCAGAGGTGAAACACACAGTTCTGTGGAGGAAAAGGTCACGAATGCCCGGGGGACACTGGGTGTTTCAGGAAGGAGTTAGCATCTGACATGGACCTTGAAGAGTGAGTGGATTTTGATGGAGGCCCAGAGGGTGAAGGAGAGGCAGGAGGGGCCTTTCCAGGAAAGAAGAGAAGGTGAGCAAAGGGAGGTCACGGGAAAGCGGCAGTGAAGAGTCAACAGCTTGGCGTGGGCAGGGAGCGGGGCCCCCTGCAGAGAGTGACAGCGGAGAAAGCAGGAAAGAGGGCAAGGTTGTGCAGTGGTGAGCCTGGAAGTCAAGTCAAAGGACAGCTACTGAATTAGGGGGTGCTGGAGAGGGGAGACAGGATCTCAGGCCCATGACCTGGGGAATAGAACACTGACTTTAGGACACAGACTGTACAGACTGAAGACGACTCCTGGCTGGACCCCTTTCATCCTGTGGGCAAGTCATCGAACCCCAGTTTTTCCATCTGGAAAATGAAGTCACAATGGAATCCATTTTTTGACGAGATCAGGAGGATTAAATGAGATCAGGAAGATAAGGTGCTTACCGCAGAGCACTGCACAGCAAGCGCTCAATAAATGACTGTCGTTAGGATAACAATTGTCATGTGATTATAATAATATATAACACTTTTAATATATTATAATATATAATTGCTATTATGGCTCTCAAGACAGATTAATGAAGTAGTGAGAAGTCAAGAGGAAGCCAGGTGAGCTGTAATCTGGGAATGGCAAAGAGGGGAAAGACGTCCAGGCAGGCGTTTTGCTCTGCCGATTGTAAGACGATCTTAGTTATTCACTAAAGCAGAATTTCTGCAAGCCACAGCCTGCTGGCCTCCGATATATTTATCCCTGGAGAACAACAGAGCGTCATTTTTAAAAACTCTTCCGAGTTGATCTGTGCTTTCACAATATTCTCCTCCCGCTTCCCACCCCCTTCCTATCCCAAAACACTCAGCGTGGGGAGCAGCCATTGGAAGACACAGTGGGGCTTTGAGGCTAACGAGGGGCTAGCGCCCCGAGGGAAGGAAAGTCAGGAGGATGTCCCTTCCAGGACCTCCCCGGGGCCTGATGGATGAGGTCTATGGGCAGAATCACCTGTTTGCTTCCTTCAGCCTTGATCTTATGGGCACCGCCTACTCCCCCTTTGCTTGCCTTCAGTGGCTCTGCCCAGCTGCTCGTAAATGGGCGTTCCCCAAAGCCAAGGCCAGGCCCAGCATTCCGGCTGCCTGTGTGACTGTGGGGTCAGCCCTGCAATGTAGTGAGCCCCATCTGCAGTACCACTAAGACCTTGACTCTGCTTCCTACAGCATCCTCACCCTCCCTCTCCCTGTTCAGTCTTCTCTCCTTCTGGTCTTCCTAGAAGACAGCAGTGCTCTCTTTTCCTCCTGACTCCCTCACCTTCACCCTCAACCGGCCTCTTGCTGGGGTCCCCAGTTGCCACTGGCTGGATCAGAGTCTGTTGGAGGTTTCTCTTGGCCTTGGTCTCTGGTCAAGGACAGCCTGTCCTCTAGTCTCTCCTTCCTTCCTTGGCCTCTAGAAGTTGATGTCCTCTGACTCTCCTGAGTCTTGCAATTGTATTTTCTTCCTTCACTCTTGCCTCTTTTGGCCCCTGCACGCTAAGATGTAATTGTTCTTAATGTCTTATTTTTCACTTTTTTTTTCCTTTGGTGACCTCTGCCATACCTTCTGTGTCAAGCCATCTCACTAAGGTCCCAGCTTCTCGTCCCCAGCCACCACCTCTGTCCAGAGCCCTGATTCTGCATTTCCAGCTGCCAGCTGTCCCCTCCTCACCCCACCCCCACCCCCACCCCCACCGTGCTGCACTCTCCCTGGGTCCTAGGGGATGACCTGCTCTTCTTCCGGCTCTGCCTATCTCATGATTGTCACTATGGTACTTTCCTCCTCGCTTCTCCCATCCTGTCCTCCCTCACCACCAGCATCCCTGATGCTATCTGTTCTGTTGTGACTGATACTTTTCTTTCCTGCTGGAACCATTATCCCTCCAGCTCATAGCAGCCTTTTCTAGATGTTTTGATTCACCTGCTACCTGGACTTCAGCCTCCAGCATCCTCTCCCCTCCCATTCACCCCAAATCTCTACAATAATAACCATTTGCATTTCCGCCTTGCATTTAAGCATCTTGACTTCTCTGGAGGTTCTCTCATGCCCATGTCTCCCCCTAAAATGGATGAATTGAACCTGTTTCCTGTTATCTGGTTCAGAATTCTAGTACCACCCTCAGTACATGGCCCCTAATTATTTGTCTATAAATCTCTCTCCCTAGGAGAATGCTAGCACCTGGCTCAGTGTCCATATGTCTTAGGCACACATGCTTGAACGGAGAAATAGAACTGCAGCTCTGATAGGTTCAATTATCAACTCAAAACCCTTTGATGACATCGGACAGCCTTCAGAACAAGTTGAGGCTCCCATCCCAGCTACTGGAGTCTTCCCCATGCTGACACCAAACAGCTATCTCTGTCCTCCAGTGCCCTCCGATCCAGGCCAGCATGCTCTCAGCTGCCACCCAGACTCATCACATTGGCTTCCAGTTACCCCCACCAGTACACAGACCTTCTCTTCCCTGAGGTGACCATGGACCTTTGAGACCATGGACCACTCATTTTTTAAATTTTTATTTTATTTTTTGTCAACAGGTAATACATTCACATGACTCAAGTGCCCAAAAGGTATACAAAGGTCCCCTCTGAGAAGTCTTGTTCTCACCCACATCCTGCCCTGTTCCCTCTCTGAAATATAGAGGGACCCACTTTCATCAGTTGCTTTTGTGTCCTTTTATGCAAATATGTGAAAAATAAGAACACAGTCTTTTTCCCCCTTTCTTACATGAAAGGCAGCACGCCAGGCTCACTGCTCTGCACTCTGCTGTTGTCACTCGTCCTGGAGATCTTTCCACGTCAGCACATGAAGAGTCTCAGGTTCCTTTTTAATGGCTGCATAGTGTTCCACTATCTGAGTACCAGAGTTTATTCAGCCTTTGAATTATGTCCAATTTTTTTGCTATTTTGTGGGCACATAGGTATGCATCTGTGAGATAAATTCCAGAAGTGGAATTTCTGTGCCAAAAGATAAATGCATTTGTAATTTTGATAAATATTGCCAAATGATCCTCTACTGGGGTTACACCATTTTGCATTCCCAGCGACTTTTTCAGCCAATCTGTTTGGGGATAAATGGTATATTATTGCAGTTACAGTTTGCATTTCTCTTTGTGTGAATGAGACTAAACATCTTTTCACATGTTTAAGGCCCTTCTTTTTCTGTGAAATGTCTTTGCTCATTTTTCTATTAGGTTGTTGGCTCTTTTCTCAGTTTCTAGGAAATCTTCATAAATTTGGGAGATTTGTATTTTATCTGTAACAGAAGATGCAAATATTTTTTTTCCCCAGTTTCTCACTTGTCTTTTGACTTTGTTTATGGTGATTTTTTTTTTCATGTAGAAAAACTAGACTCTTGGGGGTCAGATCACTTTGTTTTTTTATTTTATGGATTCTGGGTTTTGTGTCACCATTAGAAAAGCTTTCCTCCCTCTGTGATATAAAGAATTCTCCCATGCTTCCATCTGGTAGTTGCATGAGTTCATATTTTACATTTAATCTGTGATCCATTGGAGTTAACCCGAGTGTATGGTGTGAAACGTGGATCTGTCTTTTCCCAGAGGACCACCTGGTAAAGGAACCACTTGTAGAAGTGTCGCTCTGAGCTGAAAACCTGGCATTTCCTACCTTGATGATTCCGAAGCTTCCTAACCAGGTCTCTCCACCTCCAATACTGTCATCCCACGCCACTCCTCCTGTGTATAAGTGACCGCCCACGGTCTCATTCTAAAATGCTTCTTTGACCATGCTGTTCTCCAGTCTAAAACTTCCAGTGCTCCTCATCCTTACCTCACAGCACCTACACTAAACCCATTTGTCCACTTCCACAGATGGCCCAGCTCAGTGTCACCAAAGAAAGAGAGTTCCCATTTCAGTGTCCTGACCAACCAGGTCATTCTGCCCAGAGGGATGTAGTCGTGGTTCAGACTAACAATGGCAATAATATTACTTAATCTTGTTTTGCCCCAGACGCTACTCTAAGCACTTTACATGTATACAAAGCATTTAGCACGGGGCTAGGCTATATGTGTTTGGAAAAAATTGTATCTGCACTTCTAGCTTCATCTCACCTTGCATCCCTATATGAGGTCTCTGTTGTTGATACTAGTCTATTAGCTATACCTGGAATGCGTTAGAGTTCAAAAATTGTCATCAAGCCTTTCATGGTTCAATTGAAAAACTATCTATTTATAAAACTGACAACATCTGAACCCAATGATCAATCTTAACATCACAAAAAGAGGAACAACCAGACCTTATACGCCTGCCTGTGATGCAGTAGGAAGGCCCAGGCCCAAGGAATCAAATCTCTAGATCTAATCACCAGCTTATGGGATGTAGAAGATAAAGGTTGTTATTAAATGACCTCATGGGGATGCAATTAGCCAAATCTAAAATGTGGGAAATTCTACGAAACACTGACTCAATTTATTCAATAAATAGATGACAATGGAAAAAAGAGAGAGGGCATATAATAGATACAAATAAAATTAAAGTAAATAAAAGAGACCTAAGTGAAATATCAACCAATGGAAAGAGCTGACTTTGTTTGAATCCTGAGTCAAACAAATCAACTGCAAAAACTCATTTATTGACACATCACAGAAATGTGAACACTGACAAAATATTAGAATATATTAAGAAATTATTGCTAGTTGTTTATGTGTATAATGCTGTTGTGTTTTTGTTTTTTAAAAAATCCTCATCTCTTTGTAATACATACTAAAATATTTACTGATAAAATGGCATCAGGGATTGGCTTTACCATAATCCAGGAAAAGTACATCACGTATTCCAGTACATTTCTCACCCATGCCTGCTAGGTCAGAAGCAGATCCTATATCCTTCCACTTGGCCTTAAGTAGAGATTCCAGGAGGCATTTTTTGAATTTCCTCAGCACAGAGTCACATGAGCACAGAAGCACAGCTTGGTTTCCAAATGTCCCTCAGTTTGACAGTTGCCTCTAGCTAAGTTGGGTCATCACATGAACTGATAAGATGACGGTAGTTTGGTGAGAGTTGGCATTCTTAGCTTTTTTTTTGCAGACATTGTCAAACCTATTTTCAATACTCAGCCTCCTTCCCCCAACAGGAGCCTGGAAAATGATGGTAGCAAGAGCCACCAAGCCCCCCGAAGTGTCTGGGGCATAGGAAAATAAAAAACTTATGTGGTCAACTTCAAATGATTTTTAGGACTTAATTATTGTTTTATTCCCAAACATGGTTGATCTCAAATGGCTCTCCAAAGAATGGCGAGAGTTGATTGCTCTGTTCCTCTTCCTAAATGCTAACTTCCTGCTCACCTGTAAATTATAGAGCTACAGTTCCTGCTCATGTACAACATATAGATCTAAATTTTAAGGCTGAGTTTATACGTGTAATATGAAGCTTTTCTAGTTGTGGCTTTATCACCAAGTCACCATGGGGATACTGAAAAATTTGTCCATCAATATTCTCCATGTGATGTCCCCAGGGAGAATTTTTCCTAGATGCGCTCCCCATTTGTTTGTCTGAAAGAACTGGCCTGCTTTCTCTTCAGATACAGAACTGTATAACCCATCATGTTTTCCCCAAATTTTAATGTTCTACTGTGATAATTACATTGGATATCATCTCTGGAGTACTTCCCTCATCATCCTTTTTCACCTTGCTATTTTATTGGTCTCATTGATATAGAACCTCATTGATACACAGATATAAAATAACACAGAGATTTCAAATTTTCAAGGATGCCTGGTGTAAGCAATAGTCAGACACTACTGGGTATGATAGTGACAAAGTCAAGTTTTGCTGTCATGGGAGGTTAAGATGGGTGATGGCCTGGTTTTGGGGGGGAAGTCTTCCCACTATTGATAATGGTCTTGCATAAAACAACTCTATCTATGAGTATTTTTTTCCTCTGGAATGGGACATCAGCCGTCCCATTTCATTTGTTTCCCTTATCTCTAGGCTCACAAATTCTTTGCAGGTCATCATGGACAGCAAAGAGAGCACCACATTATTCCTGATAACAAGCAGATCCTGCCTGCTCCTCCATGGCGAAGGCGGAAACCACAGTGTGGCATGGAGCTCAGATACAGCAATGCCATCATGCACCATGACCTTCAGGGTCATCAACCCTAGGACTCCTCGATCCCTTCTTCCCCTATACATGCCCCCACAGAGGCATCTGCTGATGTGCTTCTTCCTGAGCCCTATGGAGCAGCTGGCTCTTGGCAGTGTGAGGAGGTCTGAGTCCTTCCACCACCAGTGGGACAGGCTTGCATGAGAACTATCTTGAGTCATCTCCACTCCCAAGCTGGAGCTGCCCTAGACGAGAGCACCCACTGAGAAATGGCTGCTCAAGCCAGGGTGTCAGTCATGCCCAATGAATAAAGAGTGCTCTCTAAGCATGCCTTTCTGCAACAATCCCTGAAGCACTGAAAAAAAAATGTTCTTTAATATTTCCAGTTAGAAATAACCTGCATTGCATTACACTGACTATCAGGTCATGAAAGCAGAACTGGAACTCTGAATTTCAGAAGAGTTGAAAGGCTTCCTGTGTTAAAAAATAATAAATCAAAAATGAAAATGAAGTGCTGTTAAGTTAAAACACTGCTTAGAGGGAACATTCCTTCTCACCATAGAAACAGAAGCTGTTTCGGGTGCTGAAGTTCTGACGTGAGTATAGTTTGATAACCAAGTGCCAAACCCCTGAACAAGAGGAACGGCACTGGAATACGGGGAGATGGCGGCAGCCGCAGACACGGAGCACATAAACCACGGGAGGGGCGAAGAAGGAGATGATGCAGTGCTGCCAAAGAAAGCAGGCCTTTTATTGATAAAACATTCTCTACCCGACCGGACTTTGCGGGAGGCATACCAACTGAAGTGGGGGAAAAGGCCAGCTTGGATGTCTAGCCCCCACAAGGACCACAAATGCGGCCGATGAAGCAAACCTCACATCAGGCCTCACCTGGTTGCTGAAGCAATCATAGCAGCTGCCTCCCTGAGTCAAATGTCCACTCTGGTACCATACTGCCCCAAACTGACACGCTCCTCCCTGGGTTGATAATCGGACCTGAAGCTGCCTGTGTACCTTCTTTGTGCCAGGCATTGTTTTAAGCATTTGTGCATATTATCTTGCATGAGTCTTACAACAGCCCTTGGAGGCTAAACCAATATCAAAGGACCCCCATTGTACAGATGAGGAAATTGAGGCTCACTGAGGACAACTTGTTCCTGGCCACACAAACCAGGAAGAGACTGAGCCAGGATTTGAACCTGACACCTGGCTTCAGAGAGCATGTTTAGTCCCTATATTATGCAGGAGATGGAAGCACTGGGGCACAGACACTCTGTTCTCAATTCAGGAGCCTTCAGCTCTCCTCTGAGACTTAATACACAGCCCACTCAGAATTTCCCAGAACTAATTTCTGGCCAGTGGGCTATCCAGGCCCTGAATGTCTCCTGCACACCCACTGACTCCAGGCTTGGGGATGTGCTGACTGCTCACCAGCACCCCCACCAGGAGGGAGCTGGTAGGAGGAGAGGTGATAATAGACAACAGGGAAATTTGGCTAGGCCTGGTTTCAAAAATATGTGGTAGAGGATACTGTTGAAGGCAGTGTATAAAGTGAAGACCTACGATAATTTGAAGATTTCAGTTGTCCATCCATTACTCTTTAACTGGAGGTCCCATGGGCTACAGGTCCACAAACCCCTAAAAATGACTAGGTAACTGTCTCTGTATATTTTCTCAGGAGAGTATCCTTTGTTTTCATCATGTTTTCAAAAGGTTTAACTTAAAAAGATCTAAAATCATTACTGTCTGTTATTCAAACTTGTGGATAAATAAAAGTTTATTGTGAAATAGGCTACTTGGTGGTAAATAAAAGTCATTTCGGGTAGCACAAGAAGTTTCACTCTGTTTACTGCCAGGAGCCAATTTAGCATTTTAGAAAACCCGTTGAACTTGGACTCAGAAGACCTGGATTCTCATGCCACCTCTGCCATTGACCTGCTGCGTGTCCCAGGGAAGGCCTTGCATTTCTCAAAATCTCAACAGGCTTATCTGTAGAAGGAACGGAACGAGATTTGCCATGCCTGCTAAGTGCAATGGTTCAGTTGTGGGTCTAAAAAATATAACATTGCCTTGGGAAAGTACTTTAATCCCAGAAAGTGTCCATGGAGTTTACACACAGTATTTTCCTAAGCTTTGGAGAATGACCTGAGGTACAAGCCATCACCTTGCCTGGCCCGGTACTCAACAGATCTTTCACTTCCGTGAATGGTGGGCACTGGAATGAAAGGAAAGGCATACGCTTGTTCTTTCTTCAGTTGGAAGCTGAGAAATCCTGCTGCTTTCTCAGGCTGCAAGGACTCTGGACTCCTGAGCGGCGCTGAGAGCTGCGATGTGTGGCTGCAGACAGGAGAGCCTCGGTGCTAAATGAGGACGTGACGGGGAACGTGAAGGGCTTCAGTCTCTTTCATCTCCCGCAGAGTCGGTTTGCTTGGCCACAGCTCCATCTCAGGTTATGGTTCACACTGACCTTGTAGGAGTAGGGTGGGGTCACAGTACCTGGGCTGGGCCTAAACTTGCCCGGACATTTTTAACCAAATATGGCTACTGCTAACAAACTCAGGCTTCTCTGGTGACAGCCTCAGCCCTCAGAGTCGCTGCCTGTGTTCGTTAATTTCCATGGCCCTAAACTCTAGTGATCACTCAACCTATTGAAGAACCCCCTCTCGGACCCCATAATGCTCTTCAGGGGCCTCTATTTGAAGTAATTGATATTCTTTGGTCTGGTGGCTTTGTATCACTGAGCCTAATGACTGTTTCTACTTAATTTTAAGATGCTTAATTACAGTGGAACACTTCAACACCATTAAATTATAACAAGCTACTAGCTCGTTCTTGATTGTGGCCTGGCACACTTCCAAATGACGTTTACAGCAATATCAGATATTTAATTCATACCACACATTTTCCTAAATTCGGAACAAAATGGGAAAATGCCTTCCACAAATCCTGCTGTGAGCTAGGAAGGCTCCCACCAGGGAGAGAGTTTGAGCAGCATGTCTCATCTGCTAATGAGTTTTTAGTGTTTGGAGGAGACCAGAGTCCCTGTTCTTGGGGTATAATGATTTTCCAATTTGGTTTTCATAAGGACAGCTTATATTACATTTTGTGAAAACTAATGAAATTACATGTTTCTTGTAATCATGGTCTTAAATTACTTGGTCATGTGACCAAGCCTGTTATTTGGACTTAGCAAATGAGCAGACATGCCATTAATCCCCAGCCTTTTGGTGTGGAAAACAAGCTTTTTGGGTGCCACAAAACCCTGCAACACAGGTACGCATGTTTGAAGGGAGTAAAACGCAACACAAGGCTCCTGTAAGATAATACTATTTGGGAATGGATGTTAAGAGTTAGCTTATGTCTTTACAACATCAGTCACATGTGTATTGTTTGCATCTGACAGTTTTTCTTTTAAGATTAATGTGCTTATGAAAACCTTGTGCGTTACTCTATGAGGCCAGCTTGAAATCCATCAGCATTACCATCGGAATGACACAATGCTGGGAGAGCAAACCAAATGACAAACAGAATCTGGTTTTCAGAGGCCAATGTGTGTTGAAGAGAAATGATCTGAAGCCAAATTTGGCCTCCTTCCAGAAATTCCTCCTGCTACACTGTTGGCCCAGCCCACAAAAGGGTGGGGGTTAGGGGGCGGGAGGGCAGACAAACAGGGAAGGGGAGAGAGTACTGCAGCGAGAGGGGAGTCGGGAGGGAAGCGTGATTGATTGAAAAACTTGGCCTTTATAGCAAACAACAGTCATATGTAAAACGAAGTTGTAGAGAAAAACTTTGTGAAAAACGGGACTTTTTCTGGATCATTAAGGAAAGTCATTTCTAACATCACCATTTGACACGCAGTTGGTGATGTGCAGTTGAAATACATGATGGGGAGAGTTCGACATCTGGTTGGATTTGAGAAGAACAGAAGGGGGAGACAGTGGCTTAAGGGGAGCAGAGTTGCAAAGGACCTCGATTGTGGACAGAGGCTTTCCAGTCTCCAAAGGGGCCTGGAGTTCGTGAGAAGAGGAGAAACATGGCTTGGTCTCTAGGAGGAGAGGAAATCAAATCAATGTCCAGCTTGAGAAAAGAAGGTGATGTCTGTGGAAGCAGGAGATGCATCAGGCACTTGCAGGACTCCGGAGGAACAGTCATAGAGGGATGGAAAATTGATGTGGGCCGGGCAGAGAGAACGGCAGGAGGGACTGGCAAGGTCGCACCCAGGCATCCGAGTTGACAGCCCACTAAGCTGAGAAGGATGAAGAGCGTTCTCACCCACCACCGCCATCATGTTGGCTACCATCTTTCTTGACTTTAGACAGTTTACTTTGCCTCAGCTTGACCAGATCCCACTTGCTCGGCTCAGAAAGTGGGTGGCCAGAAATAGAAGAGGAAAATGCTTCAGAGTTTCCTCGATCTGCAGCCTCTTTGAGTCCGAAATCACTTCCAAATGGGGCAGCCCAGCAGAGTGCCAAGAGATCACACTGCCTGCAGCAACTGCACTTCGGAGACGTGATGAATCGGTGGGACCTCAAGGCAGCTGTTGCTAGTAGAGCGGGCCAAGAGGCTGTCACTGCCTGGGAGAGTTAGGATGCTGTGGGGAGAGGCCGGGGTTTCGCACATCTCAGCCCAGGCCGGCACTCCTCAGCAGGGACTTCAATGCCTCCAATGGGTGTTGCCTGGCGTCTGACTTGGGAGAAGTTTCGGAAGACCAAGTGTCTGAAACAGACAGTAGATCCAAGAGTGAGGAAGACAGAGTGGCATGAGGAGTAGCTGGAGAGCAAATTCCGCCGGCTGCCCGGGACCCGTTCCTAGACATCCACATCTGGGGGCCTTCTCAGCTCCAGGCCTTAGAAAAGTGTGCATGAGCAGGGATCACACTGGCTGCCCAAGAAGGGATTTCTCAGCAGGCTACATGCACATCTCTGCAGCTTTCAAGAAAAGGAGAGAGGCCTGGTGACCAAGGCTGCGGCCCTCTCTCTCCACCTCCCAGTCGCTCATCTGCAGGACAGATGAGGGTCATCCTGTGTGTGTTCGGTGGGTGGGCTACTTAGCATGTCCAGGGGGTTTTGAAAGCAGAAATTATTATAATGCAAAAATGTCTTCACCTTGGCTTCTCATGAAGCGGGGCGGATTCCTCTGACATCCCTGATGATTTCTTTCCTGTGGAGGTGGCCCTCTTCAAAGCTGGCGCTGCCGGGAGAAGCAATGGTCCGGAACTGGATAAAACCTCTGTCAGGCTCATTTTATTTTAATCTACACGTTCTGGGGAGGGAGGCGGCTGGATGGGGGGACAGGGCTCCAGTCTCACTCCTGTCACTCACTCCCAGGCTGTCCCTGAGCAGATCATTAACAACCCAGCACCTCTATCCTCTTCTGCAAAATGGGAGCCACGGACCCAATTTTGACCACAGATGCCAAAGGCACTGGCAGTGAGGAATTTACAGGTCACCAGGTTCTTAAGTCATTATCATGGACCTAGTCTATTGACAGAACATGGGATTTTTTAAGAGTGATTTTTTAAATGGAGCATCTTTTTCATGATGGTGATATGGATATGTCTATTCAATTTTGGTGACCTAAAGCTATTGGGAATTTAATATTTGTTTCATTCTCAGTAAATAAATCTTGTTTCCTTTCTCCTCTCCCTAAGCGTGCACCATAACCAGCCCATTCTTCTGTTGTGCCATAAGAAGGTCCGGAGGTTTGTGCAGGTTCTAAGAGTACACCACATCAGTCCTTTTCCTGTTCAATGGTGCATTTTGGAAACGCAGCAATCCCTGGGAATGGACTGCCCACCCATCCCTGAGGCATCCTCAGCCTCGGTGAATTCCTTAACGTAAGTGCTCACTGCACACCAAGGCACAAAGGCCGCCGTGGTGGAGGGCAGGGAGGCACTCAGATAGTGCTGTTCGGGGGGTAGGTTGGTGCAGCCTTTGGGAGAGCAACGAGACAATGTGTCAGAAGGTTTTGAAAATGGACATCCTCTTTGACCTAAGAAATTCTCTTACAATGACTTCATCCCTCCCCTAGATTAAGTACAGGTAACCACTAGGTTAGCTACAAAGATGTCCACATAGCATGGCTCCTAGCAGTGAAAGAATGGCAACAACCTAAGTGTCTAACTATAGGAAATTGCTTTAACTGTGATACATCCATTCAATGGAATAATATGCAACCAGTAAAAATGATGTCAGAAAACTAATATGTGGTGAAAAAATCAGAACAGTGTTGGCTTGGGGCTGCACGGTGGGGGTTAACCAGGCATGAGGGAACTTTGTTGTTGGTTGTAAGGCCCTACACCTTGATAGGGTTTTGAATTACACAGGTATATGCATTTGTCAAAACTCTGAATGGTTTGCTTAAGATTTGTGCATTTCACTGTATGTAAAGTTTCCTTAAACAAAGAACCATAAACAAATATTGAGCTCTAGTTCATTGTATGCATGCTGAAGTGTTTAGAAGTGAAGTGTACTAGTGTCTGCAACTTACTTGGAATGTGTAAAAAACAAAAATTGATGGTTGGATAGAGTGATGGAGAGATGAATAGATATTTAATAATACAAATAGCAAAAGGTTAATTGTAGAATATAGATATAGATGGCACATATGCAGGTGTTCACTGTCTATAAATTCTTTGTTTTTCTGTATGTTTGAAAATTTTTGTTAAAAAATAGGGAAAAAAGGTGACAGAATATTTAGTAATATTCATAGTAAATTACTAAAATATGTTTAATTTTATTTCTGTTAAAATGTTAAAGGAGTTGTTAAGTATTAAGACTAGAAATGATTTGCTTATCTTCACACTTTTGGACAACGTATTTATGTCAGTTTGTGATTAGAAATTGCTTCGTATTGTCCCATTTCTCTTACTACTCAAAGTAAACATTAAGGCCAGTGTTGCCAGCAAGTGGCATGGACAGATTCTCCACCACATGTCCTATGAGGGCCACTCAGGACCTTCACCGACAAAGGTCATGTCAATGAATTTTGTCATCACAGCCACAAATACATGCATCTTATTTCCATGCAGTTTCTAAAGCCTCCGAGGAATGTTGCTCAACAGTAAATGTTATTTTCTTTGAAACCAAACTACCAGTGGCTTAAAGATAATCATCTGAGGTGATGTGATAATACTCATCACACTTGAATTCCGAACAGCTCCATGGAGTTACCAACCGAATTCCAATTCTGTTTCTTCTTGAGTCTTCCTATGGTAATGATGGGGCGTGTTCTCTGTGGGGCGGGGACCAGAGCTGGCAGTTTGAATGTGCTCAGTGAGTCTCACGCCCTAGATGTGAGGAGTCGTAGATCCTCGGAGGATCTCATAGGATACCAAAATAATTTGCACACACTGTCATTTGTGCAAGTGAACTATTTAGTAGTTCATTTTATGACCTACTGAAGAGGACATCCATATTATTTTCTACTCTGACACGTCTAAGAAGACTCTGAACATTCCTTTTCTCCTTTTGAATTATTGGAACATATACTTATACCTTCTCATTTTAATTTTTTAAATTTCCTAATTTACATATGGTACAATTCAATCTTCTTAGTACACGGTTGTATGAGTTTTGACAAATGCATAGTCATGTAACCACAACCCTAATCAGACGTATCCTCTTTTCATTTGAAAAGCATACATGTAAAGATTAGAAGTCTCTGGCTGTAGCAGTTCTTTGGAAAATTCTCTCTAGTTCATTTTGTACCTGGAGAAATAGAGGCCACATGAAAGTCACAGAACTTTTTTGCTGAAAAACAGCATTTGACACATGTCTTCTTAACGTTTATCCTCTTCTTAAAACAATGTAGATTTCAGGAAAAGATGTTAATTAAGGTGTGAGGTGGGGGAAAGTCTGTGTGAGCAAATGAAATGATCTTTTTACAGGATGAGTTCAAAATCAAAATGTTGAGCACAGCTGTGTGGTGTTATCAGGCAACATTGATGTTTGACTAGAGCCTGGATGCTAGAGCCAAACTCCCTGGGCTCAAATCTTTTTTTTCAGCATTATTGAAGTATAATTGATATACCAAAAAACTGCATGTATTTAATGTGTACAATTTGATGAGTTTGTCTGGGTTCAAATCTTGTTCTGCCACTTGCTAGCTGTGTGACCTTGGTCAAAATGCTTAACTTCTCTGTGCCTCAGTTTTCTCATCTGTATATGGGTTATAATCACATTCACCTCATAAGGGCATTGTAAGGATTAAATAAGGCCTTAGGCACATGGCAGGCAATCAATAAACATAAGCTATTATTATTTTTATTATTACTGTCAGGAAATCTTATTTTCATGCATACGATTCCGTTTCAGACCTGTATGCCTGGATCCAGTTGCACGGAAAAGAGCACTGAAAAACTCAGGAGAGGAGTTTGCATCTTACTTCAGGTAGCTTTTTAATGGAAACGTTTACCAAGTGAGAGGCTGATGGAGAAAATCTCCAAAGCTTTTGCTCCAGGGCTGACAGGAAGCCAGCTGGGCAGAGAGCGCCTTTAAAAAGGTTGACAAGCCGCATGTGCCCACTCACCTGGCGTGGAGACAGAATTGGCAAGGTAAGGGCTCAAAAGTGTCATGGCCACTGGTTCCCACCCAAGGACATCTTTCCTCCCACTCCAGCAGCTGGAACAGGGGTGTGCTCTGTGCTGGCTCTGGACAAATGGCAGGTCCCTGCCCGACACACTACACCCCACTCAGGACCGCAGGCCTGCTGACCAGCACGCCCCGCCCAGGAGAGGAGGGAGAAGTTGTGCTCACTTATCACATTTCTCTGGACGCTGCAATCCCAGAGCTCACTGGGGTTTCAAAAACAGTTCCAGTACATTATTCTCACCACCTGTTTGTGGACTTGCTGACTGGGTTGGCTTGGGCCTGTTGTCACCCCCAGCTTGGGCCCCTCTTGTTCTCCTCCTGTCACCCCTCTGAAGCCCAGTCCTCCTGTTCCCGTCCAAACACCAGCCTCGTGTCCCACAGGCCCTCGTCGTGTGCTCACATCCACTCACCTCGCCACTGCCTTGCTCAGCAGGGGCCCAGGACGCCCAGCCCCGCCTCCTGGAACCAGTCTCCCTCCTCTCCCTCCCCAGCACTCCATCCATCTCATTCCTCCCATAATCCAATCGCATTCTCCAGCTGACAGCCCAAGTCTCCCCAGGCCCCATGCTGAATCCCTCTCCAAACTGAAGGACGAGGCGGGAGGGAAGTGACGATTTTGGCCACGGGCCCGGAACTGGAGGCAAAGGGAGCGTGGGGGGTGCACAGACTCTGGACACACAGAGGCAAAGGGGCAGCATCAGGCAGGTGATCAGAACCGTCCTTCTTTCTCCTACATTTCTGGCATTTGAAGACTTTCTCACTGAGGAATTTTGACTATTGCCTCAGCTAACTGTAGTTACATCAGACAAAAATATGCCCATAATGCTAGAGATCGAGAGAGCATATGACCCTGGATGTGTGTGTCTGTGAGTGTGTGTGTGTGTGTGTGTGTGTGTGTGTGTGTCTGCTTTGAGTTCCTGTTTATCAAAGTATTTTTTTTTAATAAGGAAGGAACGTGACCTCCACAATGTGGCATTGGGTCATTTTTACTCTATTTGATAAATGCATTCAAATTGAGGGCGATGTCTAGGCAATAATGGACCCCCATTTGGTAGAGCAGCTCAAGTTTTCAAATGTTCTGATGGAAGCAGGTTGGCCCAAATTCCCGGTTACCCACTGGGAATCTTGTTCCAGGCGTCTTGTGAGGCTGAGAACACAGTACAAAGAACGACTCCACCCCCGCTGTTCTGTTATCTATTGCTGCGTAACAAACCACCCCACAACCGAGGGGTGTGAAACAGTATCCATTTATTCTGCTCAGGGCTTCTGTGTGTCAGGAATCTGGAGAGGGCAAAGGGAAGGTGGCTTGAGTCTGCTTCCCTGTGTCTGAGGCCTCAGCTGGGAAGACTTGAATGACAGGGAGTGACTCCAGCTGCAGGAGTCTGGAATCCTCTGGAGGTGTCTTCACTCCCGGGATGGGGCGGGGGGCGGGGCGTGCGCCTGGGCTGGGGTGACTCCAAGAACGAGACGGCTGATGGGAATGCCCACACACGGGCTCTTCGTGTGGCTTGGGCTTCCTCACAGTGTGGGGAATGGACTTCCTACATGTGGCTCAAGACGCGGGTGTTCCAGTGTACAAGTTGGAAGCTGTGTGGCCTTTCATGGCCTCACCTCAGAAATCCCATGACATCACTTCCGCCACACTCTGCAGATTACAGGTGAGGTTTGTAGGTCACAAGCCACCTAGGTGCCAGGGGAGAAGACACAGACCCTACCTCCTCATGGGAGGAGTGTTAGAAATCCACGGCCGTGTTTTGAAACCTCCACACCTGCCCTTATGAAGTTTACAGTACACTACAGAGATATTAGTAAAGAATCTTAAAATGAATATGAATTTAAAAATCATAAAAAGTGCTACGTGGGAAAAGAACACACGTGGAAGTCTCCTTTGCTGGTGTGTCAAGATTCCATACTCACTCCACTCAGATGTGAAAGAAAAAGGTAGCTTCCTTAGTTCCTAGAACTGATCCCATCTGTCTCAGGAGCTCTGCCCCCAGCCCAGCGGGGAGACATTGATTGCTAATTTATGGTTTAATTAATTAAACCTACTTTGGTTAAATTAATCACTTTCTATTTAAAAGAGTCTCTATCAATGAAATATTCAGTAGTGTCCAAACTTGGTCTCCCTGTCTGCTTTCCCTGCCTCCTTCCCAGCGTGGGGCGGGGGCAAAGGTGGGGCAGGGACAGCTGACTTTGTCGGGCAGGTCTCCCTCCACTCCTACCTCCTTATGCGGTGTGGCTGAGGGGCAGTGAGTCAGATCCTCAAGTGTGGGCCGGTTGGTTTAGCTGAATTCTCTCCATCATGGGAGCTATCCCTAGGGGTCTTGCAAGTGTCCTCGGCCGGCCTTGCACCTGGAGAACTCATGGTCTTCCCCTGGCTCTCTAAGGGTCAGGTGGTCTCCCCTTATTGACTCACACCATCCTGTCTCTTCCTGGCACTGCAGAGCCCCCTGGCTCCTGTTGGCTCCTCAGCCTGGTCACTTGCCCTGTAGTTCTCAGTTACTGGCATTTTCCCCTTGCCTTGCTGAAGTTCCCTAGCCACACTCTTAGTTACATTACTGTGACAGTTTTAAAACACAGCTGCAAATTCTTTGACACTCTTTCCATTGAGAGTTGGTGCTTCTATCCTTCTCCCTTGAATCTGGGCAGATTTGTGGCTACTTTGACCAATAGATTATGGCCGAAATAAGGTTATGTGACTTCTGAGGCTAGGTTATTAAAGACCGTGAAAGATTCTGCCTTGTTTCACCAGAATACCCACTGTTAAAACCATGAGCTGCCATGTTAGAAATCATCTGCCCCAAGGCAGCCATGTTGTAAGGAAGCCCACACCACGTGGAGAGGCCACACGTGGAAGCTCCAGGCAACAATTCCCATCCTTCAGCACTCCAGCCCAGACATGAGAGTGGAGATGCCTTGAGATGATTCCAGGCCCCAGAAATTTGAATCTTCCTAGCTGAGACCTCAGACATCATAGAAAAGAGACAAGTCATCCCCCAGTGCCCTTTCTTAATTCCTAATCCATGGAATCCTTGACCATAATAAAATGGCTGTTGTTTTATACCACTAAGTTTTGAGGTGGTTTGTAGGGTAGCAACAGGCAACTCGAACAATTGTCATCCCCCCTTGGGCACGTGAGGACCTGTGGCTCCTTCTGTGCCACAGGGGAACTGTGAGGGGATCAAGAATGCCAATTCAAGGTCATCTGTCTGGCCACCTCTGCTTTCTACTGCTGCACCATTCATTCCTGCACTCATGTAGCCACCAAGGCACCCCGAGAGGTGATCTCCATTCAGCACTCACAGCAGGAAAGGGGAATAAGTCCCCTGCCTTTAGCATTAACCCTTTAAAATAGCCAATACATCCTTTGCAGGATTTTGGTTCCAAAGTGGAAAACCAGAGTGTGTGCCCATCTGATGACCTGCCTCTCCCCATTGTCCCCAGGCTGTTATGTTCATCATCCCTTTATCTTCTGTGTATGCAGCACGGACTTCATGTCCATGTCTTGAGGTTCCCTCTACCCCTGACCTAAAACTTCATGATGTTGCCCACAAAGTTGGGATCTTGATAAACCAGTGGAGCTAAAGAAATTTAGAA
Source organism: Tapirus indicus (assembly GCA_031878705.1). Classification (NCBI taxonomy): domain Eukaryota; kingdom Metazoa; phylum Chordata; class Mammalia; order Perissodactyla; family Tapiridae; genus Tapirus; species Tapirus indicus. The sequence goes on along the minus strand of CM062929.1, from coordinate 87,421,009 downwards.
AATACTTTTGTCTCTCCCCAAAGCCTGGCTTTCAATATTAGAGTTGAGAACCAAAAAATCTTCTTTTATATGTCAAAAGTTGGACATCGACTGTTTGTCTTGGCACCCTTGTTGTAATGACTCTATTCCTCCCTGAGGCACGTGGACCCTTGCAGAGTGAGGAGGAAGACGCAAAGTTGCTGACATATTCACAAATATTATCCCTACTACTCGACCTGTGTTTTCAACATAGATATTCAGACTGATGACTATCTCCAATAATAATAACTTACATTGTGAATTGTACAATTTGAAATGTGATTTCTCCTTCAATGACTCATTTCCTTTTCGCAGCCATCCTATGATGTACCAGGGGGTGATCCTCACCACTGACAAAGAAACCAAGGCTCAGAGAGGTTCAAAGGCTTGCCGTGTGCCACACAGTGGACAAGGTGAGCAAGGGAGAGTCAAGCCTTTTGCCCTTTATAATATGTAATAAAAGTGTCATTGAAATGTTGCAGTGGTTGGTGGCCTTTCTTATTCGGGGTTGCTGAGGGTCCCAGAGTTAAAATAAGGTGTATAGGAAGGAAGATGCTGGCAAGGGTGGCACCATCTTTTAATTCCTCCAGTCACCTTACTCATGGTCACCTTACTCATGGTCACATATGCTTCTCAGAAACCATATCTTTTGAGAAGCTAGTTGCCCTTCTGTAGTTTCAGGAGAAACTCCACAGTCCTGGCAATTATTTAACTTTTATTTATCCTTTGTTTGGGCTTTTAAGATGCATTTGTTATTGCTTGAATATTGTTATAAATTATTGTAAAGTTCTATTTGCACTGATATAAAAAGTAGATCATAAACATGTTTTGAAGTGTAAGTTTGCTGTTGGTGTGTACTCTTCCCTTCTTTGACTTCTTCTCTTTAAGAATTATAATAATTTTGTCCTCAGGCCCATCCTACTTCAGGCCACACTCAGAAACAGGAACCAAGGCTCATCATGCCAGGACCAGCCCAATCAAAGGGAGACGTGTGTGCGTGTGTGTGTAGGAAGGAGGCTGGAAACCCAGTAGACTGATAGGTGGCTGTGCTTATCAACAACCCTCTTCTGAAAGATGAAACAAAGATGATTCCCCAGCTTAAACCTGGCCCTGGAGAAAGGCCGTACTTTGGACAGTAAGAGTAAAGCTGGACAGGGTGCTAGTTTGGAGATGAACGTGAACGGTTTGAATGTGGACCTGTTGGCATTTTGAGACGACAGAGGCAGGCAGAACCGTGCACCAGGCGCTTGGTGGTCTGAGACTGGAGCTGACATAGCTGGCGGAGCTGGAAGTAGTAAGAGGAACTCCTGCTTGGGGTTTATGGGGCTGCATTTGCTGTATTGAAATGTTTCAAATTATGTTTAAATTTGTGGTTTGTAAGTAAAGTGCTGTGGGAAATGGGGCATGTGCTGGGGGCTTGGGGCCTCGTCCCACAGATGGCCCCCCAGCCCACAGATCTCTGCCTCCCTGGGACAGGTTCTTGGCCACCCGCTGCCTGCCTGCTGGCTCCCCTGACCACTGCCACTCTCTGCGTGGGGCAGTGACCTCGTCTTGGCAGGAGCGGGGAGCTGGGACTGAGCAAGGAGAGGGTAGGATCAGAAGTACCCCTGAGCTGTCTCATGGCAGGGCAAGGTGACGGCCCCCTGCCCCAGGCTGATGGTGCCACGTGCACTGGGCAGGTGATTTGGCGGGGTCCCTTGCCCACTGCTGATCCACAGTGTCCCAGTGTCACGGAGGCTGTACTCACTCAGCGAGGTTCACCCCTCGGCTGTGGGTTGGGGCAGTGAGCCCGTGAGAAGGAGCCATCTTGTACTGGGTGCCACAAATTATGCTGCCAGCCCTGCACACACTCTGGTCTTTATCATTTATTTGGACATTTGTCACAAATAACCCATAACTAATCATTGTTAAATATTGAGAAGGTTCTAATAAGAGGCTTCTTTTCATAAACTAGAACAGATTTGAGCTTATTCAACTCACTCGCTTGCTTTCCTCAGAAGGAGAGAAAGGGGTGGAGTCACAGCCTGCCCGTTGACTTTGGGGAGAACCTAGAGGCAGAAAAGCTGGGAGATGCAGCCGACGCTGGAGGTGGAAGGCTGTGCGGCACGAGAGATGGTCTCCTCCGGCTGCAGCTGAAGTCAGAGGTGTGCCGGGCGATGTGGGCTGGGTTCCCATACTTTTGGTGAGTTGGAGAAACAGTTTCAGTAGAGTAGGAGAAGCCAGGTAGGAAGGGGTTGAGATCATGTCAAAGTGGAGGCATATTCGAAGCAGAAGGAAGGAAAGAGAGCAGAGGTCAGGCAGAGATGTCTTTGAGATGGAGAAAACCTAAAGGAACAAGACCTAGAGCAGAAGGAGAAGCAGAGAGAGAGGAGGGGGTGTGGTGGACATATGACTTGGGTCTGGGTGAGAGAGCTGCCCCGCCCCAGCCCACACCCCTCCCCATGCTGTCCTATGTCTAGCAACTGATTGCTGTGGAAGTATAAAGCCTGGTCATCTCAACCAACTCAGGACAACATGGAAGGGCCATTCTGCTGCAGAACTCCCTGTGGGGCTGGCAGATGCTGTCCTTGGACCTGAATCTCAGCTCCACTCCTCCCTCTGCCCACTCCTGCTTCCTTCCCTGCCCTACCACATGTGGCGATCCCAAGGACGCTCCTTAATAAACATCCTGCATGCTACACTCCATCTCAGAGTCGGTTTCCTGAGGAACCCTCCTGTGACAGGTGGGAGCAAGGGACCTAGGAGCTCTCCAGGTATGGGTAGGGGGCCAGCATTCTAAGAGAGGCCTGAGGTTCAAGCATCGAGCCATTGGTCCACCCAGCCCACTGACTTTGAACAGCAACTCACCTAAGCTCTGCATTCCCAGAACCCTATTGCTAGTTTGTGATCAGCCCTCGTGAGCCACTGGTCTCTCAACCCCCCAGTGTTGGTCATGCTGGCAGACCTAAGTCACTTAGAAATGAAAGCTGTGTGTGATTGATTGTGTGATATTGAACTGTTCAACATCACTGGAATTTCACCGTGGAACTGTGGCATTATCAAGAATAATGCCAACACCGTGGAAAAGGAAAAATTAGCATAAATAAATACAAGACTACTCCACATGTGAGCCATGGCCAGAACTCACACACGTGGCCTGGACCCTCTTGACTTACCAAAAGATGGCCTGGAGCCTGCTCAAGCCAGGTTCCTGATCTTGTGGCCCACTACCGTGTGAGTTTGGGCACTCTGCTCTGACATCTCCTCTGTCTCTGAGACTGAAGAGCAAGAAGAGAAGGTGAGAGCTTCTTCTGGATAAGGGGAATGCTTCCAAGTGACTTTTTGTTAAAATGGGTATGCTTTCACCCTCTGGGCACACGAATCATTTCTTCTGGTTTATTATCAATATTGAAAAAGAATAAGACATAAGATGCTGTGCGAAACACAGAGTAAGTCTACTTTTTCTCTCTATTGGATTTACTTACTAAATTTATTAATTTCCAAAACATAAGACATATATAAAGAGCTCTATAACCCATAAGAAAAAGACAAACTTCAAAGGGCAAAGGATGTTAGCAGAAAGTAAACCTGAGAGAGACAGCAGACGTGCAATGAAATGTTATAACTCACAGATTAAAACAATGAGACAGAATTATTTTCTTATATCAACAATGATTAAAAAAATGGATGAGACCCAGTGTTGAGGCTGGAGGGCAGAGGGAACTTTCATATAATGCAATGGGTTTGTACTACCTTTCTGAAGAACAGTTTGGTAATATGTATCAAGGCCATAAAAATGTACACAGAGAAGGCAGACTATTAGTCTGTCCTAAGGAAAGGATCACCCAAGACCTGTGAAGATTTGACAAGGACGTTCACTGCAACAGTTTGTAGCAGTGAAAACTGAAACCAACCAAAGTGTGCAACATCACAGTGTTGGTGAAACAAGTCATGGTACATCTACAGCAGATGATACAATCACACAAAAAAGGATGTAGCGTATTTAGGGGGTAAAATAATAGTGATTAAAAGTGCGGACTCCAGAATCATACTGCCTGCCTTCAAATTCTACTTCTTCCACTCACAAGCTGTGTGACCTTGGTGAGTTGGTTAGTTTCTCTCTGCCTTAGTTTCCTCATCCATAAGATGAAGACAGTCATGACATCCTCATAGGTTTTGGCAGGAAGTCAATGAGACAATCCTAAAAATGCCTGGCAGAGGATTTGACATAGAGTGTACTCAACAAATGTCACGTTATAGTAGTAGCACTGAAAGATGCTCACTGTAGTTAAATGAGTGAAAAGATACATAGTTCACTAACTAGACTCAACAGCCTAGGAGCTTATCACAGAGAGAAATAAAAGAGAAAGGAGAGATACACATACACTTGAGTCTTGTGTTGCTATGAACCTATGTGGAGAGTACTGGAGACCATGGCACAAATGAATCCTCTTGCCTGAGTGATCTAAATTGAGGCTTTCTCAATTTTTCTGGAAAAGATATTCCCTTTCCCGTTGTTTGCCTGTGTTGGGGTTTCCTTATGGTCAGCAGTAGCTTACAGATTCTTAGAGGAACCTGATGGTGACTCAGATGAGATTTTCTGGAAGAGGTGGTATCTTAAACAAGCCCTTAATAAACAGACATCTTCGAGAAGCCTATGACTCCTGGCCCATCGACCTGTGAATCGACTGAATGTGGGCCATGCGAGCAGTTTCATCCCCTATGGGTGTCCCAGCCATACAGAGGCAAGAGCTTGGAGAAGGAGGAAAGAGCTTTGATCACAAGAACGGCAGAGGACGCTCAGACTCTTCCCGGTTGTTGGGCTGCCTTGTGGAGTGAACACCCAGACCTGAGTCCGTGAAGGTTAAACAGGGTCCACAAGCAAATACTAGACAGGGTCGGGAGTGAACGTGTCATTTTAAAATAAATTCCACTGTTTGTGGGGTCCACGTGACACTGTCTTGTATAAAACGTAGAGCTAGACCCTAATCTTGTCCTTTCTGGAGCTTTTTTTTTTATCACCCCAAACCCACACTCTAAAACCTGTCCCTCCTGTAGTCTCACCCTCTTGGAATATGGCACCACCACTCACCCGGGGGCTCAGGCAAAAAGCCTCGAGTCCCTCTCTCCTCCTCTCTCCTCCTCACCCCCATATCCAAACCATCAGCTGTGCCAAGCGATTCTACCTGCGGAACATGTCCTGAGTCTGACCACTCTCGTCGCCCCCACGGCTGCCACTCTGCTCCGGGCCAGCACCGTCTCACATGGGCCACACAGCACTCCTGTCTGGCCCTTCTCATACAGCAGTTGGAGTTGGCTTTTTAAACTATAAACCACATCATGTCACCATACTCAAAACCCACCAGGGCCTTCCCATTGCACTTGGAATCCCAGTCAGACCCACAGGATGGCCCCAGGGCCTCTGTGGTCTAGTCCACACTGCCTCTCCAACCCTGGTTCTCACCTCTCTCACTCCCATCGTCCACCTGGCCACTCCTGCCCCTCACCTCCCTGTGCCCCAGCCACGCTGGTCTTCCTTCTTGCTATCCTGGACAAACCAGTTTTGTCCATGCTGTGCCATCTGCTGAGAATGCTCTTCCCTCTTGTTTTCCCATGGCTCACTTCTTCTCATCATTCAAATGTCACATGCTCAGAGAGCCCTCCTCCAACACTCTATCTAAAATAACTTCTTGTATTAGTTAGATTACATTCAGTTGCAAATAAGAACTGAAACAATACAAATATTTAATAACTCAATTAACAAGAAGACCGGAGGTGGGCTGTTCCAAATCTGATTTGGAAGCTCAGCAATGCCCTCAAAAACCAGGCTCCTTCTGACTCTCTGCTCTGCCATTCCAATAGGTTGGCTTTTTATTCTTCTAAATGTTGATTCATGTTCACAAGATGGCTGCCATAGCTGAGGCCTTCACATCCTTTTACAACCATGTTCAAGGCAGGAGGCACGGGTCATTCGAGGCAGACACTACTCCTCAGATCCCTTTCTTTAATCAGTGAGGGAGCGGGGAGAAGTTTCTATAGAAGCCAACACACTAGACTTCCCCCTGACATCTCTTTGGCTGGATCTTAGTCAAATAGCTACTCCTAAACCAATCACTAAAAAGGAGATTGGAATTTTCATGTTTGTCTTAAACTGATCACACTTCTTCCTCTGGGGGAAAGAGGATTCACCTCCACTGACCTATTTTGCCACCTTAACAAAATTCAGTTGTATAAATGGAGAAAGAAGGGGAGAATGGATGTTGGTTAGGCAACCATTGGTATCTGAACCCACCCTTAGCCCCCATGATTCCCTCTCCCCATCCTCTGCTTTGTTTTTTTTCATGGCACTAATCACTGCCTGAAATGCAGTATGGATGTATCTGCTTGCTCAGAGTGTGTCTCCTCACTACAGTGGGACTTTCCTAACTTGCTTGCTGCTGTATTTCCAGAACCCCAAACAGTGCTTGGGAATCAATAAATACTCACCGAATGAAAGAATGAGTGTTGCGTGAATAAACGGGTAAAACTTAGGATCTTTACTTAACCTGCCCAAGCCTCATTTTCCTCATTTGTAAAATGAGGACAATTTCCCTACCTCTCCTTTGAGAACAAAATGAGATAACACAGGAAAATCTCTTAATACAGTGCCTTGCACAGAGAAAATGCTCAGGACGTTTAGCTCTCAGTGGTATTGTGCAGCAGCAACATCAGGCGGGTACAGGAAAAGCGTTAACAATAAATCTTAATCTCACACACTTTTTCTGATTAGGAAATAATGCATTAAGGAATCCAGCATTTGAAAAACGTATGACTTAGTGAAAGATAACCAATCTTGGGTATATATTTTTTCCCAAGAATACATTAGCATAATGTTTACACAAATGGGGTAGTAATATGCATGCTGTTTTGCAACTTAGTTTTTGCACTGAATATCTATTGGACATTTTCCCACAATTATTAATACAAATACATCTCTTTGTTATTCAATTATATTTGATATAAGCTGGAGATTTATTGTTGCTGAAGACCCTGATGACCTGTCCCCAGGCTCACCTTCTTAGGTCCATTACATCTTGGAAGTGTGACTGTCCGCACTGGCGCTGTGGCTTTCCCTGCTACACCAGATCAGACATTGGTCCTTCATTGCTACATTGGCATTTTTCACTCTAAGATGCTGCTGTTGAGAATGTTTATTATTTCACAATCTTCCTTTCATGCAGACCCCTGGGAGAAATAAGAAGAAAATTTACATCTCCTATGATCACACGCTGTAAATATTTTTAAGAATTCTCTTCCAGCCTTTTTCCTATGCAAATATAATTTATTTTAAATCTATTTGGGACCATCCCGGGAATACAGTTTTATATCATTGGCTTTCACTTGACATTAAATTATAAACGTTTTTCCAAGTCTTATGCAAACAAAATCATGAACCCTTTGAGCTGTGAGAAACCTTAGAAATTATTTAGTTCTGGCTCATCGTGCACATTTTACAAGATGAGGTACCCGAAGGCTGCGTTGTTTGAGTTTCTCCAAAATGTTTTAATACCTTAGTGATCTGCAGTCTGATTAAGCTGATGCGGAGCCGGAAAGGCCCGGCCTAATGGTTGCTCTGTGTGCACATCAACCAAAGGCTGCGTCTCTTTATCCCACAGAAACTGGCTGCCAGCAAGGCTCTCCTCGCCCCGGGTGACTGCGCTGACAGGTATGTTATCCCTCCACACTTTTCTGTCAACAGCCCTCCCTCAGGAGAGGGTCAAGACCTAGATAGGATCTGGGCACCAAAGCAAACCTGTCAGACCAGCGTGCATGGCGAGAAAAGCTGCCTGTTCTGTGCCTTCTCGGGGTTCGAGGTGTTTTGTCGAGCTGGCATATTTGTGCTCGGCGGCAGGAGGGGCGTGAGCGTAAACGCACGCCCGGGGAGAGAGCGCGGCCAGGTCTGGGACAGAATCCACAGCAAGATCGGTCACAGGGTGAGGCATCTGTTGTCGCACACGCAATGCCATCACGGGTCACTATTTGGGAAAGAGGACTTCATCGTGCAATCTGAAAGGCTATGGGTCAAGACCAAGTCCGCTGCTCTGTAGCTGTGGGACCTGGGACCAAGTCCGCTCTCTGGCCTTCGGCTACCTCCTTTGTAAGGAGGGATCCACGATGTCCACTTGGTAGAGTCGGAACACCCCCAGCATGCATGTAAGCACTCAAGAAATAGGAGCTCTTATTAATAAACTTCTCTTTTTCCCTCTGTGAATAGTCCAAATCACAGAGTAGCAGCTCAGTAAATATTTGTTGCATTAATATGGGATCCAGGCAACTAAGGTCACACATTATGAGATTAAACAGCTGAGTCCACAAAAATAACAGTAATAACTGTGCCCACCCATGATTCTAGAAAAGCTAGAAGCCAGGTCTCTTGAATTAGAAAATTTCAGATTCTCTTATTCTATCAAGATTTCCATTTTTTCCCCAAATGTTTTCGATTTAATTATAAAGAAGATTGCTTTGACTTTATTCTCCACCAGAGAATGAAGATAAATACTACCCTTTCAGATACTGTTGTTTTAAGTCATTTTCTTAGCATACAATACTATGGGTTAAGTTCTTTTCTTCATTACAAAAGTAACAGAGTTCATTATAGACAATTTGGGAAGTAAAGCAGAAGAAAGAAAAAATAGCCAAAGTGTCTCCACCAAGAGCCAACAGCCGTGAGCGTGTTGGTATGTTTCTACACACACTTTGTAGTTGATTGTGACCCTACACAGTGTCCAGTTTATTTCCAGCTTTTTTTCTAAACATGATGAATTGTAGTCTTCCAAAATATTGCCCCATTATTCAACTGTTGCCAATTTTTCACAATTTTAAGTAGTGCTGAAATGAATATAATTGTTCATAAAACATTTTCTGCAGTTGGGAAAACATTTCTCAGGCTACATTCGTGGAAGTGAAATCACTCTGTTAAAGAGTATGAACATTCTTTGGTACACACCAGTTAAAAGACATTCAACAATTGTTGGAGAAACTTACAGTCTTTCACCAGACCTGGATATTCTCATGATAATTGGTAGGTAATCTTATTTCTTTTTCTATTTTTAAAAATGTTTAGTTTACTTACCAATGGGGCTGAATAGTATAAAATGTTTATTAAATACCTGTGGTTTCTGTTTAGTGAGTTATCCTGTCTTGCCCATGAATTTTGGGGGTGTGGTGTGATTTTTATTAAATTATATGATACTATAGTTTAGGGGATTAACCTTTTGTCAAATAGTTACAGAATTTTCAATGTCTTCCTGTCAGCATTTCCATTTTGTTTATATGTCCTTGGGGGGATTAAAGAGGTTTTAACTTATGTTTAGACAACCTAATATTCTTTTTCTTTATGAGTCTCTGATTGGATTTATCCTTTCAGTGACCTTTCCCATTCAGAGATCAAATATTCACCTCTATAGTTTTCTAGATTTTTAACCATTTATTTTTTGTGTGGAGTTGTTTTTTATGACTTTTTTTTTTACTATTTTTTAATTGTGGTAAAATATATATATAATAAAACTTTCCATTTTGACCATTTTTTCAGTGTACAATTCAGTGACATTAATTATAGTTACAATGTTGTACAACCAACACCACTATCCAATTCTGTTACCGAACCAAGTGGGCTCACCTCCTGGTGAGTTAAATAAGACTGTACACCAGTGGAAGTTGTCTCACAAAGTAAAGTGTATTTGCAGCAAATAGGAGGCCATCAGCGATCACTTCCAAAGTCATAGTGTCCCTGAACAAAGGGAAGCAGGAACTTTTTTTTCTGTTGGGAAATGAACATTCAGCAGGGAGAGGCGGGTATTTGCCTGCACAGGCTCAGCTGGAGAACGTGCTTCCACACAATGAGGCCTAAGCTCCTCCTGGAGAGATCTTTGCATTAAAAAGAAGGCAAAGATCATGGGTGTAGCTCTTTTGGTGAGGCTTAGTCAGTTTCAGGATGGTTGATGGTTACATCTCCCTTGAGTTTCTCACTTTGTCAGTTTCAGGATGGTGATGGTTACATCTCCTTAACATACAAAAGGAAAAGAAACAACTTGGAAAAAGAGTTAATTGCTTCCAACCCACCTTTGAGTGTCTCAGGGCACCTAGTTGGTGACCTTTCCAAAACTTTTTCATCACCTCAAACAGAAACTCTGTACCCAGTAAACAATAATTCCTCATTCTCTCCTGCCCCCAGTCCCTAATAACCTCTAATGTACTCTCTGTCTCTAAGAATTTGCCTATTTTAGGTACCTCACATCAGTGGAATCATACAATATTTGTCCTTCTACTGTCTGGCTTATTTCACTTAACATTTTCAAGGATCAACCATCTTGTAGCAAGAGGCAGAACTTCATTCCCTTTTATGGCTGAATAAGATTCCATTGTATGTATACACAACATTTTGTTTATCCATTCATCTGTTGAGGGACACTTGGACAAATGAGTTGTTTCCATCTTTTGAATATTGTGAATAATTCTGCTATGAACATTGGTATACAAGTATCATTTGAGTCATTGTTTTCAATTCTTTTGAGTATATTTCTAGGAGTGAAATTGCTGGGCCAAACAGTAATTCTATGTTTAGCTTTTTGAGGAATCGTCAAATTGTTTTCCACAGCAGCTGAATCATTTCACATTCCTACCAGCAATGTAGGAGGGTTCCAATTTCTCTACATCTATGTCATCATTTATTTTACATTTTTTTAATGTGTTATAGTCATCCTAGTGAGTGTGAAGTTGTATCTCATTGTGGTTTTGGTTTGCATCTCCCTAGTGACTAGTGATGTTGAGCTGGTCACCTCTAAATCTTCTTTGGAGAAATGTCTGTTCAAGTCTTTTGTCCATTTTTGAATCGGGTTGTTTGGGTTTTTTGTTATTGAGTCTTTGGACTTCTCTATTCTGGATATTATCAGATATGCAATTTACAAATATTTTCTTTCATTCTGTCGTTGGCCTTTTTACTCTGTTGATGGTGTCCTCTTATGCACATTTTTAAGTTTGATAAAGTACTGTTTGTCTATTTTTTCTTTTGTTACCTGTGCCTTTGCTGTCATATCTGAGAAAATCATTGTCAAACCCAATGTCAGTGAAGTTTTTCTCTTTTTAGAATTTATAGTTTTAGCTCATATGTTTAGGTCTTTGATCCATTTTGAGTTAATTTTTTTATATGCTGTTAGGTAAAGATCCAACTTCATTCTTTTACATGTGGATGTCCAGTTTCCCCAGCACCATTTGTTGAGAAGACTGTTCTTTCCCATCAAGTGGTCTTGGCAACATTGTTGAAAATCACCTGACCATATATGTGAAAGTTAATTTCTGGGCTTTCTCTTCTATTTCTGGGCTCTTTATATGTCTATCCTATGCTGATACCATCCTATTTTGATCACTGGGGGCTTTGTAGTAAATTTTGAAATGAGGAAGTGTGAGACCTCCAATTTTGTTCTTTTTAAAATTATTTTGGCTATTCATGGTCTGGATTTTCCATTTAGGATGGATTTTTGTATTTCTGCAGAAAACATCTTTGGGATTTTGATAGGAATTGCAGTTTATCTGTAAATGGCTTTGGGTAGTATTGAAATCTTAATAATATTAAGTTTTATGATCCGTGAACACAAACACAGGTGTTTTTCCATTTATTTATGTCTTCTTTAATTTCTTTCTGCAATGTTTTGTAGTTTTTAATGTATGAGTCTTTCACTTCCTTGGTTAACTTAATTCCTAAGTATTTTATTCTTTGTGATGCTATTGTAAATGGAACAGTTTTATTAATTTTATTTTTGGATTGTTCGTTGTTAGTGCATAGAAACACAACTGATTTTTGTCTGTCTTTGTAGCCTACTAGTCTACTGAATTTGTTTATTAGTTCTGTGAACAGAGATAATTTTATTTCTTCCTTTTCAATGTGGGTGCCTTTTAATTCTTTAATTCTTTTCCTTGCCTAATTGCTCTATCTAGAACTCCCAATACTATGCTGAATAGAAGAGGCACAAGCAGGCATCCTTGTCTTGTTCCTGATTTTAAAAGAAAAGTTTTCAGTCTTTCACCATTGAGTGTGATGTTACCTATGAGTTTTTCATATATGCCTTTATTATGTTGAGGTAGTCTCCTTGATTCCTAGTTTGTTCACTGTTTTTTATCATAAGAGTGTTGAGTTTTTTCAAATGCTTTTTCTGCATCAATTGAGATGATCATGTGGGGGTTTTTTTCTTTTATTCTGTTAATGGTATATTGGTGGTGGTATATTACATTGATCAATTTCATATGTTAAACTATCCTTGAATTCTGCCAATGAATCTCATTTTGTTACTTTCAACATGATGCTGAATTCAGTTTGCTAATATTTTGTTGAGAATTTTTTGCATTAGTATTCATAAGGGATTCATAAGGGTCTTAGTTTTCTTTTCTTGTAGTGTCTTTGGCTTTGGTCTCAGGATAATGCTGGCATGATAGAATGAGTTAGGAAGTATTCCCTCCTCTTAAATTTTTTGGAAGGTATTAGTTCTGTAAATATTTAGTAGAATTCACCAGTGAAGTCATCAAGACCAGGGATTTTCTTTGTCAGGAGATATTCTCCTTACTAGTTATACATCTATTCAGCTTTTCTTTCTCTTCATGATTCAGTCTTGGTAGTTTTTGTGTTTTGAGAAATTTGTCTGTTTCATTTAGGTTATCCAATTTGTTGGCATACAGTTGTTCATATTACTCTCTTATAATCCATTTTATTTCTGTAGAATCAGTAGTAATGTCCCACTTTCACTTCTGATTTTAGTAATTTGAGTCTTTTCTTCTTTATTTCTTAGCCACTCTAGCTAAGGTTTGTCAATTTTGTTAATCTTTTCAAAGAATCAGCTTTGGGTTTTGTTAATTTTCTCCATTGTTTTTCTCTTCTGTATTTCTCTCTCTCTAATCTTTATTATTTTCTTCCTTCTGCTAGCTTTAAGTTTAGTTTGTTTTTCTTTTTCTAGTTCCTAAAGTTATAAAGTTAGGTTATTGATTTCAGATTTTTCTTCTTTTTTAATGTAAGTGTTTACAGCCATAAATTTCCCTCCTAGCATTGCTTTCACTGCATCCCATAAGTTTTGGTATGTTGTACTTTCTTTTTCATTTATCTCTAAGTATTTTCCAATTTCCCTTGCGATTTCTTCTTTGAACTGTTAGTTGTTTATGAGTGTGTTTTTTTAATTTCCACAAATTTGTGAATTTTCCAATTTTCCTTCTGTTGTTGATTTCTAACTTCACTCCATTGCAGTCAGAGAAGATACTTTGTTTATCTATCTCTTAAAATCTATGGAGACTTGCTTTGTGGACTGATGTATGGTCTGTCCTGGAGAATGACCCATGTGCACATGAGAAGAATGTGTGTGCTATTGTTTGGATAGAGTGTTCTGTATATGACTGTTAAATCTAGTTGGTTTATTGTGTTCATCAATTCCCTATTTCCTTACTTATCTTCTGTCTTTTTTAAATCAATTATTAAGAGTGGGATGTTGAAATCTTCAACTATTATGGTAGAACTGTCCATTTCTCTCTTCAATTCTGTCAACTTTGCTTCTTATATTTTGAGGGTCTGTTATTGGATGCATAAAGTTTATCATCATTATATCTTATTTCTGTATTGAGCCTTTTGTTAATATATAATGTCCTTCTTTGTCTCCTGTAAATTTTTTTGATTTAAAGTCTATTTGTCTTATATTAGTATAGCTGCCCACTCTCTTTTCTGGCCACTATTTGCATGTGATCTTTTTTCCATCCTTTCTCTTTCAAGCTACTTGTGTCTTTGGATCTAAAGTGAGTCTCTTATAGACAACATATAGTTGGATCTTTTTTTCCCATTAAACTAAATCTATGTCTTTTGATTGGGGAGTTCAATCCACTTACATTTCATGTAATTGTTGATAAGGAGGGACTTACTTACTTCTGCCATTTTGCTATTTGTTTTCTATAAAGCTTATAGCTTTCTCCTCTCTTTTCCTGCATTGCTATCTTCTTTTGTGTTTAGTTGATTTTTTCCTAGAGAAACATTTTAGTTTCACCTTCTCATTTACTTTTCTGTATATTCTATAGCTATTTTCTTTGTTGCTATGATGGAGATTACATCTAGCATCTCAAAGTTATAACACTCCAATTTGAATTTACACCAACTTAACTTCAATAGCATACAAAAACTCTCTTCCTATACAGTTCTATTCTCACCTCCTTTCAGTTATTGATGTCACTAAATTACATCTTTATGCATTGTGTGTCCAAAAACATAGATTAATAATTGGATTTTTGTGTATCATTCTCTTAAATCACATAGAGAACAAAAAGCAGAGTTACAAACCAAAGGTACAGTAATCCTAACTTTTATAATTGCCCATGTATTTACTTTTATTGGATATCTTTATTTCTTCATACAGCTTTGAGTTACTGTCTCATGTCCTTTCATTTCAGCCTGAAGGACTCCCTTTAGCATTTCTTGCAGGGCAGGCCTAGTAATAATGAACTCCCTCAACTTCTGTTTTTCTGAGAATATCTTAGTTTCTCCCTCATTTTTGAAGGACAGTTTTGCTGGATATAGGATTCTTAGTTGACCATTTTTTTCTTTCAGCACTTTGAATATATTAGCCCACTGCCTTCTGGCTCCCAAGGTTTCTGATGAGATATTTGCTGATAGTATTATGGAGGATCTTTTCTATGTGATGAATCACCTCTGTTGCTCCTTTCAAGATTCTTTCTTTGTCCTTGGATTTTGACAGTTTTACCATAATGTGCATTGGTGTGGATCTCTGAGTTTATCATACTTGGAGTTTGTTGAGCTTTTTGGTTGTTTATATTCACATCTTTCGTCCAATTTGAGAGGTTTCCAGCCATTGTGTATTCAAATAATCTCTCTGCCCCTTTCTCTTTTTCTTCTCCACAACGTGTATATTCGTCTGCTTGACAGTGTCCCACAGGTCCCTTAGGGTCTGTTCACTTTTCTTTAGTTTTTGTTCCTTTCTTTTTAGTTTTTTTCCTGTTTCTCAAGTGCAAAAAAATCAATTTACCTATCTTCACGTTCACTGATTCTTTCTTCTGCTTGCTCAGATTTACTTTTGGATCCCTCTAGTAAATTTTCCATTATTGTAATTTTTACCTCAAGAATTTTTTTTGTGTTTTCTGTCTCTTCATTGATGTTTTCATTTTGTTCATACATCATTTTCTTGACTTTGCCCATGACTTCCCTATCTCTTTGAGCATCTTTAAGATAGCTGCTTTAAAGGCTTTGTCTAATAAGTCCACTATCTGGTCATTCTCAGGGACATTTTCTGAATGGGCCATACTTCGCTGTTTCTTTGTATGCCTTGTGATTTTTTGTTTAAAAATGGACATTTGAGGAGGCTGACCCAGTGGCATAGCAGTTAAGTTCACACATTCCACTTCAGTGGCCGGGGGTTTGCTGGTTTGAATCCTGGGCATGGACCTACTCACCACTGATCAAGCCATCAAACTGAGATGGTGTCCCACATAGAAGAACTAGAACTACCTACAAGTAGCATATACAACTATGTACTGGGGCTTTGGGGAGAAAAAAGGGGAAAAAAAGAGGAAGATTGGCAACAGATGTGAGCTCAGGGCCAATCTTCCTCAAAAAAAATAAATAAATAAAAGTAAAAATGGACATTTGAATCTTATAATGGGATAACTATGGAAATCAGATTCTGTCTCTTCCCCAGAGTTTGCTGGAGTTCTTTAATTTTTTTTTTTTTTGGTTTAGTTTTATTTTGTTTCTTTGATTTTTGGGAGTTGGCTCTGTGCCAAGAATAAGCCTGAAGGTCTTTTGGATCTTTTCTGAACCTGTGCCTTTCCCTGGGCATGCACCGTGACTTTCTAAATTCTTCCATATATGTGGTTGCTTTTGATTGTCCAAATCCTTAAATGTCTGGCTGCAAAAAGGGAACAATGAAGGGAAAAAGAAAACACAGGCACTGGCCCTTTTAATTCCTTGGAAGCCACTTAAGCCAGAGGAGGTTGCAACAATGGAGGTGGGGTTGTAACCATGGTGGCCTGCCTCTGTGTCTGCACCCCCACAATCACAAATAGCAATCAGTGATCAGAACAGAAATCCCTGATATTTGGAGAACAAGGTCTTTATTGCCCACCTTGGCTCCTGCAAGCCACAAGCAGGTTGTTCCAGAAATAGTGCCTAGCTGCCTGCCATGGGGCTGAGGTGGGTAGCCACCAGCTAAGAGCTGAAATTAACCAAGATTTACTATCCAAGCCTTCACCTGGAAGCTGCAAGTCTTCAAATAGACTCCAGAATTCCAAAATAGTTACCTGACAGTTTCTGCCAGTGCAGTTGTCTAGGTGGAGAGACAGATTCCTAGTCCTTCCTACTCTGCCATCTTCCTTGGTGTCACTTGATAGTATCTTTTGATGCATAAAAGTTTTTCATTTTGATGAAGTCCAATTTTTCTATTTTTTTGGGCGGGTGTGAGGAAGACTAGCCCTGAGCTAACATCTGTTGCCAATCCTCCTCTTTTTTGCTGAGGAAGATTGGCCTTGGGCTAACATCTGTGCCTGTCTTCCTCTACTGTATATGGGATGCCACCACAGCATGGCTTGACAAGCGGTACATTGATCCACACCCGGGATCCGAACCTGCGAACCCCGGGCCGCCCTGGAGCACACGAACTTAACTGCTACGCCACTGGGCCAGCCCCTATTTTTTCTTTTGTCGACTGTGCTTTAGATATCATTTTTAAGAAAGTATTGCCAAATCCAAGGTCGTATAATTTTCCCCTATGTTTTCTTCTAAGAATGTTATAGTTTTGGCTCTTAAATTCAGATCCTTGATCCATTGTGCATTAATTTTTTTTTCTTTTTTTTTTTTTTTTTTTTTTGGTGAGGAAGACCAGCCCTGAGCTAACATCCGTTGCTAATCCTCCTCTTTTTGCTGAGGAAGACTGGCCCTGGGCTAACATCCGTGCCCATCTTCCTCCACTTTATATGGGACGCCGCCACGGCATGGCTGACAGGCAGTGCGTCGGCGGGTGCCCGGGATCAGAACCAGCGAACCCCGGGCTGCCAAGCGCGGACTAAACCGCTGCGCCACCGGGCGGCCCCCATTGTGCATTAATTTTTGTATATGATATTATATAAGGGTCCAACTTCATTCTTTTACATGTGGAGATCCAGTTTTCCAAGTACCATTTGTTGAAAAGATTGTCCTTTCTGCCATTGAATGGTCTTGGTACCCTTGTTGATGTGAGGGTTTATTTCTAGGCTCTCTAGTCTATTCCATTGGTCTATATATCTGTCCTTATGCCAGTACCACACTGTTTAGATGTAGCTTTGTAATGTTTCAAATCAGGAAGTGTGAGTCCTCCAGCTTTGTTCTCTTTCAAGATTGTTTTGACTACTCTGGATCCCTTGAAATGCCATATGAATTTTAGGATGAGTTTTTCCATTTCTGCAAAAATGTCATGGGGACTTGGATAGGAATTACATTGAAACTGTAGATCACTTTGGATAATATTGACATCTAGACAATGTTAAGTCTTCCAATCCATGAACACAAGGTGTCTTTCTACTTATTTAGGTCATCTTTAATTTCTTTCAGCAATGTTTTGTAATTGTCATCACCCTGGGAGAGAATGGTGCTAAGGAAGGACAAATGGGCTCTGCAGATTCATTTGCTGAAGGTATAGCTCTAAAAAGGTAATACAACTGGTCCACCCAGTGAATATTTATGGACTGCCTACTCTGTGCCAGATGGTGTTGGGATACAATAATGAACAAAAGATGATATTCTGTAATGAAACATTTGCTGAGGACTTCTTGTATGCTGGGCTTCATCTGAGCACCAGGGAAATAGATACATGTCAAGGTCTGCCCTCAGGGAGTTCAGTCAGTTAGCAAGTCAAACATACAAACCAATAAAACAATTTGTTACCTAACTGCCTGTATGAAAGATATGGAGGTCCCAACTCTTCCATGTGTATGTTGGGCCCGGAGTGAGCAAGAATCAGAGAAGTGTTAACATAAGTGATATTTGTGCTAGGTATAAATAGGAATTTGTCATGGGACAACATGTAATGGGGTGTGGGACTGGTTGCAGGGTATATTCTCTGGAGGGGAAGTAGCATATACAAAAGAACTGAAGCGTGGACTCAGGAAGAACCAGTGCGTATGTTGTAGCAAGGGAAGTGCAACTGGGAATACTGAGCAGGGGTTGGTCAGCTGGCAAAGGCCTCAAGTGCTCTACTAAGGAGTTGGAACGTTATCCCAAAGGCAATGGATGCCGACTGAGGGATGATGAGCTTATAACAGTGGCATGTTCAGAGTTTCTTTTTAGAACGATGATTATGATTCCAGGAGGGAGAATGAGTTGGAGAGGCGACACAGGAAACAGAGGCATCGGAGACAAGACCACCGCCATAATCCAGGCAAGGAGTCCAGTCCATGATCCTGGACTCGGCGTGGGAATGGGGCAGAGGGACAGGTTTGCAAGATGCTTAGAAAGTGACTGATCACCTCTAGCAGGTATGAGAGAGAGCGAGGAAACAATGACACCTTGAAGTACCCTGGCCCAGCTCCTACCACCCTAGAAATCTAGTGACCATAGTGAAACCCAGAAAAACAATCCAAGTAGGCTTAAGCAGAGCATCCCACAAGAGGCAAGTTATTCCTGTACTCCCAGGTAGCCCAAGCGGAGGCCCTACACTGGGCACCTGTGGGATCCGCACATACTGTGGTTGCCCTAACCCTAGGGGTCTTGGACAGCAACAGTGCATTCTTGGGGCCCTGTTAGGTCAGAGGAGTCTGCTTTACAGCTTTTCTTCTCACATTGCCCCCCTTAGCCCCACCTCTCATTGTGTTTTTAGGAGACGAGAACTGTTGCCTCCCCCAACCTCTTCCCTTGTTCCCGGCTGAGCTGGACTGACTGACAGGGAGCCTTCAACAGTCATACACATGAAGCTGAAATTTAAGTCCCTGCACAGCGCTTGCCCAAGCTCCTCCAAAAGGCTTGTGCTTGCGTGCCCAAAGTAGACAAGAGGCTGCTGATTTTGGCTAACACACACAAAAAAATGCTGATGGAATACAACACGACAACATCATATGACAGATTTAATATCAGCAATTTTAAAGATAGTATAAAGCCGGCCTGGAGAGGATGAGGAGAAGGAAAAATTGGTGTTCTTACAATTTTAGGAGAGAGGGCAGTATTTGGGTATTTTTGTATGTCTGACGATCATATGGTTGCAATGGGGCAGTATTTAGGAGAGAAAATGCCACATATAGAGAAATAAAATGTGTCAGTATGTTTGATAGTGTTGCTTGACATAAACATCTCAAAGTAACTTTTTCCATGTGATGTTATCTGGGTAAAAACTACATTGATTTTTCTTTTTATGTGTACTGTTTTTTTTTTCTTGTCTAGTCCATTTCTATATAGTTCAAGAAAATGATGACTATTAGATAATAATTTGGAATCTTACTGACACTATAACCTGACCAATATTTTTTTTGAAAGGATTCTATTGTGAGATATTAACTAAAACTTACTAACCTGCATTTATTTCACTTCTCCATCCATTTACCTAACTGGATTGGCTTTGCACAAGTTGAGTTATTAACAAGCAGAATTTTTTAAAATAGCCTAGGTAATGAGATCCAAAAAGTCAGTCTATTGGTGGAAAAGCCTGTCAGATTTATAAAAAGGTTAGATTTATAGTTTCTTTTAATAAAGAAGTGTGTTTTTATTAGCACTTACAGACTGTTGCTGGAAGCAGGCTAATACAAAGGTATTGTCAAACAGGAAGCCTTGGGAGCCCTGTCAGGTACTAACAGGTGACGTGCCTGGCCCCAGCACTGTGCTAAATGTGTTGCGTTATCTCACCCATCTTCTTAATAACCCGGTGGGGTAGTACTGTTATTAACTCCCTGCACAGGTGAGGAAACTGAGGCACAGAAAACTTAATTTATACAAGGTCACACAGTTAAGTGAGGAGCTGGGATCCAACCTCAGTGTTGGAAAGCTGGAGGTCCCCAGAGGGATCGCAGGAGCTGTGAGCTGCACGTCCCTCAAGAAGTGTTCGTGGCATCTACAGCACAAGCCTGCTCTCCACCATACTGCCTGCTCCTTGACCTTAGGCCTTCTAAAATGCAGTTGAGGGGAGAGGCCAAGTTCTGCCCAAAGGAAGCACGCAAAGCCGTGAATGCTAAACAAATAGTCACATCAACTGTATGTGAGCAAATCGAATCAGTTCTCTGTCACTGGTTTTGTCTTAGATCCTACGATGTGTTCTTTCAATCTGGTGAGCACCATTCTTTCTCATAGAAGCTGCAAAGATAAACTGCCCAGCCCCTAGTTAAACCATCACAAAAATCAATTTCATGAGGGTCTCTGAAGCAGTGAGAGCTTCTGATTTTGGAAGGCAACCCACAAGTGTCTTGACTGGAGAGAAGGACACGCATTGTGAGAAAAAAAAACTCAGTTCCAGACCCATCAGTGTTTGTCAAATTGCTGGGGTCATGAGGTCAATTTTGTGCCACTACCAGCATTTTTTTAACAAAATAGGAGAGAATACAATGAAAATTGTTTCATGCATTTTTTATTTCAATTGTAAATATAATGTGTATGTTGGGTCACGTTGTAAAATGTATTTCTTGTGTTAGTTGTGGTCAAAAATATGTGAAAGACATTGTTCTTAAAAAAAACCATTCCCCCCAAATTAGGACATCTCTGGTCCTTTCAGTCTAGGTGAGGTTCTGTGTAAATCACACCAAATAAAACACTTATACAGAACACCTGCTGTGATGGGGGGCAAGCTAGAGGAGCTCCCCCCAGAGACTATGATGCAGTGTTGTGGTGCCATCTTTACTGATAAAGACCTTAGTCTAAAAAGTTCTGGAGAGCCAAAAAGTATTTATTCAGGAACAGGAACGTCGGTGGGGGGCGGGGGGGGGCATGTCAGGCAAGTCAAGCCCTGTTAGTGCCTCCGAATCTGGTTTCCTGGTGGTGTTCAGATTATCAACACTGAAATGGCTGCCTCTCTTGATAGGCTGTCACCTAATGCATAGGAAACACCAAGTGGGTGTTTCTCCCCATCCTGTCCCCCAGCCACTAGCCCCTTTGGCCTGAAGTCTCTCATCTTCTGCCGAATCAAGTCAAAATCTGTCATGCTGGCCCTCCTGTCTTCCTCCCGCCTCACAGTACCTCCTCCCACCAAATCAGGTTCCTTCTTCCAAATCCTCCCCAGACTCCAAACCTTGCCTGAGCAGCCCAGCGTCTTGCCAAATCCCTACCACATCCAGTTTTCCTCAAATATCCTTGCAGTCACTGCTTATGGGATTGCTTGTGTCCGTGGTTGTACCATTTGGCTCTTTGAGTATTTGTGCCTCCACCCCCCACCCCCCAAGCTTGGACCATAAGCTCAGGAGAGAGCTAGCCCCTGCCAGGGCAAGGACCACAAACCCTGAAGGTTGCACACCATGCGGTGAGTGCCCAGATGCAGCCTGGGACTACACGTGTGCCCATCTGGCAGATAGATAGATATCCTAGGTAAGGGGATCCTTGGAAAATGGAATCTGTGCTAAGCAGGCTCTTCCGAGAAGCTAGTGTCTGCATCACATCCATGCGGACTTAAAGTGTTCTCTAAATGGAGTCTTTGGCTTAAATCACATAGCTACTTCTGTTGTGTGGATAACCGGGCCAAACCACCTGCCTCAGCGCCTGCTTCTTGGCCTGCCTGTTACCACCACCTATTGGCTCCTGGAGGAAATGAAAACAAGCAGTTCGTCTGAGGGTCTGGACTTCCGCCCAAGTCTCCAAGAGGCTTTCAGGGGCTGGGAAATGATCACAGGAGAAGCTAACATGTAGAGAATCTGATGCCTGGGAAATGCTTATGCCAACTACTCCTGGCTCAGTCCTCATGCCCCAAATAAAAGTTGGTTTAGAGAACTCAAACATGGTACCTGTAGTTGTGCAAAAAATCATAAAGACAGAAGTAAGTCCCCAAAGAGAAAAGGAACAGAGAGATGAGCTACTCACATTTTGAGAAAACCCATGTTCCAGGCCCATGTTTCCAAGCACATTGCTTCAGCAGGATTTTTATCCATGAGGCATCTGTTAAATTACCTGCCTTTGCCAGGGCCTAAAATACAGCCCCTTAGCAAAGCAAAAGCACTCTAGATCTGTCTATGATGTCTCCAGCCAATCCTTTCTCTTCATGCTGCATCAGCATAACAACAACCACTAAAGCAGAATCTCACATGATAAACCAAGCTGTTCTCAGAAAACACAAGTGTGTCCCAAAGTAGAATGTAGGCTGTGTCCCAATCCATCAAAAGTGGAAGAATTTGCATTGAAAATTCCTGGCTCTGAGCTCAGTCTGCCACTAAACCCAACAAAATCTGGCTAGAATGGCCTGCAGGGAGTTAAGTTCACGATGGTTCTCTCAGAAGGCGAGGGTCTAAAATTGGGTCTTTCCCGTTTCCAATTCTGATGGCTGTCATTGCTCCAGGAAGAACATAACCCAGTTGTTCCTAATTTTGAGAACCTCTGTGGGTGACCATTTGCCACAAGAAGTTAATTTTCAATGAAAAAAGATAAACTCCATTGCTGTGTAACAAACCAGTCCAAAATGTAGCAGCTTAAAACAATTTATTATTAAATTAAAGCAAATTATTAAATTTAAATAACAATGTATTACTTCTCACCTTTCTGAGGGTTGGCTGGGTGGTTCTTCTGTTCCAGTCATGTCAGCTGTGGCCACTCATGTGTTCAGCTGGGAGGGGCTGGAAGACCCCAGACAGCCCCCGCCGTGAGTCTGAAGCCTCAGCACTCCACATGGCGTCTCATCCTCCAGGCCCTCTTCACATGGCTTCTCTCTCCCCCAGGACATCCTGTACTTCCTTACAACATGCAGTCCGGTTTCAAGAGGGCCAAAGCGGAAACTCCCAGATCTCTTAACAGTTAGGCCTGGTACTGACACAGTGTCATTTATGTTTCATTTCACTGGTCTGAGTAAGTGACAAGTGAGCCCAGATTCAAGGGGGAGGAAATCAGACTCCACCTATCAATGGAAAGAATGATATGACCTACAGGGAGGGGAAGAATTGTTGGCTCCATCTTTAAAGATAACCCACCATGTGGACCATAACAGAGAAAAGAGAACCAACTAGGCCTCATTCCTCCACCTTCTCTGAGGAGGAGCTGGAGTAAGTTGCAACCTCTCTGAGGGGACTGTCCTTGTCTATATTCAACAATCACTACTTGGAGAGTTGTTAAGATGAAATGGGATCATTACAGTTAGTGTCCACACATGGCACATGCTTATGGCTCACCAAGCTGGACCCCACAAGGTGGCCAGCATGACCAATCAGAGAGGAGGTGCCATTTTGGACACCACAGTGTCCAGGGCTGGCTCCAAGCACACCCTACTGTGGGTTTGCAGGGAACTTTGATGCTGGGTTTCCTTTTCTCACCTTCATTTTCTCTTCTGACCCATGTTAAATGCTGCAAATGTTTATTTTTTTTCTTGTAATCAAAGGTTCAGTGGAGACCAATTTCCCATTTCCAGTAAGGATGCTGAGATGAAGAAGGGCACCACTGAGACGAGCAAAGGGCAGGCATGAAGCCAAGCAGGCGGGGCATGGAGCCTGCCGGCCCCTCCACAACCAGCTCCACATTCCCCCGTCTCATTTGTTAGGACGGTTCTGTATAAGACTTGGTGTGAAGTTTGAACCCCTGGTTTATTACATGGTGTCACCTTGGCAAGCAGGATGCTGCCAGAATGGAACATCAGAGGGGCAAGTTTTGATGAGGATGAGAGAGATTTACGCTTTAAGGAAACAGCCTAGGAGAAGATGCATGGTTGAAGGGAGCAGGAGGGGGGGGCGTGGGCATCTTGGGAGGCAGCATTCAAGGTTAAGCAGAGTCAGAGTGCTTTTGGCCCTGCTGATGCCCTCCCACATCCTGCCCCCTGGAGCTTTTCCTGGACAGATGCGCATTTCCCTGGGCTCCCGTGTTGCTCAGCCTGAGAGCATTCTCTGCCTGCACATCCTGGGGACTTGTCCCCAGTGACGCACTCAGCCCATGAAGGGCAGGGGTGGTGGCAAACTCCGCAGCTCCCCGTCTCTCAATGGACAGTTCTGAGGCCTGACCCAGGCTCCCAGGTGGCCCCTGCAGGCTCCAGCCTCAGTGGCTGGCCTTGGCGGCCCACTCATGAACCCTCTCTTATTGGCTGTCCCCGCTATCTGACCTGCTCCTCCTCATGCTACCTGGGATTGCCGCCCAAATGAAATGCCTGCACCTAAATCCTGTCAGAGTCTGCTTTCAGGGAAGCACAGACGAGGGCAACAACCCCCACTTATCTCTCCAACTTACCCAGGACGGGCCCTGAGGAGAGACCCGGGGACTGCGAGGGCGGAATGTGTTGGCACAACATAGGATCCCTTCCTCCTTTCTTGAAATCTGCCTGTTTTCCATCAAACTCATTCCCCATCTCTTGTTGAATCTTCCCTTCCCTTCAAAACTTTACAACTCAAGGCTTGTGTAAGATGCTTTTTTTTTTTTTTTTTTGGTGAGGAAGATTCACTCTGAGCTAACATCTGTGCCAGTCTTCCTCTTTTTTGTATATGGGTCACTGCCACAGCATGACTTGACGAGTGGTGTAGTTCTGTCCCCAAGAGCTGAACTCGCGAACCCAGACCGCCAATGTGGAGCGTGCCAGACTTAACCACTACACCACTGAGCCAGCCCCACTTCTATAATTTTTTGAATGAAATTCCCACCCCTCACATTCTCCTCTTTCTCTTTTGGATTTACTCCGGTCCTATCATCAAGTCTGCTCTGGTTTGGGGTTTGTTTGGTTCACTCAACTTTTTCTGTGAGATGATTTTTAAACCCCAATATTTATTTCTAGAGGTACACAATTCTGTCCCTTGAGAAGCCCGGGTCTACCTGGGGTCTTGGCTTTGTGCTGAGGAGAAGAATACAGGAAACATCTCAAAGAGGTTGGAGAGAGCTACCCAAAAGCACCAGCTTTACAGAATTCAGGCTTCTGGACAGATGTTGGTGTTAAAACATGGTGAATACACAGATTAGGCAAGTCTCTGCCTCCAGCAGGGAGTCTTCAGATTCTTCCTGAACTTACTTCCTTATCTCTAGATGGTGGAGTGAAAATCCTCCAGCTTGTCTCCACCTTCACTACCTGTCCACTTAACTTTCAGTTTTAACCCATCCCATCTCATCTTTCCATGGAGAAGGAGACAAAAGGAATTGAACAACTCAGTGCCCTTATAGCTATAAGGGGCAGAAACCAAACTCAAATTAGCTCAAAGATATAGGGGGGTCATTATTAGTTCATATAACTGAAAATACCAGTAGTAGTCTAGCTTCAGGTACCGTGGTATTCAGGAGCTTAAATGATGTCATCCCCATTTCTCAGCTCAGCTTTCTTTGGGTGGGCTGTATCACTGGAGAGCCAAGGTCAATGCTTACCACTCCAGGATTGGCGGCCCCAGTAGAAACAGTTCCTTGACAGTTTCTGCAAAAGTCCAGGCAGGCTCTCATTAACCTGGCCTGGTGATGGGCCAAACCCAGATCCAGTCATGGACACTGCACTCTGATTGGCTCATGTATCCATGTAGGATTTAGATGGAGAGTTAATCCCGTCCAAAACACATAGAAGGTGATTCACTAGAGGAAAATCTGGATATTGTTACCAGGACATGGGGGAGAGTGGAGGTTAATTGGGCAAAGACAACAGTTACCCACCTCAAGAACTAATATTACTGAACATCTATCATGGTCCAGCAATCTGCCAGTCTCCATTCATCTGCTGTCTTTAAATCCTCAGATGTAGACAGGGTCACCCCATTTTACAGCAAAACAAAAGGTCAGGGAGGTGAAGCCATGTAGTTTGGTGATCATAGGCTTTTCCGTCTATTGGTCAAATTTGGCATCCAGGAGTAAGTGTCCTCAGTGGCTTTACTACAGTCTCTGCCCCACATCCCACTTCTCAGAATTCAAGAAGCAGATTTCTGGCTCTCCCTGAGGCAACACCATGACTCTTGAGGCCTTCCACATGGCTTCTAGCTTGTGACTGTGGGGACTTCCAACTCTCAGCCTCATTGCAGAAGAGAAAGGACCAGGTTGCCTTGCATCTACCCAATGGACACCCCTGTCCTGGTCAAGTTACCAGCTCTGCCCAAGTCTCTGTGAGGATGCATCATTCCAGTGTTCCCAGGGATGATGGGATTTCATTTTTATAATGCAGACTGCTGAAAACACACTGCAGGCATGTTATCATATTTTATGCTAAAGAATCAAAGAAGGGGAGACATTAGAGATGAGAAAACAAAGCAAGTTCTAGGAAGGATGGATACTCCACCCTTCCCTCAACTTGACCTTCAGCTTGAAATTCGTATTTCACTTTTCTGTGATAACATTAGATGATGACTGATACATCAGGCATATCTGTTGTATTCCATATGTGAATGTCCCTGGTATCTCAGCCTGTCATCTGCCCACGTGAAGACACTGAGAACAGTTCGGATCCGCTCAATGTTCTTGCCTCTCACAGACCGATCACCGTTTCGGGAGAATGGCAGGGCGGGAGGAAGCCCAATTCACATCTTCAGCCTGCACCACCGTCAAAGCCAGTGCAGCAGGGAAAGTTGCTGCTCGAAGCCCAAGTACCTAGAGCAGGATTTCTGAAACATTGTTTTGTACAAAGGACACCTTTGGTAAATCCTCTGAATCCCTTTTCAGAATGCCTTCAAGTACATTAAGTAAAACACACCCAGGAGTATAAAGGAAATCAATTATGTCCGAACTATAGCTATCAAAATATTTAAAAACAAATTTATTATGTATTACTATCTGTGATTATTAATTGGCCATTAAATAGCATGATCTAACTGCATATCTAATAATAAACGTGATTTTGAGGTCATGATGAGTATAAATAATACTTTGAGATACCTGCAAAAACTAGAATATAATGTGAAAATAGCTATTATTTCTACTGATGACAAGATCACAGGCCCTGCCAATACCAAGGTGATGTGTTGCCCACACAACTGAAGGAAATGCCAATCTGCATGTAGCTTCCCAGGAAAATCAAGGTGCAAGTTTATTTCTTATCAAATTTACAGATCTCCTGACAACTCTCACAACCCTTGTTGACTCTCAGGTGATGCTGGGCCATCAGGGAATACCACTGATATTCTAGGGTGACTGACTGTTAGTAACACCCAGGTCCGGTTGTCTAAAGCCACTCTCCTGGCAGCCTTCTGAGCATTATCATCTCCACTTTTCAGCTTGGAAGGTTAAGCTGTGGGATGACACAGCAGTGAGCAGACCCACCTCTTCTTGCCATCCCACACTAGCAGGAAGCTCTCCTTCCGTTTCAACAGCCTCATCAAGGTGGATCCAATCTCTCCTGCCTTGTCTCCAGGAAGAGGGGTTGATGGAGTGGAGAGCCCAGTACCCCAACACCCGGGACAGGAGTAAATCCCGCCGTTCTTCTTCCCTCCTCCCATCCCCCGAAGGGCATTCTCAGAGATAGAAGGAAACTTGGATATATGCAAGCCCTTTAGAGAGGAGACAATGTGTGGAAAATTCCACTTGACAAGGCCTGCAGTTAAATTGTGCCACCTAGTGTGGGAATCTGCAGCCCCTGGGAGTCAGTGAGTTTGGGTCTGGTTAATATGGGCATGGGCAGTGTCCAGGGAGCACTGCGGGGGGCCCTGAAGACTTAGGCGGAAGTACTGCCTTTCGCCTGGGCAGGGCAGGAGGGCTCCTGGAAGCCGGGTCTTTGGAAATGCCTCCCCCAGCCTTTGAATGCAGGGAGATGTAAAACTGCAGTCGCCTGGCCACACCGCAACTCAGGAAATTGCTTTTTGCCTACTGGGACTCCACATGCCTTTTCACTTTGCTGGCCTCTGGCCCAGCAGCAGATGAGATGAGCATCTGCCAGGCATTGGGCTCAGTCCCTGGCACCTGGGCCTCACCTCCGGGATTCCTCACGGACAACGCCTCAGGCAGCGTGGAGCAGAGCAGAGCTTTTGGTGGGGAAGGTGCACTGCAGAGATGAACTGGACATAAAGACTTAACTCAGGTGTAACAGAGATATCTAGAGCCCCTGATGACTCAACTGAACTAGACAACTCAGCTACCAGCCTTACCCAGCTAAGCTAAAATCTCTTCCAGGGGTTAGATTCACCATACAGGCTCAGTTCCCCTGTGCAATAAAGTCCCTGGTGGAGAAGCAAATTGGGAGCAGACTTTATTCAGTGTGAAGCTTTTAAAGGGGCTTTGAAAGTTGGTTTTTTATTTATCTGAACCTACTCATGAGGAAACAATCAGACAAATCCAAATTGAGGGACATTCTGACAACAACTAGCCTGGACTTTTCAAAATTGTCAATGTCATGGGGAATTATTCTAGAATCGAGGAGGCTGATAAGATAAGGCAACTAAATGGATGTGTGACCCTGGGTTGGATCCTGGAGCAAACAAACAAGGAAACCATTATGAAAGACATTATTGGGACAATTGGAGAAATCTGAATATAGACTGTATGTTAGATAATAGTGTTGTATCAACACTAAATTTTCTGATATTGGTAATTGCCCTCTGGTTATGTAGGCAGATGTCCTTGGTCTTAGGAGATGCACAGAGTATTTAGAGATGAAGGGTCGTATGTCTGTAACTACATCTCAAATGAGTTCAGAAAAAAACTAGATAGTGACAAAGATTCTTTCCTTGACCAAACTTTAGTTGGGCTCCTGAACCTTCTCCAAGACCCATCTGTGCACTTCCTTGTAAAATCCCATTTTAGTAAGAACTCTGCTAAGTCAGTTTAGCCAGAACCCCTACCCTCGATATCTGATCACCCTCAATATCTGATCACTCTCCCCCAGTGATGTCTAATCCCCCTGGCCTGTCTTCAGCAAGAATCCTGTTAGATTGACTTAGCCAGAACCCCCCTTACCCTGATGTTTCCTCTCAGTAATTTTCCATCCACTCACCCCCACCTGCTCCTTGGCTATAAATTCCCACTTGCCCACACTGTATTCAGAGTTGAGTCCACTTTCCCCACTGCAAAATCCCATTGCAGTGGTCCCTACACCTATCATGATGGTCCTGAATAAAGTCTGACTTACCATCTTTAAAAGTGTCATTGAAGGGGCCAGCCCGGTGGCATAGTGGTTAAGTTCTCGTGCTCCACTTTGGCGGCCCGGAGTTCGCAGTTTCGGGTCCCAAGTGTGGACCTACGCACCACTTAGGAAGCTGTGCTGTGGCGGCGTCCCATATAAAGTAGAGGAAGATGGGCACGGATGTTAGCCCAGAGCCAGTCTTCCTCAGCAAAAAAGAGGAGGATTGGCAACGGATGTTAGCTAAGGGCTAATCTTCCTCACACACACAAAAACGTGTCATTGAATTTTTTTTCCTTAACAATAGATAGATAGATGGTAGAGAGATAGATAGATGATAGAGAGATAGATACATAGATAGATAGATGATACATAGATAGATAGATGACAGATAGATAGGTAGATTAGATAGATAGATAGATAGATAGATAGATAGATAGATAGATAGATAGATAGATAGATGATAGATAGATAACAAGCATAAATGGGGCAAAATGTTAACAATTGGTGAGTCAAGAGAAAGAGTAAAAGGATATTTATTGCATTGTTTTTACAACTTTTCTATAAAATTTTTTCCAAATGAAAATATGGAGGGAGACTCTTTAGAAGAAGAAGGAGAAATTTTTGAGTTTCAAAAAAATTTCAAGATAGTGGTTACTCCTCAGTGGAGGTACGTGGACAGGGTCAGGGAGGTACACACAGTTAGTTTCAATGGTTGGGTAATGTACCAGTTCTCAAGATAAATAGTGGGTTCGTAGTTTATTTTAATATAATGCTTCATAAATTAAAAATAAAATACTACACATTGTCTTTTACATGTATCCATTGTTACATAGAAATATTTACAAAATACTTATTTTGGAAGAAATATTTCTTTACTTTTTAACTAATATTTCTTTGTTTACTTTCCTAACTTACTTGTTTACTTATTCATTCTCAGAAGCAGATCAATGAAAGTCTTTTATGGAGAGGCCTTGAAACCCCGTGTGTCTCCTACTGGTAGGGAAAGCCCACCTCAGCAGGTAGAAGGGTAGAGCGGTTTCGGTTACAACAGAGCTGTTTGGCTGGTGCCGTGGCCCAACTTTAGCTGGTTTTCACCAGGGACAGCCTTCCCCAGTGATCACCAGCTTTCTGTTTTGGGTCATCAGCCCACTTTTGGCCAAGAAGAAGAGCACTTCTTGGGGATCTTGTCCTGACTGTTTTCTCATGGGCACCCCTACCCCCAAAGCCACCCCCATGCTGAGTCACTCCTCCCGTCTTTAGTGGGTTATGGCGAGTTCCACACAATTATGTCTAATCTTTCTCCGCTAGTCAAGGATTTTCCTCATCACTGGGACCAGAAAGCTCCCCCACTGTGGTATAATAAATATATCGGGTCTTGTCCCCAGTTCCTGGCACAAAGCTCCTAAAACCCTTGGAATTTCCTGAGTGATAAGAGTGTCTTTTGGGATTCATAAGGAGCCCCTTTCAATCACCTCTGAGTTTATGCTAATGAGGTGACTTAGGTTGGGGCCCCTCAACAGCCTCAGGATGGGATGCAGCACCAGAAAGGCAAAAGGATTAGAGGGTTGGAACTTTTAGCCCCATCCATAGACCTCCAGGAAAGGAGGGGTGGGGCTGGGGTTAAATGCTATAAAAACTCTTGAACGATGCGATTCAGAGAACTTCTGGGTTGGGCAACACATGGATTTACTGGGCAACACATGTACCTCTTCCATTTGGCTGTTGCATCCTTTCTAATAAACCAGTAAATGTCAGTATAGTGCCTTCCTGAGTTCTGTGAGTCATTCTAGCAAATTATCGAACCTAAGGAGGGGGTCATGAGAGCCCCCAATTGATAGCCAGTCAGTCAGAGGTACTGTGGTCCAGGATTTGTGATTGGCATCTGAAGTGGGAACAATCTTGTGGGACCAAGTCCTTTAACTTGTGGGATCTGACACTAACTCCAGATAGATAGTGTGTCAAAACTGAATTGAATTGTAGGACATCCAGCTGATACTGGAGAATTGGAGAATCAACTTGTGTCAGAACTCACCCCACCCACCCTGCTCTCAGCCATCAAGGGTACCTGGCTCTAACTACTCTTGCGGATGTGAGCAATATATGGCTACCAAGCCTGGAAGTGAAAAGGGAGCAAACACCAATCTAGTATCTACATGGGCCAGACCCCCTCAAGGCTTAAAACACACTCTGTTTCCTACAACTACCCAACAAATTACCAAAGACTGGGTGGCTGAAAGCCATAAAAATTTATTCTCTCACAGTTCTGGAGGCTGGAAGTCCAAATTTAAGGTGTCAGCAGGGATGGTGTCTTCTGCAGGCTGTGAGGGAGAATCTGCTCCATGTATCTGTCCTTGCTTTTGGTGGTTGCCAGCAATCTTTGGCATTCCTTGGCTTGTAGACTCATCACTCCAATCTCTGCTCCCATCTTCGCGTGGTGTTCTTATATCTCTGCGTCTCCTCCTTATAAGGACACCAGTCATTGGATTTAGGGCCCACCTCAACCCAGCATGAGCTCATCTTAACTTGATTACATCTGCAAAGGCCTTATTTCCAAATAAGGTCACATTCTGAGGTGAGCATGAGTTTTTTTGTGGGGAGCACCATTCGACTCAGTGTGCACACATAATTTCATGTAATCCTCAGATAAGAAATTTGAGGTTTAGCAAAGCCAGGAATATGCCACGATCACCTCACAGAGTAGGGTTTGGACACTTGTCCCTCTGGTTCTCAACTCCAGTGCTTTCCAGCATGCAGATGTACTAAGCCCAGTGCCTGGACAACTGTGTGGGCTAGAAGGGCACATTCCAAAGGAACTTTTGCACAAACTTTTGGTATTTGACTCTGTCGTACATAGAAGACTTCTTGCTCCATTTTTTGTGAGAGTACCTCAACTTTGTCTTGCACCTCTTCTTTTGAGTTTTTGTTTGCTGCTATATTATTATTTCCAGAAGTCTATTTTCATTCTCTGAATATTCTTTTTTATAACATCCTGTGTTTTTTTTTTTATGGTTTCAGCTTATTTTACCTCCCTAAAGAATTAACAGTATCTTTTTAGAAGTTTCCTTCTTCCTGACAATTCTATGCTTCCTCTACTTGATTGCTTTGATCTCTACCTTTTATTTTAGATCAGCCTTTCTCAGTTGGGTTCCTCATTTGAACCACAGATCACAAAAAATTATCTGAGTGACTATTTTCTTAATTCACCCAAGAATGGTAGACAATAGTAGGATTATCTACATGCTTGTGGATTCCTTAAGCTTACTTCTCTCAAGGAAACCCTGGTTTCATAAGACAAGTGTGGTGGGCTGAATAATGCCCCTCAAAGATATCCACATCCTAACCCCCAGAACCTATGAATGCTACCTTATATGGCAAAAAGAACTTTTCAGATTAAGTTAAGGGTCTGAGAAGAGATTACCCTGAACAAGCCTTAAATGCGGTCACAAGCGTCCTTATAAGAGGAGGCAAGAAGGTGGAAAAAGAGAGAGAAGTCCATGTGACAACAGAAGCAGAGACTGGAGTGATGAGCTTTGTAGATGGAGGAAGGGGCCACAAGCCAAGGAATATAGGTGCCTCTAGAAGCTGGAAAAGTAAGGAAATAGATTATCCCTTAGAGCCTCCAGAAGGACCCAGCCAAGCTGACACCTTGACCTTGTCCCGGTGGAATTGATTTCAGACTTATGGCCTCCAGAACTGCAAGAGAATACATGTGTGTTGTTGTAACCCACCAAGTTTGTGGTAATTTGCTACACTGGCCATAGGAAACTACTACTACAGGTAACTCTGGGTTGTCTGCTCCTATTTCAGAGCGAGGAACCAAACACGAATAGGAAGTTCTGAGCGCGCGAACAAAGCTTGCCAACTCTAGGCTCTGCCATAGGGGAATCTGGATGGGCCATTTTGCTAGGGAACCTCTGATAAAAGTGCCTTCAACTCTTTCTTCTTGAGCTAGACGGATTCCCCGGAGAAAACTCTCCAGGTCTGCTGCCTGGAGGGTGAAGACTGGCTTTAGCATCCTGGGAGCCAGGTAAAGAATAAGCCCTGGGCAGCTGGGCATCTAAAATGTCCCTCATCACCCTGTTCCCAGAAGACGCCCTGGTGTTCTCTGGACCAGAGACCACCTGTCTCATCCTCTGCAGCCAGTCTTAGCTGGAGGGGTCTAGTGGTGGCCTGGCTACCCACAGTGGGGTGGGGATATGGAGATCCGAGTTCTTCGTAAGCAGACTCTCAATGAGTTCTTCTTATTCGAGTCTTTCTGCTTCACTCCCACTTCTAGAAGTACCTGCTGCCACCAATTCTGGAGGTTTGTGTGCACTTTGTGGTATAAATCTGCTGTTTTGTGATTTCCCCCCCTACAGCCACCTTAGATTTCTGTTTTCTTTTATCAGTTGCCTCTCATCTTTCTGTCTTCCAGCTTTAAAACTGTGTTGTTATTGTCATTTCTTCTTCCATTCTTTCCATTGTAGTGGATCTTGCCTTTTTCAAAACAATCCATTCTTGGTTTTTCTAAGGGGGTTTCAGAAGGAGACAAATGCAGACACGTGTGTTCAGTCACTGAACTTTACCTAGAAACATCCCAAAATTTTAAATCACTTATCTGACTTATGTCTCACCCCTATCTGCTAACGTTTGTGTAAGATGGGTGATGACGATATTCTCACTCTCATTTTATGAAACCCGAGGCTCAAAGAGGTCGTATGCTTTGCCCAAGGACACAGAGTCTCTGATTCCTGGCCTGGGGGTACCATTAGTCACATTCTGTCACTGTTCCAGGAACCTGAAATACCCCAGAATAGGGATGGGGAAGGAAGGGCAGGAAGGAGTAGACACGGAGAGTGTCACAATTTAGGATGCTAACTTGTTCCCGGAGATTCATGGAGGCCTATTTTTTTATAGTTAGAAATGAACCACAAAGCCTAAATAAATAAATAAGCTAGAACACACGAGAATTCCCCAATGAGAGCGCAATCATAAAGATGGCTAATAAAATTTTGAATGCAAGTAAAAGTTTGGACTTTTATTGTGTGCACAATTATCCAGTCATTCAAAACTATCCATTAAACATGATTAAACATGTACCGGTTATTAAGCTGTTATCTCTGAGCTCCAAACCCACGCTCTGTACTCGGCTCCGTGAAGCT
Source organism: Tapirus indicus (assembly GCA_031878705.1). Classification (NCBI taxonomy): domain Eukaryota; kingdom Metazoa; phylum Chordata; class Mammalia; order Perissodactyla; family Tapiridae; genus Tapirus; species Tapirus indicus. Next base: position 87,386,721 of record CM062929.1, on the reverse strand, counting down.
GGCGCTGGGACACTGCGTTCACATTTCTGCTAGGCCAGCTGTTCCCCATTGGCATCTGCCAGGGAAGGTGGGGGTAATAGAGGGAGGCCGTGAGGCTGGAGGAGGGAGGGGCCCTCTTCCTTCCTACCACTGTCTGACCACTGGAGCAATGCTCTTCACCCAGGTCGTGGCGGTCCATTCCCACAGCAGCAACTGAATCCAGTTTGCAGTTTTTCCAGTACTGGCAGAACCAATGTCATTGTGCCCCACGCTCAGATATCTGAGTTCCAGCTCCATGGGGCCCCTCCTCTGAGCTTCTCAGTTGTGATCATTTCCAACCCCTTCCCTTTATTCTCTCATCCTTAGGGAAGTAGCTGTTCCCTTCAGTTGCCACCACCATGATACCTTAGAGTTCTCTTTTTGCCTTTCAGCTACCCAGTTAACAATTCTGTATATAAAATTCTCTCTGTTAAAATAACTGTTTGGTCTTGTGTCCTGGCTGGTCCAAGCACTCGCTATGAAGCAGCACAAAAATCCTGTGTTAAGTACTAAACCAGAAGGAGAGAGCCCCTCCACAAGCTGACATATTTCCAAAGGATGAGAAGGGGCTTTCCATGATCAATGAGTCTACGTATTGATGGTGAGTTGGACAAACATTTGGATCAGTGCAGTTTGTGGTTCCCATGGGAGTGTCCCTCGACCCCGAGGAAATGACTTCAGATATCAAGTCTCCCGTGGCTGCCTCTGATGTGTCAGGGACAGCGGGAGATGTGGACAATGGAGCTGCCCACGTGCTCCAGGTCCGCCACGGTGGCGGCTTCGCTCGGTGAACACGTCTTCTCCTCTTGAGCGCTTTCGCAAGCAGATTCCTTCCTCCGGGCATGGTGGGTGTCTGTTTCTGCGCTGGGCAGCTTATTCCATAGCTACAGAGCCAACAGGACATTTCCGATCTTGGCAGAATTCCCTTAGAAGCTGTAAAATGCCTTCTTTAATTGTCCTCCAGACCCATGCATGAGACTGAAAGTTTTTCAGGGTGAGAAAGCTGATGCTGGAGAGGAAGGGGCAGTTACAGGCAGCCACGGTCACTGAGAGCTCAGCTCGGGCCTCTGAAAGCTGTCTCCTTGCTTTCCCAGGTCAAACACACAGGTCATCTGGCTGAGACATGTGGCCTTATTAACCCCATGGCTGATCTCATCTGCATCTCCTTCTCACCTTGTCTCCACTGGAATGGAGCCTCCTTGAGAACCAGGAGTAGGTCTTACTAACATCAGTGTCTGTGGAGAGCAGTGTGACCTGACCCCTGCCAACACGCTTGGTGTTCTTGTTGAGCTGAAACAATTGAATTGTGACAGTTCCTAGTTGGGCCTATAAGGACTATGTGGAAGCATCACCCCATACTCCGATCCCCCACAGCCCATGTTGGTTTTGCCCTTTCCCTCACCTCTGCTTCCCCTTTCTTTAATCAGAAGAGAGAGGGAGAATGGGCTGGCCATTCTTTCCCATCCATGGCCTCCATGAAAATGCCCAGAGCTGGGGAAGGGGCCACAGGACCCGCAGTGACCCTACACACAGGCAAGGCAGCCACAAGATGAGACACCTTCAGGCAAGAACACACTTGTCAATCCTTTTCTCTCTCAGCTTAAAAACTGAGCCCCTTTCCCTTGTGATTAAAAACAGTGCAAAATTTTAAATATCATAAAATATCTTTCTTATCTATGTGATTGGTAGTAACTATTAATATGATTAATAGCAATACAAATTAATAGTATTATTAACAGCCAACATATATGGAGATTGAGCTTTAAAATTCACCTATAACATGGACAAAGGTCAAAAAAGATGAGCGGCACTATACATGTATTAGAATGACTAAAAAAACCACCAAACCTGGCAATTTCAAGTGCTGACAAGGGTGTGGAGCAACGGGAACTCCCCTGCACTGCTGATGGAAAAGCAAACTGGCACAGCTGCTCTGGAGAGGGTTTGGCAGGGTTTTTTAAAGTTAAACATAAACTTATATATGACTTAGCAATCCTAATCCTAGGTATCTACCCAAGAGAAATGAAAACTTATGCTCACACACACACCCTCTATAATAATGGTTATGTCAGCTCTATTCATAATCAACAAAAACTGCAAACAACCCAAATGTCCTTCAGTGGGTGACAGATAAACTGTGGTCCAGCCACACAACGGAATATTTACTAGACAATACAGACAAGGGATGCACCATCTATGTGTGCGACAAGATGGGTGAATCTCAGAGGCATTATGCTGAATGAAGGAAGCCAGACTCAAAGGTCTGCATACTGTACGACCCCATTTATGTAACATTCTAGAAAAGGTAAAACCATAAAGATGGAGGAAAGATCAGTGGTTGTCAGGGATGCAGGGAGCGTTTGAACACTGAGAGGCAGCCCAAGGAATTTCTGGGGTGATGGAACTGTTCTGTATCTTGATTGAGGTGGTGGTTTCACCATCTATACATGTGCTAAAAGCCCTAGAACTGTACGCCAAAAAAGGCAATGGCACTGCATATAAATTTTTAAAATAATAACTGTAAGAGACATTGACGAAATAAACAAAGATGGGAAGGTTCTGGAGAAATTGCTGATTCTGGGCCTGAGGCAAGGAAAGTCAAGGTGAGTCTGGAGCATCATCTGCTCAGAGGCCATGGGCCCAGTGTGAAGGGGCTGCCCACGGCCAAATCAAGGATTACCTGGCTATCAAAGTGGATAACTGGGGAACACGCTGAATACGAAAAGAATCCACCAGTCCCTATTGATACTGAAAAAGTTGAGGGACAGAAGAAAAATTTTTTTTGACAGAATGGTGAAAACTTGAAAAAAAGTAGAAGAAATGACAGATAATGAAACTCATCACCTTACAACCAGCAAAGCGATAACTGACTCGGGCAAGCATCATCGATAGATTCTAAAATCCTTGGGTGAGAGATTATTGAGAAACAGAATACTCATTCTCAAAGTATCACTCACTCAGTCACTTATTAATCACAAAGAATCAGGATACTTTTCTATAGACAGACACCTCCTTAACCACATGATCCAAAAGTTTACCTCACCAATAACGGGACAAATTGGCACCACGTTCCTCCTGCGATGACACGCCGAGAAGGAAGCAGCGTCCCCTGGGTATCACACCTGCAACAACAGTTGTGCTAACTCTAATCCAGAGGACGCCACCAGATGAATCCAGATTGAGGGACATTCTACAAGACTCTTCAAAATGTCATTGCCATGAAAAACCACAGAAAGACTCCAGAATTGTTCTGGATTAAAGGAGATAAAAGAAATATGACTACAAAACTCAGTATGTGATCCTGGATTCTATTCTGGATCAAAACAGAAAGCTATTAAGTATTCAATAATTTGACATGGGTTTTACCTTAGAAATTTGTACCTTATCAATGTAAAATTTCCGAAGTGTGATGATTCCTGGATGCATATGTAAGAACGTGTCTTTATTCTTAAGAATACACACTAAAGTGTTTAAGGGTCCAGTGTCACGATGTCTAGAACTAACTCTAAGAGCTTGATAAAATGAATACAGAGAGAGAGCAGATGTGTCAGAATGTTAACAATTGGTGGGTCTATAATAGGTGAAGCTCTTACAAGGGCTCATTATACTTATTCTTGCAATTTTTTCAAAGACTGCTTTTCAAAATAAAAAGCACAGGGGAAAGAAACATTGTTTTAAATGACAAGGAAGGCCTAGTATTGGCAAGGACATGGGGCACTGGAAATTCTCATAGACAGCCGGTGGAGGTCTGAGTTGGCACATCCTGTCTGGAGGGGAGTTGGACACGCACCAAAGTGTAAACTCAGCAGCACTTCAACCAGACACCCCACTTCTATGTTCAGTTAATGAGAGAACTCACTACTGTTCAAAGATGTATATGCCCTAAAGTTTCATCACAGCCTTATTTTTTATACCAGAAAACCAGAAGCAACTTAATGTCCATCATTTAAAAACTGGTAAATAAATTACGGAGCATTTCAGGCCAATGGTGTAGAGCTTGGGCTCTGAAGTCAGACGCCCTGGCGGTGCTGTTCAATTTCCTTGTGCCTCAGTCTCCTCATCTGTGAAACGGGCATAATAAGAAATCCTGCCTTGTAGAGTTGTGAGATTGTTATGATCACCTACATAAAGCATCCAGTACAGGCACATGGCAGGTATCAAGTCAGTATTACACATTATTAGCTATTGTGTAATCAGTAAAAACAATGATGCAGACGTAGTTACTAACGTGGAAAGAAACCTGTGACATAGCATTGAATGAAAAAGCAGGTCACGGAAGGGAATGCAAGGTCGAGGTCCGCATTTGTAACAGGGCCTCTTTCATTTCCATTTGGATATATTCACAGCGAGATGTCTGCAAGGATGGCCACCTAAGTGTTAACAGTGGGTAACTAAGGTGGGGGCTTCCAGTCTTTTATTTTCTTCTTTGTACATTTCTATGTTGTTTAATTTTCTTTTTTTTTACAACACATGTATAACATTTTTACCATCAGTTTTGTTTTTTTTTTAATTTTGAAAAGAGAAACGAGTCACAGACCCATGGACCTTGCCTGCTCAGGCCTGGCTTCCTCTGAGGGTCTGACCAAATGTCCTGCTAGATGGGAACCGACAGGCCATGGCCTGCCACTCCTGCCCATCTACACTGACATTCCATCACCTTGACACAACTTACTGCCTCCCGTCCTTAGCCCAGGCGTGCCTCACCAGCTCTCTGCCAGGAGCACGGGAGGCGTTTAGTAGATGTGTGTTCCTTTCTGTATTTTCACTACGGGATTATGTTTTCCCCACATTTCTACCTCATCGTCACGCAGCAGGTACTGAGTGCCTGCAGTGTGTTTGCGGCCTGTGCGTGGCTCAGGGAATGACAGTGTACGTGCAGAAGATTCACTAAAACCTACCTTAGAGGGCACTCCGCCATTTTCTAGACGTTTTATAAAGGCCCTCAAACTGTCCTGCAGACATCCAGCTTGCCCCGTCAATTCCCGGCGAGTGCCGGCCCTCTGCAGCCCGCGGCGAACTGACGTGCCGAGGACCCAGCTGACCACAAGATGGCAGTGTTTCCCCGCATCAGGCCACGGAAGCCTGCCTCCCGGACGCGTGTTTCTGAATCCGGCTTCTGTGTTTCCTGAAGCAGTTTCAGGAAAGACATCCTTCACTAAAGAGGCCTTCACTAAGGAAGAGAATAGTACGATTAAATATTCGGAAACAGAAGAACTCGAAGAAGAAAATACAATTTCCCAACACCACGTGCTCATCCAGCCTTCTCTTCAACAAAAGTTGCAACAGTTTTGTGTCCATTTGCAGTCTGGAGTGGAATTAGAATTGCCAAGCGTCCCAGCGAGCTCTGAGTCCACGTTCCTTTATCCCTTTGTGCCACTCAAAGCCAGATATTGAGGTCTGAAAACAAGATACATAAGCTTCATTATTTAAGCGCCTTTTCCTTAAACAAGAACGCTTTAATACTTAACAAGGTAGGGAAGCTACATAATTTAAAATCTATGCGAACAGAAATAAGAAATTATTTGTGGCGGTCTCCACTTTTACACCCACCAACAAAGAAAGACATTCACAATTTTTTGCCTTCCCGGGGCCCCAAAATACAACGCAGGCCTGTTCTCCTGCTCCGGGCAGACGTTTCAGCTGAAGTTCGTCTTTATCGGCTTTTCTTTCTCGATATTCACCAACCAATAAATCTTTTTTCCCCTAAGACAACTGACATTCGAATCCCGTTCATGTGGAGGCTTGTTATCCAAATAATATTAAGTAAACTGCTTCATTATCCACTGAAAAGTATTAAGAGGGATTTTTTTCCCCTGCGGGTCAATATTGAAGAAGACACGGGCCATCTCGCCCTAAGGGGAGGGCCGCTGCCTGCAGCGACGCCTCAATCCAGGCGACCCCTGCTCTGGGGCCCGTGAGGCCCGGCGTCTCCGATGTAGGGCGGTGGCTGCTGATACGTGGAAACCTGTCAGTTTTGGCTCACAGGGCTTCCCATAGTGGCTGCTCCGAAGCTGGCACCAGCAGGGGCCAGCCCGCCCGTACCACTGGCTCGGCTCTGAGACCCCATAGACCAGAAAAGGTTGCCAGAGTAGCAGGAGTATTTTGCCAGTTTCCAAAAGGGAATAAGTCAGTCTTCAGATAAGAATCCCAAGGCTGTTGTCCCATAAACCAGTGCCACACTCTCTTCCTCGTGTGTGGTGTCGATGGAGAGAGTGCTTTTTGAGGCGGCAGGAGGTGGGAGGTCTGGGCCCGCCCTGCTGCCGACTGCCTGGTGAGACCAGCCCGGGGCTTGCCTCAGTTTCTCCACCTGCAGAATGAGATGTCCCACTCGCTGCTCCTTCAAACTTCCCCACAATTCTACTGAAATGAAGGAAGGGCTTTGGGGCCTGAGGACTCCCGGCCATCGGGGACCACAAACACTAGCTTGATCTTAATGGAGGCTCAGTGACAGTCCCTGGAGAATCTTCTTTTGAATATTAGTAGTAATACATAATATTTATGTACCAGGCTCCATTCTAAAGGTTTGTCATATTAATTTAATCCTCACGACACTCTCATATTATTATGCCCATTTTACACTTAAAGAAGCTAAAGCACCAAGAGGTTAAATAATTTCCCCAGAGTCACATAGCTGGTGACTGAAAGATCTGAAGCCAGGAGGCTTGGCTCTGTCATCCATTCTCTAAACCCCCTGCTCCCTGGCTGGTGGCAAGTCCAGATAACATCTGAGGCCGTCACATCCTGGGCTGCTTGTAGAGCAGGGCTGCTCCAGACACGCCAGACAGGCTGCATCCTGTCTTCTGGGAGAGTCACGGCTCTGGCCTTGGGCACCCCCGGAAGTGGTCTCATCTCCTTCCAATCCCCCCACCTTTATTCTGCCAGGCATTCCTATGGGTGATAGCCACACTCGTCAGCATACCCAGATCTCTGACATTTTATAACTACAGAAATAAGACATGAGTAATATTTCTTCATGAGAAACAACGAAAAACTAAGAGCATCACAAGTAAGGCTAAAAATCCCCTGTGACCGTCACCATTTCCAGCTTCCTCTTCTCCTCTCTAAAGTAACTGCTGTCATCATTTTGGAGGGAGCCTTAGAAAATATTTTCTGTGCAGCGTGTACTCTTAGAAAACATGTAGTAGCACCCGGTACTTTGTGGGGGTTTATTTCTTTCAGAAATGATATACCAGAAATGCCAGATACCTGGAGACTGCTTTCCCCACTCAACAGTATATCTTGGAGAACTTTCCATGTCCCTACCCATGGATCTGCCACGTTCATTTTAACCATTGTAGAGTATTCCACCGTGTGGATAAATCTTAATTTGTCTGTCCATTCCCCTTTTGATGGATAGTTAGGTTGTTTCTAACTAAGGCAACAAAAGTGGTCTTAATGTATTTCCTTTCACATGCTTCCTTGTGCATACGTGCAAATATTTCTTTGTGTGAATAACAAAAGTAAAATTGCTGGGTCTGTGGATATTTTATTAAACAAACACAAATATCTATAAAAATTTACAATGCTTCCCCCAAAATATTTGGACTTTTAAAACTCTATAATAACCACAAATTGCTGTTAGTAATAACAGAACATCAGTAAGAGTTGCAGGCAATTAAGATGTAATAATGATAAGAAAGGGAGTGGGTAATGTGCATAAATTGTAAGTCCATGCTTTTTGCTTCCATCCGAGAAAGGATATCAGAATGCAAGAGGGGTGAAAATGTTGTTAATAATGAAAACCCTTAAATGCACTATAATTGGAATATTTTTAAGTAACTTATTTGCAAACGCGTGCGAGGTCTTCTGTGATTTATGCACAGTTCCATCTTTCTGTACAGCTCATGCTGTCATTCTGCCTGTCACCAACTACGTGAGGGAGCCACCAGTTCTGCACATAAAGATTCCGAGGGATGCTGGACAATGTGTGTTAGAACAAAGACGTTACCCAAGGATGAAGAGATCTCTGTCCGCCATGCTCCAATTGACAATATGCCCCAGTGGAAGTTGGTTGGTAGATATGGGACTGGCACATGCCACATGCACACACACACACACACACACACACACACTGAAGCGTCCACAGCATTCCTGCAACTCCAAGGTACAGGTGTGGGTCTCTGATTCCCAAGAAGAGCACCATAGGGTGAGGACTATACCCTTGGCCTCATATCTGGGTGCATCTCAGCTCTTTGGAGCCTACTTTGAGTCTATGAATGACTGGAAATAAGATTTGCTTTTAGTGATGGGAACCCCAATACCAGCCTCCACCAGGATGCCAGGTACCATAAATTCTCATGCTCTGTCCACCCTCTCTCAAATGGAGACTTGTCTCTGATCTTAAGATCAGAGAATTCCTGATGACAAATAATGTGCAGCATCTTTTCATGTGCTTATTTGCATCTGTGTAGTGACATGTCTGTTAAGGCAGCCACTAAGTTTTGGAGGGGCTTGCTGTCAGCAATAGTCAACTGGAGCATCATTTGAGCTAAAACTGGAGCATCACTTTGGGCTAAAAAACAAGAAGTGAACAGAGTTGGTCTTTATGGAAACTTGGCTTCCAATTTCTTGGTACGACCCCCACTGAAGACAGATCAATTCTCTTTCTTCTCACACACAGTTCACACTTTATGTTTTTTCCCTCCACCCACCTCCCTTTCCAAACTTGTCTTCACAAAAATAGCTCTTGTCTTCTCTCTAGGTCTGTGCTGTCAGGGAGAAGTCCTGGGTCCTGGGCCGGCGCACACATGGTTTGACTGGTCAACAGTGAGAGAGGTGGAGATACAGAGGGTAAACATTTAGAAACTTTTATAGCAACTTGACAGAGTAACTTTAGGTATGTTAAATTTAATGATAAATTTGGGCTTGAATTTTGAATGTCTAATTTTATTTCACTTTCCTGATAATTCATTCTTATTGGGTTTTACAAAAATATGTATTGATGATAGATTGGAAATGTTTTTAAACACGTATTTTTAATCAAGATGTTCTCTCTCTGTCTCTCAACTCCCCCTGTGGACCAGCCACTTCATGCGCCAGGGAGCAGGCGGGACAGGAGGCTCCAGTTCTGGGTACCCCTCTCTGTGAGCGGACATCCCCGCTGTCAGCGTGGGCGGCTGTGAGACGCCACCTGCCTGTGAAGAGGAAGTTTGGATGCTTCGAGGTTTTCCTCTCTGTTGTTTTCAGTAAGAGTATAATTTTCAAAACGTCCACATATGAAGATTTTTGCCTGTTATTAAGACCTCCAAGAGCAGCCAAGATTTTCAAGGATTTTCTCAGTCCTTAAAGGCAAACGTGACTGAACTTTGCCTCGAACTGATGCTCCAGGTTGACTATTGCTGATAGCAAACCTCTCCAAAACTTAGTGAGTTCCTTAACAGACATGTCACCACACAAATGCAAATAAGCACATGAAAAGATGCTGCATATCATATGTCATCAGGGAAATGCAAATAAACACGACAAGATATCACTGCACACCTATTAGAACGGCCAAATCCCAAACACTGACAACACCAAATGCTGGTGTGGATGTGGAGCAACAGGAACTCTCACTCACTGCCCGTGGGAATGCAAAATGTACAGCTACCTAGGAAGACAGTTGGGCGGCTTCTTACAAAATTAAACGTACTCTTACCATTTGATCCAGCAATCACGCTCCTTGGTATTTACTCAGATGAGTTGAAAACTTATATCCATCCAAAAACCTGCACACAGATGTCTATAGCAGCTTTATATGTAATTGCCAATACTTAGAAGCAACCCAGGTGTCCTTCAGTAGGTGAATGGATAAATAATCTGTGGTACATTCACACAATGGAATATTATTCAGCACCAAAAACAAATGAGCTGTCAAGCTATGAAAAGAAATGGAGGAAACTTAAATGCATATTACTAAGTGGAAAAGCCCATCTGAAAAGTCTACGTGATTGTATGATTGTAACCATACGACATTCTGGAAAAAGCAAAACTATGGAGACAGTAAAAAGTTCAGTAGTTGCCAGGGGTTGGGGGGCAGGGATGAATAGACAGTCACAGAGGATTCTTAGGGCAGTGAAACTACTCTGTATGATACTATAATGGTGGAATACATGTCATTATACATTTGTCCAAACCCATAGAATACACAACACCAAGAGTGAACCCCAATGTAGACTATGGACTCTGGGTGATAATGATGTGTCAGTGTAGGTTCATCAGTTGTAAGAAATGTACCACTCTGGTGGGGGATGTTGACAATGGGGGAGGTTGTACGTGTGTGGGGTATATGTGAAATCTCGGTACCTTCTGCTGAATTTTGCTTTGAACCTAAAACTGCTCTAAAAATTTTTCATAATAAAAATAAATAAATAAGTTGATGATAGTTTAAAAAAACAACTTAGTGACTAAAGTCAACAGCACCATTTGTTTTGTTCATGAATATGCAGTCTGGGGGGAGTTCAGCAAGAAGAGCACACCTCTGCACCACTCAGCATCAGCTGGGCTGGAGTCCAAAGCTCCTGCTCACGCTGGCACCTGGGCTGGGGAGATGCAAACAGCTGGGCCAGAGCACTGGGGACTCCTCTGCACATCCCTGTGTGGCCTCTCCACATGGTCTGTCCAGCACACGGCTGAAGTCCTGACACGCAAGCTCCAGACTCTCAAGGTACTTGTCCCAAAGAAAGAGAGCCGTAAGGAAACTGTTACTACCTTCTAAGACCTAGCCTCCAGGTCACACAGTATCACTTCTGCATTCATCAAGGCAGTCACAAAGGCCTACCCAGGTTCAAGGGGAGGGAGAGACACTCTACCTCTTTATGGGGCGTGACAAGGTTCTGGAACAGCATTTAGGACTCAGAAATATTGTTGCAACCATTTTTGGAAAATACAGTCTGCCACTGTAGATAAACAGCTACAAGAGAAAAATGTGCAAGCAGTTAACCTAGAATGTCTAAGTATAAAGGTGCCCAGAGCAGTGGCCAGCTCTGGCTCCCCACTTTGGTGCTGTGCCCTGACAGAGCTGAGAGCCCACCAACCCAGTGTGGCCACAGCAGGCACTTGGGGCCATGTCTTCAGAGAAGGAACGATTGATGGGACCCTTTACTCTTTGCCACGTGTTCCACATGGAGTCAGAGCTGTTGTCTGTGGCTCTGAAACCAAGTTCAGCTAAATGACTGATACCCTGCTCTACCCAACCAAACCAAGAGCCCCTCTTCCATGCAGCCTTCCTTGATCCTCCTCTCGTGGCGGGATGCACTGTTCCATCTTTTGTGCCATGACTAAACTACCCAGCTCTCCACCAGAGCATGCTAACTCATCATGGCCCTTTGCCATTGGCCTGTTGTGTTCCCTGAATAGACTGAGAGTTCCTCAAGCTCTGGGACCACATTTGCTGCTTTGCCATATCCCTATCTGTGCTGGCCCAGTGACGAGCACAAGCAGGCTATGGATTGTTGATTGCAAATGAGAGAAAAGAGTGGGTGAAATCTCAGGGACACAGCCATAATGCTATTTGGGCTCTTTTAAAGAGAAGTTGACATTTTATTTGTATATCATTGGGAATCCCATTCATATACACACATTTGTGTGTGTCCTAACTGTGTGGTGAACATGCATTTGTGTGTGCGTGTCTGTGTGTGTGTATTTATGTGTGTGAATGTGTGTGTCTGTGTATACAAAGGAGTATACGTCTGTGTATAAATGTGTTAGTGTGAGGGTGTGGATATTTATGTCTGAATGTGCTCATGTTTGTGTCTCAGTTTGTGTATCCTGTGTGTTGCGTGTACATATTTATGTCTGTGTCTATGAGTACATGTATGTGTGTGCATGAATATGTGTATGCTTGTGTGTGTGTGTGTGAGCATGAGTGAATGTGTACACAGCTGCCCATCCAAAGAGCCAGCCGTGGGCTGTGTGGCTGGGCCGTGAGGCGCCCTGCCCTCATTGGCGATTCCACCAGCACTCAGGGAGGCCATTCTTACTTCCTCTTGGGGACAAGGAGCTAAGCAGAGGTCAAGTGACTCGCTCCAGACCCCACAGCAAGTTGGGTTCGGCTCTGCAAGGGTCTGATCGCCAGGCTCACACCCCCCCTGTGAGGCCAAGCTGCCTCTCTGTGGCATGTTGGCACCTCGCCCAGGCCTCGCCGCCCGGCTCTCAGAGCTCCCATTGTGGGCGACAAGTGGCTGTGTGCCATCGCCTGAGATCCTGCAGGTGACGGGTCTGTTCTGAGATGCTGAGGGAGGAGTGACTCCCGAGGGGACAGGAAAGGGGGCACCCCTCATTTTGTGTGGCTAAAGGGTTGGAAATAACAGATGTGTAAAAGGGGAAAAGAAGAGAGAGGAAACCACAGCTAATGAGGAATAATGAAGATGTCGAGAAGGACACACACAGAGAATAGTGGGAGTCGGGGATCAGAAGCGGAAACACACGCACACAAACAGCAGCAGGAAGCAAAGAGAGCTGGAGACCACATTGGTTCAGGAAACTTTTTGTTTCTTGCTTTAATTGGTGATCCCACTCAGAGTTGCTGGAAGCGGGCACAGATCAAGAGACTTGAGTGTTGGTATGGAGGACAATGGGAGGCTGAATGGCATAGAAAGGCAGTCAAGAATGGCTTGCAGTCCCAGGCTCCAGTGGATTGTAGAGTTACTCTTCTGGGCAAAGAAGGAGGGCTCTGAAACCCTCCCAAACTGTGCTCCCGGCGAGACTCTACACGGAAAGTCCACCTGGACAGAGGGGCCCACTGGCGGGAGATCTGCAATACAAGATGTACCAGCTGGATGCCCTCTCCACAGGAGGGTGCTAGAATCATTGGAAATGGAGTCACTTGAAGAAAATGGCACTCACCAGAACTTGTCTCACCAAGTGTGGCCAAAAGGAATTCTTTTTAATAAGTTACTTTGGGTAGGGAGTAAGACCTCTTAAGGGTCATGCTTATGTAACCACAGGCAGTCAATGAACTTCCCTCTAGAGTGGAGGTTGCTGGTTAAGAGCAGGCTTTTATCTTGTTTGTTAGGGGCCGTGGGTTAGGGACCAGAACACAAATAGCCAAAACTGCCATCACCAGGTGCCTGTCACCACCTTCCCCCATGCCTCTTCTCTAACCAACAAATATTTTAAAAACATCAGTTTAAAAGAGCACCAAATTATTTCCCAGGAAAATTCATCCAAAGTAGAAATTTCGAAAATGACCAAATTGTAGATAAAGATGGAGCATAGGCATTTGTCTTCCTCCTTTCCTAAAACTCCTTTAAGGCAATAGGAAAAGAATAAAGGAATAACAATCTCTTAAGAGCAAAAGTTTAATGGTATGGAAGCCAACAATTAAAGGATAAGTGATTTCCAGAAACAAATTTTCAGGACTGAGTGGGTAGAAGCATGTTGAAGAATAAGCCTGTAGAGAGAGAACTGTGGTTAAAAGTGCACAAGACAGGACTGCGGCGAAAGGGATCAACCTGCCAGAAGATCCATAAGGCTTCAGGCCCAGACAGCACACCCAGGGGTGGGCAAGTGAGAAAAGAGGGGCTCCCAAGCAGGGAGGAATTAAAAATTGATTCCCCAAACCACCAAACCATTCATTCCTTACCCTTGCCTTACCCTACCACTCTGCCTTCCTCCAACTCCGAGCACAAAGAGGGCAGGCCATGCAGCACGTACCTCTGGCTTCTGGGGAAGGGAAAGACAACAGCAGCAGCAACAAAACTTCCTTCTCTAAACTGAGCAAGGTTTCTAGACCTTAGGAGCCAGGACTCCTAGAGCAGGTGCTGGCATCCAGAGCCAAGCCTTCCCCATGCAGGCATTTGAGGGCCCTTGGGCCTAAGGCTCCTTCTCTGCCTTTTCACCCTAAAGTGAAGCCTGTTAGTCAGCCCTGCTCCTCTTGAAGGCTCCCCATTGGATCTATACAGCCGATGCACACCAGCTACCAAGAAAAATTAATCCATTTCCTCCTTCTTAAAAATTGACAGCAACAAAGTATCAGTGGGTATCTGGAGAATATTGACTACATGAAATAGACACAGCAAAACAAACAGAAAGAAATGACCCCAGAGGAAATAGACATAATTCAGGGAACAACAGAAAACAAAAAAACCCACCTCCAATTGGTTTGTTAAGTGGCCCACTGAGTACCAGCAAAATGAGTGGGATTTGAGATTATATCCCATCCGCAAAACAAGAATAGACTGCTCTAAAAATAGAACAAAGAACAAGAAAGTGCTCTTGGAAACTAAAAATATATTTTCTGATTTTAAAAATTAAATGGAAGAACTGAGAGAGAATGCCAAGGAAACTCCCAAGAACACGGAACAAATATACAACAGCCAAAAAATCGTAGAGAAGGTGCCCTTGACGGAGAGTCAGTCCAGGAGCAGGATCTGAGAAACAGCAGGGGGAACTCTCAAAGGCAGGCAGTAGGAGAAGAAAAGCCACCAGAGGACTTGACCGGAGTCCTCACATCTCAGTGCCGACTGAGTACCAGCAAAATGAATGAAAAATGACTCAGAACTATACTGATTCTTCTGAAATGTGAGAATACCAAGGCTTCAAAGAAAATACAAAATGCTTGCAGACAGAAAAAATAGGTCTATACAGAGGATTGAGACTCATAGTGGATATACAGAAAGGCTTTCAAGGTTCTATTGAAAAATTAATTTACCCAATAATTTTATGCTCAAATTAATGTATATAAGCATTTTATACCTAACCAAGCTATTACGATAAAATAATTTCAGATCTGAGATAAAATAAACATATTTTTGATCACGCAAGGACTCAGAAAGTAAACCTTTCACACATCCTTTCTATGGAAATTATTTAATGCTGTGTCACAACAAAAGACAAATTAAAACTGATAAAATGAAAAAGTAGTATTTAAAAAAAAACAGTAGAATTAACCCTGAAGTACCATGAAAAGAACTCTAAGGTTGAGAGTTGTAGAGTCAGTCTAGGAAGCAATCAGCCCAAATTAAAACAGAAAATAGGTAGGCTCCAAGAAGAATATCTGCAAGAAAAACTGGAATGGGATCAACTGATAGAATTACTAAGAAGTCAGAAAATATTTGTGACATAGTAACATGTCTCTACAAGAAAAAAAGAACAACCATTAGAAACTAGAATAAACAAAAAACACACGAGAGAATCAAGGTCTTGCTATGAAACAGACTAAAATGTGGTGTGATTTTGAGAAAGGAATGGAGTGTAACAAGGGGACTCCATTTGCTCTTGGTGCTGGAGACATTCTCCTTTGAGTGAAGTAAGATTCTTGGCATTGAACCCATGAAGGAAAGGCAACAGCACTGGGCTCTTTAATTGCAGAGCCCAGTGTGTACTCGTTTATTGGTTTTCAACTTTGGAATCAACCTATAGGAAAAAATCCAGGAGGATTTAAATATGGTTACAGAATGTAAATGTAAGCAGACTAAACAATGTAAAAGTAAAGATACAACTGAAAAAAAATATGGAAAAGTGGTGGAAAGGTGGAGGGGAGAGGAAATAATATATCATCTTAGACCATGAAGAATCAGGATATAGTGTTTAGAGTTGATGGAACAAGAAACAGAAATCCATATATTTTGCTTAAAATTACCTGTAGATCTAAAACTAAATCTTAGTTTGGGTTCCCCCAGCAGCAGACCTTAAATTGAAGACTCAGCCACCAGTAGTTTTTTGGGGGGGGTAAAGAAAATTCTGGTAGAGGAATAAGGAGGTGAATAAGGAAAGGAAGGCAGCTAAGAAAGGGCACAATATCAAGCCTGCAGCCACTGTCGGTGACGGCTGCTCATGTGGGAAAGTGGGGCTCCAATCAAGAAACGCAGGTGCTGGCAATTGGAAGTTGGGCCAGCATGAACCAAAGCGGAATGGGCCGCGGGGTGCACATAAGGCAACAACATCAGCTGTGTACGCCTATTAAAAAGGAGAAAAGGAGATACATTTCATAGCAGGCATATACCGTGACATATAGTGTCAGTGCACAGGAAGATGAAAGCAAATGCCTAGAGAAGTGGATACAAGTGGACAAGCTGATTCACCCTGAGGAACCCAGTTAGGGCTGAGGAATTGGAGGGGTTCGATGTTGGAGGGGATGAGGTCTTAAGGTCTAATGAGGAGGGTTGAAAACAGGGGATTGACTGACATCTCTTTAGGGAGCAGTTAGACAGCTGAGGGGATAGGCAGGGGCATGGGGTCAGAGAATGCAGTAGGAAGTGGTTGGGACGACCTTCCTGTTCTCCAGCGGTAACTCTAACTTGGTTCTGCAACCTCATGTAACCCCTTCCAATGCTGAAATCTCTACCTCTGGCTCAGGTAGGCACTCAACAAATATTTGCTGTGTGAATGAATGAGTGATCAAATGAATGAATAAATGGGAATCCTGTCAGAATGGACATAACCAGATATTTCAACTTCAAGTTTCCCTCTATTAAATCAAAAAGGTGCAACTTGTGTGGCATCTGGCTAAAACATCTTGTTTTGCCATAGCCAGTCTGGTGTTAATAATAAGCACAAATATGTAATAAATGCCTGTGTCTTAGAAAGTATAGTTAAGAAATCTCTTTGAAAAAATAAGAGATAGAATTTAAATTTTAAAATATCTTTAAAATTAGAAGATCAGTCTAGGAGGCCCAATAACCAATAACAAGTGTCAAGAACAAAAAGAGAGGAGGCTATTATTTAAAAATAAATAAATGACTCAATAAAGTTTATCAGAACTGAAAGATATGAGTCTCCGGATTGAAAGCACCCATCAAATGCCCTCCAAATAGGTGAGAATAGATCCACACAGAGGCCTATTATTCGGCAATTTCAGAGTACTTTTGACAAAGAGAAGACCCTAAACGTTACCACAGAGAAAATAAAATTTCACATACAAAGGCTTAGGAATCAAAATGTCCTTGGACTTCTCAATAGCAATACTAAAGCTAGAAAAAAATGTTCCCAACCTGGAATCCTACACTCATCCAAACCATCAACAAGTGTAAAAGTAAAATAAAGACACTTTCAAACTTTTAAGCCTTCAAAAAGTTTATCTTTTAGGCACCCTTTCTGCAGGAAGCAACTTGAGAGATGCTTCGCTAAAATAGGGAAGGAGAGGTAAATCAAGAAAGAGTAAGACATAGGATCCAGAAAACATGGAATCCATTCAGTGGAGAGAATTGGATGATGGTTAAAGCTACTCCCAGGAGAGAGGCCTGGAGACAGGCCATGCCATCCTGGACCAAAAGCATGGGCAAGTCCTGGAAGGATGTCATCGAGATGATAACTGATGGATTCCTGGAATGTTTGACTATCTTGAGAAGAAACAGGCTTCTGGCAGAAAATTTGAAGATGAATTAGTGATTGGTTAAATTAAAAAAAGAAAAAACAAGCAAATGTTTTTTTTTTTCTTTCTTTTTTATTTTATTTTATTTATTTATTTTTTTATTGATGTCTTAGTTTATAACACTGTGGGGTTTTAGTTGTACATTTTTGTCCGTCACCTTGTGGATGTAACCCTTCACCCCTTGTGCGCCCCCCACCCCCCTTCCCCTTGGTAACCACCAATCAGTTCTCTCTGTCCGTGTGTTCACTTATATTCCATATATGAGTGAGTTCATGCAGTGTCTGTCCTTCTCTCTCTGGCTTATTTCACTTAACATAATACCCTCTAGGTCCTTCCATGTTGTTGCAAATGGGACAATTGTGTCTTTTCTTATGGCTGAGTAGTATTCCATTGTATGTATATACCACATCTTCTTTAACCAATCATCAGTCGAGGGACACTTGGGTTGCTTCCACTTCTTGGCTATAGTGAATAATGCTGCAATGAACATAGGGGTGCATACGCCTCTTGTGATGGTTGATTTCATGTCCATTGGGTAGATGCCCAAGAGTGGTATTGCTGGATCATACGGTATTTCTATTTTTAATTTTTTGAGGACTCTCCATATTGTTTTCCATAGAGGCTGCACCAGTTTGCATTCCCACCAGCAGTGAATGAGGGTCCCCGTTTCTCCACAACCTCTCCAGCATTTGTTGTTATTTGTCTTTGTGATTATAGCCATTCTAACCGGTGTAAGGTGATATCTCAGTGTAGTTTTGATTTGGATTTCCCTGATGATTAGTGATGTTGAACATCTTTTCATGTGTCTATTGGCCATCTGGATCTCTTCCTTGGAAAAATGTCTGTTCATATCCTCTGCCCATTTTTTGATTGGGTTGTTTGTTTTTTTGTTGCTCAGTTGTATGAGATCTTTGTATATTACTGAGATTAATCCCTTGTCAGACAAACGATTTGCAAATATTTTCTCCCAGCTGGTGGGTTGTTTATTCATTTTGATCCTGGTTTCATTTGCCTTGGCAAATGTTTTTTAAAAGAAATTATTGCCAACTCTGGAGGGAAAAGTTGTGCATAAAAAGAAAATTAACTATATCGTATGGTATAACTTGGCTGCAAGTGATATTTACCTATGATATAAGCACTGTGCGATGGTGGAGGAGGGGAGGTATGCGTACAACTGTTCTAAATCTGCATCTCTGATAGCAGGAAGTCAGTATATAAGATCTCAAACTGAATAATAAGAAAATAGTATTAAAACATTTAGTTTGAAATACAGTAATAAGTATCTAACCGCTGAAAGAGTTCAAGGTCGTTGCCTCCTAACGATGGTGAAGGTGAGGCAGGTGATGGGGTAGCATACTTATTACCAGCCTTATGGAACTATATTATTTATTTATTTATTTTGTGTGTGTGTGAGGAAGACCAGCCCTGAGCTAATATCCATTGCCAATCCTCCTCTTTTTTGCTGAGGAAGACTGGCCCTGGGCTAACATCCGTGCTCATCTTCCTCTACTTTATATGGGACGCCGCCACAGCATGGCTGACAAGCAGTGTGTCAGCTGGTGCCCGGGATTTGAACCTGTGAACCCCAGGCTGCCAAAGCGCAAACTAAACCGCTGCGCCACCGGGCCGGCCCCTATATGACTTTTTTAAACGATATACCTGTGTACCTTTGTCCTTGTGTAAAATATGTATTCAAAGAAACTATTTATATGTGTAAAACAAAAATTAAATGAAAAAATTAAAAGAATGCAAGCATGTAAAATAAATGAGGAAGCTTTTCTGAAACTCTCTTACTGCCAGAGATAACCACTGTCTAACTGTTCCAAAAATGTTTCCTTTTTTCTCCCCAAAGCCCCAGTAGATAGTTGTATGTCACAGTTGTACTTCCTTCTATTTGCTCTATGTGGGACACCGCCTCAGCATGGCTTGATGAGCGGTGCATCAGTCCGCGCCCAGAATCCCAACCAGCGAACCCCCAGGCTGCCGAAGCAGAGCGCGCAAACTTAACTGTTATGCCACCGGGCCAGCCCTGATACATGTTTCTTCATCCTCTTTTCTGGACACAATTAAACCAAAACAGTGACATTAAACTGTCAACATTAAACCATATTGTGAAAGCTCACTTTTCTCAAAGTACGATATCTCTTGGATGTCTCTCTTTGTGGATACATGTGGACAATCTCAAAAACATTATTATGAGGACAGTATTAATGACTACAAGCAGAGCTGTTTTGAGGATTAAATGCTTGTGAGACACTGAATGTGGAATCACTATGTAAATTATAAAGCAAGATAAGTAGTGTTGGTTATAGCTATAATTATAGTTAAAAATACAGAAAATTTGATCCAAAGCCAAAGTGCTTGATTAAGTGGTGTACTCTGTGATCATCAGATATTCTCATTCATCATGCCCAGAGATCACGGGAATCATAGCATAAGCTGCTGGGTTTCAGGAGTACACCTGAATTAGAGCATGCCATGCATTATTTAAGACAAAGAGAAACAGGCTAACAGATGTTCTAGATAATGGCTGTTTGTCATAGATATTATCTTCTTTGTCTGGGAACATGTACTCATGTTTACAGAAGCCCCTCTTGGGTTCCACGTACTGCATAATGATGGAAATGATTCTTTAAAATGCAGCTGCTGGAGCACATTTTTTCAACGGAGAATCTAGTGTGACCAAAACAGAGCTTCGGGTTGACAAGCCAGCTTGGTCAACTTGATGTGGTGTAAGTAGCAGGGCACAACTGGGCTGTGCTCCTTATTAGCTGTTGCTGAATCTCTATGAACCACAGGTTCCTAATCCCTACAGTGGTACTCGCAAGACCTTCCTCCAAATTTGTTATGCAGATAAGATATAATAGGCATAAAGTGCCCGTCATATTGGAGGCATTTACTAACTTGAATCTATTATTTCTTTGTATATATTTCTGTGGAAGAGATACTAGGAGACAATTTTGTTTGCTTTATTTTTCATACATTCTATTTAATTTAAGCTAAAGCAATGCAAAGAGTTAATTCCTAAATCCTCCAAACTGAGTTTGAATTCGTCCAGTGTTAACTTCATACATGTACTCGTATCTGATGGCAACCAAGATACATAGCAGGTAGACCATATACTTTGGTGTCCAACCCAGATGAAGTCCAGGCTCTGCAAACCTAGAAACAAGAGGCCTTGGGCAAGCTTCTTAATACTCTGAGGCTCAATTTCCTCATCTGTGAAATGGGGATAATAATATACACCTCAAAGCATTGTTACAAAGACATCACGAGCACACTTGTGAAGTTCCTAGCACAGGCCTGCTTCATGTTAAGTGATCCATAAAACTCATCTTTTTATCACAGGAAGCACATCCTTTTAAAATCTCTCTCGAACAAGAAGTGGAAACATATTCACAAACTAGTAGATACTAGTTTAAAATAGCTGACATGCTTTTATAATCAAAGAATAACACAGGTTTCATGTCAGTATCAGGATACTGATGCATTATATGCTACTGGTACAAAAGACTGCCTGTAACTTTCTTTTAAGGTTTTAATAGGTTTAGAATCAAAAGAGTTCTGACAGCAAATCGTTTTTATGTTAAATGAATTAACGAAAAACAAAAGAAGCAAGAAAAAATAAGGGAAAGGGAAGTTTGTAAACCTTAGATTCAGCCTTACCTCTGCTCTAATTCACAGAATGACCTTGGACGAGCCCAAGGCCTTGTCCCTTTGTTTGTAAATGAAGGTGTCCGTCTATGCCTGCTGCATTCAGCGTTCTCCTGGAAGTCCTGGCCACTGCAGTAAGATGAGGAAAAGAAGTTTAAGGTGTAAACATGCTACACGACAGGTCAACATTGTGGTTATGATTATCTACAGAGAAATATGACAATATGATTGTCTACAGAGAAAATTCTAGAAGATGTGCAGACAGACTACTGTATTTAATAAAAGAGTTCAACAAGATTTCCAGATGTGCGATAAACACACCAAAAATAAATAACGTTCCTTTACACCGACAATTAGAGATTGGAATTGGAAAAGAAAAGACCTTTTTTTGTAATAGCAAAAACACCACATGGAATAAATCTAACAAAGGATGTGCACAACCTTCATGGGGGAAATTAAAAAATGTTGTTTAGTAATTAGACATGAAATGAGAAAATATAGAGAGATGAAACATGTCCCTGTTTGAGAAGACTTGATATCATAATGATAGTGATTCTCCCCAAAAGTAATCTATAAATTTAACAGAATTTCAGTCAATACTCAAATCAGCGTTTTTTGGAATTTGATACACTGATTCTACAATTCCTACAGAACTGTGGTTTATAACCAGGGGTGATTCTGCCCCAAGGTGGACATTTGACAATATCTGAAGATCTAGCAGGCGGAGACCGGGGATGCTACTAATCATCCCACAGTGCACAGGACAGCCCCCACGACCAGGAATAATCCAGCCCCAAAACTCACCAGTGCCAAAGCTGAGAGACCCTGAGATAAAAGAGGAAAGATTCTGGAATATAAGACTAGTTTGAAAAATCAGAACATGGACAGAGGGTTGTCTTACCAGATATAAGAACTTAATATAAAATTTTAGTGTGTAAAACCGTGTGGCAGTGGTACAGGGATAGACACATTTTTAAATGCAGCAGAATAAAAAGCCAAACCCACACACAGATGGGATATGACAGAGACGGCATTACCTGTCCATGGGGTGGGAAGGATGCACTCCTGAATGAGCAATGTTAGAAAAGCAAAATAAAAATGGATTCCTTATTCACACCAGACACAAAAATAAATTTTGGATAGACATGAGGCCTTTAAAAACTTAAACTCAATATAAGAGGTAAGGAAAAAATTTCTTAAAAAGTTATTTTTTTAAGAAAGGTAACTGTGAAGTGATGAATGTGTTCATTAAATGATTGTGGTAAATATTTCACAGTGTACACATATCAAATCCTCATGTTGTGCGCTTTAAATATATACAATTTTATATTCTCCCTCAATAAAACTGGTGAAAAAAGTTATTTAAAAACAGAAAATGCAGAGAGAAAGAGTCATAAATGGGTGTGTGACCAAAGATAACATAAGCAAATATAAAAGACAAGCACCCTGCGTGGAGAAAATGCTCCACACTCACACACAAAACTATCCCGAATGTGTAAAGAACACTTACACACCTGTGAATAAATAAAAATGGAAAAGGAAGAGGATAAATTAAAGGATCTCTAAAGTTCTGCCTGTCAACAGTCAAAAATAAGTTCTTCCTTATTAAGGTTTAAAATATGCATTTTCTTAGATACCCTAGCATTCTGACATGAAATTGCAGAGACTCAGATGGCCCCCAAAGGTCTTGCTGCAGCTTTGCAGGAAAGGACCCCACAAAACTGTCACTTGTCATGGACTTACTTAGGTGTCCAGGGTTTGTATCTCCTGTGTATTACCTGCTAGGACTGTACAACTTGCCTTCCATTTATTGAAGTTGTAATCGCCCTTTGGTCATTTGGTACAGCATAGAGTGAATTCCAGCAAATAATATGGTTAAAGGGAAAGACATACAATATTAGAATTTTTGGTAACTTGGGCTAAGTTTTAACACAGGGTGTGTGTAAATCCATGAGCTGTGATATCCCAGGTGTCCTTCCATTGGTATCAAAGGAGAAAGTAACAAACCTCCTGACAGTCCCTTTCCCTTTCTGCCATGTGTGTGCCACCAATAAGTAAAATGTAATTCACACCAATCAAGAAAATAAGAAAGTAACCCACATCTTCTGATCTTCCTGAGCATGAGATGGAATGTTAAATTGGGTTCCTTTAAAAAGTAGGTCTTACTTGTAAGGAACCTAAAATTCCATTAAACTACCTTAATCTTTAGAATCATAGAAATTTAGAGATAGGATGGGTATCAGAATTTATCCACTCCAATCTCTCCTAAGTATCTCTCTAAGTATCCTCCTAACATGTTCTGCCCCAACCCCATTCCAATGACCTTGACATTGTACCTTAACAAAAGAATGGAGAGTTAGATTCAGGACATAGTTTGGTGTCTAGCCACCTCATGTCTAGCCACATGAGGCTATTTAAGTTTAAATTTTAATTAATTAGAATGAAATGAAATTTAAAATTCAGTTCCTCAGTTGCACTAGCCACATTTCACACGCTCAATGCCACACATGTGGCGAATGGCTACTATGTTGGACAGATCAGATGATAGAACATTTCCATTGTCACAGTAAGTTCTATTGGACAACACTGATCTCAAAGACATATGTGGAAAATGTTCCTTCTTACTTTTATGTGACCAGAAAGAAAAATCTGCATTCCCTAAGAACAAGTGCAGGGTGATGGGGGAGGTGACCCAGAGCAAAGTGGGCAGCCTGGGAGACTTCCTTGCGTTACATTTCACATAGTGAATCATATATTCCTGAGTAATCCTTGGCTTTTTCTTCATTTAAAATCATTTTATTTTACATCTTTTAAACTCACTTCCTTGAAGAAAAAAAAATTCAGCTTAAGATATTTAGATAACTCAGCATTACCAATTAAGATGTCATTATGAGTAGCCACTGTGACTCATGCGCTCGGCTACATGCACATGAATGTCCCAGTCTGAACTCGTTACAAATCCAGTATGTTTGCGGCTCAGTAAGATGTCCTTACTTAGTTTTTCTATTACTGTTATCTTGGTGGATCAAAACAGACAGATGCATTTACTGGTTTCCCTCTAACGATAATAAAAAGAAACAGTTTATAAAATCAGATTGTATAAAAAATTGCTTAATGATAATAATTTATAAGCTCATTGTGGAATAATGATGTATTCAAGAGTTGTCGTTGTATGATGAAAGAAAGGTAATATGAAAGACTTTCTCTGTGAAGAATGACTGCAGATGAATTGCGCTGAGATACAATTCTCTGATAGGGGACAATAAGAACCTCTAGAACACTTAATAATAGACTACTCAGGGTGAATTGAGGATTGCAATAAAAGCCCATAAATTAAAAAGTTTCCATATGATTTCTGATAAAAGACATGCCAAGGTGAAAAAAGAATCATTGGAATCAACTGATATCCTGCCTATAGCCTCCTAGATCGTGAAGTGGAAATTTCTAGAAAACTATATAAAATATAATTTCCTAAGCCTAGGAATTTTCAAAGCCTATATTTCAACTACATCTACTTAGAATTCTTTTTCTGGTGAAAAGAAAATTTTAGAAAAGAAGTAAGGTTTCAGGGGAACTCCAATTGCGTCCCTTCCCAAGACAAGCCCCGGGAAAACATGGTAAGTGGCGTCCGCAATGTGAACACCTCTTGCTGATTTATTGGATGTGGATGACTTCAACAAGCTCACACTTTTTACAGGTGAAAGAACCATGACACAAATGAGAAAAACAGGCCACAGGGAAGCTAAGCAACATGCCCAAGGTAGCACACGTACTGAGTGGTGAAGCCAAGATTTAGACCCAGGCAGGCTGTTTGTCGGTGGAGGGTTTGTGGTCGCTACTCTACAGTTGCCTAAACATGACACATCTGTAGCATGTGGCACTGTGCAGCAGCCAACAGGAAGAGGGGAAGCCTACATTCCCAGGCAGAAGGCTCTTCAAGACATATCGAGTTAAAAGAAAAAAAGGGAGGGGGTAAGGAGGCTGCAGAATTATACATATGATCAAACACAAGAATTAACTAAATCCTAAAAGCAAGACTGTGCCCTTGTCTACATGCCTATTTCTGCATTCAAATCATTATATCCCCAGCACCTAACACAGCTCTTGGCATTAATAGAAATTTGCTGAATGAATGAACGAATGAATGAAGCCAGCCTGGAGAAGGAAGGTAGGATTTCTTTGAGGTTTCCCAACTCCGCTGGATTGGGTAGGCACCTCCAAGTTTCCCCAGAAGCTTCAAACTTGCACAGATACCTAACTATCCTGCCTGAAGGTAAAAAGCAAAGCAAAGAGCGCCAAGTCCTCCTGGGAACACCTGTGAAGGGTGACAAGTTGCTCTGTCAATCGCCACTGCTTAAATATGCTGGTGAGGGTCCTTGGGGAATCACCTGGGTCACAAGGATACCCATAACCAACAATCACTTACCAATATGACAGCTGTTGTCTCAGTAATTGAGCCTTTCTTGGTGTTAATGGGGATAATATTGGGGAAAATAACTGTCAGTGTCACTTGGGGAATTAAGTGATATTATGTAGGACATTCTAGGTTTCGTCTCTCCCTCTTTACCGTCGCAAAGCATGAGTGCCAAGTGAGCACCATGCTGCTCTACGTCAGGGAAAGTAGGAGCCAAGGAGAGTTCATTCCCCACTCCTCCAACCCTGCAGAAAGGGGAAAGACAGAGAAACTTCTCTCTTCCTCCAACTTCCCAGTCTACACTCTGGGCCTCTATCTTAACTGGAAGAAATAGAAAACAAGACTGGAGTTTATTTCTCTTACTCACTGACGTCCACAGGTAGGCCATCCAGACCTACTCAGGAACCTCTACTGCATGAAGCTCATCTCCTTCTGTGTTGTAGCTTCACCACGGACAATCTCCACTCTCAACTTTACTTCACGGTCCAGAGTGGCTGCTCCAGCTCTAGCCAATGTGTCCCTCATCTCAGCCAGAAGGAAGGATAAAGAGGCAAAGGAAAGACAAGCAAAGAGCACATACCAGCACCATTTAAGGGAGTTCTCAGAAGCTGCCATAAGACTCTTCTACTTTTACATCCTATAAAAGCCAAAACTTAGTCCCATGGCCACATCTAGCAGCAAGGGAGACTGGGGATGTCAGCTTTATCCTGTGCAACCATTTATCCAGCTACAAATTCGGGTTCCATTCCTATAGAAGAAGAGGAAAACAGATGGGGGTAGGGACAGCTAGCCATCTGCACCATAGGGGCATTTCCTTGAACACACATTGACCTTTGGAAATAACAGCACAAAAGGCAAAATTCTGTTTCTTTTTTTAAAATACCTGCCCTTCTGCTGCATGACCCACATCACACATGCAGAGCCCCACTGACCCGTGAGCACTGGAAAGCCTGATCCCTTTGGTTCCACATCAGTAACCTCTGTGATGGAGGCTTTCCCCAAAGCCACCAGACTGGGAGCTGCCTCCCCATGCTGGCAGCCAGCAGGACAATGGTGCTGTTCCCAGCCTAGGGGCCGCCATTTTGGACAATCTTCCCCTTTGTCCTACTTTCTTTCTCTCCTCTACAAGAGGCAACAAAGCCCTCCCGGCTCAGCTCTGATGCAGTCACGAATATGGCCCACCTCTCCCAACCTAAGTCCTTTGGAAATGTGGTGAGTACCTGTGCCACGTCTATTTGTGGAAGCAGGAAGTGAGACAAAGGAGAGGGAAAGAGCCTTTCAATGTGAAATAACAGCACGTTAGGTTTCCTATGTCATGGATACAGACAATGGCTTTAAAATCAGAACGGGAATTGGGGTGATGCCAGCTCCTTGCATTTTGTGGGGCTCCGTAAAGAAGAGAGAACAGAATGGTGATACAAGAGGCAAAGCGTTAAATACAAGGATCTTGCGTCCTTTCAGTGCTTGCAATAGCCATGTTTGCTCACGGCTAACCAGTCAGAGAAGGAAGATGATTTATTATAAGCTGTTGCAGAATATATTATGCATGGTAGAGGCATGGAAAGGTCTTTGATATGTATCTGAAAGAGCTTCAAACCCATAAAAGAGATAAATTTTGTATGAAGAGTGTCACTGAGAGGCCGGGAAGAATCTCTGACACATCTTCATATCACAGGGAATAATGAAGGGCGGCTCTACGCACACAATCCGGGCATTAATTTCACTTAAAGAGGCCGTCATTAGCATATCGATGCACCCGACTTCACATTGTAAGCTGTCTGTGCTATTGAGAAACACAACGAAAGATTCTATGGTCAAGGCCTCCATCCATGGTCAAGGCCCATGGTAGGTGTTTGGTTGATTGTTTCCCCCCAAAATGCTGATCTGATCTCTGGCTCTTTCCTTCTAATCCTCCAAAACCACAAGTTCAGTGCAGTAAACTGCCGTCTTTTGCTTTTCTCTTGACTCCCAGCTTCTGTGTAATTCCCAGATTCTGACAAAGCCCCTAGCCTGTGGGCATGAGTACGTTTCTTTTAGCTTTGGCCTTATTCCCCAGCTTGTTCAAGGGCCCGTTCTCTGAGGCAGCTGCCGGTGTGGCCCTGGCCCCCCACGGTCTGTCGCCTTCATCCTGTCTTCCCTCTCTGGCCAGGCTTTAGGGCAGGCAGGGAAGAGCTCTCTGGAGTGGCTCACAGTGCTCTGGCCCACAACCGGTTACCCGGCAGTCAACATAATATTTGTCGAGAATGCCTCTTGTTCTTGAATTATGGTTTCCTGCTCCAGGCCACTGCCACTGTTTGAATTGGGCTGCACCTAATTATGGTTTTATTTGCTTTAATAAAGAGACATCCAAGTGTACGGAGAGTTGCACATGAAACAAGAATAACAATAATAATAGTAAAGTGTCTCTCTAAACATCTGCAATTAAGACAGTCATTGTTAATTGCATTAATTAGCCTCCCCCATGAAGCAGCCGGTGAGGTTTCCACAGCAAGAAGAGAAAGACAGTTCCCAGAAGTTCTTGGGTTAGCAGCTTGCTGAAAAGCCCACCCCTGGGTTACCAGCAACCTGTGAATTAGAATGGAGGCATATTTCTGCTGAGCTGCCTGCCTCCCAGGGACCAGGGACCAAACCACCCTTCTGCAGGACGAGTGGAGCACCATGGCCAGTGCCTGCAGGCCACAGAAGTCTGGAGGGATGACTAAAGCTTATGGAGAGCCAGTCCTACTGAGATGCCAATCATAACAACAATAATAATAATAGTGACACTGGGATTCAGTCCAATTCTCAAGTCTCCAGAGCAGGAGGACCCACAGAGAGGCCCTCCACTATGGTCCGAGGGGTGGCGTCTTGCCCTTTGCAAGGCAGAACAGGAGAATTTGGTGGAATCCTGATCCTAAACATTATTGCCACTTTCCCAGTAGGTTAACATGGTCTTAACATTTTGCAGAGATGTACAAATATTATCTCACCCTCACAAGTCCTGGAGACTCCAGGGAGAATATGATTGTCCTGTTCTGCCCACAAGAAAACAGCATGAAAAGGAGGTATTCACCCTTTCCAAAGCCACACTTACTGAGCTGGTACCAGGTTCCAGGTCTCCTGCCCACGTTCTGTAAGCCACTGAGTGTATGGCCACCATGTCCAAATTTTTTTTACAAATGAGGTGACATGGGCAAGCCTTTGTTTCCTACCCAAGGAACTAGATCCCCCAGATTTATGAAAATATTTTCTTCACTCTGAACTAGCAACTATTATATGAATTCTCCAATGTTGTAGCTTGGTTAACATTAAGTGTATTCCATTCTAAAAATGATGAAGAACATAAAGAATGAAATTTCATGTATTCAGTCAACAAATATTTGTTATGCATCTAATATATCAGACATTGCGCCAGGTGCTGGAGATAAAACAAAAGCAAAAAAAAAAATGAAGATATAGTCATGAAGCTTCCATGAAGAAGAAGACGTTGATCACAAGGAAATGTAAAGGTGTGACTGTGCTAAGTGTCTGAAAGGAGAGGCATGTGGTATTATGAGATGCATAGCATCAGGGAGGCGTTTCCGTGGGCAAGATATGTGTGTGGATAGTAGGTGCTGGGTAGGCAAAGAGAGGGGGCAAAAGATAGGACAGAAGAGAGAGGGGCATAGGTAGGGGTCAGTGGTGGAAAGGATCAGGGCATGACTGGGAACTAAAGATGGCCAGTGAGGATGGAGGGGTGTGACGTGGGCTGGATAAGTGGGCAGGGGTCCAATCCAGTAGGTCCTTGCAGTCCCTGTCATGATGGAAAGCAGTGGAACACCATTGGTATGTTTAGGCAGGGCAGCAACAGGACCAGGTTAGTGGCTGCTGGGTGGAGAATGGGTGGTGAGAGGGCATCAAGAGAGAGTGGGGGACTCAGTTAGATGTGAACCCTTACCATGGCAGTGGAGAGAAGCAGAAGGCAGCATCGAGAGATAGTTGTTGAAGGCAAAATCAGTAGGATTTGGGAATCAATTAGATCTGGTGGATGAGGGGTCAGTGACAGCTCCTGAGTCATTACCATGAGGTAATGCCACTCTGTGTGTTGGGGGACCCTGGAGTAGGACCAGTGTGAGGAAGAAAGAGTTCATGTTTGGGACATGAAGACTGTGGATGCTTCTGAGCCATCCAATAGGAGATATTAATCTGGGTAATTAGATCTAGAGATCAAGGAGAGATGCCAACCAGAACCTGAATTTGAGAGTCACCTGTGTGCAGGTGGAAAATATGGAGTGGGAAGAAAGGAAGGCTCAGGGCTAAGCCCTAAGCAACTCCAATATTGAATTCTGGAAGAGAAGATGGTGAATGCGACCTCAAATGAGAAAGAGTGGGCAGCCAGAGGGCCAGGAGGGAACACCAAGAGAATACAACATCCTGGGAGTCAAGGAAATAATGTGCCAAGAGAGAAGGCGAGGTCAATGGTGAAGGCCATTGAGAGTTTAAGGAAAGTGACGACTGGAAATTGTCCTTCGGGGTTGGGGATCGGAGGTTTCTGGAAGCCTCAGTGAAGATGGAGGGAGGGGTAGGGAAGGAGCCAGGCGGGTGCAAGGACAGGGGAGAAAAGAAACAGGGACAGCACTCTCAGGAAGTCTGGATGAAAATGAGGAAGAGAGATGTGGGGCAGTGACTGAGGAGATTTGGGAGTTGAAGGCAGGTTTGGTTTTAGCTTTTAATAGAAGAGACTTGAGTGTGGATAAAAGCTAATGGGAAAAACTTGCTGAATGGTATACATAAGAATTGGGCATTTCATTGTAAAACAATTTTTACTTAACAGAAAAGAAATAAAAAATAAATATTGTTGTTTATTACAGCACTATTTTATAATAGCCAAGATGTGGAAACAGCTTAAGTCTCCATCAGCGGGTGAATGGATAAAGAAAACGTGATATATGTGTGTGTGTGTATGTGTGATGGAATATTATTCAGCCAAAAAAAAGAATGCAATCTTGCCATTTGCAACATGGATGGACCATGAGGCATTGTGCTAAGTGAAATAAGTTAGAGAGAGGCAAATACCATATGATCTCACTTATATGTGGAATCTGAAAAAAAAAAAAACCAAGCTTATAGATACAGAGAGAAGATTGGTGGTTGCCAGGGGCGAGGGGTGGGGGAGTGGGCAAAATGGGTGACGGGGGTCAAAGGTGCAAACTTTCAATTATAACATAAATAAGTCCCAGGGATATAATGTACAGCATGGTGACTATAGTTAAGAATGTCGTACTATATATTTGAAGGTTGCTAAGAGAGTAAATCTTAAAAGTTCTCGTTACTGGAAAAAAACATTTTGTAACTATGTGTGGTGATGGATGTTAACTAGATTTATTGTGATGATCATTTCACAATATATACAAATATCAAGTCATTATTCTGTACACCTGAAACTAATATAATGGTATATGTCAATTATACCTCAATAAAAAAAATAAATAGTGAAATCTAGTCAATGACATACATGCTGAAGTGTTTAGGGAGGAAGCGTATAATATCTACAACTTAATTTCAGTGCTTTTATTTTATTTTATTTTTTTTTATTTTATTATTATTTTTTTTTATGGGGAAGACCAGCCCTGAGCTAACATCTGTTGCCACTCCTCCCCTTTTTGCTGAGGAAGACTGGCCCTGGGCTAACATCCGTGCCCATCTTCCTCCACTTTATATGGGACCCCGCCACGACATGGCTGACAGGCAGTGTGTCGGCGGGCGCCCGGGATCCGAACCCACGAACCCCGGGCTGCCAAGCGCGGACTAAACCGCTGCGCCACCGGGCGGCCCCTCAGTGCTTTTAAAGGAAAAAAAAAGGATTGGGGGATGGCTAAAGGAATGCACAGAAGGATAGATAAAGCCAACACAGGAAAATGTTCACGGCAGCCTTGAGGTGGTGAGCTCATTCTCTATAGAATTCTTCCAACTTTTACAACATTGATGGAAAATCAATAGGAAGAATCCAGTTGACAGGAAAAGACTTTTCAAAAGCAAAATGAAAACAGATGCAGTAATTTCCCAAGGAGGTGTGAGGAACTGGGTTGGCGAAGTCATCTGGCTAAGAGAGGAGGGAAGGAGCTTTATAGAAACAAGAAAAAAGGAAATGAAAATAAATCTCCCTACTCATCAAGTGTGGATCCAAAATGGCTCATCCATGGCATCACTAATGAGCTGGTTTTTTCTCACACTGGCAATAAATTTCCAACAATTCCCACTTAAGGCAAATCCTATAAGGTGATTAGAAACATGTTACTGAACAGGCTAAACCCCTCTGAACTTTCCATGAAATGCTCAGTCAGCCTGACTCCTCCACTACCCATCTTATCGGAACACCTGAGTGAAATGAGCTCACGCCACATCCGAGCCTCACTTGCTCCACTGTTGGCCCTTTCGTCTCCTGAGCCCCAAGGAGCACAAGCCTTGGGATAGCAGACGGGCTCAAGTCTCAGCTGGGCCCTTGGCTAACTTGGTGACCTCAGTGTCCTCCCCTGTAAGACGGGGACAAGAATCACTCCTACTTCTCCAGTTCACTGAAAAGGTTAAATGAGTGAGGTCTTGCATATATAAAACATCTAGGTCCACGCCTGATCCATAGAAAGTGCAAACCTCAAATTGTTATTTTCCAAAAATGCAAAGTTTGATGAGTACAATTCATGCACAAGTACGCACGGTCATAATTCAAAGACACTTCATAATGTTTGAAAGAGCAGTGGTGCTTATGTTTTGAAATCTCTTTTGCTCTCTACTCACATCTCAAGCTGCATAAACAGTGTCTCCTCGCTGGGGTCCCGGACGCCTTCAGTCATGTTGCTTGTCCACATAAAAGCCCATTTGAGAATCATTATAAGCCAAGCAGCTTTCAGACTGGCGGCTCGTCACTTCTGAAGGGCCCCAAGGCGGTCACAGAGAAGTGCCCTGGAGCTTTATTTTCTTCCTTGGGTCAAAGATCCACCTGTGGTAATTAGCAAGATTGATCCTGGACCCGACTGAGTCTGTGTAGCCACAAGACCAAACGAAGCCCTTTGACATTCCACATGGAAAAAGTGTCTCTCTGATTTTCTGCTCCCAGATCTGAAAAGCCACCTTCTATGAGCTCCGTGGAAGACTCCAATTCATTAACTGATTTCAACAGAAAAAGAAAATCTCAAAAGGCTTGTTGACAGCCACAGTAGCCATGGTGTAACCTCCTCCTCATCTCTCATTACCCTGCTTTTATTAGGAAAAGAAAAAAAGGCATTTGTTTCATGGACATAACCTCACAGAATGCTTTCATACACAAGACGCGCAAGATTAAAAAAATGCACTTATTGGAGGGACCCTAGATATACTTGAAAGTGCGAGAAAGCTTCACTCTCTGTGTAGAAGTCATATTTTCCTCATTAATGGTATAAGCCATTAGTAGCCTTTGGCTAGATTTGTGTAGCGCCAGGTGTAAAAGTGCTGTTCATTCAGTGTACAGAAACCTTTGTAATATCCTGCTGAAGGCAGGGGTTTTAATCTACTACAGCTCAACTCTGCTCTCGATACAGCCACAAACTCACATACCCCTCCAACATCAGTCCTTTCTTACAACAGAAATACCTGCAGATGATGCCAATGGACACAGTCAGCATCAGGGCAGGGAATGGCCAAACAGATTATCTGAGCCTGCCAGCAGCCTCCCACCTACACCCCGGGTGACGACACCAAGGAACACAGCAGACTTGTGTCCAGATGATGCCTGTTCTATTCAGTTTGCATAATGTTTTAGACTTTTTAAATTTTTAATTAACTTTCTATATTTTAAAATCCTGATATTTCAGATTAAAATCTGGATTTCCAAATTTCGCATGAAAAATCAGGAGCTCTGACAAAATGGAGCCCCTGGGGTAGCACCAAGGGATGACATGGGGAACCCTAACTCCCCTTAACACCCAGCAGCACCCCAAATCCACTCCCCGATAAACATGAAATCTCAGTCTGTAACCCCAGCATCCTCCTCCCAAGTAAAAATTATGGGGTCCCACCTCCCGCCGAGTTTGCTGTCTTAGAGCAAGAATCAGCTGGAGGGGGAACCACATGTGCTTTCGACGAGGGCGCTTTCTCTGTGCCTGTGGAGTCGCCATCAGACCCTTAAGTGGCCTGCCCGGCCCCTGGGGCATTCATTTGTGAGACCTGGGACCACGATCAATGGACAAACTGGAAAAGGACGTTGTTTTAAATAGCAATTAAGTCAAAACACAGCCAATCCTCATCATCTGAGGACTCTGTGTCTGCACAGTTGGCCGCTCGCTCACATGTATCTGAAATCCCCAGTCACGACTCACAGCACCTCCACGGTCATTTGCAGACTCACGCGGAACAAGAAAAGTGTGAGCTGCCCAAGGCACACGCTCCTGGTGGAGGCTGAGCAACCTCTCCTGCTGAAAACAAGTGTCTTTTCCATGGTCTGTTTAGTGCTACGTTTTTTTCTGTTTTTGTACTTTTTTTGTGTGTGATGATTTTGCTATGTAACGTGGCCCCCAAGCACAGCACTGAAGTGCTGTCTCATGTTCCAGGTGCGAGAAAGCTGGGATGTGCCTTACAGAGAAAACACGTGTGTTAGCTCAGCTCCGTTCAGGCATGAGTCGTGGCCGTGAGTTCAGTGCTGATGAATCAATTATATAAATTAAGACTTCTTTAAACAGAAATACACACAAAATGAGGGTATGTATTGATCAGGTGATGAAATGTTGTGACCAGAGGCTCACAGGAACCTGACTGTAGTGCCCCCGGAGCAATGGTTCAGTCATCTCACTTCTCGTTCAGTGTTTGAGCCGACCTTACAGAACAAGGCTACCGCGAATGACAAGAACCTGCTGTCAACCAGCGTTGCACCGAGGGACCGCCAGGGAAAAGTTTAGAACAGGAGTGATTTCTCTGTGTCCGGGCTGCTGGGTCTCAGGGCTGATGAGGAGGGGCTAAGGGGTGTGGAATGTCTGCTCTTTCTGACCCGGGGTGCAGTGAAGACAGGTGGCCCGGGAGCTGAGGTGTACCCCAGTCCCAGCCTTATGAATCAACTTTGAGTCTGCCCTGCCCTTTGAGGGGGCCCTCCTTTCCCTGTGCTGCCTGTGCGGGCCCCGTTTCGCTCAGTCTGGAACCCTGTGCCAGTTCCCTTTTTCAGTAGAATGACTCTGAAGAACAAGGTCTTTGCAATTACCCACCAAGAGGCCCCAGGAAAGAACTGCGGGGAAGTACTCAATGCCCGGGAGGAGAGAGGTACAGGCACTGTTTTTTATTTCTTCAACTTTCTCTTTCTAAAAGACACCAACTCTGCAAATAATATCCAATATCGCCATATACCTGGTGGCAAAGACTCTTCCTTGAACAAATCAACCCATTCTAGGTTGGAGCTTATGGCTGCCCAGGCTGTGCACTGCACACCTCCAGGAGGCGCCATCCACATCAGAGTCTATGAGCAATGCAGCAGCCCTGCCAGAGTGGAACATACGGGACCAAAAACTTCCCGTAGCATAGTGTTCTCCTGGGAACTGGGAGCTAAGAATCCTCCTTCCCCACCCAGGTTAATGGAAAGCAGCTTCACTGGCCACCAGATCTCACAGAAAATGAGATAGAATTGTTTTCCCTTTCCTTCAGAAGGACTTATTATCACCAAGTCACTGCCTTTCTCCAGTGCTTGGAAAACACATTACAGCTCTTGCTGGTTTTCAGGCAGCATTTAGAGGCCTCCCTAAGCAGCCCACCAGATGGATGCAAATGTAACCCAAGCAGTCCTCCTCCGAGTGAACCACAGCCTCCCAGAAGGTCCCCACATAGCAGCTGCCTCCAGACTAGGGTCACGTAGACATGGCCTCCTTGTAACAATCTACCCAATCTGATTTCTGAATGCCTCGGGAAAGAAAGAGAGGAAGGAAGGAAGGGAGGGAGTGAGGGAGGGAGGAAGGTAGAAAGAGAGGGAAGGAGGGAAAGAGAAAGGAGGAAGGAAGGAAAGAAGGAAGGAAAAGGGAGGGAGGGAGACAATTTAAGAGAAAATTTACCAAAAGCAGTATTTTATCAGATGGCTACTCTTTGAAGTCCTCCCATAATTCACATTCAGATAATTCAGGACAAAGGGCAGAAGGCATTTCTGATTTTAGCCAGAGTAGCCACCATGAACCTGGGCATGATGGTGCTGACTCTACAGTTTCCACAGTTTACAACTCACCTGCCCCCCACATTTGATTTGAGGCCTCATCCAATTCTCTCTGGCTGCATAATAATTCACGCCAAACGCAGAGGTGCAAAACCACGAGCATGTCATGTCATCTTCTCTTACAGACTCTGTGGGTCAGAAATTCAGACAGGGTGGGAGAGGGATGACCGGACTTTGCCCCGTGATGTCTGGGGTCCCAGG
Organism: Tapirus indicus; assembly: GCA_031878705.1. Lineage (NCBI taxonomy): Eukaryota > Metazoa > Chordata > Mammalia > Perissodactyla > Tapiridae > Tapirus > Tapirus indicus. The sequence continues at coordinate 87,350,967 of CM062929.1, read as the reverse complement.
GCAGCTGGGCACAGGCGTCCTCGGAAAGCTCCTTCACTCTGTGTGGGGAAGGGTTTTAGGAGCCAGGGCTCAGCTGGTTCTGCTGGCTAGAGCACTGGCCTCTCCATGGGGCTTGGGCTTCCTGCAGCCCAGAACTGGGCTCTGAGAGGGGCATCCCAGGACTGAGACCGCCAAAATCTCACGTGGAAGCTTTGGGGCTTCTTCTGACCTCGCGCCAGAGGCCATGCAGCATCACCTCTGCCACATTCTTTTGTGACAAGCTCGTCACTAAAACCAGCCCAGATTCAAGGGGAGGGAAATTAGATGCCACCTCTTGACGGGAAGTGACAGGATCACAGTGAAGAAGGGCAGAGAATGTGGGAGACACCAGTGCAGCCATCTCCGGAAGTGCAATCTTCCCCAAAGCCCTTCCTGACAATTGTTTGAGTGATTTGGCATTATTTTAAGCTGACTTTAAGTAAAACTTTATTAATCTATGTGTATCTTACTATTTCGTATCTGCTGCGATTCAAACGTGTAAAGATTGCCACAACAGCACTGCAGGGCAAAACGTCAGGCTCCGCATGGGTTCCTCTTCGCCTGTCTCCTGGGCACGGAAGGAGAGGGTTTTCATGACCGCTTCAGAGGGAGGTTGTAAAGATTAAATGACATTAGCCAAGATGCCTCAAGGGCTTGCTGGGGAAGATTTTCAATCTGTAACAATTGTGCTTTGGTAATCCCACAAGCTAAGAAAACTGTCCACATGCACAGAAAAAGCTGGAATAGAGAGCACCTTCCAGGAAGCAGAGTGTCTGGGGAAAGCTTCCCTCAGTCTCTCGCTCCTCATTTCCACCTCTGCTTACAAGGAAAGATGCAAATGCCTGGGCTGCCTGCTTTTTTAACCATCAACAAAGAGCCAAATTCAGCTAGGTCCCCAATTTCACTCCTTTATGGGAGTGAAAGTTTGATGGGTCTTTTTCACTGGGGCCATGGGAGGAAGCTGGGGGAGGGAGAGGATAGCAGTACAAGGTGAAGATTCTAAACATCAAAATGCTTGGCATGGGCCTGTAACAGGAATCTGCCTCCATATTGTTCTAAAAATGGAGGCAGGATTTGTTTTCATTGGGTATGGCAAGACACACAGACATGGAAATGCTTGTCATGAAGGAAGAAGTTCATGCTCACAGATCCCTGGAAACAGGAGGCATGCTTCGTAGGGCCACATGGGGATGCACCAGGGTTGGTCAGGTGACAATGAGGTGAGAGGGCAGAGATGGCCCAGAGCCTTCACTGGGGTTTTGGAAGGAATGGGTGAGGCAGGGCAGGTACCTAAATAATGTCAGGTTGGGCAGTTTGAATAGTTCCCACAGACTCTGGGCTACAGGTGTAGGGTAGGGGGATATTGGCTTGTTGAGAGAGAGTTTGACAGAGGAGGTGATTGGAGGGTAGGTTCTGGACAGGTTGGTTTGTACATCAAAGGCATGCTCACGGGGGAGCGTGTGCTCTCTCTAGGAGTTAGCTAGCCCTGGGAGGGGCAGTGTCTCCAGGATCAAGGCCCCAAATGCCAGAGCATCAAGGATACAGAAAATAAGAAAATATAGTCAATACATGTGTTAATTTTCTTCTTGACCATTTAAGATCTCCTGAGATTTGATGATAAAATTTTCTTTTTTTATTGAGATATAATTGACATATAACACTATATTAGTTATAGGTGTACAACATAATGATTTGATATTTATATATACTGAGAAATAACCACCACAATAAGTCTAGTCTAATAACATCCATCACCACACATAGTTACAATTCTTTTCTTGTGATGATAATTTTTAAGATCCACTTTCTCAGCAACTTCCAAATATACAATACAGTACTACTAACTATAGTTACCATGGTGTCCATTACATCCCAAAAATGATACATTTTTCAAGAGAAATGGAGGGTAGGAAACGCTTCTGTGTGGCCACTGGCTGCACAAACACACATTTATTGCACATCAGGCACTGGGCTGGGCCCTGGGGTTACAGAGATAACTCAGACAGGGATCCTTGCCCTCCACAACTGTTGGAGGGGGGAGAGAAAAGAGCCAGGTTGCACAGTAGACGGGGGCAGGCGCCACATGAGAGGTACAGTTCACAGGACTGACCGCACCCATGGCTGGACTTGAGGAGGGCACTCCAGGGGGAGGGAAGAGCATGGGCAAAGATATGAAGCCCAGAGAATTCAGGGATGTACAGGAGCGTGCAGCTCATGTTAGCTGTCTGAGAACCACTTGTACAATTGGAGGAAAAGGCCGTGCCCACAGGACACAGGAGCACCATGTGCCCGTAGACTGGACGACAGAGAGCCAGGGCCCATGGAAGGAGGAACAGACAACCCAGGCCTCCTCTCACGCTTATTCCCACAAGCTGATATCCCTCTGGGATGGTCCATGGCCCTGGCTGTGGGGCCGGGAGCAGGATGGCGTGGCAGAGTGCAGACAGGAGGGAGTAGAGGGAGAATGGGAGGATGGCAACCCTTGGAAACCACGCCCAAAGAGAGGGGAGTGGGGTGGATGAGTGAAGAGAAAACACTCACTTTCTTCTCCAAAATCCACATAGAGCCCAGTGGTGGAGCTGCAGAGTGAGGAAAATGCAATACTCTCCCATTGGCATAAGAGGCAGCAGACCAGGACTCAGCTTTCATCTAAAAAAGAGGAGAAAAATCCCGGGCCCCTCACCCATACTTGAAAAAATGTTTGGCCATGCTCATACTAAGAAAAAGTCTCGTGATAACACACATTGAGATACTGTTTTTCACTTATCCAAATGAGAAATCACACATTGTTTTGGTGAAGGTAAAACAGACACTATCACAAAGCCCCTACAGAGAGCAACTTGCAGTTCTTCCTAAAATGAACAGACCCTTTCAGCCAGTAATTCCACTACTAGGAGCAAATCCTCTGTGTGTCCTCACACATGAGCACAATGACAACCGCACAAGACTGTTTATTGCAGGCATTAGCTGTGATAGCAAAGACTGGACCCAACCGAGGTGTCCATCAGGAGGGGACAGGTTAAATAAATTACGGCACATCCACATAATGCAATGCCACGAAAAGGGAATGGAGAAATCTGTGTTTCTTCATAATGGCATAATCTCCCATTATTTTACGGAAAAAAAGGAGCAGAACTATGTGTACCATGTACAATTTTTGATGGTTTTTGAAGACTTTTTTTGCTTATTCATAAACAATTTCTGGCAGGATGCAGAAATGATTGATGACACTGGTTGACTCCGTGGAGAACTGTGTGACTGGAAAACAGAGGGAGGAGGGAGACGTCACTGTCCACTCTTTTGTGGTTTTTGAATTTTGAACCAGATGAAAGTATTATCTGTTTTTAAAATTAAAAATCAATAAAAACAAGAACTCCAGGGCCAGGAATGCCTCCATAGGTCCAAACAATCCCCCTCTCCCCACCCTGGACCCTTGTCCAGTCTTTTCCTTCTGCTCAGAGTGTATGGACCCTCCCCTCCCCTCACTTCCCCCAGGGGCTGCTTTCTAACACTTCTCATTTCTACAAGCTTTGGCGTTTCACATTCGAGTTTCTGGCTTGAATGAGAAGTTAGAAGCATCTGGGTAACTGCCCTACAGAAAACCTCCCATATGTGCACAAAGTTAATGTACAAGGCGTTCTTTTCAAGTGGGGAAAATGAAAACAATTTAAACGTCCATCAGTAGGGGAGAATGTCAGATAAATCAGGTTACATCCACACTGCAAATACTATGCAGCAGTAATAGTCAGATCCCTCTTATATTTTAAAACACCTAAAGTTTTTGTATCTAAAATATGTATATGTACACTTATATACAACTGTATATATACATTTTAAAATGTATATAAATATAAAATATACACATAAACACATATGAACTATCTATTTTTATGGATACATACGAAATGTATTTCATGTGTACACATACAATATAAATACACAGTTCTTTATGTCTACATTTCTATGTGCACATAAACAAACGCATATATATAATATACACATATATAATTTGTAAATGCATAGAAAAAGTGTGGAAACATCCTCTGGGGTGTAGCAAGATTAGGAGGAAGGAAGAAAATGCAGGACAGCATGAACTTTTTTGTGTGTGAGGAAGACTGGCCCTGGGCTAACATCCGTGCCCATCTTCCTCTACTTTATATGGGACGCCGCCACAGCATGGCTGACAAGCGGTGTGTCGGCGGGCGCCCGGGATCCGAACCCGTGAAACCCAGGTTGCCAAAGCGTGAGCTAAACCACTGTACCACCAGGCAGGCCCCAGCATGAACTTTTCACTCTATAAACTTCTACAGGCTGAAATTTGACTTGAGTAGGTGTGGGGGGGGGGGTGTGTGTTAAAATATACATAATATAAAATTTACTATCTTAGCCATTTTTAAGTGCACAATTCAGTGGCATTATTGTAGAAGTACACTCACAGTGTTGTGCAACCATCATCTCCATCCATATCCAGAACTTTTTCTTCTTTTCAAACTGAAGCTCTAAACACATTAAAGAATAACTCCCCATTCTTCCTCCCCTCAGGCCCTGGCAACCACCATTCTACTTTCTATCTCTAGGACTCTGACTACTCTAGATGCCTCACATAAGAGGAGTTATACAGTATTTGTCGTTTTGTGTCAGCCTTATCTCACTTAGCATGTCTACTTCATAGGTTTTTAAACAATAAAAGTTAATCTCTTGGTACCCGGCATGACAAATGTTGGCCACTAGAGGGCAGTAGAGATTGCTAAATGGTTCCCAGGTTTATTTGTGGGGAAGGGGCGCGGGTGCAGTGGGTGTGAGGGAAGCTCCTTCATCTCTTTCTTTAAGGGACCCTTTGCACGTTCTGGAAGGGGGAACTAAACCTGAGCTTTCAGTGCGGGTTGGGCACTGCGGCAGCCTGCGGTCCTTCTCTCCCTACTCCCTTGAAAGCAGTGGACTTTGGGGGGAATGGGAGTCATTTATTCGGCCGAGACCACAGCCTGGCCTACTGGTGGTGTTCTGCACGGTGCTGCGCCGGTGTAGACAGCGGAACTGGCATCTGAGTACATGGCAATGAGCTCCTGTTCATTCCTTCATTGTGTGTCCATATTCAAGGGGGCCCCTGAGAAATGCGTGGGGGCGTTTGTGGTTGCTCAGTGACAGCGGAGAGAACTCCTGGCGTTTAGGGGAGCTGAGGGAGGCTAGTTTAGAAGTGCCCCAAATTCAGCCTGAAATGCTGAATGTCTGGGAATAACCTATTTATAATTCTCTACCCTAGACCCTAACTATGTCCTTCTGGCTTAATATGTGCTGAATTGTGCAGGAATCCAGCCACAGTGTGAGTCAAGGTACATTGTTGTGTCCAGAACTTTTCACTGGTTTAGAAAACCAGGCACAATGACCACGCAGCTGGTGGTGTCTGAGTGAGCCACCCCATGCTCCAGGGTTGGTCTGGATTTGGGTCTGTGATGGTCAGACCTGACAGGACAAACACCTGACCATTCATTATGTCTTCTATTGGGCCCACACATTTACCTATCAGATAGATATATATATATATATATATATATGTATATGTATATGTGTATATATTTACCTAAAGTTATTTTTTTATTTCTCCTTTATGTTACAGAAAGAACATTATTTTATCTTTTTTAATGATACGTGTAAATAGGTTATACTATCTATAAATTTCATTTCAGGACAGTAAAGTACATTTTTAAAAATATTTGTGTTCTGCAACTCTGGCTTCCCATTAGAATAGTCTGAGGAGCTTTTTAAAAAACTGACATCAGGGGCTGGCCCAGGTAGTGGTTAAGTTCCCACGCTCTGCTTGGGTGGCCCCGGTTTCTCGGGTTCAGATCCCTGGCAGGGACATATGCACCACTAGTCAAGACATGCTATGGCGGCATCCCACATACAAAAAATAGAGAAAGATGGGCACAGATGTTTGCTCAGGGCTAATCTTCCTCAGCAAAAAGAGAAAGATCGGCAATGGATGTTAGCTCAGGGCCTATATTCCTCACCAAAAAAAAAAAAAGAAACTGATGTCAATGCCTCGGACCCCAGACCAACTGAATCAGAGTTTCCCAGGGTCGAGCCAGGCATCAGTATTTTTTAAAAGCTCCCCGAGGTGATTCTGACACATCCGCATTGCCTTGTTAGAACTTCAGAATCCAGGATCCCACCTCAGACCAGCTGAATCTGAATCTCTGGGGGTGGAGTCCAGGTATCTGTGTTTTTAAACAGCCTCCAGGTAATACTTTTTTATGCTAAAGTTTGAGAACCACTGTCCTAATCCTTACATGAACACAAATGCATCTGAATCTCAGAGAATTCTTGCCAGTTGAAGATTAGTTCTCCCGCCACTCTTTTCATTCCCATACCCACAGGGGTTTCCCATAAAACCATCCTGGAAACACGTCCTGAGAGTCAAAGCCATGGACGGAAAATGAGGCATCGGTGCAGAGATTTCCAGGAGCACTGGAGAAGTCCATGGGCCACCTGGGCCTTCCTGGGGCCACAGACTCAGACACCAGCAGGGACGGGTTGAACCTCTGGCCGCCTGGATTTAGCTTCCACTTTGCCCGGGTTTTCAGGGGGTCCTTTGTATCTGTGCAAACTTTTCCTGGTTACCCCACCTGCCTTGCAGCAGCAGGAGGAGACTGTGAAAGACAGGGGTGATGGAAACAGATCTTCTGTGCAGCCACCGGCCTCAGTAAAGAAATGCAACCAAGGAAACTGGGTTAGAAAAAACAAGACATCTTCATTCACTTCCTGAGGGAAGTGGCCCTTTTGTATGACTGCCACTAGTTGGTTCCCAGAGAGCTGGCACCCCCAGCAGAAATGGCTGCTTCTGTTTAGTCTTGCCCATTCGGCACCAAAGAGGTGCTCAGAGGTGGTTCCAGAAACACTGGCCTCAGTTTCACTTCAGTGAGAGCAGGTCATCCATCTGCTGGAACAGCTCTGAATCCTTGTTCCAGATGCAGTAAAGGCCACGTTGGATTCTGTCTCCTGTTATATCCCCAGTGCCCAGAACCGTGTCTGGCCCACAAAAGGTGCTCAATAAATGCTTGAGTGGATAATCGAATTATCCACATATGATCATAAATTCAATACCATTTATTGGACACGTACTATATCCCCAGCTCAGGGCTAACTGCTTTAATACGGTTGTTGCATCTAACCCTCCCAATACCTTCAGAAGGTAGAGGGACCATGAGCAAACCCACATGACAGATAAGGACACTGAGAGCTCAGAGAAGTCAAGAGAGTAGCACAGGATTGCACAGCCTGTCAGCAGAGCCATGATTCACTGGAGACAGTCTGACGCCAAAGTCTGTTTTGGGGAAGGTTTTGTGATGTAATTTTGCAATTTATTATGTAATTTGTGTAAAATTGTAATTTTATGTGATTTTTATCTAATTGTAATTTTGTAAATGGAAATTTTTGCAATTATGTAATTGTATTTTACATAATCACAATTTTGTAAAATTGAAATTATGTAACTGTGTAAATTTTAATGTAATTTTGGGGATGGTCTTTTTTATGTAATGAGGTTGTACATGTGTAAATTCTACAAAACATTTAAGTGAGAAATAACTCCAATCTTTTAGAATCTTATCTGGAAAATGGAAGAGGGTATATTCTTCCACTCATTGTATAAGGCTAATAGTAGACTTGATACCAAAATTCTTAGTAGAAGGAATGAAAATTACAGATTAATATCACATATGAGTGTAGATGCAGAAATCTTAAACAAAAAAATGAGCAATCTGAACCCAATGATATAAAATAGGAAGATACTTCATTACTAAATTTAGTTTATCTCAAGAATACAAAGTTCGTTTAACATTACCAATCAACATAATTCATCACAGTAAGAGGATAAAGCAGAAGAATCATGTGATTATTTTATAGATGCAAAAAAAATAGTTGATAAAGTGTAACATTCATTTATTTAAAATAAACACTATCGACAAACATAAAAAAAGGGAGGATTTATTAATGTGATAAAGGGTACCTAAAATAAACCTTCAGCAAACACGAAACTTAGTGAAATATTGAACACTTTTCTTTGGAATTCAGAACAGGGACCAAGATGGCCAAAATAACTATTTCCCTTCACCTTCACCTATTTCCCTCCATTTGTAATAGAGGTTTTAGCCAATACAGTAAGACAAGAAAAACATACAAAGCATACGGATTTAAAAGGAAAGAGCAAAATTATTATTTTGCAGATAATATGATTGTATACATAGAAAACTGAAAGAATCTGTGAGAGATTAGAAATAATAAGAGAGTGTCACGAGGCTGCTCATTGCAAAATCAATATACAAAAATCCATTCCATTTCTCTATACCAGTAACAAACAGCCAGAATATGAAATCAAAACAAAAAGATACCATTTACATCTACATCAAAAAAAATCAAGTAACTAGGAATAAATCTAACACAGGGTTTCAAGACCTCTATGCAGAAATCTGTAAAATTTTTATTGACAGAAATTAAGGAAGGCCTAAATAAATGGAGAGCAACACCATAGTCATGGATTGAAAGACTCAATATCACAGATATCAATCTTACCCTAAACTGGTGTGTAGATTCACTGCAGTCCCAATTAAAATCTCAACAAAGAGATTCTAAAATTTATATGGAAATGAAAAGGACCAACAATAGTCAAGAAGAAGAAGAAGAAAGTGGAGAGTAGATTTGCTCTACCCAATATCAAGACTTACAATAGCGCTATATTAATTAAAGCAGCATAGCATTGGTTCAAGGATGGGTAAATAGTCTAATGGAATAGGATAGAGTGTTCTTAATGAGACCCAGACATGTGTGGACAGTTGATCTTTGACAAAAAGTAAAATTGAACAACAATGGGGAAAGGAATGTCTTTAAAATATATGCGGCTGGGACAATTGAGCATCCGTAAGGAAAATGTGAAACTGGACCCCTATCTCACACCAAACACAAATTCAATTCCAGGTGAGTTCTATGAGAGAAGCAAAATGAAAGGCAAAAAATAATAAGAATAAAGTTTTTAGAAGGTATCTTCTTCCTTTAGAAGACTGTCTCCCTAACTCTAGGATAGAGAAAGATTTCTTAAACAAGACACATACATCATAAAGGAAAAACTGATAATTTTGACTACGTTAAAAAAAATAAGGATTCTATTCATCAAAAGATACCACTAAGAGAATGAAAAGGCAAGTCAAAGAGTGGGAGAAAATATTTGGGGCACATAAAACTGACAGAGAGCTCAAACTACATAAAGAATACCCAAATCAGTAAGAAAGAAAGAAAATCTCATAGAAAAATGGACAAAAAAACCACCTTGAATATACACTTCACAAAAGGGAATCCAAATAGCCAATAGACATATGAAAGATATCCAATCCTATTATTAATCAAGGAAATGCCATTTAATACAATGTTCATGAGAGTCAAAAACCGAAACAATCCAAATGTCCGTGAACTATAGAGTGAATAAATAAATTGAGGTATAGTCATGCAATAGAATGCTATACAAAGAATAAATATAAATGAACCATAGCCACAACGCAATAATGTGGATGAATCTCATAAAAAACAGAGTAAAAAAAAACAGATGCAAAATAATACATGCTGCATGTTTCCATTTATAGGAAGTTTAAAAACAGGCCGAAAATCCCTGTATGTTTAGAGATTCATACTTAGTTGATACAATTACAAAGAAAAGCAAAGACATGATTACAACAGGAGTCAGGCGAGTGGCTCCCTGGTGAGGGAGCTGGGAGAGGTTTGGGGTCAGGAGGGTGAGGGCTGGCCAGGTTCTATTATGTTTTCAACTAATCCATCTGGAAATAAGCTCAGGTAGGTTGTGAGACAGGGATCTAATTTCATTTTTTTCCATATGGATAAACGGTTGGTCCAGCACCATTTATTGAATAATCTACACTTTTCCCAGGGATCTGTAATAGATAAGTTTCCACGTACCGGTGGGTCTGCTTCTGGACTCTCAGTTCTGTTCCGTCGATCTATTTGCCTATCCTTGTGCCAATATCACACGGAGTAATTACTATAGTTTTGTGATGATTCTTGCTATCTGGTAGGTCAAGACTCCCAATACTATGCTTTTTTAGAAATATCTTGATGATTTCTACCTTCTTAATATAAGGATTTTTGTGGCTCGTGGGCAGCCCTTGTCAAAACGCTTCTGGATTCTTTTAGAAGTGGGATCTGTGTCCTCCACAGAAACAAATAATGGCCAACTTGAAGCCCTCTGCTGAGTGCTTGACTTGCTGTAGGACCTGATCCTCATGGCAGCCCCGCGAGTCAGCGGTACACCAGTGGCGGGATGGCGGGCGCTGGCAGTGGAAAACTTCACAACAATGCTACTGATGAAAAGTCTTCTGTTTTTTATCATTGTCATGGCCCAGCAACCCTAAACAGCGTCAGGAATAAAATACTCCTCTCTGAAAACAAAAACTCTTTTGTTGATCAAAGTCCTCAACAATGACTGTGATTATTGATTTTTAGTTGTACATGTGTGGTGTAAGCTTCAAATTGGCACATTTTTATTACTAATCCTTTTAATAAGTATTGTGATCTACACGGAAGTCGATTCAGGGAATTCTCAGGTACACAGTTGGCCCCTGACCCGGTTGGCTTCAGCTACAGGCTGTTTCATACATGTGAGTTCCTGGGCTCACTTTGCTTCGGGTGCAATCCCATCTCCAACCCCTGGGGCATCGCATAGTCACGCATTAACAGTGGATTCCAAATAAACTACAATGGCTCAGTGCTTATAAAGGTGAGGAAGCAAAACCTGAGTTATTGCAGTTCCGTCATTCTATGTGACCACTTAGAGGTTTTATTTGTGTTTAAAATTCAAAATGGTGAAACAGAAGGCAAACTGTGAGGTGACTTATCTTAGTTTGGAAAGTGCACAGTTGAGTCCAAATCTGAAAAATTGCACTAATTTGAATAACATGTTTAAAGTTGAGATTTCATCTCATGTTTTAAATGTTTGTTTTAGAAATATAGAGAAAATCAGGGAAATAATGACTAGTTCTGATTATTACCTGATGATTACTGAAAGCAATTTTGTTGCACAGAGGAATAGGTGTCACAAAATGATACTGCAGATACTCCCGAAGGTGTACCGCTGCCCTAAGGTAAGTATTTCTCCCATTTACACAAGTGCACTCTGTGGTGGGCGGAGGTTAAGACTCGGGGATCCCACAGTCCAAGCCAGACCCACACCCTTTACCAGGACACTCCACTGGCCGCTTATGGTGCTTCCCACTGCCTGGGGCAGAGAGCAAGACAGTGCATCCTGGGTGCCCCTGCACCACACTGCAGGCACAGCCGTCCCAGACCACGGGCATGGGCAGTGCTTGCCTGCCGGGACAGTGTTTTGCTCCAGTGAATTCAAGGGGAAATAACTTATACAAACACTGACCACAGCCAAAATGCCTCGATGTGAGAGCTAGAGGTCAGAGTCCAACAAGCCACATGGTGAGATGCAGTCGGCTGGAAACCTGTAGCAGAGCCGGGGTCTCTGCTATTCTTGTTCTCGGGCCCTGGAGAGACACCGTTAGACCAAGGCTCCTGGAGGACAAAGGCCCCATCTTTCCTACACAGTGTTGTCCCCGGTCTGTAGCCATCATGGTTGCGCCCTGCCCATAATCTGTGGGCACTCATGGCCACACAACGTCTGCTGTCTGTAAACACCTGCACCTCTCTGCCCCAGGACCACCTGCTCAGGCCACGGGAGGCCTCTCTGCCTGCCTGCAGGGCAAGCGGGAAGGGCCAGAGAGTCATGCCCAGAATCACTCCTCAACCCAGAACGATGGAGATTTGGCAGAGATTCCTCAGGAGGAAGACACTGAAGTGCATGTTCTACACTGTCCCCAGAGTCTCCCAGCAAAGCTGCTCAATCAGACACTGTGTACTGGCTGTATTCCCTCCCTGTTTCAACTCCCCACTCCTCCACGCATGACCTGGCATCACCTCCTAACTAAGCCACTTGCACTTGACTCCCTGTCTCGGGATCTGCTTCTGTGTGTTCCCCAGCTAAGAGGACATTTTACACATCTTTGTTCACTCTGTGACTAGTGCCTAATACATAGTAGTCACTCAACAAACCTCCTACCAGTCCAAGAAGCAACTGTTTGAGCCTGTTACCATCTAACCTGTGTCTGTGGCTCTATGTTGCTGAAACAAACGCTGAGCGGAGGCACTCCATTTGGCTGAGTTTCTCATTGAACTTCTAACCTGCAAAAGCACTCACCTAACTTGGGGGGAGCTGTGGAGATGGCCAGTTACTTTTCCTTGACCTATGAATCTTTGCTTTGGGAAGTGGAAAGTCCAGGGTGTAGATGTCTCTGTGAACCTGAGCTACGGGGTGGAAAAGTGATTTCTTGTCTCCACTTGACCCCACACTGTTCCTGGGAACATTAGTCCCTCAAGGTGTTCATGGCTATTTGAATGGACATTACTTTGCAACCAGTTCCTTTTATTGCAGACCTTCTCAGAGCCTTTAACGTGCAGCTCCACTGCGAGGAGCATCGTCATATGCAGCACTTTTATGAAGCGATCACCAAACGCTCTCCCCACCACCCCTCTTTTTTTAATTCAAAACACCCCATGACTATTGTGCAGATTAGTGTTTCACGGAAGGCAGGCTGGGAAAGGTTGCATGCGACATTTCCACATCAGTATGTCTCTTCAGCATCTGAAATTGAATGTGGCATCATCCCAGGAGGCACTCTGCCCCAGATCATCATGTTCCAGTGTCCTCTACTGCCAAAGTCTCCCTGACCCCACCTAGCTCCCCAAGCTCGAAACGCTGGTCTATGACCATCCCCAACTAATGTGGTTGCTCTCTCTGAGATGACTTTCCTTCCTTCCTCCTTTTCCAGTAGAAACACTTGGGAAAGTCCTCCTGTGCCTCCAGTCGCAGCTTCCCCAGCCCCCTGCCTTGTTTCCTGATCTTCACTCCCATTCTAAACCCACCCCTGCATATCCCACTCCTGCTTCTGAGGCTGAGCCCCTGCATGAATGAAGTCAGATCTGAAACTGGGCTCCATCAACTCATCCATACTCTTTCCTTCCTGCGCCTCAGTCCTAGCCAGCTCACTAACAGCATTTCCTCCTATTTTCCACATGAAATCCTTCCACCAAATATACTTTTGCAATTCTCCACGAAGACTGTCCCTCCAGAAGCAACAGACATTCTGTAGTCCTATGCTAAACCAGCATATTACCCATTTGTTTTGTTCTTTAGTGATTGTCTCCACCCGTTCACCAGCCTGGTTGTAGCCTTGACCCATCTCTCTGTTTTGGATTTAAAGTGATAGGGCTGAGACCGTTCCCATGGCTCAAGAAAGGGAACTAAGGGGCCGGCCCAGTGGCGCAGCGGTTTAGTTCGTGCTTGGCAGCCCGGGGTTTGCTGGTTCAGATCCCGGGCTCCTGCTGATGTACTGCTTGTCAGCCAAGCTGTGGCGGCGTCCCATATAAAGCAGAGGAAGATGGGCACAGATGTTAGCCCAGGGCCAGTCTTCCTCAGCAAAAAGAGGAGGATTAGCAACGGATGTTAGCTCAGGGCTGGTCTTCCTCACAAAAAAGGAAAAGAAAGGGAACTAAGGCTTTGAGGGATCAGTGCCTCTCCAGCCTAACACAGTTTTCAATTGCAAGTCTTCTGAATCCAAAACCAGTGTTCTAGCCACTACACCAGGGACGATCAGTAGCACACAAGATCATTTTAGCTAGTACCAGAATAACTTTTTTTGGTAGTTCTATCCTTATTTTAATGTATAATGGAAAAGCCACAAAATTGCCATGTGGAATCCACGATGTCTGGAATACTACTGTTTAGAACAGTAGTTGTAAAGTGTGGCTCCCACACCAGCATCAACATCATCTGGGAAATTGATAGAAACTCAAATTCTTGGCTCCTCCCCAGGCCTACTGAACCCTGGGGGCAGCGCCCATCAATCTTTAATAAGATCTCCAGATGATTGTGATGCATGCTCCAGTTTACCAGCTATAGCAAAGTAAACAAAAAATTGATTTCAAGTCTATTTAATGAAAAATATAAAGTAAATATAGGTGACTTGTGACTATAGCAAAAATTTAGTAAGTTGTGCAGGAGTGATTGAATGTAAGTGGCATCCCATAGCACAGAAGCCTCTAGGAGTGCAAAGGTAGAAAAACCCCTCCCACCCCAAGGAGGTTAATCCCACCCCCAGACATTGCAAGAATCCCCCAGTATTGGCAAGGGGGCCTTTATCACTTTTGTCTCTTTGTTTGGCTTAGAGACAGAGTTTAAATGTGACCCTGGACACTTAGCCCTCGCTATTTGGAGATCATTAAAATAATAAGGTCATCTTTTTTAAGATGATCCATCCAGATGACTTGGAACTCTCCACTTACTACAGATAAAGAAATACGTTTCAGCCTCAAAGATGTGAACGTTTCCCGGTGAAGAACAGCCGCTGCCAGTTATACACACCCGAGTCACCTTGACCATGCAAGACCCACTGGCTTCTCCCGTGATCACGTGGGAAGGGGCCTGGAAGGGTGAGCCTGAAAGGGGCTTCACAATCACAGAGCATCCATACGACCTTGAACACGGATTCTTAAGGACGACCAGGGACCCACGTGGTTTCCTTGATAATGAGAGACTGGATTTCAGACGGGGCCTCAGAATGATTAAACCCAGCCCCGCCATGGGCCTTGGGTCCGGGGGAAGTCTAATGCATCTGCTCACGACAGCCTTGACCCACATCCATGAAAATCATTGTTGCCACCGGCGGACCCACCTCCCCCCCCTGAATAGGTGAGCAGCGTGCTTTGTTTCGACCCCCCTTTCCTGGAGTCTCCGTATATATTTTTAACCATGTCCATGTGGAATTCTCTGACATTCACAAGATAGCAGACTTGCATTTAATGAACGATTACAGCATTGTCACATCTCTGTGTGCACCCTTGGTTCCAAATGCAAAATGTTACTCGTGAGCATAAAAGCTCTAAAGAGACTTTGGTCACAGGTGAGGGCAACGTAGAATCCAAAGGTGCTGTCCCCAGATGGGGTCCTTCTGCCTTTAGCAGTGAAGACACAGTGATTGTCTTGCTTTGGAAGACAGCTCAGATATGGCATAATTGGTGTAAAGACGATGAAAGGCATGGCTTTTTGTTTTTCATAGTCTATTTCTTTTTGTCGTGGTAAAATACACATAAGATAAAATTTACTATCAACCACTTTTCGGTGTATAGTTCAATGGTATTAAATATACTCATATCGTTGTGCAACCATCACCACCACCCATCCCCATAACTCTTTCCCTCTTGCAAAACTGAAGCTCTGTACCCACTAAATACTATCTTCCCTTTCTGCCTCCCCTCAGCACCTGGTAACCACCACTCACTGTCGGTCTCTATGAATTTAACTGTAGTCTATTTGTGAGTGTGCCATTTACACGACTCGTTCCTGGATGAACCCTGAGAGAGAAAAACATTCCACCACTCAGCAGGTGAGCTTTGGATTCTGACATCTCTGGGCTCATCGGTGTGACCGAAAAGTAGAATTCACAAAATGAGGCCACAGGTGGGTTTTCTGTCCCACGTTGTGCTCCTTGTCTGTTTATTGGCATTTCTCTGGTGTAGTGGCAGGAACATTAGATTTGGATTCAGAAGACTTGGGATTGAAAACCCAGTACTGTGTTACTTTGGAGAAGCCACGTAATCTCTCTAAGTCTCTTAAACTGGGTCCTAGTTTAAAAATCAAAAGAGTACATGTAAAAATCTCAATTTCTGGATTCTCTTGAAAAATTCCAAAGAGCTGGCATCAAAACAAACACTTCAATTTTTTAAATGGGTTAAAGATTTGAACAGACACCTCTCAAACAAGATATGAAAATAGCCAATAAGGCTCCTGAAAAGATGCTTGACATCATTAGTCATTAGGCAAATGCAAAATAAAACCATGATGAGATGCCACAACACACTTATTAGAATGACTAAAGAAAATAAAACTGACACTATCAAGTGCTGATGAGGACACAGAGCAACTGGAACTTTAATCCATAAACAGCATGGCAGTTTCTTATCAAGTTAACATGCACTTACCACACGACCCAGGTTTCCCCTCCTGGATATTTACCTGAGAGAAATGAAAATTTTTGTTCACACAAAAACCTATACACAAATGTTTATAGTAATTTTATTCATACAGTAGTTTTTATTCACCTGGCAACAACCCAAATGTTCTTCAACAGGTGACTAGAAAAACAAACTGTGGTCCGTCCATTCCATGGAAAACTGCTCACGAGAAAAGAACAAACTAGTGATGTGCCCAACACCACGGGTGAATCTCAAATGCCTCATGCTGAGCAGAAGAAGCCAGACCCAAAAGACCATGAGATTCCATCTATGTGACATTCTGGAAAAGGCTAAACTGTAGATCCGTGGTCACCAGGGGCTGGGATAGAGGGGTGTTGACTTGAAATGGTCATGAGGGAATTTGGGGGTGCGGAACTGCTCTGCGTCTGGATTTTGATGGCGATTACATGACTGCTGTGTGCATTGGTCAAAAACTCATCACACTGCACACTAAAAAGAGTGAATTGTGCTGTAAATAAATTACGCCTCTCAGGGCTGGCCTGGTGGCATAGTGGTTAAGTTTGTGTGCTCCACTTCAGTGGCCTGGGGTTTGTGGGTTCAGATCCTGGGCACGGACCTACACACCACTCATCAAGCTATGCTGTGGTAGTGACCCACATACAAAATAGAGGAAGATTGGCACAGATGTTAGCTCAGGGACAATCTTCCTCACACACGCACAAAAAATTACACCTTAATAAACCTAACCACAAATATCTATAACTATGTCTATGTGTACATCTATATCTGTATCTATATCTATATCCATATCCATGTCCATGTCTATATCCATATCCTTATCCATATCCATATCTATGTCTGTACCTATCTATCTATCTGGCACCCCTGGGTGCACCTTCTGCAGGGCTGTGGTTGGCCAAGCAGGGTAGAGCTGGGCCTTTGGGGCTGGGAGCTCACCTTTCTTAGTTTGGGTTCCCCCAAACGCAGGAGTTGGGTGCAGGTAGTTTACATGGTAAGGATCCCAGAAAGCAGGAGTGAGAGACTGAGACAAGGAAGGAAGAAACCCAGTAAAGGAAGTTTTAACGATCTGGTCCATCTGGACATGTGGATGCCCCAGGGCCTGCCCTCTTTATAGAACCAGCATCCAAATTGTCCACCTACAGGACGGAGGCTGCTGCATCTTCCAATGTCGTTCTCCACTCATGAGCAAACTCCAACAGCTGTGCTGGATTAACTCAAGCTCCCAGGGCTTGAGAGAAAGCTCTGCTTCCAAAAGTGACGTATTGCTGCAGGCCCAGCAAGTTCCAAACGGAGCAGGACAGGTGTGGCGGAAATCAGAGGTGGTCAGTGCGGTATGACACAGGCCACGGAGTGTGTGCCCCACTGCCTTTCCACCAGGAGTGCTCACCCTCGGCCCCTGTGCGCACTTGTGTCCCCACCCAGCCCAGTAGAGTGTAGGAGCTTGTCACTGCTGCCAGATAAGATGCGACTATTGTTCATAAGATTATTTATAAACAAGAATAAGGGGGAGGGGTGTGAAGGGAGAACACTAGACTAAAACTTAGAAAATCTAGTTTCCATTTCTTGTTCTTCCAACAACAATTTCTGAGACCTTGAGCCAATCATTTCACCAAAAGGGACCTTGGTTTTCTCATGGGTAAAATGAAGAGAGTTGGGTAAGCTTTCCAGTCCCTCCTATCCCTAAAAAGCTGTCATTCCATTCCATCTCAAAGAGGGTCTCCCCTGCAAAGTAGTCACTTTAGGAAGTCATGTGTTTGGTCCCTCGCTGAAATTATTCAGAATAATTTCAAGGCTTGGAACCCGTGCTTTTGAAAATCTTCAGTGGTGACAAGTCCCCAGGTCTAGAGGATGGATTCGATCTTGGAATTTTGTTTATGAATCAGATGGGGATCAGCTTGGTCCAAAACCAGGTGTGAAGCACTGATTCCCAGACAGCCTGCATCAGGATGGCCTGGTGTGCTCATTACAGAGCCAAGGGGCAGAGACACCCCAAGCAAGGGACATTGTGCTGAATAACTGACCTGTACTCTTCAAATTTGTCAAGTTATGAAAGACAAGGAAAGACTGAGGAACTGTCATCAATCAGAGGACACTATGGAGACGTGACCATTAACGCAATGTGGCATCCTCGATTGATCCTGGAACAGAAAGAGGACATTAGTGGGAACACCAGGGAAATCCAAAGAAAGCCTGAGGTTCGGTAATAGCATCGCATCCAGGTGAATTTCCTGGGTTTGACCCTTGAACTATGATTATATAAGATGTTAACATTGGGGCAAGTTGGAGGAGGGGTAAACAGAACTCCCTGTACTGTTCTTGCAACCCATCTGTAAGTCTGAAATTATTTCAAAATGATCAATTTTTTTAAAAAAGAAAGAAATGCTTCTGCAACTACTGTCATAATTACTACTGAAAGTTAACATTCATTAACTGCTTACAATCTATCAGGAAAAACAGTAGATGTAAGGGGACTCCCACTCCTGTCCTGTTGAATCAAACTCCCTGGACACTGAGCTTGGGAATCTTCCTTTTGACAATTTCTCCAGGTGATTCTAACATGCTAACTAAAGTTTGAGAGTCCGAGCAATAAACTAACAAGAATGATGTGCGTGCATGTGTGTGAGAGAGAGGCAGAGAGACAGAGAGAGAGATTGCTAAACTTGCTCAGAGACAACTCCAAAAATGCAATTTCCAAAATGTTTGAGCCATGGCAGTGTCCTTAGGATGTGTGTACAGCCTCCTCCCACAGCTATACGTAGAGAGCAGAAATCATGCCAAAGTACACTTGTGTGGCAGGTCTATTTTGCATGGTTAATGGATCTCTCTCTCTTGCATACACACACACACACACACACACACACACACACACACACTCACACACACACACTCCAGTGTTTCCTGCTGCCTCTTACAACTTCTCTCTTCCAGTCACCTAAGCCAGTCTATGACCACTGCCTCAGCATAGGGTGGCCTCAAAGTAAGTAACATTTTCCTGGCTGTGGGGTTTCAAAAGTTTGGGCCTCCGAGGAACAGAAAAGGATCTGGCAATGACAATAGATTTGGGGCAACACATAAGGATGAGCTGAAATAAAGATCCCCTGGATGGGGAAAGGAGGAGGGTGATTGAGAAGATCTTGGACCCACAGGTGTCTGAGCCCTGCCTGGTATGAGAGGATGACAGAAACCTCAGAGAGCTTTGGGATCCCAGTCCCAGGGAGATCCCCAGGAGGCAGTGGCACCTGTTGTTAGGTGAGTCCAATGGAAGGACCTGAAACAGCCCCACCAGTATGAACCTATGAGTGGCTGGAAGCAGTGCAAGGCCTCAGATGACTGCAAAGAGTTTCCATGCCTATGTGCAGTGAAGGGACAGCAGAATGAGCCCAGGTGCCCGCATCGGGCCTCGAGGCAGGAGATAGAGATGGGCCTTGGGGTCAGGAGTGAGAAATAGTTAACCACTACCTTCGTGGATGAATGACTGACAGGAAGCAACGACCTTGCAGAGATCAAAAGGCAGGAAGAAGGATGCACCGAGCACTAGCCCAAACCCCATCCCACCAGCCTCAGCATCATAGAAGCTCTGATCTTAGGAGCAAGCTTTGGGAAAGCAGGAATTCCTCAAGACTCTGAAATTAAGCTACCGCCACCCAATGGAATGAGGGCCCAGAATACAAAATAAATTACACTGTAAGAAAGACTTTCTATTTCTTGCACAGCTAAGCTTGTGGATTGGGATCCTATCTGCTGTAAGTCTTGTGTGTTTGCAAAAAGAAAAGCTGGCTGGTGGTCACACACTTCCTTTCTTCAGCCAGGCAGTCAGGAGCTTGTTGAGCAAGTGCATTAGGCAGTTGTATTTCGGGACTGGATAACTTCGGCGTGGCCCTGTATCTCAGGTCAACGATTCCAAAGGGCATGCCCACGTCCCTCAGGCCTGAGAGGCACTGGTAGCAGATATAAAGATGAGGACAAAACGTTTATGCCTTCCTGGAGGGAACATGGAAAGATGCAAGGCAGAACATCCTAATGTCTAATGAGAGGGGGCTTGACTGTGGGAGAAGGAAGACATTTGATTAGGGGAAAGGACAGATGCCCTGAAGAATGTGGCGACTGAGATGGACTTGGGAGGATGGAGAAGATTTCTCAGGCCCAGGCTGCAGGTAACAGGACAAACCACGTTCTGGCAGAAAGGAAAAGCTGAGGGTGGTCCCAGTGTCAGATCCAATAGGGCAGTGAAGGAGAAGACCTGGAAGGGAGGTTGGGGCCGAGCCTCTGGGGTCCTGCTGTTGTAGGAGGAGCTTGACCGTGTTCTGCTTATTACTGGCAGTGGGCGAGCCAGGAAGGGCTCGGGAGGGAAGGAGCACGAGAGAGGCTGGGCTTTTAGAAAAGCATCTTCCAGGTTTTCTGAGGATTCCCTGCTTTGGCTTCTCTCTTTCCTTCACCCCTTCCCCAAATCCAGTCTGGTTTTCAAGTCCTCCCTCTTCTGTTTCTATCTCTCTCCCCTTTCCCTCCCTGCACCCCGCTTCCTGCCCTCCCAGGAGGCTGTGATAGTTTCTGAACTCATCGGGCCTCCCACCTTCAACTCCTCTTGCACACTCAGCTCGAGGTCTAAGATTCTGGGGAGTCATTTTCACAGAGAGAAAGGAAAGAGGATTTGGGCAGTCTTGGGTATCGCCATATTTAATGAGTTAAGAGTAAGAAGGATCAGAAAGTGAAAAGAAAAGGAATACAAGGGTAAGAAAACGAGGATAAGAAAGGCAAACAAAACTGCTTTGAACTGAAAAAGACTGTTTTTCTTTGGGGTTGAAAACTCACAGTTTTGTGTAGATATATGTATGGGTTGACCC
Organism: Tapirus indicus; assembly: GCA_031878705.1. Lineage (NCBI taxonomy): Eukaryota > Metazoa > Chordata > Mammalia > Perissodactyla > Tapiridae > Tapirus > Tapirus indicus. Next base: position 87,329,995 of record CM062929.1, on the reverse strand, counting down.
CAAGGTTTGGATTCTTTGAGGCAGATAGAGGACTTTGTGGCCTCATGTACTGTGCCTAATGCCAAAAGCCATCCTAATTTGCGCCAATTTTTGTCTCTGAGGGCCAGGGTGAGTGACCCAGAGGAGAGGAGAGTTTTCATGTTTTGGTTTCTTTGTTTTCATACTGAATTGACAGTCATTTCCAATGAGGGGCAGAAAGAAACAACCAAGGCTCCCCAAAGCTGTCTCCTCACCCCACCCCCACAGTCACGGGGAGAGCCAGACATGCCACACTGCCATCTCTGCAGAAGGCTCCTCCACTCTGAAAACCTCAGCTCAAGTTCAAAATCATTTTTAGTCCTGAAGGGCTCTATCCCTAAGGCCCTTCCTCTAAGTGCAGGACACCTGGGGAGACAGAAAAGACCATGTGGCCTCCCCTCCAACTGCATTGTCAGGCTCCTGGAGCACCTGCCCTGGTGGCCCAGTGGGTCTCAGGCTCAGGAGTGAGCAGGGACATGGGTCTGCCCATGCACTGGACCAACGCCAGAGCTTCTACACAAGTTCTTTGCAGTCAAAGATGGATGACAGTACCATGGATCACGCATGCTGCTGAGACCCCTGCATCTGCTTCCTGTGAAAATGATCAGGATGTTTGCATCAAAATCACAACAGCATTTGACCTGACAGAAGAGGGAGGAAAAACAAATCCAATGGTTCAATTTTATTTTATTCTGCATTTCTTCATTTTAGAAACAGCACTAAGGGAGAAAAGAAGCCATCCTAGATGCGGCTTAAACTTTAAAGATCACCCCATTCAAGAAACAGCCTTATTGGGAAAAAAATAAATAAGGGTAAACCAAGCCAGATGAACTTAATGCGAGCGGGATGCTTGTGTGGAATCACCGACATTGTCATTGTTCCTCCTGAATTGCCCATATTTTTGTATTCATTGCAGACAAGGAGTTCTTGTGACATTCTGGCATACATTATAGTGAGGGAAAAACCCAACCTGCTTTATTTGTTCCATTTTCTGCTTTTAGACATAATGGAAATGTTAACGTGCTTAACACCCGTGGCCTCTCTTAGAGCCTCGCTTCACTTTTCCTAGGTACCGTGAGTCTTGGTGAGGGTAGAGGCGCTTTCCAGACGAGAGGCGGTGCGCACTAATGCAGGCTCGAAGGCTGGCCTGTTACATACAGATCCTCCCCGGCTAACTCCCTCCCTTCATTCTTTTAAAGACTTTCATGGCATATAGTCTCCATTATGATTAAAATTATCTCAACTGTCCTTCAGAAAAGAATGTAAGGCTTTTGACTACGTGAACCAGTTCAAGGAAAATCTCCCCGGAGTCCAGAAGATGGAGGTCATCGTGAGGATCACATTGCTGAACCCTTTCATGTGCATTCAGTTCCTCCCGGGTGTGGAACCGGCTCACTCCCCTCACTAGATGGGCTTCTCTCACATTAATTGGTAACACTGTAAGTGTTTAATTTAAAGTTCACACCTAAGGTGAGAGCCATATGAAAAAACGATTTCAGCTTCGTGGGAGGAGGAGGCAGCAAAAATACTCTTATTTTTTTTAAGCCCTGTACAGGAATAGAATTTGCAACAGAATGGCCATTCCATCTCCCTAGCTTGCTTTTCCAAAAAGGTGGATGTGAATTAAAGAAAAAAAGGTGCTCAAACTCTACATTAAAAAAAAACGAATTTCCTGGGGGCCGCCCGGTGGCGCAGCAGTTTAGTCCACACTTGGCAGCCCGTGGTTCGCAGGTTCGGATCCCCGGCGCCCGCCAAGGCACTGCTTGTCAGCCATGCCGTGGCGGCGTCCCATATAAAGTAGAGGAAGATGGGCACGGATGTCAGCCCAGGGCCAGTCTTCCTCAGCAAAAAGAGGAGGATTGGATGGATGTTAGCTCAGGGCTGGACTTCCTCACAAAAAAAAAAAAAAAAAAAAAAAAAAGGAATTTCCACCTTGTAACACATATTTTCCTTTATGGTTACCCTTTCACCTATTTTTGCTATTTCTATACTGTAACAAGCCCCACCACCACACCCAAAAAGAGAGAGAACCTATTATACAGAGAAACGATACAGGTTTGGCATCTGACAACGATACTTCTCAGCCCCCAAGCCGTTGGGCGAGGACTCCTGGTCTGCCTTGGGGATCTAGGAGGCGTAGACATAGAGGGGAGTGATGAAGGTCCAAGCAGAGCATGATGCTGCCGTGCAGAAGGTCAGGACACTCACTCCATGAAATTTCCCAGGTAGGGTCTGTCTTAGGCTGGGTTCCCAGCAAACCCAGTCATCTCCATGAACTTAGAAGGCCTCATAAGGCCCTGAAAGGGTCCTGAAGAGTAAACAGAAATATTATTCAGCCTTAAATAGCAAGGAAATTCTGACACATGCTACATACATGGATGAACCTTGAGGATATTATGCTAAGTGAAATAAGCCAATCACAAAAGGATACATACTGTATGATTCCACTTATATGAGGTACTAGAGAAGTTAGATTCATAGAGACAGAAAGTAGAACGGTGGTTGCCAGGGGCTGGAGGAGGGAGGAATGGGGAGTTATTGCTTAATGGGTACAGAGTTTCTGTTTAGGATGGTGAAAACGGTCTGGAGATGGATGGTGGTGATGGTTGCACAACAATGTGAATGTATTTAATGCCACTGAACTGTACAGTTAAAAATGGTTAAGAAGATAAATTTTATGTTACATGTATTTTACCACAATTAACAAATTTTTCTTAAAAGAGTGAACAGGAGTGGTAGTCAGCCACTAAAAGATATTTTCAACAGTACTTATTGCAGAATCTGAATTCGAAGCTTGACCATTTGTTCCTTTGGGATTACACACAGCTCCAGCCCCAGACGTCATCCCAGGCCTTTCAAAGCAGCCAGAGCCCAGCAAATACCACCTGCAGGAATGAGGCTGGATCATGCTGCCCCACCATGGTCTCTCTCCGCCCTCTCTGGCCCCTCCAACACTCAGCCCTGCATGCCCTCGGCCCTTGACCTCCCTTGGTGGACTTCTCTGCTATGGACCCGGCAAAGCCCAAGGCTTCTTTCTCATCAGCTCACTAAAATTATTATCCATCAAGTGGACAAATGAGATGGAACAATATTCTTTTTTGTTTGTTTTCTGCTGTAGGAACTCTTTACAAAACATTAATTTTATATGATTATAGTAGTTATATAGTTATACAATATATAATATATTATAATGAAATATATTATAGTAAGCACATTTTTAAAATCCAGTCACATTAACAATAAAATAAATTAAAATAACACAACAGGCTGGCACAAAAATTTTAAATGAGACCCTGTGTCATCAGAAACACCAGTACTCTTCATAAACTGTGGTGAAGTTAGCCTTTCTGGGGGGCAATTTGGTAACACATGTAAAAAGCCTTAAAAATCTGCACACACTTTGACCCAATAATCTTAGAGGAATAACTTGTAGGAATTTATGGTGAAAAAATTATCAAAGATTTTTGTAAGATTTATATACAAGAGCCTTCTTTAAAGTGCTATTTATAATGGGTAAAATTGAAACAGGCTAAAGATTTAAAACAAGTAGTTAGCTAAGTAAAATGTAACACGTCCAATGACATTTTGAAACCATTATATTATGCGATATTTGCTAAATTAATCATCAATTTTGTACCATTATAATCAAAATCTGAAAGGAAGAGGAGAACTTTAAATTTTATCTGGAACAATAAATATGCAAAAGGAACCCATGTTTACTTTTAAAGAACAATGTAGAAGACCTGTCCTACCAGATGTCAAAATATACTACAAAGTTGCTATGATTAAAAGTCTTTGATGCTGCTACAGGAAGAAATACTTTGGTCAATAAAACAGAACTCAGAATAGGTCCTTATATACAGGAGCCCATTATCAGACAAAAGGGGGTGGTGAACCCAGCTAAAATACTAACCAAGCACAGTTCTGGCCAGTGGAGTGGAAGTGGAAGTTGGCTAGCGGTTGCTGGGGAAACGTTGCTTTCCTGATGCAAACACAGTCCCTCGTCTTTTCATTTTCCGTTGTGAAACACTGTGAAGCTGGAAGTGGGCAGCCATCTTGCCCCAGGAGGCAACAACATGAGGATGTAAGATGCACTCTGAAGGATGGAGGATGGAAAACCAGGGGTGTCTGGAAAATTGATGGCTCTATGGAGCCTGAGTTCCAGCCCCGGCAGCCTCCCTGCGGAACATGGGATTACTTGTGGTGACATGATAGACCGCCTACCAAGCCAAATTCTATTTTGCTATTCTCCTATTGTTGAACATTAAGATTGTATCCAATTTTGATATTATAATTATTGCTTGCACATCTTTGAACATAAAGTATTGGGCACATCTCTCATTAGGATAAATTCCTAGAAGTTGAAATCACTGAATGAAAAATATTTTTAAAAATTTAAGACAAGTGTCAAGTTACCAATTTATATATACAGCAGTTTCTGAGAATGCTGATTTCACTGCTTCCTTGCCAGCATTAGCTGTTAACACTTTTTTCTTTCATCATTACCAATTTTATATGGACATTTGTTCCTGTATTTTTTATGTCTTTGATTAAGGTTATTTCTTTTATTTATTGGTCAATTGTATTTCTCCTTTTGTGAAATGCAAATTAATGGTCTTTCTCATTTTCCTATTGGAAATATAAATTTTTTCAATTTTCTCTTCTGTATTGAAAATTCTTACAAATCTTTTTTATTTGTGAGGTATTTTTATGTATTAAAGCTCTTAACCTTTTGTCTATCATATTCATATATTTATATGTTACAAATGTTTTCCTCAGATGGCCAATTGCTTTTATGCATCAGTCCTTTTCTTCAAACTTTCTTTAATAAGAAAATCTGTCCTACTGTGAATATTTTGGTTCATTCAGAGAAGAGTTTAGCCATGATTATAGAGCTCAAGTTCTGGAGCTGAATAACCTGGGCTTCAAATCCTAGCTTTGTCATTTTCTATGACCTTCAACAAGTTACTTCACTTCCATGGACTTCAGTTTACTCATCTCTAAAGATAACAGTATCTGCCTCTGGAGTAAATGTGTAAAGTTAAATGAAATAATGCTTATTACACCACTCGACACATTATAGATGCTCAAAATATGTTAGTGTATTAGCTAGGATGCTTTCAAATTCAAGTCTCAGAAAATCCAATTCAAAATGGCTCCAACAATAAAGAAAACACATGATCTCACATAACAAAAAGTAGATCAGTTCCAATTTTTGTGCGTTCCGTAACAGACAGGGACAGTTTCTTCTTCCATGTGTCTCTTTTTAAGAGAAAGGAAATCTTCCCCCACATCACGCTGCCTGGCCACCAAGCCTGCCTGCACAACCCATTGGCCAGAGCGAGGTCACATGCTCATTTCTAACCCATTCTCTGGCAAATGGAATCAGCTTACCATAACCAGGGTGTACCCTTGACCTATGTTGGAGATTTTTATGCTCAAAATCCATCAAATATTTTGCAGTTACTTTTTAGTGGTCTAAGTATAACTGGAGTGTTTCAGCTTTATCACAGGTGAGTACAAATATGGTCAATTTCACTGAAAAGCCAAATCCACGAGGTGCCCAGCCCCCATCTGCTTGGCTGCAGAATTCCCCTTCCCAAACACATCTGGAGCACACAGGGTCCCTCGGATATTTCCATGGGTTCATACATCCCTCCTCCAAAATGAACCTCTTGCGCTCAGATCCTAGTCTTAGGGTCTGCTTCTTGGAGAATGTCTAAGAATGCCTTCTGAATTCACATAGAGACTGTCCTGTCTTCCTTTACAGCTTGAACTTTTAGTCCCATGTGCATGAGTTATTGCATATGAGACTAAAATATAGAAATAAAATGAATACTTTATAATTTTTAATAAAATATAACAATAAAATAAATTCTTTGTATTTTTTTAAAAGCCACAATCCCCAGCATTATTTATGTCCAGTAACAGGTGATATGAGTCACGTATTACCACAAAGCATCACGTGGACTTTTCCTCACTAGTCTTACATCTCCAGCACCAGGGACAGTGCCCCTCTCATAGGAGATACTCAATAAATGTTTGTACAATGAATATTATTTACCAATAATATTATTTATATATCATTTACACTTCTAACAGCTGTGTTACAAATTTATAATTGTTTGCAGAGGAGGCACACGTACTACCTTTATGTTATAGCAAATCTTATTGATCCAAAGACAGGCAGCTGCAGAGTGAATCACAGTTTTTGAGTCAGTTTCACATCCATCACCTTATTTGCTCCTCACAGCCACAATGAGGAATAGTACCAACTCATTTTATAGAAGGGGAAACTGAGGCCTCAGAGAGATGAAGTGATGAGTAAAGTACCTGTGAAACTCACAGGTCCTTGAAATTATTTGTTCACTCACTGCAAGCTGGCCAGCTCTCCTGACAGCCTGGGTGGTGGGTTTTCCCCTCCTCTTCCTTAAGTCAGCTCCTGCTCTCCAGATTAAGCCAGTCAGCCCTGATTTCGATTTTGAAGCCCGCCCCCAATTGTCTGTTCTGACATGAGTTTGGCAAACAAGAGCACTGTAGTAGTAGATGCATTCCTTTGAATTCCCTTCCTTTCTGCAGCACGAGTTACTCAGCCTTACTATTCCCCATACTTAATTTGAGAATATTTGTTCAATTTGAGTATACTTTGACCTGCCAGGTATCTGTGAAACAAAATAACTCCTACTGAAAGCTTCTTATCAAGAGTAATTTAAAACATCCATCATCTACTGCTGAATGTCAAAATAAAGGTTGAGAGAAATTCCTGTTTCCCTAAATATGTTTTCTTTTCACTCTTGTCTGCATCAGTGTCAATCCTGAAATTATAGTGTGCCGTGGGAGACCTCAGAAATCGCTACAATGAGAACATACAAATCAGCCTGTGGTGCCTGGAGGTCCTGGGCAAAATCGTCTGGCAGAGCAGCCCGGGTTCTGCCCACACCAGGCAGCACTGTGGGCCTCAGAGCTCGTTAGGATCCAGAACAAAATGAGCCTCCTGGGGCGGCAACCATCCTTCCTTGCAGTCCTGGTTAGAAGTTTAGCACTAAATTGGTTATTCCAGGCCTTTGTCAATATAGACTATTCTATAACCCTCCTGACAATGATTAAGTAGAATGAGGGAGACAGGGACAAATAGACATTAATAACCACTGCTATTTAAACAACCCTGTGATTTTCATCAGGTGGAAGGTAGAGGTTGTGCTTTTTTTTTTTCACCTCATTCTATCACCAAGTCAGCTACTGAGTATACCTGGGGCCCCTGCCAACAGAGACCCAGCAAGAGATGGAGGGTGGAGGAAGAGGTGGGGCACAAAGCATCAAGCCAGAAGAAGGGACTTACATTGAGGTGATGTTACTCTCTCTGCCATCTTGAAGAAAAGTCAAGAGTTCCTGTGTTCCAGCAACCACTGGCCCATTGTTCCTTCCCAATAACCAGCCCTGGAATAGTCTGGAATTATCTTCAGACAAGAGAGGAAAGAAATTCATTATTTCAGAAAATCAACAAATATATATTAGGCACAAACCAAGTGCAAAGCCATGCTATGCCTGAGGGTACCTAAGGATATGCAAAATGTCCTCTATATTTAAAGGCTTTATCGTTGTAAGGGGAATTGTTGGGAGCAGGACCTGGGAAGTAGATGGTAGACATGGGCTGGCAACTCAGAGGCGCATCCACAAGCTTTCCCTGCTGTCAGAGTGGAGCTCCATTTCCAGCTGTGATGGTCTGGGAGACAGTGGTGTGCGGATGGTGGCCATTGGATGGGTGTGTACCACTTTAAGAAGTTGACTGACTGCAGTGAACTTGTCGACTGGGAATCAGACCACTCCAAATACCCTCTTCTCCCTGCCACTTTACAGCTAGTGGTGGTCAGATGACATGGGCCTAGTTCTGGCCAGTCAGATGTCTGTGAGGTGGAGTTTCCAGGAAAGTTTTGCACTCCTGATGAATACACTGACTTAGCTGTAGATTCTTTGCCCTTTAGCAAGTCCCCCTTTCTCCCTGCTTGGAAAGCAAATGTGAGGCCCGAAGAGGGGGAGCAGCAGACTTTTAACAACCACAAGGCACTATGAATGAGGTCATAACACAAAAGGATTGAAGCATCGACGAGGTCTCGACCCCCTACTCAAGACTTCATGTTATGTGGGGGAAAACCCTACCCGTATCTAGCCCAGCAGTGAAGTGTTCTGTTAGCAGAATTCATTCCTAACAGAGACACCAACATTCTTAAATCATGCAACCAAAAGACATAAAACAAGGAAGTCACTGAAAAAACCTTCCATTGTTTTAATCTTGAGGTGACCTTGATAAGAAAATTGCCTATGTCTTCAGCTATGGGAATTTGGGGCCAAAGGAAAACTGACAAAATGGCTCACAACTGTAAGGTTTTGATTTCATGACTAGCAGGTGGCACTTCAGGCTCTGCGCTCTGTCGGCACCTGTGCTGTGATGTGATTGAATCAGAGCAAGTGCTCTGGTCGGCATGCAGTGGCTTACTAGCTGAACCGTGCCGGCCCACCTGTACAGGCAGCATTTGGACGTTCCTGGGATGAGAACCGTGTCATGTCCAGAGATTACTCATTTTTCTCTTTCGAAAGTTCCCCTGATCCCATCCTCACTGAGAAGCAAGGCTCCCGGAGTGAAAGGCACAGAAGCAGATCATTGGTGTGACCTGTGCTCTGCAATCAGAGCTCCGAATGAGAGAACTACATTTTGTTAAACTTGATCAAGTTTTTTAAATTGTGGTTAAAAAAAATAAATTTACCATGTAAACCATTTTTAAGTGTACCATTTCGTGGTATTAGGTATATTCACATTGTAGTTCAACAGATCTCCAGAACTTTTTCACCTTGCAAAACTGAAACTGTGTACCCACTAAACAACAACTCCCCATTCCCCACCTTTTCCCCTGACAACCACCATTCTACTTTCTGTTTCTATGAGTTTGACTATTCTAGATCACTCATATAAATGGAATCATGCACTATCTGTCTTTTTGTGACTGGCTTTTTCACTCAGCATAATTTCCTCAAGGTTTATTCATGTTATAGCATGTGACAGCATTCTCTTCTTTTTAAGACTGAATAACATTCCACTGTACGTATATACCACGTTTTCCTTATCCATCCATCCATTGGTGGATATTTGGATTTCTTCCTTGATCAAATTTATGTTTCTTTTATCTTTCAAACCACCAACCTCTCCTGAAAATATCATTCAGTGGTCTTTCCCTTGGATAAAAAATACTGTTTCCATTTATTATTTCCACGTGAGCATAATCATTTAAAAAGTAAAATGCCCAGATATCTAAGTGTGATCAGGATTATATTTGAGCCAGCACAGGCCAACGATGGGATGTGTGAGGAGGTAAGAACATCATGAATGGAAGCTGTGATCATTCTAACTGAATTATCCATAGACCACGAGGAAATTAATCCAACATTCCAAGATGGTATTTGAGATAATCCATAGATTATGCACTGCCCCTATTCCATGACATTAAATGCATGCTTTGCTATGAATGATAGATTTTAAAACATGGCTATAACATCAAGAGGTGAAGCCTGTTTCCCCATCCTTTGAAGCCAGGCTGGCTTTGATCAACAGAATGTGGCAGAAGTAATGATGTGGCACGTTCCAAAACTTAGGAACTCAAGAGAACTTGCAGTTTCCACCTTCGTCCTCTTGGAATGCTGCCTGGAAACCTCTATGTGATAAGGCAGGTGACACATCCTACAGGGTGAGAGCCACATAAGGGAGTCAGCACCAACTGCCAGCCATGTGAGTGAGGCCACTGTGGACCTCCCAGCCCAGCCAACCTCCAGCTGAATGCAGCTGCATAAGTGAGTCGAGGGGCAACCAGCTAAGGAGCCACCCAGCCAAACCAGACTCAGGAGAAATAATAAATTGCTGTTGTTTTAAGCCACTGTTTTGGGTGGTTTGTAATGCAGCAACAATTAATTGCTACTCTATATGGGCACTAAGTTCTCTCAGTGCACATATTATATTTTTAAGAAAAGTTTGTTTTGTTGAGTAAACAATAATGAATTTTTTTTTGAAAAAAGAAAAAATAAACTCTAATCCAACCAAGAACTATTAACCAATGTTAATATTTTGTCATTAGTATTCCTTTCTTCTATACATAATTTATTTTTACATGGTTGAGATCATACTATATAAGCCACACAAGAAAATTGTTTGTCTGTTTTTCAGAAACTAATATATTTGCTTGGTGCAATCTGTTCAATCAACCAGTATTTATTGAGCATCTGCTAGCTTCAAGATTAAAGCGTAAGGGTAAAGAGTTCTGGACTCAGACCCAAAAAAAATCCATTGATGCATTGTGCTTCCCAGAACTTGGGCAACTTACCTAGCTGAGTCTGTTTCTTCATTTGTAAAAAGGGGATAACATTACCTGACTTGCAGAAATGTTGAAATGATAAATGTGATAATGTAGGGAAAGCATGGAACTCAGCACCTGGAACAGCATAAGTGTTTGACAAAGAATACTTTCACAACATGGAGAATCCTTTGGAGGAAAAAAAAAAAAAAAAAGAGAGCCAAAGCAATTAGCCCAGAGTTTAATTCCTCTAGTAACAGGGGACTCACTGCCTACAAGGCATCTCTGAACGGCTCTTTTGTTCAGAAGTTTTTCCTAACACAAAGCTAAATCGCTCATCCTCAAATTTTCAACTATTTTTCATCATTATTTCTACCCTCAAATCTAAACAAAGTGAGGATGTGGGGAATCCTCTTCCATGTGGGAGTCTTTCCAACACTGTCCAATAGAACTTTCCATGATGCTGAAAACGTTCTACATCTGTGCTGTCCAATCAATATGATAGCCACTAGGCACTTATGGCTGTTGACACTTGGAACGTGACTACTGCAACTAAAGGACTGAATTTTTTGTTCTAGTCAACTGTAACTAATTTTAATTTAAATAGCCCCATGTGGCTAATGGCTTTCATCTTGGTTGCAGAGTTTTGGACATTTAAAACATGGCAGCAAGGGTCCCCTCTCTTTTCTTCACCCAGTCAAAAATCATCCATATGTGATCATCTGAGTCCTTCAGCTTCCAGTTCTGTCCTCAGGATTCACTCTAATTTTCCACATCCCCATGAATGTGTGGCCTCAGAACTGAGCCACTGGGCAGTTATCCCAAGCATGAATACCATATTTCAAGTAATAGGGAAATAGCAGCGTCTCCAAGCTGGCATTATATCTTATTCATTTTTGTGTCCCTACTGTCCAGCCCGGGAGATGTCCCATTAATAATTGATGAGTGGATGAATACATTTTCTCAGCAGGGCTGAATCCAGTGGAACTCTCACTTCCTCTGTTCCAGATATGAATTTCCATGAATGAAATCTAGAAATATATTCTTTTTAAAATTTAATTTAAATTTTATTTTTGGGCATGTTGACCTCTATTAGCCTTACTTAGTGTCAACTAAAGCCCGTTTTCCACATGTCGTCTCTACTCTGTACTTGTGCTGCAGGGTTGTGACTATCAAAATGGAAGCCTTTACATTTAACTCTAAATATCTTTTTCTTTGATGTCCTGATGATGAAGACTTTCAGGGACTGATTCACACTGCCACCATGAGTCTCGATGGGCCTCTGTACCAGTGGGAAGTGGCTCCACCTCTGGCTTGGTTCATGATTTGGCAGGAGACAGTCATCCCTCTGGGAAGGTGATTTGGAAAAAGCAGCCCCTCTGGAAGGAAGCCACCCCTTAGGTTTGCCAAGTGAATCCCATGTCTGTGAGAAGAAAAAGTTACCCCTACACTGAACGGATGCCAGGTTCCAAAGAGCTCAGCTTGGTGATGGGAGCAGAGGCTGGATCCCAGCCCCGACCCAGTGCCTGCTGCTCCACTCATCTGCCAGTCCACCCAGTTATACTGCGCACTACTGACAGCCTGTAACAGCACTCTCAAACTATCTGAGGAGAAAGACCAGCATTTTCTAATTTTTTCAATCAGCCTCAGACCAATGCTTTTGTAAAATACAATAAAAATAAATTATCAGAAAAACAAAATGAAAAAGACAAAATACACGCCCCAATTTTATTTTTAGATGAACCAGACAGAAAATGACATTTCAATAAATACAATCAAGACAAACATAATGGGAAAAATAAAAGAATTATAAAAACTGGGCATGTTCTTTTGAAGGTGTATGTAGGCAATTATTAAATAAAATTGCAATTACAATCATAAGCTTTTGCTGCTCTTCAGTTAAAATGATGGGACAGTTAATCTGGGCCACACGTGCTTTGACACCACTCCCACTGGGAGGTGGAACTATGTCTTCTCCCCTTGACTCTGAGCAGGCTCTGTGACCACATCGACCGAAGAAACTGACACTGCGAGACAGTGTCAAGATGGCGGTGTAGGCAAACTCTGAATTCATCTCCTCCCACTGACACAATGAATTTACAACTACTCTTGGAACAATTACCCCTGAGAGAGAACTGAAAACCGGATAAAAAGAACCCTGACAACAAGGGACAGTGCTGACTGATGTGGAAGAAACAGAAATTCCTTTCTGGAAAGGAGAAAGCCATGTTCTAGCTGTGACACTTCATGGCCGGCCAGGAGCAACCTTAAGGTACAAAGCCTTTCCTGGAGGACCGGGGGATCTGAGTGAGGGAGCATTACCACAATAAGCAGCTTTTGGACTCACCACAACCAAGACAAGTGTTTAATATCTGGCTTTGCTAGCTATTAACCACAATGGGGAATACCCCCAGAAAAGCTATTAGACATAAGAGAAAAAACAAAGCCTGCTCTTAAAGGACACACACACAAATTCACCCATTTTGGAAAGTAACCTAAAATCACCAGAAAGAAAGGTACACAGTCCTTTGGTGAGAAGACACTCACCAGTAGGCTCTGGGTGCATCTCAGTGAGAAGTGAGACCTCTCCAGGGACTGAGACATTGGCGGCAGCCATTATTGTGACCTAGTACAGGCCACTAGCAGAGGCCATGGGTTCTTCCCCTGGCCCATTAGCTCAGGGTCTGCCCAATGCACTAGAGCACCAATTTAATCCAGCTCAACCAGGGTAGGCAGCCCACCCTAAGGACTGGCCCCACCCAACAGCAAGCCCTCAGGCAACTTTTGGGCCCACATAGGTGGGGTGCCTGGAACTTCTGCAACCAGGCAAGTGGGTCTGCCTCTGTGGGGCAGGGCTTGTGTGAGGGATGGGCCTGCATTGGTGGAGTGTGTGGGGCCTCTGCAGTGGGGTGACTGAGTCCAGTTCAGTGGATCAGGGCACATGTACAGGGCAGGACTGTGTTGATGGGGTGTGTGTCCTGGTGGGTGGTAGGGCCTGTTAGCTGCAGCAGACTTGTGCTTTTCAAACAGCCACATAGGGGATCGGCCCCACCTTCCAAAGCCTGAAGCAATTGGGTGCTCCCATGCCTGGGGCCGGCCCCTCTCAGCCGCAACCCTGAGAGAGCTGACAACAGCCTTGCATGCTGAAAGCCTACAACAATTGTGAGCCCCAGAGCCTAGTAACCAGCCTCACTGGGGGCGTACTCAACAGAAAAACTGCAACGGGACTGCAACCTGATAAAGTGACTGAAAGAACCATAGCAGCCACACACAGCTGAGCATTACAACCAGCCAGCCAGGGAAACATTGATGGCACCTACAGCAAGAGCAACCCTGCCACAACAGAAGGACACATGTAGCCCACACAGGGGACACTCCTGGAACATTTGGAACTGTTGATGAGAGGGTAGCACACTGCTGGGCCTCAGAAGGCATCTCTTAATAAGGCCACCTCTCCAAGATCGGGAGATGTAGCTGACCTGTCTAATACACAGATATAAGCACAGAGAAAGAGGCAAAATGAGGAGGCAAAGGAATACATTCCAAGTAAGGGAACAGGACAAAACCCCAGAGAAAGAACTAAATGAAATAGAAATGAGCAATCTACCTGGAAAAGGGTTCAAGGAGTCATAAGGATGCTCACTGATCTTGGGAGAAGAATGGATGAACTCAGTGAGAATGTCAACAAAGAAATGGAAAATGTAAAAAAGAACCAATCAGAAATGAAGAACATAATACCAGAAATGAAAAATTCACTAGAGGGAATCAATAGCAGAGTAGATGATACAGAAGAACGGATCTGCGAGCTGGATGAAAGACTAGAGGAAATCGTGCAAGCTGAACAGATAAAAGAAAAAAGAATTAAAAAGAGTGAGGACAGTCTAAGGGACTTTTGGGACAACATCAAGTGCACTAACATCCGTATTATAGGTGTCCTGGAAGGAGAAGAGAGAGACAAAGGGGCAGAGAATCTATTCAAAGAAATAATAGCTGAAAACTTTCCTAACCTGAGGAAGGAAACAGACATTCAGGTACAGGAAGCACAGAGAGCACCAAACAAGATAAACCCAATGAGGCCCACACCAAGACACATTATAATTAAAATGTCAACAGTTAAAGATAAAGAGAGAATCCTAAAAGGCGCAAGAGAAAGGCAACAAGTTACATACAAAGGAAACCCCGTAAGGCTATCAGCTGATTTCTCAGCAGAAACCTTACAGGCTAGAAGGGAGTGGTACAATATATTTAAAGTGCTGAAAGGAAAAAACCTCCAGCAAATAATACTCTACCCAGCAAGGTTATCATTCAGAATGGAAGAAGAGATAAAGAATTTCCCAGACAAGCAAAAACTAAAGGAGTTTATCACCAAGAAACCAGCTTTATAAAAAATGCTAAAGGGACTTAAGTGGAAAAGAGAAGACCACAAGTAGGAATAAGAAAATTATCAAGAAAAAAAAAGAAAAAAAGCAGGGCCAGCCCAGAGGCATGGTGGTTAAGTTCATGCACTCCGCTGCAGCTGCCTGGGATTTGCAGGTTCAGATCTCGGGCACGGACCTATGCACTGCTCATCATGCCATGCTGTGGCGGCATCCCACATATAAAGTAGAGGAAGATGGGCACAGATGTTAGCTCAGGGCTGGTCTTCCTCAGCAAAAAAAATGATGGGGGTTGGCAGCAGATGTTAGCTAAGGGCTAATCTTCCTCATCAAAAAAAAAAGGCAATAAAATCATTGGTAAAAACAAATATACAATAAAATTAGCAGATCAGCCACCTATGAAGCTAATATGAAGCTCAAAAGACAAAATTACTAAAATTATCTATTTCCATGATAAGAGGGTAATGGATACACACACACAAGTAAAGGTTAGATAGGATATCAAAAACATAAAATGTGGGAGGAGGAGAGTAAAAGAGTTGAGCTTTTAGCAAGAGGTCAAACTAAAGAGACTATCAACTTAATACAGATTCCTATATACGTAGGTTATTATATATGAACCTCATGGTAATCACAAACCAGAAACCTATAATAAATACACAAAAAATTAAGAGAAAGGAACCCAAATGTAATGCTAAAGAAAGTCATCAAACCACAAGGGAAGAGAGCAAGAGAAGAAGAAAGGAACAGAGAAGAACGATTAAAACACCCAGAAAAAAGTAACAAAATGGCAATAAGTACATTCTTATCAATAGCCGCTTTAAATGTCAATGGACTAAATGCTCCAATCAAAAGGCATAGGGTGGCTGATTGGATAAAAAAACAAGACCCTTGGGGCCAGCCCCATGACTGAGTGGTTAAAGTTCTGCACTCCGCTTTGGCGGCCTGGGTTCATGGGTTCAGATCCCAGGGGTGGACATACTCCACTTGTCAGTCATGCTGTGGAGGCATCCCACATGCAAAGTAGAGGAAGATTGGCACAGATGCTAGCTCAGGGCTAATCTTTCTCACACACACACAAAAAACAAGACCCATGTATATGCTGCATACAAGAGACACACTTCAGACTTAAAGATACCTACAAACCAAAAGTGAAGGGATAGAAAAAGCTACCCCACACAAATGGCAGTGAAAAGAAAGCTGGGGTAGCAATACTTATATCAGACAAAATAGACTTTAAAACAAAAACTGTAACAAGAGACAAAGAAGGGCACTATATAATGATAAAGGGAACAATCCAACAAGAGGATATAACACTCATAAATATCTATGCACCCAACATAAGAGTGCCTAAATATATAAACCATTTATTGACAGACATAAAAGGAGAAATAGACAGTAACACAATAATAGTAGGGGACTTTAACACTTCACTTACACCAATGGATAGATCATCCAAACAGAAGATCAATAAGGAAACATTAGCCTTAAATGACACAGTAGACCAGTTGGACTTAGTAGATATAACAGAACCTTTCATCCCAAAACCGCAGGATACACATTCTTTTCAAATGCACATGGAATATTTCTCCAGGATACATCACATATTAGGCCACAAAACAAGTCTCAATAAATTTAAGAAGATTGAAATAATACCAAGCATCTCTTCTGACCACAACAGTATGAAACTAGAAATCAACTACAGGAAGAAAATCGAAAAAGCCACAAATAAGTAGAGATTAATAAACAAGATCATACACCATGATCAAGTGGGATTTATTCCAGGGAAGCAGAGATAGTTCAACATCCACAAATCAATCAACATGATACACCACATTAACAAAATGAAGAATAAAAATCACATGATCATCTCAATAGATGCAGAGAAAGCATTTGACAAGATACAGCATCCATTTATGATAAAAAAAAAAAAACACCTGAATAAGGTGGGTATAGAAGGAAAGTACCTCAATATAGTAAAGGCCATATATGACAAACCCACAGCTAATATCCTCAATGGAGAAAAACTGAAAGCTATCCCTCAAAGAACAGGAACCAGACAAGGATGCCCACTTTCACCAATCCTATTTATCATAGTATCAGAAGTCCTAGCCAGAGCAATCAGGCAAGAAAAAGAAATAAAAGGGATCCAAACTGGAAAGGAAGAAGTTAAACTGTCACTATTTGCAGATAACATGATTTTATATATAGAAACCCTAAAGAATCCACCAAAAAACTTTTAGAAATAATAAATGACTACAGTAAAGTTGCAGGATACAAAATCAACATACAAAAATCAGTTGTGTTTCTACACACTAACAACAAAGTAGCAGAAAGAGAAATTAAGAATACAATCCCATTTACAATTGCAACAAAAAGAATAAAATACCTAGAAATAAATTGAACCAAAGAAGTGAAAAACCTGTACACTGAAAACTATAAAACATTGTTGAAAGAAATAGAAGACACAAAGAAATGGAAAGATATTCTGTGCTCTTGGGTTGGAAGAATTAACATAGTTAAAATGTCCATACTTCCTAAAGCAATCTGTAGATTCAATGCAATCCCTATCAAAGTTCCAATGACATTTTTTTCACAGAAATAGAACAAAGAATCCTAAAATTTATATGGAACAACAAAAGACCCCGAATAGCCAAAAAGAACAAAGCTGGAGGTATCACCCTCCCTGACTTCAAAATATACTACAAAGATTTAGTAATCAAAACAGCATGGTACTGGCACAAAAACAGACACACAGATCAATGGAACAGAATCAAGAGCCCAGAAATAAACCCACACATCTATTGACAGCTAATTTTTGACAAGGGAGCCAAGAACATATAATGGAGAATGGAAAGTCTCTTCAATAAATGGTGTTGGGAAAACTGGACAGCCACATGCAGAAGAATGAAAGTAGACCATTTTCTTACACCATACACAAAAATTAATTCAAACTGAATTAAAGACTTGAATGTTAGACTTGAAACTTCTAGAAGAAAACATAGACAGTACACTCTTCAACACAGGTCTTAGCAGCATATTTTCAAGTACCGTGTCTGACCAGGCAAGGGAAACAATAGAAAAAATAAACAAATGGGACTACATCAAACTAAAAAGCTTCTGCACAGCAAAGGATACCATCAACAAAACGAAGAGACAACCTAATGATTGGGAGAAGATATTTGCAAACTATATATCTGATAAGGGGTTAATATAAATATATAAAGAACTCATACATCTCAACAACAAAAAAACTAACACCCAATTAAAAAATGGGCAAAAGATTTGAACAGACATTTCTCCAAAGAAGATAGACAGATGGCCAACAGGCACATGAAAAGATGTTCAACATCATTAACTACCAGGGAAATGCAGATCAAAACTACAATGAGATATCACCTCATGCCTGTCAGAATGGCTATAATTAATAAGACAGGAAATAACAAGTGTTGAAGAGGATGTGGAGAGAAGGGAATTCTCATACACTGCTGGTGGGAATGCAAACTGGTGTAGCCACTATGGAAAACAGTATGGAGATTCCTCAAAAAATCAATAGAACTACCATACGATCCAGCTATTCCACTGCTGGGTATTTATCCAAAGAACATGAAAACATGCATGCATAAAGAAACATGCACCCCTATGTTCATTGCAGCATTATTCACAATAGCTAAGACTTGGAAGCAACCCAGGTGCCCATCAAGGGACAAATGGATAAAGAAGATGTGGTATGTATACACACTGGAATACTACTCAGTCATAAGAAACGATGAAATCCAGCTATTTGTGACAACATGGACGGACCTTGAGGGTATTATGCTAAACGAAATAAGTAAGAGGGAGAAAGTCAAATATCGTATGATCTCACTCATGAATAGAAGATAAAAGCAAGAACAAACCAACATATACAGACAGAGATTGGATTGGTGGTTACCGGAGGGGAAGGAGGGAGGGAGGAGGTTGAAAGGGGTGATTAGGCACATGTGTATGGTGATAGATTGTAATTAGTCTTTGGGTGGTAAACATGATGTAATCCACACAGAAATTGAAATATAATGATGTACACCTGAAATTTATATACTGTTATAAATCAATATTACCACAGTAAAGAAAAAGATCATGGTATAATAAGAAAAGCAAACAAAAAAGAAACTGATGCTATGCCAGTTTCCAGGCCTGAACCTCAAGAGATGGGAAAATTCTACTCACTGTCTCTTGGAATGCCCACTCTTGGAACCTTATGCCACCATGTAGGCAGTCCAGTGACTTGTTGGAGAGATGACGAACAGAAACCCTGAGAGAGTGACGTCAGCATCATGGCAGAATGAGATTCCCTCTTTGAATCTCTGCCCCCTAAGACACAATGAAAACATCTTTTGCATACAAACAGAGGTCAATCAAACACTACAAAGGACTTCTAAGAAACACTTGCTGCCATACATTGGACAGTGGAGGCACGGGAAGCCCCAGAGGATGGGAGGAGAGGTAAGGAGTTTTACTCCCCCTCCCCAATCCATCAGCAAAGACAGACAGCGCAGCTCACAGACAGAGGAGGGAGGGGCAGCCCTCTGCGGGGAAAACTATCGCCCCCTAGGTGCTCTCAGACTGTCAAGAGATCCCCACTGGGAAGCGACAACAGACTGTTTCAGGGGTGTCGCAAACACCCCAAGAGAGCCAGAAAGGAAACCCCCGGATGGAGCAGGAGAAAGAGAGAACCCCTCCCCCCACATGCCCTGTGCTTCAGCATAATCCCTCCAGGGACTGCAGTGGGCTCAGAGCACACCACTCACAATCTCCATCCAGTGGCAGCAGGTGGAAACTGCAGGACCAACTTCAAGATGAAAGGAAAAGGTAAAGCCGTGGGATCTATGCAACAGTTTATCATGTCTATAGACCAAAAGGAAAATGAGAAACACCCAGAAACCAACCCTGAAGGCACAGAAATCTATAACCTGAACAACAGAGAATTCAAAATGGCTATCATAAACAAACTTAATGAAATACAGGAGAACACACAGAAACAAATCAACGAATTCAGGGATCTCTTCACAAAAGAGATTGAAACCATAAAGAAAAACCAATCAGAATTATTGGAGAGGAAAAACAAAATGGACGAGATAATGGAAAAAATGGAGTCTTTAAAGAGCAGAACTGGCAATATGGAGGAAAGAATTAGCATTATCGAGGATAGCCACGCGGAAACGCTCCAGAAAGAGGAGGAGAGAGAGCTAAGGTTAAAAAGAAATGAAGAAATTCTTCGAGAAATATCAGACTCAATGAGGAAAAGCAACATAACGATAATAGGTATTCCAGAAGGAGAAGAAAGAGAAAAAGGAGCAGAGAGTTTGTTCAAAGAAATAATAGCTGAGAACTTCCCAAACCTGGGGAATGAGATGGAAAGCACAGTGAATGAAATCAATAGATCACCTAAATATATAAACAGGAATAAACAATTCTCATGCTACATAATAGCTAAGTTGACAAGACTCAGTGACAAGGAAACAATATTAAGGGCAGCTAAACAAAAAAACAAAATAACATACAAAGGAAATCCCATCTGGCTCTCAGCTGATTTCTCAACAGAAACTCTACAGGCTAGGAGAGACTAGAATGATATATGCAAAATCATGAAAGACAAAAACCTTCAGCCAAGAATACTTTACCCAGCAAAAATATCCTTCAAATATGAAGGAGAAATAATAACTCTCCCTGATAAACAAAAGCTGAGAGTTCATCACCACAAGACCCCCACTAGAATAAATGCTCAAGAAGGCCCTTAGGCCTGAAAAAAAAAAAAAAAACAAAAGAGAAAGGGGATACAAAGATTTCAGCAAGGAGAAAAGCAAGGAGACTAAACCAGAACAAACTACAGTTGGAAAACATCAAAAATTAATTCAAGCTCATCACTGTAAACACACACTCACAACACAAGATGGAATAAGTAGTGACAACAACAAATAAAGAGGGGAAGAGGAAAGGGATTGAATTGACCCATCCTAAGGAAACAGGAGGCATCTGAAAATGTACTGTCTTATCCAGGAGATCTTTTATATAAACCTCATGGTAACCACTAAACAAATAACCAGAAGAGAACCACACATGACAAATAAAGAGAAAACTAAGAGAATCATCATGCAGAAATACCAAACTGAATTTACAGTCCAAAACACATGCAACAAAAAATGAAGGAAATGCAAAAGAACCAGAAAATGAACAATAAAATAGCAACATTAAACCCTCATATATCAATAATCACTCTAAATGTAAATGGATTGAATTCGCCAATCAAAAGACACAAAGTGGCAGGATGGATTAAAAACCAAGATCCAACAATTTGCTGCCTCCAGGAAACACATCTCAGCTCTAAAGGCAAACACAGACTCAAAATAAAAGGATTGAAAACAATACTCCAAGCTAATGGCAAACAAAAGAAAGCAGGAGTTGCCATGCTTATATCAGAAAAAGTAGACTTCAAGATAAAAAAGGTAATGAGAGACAAAGAAGGGCAATATATAATGATAAAAGGGACACTTCACCAAGAAGACATAACAATTATAAATATCTATGCACCCAACACAGGAGCACCAAAGTACATAAAACAACTGCTAAAAAACCTAAAAGGAGATATTAACAATAACACAATAATAGTAGGGGATCTTAACACCCCCCTTACACCAATGGATAGATCATTCAGACAAAAAGTCAATACGGAAATAATAGACTTAAATGAAAAACTAGACGTGATGGACTTAATAGATATATACAGAGCACTCCACCCAAAAACAGGAGAGTACAAGTTCTTCTCAAGTGCACATGGAACATTCTCAAGGATAGACCATATATTAGGAAACAAGGCAAACCTCTATAAACTTAACAAGATTGAAATCATTACAAGCATCTTTTCTGATCATTATGCTGTGAAACTAGAAATCAACTGCAAGGAAAAAACTGGGAAGGGGACAATGAGACCAAACAACATGCTACTGAACAACCAATGGATCATTGATGAAACTAAAGGAGAAATCAAAAGCTATCTGGAGACAAATGAAAAAGAAAATACACCATACCAACTCATTTGGGACGCAGCAAAAGCAGTCCTTAGAGGGAAATTCATAGCAATACAAGCCCACCTTAACAAAGAAGAAAAATCCCAAATAAATAACCTTAAACTGCACCTAACAGAATTAGAAAAAGAAGAACAGACAAAGCCCCAAATCAGCAGAAGGAGGGAAATAATAAAAATCAGAGCAGAAATAAATGAAATTGAAACCAAAAAAACAGTAGAAAGGATCAACGAAACAAAGAGCTGGTTCTTTGAGAAGATAAGTAAATTGTCAAACCCTTAGCCAGACTCACTAAGAAAAAAAGGGAGAAGACTCAAATAAATAAAATTAGAAATGAAAGAGGAGAAATTACAATGGATACTACAGAAATACAAGGGATTATTAGGGAATACTATGAAAAACTTTATGCCAACAAATTGGACAACCTAAAGGAAATGGACAAATTCTTGGACATGCACAACCTCCCAAAACTGAATCAAGAAGAAATAGAGAATCTGAACAGACCAATCACAAGTAAAGAGATTGAAACAGTAATCAAAAACCTCCCAAAAAATAAGAGCCCAGGACCAGATGGCTTCCATGGAGAATTTTACCAAACATTCAAAGAAGATTTAGCACTATTTTGATTTAGAACTATTTTGGAATAGTTCTCAAACTATTCCAAAAAATAGAGGAAGATGGAATACTTCCTAACACATTCTATGAGGCCAACATCATCCTGATACCAAAGCCAAGCAAGGACAATACAAAGAAGGAAAACTACAGGCCAATATCACTGATGAACATAGACGCAAAAATCCTCAACAAAATATTGGCAAACCGAATACAGCAATACATCAAAAAGATGTACACCATGATCGAGTGGGATTTATACCAGGGACACAGGGATGGTTCAACATCTGCAAATCAATCAACATGATACACCACATTAACAAAATGAAGAATAAAAACCACATGATCATCTCAATCGATGCAGAGAAGGCATTCGACAAGATCCAACATCTATTTATGATAAAAACTCTTAACAAAATGGGTATGGAAGGAAAATACCTCAACATAATAAGGGCCATATATGACAAACCTACAGCTAACATCCTATTCAATGGGGAAAAACTGAAAGCCATTCCTTTGAGGACAGGAACAAGACATGGGTGCCCACTCTCGCCACTCTTATTCAACATAGTACTGGAAGTTTTGGCCAGAGCAATTAGCCAAGAAAAAGGATTAAAGGGACTCCAAATAGGCAATGAAGAAGTGAAACTCTCACTATTTGCAGATGACATGATCTTATACAGAGAAAACCAAATAGAAATCCATTGGAAAACTACTAGAAATAATCAACAACTACAGCAAAATGGCAGGGTATAAAATCAACTTACAAAAATCAGTTGCATTTCTATATGCTAATGATGAACTAACAGAAAGAGAACTCAGAAAGACAATCCCATTTACAATTGCAACAAAAAGAATAAAATATCTCGGAATAAATTTATCCAACAAGGTGAAAGGCTTATACAATGAAAACTATAAGACACTATTGAAGGAAATCGAGGAAGACATAAAGAAATGGAAAAATATTCCATGCACATGGATTGGAAGAATAAATATAGTTAAAATGTCCATACTACCTAAAGCAATCTACAGATTCAATGCAATCCCAATCAGAATCCCAATGTCATTCTTCACGGAAATAGAACAAAAAATACTGAAATTCACATGGGGCAACAAAAGACCCTGAATAGCTAAAGCAATCCTGAAAAAAAAGAACAAAGCTGGAGGCATCACAATCCCTGATTTCAAAATATACTATAGAGCTATAGCAATCAAAACAGCATGGTGCTGGTACAAAAATAGACACACAGATCAATGGAACAGAATCAAAAGCCCAGAAATAAAACCACACACCTATGGACAGCTAATCTTTGACAAAGGAGCGAAGAGCATACAATCGAGAGAGGGAAGTCTCTTCAATAAATGGTGCTGGGAAAATTGGACAGCAACATGCAAAAGAATGAAAGTAGACCATCTCCTATCGCCATATACAAAAATCAATTCAAAATGGATTAAGGACCTGAAAGTGAGACCTGAAACTATAAAACTCCTGGAAGAAAATATAGGCAGTACATTAATTGACATTGGTCATAAAGGGATCCTTTCAGATTCCATGTCTACTCGGACAAGGGAAACAGAAGAAAACATAAACAAGTGGGGCTTCATCAGACTACAGAGCTTCTACAAGGCAAATGAACCCAGGATCAAAATGAATAGACAACCCATCAGCTGGGAGAAAATATTCACAAATCGTTTATCCAACAAGGGATTAATCTCCATAAAATATAAAGAACCGATACAACTGAGCAACACAAAAACAAACAACCCGATCAAAAAATGGGCAGAGGATATGAACAGACATTTTGCCAAGGAAGAGATACAGATGGCCAATAGACACATGAAAAGATGTTCAACATCACTAATCATCAGGGAAATGCAAATCAAAACTACACTAAGATATCACCTGACACCCGTTAGAATGGCTATAATCACCAAGACAACAAACAACAAATGTTGGAGAGGTTGTGGAGAAACGGGAACCCTCATTCACTGCTGGTGGGAATGCAAACTGGTGCAGCCTCTATGGAAAACAGTATGGAGAGTCCTCAAAAAACTAAAAATAGAAATACTTTATGATCCAGCAATCCCACTGTTGGGCATCTACCCAATGGACATGAAATCAACCATCACAAGAGGCTTATGCATCCCTATGTTCATTGCAGCATTCTTCACTATAGCCAAGAAGTGGAAGCAACCCAAGTGTCCCTCGACTGATGATTGGTTAAAGAAGATGTGGTATATATATATATACAATGGAATACTACTCAGCCATAAGAAAAGACAGAATTGTCCCATTTGCAACAACATGAATGGACCTAGAGGGTATTATGTTAAGTGAAATAAGCCAGAGAGAGAAGGACAGACACTGCATGATTTCACTCATATGTGGAATATAAATGAACACACGAACAGAGAGAACTGATTGGTGGTTACCAAGGGGAAGGGGGGCATGAGCACAAGGGGTGAAGGGATGCATCCACATGGTGATGGACAAATAATAATGTACAACTAAAACCCTACAATGTTATAAACTATTAAGACATCAATTAAAATAAATAAATAAGTAAATATTTTTTTAATTAAAAAAAAAGAGAGAAACCCTGAGACTACCTAGGATTCAGCCCAGTGTTCCAGCCATTCCCTCCAAGGCACCAGGCATGTGAGCAAATGTGTCTTCAGACCAGAGCTGAAGAGTACCAGTGATCCCAGTCAATGCAGGGTAAAGCAGAATTGCCCAGCTGAGCCATGCCTGAATTCATAACATAGAAACCATGAGATGTGATAAAATGGCTGTTGTATTTAAGTCACTAAGTTTTGGGAGCAGTTTGTTATACATCAATAGATAACTGAAACAAGAACTAAACAAAATATTTAAAGTTTGAAGTTTTTAATATGACAAAGGAGCCTTCTCCTCACTTATTAACACATATGACCCAAATTGGATTGACAACACTTCTTCTCACAGCACATAATGTAGAGTTAAACTGTTTCTAGTTTGGCTTTAATAACACTCATAGCAGAGAAACCAGTCCACAAAGGTATGTTTTTATGTATAGAAGAAAAGATCTTTCAACAATTTTAATAAATTTCTAATATTTGCTTTTAATTTCTATCCCAAATGAAGTACACAAGGCTGTATTTTCAACATTCATTTTCAAACCTTCATCAGAAGTCAGTTACAAAAATTTACCCTGTAAAGTTACAGGATACAGCAAAAGAGTGAGATGTTATGCCCATGGTTAGATTACATGAGACCATGACTTCTGTCTTGCTAGCAGATTCTTTCCTTGTTGGTTTTGATGGAGTCAGTTGCTGTGTTGGGGAGGTCCACGTGGAAAGGAATTGAGGGTGGCCTCTGGCCAATAGCCAGCTAAGAACTGAGGCCCTCAGTCCAACAACCCAAAAGGAACTGACCCCTACCAACAACCATGTAATTGAGCCAGGAAACAAACCCTTTCCCAGCCAAGCCTTCAGATGAGACCCCAGCCCTGGCCCACACTTTGATTGTAGCCTCGTGAGAAACCCTAAAGCAGAATCCAGCTAAGCCATGCCTGAATTCCTGACCCACAGAAGCTGAGAAAATAAATTTATATTATTTTAGGCTGCCAAGTTTGTGGTAATTTGTTATGCAGCATTAGATTAATATAGATTTTGGGCATGGAAGTGGGGTGCTGCTGTAAGAAATAAAATGTGGGAGTGGCTTTGGAACCAGGCAATGAGCAGAAGCTGGAAGGATTTTGAGCAGCATGATAGAAAAACCCTAAACAGACTGCTTAATGGAAATCTGGACTTTGAGGATGATGTCAGTGAGGGCTCTAAAGGAAGTAAGGAAGTTGTTATTAGAAACTGGGGGAAGGGGATCCTTGTTACGTCATGGCAGAAAGCTCAGCAGAACTGTCAGGTGCAGGTTCATAAAAAGGGTAATATGTACCTGATGAACTTGGTCACCTAGTTAAAGGGGTTTCCAAGAAAAGAGTTGAAGATGTCACCTGGTCTCTTCTTGCTGCTTATAATCAAATGTGAGAACAGAGAGAAGTTGAGAGACGGGTGCTATCAAAAACGCACATTACTTTTGCCTCCCACTGGCCCTGTAAACTTTATTCAGTCAGTGGGGGAAATCCTTCCCTACCATGGGTGAAAACTTGGCCTGACTCTCCAGCTCATTCTTGGGGAGCAGAAGTCATACGATCACGTTAAGCCACAAACACAGTCTCAGTGTCAGAAATTAGTGTGCTCAGTCTAAAAGATGTTGCTTAAACCCTTCACTTAGGTGCCGACACCTTTCTCCTGCTTCATCTGCCTGCCTTCAGAGAAGGGTGTGGGTGGCCTCTGCTCTCTGCCCATTTATGCTCACCTCCTCCTCCACCCGCTGGGTATTATTTTGGACCTGCCCTCCCTCCCCTCATACACCTGGGTGAATGTGGTATGGAGCAAAGCCACCAATACTTTTTGCTTGGCTAGTGGCTTCTTCCCTCAGTCTGGCAAATGTTAAATCGAACTTCCTTGAGTTCTTGTAGATTCCCACTTCTTTGGAGACTCCCATCTCCAGCCCTCTCTCCTGTAGTTCTGTTGGCTCAGGCAAGTGCACTCCATCCTAGGTGGCCCCTTGAAACCTCTTCCTCAGACCCAGGAATCCAGAGGTGGATTTAGATGGATTTTGCACGTGACTGACGAAGCTTAAGCCCAAAGCTCATCACTTGCACAGAACATTAAAGTTTATTAAATGACTTTTGACAACACTTGAGATTCTAGCATAATCCGTTTAGTAATGGGGTGAACTACATGAATAGATTTTGTATCACTCTCCATAAAGTTGGATTGTCTCATAACTTTGTATTTTTAAATTAACCCAGCGATAGTTTATGTCACTGGTTGTTTCAAAGGGCCAGTGCCTAGGTTTATTTTTCAATATGTTTGATTTTCTGTTTTCTGATTCACTTATTTTTTATTTTATCTTCTTTAATTCCACCCTTCCGCTTTATTTAGATGTTTTGTTAGTCTGTTGTTGTTTTTTTTTTAACTTCTTGAATAGAATACTCTATGTTTTAAAATTCTTTTTTGTTTAAAAATGAAAGAGTCTACTTTCTACTTTCTGGAATTTACAGAGATTTTTTTTTTTGCGAGGAAGACCAGCCCTGAGCTAACATCCACTGCCGCTTCTCCTCTTTTTGCTGAGGAAGACTGGCCCTGGGCTAACATCGTGCCCATCTTCCCCTACTTTATATGGGACGCCGCCACAGCGTGGCTGACAAGCAGTGCGTCGGCAGGTGCCAGGGCTCCGAACCCGCAAACCCCGGGCTGCCAAGTGCGAACTTAACCGCTGCGCCACCAGGCGGCCCCTACGGAGATTTTATATGTGGCTTAAAATGTGGTTCATTTCTTTGTGATTGCTAAGTAGGTGTCTGAATAAAAGTATAGAGGATTTGATATAGATATGTAA
Source organism: Tapirus indicus (assembly GCA_031878705.1). Lineage (NCBI taxonomy): Eukaryota > Metazoa > Chordata > Mammalia > Perissodactyla > Tapiridae > Tapirus > Tapirus indicus. The sequence continues at coordinate 87,302,148 of CM062929.1, read as the reverse complement.
TATGGCTGATCTATCATATATAAAATTGATCTATCTTAATAATTATCAATATTTTTACTTTGAAAAATTTCAAAACTGGAAAATTGGCAAGAATAGTTATCACACACTCACGTACTAAATACTCTTCACCAATTACTAACACTGCCACTTTGTCTTTGTGTGTGTATATGTGAACCATTTGAGAGTAAGTTGCAGTTATAATGACCCTTTACCCCTTGATTCTTCACTGTGTATCTTTAAAGAACAAGAACCATCTCTTACATAGCCACACAGCAAATATTAAATTCAGGAAATCGAATATTGATACAATGTTGTTATATAATGTCAAATATATCTAATACTTTCTTTTTCACATTTGATCAGTTGTCCCAATACTGTCCTTCAAAGCAATGCTTTTTCAACGCAGAATCCAATCCAGGATCCTTGTTTTTTGTTCTCTTTAATCATTAGGACTAAGAGAGATTTGGCAGGGCCATTCTATGTTATTGTGTTTTGTGCATTTTTTCTTGTATTTTTTGCATGCCTCACTCTGTACTTCAATGAAGATCAACATATAAGCACAAGGAGGAGGCATTGGAGCACTGCTTTTTGGAATGAGAACCCACAGGAGGCTGCATCCCTCTGCCATGAGGACCCTCTTAGGGATGAGACCAATTCTACAGCTGACTCCTAGGGTTGCATGGTGGGCAAACAGGTTTGGGGAGGCTGCCTGGAGCAGCTGTGGGGCCTCCAATGTTCCCTATGGGACTCCATTTGAGGCCAAGGGGATCCCTGGATCTGGAACTCCATTTCTGGAGCAAAAAAGGATTTCTGCAGGGCTTCTGGGGATAAACTCTTATTAAGATATTTCCTTTCTAATATAGATAAAAAGGATAATTTTAAAAGGATAAAAAAGTAAATTGAAACAGAATAAATGAACGGAAACAGGAACAAATGAACCTAACTGTATTTCAAATGAATAACATAACCACACTGGAGAAAAGAACAATTAAAAAAAAAAAACTAACCCAAGCAACTCTGAATATACTGCTTTGTTTACTCTCAGTCTAAAACCAAAAGAACCATAAATAAATATTAAATTCTAATTAGAACATTTGATTATCTCAGTGGTATGTGTTCACAATACTTAGCTTTTTGTATATTACATAGGATTGAGCAAATGAGTAAATAATGGGAGCCAGGTTTCCCACTGTTGGGGAAGGGAGTTAGAAGTAGTGAACTCTATGGTATCAGAACGGAATAGGAGGTTTCAGGATGAATTCATGGTTTTTCATTTTTTAAAAAATTTTTTTTGTTTAGGAAGATTGGTCCCTCACTAACATCTGCTGCCAATCTTCCTCTTTTTTCCTTTTTCTCCCCAAAGCCCCAGTACATAGTTGTGTATCAGAGTTGTAGAGTTGTAGCTCTTCTATATGGGATGCCACCTCAGCATGGCTTGATGAGCAGTGCATAGGTCCATGCCCAGGATCCAAACCAGCGAACTCCAGCCACCAAAGCAGAGCACACGAACTTAACCGCTTTGTCACTGGGCCGGTCCCAAACTCATGGTTTTTAACACAGATAGGTGGATGGATAGACAGAAAGAAGAAAGAAAGAGAGAGAGAGAAAAGGAAGGAAGGAAGGAAGGAAGTGGGGGAGGGAGGGAGGGAGGAAAGATGGAAGGAGGGAGGGGCAGAAGGAGGGAGGGAGAAAGGAAGAAAAGAAATTTCATAGCTCAGAAGAGCCTAAAAGCCATGAGCACCTCTACTGCCCAGATCTTGGTCTCTAAATACTATTCCCCACTGAAAGGAACCAGGGCTCCTTGTATAAATGGTGGATTCCAGGGAAAATACCAGATGCATCTAGAATACTTTGTTGTGCCAGAACACATAAAGAAGTGCTCAAAAAATGATGGAATGGGTCAAAAGGACACAGCAGCCAGCTTGAAGGAGCACCCCCTGGGAACATCTATGACAATCTGAACATTAAAATGGTAATGATAGTAAAAGTTCATACTTCTTTGAATAAAATAAGAATCCATGAGCCCATACTGATATTCATTAATTATTTATATCTTGAGAAAATTCAGTTAAATAATTTAAAACTGCTAGAGTAACAAAAATCTCTATGAAAGTCCCTTTAGGTAGCTGACCTAAGTTCTAAGCAATGAGAAGGCAAAGCTGGGTTTTCTTCTCCAGAGATGTCCTCCTGGAGGACAGCACTATGACTGAGGTGCCCAACTATGGTCTCCAGGAAGAAGACCATGGCCGCAGAGCCTTGGGCTCATACCTCAGGCTGGCCCACCACATCTCTGTGGAGGGTAGGTACTTGGGAAGGATTCATTTCATCAGATATGGCAGCTATAAGCAAAATCCAGAACATGCTGGCAGTGCCCTGCCTCTGTTTGCTGTGATATTAGTTTTCTATTGCTGTGTAATAAATTACCACAAACATAGCTATTTAAACAAGACAAATTTAACCTGAGTATGGGTTGGATGTGTCCTCCGCTCAAGGACTCGCCAGACTGAAATGAAGGTGTCAGCCTGGGACTGCAATTCTCATTTGAGGCTTGGAGTCCTCTTTGAAACTCACTGGAAGAATTCAGTTTCTTGTGGTTGTAGGGCTGAGGTCTCTGGGCAGGAACCTATCTCAACTCCTAGAGGCCACTCAAGGTTCCTGGCCATGTGGCCCCTAGGCAGTTCCCAACATGGCTGTTGGCCTCCTTCCTGACCAGCAGGAGCTGTTTCACCCTCTTTTAAAAGGCTCACCTCATCAGGTCAGGCCCACCCAGATAATCTTCCCTACGATGACTCAAAGTCAATTGATAGTAACCCCATCACAGGAGAGACATCCCATCATATTCACAGTCCCGACTACACTCAAGGGGAGGGGTCATACAGGGGTGTACAGCACGGGGACTGGACTCTTAGGGACCACATTAGAATTCTCCCTACCACAACTGCTGGTGACAGGACAATTTCATCCAGGAATTCAGTCTCCCTGTGGATAATCCACCATGTGAATAATTGAGAGTGGCTTATACCTAAAACCTAGGAATTTTGCTTAAAATTTTTTAGAAAAAAATAGCAATAGCACCTGTGGTAATTTATCCTATGAATATAATTGAAAAATATACACCAATGTATGTACAAAATAATGGCTGCAACGTTGTTTATGAAGGTGAAAAATTGGAAACTGACTAAATATCTGTCAACAGGGGACTAGTGAAATAAATGATGGAACATCTTTTTTAATGCGGGATCTGTATTTACTGACATGGAAAGGTATCCTAGAGATCTAGTCAAATGGAAAAGCAGCTTACAGAGCAGTGGATACAGAACAAACTCATTTATTTTATTTATACATATTTACTTATATCTATGCATTTAAAATCAAGAAATAGATGTATCAAACTGTCACTAGTTGTAATCTCTATGGGGTGTGATTACAGAGGTACCTTCACCTTTCATGCTATGATTTGCATTACTTAAATTACTTTCAACAACATTTAATTTTATAATTAACAGCAAAAAATTAAGCTATTTTCACTTTGAGAAATGGAGTAGGAAGTCTTAGAGGAAGATATTATTTTCTCTTTGCGTCACTAAAACTACAATCTTTTTCTCTCCATCTTCAATTTTTCATACCACCTTGTCAAGCAATATTAAATATTTTTTACCTTTTTTTAACTGAAGTATAATTGACATACAATACCCCATTAGTTTCAGATGTGCTAAATTAAGTATCCTTTAAGAAAAGAAAATTTGAGTTTCTTGCTGAGTGACAAGTCCCTGAAATATATCAAACGTTTGTAACTATAGCACATATAAAATAAGTTGAACACAAAGTAAAAACCATAATATATATTTCTAGGACAATATGGTGATAATCGCCAGCCAAACCAAAATCATTTATGTACTACAAATGTATTACTTGCTTATCAGTTTCTGATTCATTTACTTTTGAAATTTGCTTATTCCTTCCGTCAAAACATTGCTAAAACCATCAGCCAGTTCATCTTTAAGAAAATGCACACTGGCTCTCGTGTCATATTGATTTCTCAATGTGTCATTACGGTTAAGTTATTCTATACCTAACAACGCTAATACTCTGAAATAATAATAGATTTCAGCCTTTCCAGAGTATTAGCTTCCAACATGTGGCTGTCTTTGCATGTTAAGAATTAATGCAACACTCCAGGAGCTTCCTGTCAGCTTGCCTCCCAAGTTCTCACTACAGTCTGTGTGTTTATCAATCAGACCTGTTTCTCCCAAATAATTCTGCAGAGTAGTTGTATTTTGGAAATGTTAAATAAAAAATATATCTGACCCTCACATGTGCAGTGGCCACTCTGGCTGCCGTAAGCACTGAAACGCAAGATCCAGATGAGCAGTAGCTGTTCTCCAGGAAGCTCCCAGCAGGAAGCCCCCAGAGAACAACGCTGCAGGCACTGCCCTGGAAATCGTCCATTAAGGGTCATTATATAAACCACTGCTTCTGAAAAATCTCAGCTGTCCTCACTTCAGCTGCGAAGAGGAGCCATCCTTGACTCCACCAAGATGGCGGAATCCTTTCTTGGGGGGCACAAGCCCTGTTTAACTTCAGTCTACAGGCTGTCCTTGACAGTTCAGTTTGCCACTCAGTCAGACTATAAAATAACACTAGCACCAGGGCGCCATCTGTTCGACCCAGGTGTGTGTGTTCTACGGCTCTGCTCAGCTCACTGAGTAAGATGGGGGTGGGGAGGGTAGTGTCTCAGCTTCTGTTTGGTTTCCATCGTTGAAAGTGCCTTCTGAGTCGCTCGAGAGTGCGGTTTTGTGCCAAGTACTCGTGCGTCATTATGTGCCATTTTGGAATACGGTAAGCTGCCTATATGTGTTTGTGCCGGGAACAAACACAGCATTTTCACCTGAGATAACAGTCCAGGTGAGTTCAGACCTGGATGAGGGCTGCAATTGCTCCTGGTGAAAGGAGCTCTGTGCCCGAGGTCACAGGCGCATTTGGAGAACCCCTGCTCTAGGTTTGGGTTCCCTCCCTGGAGATCCCACCTGAGTGACAAGCAGGAATGAGAGTGAATGTCTGGCCAACTTTAGAAACAATTCGAAAGCCAGCGGGTCTCCAGAGTTCTCAGGCCAGCTGGTCTTCTCCTGATTTTCTTTAAAGAAACATGCCTGAGCCAGTGGATGCCATGCAGTGAGGAAGTACGAATTCCATAAAACATGCATGGATCTTCACTTTAAAAGATAGACATTTCAATGATGATGTAGTTATTAAAGAAAGGTAGTCTAGGTGCCCTACCTCACATTCCAGATGGAAAAGATGATGAAAATCAGAGTTTCAAGTACATGAAAATAAACTTTTTGGTTTATTTGGCTAGTACAGTTTGAAGCAACCAGCAGCAGGTTCAAAATTTCCCAGTTTATGTTTCATCATAAAAATTCACATGAATTTTGCCCTCTACTCCACAACATATCCGTATTTTTCATATTAAAAAATAACGTTACCAACATTTTAACATAAAGGGAAAGAGAGGCCTCCCTCCCCTGTTTTGCTGCATAACTGGCAAGATGCTATATTTATACACATCTTTGGACTTTGGAAAGCTGGCCCCCAGCAAAGGCAGCTGCACCGCATATCAGAGTTGGCATTCAGGCAATTTATCTTCTCTATTTGGGCACTGCTATGTTTTGAGAATCCAAACTTACAAATGTTGCCTTAAAATAATCCTTCAGGAAAACGCATGTGTGTACGGGTGCGCGCACACACACACACACACACACACACACACACACACACTTCGTACTGCACACCACAAATGATATCTGCACCCCCCTGAAAAGCCTGCCAATAAATGACACCAGAGAGCAGCATTTGAGTTAAGAATAAGTGAACTCAAACCAAAGAGGACGTATTTATCTCAGATCACAGCTAATCATGGAATTGCCAAAATTCCTTCTCCTGGTGTTGTCACTTCCTTTACTTCTTGGCTTTTTTTTCTGGTGTCTCCTATCCAATCTAATTCTTTCTACAATACCATCTTCTAAGCTCCTTGCTTTCAAATAAACACCTCTCCCTTGGGTTCTTCACTTCATGTACGAGCCTGCTCTGTCTTCCCAGGTCCCCTTACTGTGCTCCAGTCCTGCTCTGGCTCCGTTCCCCAGTGCCACATCCATCCCGCGTTCCCTTGGCCCAGAGGATTCCCCATAATTGAAGAACTCTCTCCTTACCTGAGCTTAAGCCTGGTGGAATCTTTGCCCACCATCAGCGTGCTGAGATTCTCTTCCCTTTAAGAGAACCCAAGAAATGACTTGGAAACGGCAGTGACAGTTCTTGCCATCTTTTATCCAACCAGCAAAAATATGGTAGGATTGGCTGTCTCGGGGCAAGTGGTAGGAGGCGTGGAAAGTAGACAGCAACTATCTTCCTCTCCTGCAAATGCTCCGAGCCTACTGTCTACAGTTAGCAAATGCTGGTCCAGGCAACGAAGAGAGTGAACTGTGACTGGTGGGTTATGGGAAGGAGGGAAGACAGTTCTTTTCAAATGCTATGAAGAGATTTTTGGAATACTTGAAGATTTCATTATTCATCTCTTTTTAGCTCCACTTTCTCCAGGAGCTACATTATTGACTGGCAGGAAACTATTCTAAATAAATACTCTCCTATCAGTTCAAATTCAGGGACTTTTTTGGTGCAGTATTTAATATAGTGAAAATTTGGAAACAACTTAATGTCCCTTATTAGGAGATAAGGTAAATAAATTGTTGGGCATTGATATTGTGGAATATTATGTAGTTGTTAAGAATGAAGGAGAGACATGCAAAGATCTTCAAGATATATTGGTAAGTGAAAAAAGGCAGACAGAGCAATGCATATTCATGACATAATATGCAAAACATAATATAGCTATAATACCTGTGAATATATGTACATTATATATGTGTAAATGTAGCCCAGTGCTATCCATATGGGGTTTAATGCAAATTAGAAAAGTCATCCTCCTTCAAAGCACTTTACTTCCATCTGTTGGGAAAAGGTCATAACAAATTTAAAAATCTAAAAAAATCTAAATAGAAAAATGCATTTTCCTCTACGACCATTTGGGAAATGACATCCTAAATGACAGTCATGACTCCAGCAGAACTTTAATTGACTGAAATGGAACTAATCAGAACCCCAGCCAATTTGTAACATGCCACCTCCTACAGAAAGGTGGGAGTTCATCAAAGGAACGGACTTGCTCAGATCGGGGATGAAGAATCTGCTTCTTTTCCAAGTGGAGGACCCAGGCTGCTCCCCACTTTAGAACACAGTCTAACCTCCCACATGTTTTGTTTCCTAAAACTGTACAGTAACTCCAGAAATTGCAAGATCCTAGAATAAAGGATGAATTATCTAAAGTGCTCAATTATCTTTAGTACACTATAATCACTTTGGAAGAATTTGGACAAATACATCCTAGAAATACTTCCAACTAGATTGAAACCCAAAATTATATTAGCTCTAAATTAAATTTTAAGTGTTATAACCATAAAAACCTCACTCCTCAAGCATTTATTGTGATTTACGTTTTTGCTGTTAAAGTGATGTAGGCTAGAAGGGAATAAAATGAACATTTGGTAAAATCCCATTAATTACTTATAGTTTGAGTTTAAAAAAAGAAAGCGTTTTTTTAAAAAGCTCTGAACCTTTCAAAAAGTAGTTGGTATTGGTGAACTTCACACCATCTTCCCCGAGGAAAATCGGTCAGTGGCTTTTAGAGACTCATCGTTCATAAACAGAGGACGTTTTTCTTCCCCCTCGTGTCACATTTATGCCACCTGAGATTCTTCAGATATCATTTTCCAAATCGGTATTTATTAACCACTCTGGAGGAAAAGGCCATGGGGACACATTTCAATATTTATCAGCCTTTGCTGTTGGAACATCTTGTCACTCCACGTCCTTCACCTGCCCCAGAACGAACTTCCTTTCCTCCCGACCTCACCCGAGGTGGAGCGCAGGCGTCCCCCCCTTCCTGCTGCTGATCTGTTGTACACTGCTTGAAAACCGTTCCTCAGTTTCCACTGCTCCTCCAGGAAAGAAATGCGTGCCACAGTAAAGGGGACGCGAGTACATTTTAAGTTTTCTGAGTATCCTCAAAAGCCTAAGAAGAGAAGAGTAACCCACCTCCACCCTCCGTAACACAGGTAGGAAGCATCTGTCGAGTCCGGCTGAGATGAATAGTGCTGGATGTTCGCCTGGACAAATAGTCCCTGCAAGTCCCAAGGACATTCTGGATATGCATCCTTTCGGAGTGTATCAATATTGATGCCGTGTTTACAAAACGAGTCATCATCAACCAGTGTCTCTCTTCTCCCCTCTAGTCTGTCATATGTAAACAGTTCTGTGACTCTAAGTGCGGGGTTTCCGGAAAGCAATATATCTCATTCTCTCCTTGTGCATAACAAGCATCCATTCCTGCCATGAAGAGGCCCGTGAGAGGTAGCAGAAGACTGTCATCACACCTTTTCCGCATGAAAACCTTAGCCCTCCACCTAAACGACTTCCCAGTTCTGCAGACTTGGGCCAAGAGAACAGGCGTGTTCCACATCTGGCTACAAACAACTCCACGGCTCTGACAATGAAGTGGCATTTCCCCCCGGGATGGAAACACGTGCTCAGGAGAATAAACAAACCTCTGAATGCTATCTGTAACAGCTCCATCTGCTGGTTCCCAGATAATGTTACAGATCTGACAGGTGGACATCGATCATATTGATCCAATAATAAACAGTGCATTATAATAGAAGTCTTGTCGTTTTTCTTCTCAATTCATCCAGAACTGCTCCTGCCCCAGACACCAGCCAGTGTACACAAACAGCAACTGGGGAGGCTAAAATAGAGCCTACAGATTGCTTTGGAAGACAACCTTGATGAATAAGAGAACTCTCCAGAATAAAGGATACGACAGAGGCACAGTGTGGCCCTTCCTGCCCTCTCTGTGGCATTAGACAATAGAGCTTCCTATTCTGTTCCTTGGGTTTTCCTCCCCCAAGATGGAAGTAGTGATACTTGCAACTCAGATCCGAGTGATGGTAAGAGGATTACAATAACCAGGCCGTGCATGGTGTCTGTGAGCTCCTAAAAGTCAGGAGTCATGTAAAGATCAAGGCATTATAATTACATCTTAATATTCACCAGCATTTATTAGAAAGGCCTAAAATCTCCCATTAATTCAGTGAGAATTAGATGTCTATCAGAGACATAAAGTTAGATGCTGTGATATCAAAAAAAAAAAAAAAGTAGAGACAGAGAAAAAAAGATGTGACAGAGTGAGAGTAGGCAGAGCTCAAATAAAAAGTCCACAGTTGCTTCACCTGCAGGCAGAAGAGTCCTAGGGAACCTTCTTGTTTTTCCTAAGCTATTTAATACATATATGCCCATTTTCCTAATGGGATTGTTATTCCAAATTATTATTTTCATCCATTTAGAAGTCATACACCTTAAATGTCAGATGCCCACCGTCAACTGCACACCCAACCCCAAGGCCTTGATACTCAGGGGCAGGTGCTAGAATCAGTCTAAACTTTGGCATCACAGGCACAGTTTGGGGCTTTGGCCCTTCTATGATCTTCATCACTCCCACCCTAAACCCATCCCAAGGGTGACAGGTTGAATTGTGTCCTCTTAAAAAGAATATGTTGAAATCCTAACCCCCAGTACCTCAGAATGTGACTGTATTTGGGGTTGGGTTTTTCACAAAGGTAATCAAGTTAAAACAAGGTCCTTAAGGTGGGCCCTAACCCGACACGATTGGTGTCCTTATATGAGGGGAATTTTGAAAACATGGACAGACAGGCACAGAGAGAACACAATGTGAAGAGTCCCAGGGAGAAGGCAGCTGTCTAAAAGCCAAGGAGAAAGGCCTGGAGCAGATCCTTCTCTCACGGCTTCCAGAAGGAGCCAATACTGCTGACACCTTGATTTTGGACTTCTAGTCTCCAGGATGGTGAAACAACAAATTTCTATTTAAACAATAGAATACCACCCAGTTTGTGGCATTTGTTACTGCAGCCCTAGCAAACTAATATACCAAGTAAACATATAGTCTAAGTAAAAACAATGAGCTTGTTGATTGAATAATTTTAGAAGAAACGAGAGTCATTCCATTCCCTCTGTAAAGGGTAGAATGGTCATGCCGTTTCCTCTGAAGTGAAATCCTCACGATATAAAAAGTTCATATGCAAACAATTTTAAACCTTAAGCCCAACAAGATCTGTAAATTCTCATGATCTTTAAACTGACAAGAGAAAGAAGAAAACTTTCCCCTCATTGCCAAGTCCTTTATCAAATTCACTTCCATGATGCTTCCCATTGAAATTGAAAACTGTCAAAGAATCACTGAGATTTATGATGAGTTGTTTCTTTCCCCAACAGCAACATCAGCACTGGTTAACATTTGACAACCATAATCTAGATGACAATTTTATGATTGGGTCTGAATGTAATTTGTTCTTCCTCCACTGCTGTAATTGCCCAGACCTTATCACTTACTTTATTGTGATATCAGCCACGATACCTTTTTTTCCCCAAAAGATCACCCAAAGAGCTAAACTCACCAGGGTCAGATAAATATTAACTTCTCCAAGAAAACCCTAGAGGGCTTGAAAGCAGGTTTGTAACTCAGCCGGTGGATTGCCCGTCACCTGTGGAACGCTGCTCAGGATGACGGAAGTATGATCTGCTGTGACTTCCCGTCTTCATTCTCCTATTCCTAACATGTTAATACGTCAGGGAGCCGGTGACCATGAACCCAGAATAATTAGAGGAAATGCCAACTCACTCACTCTCCGTGTCTTGTTCAAAGTGTTTTACTTCCAATACTGCAGTGAGGCCAGATGTCTTCTAGGAAAACCTAAGCCAGTTGTTTCTTCTCCAAGGTGTACGAGCCCAAGCAATATGCCCTCCCTTGGCATTCCCTTCCTTAGTGCGGACCTCATAACTCCCAAGAGGGATACAGGACAAAGGAGAGAGTGGGGGCATTGACTATGATCCATAGTAGGGGATATAAGGAGTTAACCTAAAGAGAACCTGCTGTGAGAAGAGCTGATCATCCTACCTTCTAGACGGCCTTGAGCCTGGCCCCACCTAACTACAGGATTCGGTTCAACCCAATCCTAACTCCTGTCTAGTGGCTTCTTGTTCATAAAAGAAATACTCCATGGAGACAAACTCTCCAAACAGAAACCAAAGAATCAGATTTAACTTACATTCAAAATGCAATACTTCTCTAAACCAATGTCACTTGAAAGTGACATGATTTTCCATGTCAAACTTCCAGAATCTTCTGCTGCATCCTTTTACTAGAAAGCAATAAAATGACCTAGGAGTCTGTTGTTTACTTAGTCCTAAATGCCAGCAACCGAGACAGTGTCCTTCATTGCCACCAACATAATGGACCATGAATCAAAGAGAAAGAAAATATTACAAGGAAAAAAATTAAAAGAAAAGGGATTGGAGGAGAAAAACCAAGAAAGCTCCCTTCAGGGTGAGGAGATACTCTCCAGAATTTCTTCAGCTGCCACTCAGTGACAAAGTCATGTGCCATGATGCGATGGTCAAGAGTGTGGTTTCTGGGGTCAGGTAGACCTGGATTGGAATCCCAGCTTTTCTATAACCAGAGCTAATAATAATGATGGTAACTGAAGCAAGAAGTTGGAGTGTCTACCGTGTCCCAGGCACCAGCAGACTCTGTGCTTTACACACATTATCTCATCCTCAGGACAAACTAAGACAAGGTTCTATCACAAGCCCCATTTTACACAGAGGGGAAATGACACTCAAAGAGGTTAAGTAATTGCCCAGAGTCGCAAAGAAGAGGGGAGATTCAGTCCCATGAATCTGTGTGTAACTCCAGAATCTGTGTGTAACTTCCCTAAGCAACAGTTTCCTTATCTTTAAAGTAAAGGTAATAATTGATGTTCCCTAACTCACGAGGTTATTGTGGGAATTAAATGAGATGATACAAAAAAGGACCTCAGCACTCTGCCAGGGTCATAGTAAGGGTCCACTAAAATATATGCACTGGCTAGAAGTTAAATGGTAACCACTCAAAATGGCCCAAAATTGTAGTTGATTCCCATTTCATAGTTCTCATCATTCTCTTCCAAGAATTAGCCCAATATTAAGCCTGGCTTACTCCAAATTTGCATGGTTCTTAGAATCCAATATCCCTACATGGGAAAAAGGCAATCATATGGCCTTAAAAATGTTGGCAAGCCTCTCAATTCATTCAGAGAATCAAGACAGAGACCAACATGAGGAACATTCCATTGTTTCACAGTATACCGCAAGACCAGGTCTAATCTAGGATGATTAAAGATTAAGGGATCTTGTGTATTCAGCCTCAACAGGGCATATTTTGCCCTCCAAACCCAAAACAAGTTCCTTGATCTTATTGCCACCTACAAACAACAGGATATTTTTATGGGCTGCAAATGGTGTTATCTTGGCCATGTGCCTTATAGGAAGTGTATCCAATGTCTGATTCAAAAGTCCGAGTTATAATGAAAAGTGTTTACCAGGAATGTCACAGTGAGAGTCCAGGCCAATGCTAGGAAGCAGGAAGGGCACAACTTGGAGCAGAGGACATGGCATTGTGTGGCATCCTGTGCTACAGCTGCTCAGAAACTTAGCTCAAGTTTTCCACAAACACTCCTCTGGATCCTGGAGTGAAATTTCCAACATCAGTTAATCACGGGGTGTGATGGTTAATTTTATGTGTTGACTTGGCTGGGCCACGGTGCCCAGATATGTTGTCATATATTATTCTGGATATTTCTGTGAGGGTGTTTTTGAATGAGAATAACATTTAAATCAGTGGACTTCGAGTAAGGCAGATTGCCCTCCATAACATGGGTGAGCCTCATCCAATCAGTTGAAGGCCTGAATAGAACAAAAGATTTAGATCCCTCCCCAGAGCAAGAGGGGATTCTCCAGTGTGACAATCTTCAAATTTGAACTGCAACATCAGCTCTTCCCTCGGTCTCCAGCCTGCCAGCCCACCCTGCAGATTTGGGATTTGCCAGCCTCTATAATCACATGAGCCAATTTCTTAAAATCAATCCCTTTTGTTTTGTCTTGTTTTAATGGTGTTATACTTCAGAGACATTCAGTATTTTTATTGTTTTTAATCTGTAACACATTTGAACTGCCTGAAACTGTGGAATAAGAGCTTTTTCTATGTGGTCGGTGATGAGCCATTCATTCACTGTTGGTCGAAAACGTACACAGAAGTTTCTGTGATAACTTGGGTTGCTGAGAACCACTGAGAACTGATAATTCTGCAGGTTTGTGGACTTCTCCAAGTTTCTCATCATTTTTTGTGTCTGACTTTTCCCTCAGCACTTTCTGGTGCATTGCTGTGCACTGGACAACTTGGATAATCTGAGCATCAAAAGAATGGTGTTAGTTGATTATGACATTAAAATTTTTAATTCCATGAATCCAGGATGGAGGCTGAGGGAAAGGAAGCTCTTCTTTACAGAAAAATACCAGCAAGTACATGTAGAAGGAACGATAGAATTCAGGCAATGGATGTTAGAAACAACTGAGAATTGGAGAATATGGGGAATATTTACGGAGTGACAAAGAATGTTGAAACAATGCCAAAGGATCACTCACCCCTCAGAGTACTTACTAATCACTAACAAATTCACATGGGGCAATCTGGTGATCACCACCTTAATCAAGTATCAAACTTAGCCTCACTCATAGAGGGACATGACTTGCTTCCTAATGAGATGCAATGTGACATACCTCACATGGCATTCTTACCCCAAATGTGTAGCATGGACTGAATCCAGACTCTAGACCTAATATCCAGTTTGTTTATGGCTGTGCAGGGGGTAGAGGAGCAAGGGAAATGATACCAGGAGAAAACAATCTGGCAAATCTAGAAGAACGATATTCTACAAAAGGTCTCCAAAACGTTTCTCAAAAGTCAATGCCGGAAGGAAGGAAGGAAGACAATGAGGATTGTTGTCAATTTAAGTGAATAAGGACATAAAGATCTAAAAAAAAAAAATCAAATGCAGTGCATGAAACTTGATTAGGTCTTGGGTCTGGAAAAAATAAACTGGCTATACAAATACATTTCATTTTGGGTAAAATTGGAGACATTTAAATAAGGAATAAATATCAGATAATATTATGGAATTATTGCTAATTTTCTAAAGCATGGTAATGGTGTTGTGATTATATTGAAGAATGTCTGTTTTTAGGAGATGCATGCTGAAATATTCAGTGGGGAAAGTATCAGGATGTCTGCAACCTTAATTCCAAATAGTTCAGCAAAAAAGAAAATGCATTTATATAGCGTGATAAAGCGTATGTGACAAAATGTTAACAGCTGTTGAATACAATGGAAGGTGTACAAATGTTCACCTTACTATTCTTTCAACTTTGATGTGTGCTTGAAAATACCCAGAATACAATCTGGGAAAATGAAAACCAACTTTCAGGATCACTTGTCTTCCCCCAACTCCTCCATTCCCTCTTGGCTGCTAGCCCAGCACCTTCTAGCCCAGATGAAAAAAGAGATGCATTTGATTTTTTTAACAGCTTTATTGAAATGTAATTCACATACCATACAATTCACTCAATTTAATGTGTACAATTTAATGGCTTTTAGTATATTCACAGAGTTGTGCAACCATCACCACAATCAATTTTAGAACAGTTTCATCACCCCCCCCAAAAAGACCTGCACCCCTCCGCCATCACTCCCCAGCCTCCCCATGCCCCCCAACCCAAGGCAACCACTAATCTAGTTTCTGTCTCTAGATATATTTGACTTGTATTTCTGGAAGATTTGACACATGTTGCCAAATTCCTTGGCTGCTGCCAACGCTTTAACAAAATGATGTGTCCTGCTGTTTTTACTCATCCCATTTCTCTGCAGGGGATAAGAGGGAGCTGGTATCCTTCTCGGCCTCTGGGAACACAGAAGCCTCCTAAGACCATGCTTTCTGCCTCCTGGCTCTGCTAAGGAATGCACTGGAGGAAAAGAAGCAGGTCTGCTTTCACATACAATGGACCAGGATTCCATGTCGGATGAGCTCAACTGACCCTTTCACTGGTTGAGGGCACTGGAAGGTGCATCGCCCATCTGCAGGGTGTCCTCCGCAGCCCATTTTGCATGCTGATGATATCTGCAGATGCACAGAGCTTCCAGACAGCCCCCAACCCCGTTGTCGGGGGTGGTGGGCACTGACTTTCCTTTGTCTATCTCAGCTCTCACCTCCATGGAGCCACTCTGGCTACCACACATGATGCCCAGGTAAAGCGTGAACAAGGCACCTGCCTTCCTTGATTGGCTGGACTGCATAGGGGCCAAGCAGATGTAAGGATGGAGGAACTCTCTCTGCGGGAACCACTGTATGACTCTTCTTGAGACAATGCAATTATATCCTAGCTTGGTTCAAAACAATCTAAAGTTTTTGTTTTGGTTGATTGTTCACTTGTAAGTACTGAGAACTGCTCACTCCACAGGAGAACAACACCTTGCTGCTGCCGATACCTTTGGGGAACTTTGTGGAGAAAGGTTTTTCAAGTGTGAAAAGCCCATGAATTTTTAGTCCATGAGTAGGACAGGAATGTCTCTGAAGCAATAACAGTATAAGAGACTAGGGAACTACAAAAAGACAATGCATAAAATCTGCTTAGGTCTGAGGATGTTTCAGTGCATCGAGTTTAGCACTGGATTTGCTAGAGGAGCCCAAAGAGAGGACACGTGAGTTGTATCTAAGTGGCTGCATTTCATTTAAATCTTGCTCCCCACTGCATCTTCTTTATAACGGATTTTTATTATCAATTATCTAATTGATATCCTGGTACATTTGCTATTTTTAAATAGGGTCTTCTCAATGGGGAATGATATAAAGCCTGACTTGATGTGCTCTTTGTTTCATACCTCTCAGTTTTCCACCCCGAGACCACCCAAACTGACTTTCTAAGCTCTTTGTCTGCATCTCAGTTCACAGTGTAGCTGGTATCAATGATACGGGCAGGGAAAAAGCACGAGGCTCTCCACAAGGCACTTGTTAGACGAAGATACCTACTCCCACGAGGACTGCAAACGTGACGTCTGCTTAATATTCCTTTGGCCAATTTTGGGCATGAAGCAATATTCTCACCCGAAGAAGCTATTCATCAGTGATCCCAGAGATTATGGTTGGAGGTGATGTAAACCCAAAAATACACTCTAGATTTTGTTTATAACCACAAATAAAGACTTAAAATCCAAGAAAACAGAGTGAAATGCAATAGTAATTTTCCAAGATTAACAGCTCCTGCAGGCTTGAGTGTTGCTGCAGCTTTCTCTGCAGTAACTAAAGATTTCTGGGAGCTCACTCTGAGGCCCAGGAGAGCAGACCAGGAGGGGCACTGTTTGTGCCCAGCACTTAAGGGTAAGAGGTTCATTTTATAGCTCTTTCTTGCACCTGTTGAATGGTGCCATCCTCCCCACCCCCATCCCATATTCATTTTCCCCTTTTCTCCTACCCCCTTTCAACAGCATCATTTTTCCACCCTTAACTGCCACCTAAGGACAGTTATCTAGTGAACACAGACCCAGGATAACTTGTAATAGTGAAGTCAAATGCTTATGTTTTTCCCTGCAGTAGGGCAACATTTTTCATCTCTTATTTTCCTTGGCCAGATGGAAGATGTCATTCAGGGAACCCTAGGTGTTTTGAAGATGAAAAGGAAGGTAGGGGGCCTGCCTCAGTGCTTATTAACCACAGAGAGAATTTGGTTCACTTCAAGAAATAGTAAAATAATGGCACGGGAGAGACAATGACTCTTAATGAATTCACATGAGTAAAGTGTGAGGTGACCAGTGTGGGGATACTCAGTCCCGAGACCGCCTTCTGGAGGAGAAAAACCAAACAATTGTTTTCTATTACTACACAGTATTTACTTCCCTTTCCTGAAGCACCCAGGGCCACTCGGATTTCATGTCCAATGCCAAAATTACTTCTGTCTGGGTGCCTTCGCTGCCATAAAATTTAAATAAGGTGGGTGACATGCAACACTAGAGTCCACAGTCAGACTTGAGATAGGAATAATCTCAGGCGCTCCCTCAGCCAGGTGAACTGTTCCACTTCCATTTCTGCTCCCAGCAAAAAAAATCCCTCCCTCAGGGTCAGGAGGCCCCCACCCTCAAATTCCACCCCCCACACCCCCAGGGTTTAACATCTTCCGCTTTCAAACATCATCTTTCCTGTTCAGACCAAAGTCCCACGGAACCTCTCAATCGCCTGCAATATAAAACAGCCCCCCAGGCCCTGTGGAAAAAAGACAACAGAAATAAATCCCAGAGGCTGCCTCCAACTCTAGACAGGTGGCACCTTGGCACAAGTGCACTGAAATCCCTTTCTTCCTGGGCTGCAGAGAGCTGAATCCCTTTCCCAGAAAGACCAACACTCCTCAATCTGAAAGGAGGGAGTGCGCTGAGGAGCAGCTTGGAGCCCAGGGCGAGGGTCTGTGACCTCCCGCGAAGTCGTGCTATCTGCCTTGGATCGGCATATCTAGTGTAAACGCGGTTTCACACATAAATAACGTGCCACATCTGGCCCTTCGGTTTTATGGCGTCTTAGCGACGGAGCAATTTATAGATGGCGACCTTGTTAACCAGCAGTCAGGCTCGCCAGGAGCTGCAAGGTCCAAGGCACGGCTGGGGACGGAGGAGGGGCGAGGGAGAGGAGAGACTTGGGGTCCCAGATCTCCAGCTCAGGGGGTGCTAAGGAGAGGGAACCTGCCCCTCTGTTTGGGGGCTAGGGGCCGAGGCAAGGTGGCATCCCCCCTTCCCCCAAGCCGGCCATGTGGCAGCTGAAAGAGCCATCGAAGCCCAAGTGTGTTTGCGCTCATACCCAATTTATTACCGCTGAACATATGGCCAATATTTTGACTCACGTCAGTCGGGCAAGGAAAACAAACAGAGCGCGCGCGGCGCGGGGGAGCGGCCCCCTCCGCTGGGGCTGCGCGGCCGCCGCGGGGCCCGGAGGCGGGAGGGTGGGGCCGCCGGGCCTGGAGCCGGAGCCGGGAGGGGGAGCGCTCGCCCGCCGCGCCACAGCTCGAGCGCCCGCGACTCGGCAGCCGCCCGCGGCTCGGGATAAAGAGCGGCGGGGGATGTGCGCGCTCGCCGAGCCCCGGGCTCCAGCGGCGCAGCCGCGCTCCAGGTGAGCCTACCGCAGCGCGCGGTGCCGAGTGCACTGGGGGCGCAGGGAACGTGGCTGAAACTGGGACCCGCAGTGGAGCCCGGCGTCGCCCCTCGCTGTCAGGCGTGGACTGTCTGCTCCTCCCGCCCCAGCCCCCGCGCGGGCCTCGGCAGCCGCCGGGGACCGGAACGCGCTCCGGGCACCGTCCCTGCGGCGGGCCAGGGGAGAGGGGTCTCGGGGCACCGCGGTCCCCTCCAAGCTGTGCGAGGGCTCGGGATACCCCGCGCGCCCGCTTGCGCGCTCCTCCCTCTCACCGCTCAGGACTCGGCTCCGTCCCCGAGCCGCGGAGTCCGGAAGCAGCAGGTGGGCAAGTGCTGGGCGTCTAAAGTCCTCCGCCGACTCCGCTGGTGACGAGGCGGGGCACTCGGAGTGGGACCGAGCCCGTCGCGCCCGCGGATGGGAAAAGTTTTACCTGCCCCCGAGGCCAGGTGCTGCGGCCGCCGCGCGCTTTCTGACACCGCCAGGGAAACGGAACTGCCCTCGGGGGCTGGGCAGGTGCCGGGGACCAGGCTGGGGTGGGGGGGGCGCGGCGCCCGCGGCAGCCTCCGCCCGGAGCGCGGCCATGCTCCAAGCCCCGCCCGGGAGGGCGCGCGGTGGGGGAGGGGCGCGGGGAAGGGGGGTCCGGGTAGGTGGAGGACTAGATAAAGACGCGCCTTGAAATGCGGCGGGGCTGTCGCCGTAGCGCCAGGGAGTGGGAGGCGGAGCGGGCGCGCCGAGCGCCTTGCCGGCCCCCTCCCCGCCGCCGAGTGCCGGATGCTGCCTCTGCACCCATCTCGCCTGGTGAGTCTCCCTCTGGGCGCCGTGGAGGAGCTCGGGATTGAGAGTTAAGGCAGCGGCAGAAGCCCCAAAGGTAATTTGGAGATGGCGCCTAGTGGAGAAAGGGGTTCTCCTTTGGCGGAACTGGGCCACGAGGTGGGGGGCAGGGAGAAGGAGGGTAAGTGGGGGGAGTTGCTGGCAGGAAGGACCAGGGCTGGGGGCTGGGCAGTGGTCGCGGGTCTCTGGGCAAACGGCTCAAGCGTGGACTTCGAGGGGGCCAGTGTCGCCCGGGTCGCGCCAGGCGCCGGACAATTCTCGTTTGCGTCGGTAGAGATCGCCAGAGGATCAGAAATGAACCTCATTGGGGTCTGCTGAGGTCCTGGTCTCCGAGGGGCGCCCCCTGTGCTCCAACCTCCCCCCTCTTCACGCACACTCACGCACACTGCAAGGAACAAGGAGGCCCTTTGGCGCGCTTCTCGTGCCTTCTGGACTTTGGTGGCGCTCGGGGGTGAAAAGGGGGTGTTGTGGCTGGAGGAGGTTTGTGGACCTCTGGTGCTCAGACTGGAGAAATGAGAGGGGGATCCCCAGAAACCCGGCTTCCTCTCATCCCCGAGGGCTTCGCGGGTCGGTTCCTTGTCCTTCCAGGCCCCAGCCCTTCTCTCAGCAGGGCTTGCCCGCGCCGGCGATGACCACCTTTCACATCAGCCCGCCTGGCCCAGCTTCAAGTGCTGAATACTAACCCTTAGGAGAGGCTGCTTGTTTTTCGAAGTCTTGTGGTAATGATTTTGTCACGTGTTAAGAAGTAAATTCAGATAAGAACGTGCTTTCAGTGCCTCGTTTCCTTGAGAAACGCAAATCTCCTGCATTGAAATCGTCCTTATCGGGGTAAGGTCGGGCTTGGCTGGAAGAACGTTCCTGAAGGCAACAGTGACGATGCGTAATCTCATTGTAACATATTTAATCTTTACAGCAGCGCGAAGGAATAAAGCAGAGGGCTTTGCCTGGGGGGACGTGGCATTTGGTTCCCCAATAAACTGGTGACAGTGGATTGGCTGGGACAGGCTCATTTGGCCCAAGGGGGGCTTAGAGCTGCGTTTTTAAAGCAAATATTGGAGGGAGGCCGGTTCCATTTTGTAGCGTGCCCCGAGCCACATTTCGTGTTCCATTTAACATCCATGAAAGTTAAAAGGCTTTTCTTGCCTTTTATTTTATTGGATGCATTTTCAAAGATCTTATTAAAGTGCATTTATCAAAGTCCTAACATATGTCCGCGGGGTCTTACGCCCACACAATGAGGCTGATTAATAGAAATAGAAATCCTAATTTCTATCACAATTTATATCCTCGGGAGATATGTGCCCCCCCTCTTTTTTGAAGGTAGATAATTGGGAAAATGTGTATTTCGCCCTGAAAAAAGAATAGGGGAGGTAGCTCAGTGGATGCTTGCGTCCTGCACCCACAATTAATTGCAGGCGGGACTCTAGGCTCTAGGTCTGGAGATCTGCTCTTCTCTCCACGGCTTCACAGAGTTCCTGGGGCTCTGGAGGAAGGGGGCGGGGGCGCTTTTCCCCAGACACAGAATCTGAACTCCGTCTTTGGGCCTGGGAACTTACCTTAAAGACTTGGGAGGATTGCCCTTCTGGGAGGCACCCACTCATTCTTCCCTTCCCCCGACAATTTTAAGAGTTAACACAATATGGACCAAAGAAGGAGAACTCACCGTAGGGTTGAACCAAAAGGGGGCAGAGATTTCCTTTCCTTTCACACTAGCCTCTGCTGTCTGGTCCATCTGTCCAATGGCTGTGGGTCTCCCCTGCCAGGCATTTGCCCCTGTCATGGTCTAGCCTCACAAAAGTTGCACACTGACAGGCCTTTCCAACCCAGTTACTCCATTCTTCTGCCCCACAGGCTGCAGGAATTTCCAAGGACCTCAGTTGCCTTCTCCCCGGGCAGAAGGTGATGCCAGTTGGGGCTTGGACCCACCAGAGACAAGTCTGACTTTCAGTTTTCTGGTTAGGAAAGGTACCTGCTTGGGGTGGTACCCTGGGCCACACTCCTGGACTTCTTTCATCCGGGACGCCAGAGCTGACACCCCTGCTTCCTGCAGCCCCTGTTCCCCCACCTGAAGCTGAAGCCGCCATCGGGGCCGTTTTGGAGGTGCGCATCTTAAAGGTGAGCATCTTTTTCGCCTGTCTGGGGGAACAGATTAGGCGACATTTTCCTTCCCCATTGATGTGGAGTGCATGACACGCTCGGAGTCTCCAACCCGCGAGAAAATAAACCGTCCGCCTCCGACAGAACCTTTGTGTCTGCGCGCTAATCCTCGCCGAGCAGGACGGTGCACCGCGCTTTGTGTCGGGAGTGAATGAAGACAAACGCTCGCACCTTGGCGCTAACCAGACAATAAACTAATCCACTCGAAGGTTGTCATCTGAGATGGGTTGCGGGAGCTGAGAGCTCAGCCGCATATTGTACCAGGGAAGGAGTTTCTTTTCAACCTCTTTTCATTCAAAAAAAAAAAAAGAAATGAAATGAAGTCAAACAAATTAGTGTTTCCAAATAAAGGGGAAAGACCTTGTATTTTAAATGATTGAAAGCGCTTTGGTGGGTGGGGAGGGCGACGGGTGCTGCCTAGGGCTGCTGCCGAAGCTTTGGGCTCCTCAAGGCCGCCCCCCCTTTAGAGTTGGCCCCCAAGGTACCCCCTCAGGACTTTTTCTGCCCTAAACTCTGCTGGAGGGTGCACCTACCCAGCAAGCTTTCACCAGCATGAAAGGGGTTGCATGTGAGCAGAGCGCCTCCCAAGAGGCCCTCAAGCCCTCAAGAGAGAGAGAGGCGCGGAGTAGGGGCGCTGGCTGGCACCCCTGCACGCCCACTTCATCCACGGGCGCACCAAGCCAGGTTCCCATTAGTGGAGTGTGCCCAGGCCTCTCCTTACTTTCCAAAAGTATCCTCCTTTCTTTCCTTGTTTGCTGCTGTTAGGAGCTCACCCCTCCCCCAACAGGGGGCGTAAAGCATTGGTGTGGGGAAGCCAGAAGCTGGGAACGCAGGCGCACCAGGGCCGCCCCATGCTCCAGAGCTCAGAAAAGGCGCTCGTGTTTGAGCTACCTGGGAAAGTAAACAGGTAAACACTGGGCCGACTTGGAGGGCCACTTGTCCTGGAGTGGGGCCACTTAGCCTGTGTACATTCACCTCCGATCCTAGGCCACCGGCGATTGTTCAGCTCCCCCTCCGCCCTCTCCAGCCGCCTGCACTTCAATCCCTCCGGAACCCAGAGCGGCAGAAAGGAGCTTAGCGGCCTGAGAAGCTTCCTAAAGGAGGTTCCCTCTAGTTTCCAAGGAGAAAAATTCTCTTTCTCCTCTCCCTCACCTCTCCTCCGTGCCGGTGACTCCCTTTGCACCCATTCTGTACATAGGAAGAAGGGGTACGACGGAGTTCGAGATTTGTGAAGAACCTGGAGCCCCAACGCTGAGAATAAAGACAAGGGGCAGCGACCTCTGGATGCTCGGGTGACCCTGGCAGGGGTGTGCTAGGTGGTGTTCACTGACCAAAGAAAGCCAAACGCATCTCCCTCCGGCCGGCCTAGAAACACTCTGGGATCAAACTTCCAGCACCCTTCTCAACTTCATCTCTGACTTTGCAGCAGCAGAAGGCCCATTGCAGAGTGCTCACGAGCTCCCCCGATGCCGGCAGCAGAGCCCAAATCCCAAACATGCTGGAATCCAGAACATTGTCTTCTCCTGCCTGCGAGGTGGAACAGAGAAAGAATTTACCAAAGAATCCCCAGTGGGGGAGACTAGAGCACGTCCAGGGAGAGCTGAAACTGGTGCAAGGGGACACTGATATGTTCAGAACTGACAGGGGACATTAATAAAGGACTCTCAAGAGGAGGCAGGGGTGCCGGCTGGGTCCTCTCAGCCTGCTGGGTGTGCGAGATTTCACTCAACTAGAGCCCCTGGCTCGGAAAGGCTGGGCAGTGGTGCTCCCAGTGAGACCTTGGGGAGTCCTCAGAACGCAATCACCTGTTTCATTTCCATGTCAAGGTGTGTGTGGGGGGCCCACCCTGCTCTTCCAGCCGCATGAAATCGGGGAGACACTGGAGCGTGCTTTGGGCACCAGACTTGCCCCTGGCCACCAGCTGGTCCAGCGCGGGCCTCCTGGTGTCCACAGGCCACTCCTGGGGGACTTGCATTTTATGATCTTCCTCTAACAAGCTGAGTTTCTCCCCTTCAATTATGGGCCTCCCAGCGGTCTCCCAGAGCCTTTTCAATTGCAAATGTCAGCGCTTTGGAAGAGGACGCGGGAACCACATGGGCGACGAAGCGATGGGGGAAATGGACTCGCCAGGTCCCAGGAGACAGACCGTGAGCGTGCAGCGGACCCGGCTCCACAGGGCGAGAGCCGGGGGCAGGAGGCTAGGCGGAGCTCCCTCCCTGCCCATCTGCCCCAGGACCTGGGGAAGGAAAAGCACTAGCACTGTCTGGGGTGAGGGTGGAGGAGGGAACCGGAGATCAGGCGATGGCCTATGTGGGCAGGGGAAGTGTGGCCCCTCGCAAGTGTCCCTGGACCGGGACCCTGCAGCCTGAGGCGCCGAAGACTCCAGCTGGTTGAGGCCAAGGGGCAGCCGCTGTGGGGAGCCTGGCCTTCCTGAATTGGGCTGGTGGCTGCCTTCTCAAGGCGCCATTGTCAGCCTCCCTCTCCATGATTAATTCCCAGGGACCTGGATTCCCATAGGAAAACAGTGGTCTGTCTCTCAGGTGCTTTGCCCACCATGCAGGCTCCTGGGGGGAGGGGAAGGGACGTGATCAAAAGCAGCAGTGCTGATTAGATCCTGGGAGAAAGGCCCACTATGTTGGGGGAAGGGAAGGAGAAGTTGGGAGCTAAATGGAACTAGGTGGTTCCAAGCTGAGGAAATGAGCAGGCACCATAGAAGGCGTCTGGGGACGCCTCACCCCTGCCCCCTTGGGACAGAGGATTCAGAGGGTATCCCCAGGGAGTATGCAAAAAGGGACCCTTCTTGCCCAAAGACCATTTTCCACCCAACTCAAGAATTGGCCTGGCCCAAGCAGACTCATTTCTGGCCCTTCCCCATCCCTGGAGCCCGCCCTGTCCCCAAGACACAACCCTTCCCCCTTGGGACAGAGGAATCAGAGTAGGAACCACAGAAGGGTCTTTTCTGCAATGCTTGGGTTGAGGAACTTTTTCTCACCAGTTATTTATTTAGCAGTTGAGCAACAATGCTTGAGGCAGGCCCACCCTGCCTCTATTTCCAAACTCTGGGCCTCCCCGACTCCTGAAGAAGCAACTTCCCTCCTCGGACTGGACAGGATGGAGAGCTCCCCCGTGAAAGGGAGGAGGGGGAGGCAGGGAGGAGGGAGGCTGAGAAAGACAGAGACTGGAAAGAGAAAAAAATCATGAAAAGTAATGGGTTCAAGGAACACGATTCAAACCAGTTTCTAATTCTTGCAGGGAAAAAAAAGGAGGAGGGAGAGAAAGGAAAAAAGAAAAAGTAGGAGGAGAAAGAGGAATAGGGAGCGTCGACATGAAGGGGTTTCCTTAATATTGTGGACGGATTCAGAAATGAATGAAGAGATAGTCCATTGAAAAGGGTTGAATGCCATGACAACTAGGAACAACCTTAGATTTATTCCAAACAGTTAGGACACATTGAAAGAGAGCGTCAATCATGTATTATTTCGCCACTGAAATAAATGCAAAAACCGAGCGGGGACAAAGGCTTCCAACGGGAGCGGGACATTTGTCTACATTTCGCTCATTGTCCGCAGCTTAGCAATCGGTTTGTATTTGTGTTTGCCCGGGTCCGACCACCCAGGACGCGCCGACGAGGGGCTCGCTCGAACCTGGGCCATTGTCACCCACGTCACATACTGGGGGCGAAGCAGTGAGGGCTGCAGAAAGCCGCCGAGCGGCTCGGGGAGAGGCGCCCTCGCCCGGCGCAGGCAACCCCAGGGCGGCAGGGGCGCGGCGGCGCCCGCGCTCCGCTCGGCCGGCTCTGAGGCGGCCCGGCCAAGGGCAGGGGGAGGCCGGACCCGGAGCCCCGGCGCGGACTTATACGCCCCTCCCCGCCCCCAGGCCAAGCACTCTCCTGACGCTCTTCTGGAGCGGTCGAGCACCAGGTAGCAAAACAACCCCTCCCCCCCAAAATGGTAGAAAGGGTGGGAAGTGCGGCGTGGACTGTTCCTCCCCAGCGCCGAGGAGGAGGTGCCGTCTCGGGAAAGTTCAGTTTCCAGGCTGGCGAGAAGTTGGGAACTTCACACAAACCCAAGGCAAGCTGGGAGCCTGGAGCGTGTCCTCGAATCGCGCCCAGAGGAGACGAAATTAAAAGGACTCGCGTGGGAGAAGAAAACTCCAGAGAAAACGCATCATCCTCCTCCCGCCCTGCGTCCCTTCCCCCCCCCCCCCCCCGGCTTTCGGGGTCCTCACCCCGGCTGGAGACAGCGCTCCCGCCTCCCCACCCCTCCCCTCTCCCTTCCCGCCGCTCCACCCCGGGAGAGGGAGGGGGCTGGAGAAGGAAACATAATAGGGGGCAGGAAGGTTGCCGGGCAGTCTGCCCTTCCCTCCACCGGAGTATGCGGCCCTCGGAGTCCAGAGGCAGTGGGGCCGGTCTGAACCCCGCCCAAGTTAGAGGTCCCCACTCCCACCCCCCCTTTCCCTGGGCAGCCTGCATAGCCGAAAGTGGACTGTGCAGTGCTCCTCGGCCGCAAAGAAATGGAGGGGGTAAGGGGGAAGCGGAGTGAAGGAAATAAATAAGTCTTTAGCAAATAAAGGGTGGCTGGAGGGGGGCTGTCGCTGGGTGGGGGCTCCGGCCGGCCCCGAGCCATCCCTCTCCTGGGTTTCAGGCTCTTTCGGCGTTAACTAGAATCAATTACTTGCCTTGTCATTTCTGGTACTCATCCTTAAGCCTCAACCAAAATATTGACCTAGGAGGCTTACAGAAGTTGGGCTCTTGCCATTTGAACCGGATCTTGTTTAGGGAACCACCAGCGATGGGAAGGAGAGATTTCCGCGGCTCAGCCTTCGCCCCCTCCCCTTTTCCAAAGGCGCCACAAATCGCCAATTTTCCGGCTTGCTGGGGGTGGGCGCGCGGGGGCGAGGAGGTAGAAACCTGTGAATGTTAAGGAGGATTGTTTTTTCCCTCCTCTTGGTGTCTGTTTTGTTTTCTCTCTTCCTCCTACGCTTTTTTAAAGATGCAATTTGTTAAACCGGCCCTTTCAAGTGTGTGGACTCGCGAGCGACGCAGTGGTCCTTTGTATGTAAATACTGGGTTAAGAAAAGGCTCGCCCCGACTTTGCAATTAATTGACACGTTACACCTCTCATCTTGCTCTAGAGGGCCCTTGGCTGGGAGCGCGGAGCTCCCCAAAACCCACAATTTCACATCTGCAAATACTGTCTTCATCCACTTGACTTCCAAGACCCGCCCACACGTGTCCAACCTTTGCGTTTTAATGTCTCCCCCCCTTTTTTCCACCCTTCTCTCGCTCCCCCTCTCGTTCCCCCTCCCTCCCTCCGTCATTCCCTCCCTCTTTTTCTCCCCCTCCCCCCTCTCCCCAGGTTCGTGAGTGGAGCCCGGCCTTATATGGACTGATCGCTCGGGCAATGGCCCATTTTTTCCTCGCCACCAGCCGCCACCGCACGCCGAGCGGCCGCCGGAGCCCGGGCTGACGCCGCCTTGGCACCCCTCCTGGAGTTACAAACTAGGGTCCGGCCCGCGGCGCTCCGGGCGCAGGCCGCCAGCTCCCTGCGTTCATTTCCGCGTGCTCTCAGAGAAGACAGACGCTGCGTTGGGCTTTTTTTCCCCCTCCCCTTCCCTACAGTTTCTTTCTCTTTTTTAAAATAATAATCTCAATAATTAAAGCCCATCCCCCTCCCCTCCCCCAATCCCTCCCCCATACCCCCTCCCCGCCCCTGTTGGGGAGCGCCACGAATTGACCAAGTGAAGCTACAACTTCGCGACATAAATTGCGGGGTACCGAGCCATGTCGCTGACCAACACAAAGACGGGGTTTTCGGTCAAGGACATCTTGGACCTGCCGGACACCAACGATGAGGAGGGCTCGGTGGCCGAAGGGCCAGAGGAGGAGAGCGAAGGGCCGGAGCCCGTCAAGAGGGCCGGGCCGCTGGGGCAGGGCGCCCTGGACACGGTGCAGAGCCTGCCCCTGAAGAACCCCTTCTACGACAGCAGCGACAACCCATATACGCGCTGGCTGGCCAGCACCGAGGGCCTCCAGTACTCCCGTAAGTAGCGAAACTTGGCCGCCCGGGCCGTGGCCGCCTCTCTTCCTGTGGCCGCAGCGCGGGCTGGACGCTGGCGGAGAAAGGGGACGGAGCCATTTATGCCCGGATCTCTCACCCTGCGCCCCCAGAAAGATTTTTAACACCTATTTAGAATGCCCTAACTCTTTCCTCCTCGTCAAGCCCCCCTTGTCCCGGGAAAAGTCTTGGTCTCAGATTTTTTTTCAAAGCGAGAAATTAGGAGGAAAAGGGGGAGGGGAATACCTCCCAAGGGCTGGTTACAGCAGTCAGCTGGGACTGAAAGCTCTGGCCGGAGCTCGCCCCCCTCCCCCCCATTCCGACAGCCGGGAGGGACTGGCCTGGAGCACTGGAGCGAGCCAGCAAGCCTCGGGGTACGGTTAGAGGGTGGGGGAGGCTCCCGGTGGCCCGGGTATAAATAGCTCACCCTGCCCCCTGCACGATCATAGAAGACGCTTTGTGCGGTGCGGTGGGTGCCGAGAAAGTCCGAAAGCAAAAACGAAAGCCCCCAAAAAACCTGCCTTAAATGGCTGAGGCGATCAATGCCGGGATTGTGGGGTATTTCTTTTAAAAATCTGCCCACGTCTCTCCGGAGAGGAAACTGCTTAAGGGGGCCGGAGCCCTTAACCCGCGATGATCGTCTCCGCGCGCCACTCCCCCAAACACGCACCCACACTGTGCGAACCCCTAGAAACGCAAGCCCCAAGTCCGCATTTCTGGTGCTTCTCCTCTTTTCCCTGGGGGAAGGCGACGGCTTTGTCATGCGTGGAGCAGGGCTAGGGTCAAGGCGAAGGCAGTGGGGCCGGGCTGCGGGACGCAAAGGGCTGAGGGCGCACGGAGGATCCTGGGCGCGCAGGGTCTGGCCCAGCCGGCGCGCGGCTTCCAGGCGCCTGACGCGCTTCTCTCTCCCCCAGTGCACGGGCTGGCGGCCGGCGCGGCGCCCCAGGACTCGAGCTCCAAGTCCCCGGAGCCCTCCGCCGACGAGTCACCGGACAATGACAAGGAGACCCCGGGTGGCGGGGGGGACGCGGGCAAAAAGCGGAAGCGGCGGGTGCTCTTCTCCAAGGCGCAGACCTACGAGCTGGAGCGGCGCTTCCGGCAGCAGCGGTACCTGTCGGCGCCAGAGCGTGAGCACCTGGCCAGCCTCATCCGCCTCACGCCCACGCAGGTCAAGATCTGGTTCCAGAACCACCGCTACAAGATGAAGCGCGCCCGAGCTGAGAAAGGTATGGAGGTGACGCCCCTGCCCTCGCCGCGCCGGGTGGCCGTGCCCGTTTTGGTCAGGGATGGCAAACCGTGCCACGCGCTCAAAGCCCAGGACCTGGCAGCCGCCACCTTCCAAGCGGGCATCCCCTTTTCGGCCTACAGCGCGCAGTCTCTGCAGCACATGCAGTACAACGCCCAGTACAGCTCGGCCAGCACCCCCCAGTATCCGACAGCACATCCCTTGGTGCAGGCCCAGCAGTGGACTTGGTGAGCGCCGCCGCTCGGAGACTCGCGGCCCTAAGCCCAAGCGCCACCCCTGCGGCGGCGGCAAAGCAGACTCGGTCCTTAGGGTGGTTATTATTATTATTATTATTATTGTGGAGTTGAGTTGACTCTCGGCTCCGTTGGGGAGGCGCGGGGAGATTCCCTGTGCCTCCTTGGAGTGGCAGGTTCCATCCACCCAGCTCTGCCCCCTCCGTCTCTCCTTTTGAACCTTCGGAGAGGGCTGAACTATAAGCCGTGTTTACAGAATGTTTGCGCAGCTTCGCTTCTTTGCTTCTGCCCACGGGGATCAAACCGTCCCAGCGTTAACATCCTCACTTGAGAAGAGAAAAAGACCATCACCCACCCCCCACCCCCTGCTTTTGTGAATTTTGTAAAATACATTTGTGTGAGTAGCGATATTGTCAGCCGTCTTCTTCTAAAGCAAGTGGAGAACACTTTAAAAATATAGAGGATTTTTCTCCTTTTTTAAAATAAGAAAATGCTAAATATTTATGGCCATGTAAACCTGACCACTGGTGGCAGATTTCGCTTTAGTTGTAAATATCGGTGGTGATCGTTGCCAAAATGACCTTCAGGACGGGCCTATTCCCCCTCGGGGCCTAACTCCTTTCTTTGTGGTTTGTTTTGGTTTGCTTATGTTTGGTTTCTCCTGCTTTCTTCTTTTCTTTTGTTCAGTGCAAACATTTCTTAAATAGGAAAAGGAAACTGTGTGGGCGAGAAGCCCTCTGCCCCATCCTCTGGGTCCTGAGCCCCGGAACTTGGAGCTCAGCGGTTCCGTGCGGTTTCCCAAGAGTGCCGGGCGCTGAAAGCTTTCGATTTTTTTAAATAAGAATTTTAATAAAAATCCTGTGTTTAAAAAAACCAAGCCCAGCCCTCCCGTTTGTCTTACTTTGTCGCCCTGCTCCAGGTCGGAGGCCGCGAGCAAGGAGCCGGGCCAGGCCGCTTGCGCGCTCTCATCCGGCTTCCTCTCGAAGCGGGGGGCCAGGGGCTCCCGAGGCGCGGGAGAGACTCCCGGACAACCCACAGCTGGGCGTGCGGGCCAGGCCCCGCGCCTCAGACCCCGGGCCCGGATGGGAGCGCTTGGCCTTGGGCCTGCAAGCTGAGGACCCGAAGCCCGAGGTCGCCCGCCCTCTCCCGGGCCTCTCTCCCGGCCTCGCGCGCTGTCTGAATCAGGGGCGGCAGCGTCCTGGCCTCGGGAGGAAAAGTGACTTTGGAAAATGCAAAGGCGAGGAGAGCAAGCCCCCCTCGCTCACCCAAATCTACGAGTGGCTCCTTCAGCCTGAGAAGCTCTACACTCGATGATTTTCACTTTGTTGCATTTGATTTACCTGGTGCTGAGAAGGGGGGGCGGGGGCGCTGAGGTTGAAACTGGTCTGCTTTCTCTCCACTCCCCACCCGTTTTTCAAAATCCGCGGACAGGAGGCGGCCTAGGAGACAGCTAGAAGACTTGGCGCGGGAAGGGGGGGAGGGTGGGGCGGGTTTCGGGGTGCTCGAGGCTTTGGCAGTAGGGAGGGACGCGGGGACTGGGGCGCGGGGGAGTGGGGGAGTGCTGCGGCCTCCTGTAGGCTCTTTGGCTGGGTAGAGCCAAGGACCGACAGTCGGTGGCAATCCTTGCCAACCGAGCCTTCCCCCTTCCCTTCGGCCCCCTCCTTTCCGGATTTCCAGCCCCCCCTCCCTGGACCAGATCCCGTGCCTCGTCCTTCCTAGCATTTGGCTGCGCGCGGTCGCCAAGGCCAGCTCTTTGGCGTGAAGCTGGGTGAATTGCTTGCTAGAAAGTAGGAGTTTGGAGGTGAGGGTAGTGCGCCCCGGCCTCCAGGGCTGGGGTGAGGGGAGCGAGAAGTAAGCAAACAGTCCCTGGTTCGCCTGGGGGAGGGCGCATCGGTCCTTTCCTGGTAGAAAACTGATTCCATCCCACCCTTGTCTCAGGGAGATCTCCTTCGCGGTTGTTGGCGCACACTTGACCGCGCGGAGGAGCGTGTCAGAGAGCCATGTGGATTTAGAGGAGAGGGGCGCCCCTTCCCCCCATCTTGCTGTTTCCGAAAATACCCGGGCTCTGTAGCTCGGAGCCCAGCGGGTGCTCTGCGACGCCTCGGGGTTGAAAGTCGGCCCCATTCGGAAACTGTATCTCTAGTTTTCTCTCGAGCTCCACCTTCGTGACTGGGGGTGGGGGGCGAGGAGGCCGAGGAAAGGGAGCTGTCCCAGCTGACGTTCTCGCTCCCTCTAGTTGATGATCAGATTTAATTCAATATCTAAAGCAAACATGATTACCCGTGTGACCAAATCTGCGCGTCAATAGCACTCAGCGCAACAAGCCCAGGGACGTGATTACACGCTATTCCCGTGTTACGCACCCGCCCCTGGATAATTGAGGGCGCTGGAGTCTTTCTAATATCCTCCTAAATGTCCTTTCCCATCTCCAGGTTCATCCTGGTTCATCCAGGTTTTTCTAAATACTGAAAAGTCTCCCTTTGTTCCCTACACTAGCTTGGAAACGTTTGGAGTTTTATTTCTTGCTGTTTGTAAAGGCCAGGAGAATTCTCAAATCGTTTGCTGTGGGATGGTCTAATGCCCAACTTGCTCCGATACCAACCACTCCACGCCCCACTAGTCACTCCCTTGTAACCCCCAATCCGCTGAGAAGGAGGTGAGAACTCCCAGCCTCTTGGAATGCGGTCCTCACAGGCCTGAGGCACAGCCCCAAGACTCGGGTGATTTAGACTGTTCCAGGCTGCAGGACTTCTGGGGGCCAAGAATGATCATAGAAGCTCCCCAGGCCTCCAAAGAGGAAGGAGGTGGTGTGGAAGGCTTCCACTGTGTGCGCGTTGGGGGTGCATTTTGGGCAGTAGCCAGGCCCGCAAGCCTGCAGTCTGGGTGTGCGCTCCCGCGGCTGGGAGCCGGGGAGGTGGGCCTGGCGCCCGCCTCTCTCTGTCTTCGGGTCCCTATAGAGTCAATAAAAGTGCCCGCGGAGCCCTGTGTGGCCCTAACCCCAGCGCCCTGGGAGCGCACCCGGCGCAGGGTCCGCTACTGCAGTCTATCTTCGCCCAATCTACAGCGGGCCGCACAAAACGGCACAATGGGAGAGCTGGGAGCCGGGGATGTTAGAGGCGTGCATATTAAAAAGGGGCAGAGAAAGGATCGCGGGGGACAGAGAGAGGGGAAGAGGGAGAGAGGGCCCGCCCTCCCCCTCTCCCGCCTCCCCTTCCCACCCCGCACCATTCAGCGCGCTTATCGCGGGCAGTGAATCCCGGAGTCAGGCAGAAGTCTTCTTGGGGTTTTGTTGGGCCTGTCACTGGGTCCTTTTGTCATCCGCGGGCTCCATGCTGGATTCCATATGGCCAGCTGGGCCGAGGGAGCGCGAGGAGGGACCCGCACAAAACCCAAATTGTGTCCGGCTTTCAAACCCTGTATTGTTGTCTGTGAAAGGAAGACGCATTAAAAATTCGTGCTATATCTATTGGGGAGGAGGTTGGAGGAGAGGAAAAAAGCCACCCCTGTCTTTGATGGCTTCAGAGGGCTCTAGCCCCGCCTAGGCCCCATGACACGCTGAGAGCTGGATATCTTTCTCTCTCCCTCTCTCTCTCTTTCTCTGTCTCTTCTACCAAATACTGGCTTAGGCTTGAGTCTGCGAACCGTCTGCCTTCAGTGTTTGGGCCTTGCGCGCACTTTGCGTGCTCCTGTGAGCCAGAACTGGCAGCTAGGCTTCTCCTGTCTGGGAGCCCCGCGTCGAAGCCATCGGACTGTGCCGGGATCAGGAGCATACCCGAGGTGCCCGGGCCCTGGGGGATGCTCGGACCCCGCAGGTTTTGCAGCTCCAGGATAAATGAAAATCCAGTCCCTTTGCTCTGGCACCGGACCTGTGGCAACGGACACACAGAGCTACTCTTCCACGCACTGCAGGAAAGGCTCAGAGAGGCAGAGGGACCTCTCAGTCCTGGGCCTAGCTCGATTTCGGCCGCAGCCTTTTCTGAGGCCACTTCCACCCGGCCGGACGACTGGTTCACCAACACCCTGTCATTCGAATTATGCGTGGAGATCCCACCGGCATCTCTGTGCGACGAGAAACCAGTTCAGAAACTTCTTTCACCAGTCCTCGCCTCATGTTGGAGGAGAGAGGGACTTCCTCTCTAATTCTCAATGTCTCCTGCATCGTTTTGCCAGCAGAAGTCAGTAACAGGGAGACAGAGCAGAGCTTCCCAGGAATTTGCCTGGGTTTTGCCTCCCCTAAGCAGTCCGAGTCAGCGCAGGGCAGTCGGAGATCTGTGGGTCATGCCCTACCCCAATACCCGGGTCAAAAACTCCCATAAGCAGCACCCCCCCCATATGTGCTAAACAAAAAGAGTTTGTGCTGAGCTCTGTCATGTGTCCCCTTGGGCAAAGTCACTCAGCTCTTAATGAGCACAACCAAGATGGTGGAAATTCCAGCTAATCCAAAATATGGGCATCTCCCTTTTCCTATTTAGCGCTACTGTCATATTTAGTAGAATCGGATAACTTGATAAGAGTAGGAACCCCCTTCCCAATGCTCCCCACCCCAGACAGGGAAATTACTTTTTTTCCTTACCTATTGACTGTTGGGCTTAGTTGAGACCTGGTGTGGATTTCTCGAGCCTTTTCAAGAGCCTGGTCATTGAAAAGCTAATCCAATATTTACCGAGCATAAGGACAATTCTCAGACGTATTTATTAAGGCCCCTCACTAAGTGATTACTTGGACTGAAGACAAAGGCCAGGGGAGGGGACGTCCAGGCCCACCAGATCCTGCCCGGGTGGGGTCTCCCCCCGCAGAACTAGGAAACCAGGCGCAGACTCATGAGATGCTGAGGTCCCCTCCCGTGCTTAAGTGGCGTGTGGATTAGATACTGTGTTGGCCGGTATTTCAGGAAATATGTACTTGTGGTTTCCTGAGAGGCCGGGCGCAATGACACTCTAAACTGTGTCGATGTATCATCTTTTATCCAGGATCTGCAAATAAACCCCTGATCCCCCCGGCGCATTATAGCCACCGCTATCTCTGGAAGGAAGCGATCTGAGTTTTATTGCTTTCACCAACGCCCCAACACACACACACACACACACACACACACACACACACACACACACACACACACACACACACACACACACACACACACACACACACACACACACACACACACACACACACACACACACACCCCTCTCCCACTCTGTCTGGTTTTTAAATGCTCTAATTTTTTTTTCCTCCGGGGCATCGTTATTAATAAAGAGGCGCATAGGCCTCGGCGCCGCCACCCGACCAAGTGGGGAAATGCAGACCAGAGGGCCGCCGGTCGGCGCGCAGAACCCGAGTCCCGCAGACGCACCGCCTGGGGTGGGAGAAACTGGCGAGGTCCGCGCGCCGACTCGGCCGCCGGGAGGCGCCTCCGCTCCGCGCTCCAGCCGCGTCACTGCGTGCCCGGCCTAGTCCCGGGCGAGCGCGGGGAGGCAGCCCTGCTCCCGAGGTCCAGGGCTGCATTTCCACGGAAGCGCGGCCCCAGCCCGGTGAGGGGGCCGAGGAGGAGTGGGCGACTTGGAACCAGGAAAAAAGCGTGCGAGTCAGATGGCGGCGGGAGCCACCGCTCCACCCTTGGCTTGCCGGTGCACGGGCGGCCTGGAAAGTGCGTGTTGTGTGCGTCGACAAGGGCCATCTACACTTGAGGACACTTTTTTCCCCCGGTTGTAATTTTCTCCCATCCTTCTCCCTCCACGTCCCCATGCTTCTACCTCCCTTCCCCGCCCCACGTGCCATCATGTTTGGGCACAAACAACAGCAAAGTGGTCCTGTGGTCCGGGCGCGCGCTGGTCGCTGGGAGGGCTCCACCACGGGCAACGGGTCGCTGTCTCCGCGATCCTGAGCGGTCCCCACGTACGTATCGGCCCTTGTGCGTGAATGCGGAATGGGCAGTTCTGTAAGGGTGCAGTGAGTGGGTGTCCGGGGGGTTCAGGGAGCGGGAGGACGATGCCAAAGGGATTCTGATTTTGGTTGGGGGGAGAAGGGAGGGAGTCCTAGGAAGGAGAGACCCTCGCCTCTCGCCCACTATCGAGTCGGGGCTCCAGCTACTCCTGTTCATCCCCTGTCCGGATCAGGTGCTGGTGCTGCTGACAGTGAAGAAGGACGTAGGAGAAGCCGTCTGCCACCCCGCGCCTTTTCCTGGCCACTGACGAGCAGTGCAGTGGTGCCATCTGGCCACCAGGGGGAGACGCCATACGGACGCGGGACTTTGAGGTCTGGGGGAGGGAGGCAAGAACGCCCCCCACCTGAGAGCATTTTGTGCTGAGGCCTCGACTGGAGCGCCGGGGTATCTGAGAGTGGAAAGGACACTGGACTGTAGATGCTTCCTACCTCCACACCGGCCCTGGTGCTTTTCAGAGAGGCTGGGTCGGGGCAGCGGACTAGGGGTCCAAAGTGTTAAATTCCTCAATGTCTGCCCCCCCCCCCAAATAGGGCCCGCAATTCCAGCTTGTTTCGTTGATTTTTCCGTGGATGCACGAGGTGGAACTGCCTCCCATCAAAGGCATTCTTGACTCCCAATGTTGATCCCTTTACTTAAGCCTCGGCCTTCAACACCAGGGAGTCGATGTCCGATTAGGGACTCTGCAGTGCCCAAGTTGTCCGCGGCGTGGCGCGATTGGATAAGAAAACACTCCCCCGTCAGGCACTGTCCTGAGTGAAGCGCAGTTTGGACGCCTGCGGGATTTAAGAGACGTATCGGTGAGGGTCTTTTATACCAGGGCTGGGGGGGGGGGCGGCGGGGGGGGGAGTTGGGTGTGCGCCCTCCCAGGTGTTGTCTACTTATTTTGGAGAAGAAAGGACAGGTTGCTAAATCTTCATTCCGAAAGAATTAAAACTCTCTGCCCTTGAACTTGGCACATGGAGTGTGATGGAAGAGGCTAAAGGTATCCATCCCAGCCAGCCCCTTTTATGCCCCCCTCTTCAGGCTGACACCCGTGTATCCTCTGCCACCATAATCAAGTAATAGAACATTTCCATCACCCCAAAATATTCCCTCCTGCAGAATATTTATAGGCATCAACTGAAAGACTTAGATGAAAAACAAATCCCATCCCTTTTCTGGCTGCCTGTTTTCACCTGTTGTATTTTTGCTTTCGTTCATAAAATGGTACAAAGGAAGCCACAGTCCTCTGACCCCAGCCCCCATGCCTGAAGAAGATGACAACCGTCACCATTTAGTGAGTATCCACTGTGGCCAGGCACCTGCCGGGCACTTCTATGTCATCTTATCTGATTGTTACACCCAATCTGTTCTTCTACAAATGAGGAAACTGAGTCTCAGAGAAATTAAGCACCCTGTGCATATGAACAAGGCAGTGTTCTTACAAAGAAAAAGTCCCAGGTGGGATTTACCAGG
This sequence comes from Tapirus indicus, assembly GCA_031878705.1. Lineage (NCBI taxonomy): Eukaryota > Metazoa > Chordata > Mammalia > Perissodactyla > Tapiridae > Tapirus > Tapirus indicus. The sequence goes on along the minus strand of CM062929.1, from coordinate 87,266,005 downwards.
GTGTCCTATCCTATTTCAGAAGGGGGGGTGGGTGGGGGAGGACAGAGACTCCCTCCTGTTCTGTGGAAGGCAGCTGGGTGGCAGCCTTCTCTACGAGCAGGGCTCTGCCAGTTCCCATTAGCAGCGAGGGCTCAGACCCCAGCCTGGCTGGTCTGGATGGGTGGTGCCAGCCCCTTGACTTCCTCTAAGAAGTCTGCACACCAGCCCCCTCCACTGGGTACTGTGAGGCCATCCTGGGCCAGCAAGTGTTGCCCGAAAACTGAGGGAGAACAGGCCGAGGGGGCCACCTGAGGGGCACACTCTGAGTCTGTTCTCACTCCTGAGCCTGTGGCCTGCCATCTCCTTGGTTTTGGTGACATGTGCGACTCCCCTCTCCTCCCAGGATAATAAGGGGTACAAGAAAAATAGATTTAACTGCCAATTGATCTTATATCTTTAAATGATTACTTGTCTTTTACCTGATGTGGGGGAAATGGAAAATAAGTTAACATGTTCTTTTCAGTATAGTGCTGGGCTCCCTAATCTGAGAAATTTAAAGAACTATTACTTGTTTTACTTGTTTACTTCCAGACCTTTCCATGTTTCTTTAACTCTGCTAGCTACAACATAAAAGAATTGTCTCAGCATAGGCTGATGTAAAAGAGGGGAGTTGGGTCGATGAGGTCAAGCCAAAGGAATCCAATTTTTGTGTCTATGATGGAGGATCAGACACCTGATAGTCTGATCCTAAAGGCACCTTCCAGAAATGGCCAGTCCTTCTCCACCAGCTCATACAGCCACGTCCTCCAAGTATGAAAAGACGTGGCTCTGGATAGGAAGAAACATTTGCTGCAGACTGCAGCACGGTGCCCACAGCCCCTCGGCACTCCCTGTTCCCACGCATGCCAAGGGCTGCCTGCTGCCACAGCCTGCAAGTCTCTGCCTAAAGGAGGAGCAGGAGGGTGCTAGACCCCTGTGACAGTTGGGAAGTGCTGGAAAGTTCAAGGTCTTCAACCAGTGTCAGGTGGAAGTGGATGGATAAATAGCAGCTTCCTCACCCAGGTGGAACATCTGGGGGACATGTTCTACGCCATCTCCCAGGGGTCTCCAGTGGGACTGAGCCCGAGTTGCCGTCAGTGGCAATCTGCTCATGAACACACCCGGTGTAGCTTCTTTCCCTTCCCTGTCTCACTTCCCCCTTCTTTGTTGGTCCTTCCTGGGATCCTCTCCCTTATTAACTACTTGCACGAGTCCCTGTCTCAGGATCTGCTTCTGGGGGACCCCAAACTGAGATACAGATACTTGGGATTTTACTTTTGCCTTCATCCTGGACTTGGCGTTGGTCTCTCGGAGGTCACCCATGATCTAATGGCCCATCCCAATGACCTCTTCCCCCATGTTTTTCTTAGGAATGTCCACCATTCATGCATCTTCTGTCCTAATTAGAGTTTGGGGTTGCAAGGAATCCGTGAGCCCAGGCAACCGTGTAACGAGGGACACGGAGACTAACCGGCAGCTGGCCAGTCATCTTGCTCGTCATTGTCAAGCCTGGAATGTATAGCCGCCCTCATGAAGATCCGGACCTGTGGCTCTCGTTCCCTCAGGATCCATCCTCAAGGCCAGTGACTTGGTCTTTTCCCATCAGAAAGGAATTCCCAGCTGCTCTGAGCACAGCGCACATACCTATGTCCCAAGAAAGAGCATATGATGGGGTCAGGCAGGCGCCCTCCAGTTTTCAGAGTCCCCATTGGTCAGGTTCTGGGTCCAAAACACCTGATGGGCAGTTGGCTTCCCTAAAGTCCAGCCTACGTGGTGACTTTTGGCTTGCGTATGCAGGACAAAGGGACACACGGCACAGGCACCGAATATGAGAGGCACTCATTACTCAGAAGAGGCTATGGAGATGGCATGTTATGGACTGAATTGTGTCCCACGGGATCACAATTGAGGTCTGGGGCATGAAAAGGCTGCTCCCAGCCAGAGAGCCTTGGTCAATGAGATGGAAGAAGGAGGATATAGAGCAGATGACGAATCCCTAAGTAGATGGACTCCAGAGCCAAAAGTATTCTCCACAAATTCTCTCATGTTTCTGAGACAGATGTAGGAGAGAATGTATCCCTGCCTGGGAAGGAAGGTCAAACATCAACTGGAAAACCCCTGAGAATGGCTTTGTCCCAGCATGGCTGGGAGGGTTTGGAGCAATGACAAGCTCCCCATGTGTGCGGCCTCCCCCTGAGGCAGATTTCTGCATTGGTGAGTTGCATTTCTTCTTGTCTCTCCAGGACCTGGATCAGAGTTGCTCAAACTTTGGGGTACAAATGAATCACCTTGGATTTTGATATAATGCCAATTCCGATTTGGCAAGCCTGAAATTCTGCATGTCTAACAAGCTCCCAGGGGATGCTGCTGCTGCTGCTGGTGCAGGACCACCCTTGGGGTAGTGAGGGCCTAGATGACAACTCCAAATGTCTTCTAAAGATGACCCTATTAAATTATCGATAGGAAGCCTGCTAGAATGATTGCCACCCCCAAAAACAAGGGCAGGGAAGCTTTTTAAAATGGTCTTTGAATCATTTGGGAAAAAGATAATTAAGAGTCATGTGAGTAAAAAGTAATCCAAAATATATGTTGACCATCAGAGCCGGAAGAAATGTTACTATCATTTTGTAACAACTCCCTTCTGGAATTTTCCAGATGAGGAAACTGAGGCCCCCAAGAAGGAAACACTCTGCCCCAGGGCACACAGCCAGGTGGCTGGTGGCAGACGCAGGAGACTCGCAGGTAGGTCTCCCTGCTCCTGTGCCAATGTACTTCCCACAGTGACACCCTGCTTGAGAGGCAGAGCACCTGGTGAACTTACCTATCTTCAGGACCATGTGACAGTAATACATTTTTACAAAGCACGAACCATGAGAAGAAGCCTGTACCAGAAATCAGGAGACAGCTTGTGTCATGTGCAACCTTGGACAAGTTATTTACACTCTCTGAGCCTGTTACCTTACTGGTTAAAAAAAATTAAAAAGGATATACCTGTCCTTCTTACTTCAAAGGGCATCACAAGGAGGTCAAGAATGTGTGGAATCATTTGAAAATGGTGGAGCTGAACTCCCAGTGGGAATCCCATCACACATCTTTTCCAGAGAAGGACTTCAGTGAGATGAGGGAGGTGAGTGGGACACTCAGAGAATGGGTGAGGACGGAGCGGGTGGGGAGAAGAGGAGGAAGCTGGAGGGACAGGCCTGGGCCAGGCTCTGGAGTGAGCGGTGAACTAGGTAAAGAACTCGAAGTGCACTGTCCAGTGGGTATTTCTGTGGCGAGGGAAATGTCCTATACCTGTGCTCTCCAATACAGTAGCCACTAGCCACATGGGGCTATCAAGCACTGGAAAAGTGGCTAGTTTGACTGCAGAACTGATTTTTAAATTTTATTTAATTTTCATTTATTTAAATAACCACATGTAGCCAGTGGTTCCCATATTGAAAAGGGAAGATCTAGACCATACCCAACATGTGTTTGGAGCTCTAAAAGGAAAAATATGTGTTAGCTCTTCTTACTTTCCTATAAATGCTAATTAACATCATTGCAATTAACCACTATTCACAGCTCTTCAGCTGCTCTCATGAAACCTTCGTTCACTCTCACTCTGAAATGAATAGCCATGGTGGCAATGGTTAGGGAATGGGGTTGGAGTGGGGATGTATATTTATCCCTTTACACACTCTGCCCTGAATCATAAATGCCTCAGGTGGGGTAAAATTCCATAAAAAATAAAGACTTTTAAAAAGTGTATTAGGAGTCTTTCAGACACCATGTGATTTCACTCATATGTAGAAGACAAACTAACACACGGACAGAGAGAAGTTTGGTGGTTACCGGGGGGAGGGGGGTGGGGGGTGGGCACAAGGGGTGCAGGGATGCATTTGTATTGTGACTGAAAAACAATACGTACAACTAAAATTTCACAATGTTATAAACTATTACGACATCAATTTAAAAAATGTACATTAGGAGTCTTGGTTGATTCCTGACTATATGTCTTGGGATGGGGTGGGGCAGGGGGTGTGGGGACACTCAGAAATGCCGATTACTGCGCAGCTGGAGGGAGGAATGGAGCCACCTCCCACAGGTTCTTAATCTTTTGTGTACCAAAGACTCTTTGACAGGCTGGAGAATCCTCTAGAACCCTTCTCAGAAGAATGAATTTAGGTTATAAAGGAAACTAGGTTGAAACAGAATTCTACCCCTTGGGAATGAGGAACTAATTAAGAGCTCCTTAATATATGCAGAGTGACTGAGTCCCTTTTCTTAGCCACCCCAGTCCCCTCTCTCACCAGCTGCCTCCTTTGCCAACTCAGGGTGAGTCAGGACAAGAAGACCAGTCAGGATTGACCTTCTTCCGTGGAAGTCATGACATTGGAAAGCAAAGGACTGCCTTCTGTGTCAGAGAAGAGTGTCTGAAGTCACCACGGACCATGTCATGGTGAGACAGTAGAGGGACAATATTGCCCCGAGACAGAATTTTGGTGTTAATGGACACAGGAGCTGGATGAGGGGCTAAGAGAAGGGCTGAAGCAATTGCTGTCATGTTAACCCTTCCGACTCCCATTTCACTCCTTTCTGTAGACAAAAATGACATTTTGTAAAATTGAGCATGATATCAGCAACGGGAGAAAATAACAAGGCAAACTGAATACCACTCTTGATGCAAACACCCTTTTAAAGTTTACCACCCCGATCCGATGCAATTAGACAAAGCTATTATGAGCGCTGTTGTCAAGCGCCCCCCAGGCCTGCCGGTTGAAATGAAAGGCTCTAATGGAGACTTGGGCCCCGCGGCTGGAGAGACTGCACGTGCAGGTTATGCTGAAACAATTATCACAGCTGGGTTAATTAATCAAATGAGGAAAAGGGATACAAATTCATCTTGCAGCAGTAACCCAGAGCGTTCAAATGCAAAAGGTGCGGAATAAACAAGGCAATCATTCTTATCTGAATCCTTACTTGTAATGACTGTAAAGTTGGGGGATCATGCTCTGAGTTCAACTATGTGGTTGAAAAGTAAGAGAAGGCAGTGCTGATGGATGCTTTCATAATGATCCCAGAATAATAAACGTAACATTACGTCCGACAGGGATTTTTCCATTCTTAGGTAATTTTTTTCTTTTTGTTCTCCCAGCATTTATAGTATGCGTGTTTATGCCACAATACAACCTTCATGGATTCTGATAAAGTGAGCCTTAAAAACAAATTTATTTCTTTGAATATTCTCACACCACATCAATTTAAAAGGTTCTTCAAATTTTACAAGGTATGAAAGTTATTCAAATAGAATTTACATGAATACTTTATTGAATGTTTAGTAATGGTTGCAAAGTAGCTGTTCGTGGTTGTGTCAGGTACTAAAAACATACTTTTACATTAAATATCAACATTTTAGAGCTCTCTGCTGAAAATTTCAGTAAAATCTGTTTCTAAAAGGTATGGTGGGTCAACTCCTGTCAGTGAAAGTAACACAATATGCCAAGCCATTTTGTATACCATTCAAACCTTTAATAAGCTTCAAAATATGTGCCCTTTCTGAGTAAATAAACAATTTAGATTCAGTGTTAATAACTGCCAGAACCAAAAATAGACATGATCAAATATGGTATCTCTGAGGAGTAGGACTAGGATATTTTAGGTTTTTATTTTGTACCTTCTACACTGTTTGAATATATATTTCTGTACGTGTAATAACTCTAACAATAATAATTCCAACAATGATAGCTAAAGGTTTGTCTTTTCAAATATACAGTTGAGCAGAAAAATTCTCAAACTATTCCAAATGATTTTTATATGAAGGAAAATTCCTCCCTTTTATATGACTTCAGAAAATAAAGGATAATGCTAACTAAAACCTACGCATCTATTTTAATTGCGTTATTGGTTCTTAATGATTTCAAACTTACTAAAGATCACCCTATAGTTTAATACACTCTGCAAAAATTATAGCTAACACTGTTTAGATAAAGTTTAAAGAAATTCATCCTTTTCTGCTTTTAAAGAGTATTATCCTTCCCCTTCCCAAGACCAGGAAGTGGTCTCCAGCTTACTAAAAGCAAAACAATGCCCCCTCCTCCCTCTCTGCTGGCTTCTTTGGGCTTCTTATTCCACCCCTCCCTTCCTTCCCAGAGAACCCCACATTCATAGCACAAAACCCACTTCTTCCCCAGCCCACTCTCACCCTGAGTCCAGGCCTCTACCATCGATCAAAGTTTGCATTCTTGAGGATAAGGAGGCCCACCCCACGTGCCCACTGCTAGAACGGAATGTGTGCAGGGCACCTAGAACAGTGCCCACCTGCCAGGGATGTTTGATACATGGTTACTCCCTTCAGTTCTGTTCTTATCATTACCGTCAATATTACGATCTGAATGCTGAGTACGGGTTTAAAGTCCCAACTCTGCCATCAACTAATCTTTTAGGTCAAGCTTACTTTTGTGGTGGTGGGGTAATGACTCTACTCAAAATCTCTACATCTCCCTTTCTTGTTCTGTAGAATGGGGATAACAGTGACCTAGTCCCAGGAACACTGGGTGGGTTAAACGTGATTATGCACATATAGCCTTCAGCGTGGCCCTCGTTAAGTAAGCGCTCCGTGAATGTCAGATCATTTTATTAGCTACCAGTTGGTCTTGTCTTCAGTTTTTATTCCCCCAGTCATGGCTGGTTCTACATATCATTTCAAATAAATCTTCATAAATACAATTTTATACATTCTTGCTTTAAAAAGTTGAAGAGTTCCTCACTATCCATGCAATAAAATACCACCTTTTTGCATCTTTGGCCAGTGAAACCTGCCAAAGCAACTATCTGTATTTGGAGACTTCCTGTTGAAAAGGACACTTTTTAATTATTTTTTTTTAACTTTGTGTTTTGAAATTATTTTAGACTTTCAGAAAGTTGCAAAAATAGTTCAGAGAGTTCCCATCTGCCTCGACACAGATTCCCCTAACATTTACCTGTCACATAACCATAGAATGATTATCAAAACCAAGACATTAACATGAGAACAATACTCCTAACTATAGTCTTGATTTGAATTTCACTGGTTTTCCCACTGACGTCCTTTTTCTGGTCCAGGATCCCACTTTCCATTTAGTTGTCATGTCCCTTTAGTCTTCTCCAGTCTGGGCAATTCCTCAGTCTCTCCTTGTCTTTCACAACCTTGAAACTTTTAAAGAGAACTGGTCAGTTACCTTGTAAATGTCTTTCAGTTTGGGTTTGTCTGATGTTTTCTCATGAGATTGAAATTGTGCGTTTGGGGCAAGAATACCACAGAAGTAATGTACTCTCAGTACATGGTATCAGAGATATTGATGTAACTTATCACTGGTGATGTTGACCCTGATCATTTGGGTAATTTGGTGTCTGCCTGGTTTCTCCACTGTAAGGTTACTACTTTTCCCTTTGTAATAAACAAATAATCTTAGGAGAGGGACTATTTAGATTATGCAGATATCCTGGTTCTTTTCAAACTTTTCCCTCTGGTTTTAGCATCCAGCAAGGGATCTTGCCTATAGCAATTAAAACCGTGATGGCCTCCTGATGATTTTGTACTTCTCTCATTCACAAGGACACTTTTGAACAGATGTGTGGGTATTTCAAGACAAAGTTCATGCACCTGAAGATTTCCTCCTAATGGTAACTTCCAAAGATCTTAAAAGCTATCTCTAGGTCAGCTCCAGGTATCTGCTTGCCTCTCTTACCCCAATTGTGATTTCTCACAGTGAAAGCTTGGTCTTGTTAAACCAAACATTAAAGGTAACCTCAAAATGAAATGTTACTTGGGAGTGGGCCCGCTGGCATAGCAGTTTGATTCGCGTGCTCCCCTTCAGCGGCCCAGGGTTCGCAGGTTCAGATCCCGTGTACAGACTGATGCACCGCTTGTCAAGCCATGCTGTGGCGGCGTCCCATATGAAGTGGAGGAAGATGGGCATGGATGTTAGCCCAGGGCCAGTCTCCCTCTGCAAAAAGAGGAGGATTGGCGATGGATGTTAGCTCAGGGCTGGTCTTCCTCGCACACACACACAAAACCCAAAACGAAATGCTACAGAAATGACATGAACAGTGAGAGCGAGCGGTAGAAGGAAGCGGAAGTGATAATGATGAGCAACAACCCCACCCGCCTCCCCCCCAGTGTTTATATGCTTTGGGGAAGCAGGCATGACTTTTAAATGAAGTAAACTTAATATATGCTGTTTATATCTCCATTAATACTTACTTTCGCGTTTATTAACTGGAAATTTCTTTCAAAGGATATAGCAGCTTGTCCTCAAAACAACTAAGAACACACTAAACGTGGCCACAAACCTCTGCTTGGCCCTATTTCCAGGATGGGTTTCAATATTCACGTTCAAGTCGAGTACTTTATTCTTTGATTGGTTTCCCAGAAAAAACATGGTCAAGGGGTGAGGGTTGTTTGCCCAGGAGATGGAGGATAAAGCAATCATCCACCCTCCAATAAAAAGGCATTAAAAGAAAGAACTTGTTATAAAAGGGTCAAGGCTACCCAAGAGCTGAGTTATTCAAAACTTGCAGGGAAAGTAAAGGTGGTTTTGATTGTCATGAATAGACATTTGGAAACAAAGGAGACTGAGGAAAGGGTTATCCAAATCATGATCTGCCCATCTCAGCTGAAATCCAAAGTCTGATTCTGAAGTAATCCTCTTGCTGTCAGAGTGACCCTTACCTGGTCAGGTGAGGTCTCAACACTGAAGGAGGAAAGAATGTGGGTGCTGACTTAGTCTCCCACCCTGTGAAGAGGGCTGTGTCTTTAGAGTTTTTGTAACGAGGGATGGTGAGGTCATGATGAGTCAATTTTAGATGACAACTGCTCATCAATCTTTAAAAGAAAATAAATTTTAATAACTGTAGTTCACATTTGTTTAGTATTTACTATATTCAGGCACTGTTCCCAGCGCTTTACATATACTACCTTATTTAATCCTTACAACACCCCTATGTGGGGGGTACTACTTAGTGTACCCGTTTCGCAGATGGGAAAACCACGTCATGGGAAGATTGAAGTTGCCTGAAATTGTACCATAAGTGGCAGACCTGGGATTCAAACCCATGCTGTCTGAAGTCAGAGCTCATACCTTAACCTTCCTGTTCTACCAGCTACAAAATAAGTGGCTCCTCAGGTAGCATCACAAAAAAGGCAAATGTTATCTTTCGTAATGTGAAATGTCAGAGCAGATGCTTAGAAAAACCGCCAGCAGCACTGCCTATTAATCACTCCTTCCTCTTAGCTGCTACCATTACATCTCATAGCCATCACGCTCCCCTATGGGGGGCGTGGACAGCTCCTCTGGGCCACAATGAAGTCATGAAGCAAAGGTGCATATTCATACCTGAGTGTTTTCTCGTAGTGAATTCAAAAGAAGAGGAGAGGCAGCATCACTATCAGGGAGTCAAAATGGGAAGGGCAGTGCCCACAGCGTGCCCCTAGTCCCTGGGACCATTGCCTGTGGGGCCATCACTCTGGAGCAGCAGAGCCCCAGGCAGGGAAGAGCCGCACTAATACCCCACTGAAGAGGAGCCACCAGAGTTTGCAAGAAAGAAGGAGGAATTGAAATCTGGGACTCCTTTCCTTCTTGTAAGAAGGAGACAAGTGTCCTAAGGGAGGTGGGGGTGGGGGGAGACTAAAGAGAGGCAATTAGATGAGGAAAGGGAGGATGGGGGAGATAGTTACCCTGCCCACCCTTCAAAGGGTCCACGTAAACATCACCTAGATTTCCACTAATGTTTCTTTCAAATTTTTTATTCCCCCCGGAGTGTCTGTGGCTCTCTGAGGAGTCAGGAGGAATGTAGTATCACTGGATTAATTCATGTTAGATACGGAACATTCCACCACAGAGAGACACCAGCTCTGTGCAAGAACCTGCCTCCTGGCTTGAGCGTCATACCCCCAACTCTAACTGCTTTTCATCATCCATATTAACTCAGATTTCTTCATACTGTCTCTCATGCACATAGCGTCACCAGTAGCTTTTGGGTTTGAATTTGGAAGGATGGGGGTAGGGCAGCAGAGTGATATTCTTTGTGTGTGTGACCAATTTCTAATTCAGGTGTTCTGGTCATATATTTCTGTGTAATGAATCACCCCAAAACTTAGTTGCATAAAACACCATTGATTCTGCTCATAGATTCTGCAGGTCAGGAATTCAGACAGGGCAGGATAGGGACAGCTTTGCTCCTCGATGTCTGGAGCCTCAGATAGTCTGAGCTGGAGCTGGAGCCACTGGTGCTAGAGGACCCTCTTCCAAGAGGGCTTCTTCACTCCCACCTCTGGCATCTGGGCTGGGGTGGCTGAAGGATGGGCTCGGCTGGGACTGTCAACCAGAATGCTTTCACATGGCTTCACCAGCAGTCTCAGAGTAACTGAACTTCTTCCATGGTAGCTCAGAGCGCCAAGAACTAACGTTCCCCAGGGAAAGCACAGAAGCTTTATGATTTTTATGGCCTGGAGTTGGAAGTCGCAGAGCCTCACTTCTGCCAGGCACTACTGGCTGAAGTAGTCAGAGTCTGCCCAGATTCACAGGGAGAGAAGAGAGGCCTCACCTCTTGATGGAAGGACTGTTAAAGAATTTGTGGCCACAATTTTAAAGCTTCCACAATGGGGTGTTTTTTGAAACCACAGACTGCTTCGGCCACATGTTTATTTCTCATGAGAATTTTCCAGAAAGCCACTTAGACTGTTGCTCTGGGTATATTCAAGCGGTTCTTAAATTGTAGGGTGTATAAGAATTGCTGGGAGCTTGTGAAAAGTACACATACCCCGACTCCATCCCCAGAGTTCCTCTCTTACTGGTCTACTTATTGCCTGTAATCTGCACCCAGGTCATTCTGAATCTTCTGTTTATTATTTATCTTTATTTCTTGTGCGCTTTTTTCCCTCTTAACTGGTTTGGAAGTTATACAACCTATTTCTATTCATTTAGTGGAAACCTTAAAATTTTACCTTGCTTATTTACTTTAATAAAGTCTAATGCTGATACCTTAACATTTCTCCTGAATAATACCTTAGAACATTTAACTCTGATCACCCACTTCTCGACTTAAATCTTACTGTTGTTGAATATTTTAGTGCTGTACATTTTGGGCTTCAGTCTTGTCACAGACACTGTGAGTGCCCTGCCATAGCTCCACAGTGCCCCCTGGAAGTCACCGGCAGCTTCAATGGGCAGTCCTTGCATGCATTGACGGCTTCCTATCTCAAGCACCTGCATTTCTCTTCAGAGGGTTTTCACTGGTTGCAGGAGCGTGCTCTACCTGCAGCAGGCCAGAAGAGCGACACCAAAGAGCAGCCCTCAGCCAATGAAGGACAGAAGTTAGTGGATAAATACCCCAACTTCCTCGCCTCTTGGGGAAAAAATTCTGAGGAGTGCTACACCCAGACTTTCAGAGGATCTCTAGCAGGGTTGAGTCCCAGTTGTCAACAGCAGTTACTTGCTCCTTAACCTACCTTCTGCTGGCTTCCTTCTCTTCACTGTCTCACTTCTCCGCTCCCCTAGCAATACTTCCTGGCATCACCTCCCAAATAAATGACTTGCACCCAAATGTTTGTCTCAGAGTCTGCCTGGGGAGGAACCTGAACCAAGATAGGCCCTGCAAATTAGAGATTTTTGTTATTTTATGCAGAACAAACTTTAGATATACCACACTTACCACTGACTTCTTTCCTCATCATTCCTTCTTCTATCCCTGACCTTTCTTCTAGAATCATTTTCCTTCTTCTTAAAGAATATGCTTTAAAAGTTCCTTGGTGAAAAACTGTCTGGCTTTGCTTTTATGTGAATGTGTCTTTATTTCACTTCACTTCCATCCTTGAAGGCTGTTTTGGCTGGGCATAGAATTCTAGATTGGCATTTACTTTCTTTTTGTTGGCTTCCATTGTTGGTATTGTGAAACCTGCTGTAACACTAACTACCATTACTTTACAGGTGGTCTCACTTTTCTCTGTGGCTGCTTCTAAGATCTCCTTTTGGTTGCTGGGATTTTTGCATTTCTATTATAGTGTGTTTTCTCTTTTATTTATCTTGGTAGGTAAGGGTTGCATTTTATGTACCCGTGAATTAATATCTTTGGTCAGTTCTAGAAAATTCTCAGCCACTATCTCTTCAAATATTACCTTTCATTGTCTCGTCTCTTCTGGAATTCTGATTGGATATCTGTAATATCTGCTCATTTTATCCTTTATGTCTTCTTATCTCTTGTTCATATTTTTTGGGTTTTCTTCCTGTGCTGCATTTTGGGAAGTTTCTTCAACACTATCTTACAGTTTACTAATTTTTAATTATGTGTAATCTTTCGTTTAGCTCATCCAGTAAGTTTGTTTTTATTTCGACAACTACATTTTTATTTCTAAAATTTCTAATTGGTTCTTTTTCAAATCTGCCCTGTAATTTTTTATTCTCTTATTGCTTCCTCATTTTTGTGAGTCTATCTTTCCTACATAGCTTTTCTATATTCTGTATGTGAAATTTCAATATCTGATGTCCTGGGGTTTAAACCTGTTATTTGTTGTTACTGCTGACTCCTACTCATGGAATTTTTTTCCTTGTGTGTTTGATAATCTTGGATCTTAAGGTTATATTTGGTCCTTTAATGTGGAGAAAACCTAAGAGCCTAAATTGAAGATTCTTTCCTCCAGAGTGGATTTGTAATTGATTCTGCAAAGATCCAGGGGTACTAATAACCTGGGATCACTTTTGCCTCCTTCCTGGGGTCTCAAGGTCTCTTCCCATATCCTCAACTCTCCTCTCCCCTCAACGTACACATACATACCCTTTAACTTTGGAAATGCTGATAATGGCCTTTCTGTGTATGTGTGCCTGGCTTATTGTTCTCCACTCTGGTTTTAGCTCACTGTTGTTTTTGCTACTCCTTCCTAACTTCTTTGGAGGTTTCCTTACATTCTGCAAGCCCAGCGAAAGTCTCATTGTTCACAGTAGAAAGGCCCCTCAGGGAGTTTGACCCGCTGTATTGCTCAAAGTGGAAGTGATTTATATGTTTCTGTATCTCTGGTTCACACATCGGGTAACACTGCAGAATACCATATTGTGTGTGTGTGTGTGTGTGTGTGTGTGTTAGTTTGTATTATTGTTCAGCAAATATTCACTCTTCTCCCCTTCCCTGCAGGAGAAGTGTCTTCCCTTTTCTATTGATGTTAAATTTGGCTATATGACTTTTATATTGGCTTTGGCCAATGGAAGGTAGACAAAAGTGACAGTGTCCCAGTTTGAAGCAGATGTTTTAAAAGATATTGGAAGTTTCTGTCAGTTCCTTTGAACTCCTACCATTACCATAAGAGGAATATGTCAAAGGTGGCCATTGCACCTTCATCCTGGGCCCCAGAATGAAAGGCACACAAAGTAGTGTTAACCTCATAACCTGGAGCAGAGCCATGGCAACTGAACCGCAGATCTGGAGCAAGAAAAATAAATATTTGTTGTTGTGAATCTCTGAATTTGGGGGGTAACTTGTTAAGCTGCATTATCACAGAGAAGATGAATAATATGACCCATATGTGTATCTGAAATAGCATTGTGTTGTGTGCAAGGTGAGGTGGGGTGGGGTCATAAACAACTTTCAGATTCCAAAGGGGAAGGTGGTGTTTGTCCATGGTGAGGCCCTTCCTGTTTTCTAGGAAGGACATTTTGGTAAGCCCTTTCTATTAAGCATATGTGAAGCAGGAAAATACTTATTTCATTGTTATTAGGGAAGCCTTTCGGATTGAGATAGTAAATATCCTATTTAATCCTGAAAAGTGTTGTCTTTATTAGAACAGAGACCATCTCCACTGAGATTATGAAGACTGAAATTAGTCTGTTGTTTCTTGGAACTTGGGGCCATGGACACAGAGAAGGAAGACAGAGTGACGGGAATCCCAATTTCAGGGGACAAAATGTGTGGGTCATCAGAGCTAGGCCAGAGGGAATCCTGTGTGAAGGACCATACAGTGGACCATAGGAATAGTAGTAGCTAATATGCTCTTTTAAGTCTTCCTTTTCTGGGTTGTAGTTTCACATCTCTCCTTCAGAAAAGTTTGCAAGCATTTTGAGTTAGTTGTGTTAGTCTTATTTTCTGTTGCTTTAGCATTCTTTGGGTCCACCCTTTAGGACAAAACATTCCTGGCAGAAATGCTGCATGATAAATAAGCAACAGTAAGATAGACAGAGGGTATGGATGTTGAAGCCCCATGCAAGAGGCACCAACTGACCACCATTTGTACAACTTGCACCATGCATTTGTAGAACTTGACAGCATTTCTGGGAATTCTTAGGAATGCAAATAAAAATGAACCAATGAAAGTCAAGGATCCCTCAGCAGACCCTGAAGATGGGATCTTGGACACTGTCAGTATTAAAGGCCCCTGAAGGATGAAGACAGAGAACAAACAGATGCTTGCTTATTTATCTTTTAACATTTTTAAAGTTTAATATTCATTCAAAATAAAAGACACACATGACAAGTGGATGGATTGATGAATTTATGCAAAGTGAACACACCCACGAAACCAGCATCCAGATCAATAAAGAGAACACCGAACACCCCCAGAAGCCCCCCGGCCCCTTTCAGTCACTACCCACCCAAGGGTAACCACTATCCTGACTTCTAACAGCATAGATTAGTCTTGCTTGTTTTTGTACTTTATATAAATAGAATTATGCAGCATGTATTTTCTTGTGTATGGCTTCTTCCACTCGCAATTATAATTGTGAGCTTCACCTGTATAGTTGCATGTAGTTGTGGTTCATGAATTCTCATTACAGCATTCACGATGTGAATATAGCACAATTTACTTATCCATTGTAGTGTAGATGGGCATTTGGGTAGCCTCCAGTTTGGGGCTATTATGAATATTGTTTTCATGGACATTTTAGTCTATGTATTTTGTTGAACAGATGTATACATTTCAGTTGGGTATATACCTAGAAATAGAATTGCTAAATTTGCTTATTTTTTTAAAATATCATCTCTTTCCAAAAGGAATTTGTGATGGATTAAAATAAAAATAAGTCACAGATACAATAAAATTCAAAAGTATTTTTTCAAAATTACAGTTCTTGAAGAAAAGAAAATAGTGTATTTTTATATATGCCCACAAAAAATTAGCTGTCAACCCCAAACATGGTTCATCTTGTTTACCTTCTTTTTGGCAAAGAACTAAAACAAACCCTATCTTTTAATGATGGATTAAAATTTACTTCTGAATTGCCAGATTACTTTATGTGCAATTTTCACTTCTAATTATTTTCGGGGCGGGGGAGCAGTCTATTACATATACTGTATATGTGCATATGTATACTATGAGGTGGTTTATGTCCAGTAAATTATCACATAGTAAACATAGACCAACTTCAGTCACATTTTATTATAAAAGTACTACATACTAGGTCTATATTTGCCTTAATAGTATGCACCAATGTCAATTTCCTGGTTTTGACTGTGTACTGTGGTTATGTAAGATGACTATCTTTGCAACTTCTTGTGTCTTAAATTATTTCAAAATAAAATGTTTTAAACAAAAAAGTAATAAAAAGAATCTTTTGAAGCTTTCAAATGTACTTCATTCTTCAATCATGTCATATTTTAACGGGTACACAGGGCTTTCACTTGGCATCAATTATGAGTTGGTTTTGAAACAATTCAGTATTACACCAGCTGGAATGATTACTGATCTCTCCATTCCTTTGCAGTGGCTCTGCCAACAGGGGACAGGTTCCATTCTATTCCAATTTGTGTTGCTCTATATGCCCTTACAGCAACACAAAAAGTGACTCCAATAGCTAATACAGCATTACCATATTTGTCATGGAAATCAGGTGTCCATTCCTAGTGGCTCTGCTTTGCCATTTTTGCTGAAAGCTTCGAACTAGGAGATGACTTAGTGCATTTTTGGTCAAGGGAAACATCGTAGAGCTGAAGACAGAGCTGCGGCAGCTGCAGCTGCTGGTTTGTTTCAACTTTGTGTCAAGCCACTTGTCCTGAAAAACAGCTGTCAGGTTCTTGCCAGGCAAGTCCATTGCAAATTTTAATGCAACAATTTTTAAAATTTGTATTCTGAGAACTATTCTGTGTGCCACAAGCTCCCTAGTCCACTAAAGACAGAGAAGCTAATATTTCACATAGGTTGTACTTACTGAATCACCAGTGAATCACGTCCTCTGGCCCATCAGTTCCACTCAACTCGAGACATTAATTCAGCAGATATCATCACCTCTCTTCTAAATGCGACACACATGTGAGGTTGTTCTCGGCAGCAGCGTTGGTAAGAACAACCAGAGTGCCCACCAACAGGACACTGATTAAGTGAATGATGGCAGATCCTTAAAATGGAATATTATACTGCTTTGAAAAAAAGAATGAAGAGGCTCCCTTTAAACTAATGTGGAAAAATCTGTAAGATAGATGATGGAATATAAAAATTCAAGTTGAAGTACTCCAGCATGCTACCATGTAGGGAATATAAAATCATATTTGTTTGAATTTACATGAAACATCCACATAAGAAACTGATAGTGATCACCTGTGGGGAGAATGTGAAGGCTGGAGAAAGGGATCACAGGAGAGAATGTTCACTGAATATCCCTTTTGGTAAATTAACCTCTTTGATTTATGAGGTAGGTAATATTTTCCAGTTAAGAAAAAGTAGGTGATTATTTCTATGAAGAAAATAAAGTCCCAAATTTTTCAAATAGTATTACATTTCACACAAATAAGTACCACTTGAGGCAGTTTGCTATTTGTGCTTCTGCCACCTTCAAAACATAGAGTAACGAGGGAGAAGAGGCGCCATGAGTGGTCACTCCATAGCCAAAGGATGTTAGGAAAGTTATACACACCTCTGCACACTCACACACACATCTTCCTTGTCCCCACCCACCCTGAGGAAATTAAAATGTTATTGGTCAACAGGACCTTTTACCATGGATTTACAGATACAGGACCATCCTGGTTAGAACAAATTCTCCAACACTTTCATAAAATCATTGACAAGCCAAAAAAAATCTAGGAACGGGACCGGCCCCATGGCATGGTGGTTAAGTTTGCCACGCTCCACTTCAGTGGCCTGGGTTCGTGGGTTCGGATCCCAGGTGCAGACCTACACCACTCGTTAGCCATGCTGTGGTGGCATCCCACATACAAAGTAGAGGAAGATTAGCACAGATGTTAGATCAGGGCTAATCTTCCTCAAGCAAAAAAAAAAAAAAGAGGAAGATTGGCAACAGACATTAGCTCACGGCAAATCTTTCTCACCAAAAAAAAAAAAAAAAAATCTAGGACCAAATATAGTAAATATGCCATCAAATATTTTAAAAATATGGGGAAAAAAGGATTAACTATGAAAACATCTAGAGTGAAAGCTTTAATGCACAGAATGGATCTGAGGTTGTAGGTGGCTGGATGGACATAGTGGAGGAATAAATGGTGTGACTCTTTGGAGGGTATTCTGATAAGAAATGAGGAAAAGGAAGCTAGTGGGAAAGGCCATTCCAAAGTGATGCAAGAGACAGGTGATTCATCCACACTGCTCAGTCCCATGCAGACTGGAAGACCCACGGTAAAGAGCCAACTCCAGTGAGCGGGAACAACTGCAGCACAACTGCAGGTGCAGGGTGGGAATGAAGCACTTCCCTTCCTCTGGGGAATCTGAGCAATCCTTGGTGAGGTTGGCACGGGCAAGGCTTCAGCCCAGTGCACCTGGATAAGGTAAAGGTGTTCAGGAAAAGCATAGACAGTTTATAACTGTGCAGATGGGAGGGTCTTTCTAGACATGACATGAAAATCAGAAATCCCTACTAAAATGTCTGGCTGTCAATTTCTCTTTGTAATTCTGTCACTTTTTGCTTTATCTATTCCAAGGCCATGTTGTTAGGAACATATAGTTCCTGATTTTTATATCTTTATTGTAGATTGTTACTTTTATCATCATCCCTATTTATGTTTCTCACTTTAAATTTTATTTTTTGACATTATTTCTATACCAGCTTCCTTTTAGTAAATATTTACATGGTAAGTCTTTTTCTTTCTTCATCTCTACTTACATGTTTTGATTACTAAAATATTTGGACTGATATCTACCACCTCATATTTTGCTTACCATCCTTTTCCTTTGCTTCTTTTTGTTCTTCTTTTCTGTCTTATGTTCTATTGATAAAATTTACATATTCCCTCTTTTGATCCTCTGCTCATTTGGAAGCTTTATTCTTTTAATGGTAGCTCTTCATATATTACCATGCACAATTAACTATACATTTTTTCTAACAGTTATTCAGTATTTCTCACTTCCTATAGACCACAAAAATGACCTGAGTGTAGTTTACCCATTGAATACTACTCAATACTCCCTTCCTCATATTGTTATTGTTGTTTAGAATTTGAGTTTTACCTTTCTTACACCCCAAAAGAGTTGGGTGGGGTTTTTTTAGTTTTATAATCAGTAGATAATTAATTTTACCAAAATATTTTTACTAATTGACAGTAAATACACACTTTTATTTCTTGTAGCCCATGATCTCCTGTGGTTTCAATGGTTTTTTTTACTTATTCAAGTATACTTTTTAAAAAGTTAGAGAGAATCTGAAAATAATTTTCTATAACTAAAAATATTTTTATGTCGTCTTCACTCTTGAAAGATGGGTAAATAGTTATTTTCCCCTTTCACCTTGAAGATATTGCTCTATTGTCTTTGACATTTATTATAACTATATGAATTCTGCTGTTGGTCTAGCCATAGTCCTGAGTGATAATCAGGGAATCCCCTCATCCCTACCCTCTGCACCTTTTTTAAAGCAAGGTAAAATTACACTCAGTGAAATACATAGATCTTAAGTATACAATTTAGTAAGTTCTGATAAATGTCTACATTATATAACCACCTCTCTAATGAAGATGTAGACCATCTCTATCACCCTGGAGTCCAGAACCTCACAGCATTTTAGGATTGTTGGTTCATCTTGCCCTTCTTCAGTCTCATTATGGTGGGACTAGATGTGGACTTATTTTTATTTATCCTCTTTGGTACTTGAAAGAGACCTTTTGACTTGAGGACGTGATTTTTCTTTATTATGGAAAATTTAAGCTACCATCCCTCCAAATGTAGTTTCTCTGCCATGACCACCATTCTCTTCAGTATTTCCTATTAGATGACTATTGGAGTCCTACAGTCTGTCATTTATATCTCAACTTATTTTTCATGTATATGCATTTCACATACACATAATTATTTTAAAATCTCTTTCTATCTCTGTTCTACACCTGGGTGAATTTCTTACTTTTGGCTTCCAATTCATTGTTTTTTATTCTCTTTATTGGGTTTTTTATTATGATTATATTTTTATTTTCAAGGATTCCAATCAATTCTTTATCACACTCACCAACCCTCATTTTATTTACGCTTTTTTCATTATTATTTATTTTTAAGGATTTGACTCAAGTTTTTCCACATCTTTTATTATGAAAATTGTCACATTTATAGAAAAGTTGAAAGAATAACAGAATGAACATTCATAACCCTACCAATTAGAATAGACAAGTGTTAACTTTTAGCCATAATTTTTCTCTCTCTCTCTCTCTCTCATATATATAGTGCTGAAACATTTGGGCTTAGCTATGTCATTTTCATTTATACTTTTTATATTTCACTGTTGCTGCTATGTGTTCAGTGCAGAGGGGATGATCAGAGCATGAATGCCCTGCACATGTTGCCCAGAGAGCTCCAAGCCCTTCTCATAAAGTAGACAGGAAGATTCTAGGCTGAATTGGTGAACTTTGGTTGAATCCTGGGAAGAAAACAACACTATGGTGTTATTAAACTACTAGAAGTGTCTCAGCTAGTGGCTCCCCAAAGTACTTGCTATATATTTTGAATAATCATTTGAAATAAAAATGCATACAACTTTTCTGCACTTTATACCCATACTCATGTTCATGTGGTCTTTATGGGTCTTGTATGTGTGCATATATTTTGTATGTAAATTTAGGGGGAGGGGAAGGTGCAGGAATTTTAGAATATTTTTTAAAAAGTCCTAGGATTTAAGGACATGGAGGACCTCGACTCTCATGCACAGCTGGCAGGAGTGTCGCTTGGTAAGCCCACTTCGGAAAATTTTTAGCAGTGTTTATTAAAGCCACTACCCCTATCCTATGACCCAGCAGTTCTACTTGTAGGTATAAATGAGTGCTTATATCCACTAAGATACATGTGCTGGCATGTTCATAGCAACTTTGTTCCTAACAGCCAAATACTAGAAAAAAATTCAAATATCCATCAACAAGAGAATGGCTAAACAAATTATGGTATATTCATACTATGGAATACTACACAGCAATTAAAAAGAATAAACCACTGGATATAAGCAAAAACATGGGTGAGTCTCAAAATCATTATGCTGAATAATAGAAGCCAGATACAAAAGAACACATATTGTATGTTTCCATTTATATGAAGTTCAGAAACAGGCAAAAAGTAATCTATGATGATAGAAGTCAGAGTAGTGGCTACCTCTGGCGAGGGTCCACTATGAACTGGAAGGGGATCTAAGAGAATCTTCTAGGGTAATGGAAATGTTCCCCATCTGGAACTGAGTGGTAGTTGTATATAGGTGTTTACATATGTAAAAATTCATGGAGCTGTACACTTAAGATTATGCACCATGTCTTAGTAATAGTTCAATAGAAATAAAGGAAGGAAGGAAGGAAGAAGAAAGAGAGAGAGGGAGAGGGAGGGTGGCGGGATGGAGGGAGAGACCAAGGGAGAAAGAAAGGATGAGAGATAAAGAAAGAATCAAACCCAGAAATGTGTCCTTGCTCAGCTCCTAGGGCTGCTAGAAGTGGCAGATCCAGCAGTCCACATCCTAAACAGGAGTGAGGTCTTGAAAGATGGACTAATTTGAAAACAGGAGACTGACAAAGCTATTATAAAAGCACTGGGCCTCATAAATACCTCCAATGGCAATGGCAGGGCCAAAACAAGGACATATTTACCAAGTGGCCAGAAAGAAAAAGAAATTTTCATATACCACCATTTGAAAGTCATATTTGGTGTCACTGAGTGCAAGAAGTATAGGCTCTGCAGTATTAGTGTTCTCTAAGACTGTGCCAAGCCCACATTTTCCAGGAGCTGAAAGAGGTGCCATGAGATTATTTGCTGCTGCTGCTGCTTCAGAGTCTCAGAAGCAATATGGAAGCATAGCAATAAGGATTAGGTTCATCTGGGAATGACAGAAAATTCCAAATGACAGTAGCTTATATCAGATAGAAATGTATTTTTCTCTCTCACAAAGTAAATCTAGAGGCAGACAGTCCAGGAATGGTAGGGTAGCCCCCAGATTCCTCAGGAAGTCAGGCTCTCTGAAGTTCTCTGTTCTATCATCCCTATAATGATCCTGTCCTCATGATTCAAGGTGGTGGTTAGAGGCCTAGTAATCATGTTCATGTTCCAGGCTAGCCAGTGAAGTAAGGAACAAAGAAAGATGTGCCCCTGCTCTTGAAGGAACAGCACATGACACTCCTACTTTCAACTCATTAGCCAAAACCTACTCATGTGGCCACATTCAGCTAGGAAATTGGGAAATATAGCCTTTTAGTAGATCACATGTCTGTCTTAAATAAAATTAACTTCTATTATAAAGAAAGAAGGAAGGAAGAGGTTTGTGGTAGACAAACAGCAGTCTTCCACAGAAGCCAATATGTATGAAGAGTTTACGACCATTCTTCCACAGTACATATTTTTATCTATTAATAGTTAGCCATATTTTAAAAAACTTTCTGTAGCTCTCCGTATTTGGAAAAGATGCCCATAATTATTTTGTACTTAAACGGAGTCTGTGGAGTTGAAGCTAGGCAGTTGTCCTGATAACAATATTAAGAAAATAATCTCTGAGTCTTTATGTTAGCACTCACAAAATCTTAAAGACCAAATAATGTCGAGAAATATTCACTTTTTCAATGAATTTTGGATAACTCTATCTGTACCACAAAGAACAAGACACCCCACTCATCTCAGGTGAGCTGAGGGATTAAGGATAAAGGACAAATGAAGAAGGCTTGATTTTCATTATTTTCCTACCATCTGAAAGAAATTTTACCATCTACCTGTATAACCTTTCCAAAAAATTTTTTTAAAGAAAAAAGTGTGTGAGCTGATGAAGAACCAAGGCTACCTCATTTCCAATTACTTGGGAGAAAAGGGATTTGAGGGATTTGGGGTCAGTGAAGCTGGAGATCAGAAAAACCCTTACGTCTCTCCACTATAGAAGGCTCTCGCAGGGAAATGTAGCTTTGACATGATGATGATGTTGCTTTGGTCATGTTATTACTTTGAATAGAACCCTTTGTTCTCCTTGTGACTCATATTATACTTTAGTAAAAGCCTAAATCAAGAGTGACGTCAGCATCATGGTGGAGTGAGATTCCCTCTTTGAATCTCTGCCCCCTAAGAGACAACAAAAACATCATTTGCATACCAAAGCAGGTCAATCAAACACTACAATGGACTTCTAAGAGGCCCTTGCTGAGGTACATCTGATGGTGGAGGCACGGGAAGCCCCAAAGGATGTGAGGAGAGATAAAGAGTTTTACTCCCCCTCCCCAGTTGATCGGCAAAGACAGAATGGCTCAAAGACAGAGGGGGGGAGGGGTGGCCCTCTGCGGGGAAAACTATCACCCTCCAGGTGCTCTCACACACTGTCAAGAGATTCCCACCGGGAAGCAACGGCAGACTGTTTCAGGGGTGTGATAAACTCCCCAAGAGAGCCAGAAAGGAAGCCCCCAGGTCGGGCAGACAAGAGAGAGAGAACCCCTCCTCTCACACAGGTGCTTCAGCACAATCCCACCAGGGACTGCAGTGGGCTCAGAGCACACTGCTTGTGACCTCCACCCAGTGGCAGCAAGTGGAAACTGCAGGACCATCTTCAAGATGAAGAATAGCAAAGGTAAATCAGCTGGCTGTATGCAAAAGTGTCAGTCTACAAACCAAGAGGAAAATGACAAACACCCAACCAACCCTGAAGGCACAGACATCTATAACCTGAATGACACAGAATTCAAAACAGCTATCATAGACAAACTCAACAAAACAAGAGAACACACAGAAACAAATCAACGAATTCAGGGATCTCTTCACAAAAGAGATTGAAACCATAAAGAAAAACCAATCAGAAATATTGGAGATGAAAAACACAATAGATGAGATAATGGAAAACCTGGAGTCTTTAAAGAGCAGAACTGACAACATGGAGGAACGAATTAGCATTATCGAAGATAGTCATGCAGAAACGCTCCAGATAGAGGAGGAGAGAGAGCTAAGACTAAAAAGAAATGAAGAAATTCTCTGAGAAATATCAGACTCAATGAGGAAAAGTAACATAAGGATAATAGGTATTCCAGAAAGAAAAGAAAGAGAAAAAGGAGCAGAGAGTTTGTTCAAAGAAATAATAGCTGAGAACTTCCCAAACCTGGGGAAAGAGATGGAAATAACATTGAATGAAATCAATAGATCACCTAAATATATAAACAGGAATAGATAAACACCACACCACATAATAGCTAACATAACAAGAGTCATTGCCAAGGAAAAAATATTAAGGGCAGCTAAACAAAAAAATGAAGTAACATACAAAGGAAACCCCATCAGGCTCTCAGCTGATTTCTCGACAGAAACTCTACAGGCTAGGAGAGACTGGAATGATATATTCAAAATGATGAAAGACAAAAACCTTCAGCCATGAATACTTTATCCAGCAAAAATATCCTTCAAATATGATGGAGAAATAATAACTCTCCCTGATAAACAAAAGCTAAGGAAGTTCATCACCACAAGACCCCCACTACAAGAAATGCTCAAGAAGGCCCCTAGGCCTGAACAACAACAACAACAAAAACAAAAGAGAAAGGGGATACAAAGTTTTGAGCAAGGAGAAAAACAGGAAGACTAAACCAGAAAAACTACAGTTGGAAAACATCAAAAATTAATTTAAGCTCATCACTGTAAACATACACTCACGACACAAGATGGAATAAGTAATGACAACAACAAATAAGAAGGGGAAGAGGAAAGGGATCGAATCGACTTAGTCTAAGGAAACAAGAGGCCTCTGAAAATGTACTATCTTATCCAGGAAATCTTTTATATAAACCTCACAGTAACCACTAAACAAATAACCAGAAGAGAACCACATATGACAAATAAAGGGAAAACTAAGAGAATCATCATGCAGAATTACCAAACTGAATTGGGAGTCGGAAACACATGGGACAAGAAATAAAGGAAATGCAAAAGAACCAGAAAATGAACAATAAAATAGCAACATTAGGCCCTCATATATCACTAATCACTCTAAATGTAAACAGATTGAATTCTCTGATCAAAAGACACAGAGGGGCGGGATAGATTAAAAACCAAGATCCAACAATTTGCTGCCTCCAGGAAACACATCTCAGCTCTAAAGGCAAACACAGACTCAAAATAAAAGGATGGAAAATGATATTCCAAGCTAATGGCAAACAAAAGAAAGCAGGACTTGCCATACTTATATCAGACAGAGTAGACTTCAAGATAAAAAAAGGTGGGGCTGGCCCAGTGGCGCAGCAGTTTAGTCTGCACTTGGCAGCCCGAGGTTCGCCGGTTCGGATCCCGGGTGCCTGCCAATGCACCGCTTGTCAGCCATGCTGTGGGGGCATCCCATATGAAGTAGAGGAAAATGGGCACAGATGTTAGCCCAGGGCCAGTCTTCCTCAGCAAAAAGAGGAGGATTAGCTACGGATGTTAGCTCAGGGCTGGTCTTCCTCACAAAAAAAAAAAAAGGATAAAAAAGGTAATGAGAGACACCCCCCTTACATCAATGGATAGATCATCCAGACAAAAAGTCAATAAGGAAATAATGGACTTAAATGAAAAACTAGATGCGATGGACTTAATAGCTATATACAGAGCACTCTACCCAAAAATAGAAGCTTACACATTCTTCTCAAGCATGCATGGAACATTCTCAAGGGTAGACTGTATATAAGGAAACAAGGCAAACCTCTATAAGTTTAAGAAGATTGAAATCATTACAAGCATCTTTTCTGATCATCATGCTATGAAACTAGAAATCAACATCAAGGAAAAAACTGGGAAAGGGACAAAGATGTGGAGACTAAACAACACGCTATTGAACAACCAATGGATCATTGATGAAATTAAAGGAGAAATCAAAATCTATCTGGAGACAAATGAAAAGGAAAATACACCATACCAACTCATATGGGATGCAGCAAAAGCGGTCCTGAGAGGGAAATTCATAGCAATACAAGCTCACCTTAACAAACAAGAAAAATCCCAAATAAATAACCTTAAACTGCACCTAACAGAGTTGGAAAAAGAAGAACAGACAAAGCTCCGAATCAGCAGAAGGAGGGAAATAATAAAAATCAGAGCAGAAATAAATGAAATTGAAACCAAGAAAACAGTAGAAAGGATCCATGAAACAAAGAGCTGGTTCTTTGAGAAGATAAATAAAATTGACAAACACTTAGCCAGACTCACTAAGAAAAAAAGGGAGAAGACTCAAATAAATAAAATTAGAAATGAAAGAGGAGAAATTACAATGGATACCACAGAAATACAAGGGATTATTAGGGAATACTATGAAAAACTTTACGCCAAAAAATTGGACAACCTGGAGGAAATGGACAAATTCTTGGATGCATACAACCTCCCAAAACTGAATCAAGAAGAAATAGAGAATCTGAATAAACCCATCACAGGTAAAGAAATTGAAACAGTAATCAAAAACCTCCCCCAAAATAAAAGCCCAGGACCAGATGGCTTCCATGGAGAATTTTACCAAACATTCAAAGATTTAACACCTATTCTTCTCAAACTCTTCCAAAAAATAGAGGAAGATGGAATACTTCCTAACACATTCTAGGAGGCCAACATCACCCTGATACCAAAGCCAGACAAGGACAATACAAAGAAGGAAAACTACAGGCCAATATCACTGATGAACATAGACACAAAAATCCTCAACAAAATATTGGCAAACCGAATACAGCAATACATCAAAAAGATCATACACCATGACCAAGTGTCTATGACCAGGGACACAGGGATGTTTCAACATCCACAAATCAGTCAACGTGATCGACCACATTAATAGAAGGAAGAATAAAAACCACATGATCATCTCAATTGATGCAGAGAAGGCATTTGACAAGACCCAACATCCATTTATGATAAAAACTCTTAACAAAATGGGTATAGAAGGAAAGTACCTCATCATAATAAGGGCCATATATGACAAACCTACAGCTAACATCCTACTCAATGGGGAAGAACTGAAAGCCATTCCTTTGAGGACAGGAACAAGACAAGTGTGCCCACTCTCACTGCTCTTATTCAACATAGTACTGGAAGTTTTGGCCAGAGCAATTAGGCAAGAAAAAGGAATAAAAGGGCTCCAAATAGGCAATGAAGAAGTGAAACTCTCACTATTTGTGGATGACATGATCTTATACCTAGAAAACCCCCCAAAATCCATTGGAAAACTACTAGAAATAATCAACAAAAATGGCAGGGTATAAAATCAACTTACAAAAATCAGTTGCATTTCTATACACTAATGATGAACTGACAGAAAGAGAACTCAAAAAGACAATCCCATTTACAATTGCAACAAAAAGAATAAAATATCTGGGAATAAATTTAACCAACGAGGTGAAAGGCTTATACAATGAAAACTATAAGACACTATTGAAGGAAATCGAGGAAGACATAAAGAAATGGAAAAATATTCCATGCACATGGATTGGAAGAATAAACATAGTTAAAATGTCCATACTACCTAAAGCAATCTACAGATTCAATGCAATCCCAATCAGAATCCCAGTGTCATTCTTCACGGAAATAGAACAAAAAATACTGAAATTCGTACGGGGCAACAACAGACCCCGAATAGCTAAAGCAATCCTGAGAAAAAAGAACAAAGCTGGAGGCATCAGAATCCCTGATTTCAAAATATACTATAAAGCTATAGTAATCAAAACAGCATGGTGCTGGTACAAAAATAGACACACAGATCAATGGAACAGAATCAAAAGCCCAGAAATAAAACCACACACCTATGGACAGCTAATCTTCGACAAAGGAGCAAAGAACATACAGTGGAGAAAGGGAAGTCTCTTCAATAAAGGGTGCTGGGAAAATTGGACAGCCACATGCAAAGGAATGAAAGTAGACCATCTTCTATTGCCATGCACAAAAATCAACTCAAAATGGATTAAGGACCTGAAACTATAAAACTCCTGGAAGAAAATATAGGCAGTACATTAATTGACATTGGTCATAAAGGGATCCTTTCAGATTCCATGTCTACTTGGACAAGGGAAACAAAAGAAAAAATAAATGAGTGGGACTTCATCAGACTACAGAGCTTCTACAAGGCAAATGAAACCAGGATCAAAATGAATAAACAACCCACCAGCTGGGAGAAAACATTCGCAAATCCTTTATCTGACAAGGGATTAATCTCCATAATATATAAAGAACTCACACAACTGAGCAACACAAAAACAAACAACCCGATCAAAAAATGGGCAGAGGATATGAGCAGACATTTTTGCAAGGAAGATAAACAGATGGCCAATAGACACATGAAAAGATGTTCAACATCACTAATCATCAGGGAAACACAAATCAAAGCTACACTAAGATATCACCTTATACCCATTAGAATGGCTATAATCACCAAGACAATAAACAACAAATGTTGGAGAGGTTGTGGAGAAATGGGAACCCTAATTCACTGCTGGTGGGAATGCAAACTGGTGCAGCCTCTATGGAAAACAGTGCGGAGATTCCTCAAAAAATTAAAAATAGAAATACTTTATGATCCAGCAATCCCACTCTTGGGCATCTACCCAACGAACATGTAATCAACCATCACAAGAGGCTTATGTACCCCTATGTTCATTGCAGCATTATTCACTATAGCCAAGAAGTGGAAGCAGCCCAAGTGTC
The DNA here is from genome assembly GCA_031878705.1 of Tapirus indicus. Taxonomy (NCBI): domain Eukaryota; kingdom Metazoa; phylum Chordata; class Mammalia; order Perissodactyla; family Tapiridae; genus Tapirus; species Tapirus indicus. The sequence continues at coordinate 87,237,972 of CM062929.1, read as the reverse complement.
CCTCGACTGATGATTGGATAAAGCAGATGTAGTATATACATACAATGGAATACTACTCAGCCATAAGAAAAGACAGAATTGTCCCATTTGCAACAACATGGATGGACCTAGAGGGTATTATGTTAAGTGAAATAAGCCAGAGAGAGAAGGACAAACACCACATGATTTCACTCATATGTGAATTATAAACAAACGCACGGACAGGACAGAGAGAACTGGTTGATGGTTACCAAGGGGAAGGGGGCTGGGGGGTGGGCACAAGGGGTGAAGGGATGCATCCACGTGGTGAGGGACAAAAAATTATGTACAGCTAAAACCCCACAATGTTATAAACTATTAAGACATCAATAAAAATGAAATTTAAAAAAAGCCTAAATCAAGAGATTCTGGTGCTCTCCCTTTCTTTGAGGAGCCAGACCTTGATTAGACAAAGAGTAGGCTTAGGTTTGGTTGTAGTTTACATTTCAGTAGCAGTTATTTACGATTCTTCTGTTATGCATATTCTAAACTCTATTATCATTTAAGCAAATTTGCTTTTAACTCTCCACTGAGTTCACCAAAGACAAGTAATCCTGCTGCAACTGGCAGGGCTGAAGACTAAGCCCCCCGGGGCAATTAAGTGTATCCCAAGGTTCAGCTGGTATGCTGCAGTTTGCATCAATTACAGCCGTTTAGCAAGGTTCTACAGTGTACACCCCTGCTTTGAATGAGGATTTGTATCCTTCATTAGCATTGCCATATCAGGCTAGGATGCTGTAGCATATACCACTGTCAGGCTGTGTCACAGCATTATAAGATTAGGGCTGCAAGCTTCACCCTTCTGCCACTAGTGGAACCCTCTAGTACTTGGCCTCTGAGCAGCTGTGCCAGTTTTTGAAGGGAAAGCTGGAGAGGGTGCCTGTAAGGAAATGTAAACAACCAGGGTTGATTAACACGGTTATGAAATTTGAAATTGGGAATTCAGTTTTGAATCAGAGCCCAAAATAGGTACAAATGAACATAACTTTCAGGGTCTCCAATTTGGTGTTTTTGTAAAGGGCCTCCAAGTATGTTAGCAATATGGCATATCAGTTAACTACTGGTGCATAATAAACATTCTCAAAAAGTCTCAGCAGTATGCAACAATAAGCACTTATTTAGTTCACAAATCTGCACGTCTGGGCATCGACCAATCTAGCCTGGGCTTGGTTGGGGTGACTCAGCTCTGTTCCACATAACTCTCATTCTCCTCCTGGGACAGGCAGGTTAGTCTAGGCATGTCCTTATCATGATGTTGGTGGAAGCAAAAGTTCACAGTGCTGTCCAAGCTTTTGCTTGGACCCTACTCTCTCTGTTGTTTCATTTCAGATTCTGTACAAATAGAGGCCTTCTCTGAACAGCCCGTTTAAAGTGCCACCTGTCAATCACTCTTGCTTTATTCATCATTTTAGTCATTTGTCGTTTCTCTCTCCCTATGGGGGGTAAAACTACGTCTCATCTGCCAACATCCCATTGGCCAAAGAAAGTCATTCAGTCAGAGTCAAGTTGTGTGGAAATATACGCCACACTGCAAAGTTATATGGCAAAGAACATAGACACAAAAAGGGTGAAGCATTGAATGCAGCCTACCAGATGGGTCAAAGAGACTTAAAAATACACCCCTGATTAATGATGAAGGAAAAAAATGAGTCAATGAACAATTAGGTCCCACATTTTAAAAAAAATTACTAACAGAAGACTGCCATCTATATTTAGGTCCTAGAGGATCATGGAATAGTACAGCTGGAACTGAACTCAGGGTCACTCTAGAACAGTGATCCTTAGCCTTGCCGAGGTGTGGGTTCATCTTACACACGTGCATAAATATACAACATTTCATACGCATTCTGTGGACTCTCCGTGAGCCCCTGGAAATCTATAAGCCCAGGTTAAAACTGCATTTTAAGGCAACCTTCTCAGTGGGGAAACTGAGTTACATTATGATTTCTTTATGCTTCAAAGAGCTCTTTCAACTGATGTAAAATTCACACATTTTGTTGACTTTGGTATTGAATTGAAGTGAATATAAACCAGACTGCAACAGTCCACTGCTTTCAAACCTCCCGAGGCATTCCTTCACACAGTATAAAATCCCTACTCCTTCCTATGGCCTTGAGGGCCCTCCAAGAACCGACCCCTGCCCACTTTCACAACCTTGCTTTCATCTACCTTCCCTCTTGCATCCAGCCATACAGGCTTCCATACTGTTTTTTGCACTTGCCAAGTTTGGGGCTTACGCAATTACTGTTCCCTCTGCCTGGAATGTTCTTTTCCTGCATATTCACACTACTCTCTCCCTTGTTTCATTTCAAATTCTGTACAAACAGAGGCCTTCTCTGAACACCCCACTTAAAGTGCCACCTCTCAATCACTCTTGTTTTATTCATCATTTTAGTCATTTGTTGTTTCTCCCTCTGGTGGGTAAAACTACATGAGGGCACAGACTTGATCTTGTTCCCCAGTGTATCCCAGGCATCTAGTGCCAAACCTGAAACAGCAGGCACACTAGTAGGTATTAAACGAGAAAATTGACATGTTACACTATAAGGTATACATCCACAGAGAACCTAGAGAAGAAAATATACCTGAGTACTTTGTACAACCACATTATAAGAGAGAGAGTTTATACAGCTCAATCTTGTAAAGAAAGCAGAGCCCTTCTATTAGTCTTCTGGATGACTTTCATTTAAGAATCTTAATGTTTAATATCAGAGTAAATAATGACAATTCATCAAATCAAACTGTTAGTCATAGCTAACCAGCCCTATCAAGGATTTTGTAGAGTTTTTATTATTTCGTAATAGACCTGTTGGTACCAATGGGAATATTGTCTAAATAAAGCGTTGGAGTGAGAATTTGTAACTGACAGATCAATGGGCATGTTGGTCCCTTTATAGGGGATGCTGTAAGACTCAGTTTTTTGGTGTGTGGCTTTCTTCTGTATTACCAATCTAAAATTTGGAGCATCTTATAAAACACCAAATGGAGATGGTGAGCTGGCTGTGAGGAGGTTATAAGCTATCCTTTGCAGTGATTTATGGAGGCTCTGATTTCAGAGGTTAACAAAGATTTGCTTTGGGTTTATGTGCTATTTTCCGAAGTCATTCTGAAGTGACAGATAAATGTGTAGCCTTCTTTGCTGGCGCCTTTTATGGGTAGGTGCAGCTGGATGAAAATCAGCCACAAAGGAGATCCCGGTGTTAACATTAATGGTGACTTTGTGTAACAGATGTTGTCTACATATTAGAGGAGGCTGCTTAATTTGTCTCTTGCAAACATGAAGCCTCTTAAAACTATTATGTACTAAACATTGTCTGGAAAATTCCATCCTTTTGTAACACAGTGCTCCTTTAGGAAGAGCAGCAGTTTAGAATTAAAAGAATAAAAGAGAGACTCAGATGAAGGAATACTACGTCCATTACATTGTGTTCATCATGATTACGGCAAAGATAGAGACCAAAAAAAGAAAAAAGGACATTATGGAATTGCCAAGGGAAAATACATGTATTAAAAACAAAAGTCTAAATGAATGGGTACTGAGCAAGTGATGAGGAATTAGGGCGGAAATGGCGTTTTGCCTTCTGTCATTTGCAAGCAAGCATCCCCATTGACTTTATTGCCTAAGAACAGAGTGGGTGACAAAGAGTTTGAAATCTTGCACACAATGGTAGGAAAGTGATTTCATCCCACTCACCATCTGGTCAGTTCAGCCTATTTTTCAGGCAAAAGATTAATCATTTGTTACTTACATTAAGTCCCAATTCTCCTCAGTGCCTACCACACACACACACGCACACTGTTGTAATAGTCCTATACTATTCTTCTTTACCTTTTCTTCTCTCTAAAAATATGTATGAATTCCATTTTTATTTGGGGGCATCTTTAGGGAAGGTATCACGCATATCATCGGAGAGGTGGCATCCACACTTTTCTCAGGAAATAAAAGGAGACTTTCACAAGACCATAAAGAGAAGGTTGTAGATGGTGGAATTGTACATTGATATAACCACTTTGGAAAGAAATTTGGCAATTTTATCAAGAACTAAAAAGACTTCAAACACTGTGCCCAAAAACTCCACTTCTGGGAATCTACCCTTAAATAATTCAAAATAATAAAAAGTCACATCACAAAAATACATTTTTATAATAGTAAAAATGGCATTTTTATAATAATAAAATTGGAAGAAAATTCAAATTCTTACATTAGTTTTTATATTTAAATAAATTATTATAAATTACCTAACAAAATGTTTTCAGCCATTAGAATTATGGGTATCAAGACTAATAACATGAAAACATTTATGCCATATATTAAATGAAGAAAGAAAAGCAAAATTTTAGATATATATTGATTTACATCCTTACAAAATATGAATATGAAAAAAGACTGTTGGGAAATATACCATAAAGATAAATATTTTTGTGAAAAAAAGAAGGAAGCGTGGTTAACCTTAAGAGTAATTGTTTTCCTCACTAAGAACCAGCTAGCATATCTTAGAAGCAGTTTTCTGCATATTAAACTGCTTTATTATACACTTATCATTCCTGGCAACCCTCCTCCCTCAGGCCATATTTTCAGATTGTTCATTAGATCATCCATGTAAATAAAAGGGTAAATGTTTTTATCAGCACTCATTTCAACACTAAAAACGGCACGCTTGTTTCTCCTCTTGACTTAAGGAGGCCAAAGTGTAGAAGTTCCTCCATTCTATTCCCAAGGAACCTCCAAGATTCACAGAATGAAGGTTGATATGGGTGAGTTGAGGCAATAAACTATCCTGCAATGTTTCATCTAATTAATTCCTCAGCATAATGATTTCAGAGTATGTCATTGTAATACATACTCAATAATAAAGACTTTTCCATCTTGGATCCTTTTAGCATTCTAAGTGGAGAAAGGTTGGTTGACTGAAGAGATTAATAAAGACTTCCAGGACTGCTCATACTTCAAGGATCGATACAAAAACACCTGATATCCACAGGTCCTAAGCTTTATCATTGGCTGCCAAAGAGCACCAAGGGCTGGGGACCAGGAATATCTGTGGACTTATAGATGTCCAACCTCAGAGTCAAGCATAACCTTCTAAAATTATAAAATAGCTCACTTTTTGTTGCTGTTGCTGCCAATGCCATATTGCTCAGGTGGTGTAAATAACTTAGCCAAGAGATACATTTATTTTATAATAACCTCGCCCACCCCAGAGGTGAGAAATCTCTAGTTTAAAACAAAACAAAACAAAATCTGTGCTACCAATAGACTAAGCAGAATGCAGGTGTTATCTAGAAAGTGGGGCAGGAGCCGGGTGGAGAATTCCTCCTCAAGCACCATGTGCTCATGAAGCCTCTACTCTATGCCCAGCACAGAGCTGGACTCTGGTTGCTTCAAAAGCATTAGGCTCATTCTCTGCCCTCAAGGACCTTAAAATCTGGTGGAGGGGCATGATGTATGTGTAACTGATATATCTAGCAGTCCCTACTCAGCAGGCCATGGACAGAAATTGCTTTATTTTTCTCCAGCCTCTGCTTCCAACTGGGTTGCATCAATGCCTCTGTTCTGGTCCTTAACATCTTAGGTCCATCACATAACTTCCCCAGTTTAGCCACTACAGAAAACAGTATGGAGCTTCTCCAAAAAATTAAAAATAAAACTACCATATGATCCAGTAATCCCACTCTGGGATTTGGATGTATACACATCCAAAAGAAATGACAACAGGATATCGAAAAAATATCTGTACTCCCAGATTTATTGCAGCATTATTCACAATAGCCAAGATATAGAAACAACCTAAGTGTTCATCAGCGGATAAATGGATAAAGAAGATGTGGTGTATATATATAATGGAATATTATTCAGCCATGAGAAATAAGGAAATTCTGTCATTTGCAACAACCTTGGATGCACCTTGAGGGCATTATGCTAAGTGAGTTAAGTCAGATAGAGAAAGACAAATACTGTATGATCTTATTTATATGTGAAATCTAAAAAAGCCGAACTCATAGAAACAGACAGCAGAAAGGTGGTTACCAGGAGCTGGGGGTGGGGGTGGGGGGGAATTAGGAAGACTTGGGTCAAAGGATACAAACTTCCAGTTATAGGATGAATAAGTTCTGGAGATCTAATGCACAACATTATGAGTATAGTCAATAATACTGTATTATATACTTCAAAGTTGCTAAGAAACTAGATCTTAAATGTTCTCACCAAAAAAATGACAATTATGTGACGTGATGGAGGTATTAGCTAATGCTATGGTGGTAATCATGTTATAATATATAAAACACATTGTACACCATAAACTTACACAATGTTATGTGTCAATTATATCTCAATTAAAAAAAAAAAACTTCCCCAGTTGCTTTTGATTATCAAATTCAGTCCATAGAACTCTACTGAAATCTCATTTCTTCCTGTTCCCACTGTGGGCTTCAGCAGGGACTTTTGATACCAGCTCAACACAAGGTTGACATAAGTGAAGCCATATTGTAGAAAAGAAACCATGTTTTAACTTTGAATGACCTCTGATTAACTAGCCCAGACATGCTCTGTGGGTTTTGCAGCCCCTCCCAGCTGCTATAAGTTGATAACTTTGCTCTTTTGAGTTCTTTAGGAATGTGATGACCCCTGAGCAGAGAATCGATGCTGACAGTCATCATCAATGACCACTGACAGATCAGGGTATAGGGCATTGCTCCGGTCTCTGATGCATATCAAGTAAATCAAAAGACTGCCAGGAACTAAGACTAGATGGATGCCCCACCCTGAGACCAGATGCCTCCCCCACCAGGAGACCAGCCCCCTATATAAGTGGCCTGTAGTCTTTGTTCTGTAAGATGGTTCTTTGGGACATTTGTTGGCCATCTTCCACCTTGCTAGCAAGCTGTAATAAACCCTTTCCTTTCCACCATGTTGCCTCTTGACGATTGGCTTTTGTCACGTGGCAAGCAGATCATGCCCTTTGTGTGGTAACACTTTGACTGCATGGAATGTGGGGGCATGGGTTACACAGGGTGGGAAAGGATGTTGGGATGAAGAGAGAAGGGAGGACTGTATCTCTTCCTCGGCTGGCCTCTCTCCCCTGAGTCATCGCTCCCCCAGCTGAAAGTACCTGGTCCTGAGGTTCTCAATGAGACGGGCTCTATGTACCAGCTCTTATCAGGCACTTGGGTAGATTTGGGGGACATCCAACAGCAGCACCACCTCCCAAATTTCCCTGATGCAGGAGAGTCACTCTGCTAGGAACTGCCTGTCATTCTACCTTCTTGCAGGCCCCCACCTCTGTCAGAGATCTATGGAAGTCTCTCTCTTTGCTTGGCCTGGGGGCAGGGAGCATTCCCACTCTGCTGTAGGGAGGAAGAAGATAATGTGACCCTGCTAACACTTACCTTCCCCAAGGCTCCCTCTCCCCTCCCAGAGTACTCCTGAGGCAGAAGGTGAGGAGAGGGCTGGGCTGCCTGTAGGAGGGTTTGATGAACTATTTCTGCCATTTCTTGGGACAGGGTGTGGGGGGATGAGTTCTGGCCTTAGTTGTTAGCTGCTTTCTTTAAAATTAGAACAGTAGTTCCCAACCTTGGTTGCTCATTAGAATCACTTTGGAGGTCTTTTTAAAACTACCAATGTCTAGGCCAGCCCACCTCACACCAATGATATCAGAATCTCTGGGCATGGGCCTAGAAGGTTGGGTAATTTTTCAAAGGTGGTTTGAATATGCAGCCAGGGTCTAGAAGGACTACAGTGTTAATATTTAGAGCAGACTGGCTTGGCTGCACATCAGATTAACTATAGGACTTGAAAAAATACAGATGTCTTGGTCCTGCGCCAGAGATTCTGATGTCCTTGGTTGGGCACTGGGATTTCTTGAAAATAACTCTGCTGCTTATGGGAGTTCCTGCTGTCTGGGGCTGGCGTTGCAGGATTCCCAGGAAAGGCTTTAGGGAGGTGGGGGTGCTTCAGGCCACAGTGGGCACCCAGGCCTGCAGAACCTCAGTGACTCTGTCCAACTTCAAGCTTAGTCTCCTATCCTGGCATGAGCTTCTCCAATAATCCTCCCTCCACCTTTGCCCCCACCAACTGTCCACCCAGGTGCTTCAATGACACACTGGCCTGAAAAAGAAATCTTCACATCAAAGTGCATGCTTAGGGCCTTGGCTCATTGTGATGAGGAAGATTAAAAATATAAGTTGTAGTAAGAGCAGAAATGTCATGTTATCTCTTTGTCAAACTTGGTCAGCAAATACATTGGGTCATTATTTATATTGCCATGGCAACCACTGTTATCCAATTTAAAAACAAAGTTATGAAAATTTTCAAGCATTCCAAAGAAGAATATACAACAAACTCCCATATAGACATTACCCAGTTTCCAGTTACCCAGATGTTGCCACATTTACTTCATCTGTCCTTTTTTATAACCAGTTTTTCTTTAAGTGTTTTAAAGCAAATCCCAGGCATGTCATTTCATCCTTCCATGCCGTAATACATGTCTCTAAAAAATATGGACATTTTACATAACCACAATGCCATTAACACACCTGAAAAAAATCATTATTTCATCCCCAGATTGCCTTTTGACTACTTTTGGTCTTGGTCATGCAGCACTCAGAAAGGAGCTCTAAGATACACTACTGAGGAAAAGAACAAGTGACAAAATGTGTGTGCATATATGTATATTTTAGGAAACTGTAACAAATTATATATATACGCCAAGAGAAAGGTCTGAAAGGACATATGACAAATTGATGTCCCTAGAGACCCCTCGGGAGACAGAGAGGGAATTGGGCTTTTGGGGAGAGCAACAAAGGTGAACCTAATCTTCTCCATAATGTTTCATTTTGTGCACAGAAAAATAAAAAAAGACTTCTTCCCATTATTGATTTTGCAATTCAAAATTAATTTTCCAAAACTTATATTTTATAAAAAAAATAAAAAGATCTTGAGGTTATATTTTTAATGTGCATGCCTGAATGTTCTGTATATACTCTCATTTGTAGAGGAACAAGACAGAATGAATGAGCAAAGTGAGAGAGACTGTGAACAGACAGATGTAGTTATAGATTGAACATTCTCTGAAGGACACAGGAAACCATCGAAGGTGGGGATGGGGTTGGAATGCTTGCGCAAGAGAGAGGCTTATGTGAGGTGATAGATGTATTAACTAACCTTATTGTACTCATTTCGCAGTATATACGTGTATCAAAGCATCATGTTGTACACGTTACACAATGCTATATGCCAATTATATCTCAGTAAAGCTGGGAGAAAAAAAATCATTATTTGACAAGGCGGAGACTCAGGTGAGGCAAACAAGGCACTGAAGGCATAAAATTTAAGGAAGCATCGCTCTCAGGGCCCTATAGGGTCAACACCTGAGAGTGGGTGCCTCCTTAAAATTTGCACCCAAGGCACCTGGCTTGCCTCACCTTAGTGTCAGCTCTGGTATTTGATACTCAATCCATAATCGTATTCCCCTCTTGTTTCAAAAATTTATGTTTATAGTTTGTTTGTTCAAATTGGGATCCAAAGAAGAGCCAGCACTTCCTCTGGGTTGCTATATATTTATGCCTTTTATTTAGGACAGCCCTCACCCGTTTCTGTTTCAGATACTGGGTCACATGCTGCATTTGTCTGTTTATTCCTTATTGATATCATTAAACTTGTTTCTCTATTCCCTGTATTTCCATAAAGACTGAGGTTTGTGGTGATAGAAAAACATTCAACTTTACAACTATTTTATGGAAAATATTTGTCATCTATGTTTTTTTATTTATTGGTATGAAATTGCCCACAATATTGTCTCAGAATTCATGTTTTATGCATCTATATACTTTCTCGTTTGTAACAGATCTCTTTGTTTCTTGACTGCTATTCTATTTTATTAATATTTCAATGAACCAACTTTTAATTTTATTGAACCACTCTCTTAGATTGTTTTCTCTATTTTATTTTCGATTATTTTCATTATTTCCTTCCTTCTACTCTGGCCTAACATCTTGCAGAAATGGGGGGCAAATCTGCCTGGCTGCTTCCAGTTCTGAACCTCAGGCAGTGCTGCCCAGGACTCACTGCAGTTTGGTCCCGGGTGTGCCCATTCTGCAGTAGGCCTCCCCTAGGAATACCTTGGGATACAGTTTCTTCTTTCAGTCAATTCCACTTGCCTTCCATCTTTCAAGGATTCATCATTGTTCCAGTTACTGTTGCTGCATAACAAACCATTTCAAACTTGATAGCTTAAAACAAGAATGATTTTATATTGCTCAGGAGTCTGCAATGTGCGTAGCATTGGATGGGGACAGGTCATCTCTGCTCCATGTGGCATCAGCTAGGAAGGTGCAACAGGGTCCTGGGGGATCTGCTTTTAGATGGCTCATTCACAGGGTTGGTAATTTGGTGCTGGTTATCAGCTCAGAGCTCAAGTGGAGCTGTGGGCCAGAGGCCTTGGTTCTTCTCCACAGGCTGCTTGGGCTTCCTCACAACTTGGTAGACCTGTCAAGAGAGAAAAGCAGAAGTGCCTGACATTTTTATGGTCTAGTTTCAGACATCATATGACATCTCTTACACTGTCTCTGTTAGTTAAGCCACAAAACACCATCCAGGTATATCAGAAAGAGATATACACCTCACCACTGGACAGGAGGAATGTCAAGACCACATTGTAACCAGAGCATATAGGAAGGGAGCTATTGCAGTCATGTTTGGAAAATGCATTCTGTCCCTCATTACTGCTGATCTTTTTTTATTTTCCAGTACTATTGTGACTTTACATTAAATAAAACTTTCAGCTATTTCTGGGAGCAGGAGTATGTATTGATCACTGTTTTCATGTTATTTGCTTTTTCAGATTAGAACATTTCAAGCAACCTATAATCATTATTTAGGTGCATTAATGAGTTATTAGTGAAGAGTTTTTGAGTCTTGGCTAGGTGTCAGAACTTACTCCCTTAAGCACTGTGGATTGGCACCTTCTTTTCAAAGATCAGTGGGTCCCTTTTGCAGCAGACGTGTGAGTTTCCTTTCAAAGGTCACCACCACCTTTTGGGGCTTTATTCTCCCCTCTAGATTAAGGGAGGAAAGGAGAGGGAGACCTGGAGTTTAGAGGTCACTGACACAAAGAGTGTCTCTCCCATGAATGATCAGAAGCATAGTTTGAGCCTGTGCAGTGGAACAGAAAGGAACAGCAACTGTGTTTATCCATAGGGAAGAGACAATTCTTGTCCTTCATCTTCGTGCTGGTGATTCTCTGTGTGCCCCTCCCCCAGGCACATTTTCACCCTGCTCTGTGCCCTGGGAGGCTGACCTCTACAAGCCACATTATCAGGGCTCCTGTGCCCTCTGGCTTCCAGTTGGGAGATGAGGGAGCAGGAGGAGAAAAGATTGGAGGTATTTATTCCTCCCTCATACTTTCTCTCATCTCTGGTTAAAGAGAAAATCCAAAGGAAGGGGAAAACAGGAAGAACAGTAAAATACTTTTTGGAAATGATCACAATGACATCCTATGTACTTTTAAATATCATTCAATATTTTTTAAAATCTTTGATTTAATAAAGTTGATACCTGGGTATTTCTTTGTCTTTGGTTTAGAAGAAGTACTTTTAGCCTAGATTTAAACATACCTTTTACTCTTAACTGACTGAATTGAACTCAAAGAAGTATGAAGAGGAATACATAGAAACTTACTTTTCAACGTTAACTGGCACTATGTGAAAGGTTGTAAAACAGTGTTGATTTACTGAGGTTTTCAGCTTTTTATGCCTTGTAAGTCTTAAAGAAGCCAAAATTTGCAAGCTATTACAATCTCAACTTTTTTATATTTGATATTTGGTAAAACACAAAGATAATATGTTGCATTTCTAATGAACCAAATAATGACACTTGCTAATATGATGACAATAATGATAATACTGCTGTGAATAACTCTGTATTTCTGACTGGATTATGGATTGTTTCTACTATACATTCCTAGAGGAGGAATTACCAGGTCAAAGGCTATTGTTTTCCTGCCCTTGGCACACAGTGCCAAGTCCTTTTCCACATTGGTTATACCAATTCACACTCCCACCAGCCATTCCGAAAGTTCCAGTCTCAATACATCCTCAATAGCATCATTGATTTGGGTGGTATGAGTGTTTCCATATTAATTTCAATCTTTTCTAATTTTATAAGCAAAATGGCATCTCATAACTGTTTTAATTGACATTTCTTTCATTATAGATGAGTCTGAATTTTTTCACATATTTATTTTTCATTTATATTTATTTTGCAAAATTACCTCTTCTTGTTCTTTACCCATGTGTCTATAGGGATTCTAATGTATGAATTTTTTATAATTTAAAGCCATCTTATTTGGAAGTCATATTTTTTCATATATTTTTCTTACTTTTTAGTATTTTATCATTTCTTAAGCATAGAGATAAAAGTTTATAAACTAAAAAATATTGATCTTTTTCTTTGTGATTTTTTTCATTATGCCTAGAAAATGTCTCTTCTAGAGGTCAATTAAATATTTATCAAACATTTTTCAAATACTATTACTTAACTTTTTTATGTTTAATTCTAAATTCATCTGAAATTTACACAAGGCTTTGGCAGAGAAGGAGAATCTATATTTTCCCCCCGAGTAGTTTGCCAACTTTTTCAAAGCATTTATTGAATTATCCAGCTATTACCTATTGATCTATAATGCTTCTCTTATCAAATGTTGTTTTTCTGTATAATTACAATCATGTAACTATCTATTCTGCTACACTTATCTACTGTTATACCTTAACCACTCTATTTTGAATAGCATAGCTTTAAAGCATGCTTTTACATTTTATAGGGGATCTCCTGTCACTGGCTTGACAATACCTGCCTTTTTATCTCTTTCAGGTGAACTTTAGAATTATTTTCTCAAAGTCCTCAAAAACAAAGCTTAAATTGCCTTAAATAAATTATCTAATTTGAGAAGAATTAGGTCTCATTACCCAATTTAGCCATCCTTCACAGAAACACAAGTGTCTTCATTTATTTGAGGCTTCTTTATATTTCTTTTTTATTGCTGAGATTTCTTGTTAAGATTAGAGATTTATTTTTAAATCTAAGTACACTAATCCTGTTACCTTCAATATTTTCAAATTAGATGTTATATGAATAGTCTTGAAGCTTTCAAAAGGGTCAGTTGCTTTTCTTCCTGGGTGGTATGAGTGTTTCCATATTAATTTCAATAATGTTACCTCTAATTGTCTCTTTTAGGTTCTGTCTATACAGGCAAAACATAATGAAGAAACAAATTCGAGACCAGAAGAAAATTTACGTGGATATTTAAGATAAAAGGGAAAGAAAGGAGAGTGCTGCTTATATGAACTGGATCATTGGTACAGATCTCACCTTAACTTTCCATAAGTAGACTTGGCTTATTAAAAGATATACTACCTAACTTTGTAATGGTTATTCTAGTTTAATATTGATGCTTCTGTGTAGAATGTGAAAAGTTAAATGTTCAAAATGCTTGTTGAACGTAGCTTTTCTTATGACGTCTTTGGGATTCTGGTAAGAATTCCTATATCAAATAGCTTCAAAAGCATTTGAGTTTTGACCTATTTGGAATGACTGAAACAAGTCTGAGTTAATCTGACTCGCTGATATTAAAGCCACTGAAGAATATGTTTCCTCTGTAATGTGGGGGTCCATATGGAAATATACCATTGTATTATAATTTGCTACTACTATATTGTATTAGTAAGCCCCAAAAACTGATTTTATTTTAGGGTGATTCATTGTCCCCAGAATTTGGACTTCATACCGGTGATTTCTTCATCTCATTCTTGGAGAACTGCAGGCACACATATTTATTAATATTGAATACATGAGTGTCACCACTGGCTTCTTTATAAAATAGGTGCATGAATTACATCCTAAAAGGAAAAAGAACATTGTCTTTGCAAACATTTTTTAACTCCAGAAAATGTGATGATTGTTCTTTTTATCAGAAAGTTTTCATTATCTTCACTTAGAAGAAACTAAGTCTTCCAAATGCAGAACACTTTGCTAAAAATGATGTGAGATTTGTAAAAATTATACAGTCAACATGGCACATAAGAGAAAGTGTTTTTTAGATAATACTAGTTTTCTTATTCCAAATGTTTATAAGTTTACATAACTCACTATAAATGGAGCTTAACTGCCACAGAGACATTTGCCCACATGTCTCTCAGTCTGCACTTGAATTTTCTACCTAGAGAGTCTCAGCAATTGCAACTCTGTCTTAAGTACTTGATTGTGGTCAGTGATTTTTGAAGTTTTTCAACAGTTTGCTTAAGTTCCACTTCAGACAAACCTCAATCAACGTCTGTATCAACTCTCCCCGTTTCCCTGCAACAAATGCTTTCTCAAGGATGTTCACAAGGCCTCAATCACATCTCCGCTTTGGAGAGAGCTGAACAGCAAGTTGTCTGACCTAAGCTCAGGAGAGCTGGACACTGCTTGACAGGGAGGAGTCCAATGACATATTTTTTATTTAGAAGACTAAGCAATTCTTTTGAAGAATTTTAAAGAGGCCAAGCCACACAGGGCTTCTTGTGAAAGCCTAACTGACAGGCAGCTCTCAAAACAGACTGAAATTCCAAACCATCTTTCAACATTTGTCATATTGATCAATACCATTTTGAATATCTGTGACTAGTTTTCTGAATCTCACTTTGATAAAATTCTATCCATGGGCAGTTCTCTTTCTTTCACTGCACCTTCAACCTACAGCCTACAGCCCCCATCCCCTCTAGTAACCTTTTTTTTTTTCCAGTTAATAGCAGTGTTTTGGTGATTGATTGCTTTTCAAAAGTACATATAATAGAGGGGTAGAGTATATATGTTATCTTAAGGCCAGGAAATGTCTCTCTATGATCACAGCTTGAAGAATTTTGACAGATTTTTGTTTTACTCTGCATAAATTTTTTAGAGGAAACCAGGGATATTAAATATTCAAAGAGGTAAAAAAGAGAGACTTTCCTGTAATGACCTTATAACTACAAGTCAACTTGGAGACAATTCCAGAATTAAAACATCTTTTTGGGATCTCTGTCTCACTTAATGTCATCATCATCAAAATCATCAACCAGATTCACAAACATTTGTGGTATGTTTCCTATGTATCAGGCCCTGTGATTAGTATTTATAGGATTAACTCTTTTAAACCACACTATTTCCCTTTCAGGAAGATGCTGTTACTATTTCCATTTGCAGATGGGGAGAAGGTTCAGCTTTTTGCTGCACTTCTCACAGGTAGGAAGTGGGAGCTGGGGTATAAACCCAGGTGGATAGATACCTGAACCCTCAGTCTTCATCACTCATATACTGTCTTGCTTTCAGTCCTCAAGGTTCAGTCCAAAGCCAATCTTTGAATTTCCCTTTCTTCTACCCCCCCATTCAATTACTTGAGTCCCTTTGACTCTAACTTGGCTCTCAAAATTATTCACTCTTGGCTTTCAAATCTCCATTCTCCACATTGCTGGGCTCGCAGTAGTTCTCATCAAATCTTTCCTCCATTACTGCAACTGCCTCCCTGCCTCAGTCTCCCTGCACACCAATCAATCCTCTGCACTGGCACAAAGCAAGAACCCAATCAGTCCAGGTTTCAGTTAACAAGAGCAGAGATGTGACCATGTCACTCCCTACTGATAGAATAAAGTTCCAAACATTGATAATGGTACTCAAAGTTCTTGGTGTTCAGGTTCCAACCCACTTTTCCAGCTTGATCTTCTACCATTCCCTCTCCAAACTTGTGGTCCAGTAACTTGAGATTACCAATTATTAACCAGACAAGCCAGGGACTTTCATGACTCTGTACCTTTGTTCAAATTCTTCCCTGTTATTTGGCATGTTCTTTTCTCTATCCTACCTCTAACCCCCATTTTCTGCTAATCAAAAGCCTACACTTTCAAGACCCTGCTCAAGTGCCATCTCCTTTGCAAAGCTTTCCTTGGGTCCTTAATTGGAAGTACTTGCTTTCATGGGATTGTTTATACAGGTCCACACTGCTTTATTCACAGTTCAGAAGTGTAAAATGCTTTGAAAACTAAAACTTCTTTTTGTAGTTTTTTTTTTTTTTCTGAGGAAAATTAGCCCTGAGCTTACATCTGTGCCAATCTTCCTCTACTTTATATGTGGCTCACCGCCACAGCGTGGCTGACAAGTGGTGTAGGTCCACACCTGGGATCCGAACCCGCCAACCCAGGTGGAAGTGGAACGTGCAGAACTTAACCACTACGCCTCAGGCTGGCCCCTTTTTGTAGTTTTGATGCAAACTTTCTTGGCAGCCTAACCTAATCCAAACCGACACAAAACTATTTATAGTCATTGTAAAAATTCACATTTCACTTTAGAAATATTACCTTCACTTTAGAAATAAAAATTGGGTGTGATTACTGCATGCTGCCCCAGATCCTACTGGGGATGTTATGTAAAATATAATATATGTACCATATTGCCTTAAATTCTGAATTCCATAGTGCCTCTGGCCTCAAGGGTTTTGGATGAGGGATTGTGGACCTATAACTAGTGCTCACCACAGTATTTGGTATTAAAGTTAGTTGTTATCCATCTCGGCAGTCACCTAAGGGCAGAGATTATGACGTTTTCATCTTAGAACCAGGCACAGATGTGGCTGCCGTGACCACATACTTCATGTGAGCAACGAGGGGCATCAGGTAGGAGTTCCCTAAGCTTCCTGTTGTAGTCACCTGCCTTTTCTTCCTTTCTGGTGTCAGATCGCATAGTTCCAAGCCTGTCCAGGACCAACCCTTTCAATCTGCACTGTTGATCTCATCCCTGTTTTAGACTTGACAGCTTTAATTACCCCTATATTCTGTACATTACCCATTGACTCTTTTCATTCCATCTACAAGAAAATTCAAGTCTTCCCACATCCTTTTTAAAAACCTTCCTTATCTACACTGATATGAATGAATGAATGAATGAATGAATAAATAAATAAATAAGGGAGAGTTCTTCCTTACAGTAATAAACCAACTAATAAACACAGAAGGAACAAATTTTTTAGAAAAAAATCACCACATTTTGTAACCACCGTAGTAATAATTGATTCAGGCAAAAATCATCAATAGATACTAAAGCTAGTATCTACTAGTAGGTGATTATCTAATGAGGAGCAGGATATTTACACAGTCTCAAATTCTCTCTCCAGAAATTACAAATTATAGAAGGAAAATAGCTATTTAAGAAACATGGCAAACACCACCTTACTAAGCGATCTAAGTTCACATCCCCAATAAAGGGACAAAATAACATCATATGCCTTTAGATATGACCCCCTTAGAAGGACACAACATCTCTTCTGGGATCTTCCTGCAAAAATTAGTAAACTTGATCAAATTTGAGGAAGCATCATCAAACCCACATTGAGGAACATTCTATAAATAACCAGTCTGTACTTCTCAAAAAATGTCAATGTCATGATAGACAAAGAAAGGCTTAAAAACTGTCCCAGATTCAAGGAGACCAGAGACATGACAACTAAATGAAATACATTCACAATCATGGTTTTGATTCGGAATGAGGAAAAAATAGCTATAAAGGACATTTTGGGGACAATTACTGAAATTTGAATATGGAATGTAGATTAGATAATAGTATTTTATCCATGTGAAATTTCTTAATCTGATAACTGTACTGTTGGAATGGAAAATAATGTCCTTGTTCTTAGGAAATACACACTGAAATATCTAGATGTAAAGGAGGCACGATGTCTGCAACTCAAATCATTCAAAAAAAGAAAGTAAGGGAGAGGATGATAAAGCAAATGAGGCAAAATGTTAACAAATGGTGAATGGTGAATCTGGGTATATGGGAGCTATTGGTACTATTTTTGCAACTTTTCTGCAAGTTTGAAATTATATCTGAATAAAAAGTCACCAAACATTCCTTAGACTCTAGCTTCACCTAAAGCTAATGACTTGTTTTTCTATTCTCCTATAATCTTTCTTCTTGTACTCACTGACTCCACTTTCTCATTTCATGTTCACATAAGCTCCAATTCCAATTACCTCTTTTTATTTCTCATCAATCTTGACCTCCTTTGAGCTTTTTCAAAATTCCCAACTATTCTGTAAAATCTTAACTTTCTGTGGGTTCCACAACACACACAACCCTCTCTTGTTTTTACCCTACTTTTTTCATCTTTCCTGGCATGTTCACTGACTCCTCATCAGGTAGCTGTGCCCCAAGACATCTTCACTTTATCTTCCTTCCATTCACCATTCTCTCCTTAGGCATCCCATCCATTCCCACTGCTTTCTCCCAAGCAGTTAAATCCAGCCCTGGCTCTCTCCCAAATTCCAGAACCACATTATCAATAGCCTAAAGATGAGCTTCTCACGGATGTTCCCAATTTTACTGAAGTCAAATTTATCATCTCTCTTCCTTCAAACATTCTGTAGTCCATATCTCAATCACTAAAATCCCAACTATTCAGTCTAGCTTAGAATTGCAAGATTGCTTTAACTCCTCTCTTTCCTTCCCCACTCTGCTGCCTCATCCTCTCCTCATCTCTTGGCTTTTAACAGGGGCTGGGCCTGGCTGCCTAGAAACCTGCTAGAGTGGCTGGTGTTAATGACACCATCCAGCCTCTTACTGGATTGTGACCCAAATCCTTTCACATGAGAGTTAAAGCCCTTCTCAATCCAAGGACAGCCTATCTTCTGGCTTCACTTCCTACCACTTCTATAGCGCTCCTCATGCTCCAGTGACACTCAGCTTCTCATTGGATATCAGGCACATCCTGTCATTGCATTCTTTTACCCCTCTTCACATGCTGTTCTCTCTACTCTTCCCTAATCCTCCACCTGATGATCTTATTCATCTTTCAAGGCCCAGTTTAAATACCACTTTCATTATAAAGCCCTTCCTTATCCCTCCTGCCAGATTTAATTGAACCAGATTTAATTCTCTGAGCTCCCATAGCACTTGATTTAAACTCCTGTTTTAGTGCTATCTGCAAACTAAAGTATAGCCTAGTTAGTGGTGTATATACCTGTCCCTCCACATTTTAAACTCCTAGGAGGCAGTGCTATGTATGATTTGTTTTTGATTTCCAGTAACTCCCAAGCACATGGTACACTCAATAAACGTTTAAATGACTTTCATTTCTTCATGCTGCAGTTATGCTGGTTGCCCTGAGCCATTTCTAACCAAGTCTGTTGATCTTATTTTGAAGTGTCTTTGTTGGTAGCCCAACTACAACTGTTCACTTCTTTCTCTACTGCTCATTTTTGGCTCCATGCATATGGCCTTGGCTTTTACCTTGGTTCTTACCTTTGTCCTGCCCTACCCTGAGGGCTGGTCAGGCATCCTGCATTTTCCTGATGTCCCATCTTCCTCTTTCCTGCCGTTTTCTCTGGAACCTGAGCTTCTGGAAGAGGTGGGATTACTCCTTGGCTTGGAGGGATAGGTAGAGGTAACCACTGAATTCTCTTCAAAGACTCTCATTCTATCCTTCTGTCCCCGTTCTGCAGCCCCTGCCGGGTGAGCTATGCTCTGCATTGGGTGACTCTGACGGCTAGACAGACACTGACTTTAGGCTTCTAGTGAGATCCCACAGAGCATCTAGTGGAGATCCTTCAACTTGCAGGTAAGAAAGTTGAGACCAGAGAATGTGAATGGACTTGTCTAACGGGCTTCCAGGCAGTTGGCAGCAGCCTTTTGAGTCCACTGCTTCTTCCACTTTACACTGCCTCTGTGAAGAGAGGCTCACATATCATTCATGACTATGAAACAGTCTCCCCATAAAAGCCCATTTCACAACCCTAGCTCATCTTATTTAGTACCAGGCAGTCACGTTTCAACTTTTTATTACTGAATGTATTATATTTCTCTATGTTTGCTAAGTAGGTTTTCACATATTTTAAATAACGCAGAAGGACAATGTCTCACATATGGAAACTGACAAAATATTGGTCTCTATTTTGCCGGGTAATTGTAAAACAATAACCACCTGGGAAAAAAAATCAGATATAGTTTTCTATGCCATATTATCTTCAACAGTATTGGGTTTGATGAACATGAAGAAAGAAAACTGAGATGAGAAAAATGAAGAGAGTTATTTACATCCTGCTTTGTTTGTATGTCCTGAAAGAAGCTATAATGCAGCACAATTTGAATGATTGTCACAAAATTGGCAGTTCTCAGCAGCACCTAAGATGCTCCATTGACCTGATTGTTCCTGGAATTCATTATAAAAGAAAGATAAGGATAATTTTCCTGGGATTATTGTCAAGCATCTGATTGTATAAGCAACTACCATTTTCAGGTGTTTTCTGAGCATAAAAGCATAACAAAAAGAAACCAGTGATTAGGAAGAAATCCACAAAATATGTTACATTCAAACCTTCTTGTATCTGTATTTGTTCTGTCTTCCTTAGAGTTCAAAAATCAAAGATGGCAGAAACTATTTATTTTTGGATTCACTTTTACTTAATGACTACCTTCCTGTAGTTCATGAAAATTTTTTTTCTTCTTATATTTGCCATGTGTTAAAGTGCTTTTATAAAAAAAAAAAATGAATCTTCTAAACAATGCATGAGCCATTTCCAAAATAAAGTGTCTTCCCTAGTGCTTAAAAGAAGTCTATCCAGTTACAAACAGAAGTTTAATGATTCCTAATATGAGTTTAATTACATGGCCATTCGTGTGATGATTTGTTTCCCTCACTTGACAGTAAGTGCCATTAAGCACAGATGTTTTGGTCTGGGTTCCTCCAGAAGCAGTTCCTGAGATGAGGATTTTAGTGCAAGTGGTTTATCGAGAGGTGAAGCCAGGAAGTACCACTAGGAGTGGAGAAGTGAGAGAGAAAAGAAGGAAGTCAATAAAGGGCACATTACTGATCAGGTCACCACTATGCGCCACTGGGCTAAATGCTGCTTGGGGATCTCTGGGATACTATGTAGAACATGCCTCAGACTTGTCACCCCTTGGAGATTTACACACCAACCAACTCCCATCTGGCATAGCTTGAGGGCTGGTGGGGTGGGGAGGTATTAACTTCTCAGTGTTTCAGTCCTGAGCCTAAAAAAACCTTCAGCAAAAGAGTCAAGGTGCTGGTGGTTGGAAGCCATGGTGTCAATATTCACAAAGATGGTGAGTGCAAAGGGGATATGGGCAAGACACCAACAGTTTTGCTGTAATAGGTTATGCCCATTTTTGATCACCATTGTATCACCTAGCAGAGAGTGTGCCACATGGTAGATGCTCAATGTTGAAAGGAAGGAAGGAAAGAAGGAGGAAAGGAGGGAAGGAATTGCTCTTCTAAATCCATATCCAATCTAAGCTTCACACTGAAATTGAATAATTGATGGATAAGCTGGTTTTTAATGTGTCCGTTTATTCTGTTTTATATATCAATATCGCCTACTGCACATCCACAGCCTCTCAAAATCCTTTGAGAAGATAAGAAATGCAATTACAAAGTTAAACAGAAGCTAACCAGCTGGAGAAAACAGCATAAAGAAAGGGCAAAAAGTTCATTTTTCAGATGATCAGGAAAAATGAGTGCAGCTGTATTTAGAGAGAGGTAAGGTTGCCATTGTGACCAGCAGATCCTAAAAGAAGAATTAAATCAGCTCTCAGAACTGATGTATCAGTAATGGAAGGAAAGGAGTCATTCTGAGGAGGGGGATTAAGACCTGCCCAGGCAAAACTATGAAACCTGAGATATTAATCTTCAATTTGTACCTTTCTTCCCTTCTTTTCCTAATTCCCATGCCCTCATCCCGACCAAAGCACCCGCCTCCACACACAGACTTAATATCAATCTCTTTCCCAACCTTAAAGCCTACTCCAATGTTCTAGTCACTCCTAACTCCTCCTCCCATCAAAACATACCTGTTCTGGGGCCGGCCGGGTAGTGTAGTGGTTAAGTTCGCACACTCTGCTTTGGAGGCCCATGGTTCGCAGGTTCGGATCCCAGTCGTGGACATATATACTGCTCATCAAGCCATGCTGTGGTGGTGTCCCCCATACAAAACAAAGGAAGATTGGCACAGATGTAAGCTCAGCGACAATCTTCCTCAAGTAAAAAGAGGAAGACTAGCAACAGATGTTAGCTCAGGGCTAATCTTCCTCACCAAAAGAACCCCACAAAAACCTGTTCTATATCTTATAGAAGAATTCCAGCCCCCACTCCTGCTCCAAGTTCAGTCATGCCAACTGACACTGAATATGAATGGGTGAAAGAACATGTTCATTTTAACAACCACTTTCCAGAATAAGGCCTTACTACAGAATAACGCCTTACTCCAAAGTGCTTACCTCTAAATACCACAAGCTTATAAGGAAAATTCTTAAAAATAATACACAAAACTTTTATTTGGAAATCATTTTAACCTTACAAGAAGTAGCAAAAATAAAAATAGCACAAGGTACCCCTATACCCAGATTATTTACTAAGACTTTACCCCATTTGCTTTATCATTTGTGTTGTCTCTCTCTCTGGACTTTTTGCTGAACCATGAGGGTAACATACATCATGGCCCTTTATCCCTAAATACTACAGAATGTATTTCCTAAGAATAGGAATATTCTTTTACATTACCACAGAACAGTTGTCAATTTCATAAATTTGTGTTTGCGTAATACTTTTATCTAATCCACCATCTATAGTCTAGGTTTGTAAATTAATCTAATAATGTGCTTTATAGCATTTTGTCCCTTCCACTATAGAGTTCAATCTAGGGTCTGGTATTGCATTTAGTTGTCATGTCTCTTTAGCCTCCTTATATCTGAACATTTCTGGACCCTTTCTTTGTGCTCTATGACATCGGCATTTTTGAATAACACAGTGCCCACCCCCTTAAATAGAATTCTCCTCATTTTTGTGTTTGTCTGATATTTCCTTGTGATTAGAGTGAGAATACACTAATAACTATTAGAATGAGAATATTCAGCTAGAATACTGCATAGATGATGTCATGTCCTTTTTGAGACATCACATTGGAGGCACACAATGCCTATCTGTCCCTCATTGGTGCTGTTAATTTTGGCCATCTGGTCAAGGTGCTGCCTGATTTTCCCATTTTTCTCCACTGAAATAAACTGGGAGTTATTTTTATCCTTCTAACTAATAGGAAATCTATGAGGAGACACTTTTAGATCACACAAACATACTGCTCCTCATCAAAATTTCCTCTGCAGTTAGCTTCCATTGGCAATTCTTGCCTGATCCTATCTTTACCATAAGAGTTGAAAAATGATGATTTTCCAGCTCCAGCACTCTCTTCCACATTTACCAGTCGGCCTTCCACTGCAAGCAAGAGAGCTTCCATCTCCTCTATTCATTCATTCATCTATCTATTATCAGCAGGGACTCATGAATTCCTATCCAACAGATGCTTTATATCAGAATCTGCATTTATTATAAGGCAAATGGAGCAAATCTAAAAAAAAAATCTACCCGTTTTACCTAGCAAAAGAGATAATAACTGAAAAGGAGTAGAAAGGTACCTTTTAAAAGCCTATATCAATATCAAAAAACCATTGAATTATACACTTTAAATGGGTGAGTTGTATGGTATGTGAATTAAATCTCAATAAAGCTGGTTTTCTCAAAAGCCTATACCAGTCAGAAGGTTGATTAAATTTGTTATATCAAAGATGTTGATGTGCAGAGCTGTCAGAAAATTATTTCCTTTTTCACTTTCTACATGTGTCATCTTTCCACATAGAAAGCAATTTTTAGAAAAACACCTTCAAAAACTGAGGCTGGAGGAAGTGGGTAATGGGGAGATACTGGCAGTGGTGAATGGCAATCAAAGAGTAAAATCTCCCAGTGTGTTAGATGGAAAGGCAGAATCTCAATAACAGTGGCTTCTGTGAGCCATGGTTTTTCTTGCCTTCTATGTATATATCAGTTCAGAGTTGCAAAGGACCAGGAACTGTGGGATAAAGGCAACACTACTTCACTAGAGCACAAGGCACTAGTGGAGAGCTGCTGCAGCTCAGCTCTGGGCTGAAAGCCATGCATGGTGATCAGCCACTCCTCCTGCACTGGCTCAGAAGGTGAACAGCAACCAAGCTAAGTCAAGTCTCATACTGTCTGCTTCAGAACATCAAATCAGAACACATTTTACCTTGTCCAAGGCATAAGTAAAGGATACACAAATGCACACAGAGCCTATGAAAAAATACCACTAACAAAGGAAAGAAAACTATTTCTGTATGACCCAGAGGAAGATTCTTTCTCTAGAAATGACATAATTCAGGATACGGAAGAAAATTTTAGCAATATTTTGTTACCTTAAACACTGTGCAAGAAGATATTACCTTTAGAGATGGTAGCAGAAATCTTTAAGGAAATAATAGGCTGAAATAAAAAGGAAGAGATAAAAAGACAGTGGAATAAAGTCTTAATAACAGCAATTGTTTATTGAACACTTACTCTATGCTAAGCACAGGATATATATTATCTGTCTACTTCTAAAAACCACAGAAAAGATAAGTATTATTATATCTCTATTATAAAATAGGCAGTTGAGAGTTCAAGAAGTGAAATAAACTTGCCCAAGTTCAAGCAGCTATAAATGTCAGAGTAGTGATCCGAATTCAGTTTTGTCTGTCTGACTCTAATGCCCACCATACACAGGTTAATCAAAGGATAATTGCAAGGAAACTAAAAATGCAATAATTAAAATTCAGAAGTGTAGAGTACAGATGTTGAACTGATGATGTGGAAAATGAAGTTTGAGTACAATAGACAAACTGAAGAAGCTCTCCTAATACGCAAACTAAAAGGATAAGAAAGAATGGAAAGAAGAGGGAACAAGGTAACAGAAATAGAAGCAAGAGACTAGAACACCAACATGTGGGAAATTCGTGCTTCTGAGAGATGAGATGAAATTAAACAAAAACAGCCAAAGATACTGAAAAATAACTTTCTAACGCTGAAAAAAGCCTAGGGCAATACAGATAAAAATAATCAATGAAAAGAAAACCACACCTAGACAAAATCTACGAGCAATTTTAAACCATAAATAAAAAGACAAAAAAAATCCTAGAAGATTTCAGGCATAAAAAATGATTATGCACAAAGTACCTAAAATCAGCCTGGCCCCAGACTTCTCTGCAATGCTAATCCCAGAGTCTAAATGTCTGTAGAGACTAAGGGGGGAAAGGCTGTGAACCGAGAATTTTATAACAAGCTAAGATGTTTAAAGGCAACATAGAGTTATTATACAGAGGCCCAGAATGTACCATCCACATACTCTTCTTTAAAGAGACATAAATAAAAACACAAATATAGAACCGACTGCATATTGAAATTTAGTGTATGATAAAGGCAGCATCTTAGCTGCGTTAGTAGAAAAGAGAAGGTGTTAGATGTTAGGATAACTAGACAGTCATATGGAAAAAATTAAAACTGGATCTATTCCTCACACTGTGCATCAGAATAAACTCTAAATGAATCAAATATTTTAATGTAAAAAATATGAAACATACAAATACTAGAAGAAACATGGTGGATTTCTCTATAACCTGGAAGTGAGGTTATGACTTAAAGATCCAGAAAGAATAAGGGAAAGATATTATCTACCTAAAAATAAAAAAATTTTGCATGTCAGAAATACCATTAGCAAAGTAAAAAGACAAATGACAAACTGGGAAGACACACTTGCTATTTACATCATGGGCACAATGTTGACACCTCTCTTATATGAAGAGCTTCTAAACACAGAGAAGAAAAAAGCCAGTATCCTTATAGAAAAATGGACCAGGAATATGTAAAGACAATTCCAGAGGAAGAAATTCAAATGGCTCTTATTCATATGAAAAGATGCTCAACCTCACTCACAGTAAGAGAAATACAAATTAAAACAACACTGAAATACCATTTCTCTTATATCAGATTGGCAAAATTATAAAGGGTGACACACTCTGTTGGCAAGTCTTCCAGCAAACAGGTACTCTCATACATTGATGGTGGGAATGCAAAATGGCACAACCCCTTTGGAGGGGAATTTGGGAACACATAGTAAAATTACATATGCAGTTACCCTTTGACACAGCAATCCCACTTCTAGCAACCTACCCCAAAGATACACTGGCAAAACAATAAAATGATGCATGCTATCCACTGTAACACCATTTGTAATAGCAAAAGACTGGAAACTGTAATAGCAAAAAAAATATCAGTAGGGGACTAGTTGAATAAATTATAGTACATTCATACAATGGAGTATCATGCAGTTGTAAAAAAGAATAGAAAATATATCTATATCTCTATCGAGTGACCTTAAGGGTATACTGTTAGGTAAGGAAACAAAGTAAAAATAAGTGTGTATAGTATACTCCTATTTATGGAGAGAAAAAATACATATCTTCATATTTGAACACACTGGATTTTTTTATATTATGGGATTATTGCTTACTTTTATGTCTGATATTATATTGCTTACTTTTATGTCTGAGTATTATAGTTATTTTAAAAAATACACCTTAGGGGCTGGCCCAGTGGCATAGTGGTTAAGTTAGCATGCTCTGCTTCAGCAGCCTGGGGTTCACAGTTTCAGATCCCAGGCATGGACCTACACACTGTTCATCAAGCCATGCTGTGGTGGCGTCCATACACAAAATAGAGGAAGGTTGGCTAAGATGTTAGCTCAGGGCCAATCTTCCTCACACACACACACAAAACCTTAAAAAAGAAGCAATGGGGCCAGCCCAGTGGCATAGTGGTTGAGTTCACACACTCCACTTCAGCAGCCCAGGGTTCACAGGTTTGGATCCCAGGTGTGGACCTACATCACTTGTCAAGCCATGCTGTGGTGACAACCCACATACAAAAAATAGAGGATAGGGGCCAGCCCAGTGGTGTAGTGGTTGGGTTCGCACATTCCGCTTTGGCAGCCCGGGGTTCACAGGTTTGGATCCTGGGCACAGACTTATGCATTGCTCATCAAGCCATGCTGTGGCAAGCATCCCACATATAAAGTGGAGGAAGATGGGCACAATGTTAGCTCAGGGCCAATCTTCCTCAGCAAAAAGAGGAGGATTGGCAACAGATGTTAGTTAGCTCAGGGCTAGTCTTCCTCACTTAAAAAAAAAACAGAGGAGGATTGGCACAGATGTTAGCTCAGGGACAATCTTCCTCACCAAAGAAAAAAAAAGAAGAAGCATTAAAAGGTATACGCCAGTAGACCAAGAGATGGGGGGAAAACATCTCAGAGCTCAAAAATAAAGAAGTGAAATATAGATGCAAAAATCCTTAAAAATTTATGAAATCCATCATTTTATAAAAAGGACAATATATTATAACTAAGTGAGGTTTATCCCAGTAAGTATCCCAAGATTGACTTAATGTTTTTCAAAAATAATCAATGTAATTTACCACATTAACAGAATAAAAGAGAAAAACATATATCATCCAACATATGCAGAAAAAGCATTTGACGAAATTCAACATTTATTCAAGACAAAAACTCTCAGCAACCTAGAAATAGAAGAAAACTTTCTCAAACCAATAAAGGGCATCAGCAAATAATGTACAGCTAACATATAGCTAACTGAATGCTTTCTCTCTAAGATTGGAAACAAAGCCAGGATGTCTCCTTTCAGTGCTTCTATTCAATATTGGGCTAGAGGTTCTAACCTTTGCTGTAAGGCAAGAAAAAGAAATAAAAGGCACAGAGATTGAAAAAGAAGTAGTAAAACTGTCTATAATCACAGATGTGATCATATATGTAAAAATTCCAAAGGAATCCATGAAAAATTACTAAAACTAGGAAATGAATTTCACAAGGTCACAGGATCCAAGGTTAATTTGTAAAAGCCAATTGTATTTCTATACACTGACAACAATCCAAAAATTAATGAAAATATATTGTTTACAATGGCAACAAAACCATAAAATACTTAGAGACAAATTTAGTTATGTCTATGCAATATGTATACACTGAAAATCCTAAAACATTACTGATAGAAATTAAAGACCTAAATAATATTCATGATGTGCAAAACTCAATATTGTCAGGATGACAATTCTCCACAAATCGATCTATAGGGTCAATGCAATTCCAATCAAAATCCCGGTGAACTGTTTTGTTGAAATTGAGCATGTCTGTTGAATGACCCTAAGCCCTTTGGAATTTTACACACCTATCCTGGACTTGTTTTAAACCAGTTTCCCATCATCAATGATGTGAAACAAGAATGACCACTGTCAAAGAAAAATGTGTATGGTCTGCCAACTAGACATTTCAATTCAGAATATTGCCTTATTTTATATACTTTTTCTTTTTTTCTTGTATATCTAACACTTTAAATTTTTGTCCAAAGAGACCCACTGAACTCGCACCTGAATTCAACTTCAATTAAGGAAACGAAAAAGAGAGACGTGATTGTATAGGGAACTGGTAGTTTGCACCCAAAAAAATTGAAATAGAATTCAAAATATTTGGCTATAAAACCAAAATTAAATGTAAAAAATAGTTGTATATTATGTTACATATATTTTACCACAATAAAAAGAAATGAGAGAAAAATTTTACTTGAAATGTCAAAAATCTATAAATAAAAGTAAAATTATACCACTACTTTTCCAAAAAAGAATTACAAAATATGTAAAAATGGCCCAATTATTTGGATCTAAAATTTA
The DNA here is from genome assembly GCA_031878705.1 of Tapirus indicus. Classification (NCBI taxonomy): domain Eukaryota; kingdom Metazoa; phylum Chordata; class Mammalia; order Perissodactyla; family Tapiridae; genus Tapirus; species Tapirus indicus. Next base: position 87,209,326 of record CM062929.1, on the reverse strand, counting down.
GTAACATAAAACATAAAAATGAGGATGAGGGGAGAGAGGAATAAAGTTATGTCAAATCTCTTGCTTAATACAAGAGACAATATATGGCAGTTTCCCTCTTGTCTCTGAAGATTATAGAAATAAGAGTTAAATATTGTTTCTGGAAAACTTAAAGTTAATTATTAGCAGAATTTAAAACAGGAAATATGTCTTTCTGGTCACTGAAGATGAATGCAAAACACACATGTGCACACACAGAACCATCCACACAAAGCCAAAAAAAAAAAAAAGGACAAAACCCAGAAAACATAAAACAAGATGACAAAAGCAAGAGAAGATATACCAATTATAATCATTATAATTAATTACAATAAAATTTAAAAAATTAAAAGACAAATTCCCTGATTCAGTAAAAACAAGGTGACACCAAAAGTGCCACAAGATCAGGCCAAGGTCTATGAGGCAGATTCAAAGAAGAACGTTAACATCAAACAGATTAGAATTTAAGGCAAAACATTAAAATGGGCAAAGAGTATCAGAACGGATAAAAGAGCCCAATTCAAAATGAATTAGTTTCATGAACCCGTACTTTCTGAATAGAATTGCATCAAAACATACAAAAGTTATATATTTGTATCTTGCATTTGCAAGAATAAATTTACCGAATTTCCATAAGAGCAGGGGCAGCAGGAGGTAGGGCAGAAGCAGGGAAGACTCTTTTAGTGAATCTCCCTCTATCTTTCACAGATCAAGTAGACAAAAAGGCAATTCTCATAAGTCAGTTTTCCTGGAAACAGATTCTGAGACAGAGGTTGTTTGCAAGAGGCTTATTGGCGAGTCCTCTCAGAAATAACACTTGTAAGGGAATGGCGGAAACTGGACTGGCACAAGGAGAACTTGAACTGTACTGCAGTCACAATAAAGGCCTCAGCAGATCCTGAAGAGAGCTCTGGAGCTGGCATGGCCCTTCAAAAGATTTCCGCATTGAGGCAAGGAGGCAGACCTTTGTATTCCTATGTCTATCAACCAGTCATTGGCTGCAGACTGGGGGCTTAACTTTGCACAAGAGAGCTCCCTTCAGCTGAAGACAATTTCTTCACTTTGGAAATTGCCATTCCATCCTAACAGCAAGTAAAAAGCTAAATGGGCTGAAAAATCAACAACTCTTCTTGGATTCAAAAGAGGAGGACACAGAGCAAACCGCTGCCCCCAGGATTGGAGAGACAGGGAAATATAGGAAGTCATGACCTCCCAGCACAGACACTCAAGACCAGGAAGCAGGAAAACCTAAATTGTAATTGAAGGATTGCTTGAGGCTCAGTGTAGACACCTCTGAGAGTTAAAACTCCATGGGGACCAAGTCATTGGGGGGCCCACAATACTGTGAGATTTACCTCAGGAGTTCAACCAGATTCCCACCATAAATATCAAAGAAAAGTCTCCTCCTGCTTCTGGCAAGAGTGGAAAAGGAACCATTTTGAAATACAGCAGAGCACGATCTTCTCAACAAGACCTGCCTTTGGGGGAAACTAGTCAACCAGAGCCTAACCTGCGTGGATATTATCAGAGCCTAACTGACCTGAGGAAGGAAAATACTCAACTCTAGCTGGCTCTAGCCATCTTTTCCCACCTAAAAGGGGATGGGGAATTGAGAAACACTTGTGAAGGTCACAGACAAGAGGCACATGCTCACTACAAGACTTAAACCTAATCACAGAATTATACAATGCTTCCCCTCCCCCAAACTTCACCACCACATTACTAAAGGTCTATTTATGGCAGTTCCTTTTATCCAGTACATCATGTCTGGCTATCAAGAAAAAAATTACAAGGCACACCAAAAGGCAAAAACACAATTTGAAGAGACAAAGCAAGCATCAGAACCAGACATGGCAAGGATATTGGAATAATCAGACCAGGAATTTAAAACAACTATGATTAATATGGTAAGGGCTCTAATGGATAGTGTAGAAAGCATGCAAGAACAGAGGGGCAATGTAAACAGAGAGATGAAAAACCTAAGAAAGAACTAAAAATGAATGCTAGAGATAAAAAACACAGTAACAGAAATGAAGAATATCTTTGATCAGCTCATTAGTAGACTGGACATGACTGAGGAAAGAATCTCTGGGCTAGAAGAATATCAATAGAATCCTCAAAAACCAAAAACCAAAGAGAACAACTGAAAAAAATGCAACAGAATATGCAAGGCTTGTGGGACAACTGCAAAAGGTGTAACATAAGCATAATGGGAATACCAGAAGGAGAAGAAAGAAGGGAATAGAAGAAATATTTGAAACAATAATAACTGAGAATTTCCCCAAATTATTGTCACAGAACCACAGATCCAGGAAGCTCAAAGAACACCAAGCAGGATAAATGTCAAAAAACTATACCTTTATCTTTGATTTTCTGCAGTTGATAATCTAGATGAAATGGACCAGTTCCTTGAAAGACATAATGTGCCAAAACTCACACAGAAACAGATGATCTGAATAGGCCTATATTTATTAAAGAAAGTGAATCAATAATTATAACCTTCCAAAACAGAAAGCATGAGTCCCAAATGGGCTCACTGGTGAATTATATCACACATTTAAGAAAGAAATTATACCAATTCTCTACAATCTCTTTCAGAGGATAGAAGCAGAGGGAACACTGCCTAACTCATTCTATAAGACTAGCATTATCCTAATACCAAAACTAAACAAAGACATTACAAGACAAGTAAACTACAGACCAATATCACTCATGAACATGGATGCAAAAATTCTCAACAAAGTATTAGCAAGTTGAATCCCAAAAAGTATTAAAAAAAATTAAACACCATGACCAATTGGATTTTATCCCAGGTATACAAGGCTGGTGCAATATTTGAAAATTAATTAACATTTGATTACATCACATCAAAAAAGAAAGACAAAAAAGAAAAAGAGGAAAAATCACATGATCATATCAATAGATGCAGAAAAAGCATTTGACAAAATCCAATACCCACTCATGGTAAAAATTCAGTAAACTAGGAATACAAGCGAATTTTCTCAACTTGATAAAGACTATCTACAAAAACTCTACAGCTAACATCATACTTAATGGTGAGAAACTCAAAACTTTCCCACTAAGATCAAGTACAAAGGAGGATGTCCCTTTTCACCAATCCTTTTCAACATCATACTGGAAGTCCTTGCTAATGCAATAAGGCAAGAAAAGGAAATGACAGATATACATATTGGGAAGGAAGACATAAAACTGTTTTTCTTTGCAGATGATATGATTGTCTATGCAGAAAATCTGAAAGAATCAACAACAACAAAACCTGGAACTAAAAAGCGATTATAACAAGGTGACAGGATACAAAGTTAATATACAAAAGTCAATTGTTTTCCAAATACCAACAATAAAAAAGTGGATTTGAAATTAAAAACACAATACCATTTACACTAGCACCTCCCAAAATGAAATACTTAAGTATAAATGTAACAAAATATGTACAAGATCTATATGAGGGAAACTACAAAACTCTGATGAATGAAATCACAGAAGAACTAAATAAATGGAAAGATATTTTATGTTCATGGATAGCAAGACTCAATATTATCAAGACGTTAGTTCTTCCCAACTTGATCTATAGATTCAATGCAATCCCAATCAAAATCCCAGCAAGTAATTTTATGGAAATTGATATTGGATATGGATTGGATATGGATATTGATTCTAAAGTTTATATGGAGAGGCAAAAGTCCCAGAATGGCTAACACAATATTGAAGAAGAACAAAGTTGGAGGACTGATGATACCCAACTTCATGACTTACTATAATTCTATAATAATCAAGATAGTGTGCCATTTATGAAATAATAGACAAATAGATTAATGGCTAGAATAGAGAGCCTAGAAATAGACCCCCGTAAATATAATCAACTAATCTTTGACAAAGGAACAAAGGCAATACAATGGAGCAAAGAAAGTCTCTTCAACAAATGGTGCCGGAAAAACTGGGCATCCAGGTGCAAAAAAATAAAATTAGTCTAGACACAGACCTTATACCCTTCACGATAAGCTCAAAATGGATCACAGACCTAAATATAAAATGCAAAACTATAAAATTCCTAGAAGATAACATAGGAAAAAACCTAGATGACCTTGGGTATGGTGATGCCTTTTTACACATAAGACCAAAGACATGACCCATGAAAGAAATAACTTATAAGCTGGACTTCATTAAAATTAAAAACTTATGCCCTGCAAAAGACTATGTTAAGAGAATTAGAAGACAAGCCACAGACTGGGAGAAAATATTTGCAAGAGACACATCTGATAAAGGACTATTATCCAAAATACACAAAGGACTCCTACCACTCAAAAAGAGGAAAACAAACAACCTGACTAAAAAATGGGTCAAAGACCTTAACAGACACCTCACCAAAGAAGATATACTGGTGGCAAATAAGCATATGTAAAGATGCTCCACATCATATGTCCTCAGGGAACGCAAATTGAAACAATGAGATACACACCTATTAGAATGACCAAAATCCAGAGCACTGAAAACACCAAATGCCGGAGCGGATGTGGAGCAACAGTAACTCTAATATATTGCTGCTGGGAATGCAAAATGGTACAACCGCTGTGGACGATACTTGTTGGTTTTTTACAAAACTAAACATATTCTTACCATAAGATCCAGCAATTGTGCTCCTTGATATTTACCCAAAGGAGTTGAAAATTTATGTCCACATAAAAACCTCCATATGGATGTTTACAAAAGTTTTATTTATAATTGCCAAAATTTGTAAGCAACCAAGATGTTCCTCAGTAGGTGAAGGAATAAATAAACTGTTGTATATCCAGACAATGGAATATTATTCAGCACTAAAAATAAATGAGCTATCATGCCATGAAAAAGACATGGAGGAAACTTAAATGCATTTGACTAAGTGAATAAAGTCAATTTGAAAAGGCTACATAGTATATTATTCCAATTATATGACACTCTGGAAATGACAAAACTATGGAGACAATAAAAAGGTCAGTGGTTGCCAGAGATGGGGGCAGGGGGAGATGAATAGGCGGAGCACAGATTTTTAGGGCACTGAAAATCATGGATATATGTCATCTTACATTTGTCCAAATCCATAGAATGCATGACACCAAGAGTGGACCCTAAAGTAAACAATGGACTTTGGGTGAATTTGATGTGTCAATGTAGGTTCATCCTTGATAAAAAATGTACCATTCTGGTGGATGATGTTGATAAAGGGGAAAGCTGTGCATGTGTGGGGGCAGATTTCCCATGTGATGGGAAATCTCTGTACCTCTCAATTTTGTTGTAAATCTAATAAAACTGCTCTAAAAAAGCAAAGTCTTTAAAAAAACTTTTTGAATGACAGAACTTACCTTCTTATCTAACATCCAGGGAACATTTATAAAATTGATCAAATATTACAGAAAACACATAAGTACATTAAAAGCATATTCTTTCATGGTGTTGCACTAAAAGTAATAATCACAAAAGTTATAAAATAAAACAATATCTAATCATTAAAAATTTTAAAGCAAAGTCTAAAATAATAAAGCTAAAGTCAAATAACAAACAAACAAAATTTACTATTCCTAACAAACAAAAGTCACTTGTAAATCAAAAAGGAAAAGAAATGGACAAATACCTTAACAGAAAAGTAAACAAAACACATGAACAGAGAACTCAGAAAAATAAAGCCTACTCATGACTAATAAACATGTGAAAGATGTGTGGCTCACTTAAAATTAAAAAAAAAAAGAAAATAAAACAATATAAAGATAATATTTTTTACTTATCAGTTTGGCAAAAATTAAAATAATCAACCTGCAGGGATGGAGAAAGAGAATCTAAATTGAGCCATCTTCCTGGAAGGCAGTTTAGCATTGAATAAAAAAATATGTATACCAGATGACTCAGCAATTCTACTATTATGAATTTATCCCTTTGTAGAAGCTTTTTTTTTCCACTTAAGTATAATTTACTTATAGTAAAATTCACCCTTTTAGTGTAGAGTTTTGACAAATGTATACAGTCATACAGAACAGTTCCATTACCCTCCCCTGCAAAAAATTCCCTTATTCTACTTCTTTGTAGTCAAACCATTCCTCCAATATTGCCAGACCTGTTCTCTGTCACTATAGTGTTGCCTTTTCCAGAATGTCATGTAATGGAATCACACAGGATGTAGGCTTTTGAGGCTAGCTTCTTTCATTTAGTACAATGCATTTGAAATTCATCCATGTTGCTGCATGTGGTACAAATGTACCACAGTTTGTTTATACACTCCCCAGTTGAGGGATATTTGGGTTGTTTCCAGTTTTTGACAATTTATCTTTTTTTTCTTTTATGGATTATGCATATCTAAGAAATCTTTGCCTAACTCAAAGTCACAAAAATTTTCTCCTTTATTTTCTTCTAGAAGTTTTATAGTTTTAGATTTTACATTTATTTAGGTCTATGATCTATCATGTGTTGATTTTTGTATAGAGTACAAGGTATGGATCAAAGTTCATTTTATTACACATGGTTGTCCACTTGTTTGATCACCATTTGCTGGAAAGACTATCCTTTCTCCATTGACTTGCCTTTGCACTTCTGTTGAAAATTAATTGACAATATATGTGTGGGCCTATTTCTGGACTTTCTATTCTGTTCCATTGATCTATGTGTCTATCTTTTCATTAATACCACACCATCTGGATTACTGTAGTTTTGTAATAAGTCTTGAAATCAAGTAATTTAGTCCCAACTTTGTCCTTTTTTTTTCCCAAAATCATCTTGGTTATTTTAGGTCCTTTGCCTTTTCTTATAAAATTTTAGAATCAGCTTCTCAATTTCTATAAAAAGTTTTGCTGGAATTTTGATTGAAACTGTGTTGAGTCAATTTGGGGAGAAGTGACATCTTAGCAATATTGAGTCTTCCAATGAACATGCCTCTCCATTTATTTAGATCTTTGATTTCTTTCATCAGTGTTTTATAGTTTTAAGCATACAGATCCTGTACAAAGTTAGATTTATTATTATTATTATTTTTTTTTTGTGAGGAAGACCAGCCCTGAGCTAACTTCCGTAGCTAATCCTCCTCTTTTTGCTGAGGAAGACTGGCCCTGGGCTAACATCTGTGCCCATCTTCCTCTACTTTATATGGGACGCCGCCACAGCATGGCTGCCAAGCGGTGCGTCGGCGGGCGCCCGGGATCCGAACCGGCGAACCCCGAGCTGCCAAGCGCGGACTAAACCGCTGTGCCACTGGGCCGGCCCCAGATTTATATTTAAATATTTCTTTTTTGGTGCTATTGTAAATGGAATCTTTTTACATTTTTAATTTCTAATTGTTCATTGCTAGTATATAGAAATATAACTGATATTTATATATTGACCATGTATCCTACAACCTTGCTAAACTCACTTATTGGTTCTAGTAGCCTTTTTTTAAGTTGAGATATAATTGACATACAACATTGTATTAGTTTTAGGTGTACAATATAATGATTTGATATATGTATCTATTGTGAAATAGTTACCACAATGAGGTTAGTTAACATCTATCACCACTCACACTTACAATTTTTTTCCTTGTAGTGAGAACTTTTAAGATCTAATCTCTTAGTAACTTTCAAATATACAATACGGTATTGTTAACCATAATCACTATGCTGTACATTACATCTACAGGACTTATTTATCTTATAACTGGAAGTATGTACCTTTTGACCACCTTCATCCATTTTACCCACTCCCACCTCCTGCCTCTGGCAACCATCAATCTGTTCCCTATATCTATGAGTTTGGGGTTTTTAAAAAATTCTACAAACAAGTGAGATCGTACGGAATATTTCTTTCTCTTTCTGGCTTATTTCACTTAGCATAATGCCCTCAAGGTCCATCTATATTGTCGCAAATGGCAGGACTTTCTTCTTTTTCATGTCTGAATAATATTCCATTAGTTTACATATAAGATGGGATATATATGACATTTTCTTTATCCATTCATTCGTCGATAGACACTTAGATTGCTTCCATGTCTTGGCCATTGTAAATAATGCTGCAGTGAAGATGGAAGTGCATATATCTTTTTGAGACAGTGATTTCCTTTCCTTTGGATAAATACTCAGAAGTGAAACTGCTGGATCATATGGTAGTTCTATTTTTAATTTTTTGAGGAACTTCCATACTGTTTTCGATAGTGACTGCACCAATTTACATTCCCACCAACCGTGCACAGGGGTTCCCTTTTCTCTACATCCTTGCCAACAAGAAGGAAAATAAATATATAAGACTCTGAGAGAGTATAGAAATCCCTTTTTCTTTCTTTCTATTCTCTGTTCTCTCACACTCCAATCCCTAATTAATCCCATGCTGATAAGACACAGCCAGAAACAGGAGGCTGCAGGAGCCAAAACCTTGAGGGAGTAAATATGTGCTCCCTGTTCAGTCATGCTGCCATAACAAGAGGGTGACCCAACCTCCACGTTATTTTCCCAAACCAAGAATGATTTCTTGTCTTTTTGTTAATAGCTATTCTAACAGGTGTGAGGTGATATCTCATGGTTTGGGTTTTAATTTGCATTTCCCTGATGATTAGTGATGTTGAGTACCTTTTCATATACCTGTTGGTCATTTGTATGTCTTCTTTGGAAAAATGTCTATTCAGATCCTCTGCCCATTTTTTAATCGGATTTTTTGTTTTTTTCTATTAAGTTGTATGAGTTCTTTTTATATTTTGGATATTAACCACTTATCATACACACAATTTGCATATATGTTCTTCCATTCTACATAGACACTTATGTTTTCTGCAAATAGACACAGTTTTATTTCTTCTGTTGCAAGACATATGCATATTTCTTTTTCTTGCCTTATTGCACTGGCTACCATCACCAGTACAATGTTGAATAGGAGTACTAAGAGTGAACTTTCTTGCTTTATTCCCAGCATTAGGGGGAAAGCATGCAGTCTCATCAAGTTTGATGTTAGCTGTAGGTTTTTGGTATATATCCTTCATCAGGTTGAGGAAATTCCTTTCTATTCCTACTTTTCTGAGACTTTTTATCATGAATCGATATTGAATTTTGTCAAATGCTCTTTTTACGCCTATTGAAATTATCACATGCTTTTTCTTCTTTCATCTGTTGCTATGGTGAGTTAATTACACTGATTGATTTTTGAATATTGAACTAGCCTGCTTTGTCAGGAGGTATTATAAGAATAGAAAAGGAAGAATTAAAACTGTCCTTATTTACAGATAATATGATTACGTGTGTAGAAAGTTCAAAATAATGTACAAAATAATGTAGCAAATTTCCTGGATGTAAAGTATTTCTATACAACTATATTTCTATATACAAGTAACCATTAGAAAATGAAAAATTTAAAATATTTCTTATACAACATTAAAAAAATTATTTTTCTAGAAATAAATCTAACAAAATATGCATAAGAGCTTTACACAGTAAACTATAAAACATTATTGAGAGACTTAAATGGAGAGACATGCTATGTTTATGGAGTGGAAAACTCAACATCATAAATAAGTCAACTCTTCCAAATTGATCTGTTCCAAACAAAAATCCCAAAAAGTTTTTTGTAGAAACTGACAAAGTGATTCTAAAATTTATATGAAAATGTATAGGGCCAAGAATAGCCAAGACAATCTTGAAGAAGAGCAGAATAGGAGGACTTAATCAGATATTAAAACATTATAAATAAGTAAATAAGTAATACAGTAAATAAGACAGTATAGTATTAGTGCATGGAAAGACAAATAGACTAATGACACAGAATAGAATCCAGAAATAGACTCAAGCCTAGATTTGTGACAAAGAAGGCAAAGAAGTGGAGAAAGGGTGGTCTTTCCATGGTTCATGTTTACATATCTTTGTTCTAGTATTTGTCATGCTGTCTTATAAAGTAGAGCATAATCTATCTGGGGCAGAAGCTGAATTTTACTCATATTCTATAATACCAGCTGTTAACACAAGTCCTGGCACATACCAGGTGCTCAATAAATGTTGATAGCATGTACAAATGAATGACTAAAAACCTAAGGAGTGATAACCAGAAGGCACATATTTCAGGGGTTCCTATGCTATTTTACTAATTAGTACTAATTACTAACTATGCAGTGATAGATGGGAATGAGAGTAGCAAGATACTACCTGAATTGGAGCTCCCTGAGCCCATTTGACCTGTAACACTACCACCACTGGCAGCACCAAAGAGAACACAACTGCCTCTTCTCACTTCCACACACAAACTTCAGACCACATAACCATTCTGTGACTTCTTTCTCCTTATAGATTAACCTGATTTTACCTTTAAAAAGAAATGCTGGAGTGGAAGGGCAAGGAAAGAGGGCATAAGGAGTGTAATTTGCTCTGCATCTCAGCCCTAGCCCAATAGGAACATTCATTTTGTAATTTGTCAAGAGATATCTGAAACAAGGTGTTCAAAGTATGGGGAAGGCCCACAACTGAGTCAATAGGTGTAAAAAGAGCATTTGACAAAATTCAATATCAATTCATGATAAAAAGTCTCAGAAAAGTAGGAATAGAAGGGAATTTCCTCAACCTGATGAAGGATATATACCAAAAACCTACAGCTAACATCAAATTTGATGAGACTGCATGCTTTCTCCCTAATGCTGGGAATAAAGCAAGAAAGTTCACTCTTAGTACTCCTTAGTACTCTATCTTTTCAGGCAGGAAATTAATACCATAATTCATCCCTCTACAGTTTATCACCACACATGCACACAAGCCATCTTTCAACTTCAGTGTGAACACAATATCCAAAACACAGAAACAATTGTTCAGGATGAAACAATTAAAAGTAAACAATCTCAAAAATATCCTTTAGATTAAAATAAAAGGCCAAACAGAGTTTAGAGAAAAACCAATGTGAAGGTATTGTTACTTATTGGAGTCTTTTTTTAAAATTGAGATATAATTGACATATTATATTAGTTTCAGGTGTACAATGTAATGATTTGATATTTGTATACATTGCAAAATGATCACCACAATAAGTCTAGTTACTATCCATCACTATACTTACTTGTAAAACTTGGTTTTCTTGTGATGAGGACTTTTAAGATTTATTTTTAGCAACCTTCAAATATGCAATACAGTATTATTAACTATAGTCACCAGGCTGTACATTACATCCCATGACTTTTGACCACCTTCACCCATTTCGCCCACTGCCTATCCCCCTCTCTTCTGGCAACCACCAATCTGTTCTCCGTATCTATGAGCTTGGTTTTTCATTTGTTTCTTTCGTTTTTTAGATTCCACATTTAAGTGACATCATAAAGTATTTATCTTTCTCTGTCTGACATTTCATTTAGCATAATGCCCTCAAGGTCCATCCATGTTGTCTCAAATGGCAAGACTTCATTCTTTTTTTGACTGAATAGTATTCCAGTGTGTGTGTGTGTGTGTGTGTGTGTGTGTGTGTGTGTACCCACATCTTCTTTATCCACTCATCCATCGATGGACACTTAGGTTGTTCCATATCTTGGCTACTGTAAATATGCTGCAATGAATATGCGGGTGCCGATATTTTTCCAAATTAGTGTTTTCATTTTCTCTGGATAAATACCCAGAAATAGAATTCCTGGAACATATGGTTGTTCTATTTTTAATTTTTTGAGTAATCTCCATGCTGTTTTCCATAGCGGCTGCACCAATTTACATTACCACCAACAGTGCACAAGGGGTTCGTTCCCTTTTGTCCACATCCTTGTCAGCACTTGTTATTTCTTTTTAATAATAGCCTCTTTTTTTTTTTTATAATAGCCATTCTAAGAGGTGTGAGGTGATATCTCATTGTGGTTTTGATGTGCATTTCCCTGATGATTAGTGATGTTGAGCATCTTTTCATGTTACTGTTGGCCACCTGCATGTCTTCTTTGGCAAAATGTCTGTTCAGATCCTCTGCCCATTTTTTAATCAGATTGTTTGGGTTTTTTTGCTATGGAGTTGTATGAGTTCTTTACATATTTTGAATATTAACCCCTTATCAGATATATGATTTGCAAATATTGTCTCCCACTCAGTAGGTTGCCTTTTCATTTTGTTGATGATTTTCTTTGCTTGCAGAAGCTTTTGAGTTGGATGTAATTTCACTTGTTTATTTTTTTATTTTGTTGCCTTTGATTTTGGAGTTAGATACAAAAAATCATCACCAAAACCAATGTCTAGGAGCTTACTGCCTATGTTTTCTTCTATGGATCTTTTATATTTTAGATTATTCATTTTTGAATTACCAGTTGTATTAGGGTTCTCCAGAGAAACAGAACCAGTAAGATATCTATCTATCTATATCTATCTATCTATCTATCTATCTATCTATATATATGTATGGAGAGAGAGAGAGAGAGAGAGAGAGATTTATTCTAAGGAATTGGCTCATGTGACTGGGGGGACTGGCAAGCCTGAAATCTGCAGAGCAGGCTACAGGCTGGAGACCTAGAGAAGAGTTACTGTTGTAGTCTTGAGTCCAAAAGCAGTCTAGAGGCAGAATTTTTTTTCTCCTGAGGACATCATTCTTTTCTCTTCAGGCCCTCATTTGGTTGGATAAGATCCACCCACATTATGTAGGGTAAAATGCTTCACTCAAAGTCTACTGATTTAAATGTTTATTACATCTAAAAAAATACCTTCTCAGCAACACCTTGATGGGTGTTTTGCTAAACAAGTGAGCAGCACAGCCTAGCCAAGTTGACACATAAAATTAACTATCATACCAGTGGATTTTTAGAATCATTAGTGTGGATACTACATACTAGAAACATACAAGCATCATGCTACTCCTAATTCCAGCCTCTCCAAATGTTTTAGGTGCCATGCAATCATAAGCTGAAATCTGATTCACTGACCAAGAGGAACATGTAATTATTTACTAGTACGGCAGCCCCTGAACAAGTCTCCATGATTTATTCAGACTTTTTAAAAGATAATAATAACATTGTAATGGTGAATGAGATAACAATATTTGATATTGCCATACTACCTTATGAATTTAGTCATAAACTAGAACATTAAATAGTAATGTTGGAGGATCATATTACATTAAAGTTTAACATTTTAGACACCTTTTCTTGGAGGCTATGTCTGATAACATCATGATTATACTTTTATAGTGTTATTTCATCATCATATCAGTAGTACATTTATTTTTATAGGGAACAAGATACAGTTATCTTTCAATAATTAATGTGTAGGTATGTTGAATGTAATGTTGATAGAAGATTATAATGATTACATTGGTCATGTTATAACATAGGTTCTGTCAGGGTTGTACAGTACTCGCTAAAATTTTTCTGAGTCCAGAGCTTAATGATTTAATTCCACTTGACTTAGGAAACAAATCTAATCCATCTGAATGCTGATAGCACAATCACTTTGCATTTTACTGTTGAGTTTTTGGTTTTAAGTACAGGGAGCCAACCTCTCTATTGACAGGAAGATTACTGCCTCGATTTTAAGTGAAAATTTGCTCAACATTTTCCAGGAAAGCTGGACCAAGGACAAATACCTTCCAATTTTTAATTTTCAAAGTTTCTATATTAAGAGTTTTTATATTTGCTAAATATGTCTAGTAAAGAAATCCCTCAACTCCATGAACTTGATCTAAGTGTAAAATTGCTACCGATCTCTCAGAAATCTCTGGTTTGGAATTCCAACAAGCAGAAAAATGGAATATAAAGAATTTATGCCGTGAAAGGCTCTTGAGGAATATCTTGAAAAAGAAAGCAAAACTATTTGTATATACAATAAAAACCTATGTAGGAAGAGCATGGATGAAAGGATTAAAAAAGACATTGGGGTCGGCCTGGTGGCATAGCGGTTAAGTTTGTGCTCCAATACGGCGGCCCTGGGTTTGCACGTTCAGATCCCAGGTGCGGACCGACACATTGCTTGTCAAGCCATGCTGTGGTGGCATCTCATATAACGTAGAGGAAGATGGGCAATGGATGTTAGCCCAGGGCCAGTCTTTCTCAGCAAAAAGAGGAGGATGGGCAACAGATGTTCGCTGAGGGCTAGTCTTCCTCACACACATACACACAAAAGACATAATAATATAAAACAAAAAGAAAGAATGCTAACTCTTTAAAAATAATTAACTACAAATAGAATTTATGACTCAAGAGCCTGGTATATGACAAGTTTTTATAGAAGGCAAAACTTAACATCATTAAATGGAGAAAAAATAGCATAGCATTAGAGGTGAAAAAATGAGTAATATCTGATTCTTCAGTTTTCCCAACCATTCAGGACTTGAAAATTAGTATTGAACATGAAGCCAAATTTATCTCAGAACTAAATATGTTCACAAAGATATATGTAACTAATCTAAGTTGAAGAATCTGCCGAAATCAAATGGCCATTTACACTCTTAACAAAAGCAGGAATATCTAAGAAATAAATGTTCCACTATGTCAGTTTGTACCATTGAAAGTGGTTACCAAGAAAGAAAATCTGAAAAGCAAGCAGTCAAGGGCAGTAACTGCTGCCTAAAGGGAGAGAATAAAATTATTGACAATGATGGAGTGATTTCAGGAGGAAATAAGAAAATCACATATCAACAAGCAGAATTTTCACAAAAGAAAATAATAGCCACAGTTTACCCAAGCTTTGATACTCAGCAATCTAGAAATAAATGCATTGCTGACATCTGATTCATCGGACATTAGTAACCTAGTCACCAAGTAATGAAAAACTCAGGACAGAGGCTTTATTGTTAGAGGAGTATAAGGTCATGTATGTGACCATACATGTATAAGTCCATGTGGTTGAGGAAGTCATTTAAAATCTGTCTCAACATAAATGTCCTGGCTATCAGGGAGCCCCAGGTTAGGTGTGGTGAACACCCACAGCATGATTATCTGGAGTTCCTGACACAGATACCTTAATTTTTTTAAAGACGTTTGGTTGGCTGGTTTTCTCTGGCTATTAATAAATACATAACACCTTTGGGTGTAAATTAGCATTTGCAGGAGTTCACAATATGCTGGTGCCTCCACCTTTCAGCACTTCCAGGAGCCTAAGGATGTATAAATATCACTGTTTGGTTATTGGTGATTATAATAAGGAGTCTGACTGCTGTCAGCTTTTAAGCCACACCCCTCCCTTTGCCCTTTCTGGACAAGCTGATGGTGTTCCCTCCTTTGACACCACAGAAAGATTCAAACCAGGCAAATCCCTGCCTACACACAGGAACCCTCTCCCCAGCCCCAACCCCAACCCCAATAAATATGCCAGTCTGCTTTCCTTACTCTCAAGCCATTTCAGACCCCCTTGAATGCCTGCCCTGCTCTTCCAGAGACCTCTATTATGTACATAATTAACTTTTTCCTACTTGCATGGTGTGTGTGTGGCGTCATCAGTCTCAACATCTGAAACGAGTTTTGAGAAGGTGTCCATTCTGTTTCTCAGAGTGGCTACAACAGTAGTTAATAACATTGTTTAGCCAGGCTTCTTTCCCCCGTACAGGAAAATCTAGGCCAACTGGTTAATGGTCTACAATTTAAAAAGCTGGTATGTATTTGGTCAAGACTGGAAACCAAAGATTTGTTCAACTTAATAACAAGAGAATCGTAGGTTCTACCTTTCATTTACTTATGAAACATCTAGGGCAACTGTATAAACAACAGTGTAGACACAACCAACATCATCAAACCGGGCTCTTCGTTCTATTCATCTTCTGTGGTGCTCATCAGATTCCAGTTCACCAGATCTGCCAACAAGTGACTTCATAGTACCCTTCTTCATTCAGCATAGGAAGTCATCCTACAATATTCCTTCCCTTAACAAAACAGACTCTCTGTGCATAGAATATTTTTTAAAATCATTAGGAGCAATAAATACATTTAAATATTTTTATAATCTTTGAGTGGGAAAAGAGTGAAAAAACCAGAAGCCATGAAGGAAAATATTGACACATTTGACTACATAAAAATTTTAAAGTCCATTTGGCAAAAGACACTGGAATCAAAATTAGAAGAGAAACAACAAACTGAGAGAAATATCTGCAATATATACACAAGAAAAAGAGTTAATATCTTTACTATATAAAGAACTCTCACAAATCAATACAAAAAAGATGAACACTACAGTAGAAAAAAGATGTGAACAGGTAATTCACAGAAAAAAATCCAAATGACTATTAAGTATATGAAATGATACCCAACCCCATTAATATTCAAAGAGATGTAAACTGAAACAATAAATACTGTGTTTCCCCTGGTATGGGTATAGTCTGAGGCAGATGAAAAAGAGTGATAAGATCCAATGCTGGTGAGAGTGTAGGGAAAAGGTGATCCTTATGTACTGCTGGCAGGAACATAAATGGTGCTGCTTTTCTAAAGGGTAGTGTGTATCAAAATATAAACTTCATCAATTCCACTTCTAAAGAAACATTCTGGGGCCGCCCGGTGGCGCAGCGGTTTAGTTCGCGCTTTGGCAGCCCCGGGGTTCGCGGGTTCGGATCCTGGGCGCCCGCCGACGCACTGCTTGTTAGCCACGCCGTGGCGGTGTCCCATATAAAGTAGAGGAAGACGGGCACAGATGTTAGCCCAGGGCCAGTCTTCCTCAGCAAAAACAGAAGGATTGGCAATGGATGTCAGCTCAGGGCTGGTCTTCCACACCAAAAATAAATTAAAAAAAAAAAGATACATCCTAAGTAAATCATTGTTCAGGTGCACAAAGATGTACTTACACAGATTGTTACCGCACAAAGGGCATGATCTGCTCGATGCAAGACAAAAGCCAATTGTCAAGAGGCAAGACGGTGGAAAAAAGAAAAGGTTTATTATAGATTGCTAGCAAAAGGGAAGATGGCTGACTCACGTCCAAAAGAACCATCTTAAGGGGGTACAGAATCTTACAGCAGTTATATAGGCTGATGGGTTACAGGGGAGGGGGTTAGGAATGTTGACCCTCGGGTGCTACAGACTGGGAGTCACCACACCAGATTTTTCAGTTGTCCTTCATGATGGCTGTTCAAGGGCCATCACATTCCTAAGGAACTCAAAAGAACAAAGTCATCATCTTATCGCAGCTGGGAGGTACATGCACAAGCAGGGGTCGTAAAATCTACACAGCAGTTAGATCTCCTGGAGGTGCAAATCCAGCTGGGTTAGTTAGTCAGAGGTCATTCAAAGTTACAATAGGTTTCTTTTCTATAGTATGGCTTCCCTTATGTCAACCTTGTGTTGAGCCGGTATCAAGATGTTCATGGGACTGTTGTTCACAATATCTGAAAACTGGAGCAACATGAACATCAGTCAATAAGGGTCTGGTGAAGTAAACCATGCTACAACTATACAATGGAATTTCATGCAGCTGAGAACATGCTAAATGCCATCAACATAAGAGTAAACAAAGAAGACTACAGTCTGTGTAGTATCACTCCATGTATGTTTAAAAAATTGCATAAAAGAATCTAGAACACTACACACCAAATTTTAGAATGGCTGACTCTGGGAGTCATGCCTTGGAAAAGAGGGCAAGGAGAGGCATGACTAAAGGCCCTAGGATCATGTACACAGGCACCTCCCCAGAAGACTGAACTTTGCAAAGAAAACAAAGTGATGAAGCCTGAAAGTAAAATCGACTTCTCCTCTGGCCCCAGCTGGCTGCTGCTCCGCGCGCTCCTCATTAAGGGTGCAGGGAGATGCCCTCCAATCACAGCAGTCCCTACACTGTGCAGGAGCACAATGAGGGCGGGTGGCTGAATCAGAAGGCTCAGAAAGCATTTTCATTTAGCACCACCCAGCTAGTTATTCCTGGCTGTAATGCCCTCAAGAAAAAGGAGATAAAAGGGTCTGTTGTAACACTGGGATGGAGTGGGGTTGGGGGAGGGGGGTGTTACAAAGTGCTGAGGAAGTCTGTAAACCCCCAAGGCTGGCCTAATGAGTTGTGGTCTGACCTAGGCAGAGGGGATGTTAAGGAGGACAACTCACTTTATCAGGGAGGGAGGGAAATGACATCAAGAAAAGGGCAATGGCTTGCCCTCTGGGAGCTGTCAAAGCTTGTTGGGGCAAAGTCCCTTCAGAGGCACACTCTGCAAGCTGTCATTTGGAAGAGGGGGAGCCAGGCTTTGGCAAGCAGGAAATACCACAGTATAATGGAGGCAACCTAGTGCAACCCTTAGCAGTCCCTATCTGTAAGCCTAGCTGCAACTTTCTGGACTCTGATACTCAGCCATGTCCATAGTACAGAGTGGGAGGTAGCTGTGGTCTGTGAATGACCATGCTTATTCTTATGAGAGTAAAAGTCACTGGGGAAGAGAATAGAATATATCAGTGTTCTCTGGGTCAAGGTAAAAAACTTCCCCTCTCATTCTCCCTTCCACAGCCATAGCTATCCCCAGGAGTGAGTGACTAATTTAGAACCCCAGACCCTGGAGGTGTAAGGAGCATAGTTTTCCATGGTTGGTGTTCCTTCCCTTGCTCCCTGCACTCCCACTAGCCCCATGAAGGGGAGGAAGAGGATCCTCTACCCACTCTGGGTCCTTTCTCTCTGAGCTTCAAATTAAGCTGAAACGAGACTGAACAGCAGGAGAAAATCAAACAAAGCTTTATAGCATGTATACATGGGAGAGACCCAGGAAAACTGAGTATCTCTTGACAAAATGGCAGAGGTTCTCCTCTTAAATAGACAAATGAGGATATTGGGGGTTGGGGGTGTCAGCCATGAGGGATTACAAGAAAAGCACCGTAAACAAGAGTATGTAGATTTAAGTCTTCGCCTTCCCCATTGATAAGAGTTTTGAGAGATAAAGTCATCCCCCCTTTTTCCTGGTAAAGAGAGGGAGATACCTTTACAAATGGAGATTTTCCTTACAAATGTAAATGTCTGGTAAACAGAACTTTGAAAAGAATGGGCCCAGCAAAGACCCTCCCAGTCTATCGATACCCAGAGTTATCCATGGTGACAGCCTGTCTCCCTGTTTCGGGGACAGGCCTTCCATCCCCAAATCCCTTCAGACAGTTAGTGGGGGCAGGGAAGGTCAAAGCCGCCTTCTGTGAAAATAGTCAAGGTAAAGAGACATATCTTGAGGTGGCCAATTCTTATCCCCCACACCCAACAGTAGAGACAAAATTTACCTACAGCTAAATATGGGCTTGGAGAGAGAGTACTTTAGAAACAAAAAACCTGGTGGAATACGGTTCTTGTCAAAAGAACCAAAGAAGTTTTGCTTTGGATGTAGGCAAGGGAGAAGATGGGGTTCCTCCAATCTTGATGCACACTCTGCAACTCAAACCCAGGCCAGACAAGATGAAGTTGGACAAAAATAAAGAGACCTTTAGTAGGAGTTCAGGGAAAGAAATATCTCTGCTTTCTTAGTAATGTTTTACTCTTGAATACTTTTAATATTGAAACAGATTTTCCAGAAACTAGAAATTACGGGACCGGAGACAAGCAGGATGGCATAAATGGTTTTGTGGGGGATCAGAATTAGCCACTTCAAGATGTGTCTCTCTCTACCTTGCTCTGAAGGAGGTTTTAACCTTCACCCCCCCCCAACTGTCTAAAGGGATTTGGGATGGAAGGCCTGTCCCTGGGGTGGGCCTTCACCTTGGATGACTCTGGGTATCAACAGACTGGGAGAGTCTTTGCTACACCCATTCTTATCAAAGTTCTGTTTACCAAACATTTATAATTGTAAGGAAAATCTCCATTTGTAAAGGTATCTCCTTCTCTGTACTGGGAAGAGGGGTGGATGACCTCATCCCTAGAAACTTGTCAATGTGGAAGGCGAGGCCTTAAATCTGCATAATAACTTTACTGTGCTTTTCTTGTAATCCCTCGTGGCTGACGCTCCCAACTCCCCCCCCCCCCACCAAATTCGTTTGTCTATACAAGAGGAGAATCTCCACCATTTTGTCGAGAGACACTCCTTGGCCTCTCCCATGTATACATGTTTTATAAAGCTTTGTTTGATTTTCCCCTGCTATTCGGCCCCATGTCAATTTAATTTGTAGCCCAGCCAGAAAGGACCCAGAGTGGGTAGAGAATGCTCTTTCTCCCTGTCAGTTTCATTGTGATATCCAAAATATTTTCATATGACAGGTTTAAACATGTTAACATTTTCATTTCATTATACTGGCAACATAATTAGTTTTAGGATTTAAGTACCAAAGGTGTTGATCCAAATGTAATCTCTGTAATTTAACTCTGCAATACAAATGACAATGAGTTAGTTACCTAAGACATTTTTAAAAGTCTCTGTCTATGTATGTACAGAGCTTTGCTTTGTACTTTTTTGGCATGTCACAGCTTAAGTAAGTAGTGAGATAATGATGGCGGTAAATGTTAGGGCTTAACCACACTAAAGAATTTAAAATTTATGAGTTTATAGAAATATAGATCAATGAAATAGAAGCAAGAGCTTAGAAATTTTAGATATGTACATATATGGTGAACTGATTTTCAACAAAAACGCAATTCAGCAAATGGTCCTTGAATAATTGGATATCCACTTGTGGAAGGAAGAAAGGAAGAAGGGTGGGGGAGGAAGGAAGGAAGGGAAAAAGAAAAAAAGTAAAATAGATCTATACTTCCTCACAAAAGTTGATTGAAAGTGGACCATAAACCCAAAAGTAAAATATAAAGCTTTAAAAGAGCGAGGTTGAATTTCTTTTGGTTAATGGAAATAGTCTACATTTTGATTGTGGTGGTGGTTACATGACCACAGAACTGAACATTTTTTAGTATTTAATTACACCTTAATTAAACAAATTTTAAATTCTGAGCGCTAACAAAGGTTCATTTTACATACAACCTATCAACTTTGCCACTAACAATCAAATATGACTTGGGCAAAAACCTAAATTTTCTGGGCTCAGCTCTTTAATAAGTATAAATAAGTATATTGTAGTCAATATAAGTGGTTCCTAGAACATATAAAAATATATTCATAATGATACCTTGGGTTGATTAGAGGGAAAAACCAATGAATTTTATAGAGTTCAGAAAATGTGAATTATATAAAATTCAGAAACATTATTTCAAAATGGTACTACTTAGCCCTTAAAAACAACTTTTAAAAGACTTGGTGTATTTTTTAACCTTTGAGAACATGAATGTTTCTTCAAAATAAAACAGTAAGATGTAAAACAACCAACCAGGGTCTTTCCTCTTTTATCATTAACAACAAAGCTTTTAGTTAAAAGCAAAGTAGCCATACCGCAGACAAGCTTTGTATTTTCAGCAAGCCTGCCTCACACAGCAGTTTCCCAGCAATGGAGATAAATTTTAAGACATCTTGAGCCTATCTCTTCCCTAGACATAAGCTCCTGCATAAGAGGAAGATCACTTCACAGGAGCTTGTGCACAAGGCATATTCTCTCTCCTCTGCCTCACAGGCACACTTGTGAGCAATGTCACAACATCCCAGGACTATGTATACATGCAAGTTTGCCCAGTGGGGTCTCATCTAGATGCATGGCTATGGGCTGAGCTATAATACATGCACAATCTCCTGCTGCAGAGGAACTCCATGACAAACCATGCAAACCTAGAATGGGGTTCAGGACACTGTACACCAGCTTCCTCAAAGGCCATCACGATTATAAGTGTGTAAATGGATTTAAACTCTATTTAGACAAAAATTAATAGATTTTTTTCTCTTTTGGGAGGTTTAAAGGACGCACTGTCTGTGAATCAAAGAATCTCCACACTGGAAGTTATATAGTACCACCTCTCATCCAAGATAGTTTATCATTTACTGTAAGTACCTGAGGATTTGTTTCTGCTTTCACATACTCACCCAGGGGAGTAGGAAAAATTTAGTGACATTCCCAAATCAACTCAAAATTAGAAATGGATGTTCCAGTTCATAAATTACATTTCCAACATTGTTGAACAATTTTGCTAGAAGGTTCTTGTATTGAATTGTGATCTGCCTACATATATAAAATTTTCACTAATAGATCTTTTGATGCCATTGAGAACAAATCAAATCTCTCTTTCACATTATAATTTCTAGGTATTGGTAGACAGTTTTAATTTTCCATTTAAATATATATTTTTGTAAGCTGGCAATTCCCAGAACAAAAAATAAAGTTCTTACCCAAATACACAAAACTCTACTGTCTAATAAACAGTTTATTTAGTGGCTACTAAGTGCTCAGCACATTTCACCTCCAACATGTAATGAGCTTGGAAGTCATCACTTTCCTCCTGGCAATAAGAAAGAAGCTAAATAAACTGAAAATCAATGTCTTTTCTTGGACTCATTAGAGAATTGAGGATGCAAGGCTATCTGCCAGCTTGAAATCTGGCAAGATGAAAGAACCCAGAGAGTCACAGCTGAAATCTGCTTACCTGGAACACACGTGCTAGAGCCATAAACTGGTAGGGACACTTAATGGTAAATTTGATGAACTGCTGGAGGCTGAGAGTGGATTAACATAAGAGTAAGAATCTCTGGGGGGCTGCCGCCTTAGTGGGGTCCACACTTCTGTGAGTTTTACCTGCAGAAACCTCACCAGGTTCTTATGTTAAAAAGCTAAGAAAGATCCCCTCAAGGCTGCAGTAGGGAGAGGGGAAAAGTGACCATTGTGAAATACACCCAGAGTGTCCCCCTACAAATGCCCACTCTCCAGAGTGCAGAACTTTACCAGAGACTTATCCAACCTGGGGGAAAGGCATTTCTCCAACTCCAGCTCTGTCTAGCTTTCCTGCCTCACGAAGGTTGGGGGGAGCTAAGAGATATTTGTGAAGGTCACATCCAGGGACACAGGCCCACTAAAAGACTGAGATTTAATCATAAGATTATAGAACACTTCCACTCTCCTACACTTTACCACCACATCATCAGGGCTTCGGTATAATAATAGTGGATTATAGCTGAAAGAGCTGCAAGACACAGACTCTATTTAAGAAAGAGTCCTTAGTGAAGCCCTAAAACAACAGGAGACACAGAAACAGGACAGTAGAGAAATTTGAAGCCTTTGGCACCTACAGCTATAGAAAACATTAAACACAGCCCAACTCCTAGCCAGATGAACGTTAATACCTCACACTAAAAGCCTATCTACTACAGTTACTATTACCTGATTCATAATGTTTGACTTTCAGAAAAAAAGAATTACAAGCCACGTTAAAAGGCAAGAAAAGCACAGTCTGAAAATACAAAGCTAGTGTCAGAACCAAACTCAGATATGGCACAGATTTTTTTATCAGATAGGGAATTTTAAATAACTGTGATTAATATGTTAAGAGCTCTAATGCAAAAAAAAAAAAAAATAGACAACAAGCTCAAGTTTGGTACCGTAAACATAGAGATGGAAACTCTAAGAAAGAATCAAAAGGAAACGCTAGAAATCAAAACCACTCAGTGGGCTTGAAGAGATGTCAGTAAAAACTTTCCAAACTGAAATGCAAAGAGAAAAAAAGAATGGAAAAGACAAAAGCATCCAAGAACTGTGGGGCAATTTCAAAAGTACATTCACACAATTAGAATACCAGAGGGAAAAGAAAGAGAGAACAGAGCAGAAGAAATATTTAAAGTAATAACGACCAAGAATATTTCAAAATTAATGACAGATACCAAACAGGATAAATACCAAAACCCCACACCCAGGTATATAATATTCAAACTGTAGAAAACCAAACATGAAAAAAAAATCTTAAAGAAGCTAGAGGGGGATGGGGGGAAACCTTACTACAGAGGAATAAGTATAAAAACTACAGCAGACTAGTAATCAGAAACCAGGCAAGCAAGAAGAGAGTGGAGTCAAACGTTTAAATGATCAGCACCATGGTAAGTGCTGTGAGGAAGAGATGACATTATCCAGAGCCAAAGAGTTAACTAATTAGAGAGATAAGATTAACATATTAAAAACAGATAATCTTGGGGCTGGTCCAGAGGCACAGTGGTTAAGTTCACAAGCTCCTCTTCGGGGGCCTGGGGTTTGCAGGTTTGGATCCCGGGTGGGGACCTACGCACCACTCATCAAGCCATGCGTGGTGGCGTCCCACATATTAAATAGAGGAAGACGGGCACAGATGTTAGCTCAGGGACAATTTTTCTCACCAAACAAAACAGATAATTTTAACAATTGCAGCCATGTTTAAAAAGTGAAAATTCCTCCCTTCACTTCCTCCTACTCTTACTCCCTAGGGGTAGCTCTTTGTAACTCTTTGGTGTGACTCAGTCCAAATAATTTTCAGGCACATGAACAGATTGACGAAGTTTTAAGTAAATATTTAAATACATGATACTTTCTCTCTTTTGTTTTTAAATGAGATCATATTGTATGGTTTTGCAACTTGCAAAATCATTGATATCTATTCATGGCTCTGAATGCAGCCCTCTTTCTTTTCAGTGACTACCTAGCATTTCCCTATTGATGGGAATTTACATTATTTATAATACTACAAATTGTGCTGCTATCAGGACTATATCTATATCTATATCTATCTATATCCTTGTCCAAGTATTTTTGCAGGATCCAGTCCTGGAGATGAATTTGATAAACCAAATGTACATTTAACATTTTCAGAGTATAAAGCTATATCACTTTATACTCTCATCAACAATGTGCCTTTGTGGTCCTATATTCTCCAACACTAGATGGAAAGTAAATCTTTCTAGGGGAGAGGAATGGCTTCTCATGGCTGTTCTAATTTGCAAGTCCCTAACACTGGTGGGGAATGAGCACCTTTTCAGGTGGTTATTAGTCATTTGTGTAATTTCTTTTGTGAATTGTCCATTCTCTACTGGGTTATTTGGTTGAAGGCACCTTTATAGTAGCAATATTAATCTTTTGCATATATGTCACATACATTTTCATCAGTCATGTGTCTTTTAACCTTGCTTGTCATGCATTTTGCTTCACAGGAATTTTGAATTCCTATGGAATCAAATCTGTAACATTTTCCTTTGCTTTCCAGAACCAAGTTAGTGCCCTTCATTGTACACATGTGAAAACCAACTCAAAGAGAGATCAAGTCACTTGCCCAATTTTATATTCCTAACTAGTATCAAAGCTGGTATCAGAATCTATACAAATGGCCAAAAGGAATATGAAAAGCTGCTCAACATCACTAATTATCAGGGAAATGCAAATCAAAACCACAATGACATATCAACTCACATCTGTTAAAATGGCTATTATCAAAAAGACAAGAAATAGGGACAAGACAAAAAGACAAGGGAGGTCTTGTGCACTGTTGGTGGTAATGTAAATCAGTGCAACCACGATAGAAAACAGTATGGAGGGTCCTCAAAAATTAAAAATAGAACTATCATATGATCCAGCGATTCTACTTCTGGATATTTATCCAAAGGAAGTGAAATCACTATCTCAAAAAGATATCTGGATCCCCATATTCATGGCAGCATTATTTTCAATAGCCAAGACATGGAAACAATGTAAGTGTCCATCAACAGATGAATGGATAACGAAAATGTGGTATATATACATATACAATGGAATGTTATTCAGCCAAAAACAAGAGAAACCTGCCAGTTGTGACAACATGGATGGACCTTGAGGGCATTATACTAAGTGAAATAAGTCAGACAGAGACAGACAAATACTGTATGATTTCACTTATATGTGGAATCTGTAAAAAAACCAAACTCATATATACAGAGATCAGATTGGTGGTTGCCAGAGGTGGAGTAGGGGGGCGAGAGAAATGGGTGAAGGTGGTCAAAAGGTACAAACTTCCAGTTATAAGGTACATAAGTCCTAGGGATATAATTTACAGCATAGTGACGATAGTTAACAATACTGTATTGCACATTTGAAAGTTGCTAAGAGATTAGATCTTAAAAGTTCTCATCACAAGAAAAAATAAATTTGTAACTATGTGTGAAGATGGTGTTAACTAAACTTATTGTGGTGATCATTTCACAATATATACATACATCAAATCATTATGCTGTACACCTAAAACTAATACAATGTTATATGTCAACATATCTCATTAAAGAAAAAAGAATCCAACTCTTTCCACATAATGCTCTCCAACAGTGACAAAATAACAAAAAAAACCCTGATAAATGTAATTGATAAATTTAATCATTTAATAGAAACTATAAATTGGAATAGGGCATCAGCAGAGAGAGGGAGAGATCAAAGGGCTAGAGTGGCCAGGAAAGTTTTTATGGAAGAGACTTTAAGCTGGGCCTTGATAGTGAACAGTATGTGTATTGTTGGGAGGAGAACAGGAACAAAGAAAAGGAGGCAGGACTATGCTTGGAGTGTCCATGGGATAATAAAACCAGCCTGACTAGATCACAAGATGTATCCTGGAAGTGGGATGGTTAGGAAATAGTCATTCACAGAGAGATGTTACTAAAACCATGAGAACAATGGACTTTCTGAAGGTAAAGCAGGGGAATTGAGTCTTTCTGAAAAGACTGGCTCTTTACTTCCCTTAACCCATGAGATCAACAGAGATATGAGCTGGTGATACTGTCCAGTGGAAACTGGAAGAGAAGTGGCAACAGCCACCTGCATTCTACTTCTCCCTGCCGGATATTCAGAAAAAGGAAAGATAGGGGAATGTGGTGGCAGCAATCAGATTGGGATCTACCAATCAAAAGTTTTGAGATCTGCTGATCAGAATATCATGGACTAAGTTTTGAACATCAGTAACTGTGAGGGGCAAGAAAAGGAAGGGGAATCAGTGTAAAAATATAGAATGAGCATGAAGTCAGAGGAGAAGCAGTAACAGAAACTAAGGAAGAAGTTTTCCAGAAAGTAAAGATGGTCAGTAGCATCAGTTATAGCACAGAAGTCAAAGAAAAGGTACTGGATGAAATCTATTGGATTTGACAGCAAAGTTTTGGTGGCCAGGTTTTCTTTTGTCTATCCTGCCCCTCCCTCCAGTTGGGGGCTGTTCTGTATGCACCCCCTCTCAAGCACACACATATATTGAACCCAATAGTTCTAGTGGTGGCTGCCTATCATAGAACTGTGGCCACAGTGGGTGAGCACTTGTCCCAAGCTGAGACAATCAGTCCTTTTTAGGATTAGGGTAGAAGTCACTCTCTGAGGAGGGAACCACAGAATGGAAGGCCCAGAAGCTGTTGCTGGCCATGTCTTGCAACATAGAGGAAACTGATCTGTAGTAGAAGAAACACCACCAACATGTAGAGAGATGTCAGGAAATGAGTGTCTTGGTGACATTTGAGTTTCTGGTTCCATTTGTCCCTGACACCCAGCTGCATGCTGGATGAGACCAACCCCAGTATCATTCAAATAAATCCCCCTCTTCATATAAGCTACTTCAAGTTAGGTTCCTGTAATCTGCAACTAAAAATAGTTGTAAATAATACAATATGAGTTTACATGCAAATGAGTAGCATGAGTTTCTACGTGGGGCTGTACATTTTTTTTTAACTTACTAAGTGAATAGGCCTAAAGCTGCTAAAGGAGGATAAAGCAGAGAGATTTGTATATGGTGACTCCCAGGTTTCTAGACCTATCTATTCCACTTCTTGAATATCTCTATCTGTCCTTCTCCATTTCCATGGCCGCTGCTTTAGTTCAAGCCCTCATTCTTGCATGAATTTTTATAATAGCCTCCTAATTGGATGCCCTGCCTCCAGCATTAGTATTCCTGAATTCATTCTCTATACTGACGCCAGTACAAATTTCTGAAACATAAATCCAGTCTTGTTGCTCTCTATGGATAAAGTCCAAGTTATTTAGCATGGTGTACAAGCCTCTTCATGAGCTGGCTCCTGCCAAACTTCCAGTCCTACCTCCCACTAATTCCCAATTTGTACTTACGCTCCAGTCCTTTAGGCACTTGCCATTCCCTGTACACTCCATGCTTTCTTGGGCTTGGCACATGGTAGACATTCATTAAATGTTCATTGACTTAAATTGCCTCTGTGCCTTTGAACATGCTTTTCTTCTGGAATACCATTTCCACCCTCTAACTCCCTGACCTATAAAATTCATCCCTTATATCACTTCAGCCAGGTCACCTTCCTTGATCCTCCACAACCCACTTCCTGTCTTCAGACTGAGTTAGGGGTCCCTCCTTTGTACTTCTGTAGCCCATCATGCATAACTACCATAGCACTTTTAAAAATAAATTGTAAATGTTGGCTTACTTATCTCTCTCTCCTTCCCCCTTACCTGCTCCTACCATGGGGGCTTCATTGAGGACAGAGCCTGTCCTGTCTTTTTATCTATATCTATAGCTTGGCATGTGGTGGGCAATCCACAAATGCTTACTGGATGAGGGACTGAGTGGATAGAGCACATATTCATGTAGGTGTGGAAAAGGGCTAAAAGCCGCTCCATCTCTAGACACAGATTCTGCAGTTGTTAGTTTAGCAGCCAAACAATACTGGAATAAACTTATATGCAAATTACTGTGCTATTTACAGAGATGTCCTCCAGTAGCATACAATATGTTAAATATTGCAGTCCTCATATAGGGTTTTCCAAGACATAACCTTCAAGGTGTTTCTACCTTGGCATAGAACTTTCTAAAGGCAAATTATCTGCATAAGAAACTTCTCAGTTTGGTTGATTCCAGGATTATCCAGCTGATTTTCTTCCAAAAGGAAAAGAGAAAGATACTTCCTTTATGCCTGAAAATTCATGTTTTCCCAAAAGGAAGGATAATATTATCCAAAATTTTGGCTGTAGAATGTCATGGAACAAGAGGAGATTAATTGAAGGGAAGGTGACGGGATGGTGAGAAGACTCAGTCTTCAAAGGAATAAATCTTTCTCTCCACAAGTCCAGATCCATTACTATCCTAATGTTACTTCTCAGCTATTTCGTTTGACATATCGTGGGTTGCCAACCTCTTCAATAAAACATGATATTTTAGGAAATATGTGCTTTTTATATGCAAAATACTATGCTAGTTACAGAGGTGTCCTTCAGTAGCAAAATACTGTAGCTTTTGTTGTGCTCAGAAAGAAAGCAGTGAGTGAGAGCAAAAGAAACAATAAACAAAGCAAACATTTTATGAAACAGCTATGATAGCTGATTTCATCTATTACTTAAACCTATTTAATTTAACCTTCACATTTTTACAGATGAGAAAACTGAGTTCAGAAAGGTTAAGTAAACTTTGCCACCAAATTTTACAGTTTGGTAGAGAAGAATTCAACTGAAGTCTAATTCTAAAGCATAATTGCTTTTTACTATGCCATTTTCCTCTCAAAGAAAAATAACAAGGATGAAAATGCAAATATATTAGAGCCCTAAGCTAAAATTTCTAGCTTGAATACTTATTTAAGAATGGTTATTTCTGCATGTTATTTCAGGGGACTTTGCCCGTACACTTTATATGTTTCTTGGTTAATTTTCCTTTCTCTTTGGTTTTTAAAATGAGCAACAGTACTTTAGCAAATAGAATAATATTAAAGAGATACTAAATTATGTACACAAAACAACTAGACTGGTAAAAAATTTTAATGATTATCTAGTGTTGGTGAGAGATGTGAGGAAAAAGTGTACATCATACACTGCTGACATGTAAATTGATAGTCTTTTTGGAGAGTAATTTAGCAACTTCTACTAAATGTACAATAAACTTACCCTCTAATCCAATTTGACTCCTAGAAATCTATCCTGCAGAAATATTTGTACCAATACACAAAGATCTGCATATATGTTCACTGCAGCACTGTTTGTAATAGACAAAGAGAGGGAGAGAAAGACAAGGGAAGGAAGGGGATGAGAGGAGAGAAAAGAAAAGAGATTAAACTCATTAACAGGAGACTGATAAAATAACATATAGTAAAACCATATCATGGAATACCATGTGATCATTAGAAAGAATGATGAACATCTTTGTGTATCGCCATGAAAGCACTTACTTGTACTGACAAGGAACATATGTACAAGTACTGATGTGGAAATTGATAGAAAAGATAGGTAAGTGAAGAAAGGAAATCAGAACACAGAAAACTTATCTGCGATTTTGCTTTCTGTAGTTTCAGTTACCTGCAGTAACCACGATCCAAAAATATGAAATGGAAAATTCCAGAAATAAACAATTCATAAGTTTTAAATTGCATGCCATTGTGAATAGTGTGATGGAATCTTGTGCTGTCTCCCTCCATCCCACGTGGGATGTGAATCATCTCTTTCTTCAGCATATCCACGCTGTATATGCTACCAACCATTAGTCACTTAGTAGTCATCTAGGTTATTAGATCGACTGTCCCAATATCGCAGTGCTTATGTTCAAGTAACCCTTATTTTACTTAACAACAGCCCCAAAACACAAGAGTAGTGATGCTGGCAATTCAGATATGCCAAAGGGAAACTGTAAGGTGCTTCCTTTAAGTGAAAAGGTGAAAGGTCTCAATTTAATAAGGAAAAAAAATTGTATGCTAAGGTTGCTAAGATCTATGGTAAGAACAAATCTTCTATCCATGAAGTTGTGAAGAAGGAAAAAAGAAATTTGTGCTAGTTTGGCTGTCCCACATCAAACTGCAAAAGTTAAGGCCACAGTGAGAGATACGTTCTTAGTTAAGATGGAAAAGGTATTAAATACGTGAGTGGAAGACATGAACAGAAAATGTGTTCCCATTGACAGCAAAGTGTTGCACCAGGAAGCATTGAGCCTCTATGAAGACTTCAGCAAGGGATCCTCTGAAACGAGTGACACCAAGCCATTGACTACAAGTAAGGGACCATTACACAGATTCAGGAATTGGTTTAGACTGAAAGACAGAGAGACCACATCCACATAACTTTCATTACAGTATATTGTCATAATTGTTATACTTTATTATTAGTTATTGTTGTTAATCTCTCACTGTGTCTAATTTATAAATTAAACTTTATCATAGGTATGTATGCATAGGAAAAACAGTATATATAGGGTTCAGTACCACCCAAGGTTTCAGGCATCTGCTGAGGGTCTTGGACACAGTCACAGTAGCTGCTCTAGATTGAACATCTACCCTGTGCCAGGTAATTTTTCATTAGCTCTAAATTATTACTAACTTTGCATACCAACTCGATAGCATAGGTGGAATTTTCCTATTTATAGATAAGGAATCAAAGGCCTAAAATGTTCATTTTCTGTCGTAGAGGAAATACTCAACCCCTATGAGGGGCCGACCCCGTGGCATAGTGGTTGAGTTCATGCGCTCCGCTTTGGCAGCCTGGGGCTCACAGGTTCGGATCCCAGGCGCGGACAGACGCACTGCTTGTCAGGCCATGTTGTGGTGGTGTACCATATAAGGCAGAGGAAGACGGGCATAAATGTTAGCCCAGGGCCAGTCTTCCTTAGCAAAAAAAGAGGTGGATTGGCAACAGATGTTAGCTCAGAGCTAGTCTTCCTCACACACACACACAAAATATAAAAATAAAAACCCCCATGAATAAGGGGGGACTACCGTATACATGTAATGATATCATTATATTTTTTAAAGTGTGAATATAAGTTCCAGATACACAAAGAAATAAAACATATGGAAATAAAACCATATATACACACATATATATTCTATAGTTTTATATGTATATTTTTGTATATATATATATGGACATACGTAGAAAAACAGATTTAAAGAAACATACAGAAAACCCTTATAGTGGTTACTTCTGGAGACACGTGGGATTGTGCACTTGTGCAGAAGACTTTCACTTTTACTCTAGCAGAGGTTGACCAACATTTTCTGTAAAAGGGCAAGCAAGTAAATATTTTAGGCTTGTGGGCTGTATGGTCTCTGTTGCAACTACTCAACTCTAACACTGAGAAAAGAGTGTGGCTATGGTCAATAAAATTTTATTTATGAACACTGAAATTTGAATTTCATATAGTTTTCATGTCACAAAATATTATTATTCATTTGATTTTCAAGCATTTAGAAATGTAAAAACCATTCTTAGCTCCTGGGCTGTACAAAAACAGGTGAAGGGTCAGACTTGGCCTAGAGGCCACAGTTTCCTGATCCCTGCTTTGGAGCTACACTGCCCAATACCATAGTCATGAGCAACACACCACTACTAAGCCCTTGAAATGTGGCTAGTCTGAATTGAGATGTGCCATAAGTGCAAAATTACAAAGACTTAGTCCCCCCTGCAAAAAAAGCCTTAATAATTTTTAAGTTGGTAATATACCGAAATGATAATATTTGGGTATATAGGGTTAAATAAAATATATTTTTATTCAATCTCACCTGTTTCTTTTTACTTTATTTAATGTAGCTACTAGAAAATTTTAAATTCTATGTGTGGCTCACGTTGTATTTCCACTGGACAGCATTGCTCTATATACTTCCATATTATTTTGAATTGTTTAGCAACAAGCTTCTATTTATATATTACTTCAATAACTTTAATAATATTTGGCTGATATCAATAATTAATACTTATAATCTACAAATATTTATAATTCACTATAACCTGAGAAATTACATTATTGATTTTTCTAAGGAAATTATTTTATTACTGTGGTAACTATAGGAAAAAAAATACCTTTTATCACTGCTCTGATAGCTCTACTTACAGCCACTTGAAACTTCCAACCTTTCTGCTGTCCTCCAAAAGAAAATGTATACAAAACAAATATCCAGTTGAAGAGTAAGTTTGTAAACTTTGTCTAAATAGCCATCAACATAGTCTGACAATGTAAGAGTAGTATCATTAACAATAGCTACTCAAATATTGCATAAATCCTGACCTATCAACTTTGTAGAGATGCAGAAAAGCAGTATAAACAATTTTCTTTGAGATCCCTTTCCCACTCCTTTTCAGAATATTTTTCACTTGAATTCACCATCAATATCGATCACACTTTAAGTTTTCTTCTATTGTAACTATTAAATGAGATAAACACCTAAAGGTGATGAACATACCTAGCACATTAGTAAAAGATTAATAAATGTAAGTGGGTTTTAGGATTTTAGCTTTATCTCCACCTTACAAATGGGATATGTTCTAAAAAAGTTCATTAGTAAGTCAACTGTTTAGAACCTGGCATGCATTTCATATATATATATATATATATACACACACATATATATATAATGTATATAATATATACATAAAGTTCATATACATTCACATGCATATATATAAACATATATATGTACATATAGTTTAAAAGTACTGTTTCAAGATCAGGATATGCATACCAAGAATAAGTTTCCTCTCTCTGGTTTCAGAGGGGCTCCCTTCTCAATTTTCTAAAGCACTTAGGACATTCTTAAGCATACAGTCATCACTTGATAAATTCTGGGTTAATACAACCATATATGTTAATTCCAGATTTTTTTGTTCTGGGGGATTTTTGTATGAAAAGGAGAAAACATAAGTAAGATAATATGATAATAATACATTCTTATATTTAGAGAGGTTTATGGGAAGAGACTAGACTTATAGTTTGGCATCAAAGGACTGAACTAGGACTGATACCTGCAATTACAGTGACATAGTTAGCCTCAACATAAGAACTTTCTAATAACTAGACTGTCGAACAATGTTGTGGTTTTTATGAAATCTTCTTTGAAAAGTATGGAGTTCACCTCTAGAATATCAGAAGGTTACATATCTGGACCATATTATTTTGCTCCCACCCCTCAGAGTTACCTTAATTGAGCTGATTTGGTGTTGTACTCTTTTTATAAGATCCTTTTTTATGAGGCCCTGATTCTTACTAAACATTTAAAGTACACAAATATATTTATTAATAAACCGCCTCATATCCTTTATGAATCAAGACAGAGGAAGAATAAATGTATAATTCAGTTTTTCTTTTTTGCATCACGTAATTAATTCCTCCTGAGTCTCTATGTCAAAATATCTATGTGAGAGATATAACTTACTGCTTGAACATATGGAAATGTGGTAATCTATTCGTAGAAAGCCAAGGGCAATTTGTGATTAGATTTTCTTGGGTGTGAAAAGTGTTTGATTTCTGTGAGTATTTATCTATATTTATTTATCACCTATCTAGTTAAATGCAACCACATATGGAATATTTACTATACAGAACATTCTCCATTCCTTTTGACCAGGTATAGAATAGACAGTCTGTTCGTTCACTTAAGATTATGACCAAATAATCTCCTTACGATACATAAATATTTTTTTTCATGAGCAGAGCACTTAAATAACACTTGTACCTACTAAACCTGGGTTTTATGTGAAAATGATTTCAGAGGGCACTGGAAATCCCAGGTTACTTTTCGATCCTCTAGTGTCTTTAGAAAGCAATTCCTAAACCACCATTTCCACCACTCTTTTAATCTCTGCAAATTGTAAGAGCTGTATTAAGGCAGTCTGCCATCAATTATATTCACAACGGTAGTTCCATCATATATGCCCTACCACTGATTATTCTAAAGAAATACTGCATTTAAGTGAACTAACTCTAGAAGAAATCATCATACATACCAGACTAATCATAGAAAAATAAAATTTCATATGTGAAATAGTTTTCACTCAGATCTTTCAGAGTATTTTACGTAAGCATAAATATGAATAGTAAGCATAGAAAATATATAAAAAACAAATTAAAACAATTACCTTGTATTTCATTATCTAATTCCTAGAACAACTTATTTACAACATTCAACCTTAATATACCCTTCACAGTTCAAGATTTATTGAGCTTTAAACAACTATAAATTTGATTTCAAATTTCCTCTTTTCTTACTGTGTAATTTTTAAAAATCTTTCACCCAGTGAAGTTTGCTACTTATTCTTATGATTAAGTTAGTTTTGTTTGTTTTTTAACTTATTTTGAATATATATGGTTTTTATTTTGGAAGAGATGATCTCCAAATGTTACATATTTCTTCTATTAGATAATTATATATTTTTAAAGATGTACTGTATACCAATGACAAGTTGCTTTCATTCAAGCTGGTAGTAATTTTCTCAAGCAATTCTTATTCGGCATTTTTGGGCAAATTTCAATAGCTTGTGGCACTTTTGTGAAATTTCCATTATTTCTAAAAGCAAAAAACCAGTTTGAATCACCTTTTCAGTATTAACCCTATGTAATTTCCTATAAAGTGACAAGATCAAACTACCTTTTAAAGTTAGTCCTTCATTTTCAAGAACTTAATAAATACTGGGTTTACTGAAGAGTCAGATCCCATTATTAGTTTACTTCACAAACTGGGTATTTTGAGGCAGTAATTATCAATTTTCAAGTCCATCTGACAGGTTTGTTGTGATTTAAGACTTATTTCAGTAGGCTTTTTTGTTTGTTTTTAAGGAAACCTCATGAGGCAACTTTTATCAGTCAGTTCTCTAATGGCACTCAATGTCTGTATAAAGTAGATGAATGAAATTATTTCACATTAAGCTTTTTAATGCAAATGATTGAACCAATAATTAAATTGTTTAAAATCTACCAAAACTGATATTGATTTATGAGTTGAACACTAGCCCACTGCTTCAAGCACAATTCTCAACCTAGAATGCAGACAGACACATACAGATATCTGTCAAAGAACCCCGCGACATTAGCAGTACACAGGACAGAAAAGACCAAATTGGGAAAATTATTCTCTAGTTATATTACTGTCATAGTCATTTCCCCTAAAATGTATACAGTAAAACTTTATTAATAAATGCAACAAATAATCAATTTATCAAAATGTCAAAATCGGAGTTTCTCCTTCATGTAAGTGATGGCGACAAATAACCCAATTACCTGATTTAGGTGTAAAGATTGACACCTTCGTTGATAATTACAAATTAATTTGTAAATGTAAGGTGATACAGCTTTAATGGACTTGTAGGAGAGAAAGAGACTACATTAAATTCATTGAACCTCTTAGATTTGGAAAAATTGAGTGTGTGAGAAAAAACTTATAAAAGTATTTAACTTTTAAAAAGCTGTATGTATTCACTCTAGTCAGGAATGCATAGAGGTATGATAGAACCTTTAGAATGACTAGCTCCTCACACAAAATAAATAATGGTGTATTATTTCCAAAAATAAATAGAAATATGGTTTTAGTTAAAATTCAAATGATTCTTTTTTCCTATAAAAGAGCCATTTAATGACATTCCAAAACATGTAAAAAAAAAAGTCAAAGATATTGCTGAATAGAAATGCTATTATATTCTAAAAAGTTAAGCTTTCTATGTAAGCAAGATATACAAGTAAATGATATCAGAAATAAGAAATATATTTCAATATTGCCACTGTTTCCCATATTATGTATTTTATCACCTACTCTAAAAAATAATTTTAAAAACAGAAACATTTAAACTTCTAGCTCAAGCTCATAATCCTAGGGTGAAAGTGTTGTGACACACTGGTCATTTTTCATATTTTTACACTCCTGGTATAGCCTAATGTTATTCTCTACCATGACTGTAAAAACCAGTAGTACAGCTTGACCCTAGAAGGGGAGGCTTCTAGCTTTTGTTCTTATTTTTTAGAAATCATCTAATTGGACCTCATTATTATGATGACTTCAGCATCAATAATGTCTTTCACACCTCCCATTCATTTTCATATTGCACTAATAATCATGTTAATTTAAAATATATTCATTGGTCAGAAAACTATTTTCAATCTAAAATATCTGAATCTCAGGAAAGGGTGACTGAAGATTTTTTTAAATAGGAGTTAAACTGCAAGGAGTTTGTATTTTGTGAAAAAAATATGAAAGGATGACTGTGGGAATGAGTTGGGGGTTATCAACTTCTCTAGCCTCTTCTTCCTGTTCTCCCAAGGAGAGAGATTCCCATTTCTCCTTGGCCCTTGTCCCTAGCTGTGTTTCAGTGCACCACAGATAGATGGACCGAGGGTTAAGAGAGGGAAGCTTGGCAGGGAGGCACGTTAGGTACTGGGAAAATCCTTCCCTCTGCTGTTCCCCATTGGGAGAGGGGGAGAGAAATAACAGTCATATAAATACAAGTGTAAAGTTACTGTAAGAGATTCAAAATAACTGAAATGAACACTTAAAACAAAAAGCCTTTAGGAGAACTAAAAAGAAATAGAACGAAATTTCAGAAATTGGTGAAATTAGCAAAAATTTTAAACATAATTTTGAAAAACTTTGTGTTTCATCTCCACAGCAGTTTTATTTCCTCTTTATAACCTCAAATTTTTCTACAAAGTATTAGCATCCAGATGTTTCTTTATTCCTTCCCAATTGCAAAGATGATATTTTTAAGCTACTTCCACAAAAGGAGAATTCTATTAATCAAATTATTTCACAACTATTTTGAACTAATCACAAATGTAGCAAGTGTCTCATTTCTAAAGGGCATTTATCTTCTTGGGTATCAAGGAGAAAAAAGTTATATTTTCAAACACAGTTTGTCTTTAGAAGGAAATTTGGGACACATAGAAATCTATTTGCCACCCTAGAAAAACAACATTTCCCTTTAAGTACTGGCTAGATATGTCAGAAGGTTTCTCAACATCTCTCAGTCCCCTTTCTCTGAGCTTCTGCCTGACAACAGCAAATCCCAAATCTGGGGAAGCCTCCTACTTCAGAACTTTTTTGCCAAATATCTTTGGCCCTAAGGTTAACTAACACATCAGAGATTTTCAATAAATACCACGTTTTTGTCAGAAGGCCAAGAGATCCTACTGAATCTTTTTGTCTAGGAAAATTTTCTTTATCTGCCACAGCCCATTTACTAAGTTTCCAGTGCTAAGTGTGATGTGTAAAGTTACAAAAAATTGAACTATGAAAAAAGCAAGGTACCAAATCATATAGAGCATGCTACCCCTTGTGTGTAAAATGGTAGATGTATAGACTATCCCAGAAGAAACAGATAACAGTGTCTCTGAGGAGGGGAACTGGGAGGCTGGAGGAAAGGAGTGGGAGGGACATCTCTTTTCACTGTATTCCCTTTGATAGTATTTGCATTTCTTTGCTGAGTGCCAGCATTGTTTTTAAGGAAAGAAAAAACCCAACAAGAAAACTTTTCTCAAAAATACATTTCCTGTGAAATCCAATTTAGTCAATAGTATTTAAGAATCTACTGACTATAAATTTCCAAACATAATTTAGGCAGACAATAATCTGATGAAAAGAATTTGATGAAAAGCATTAATGGAATATCAATTATTTTAATTTTTGTCTCTACATTAATGTACATGTACATCCCCACACTACATCTATTTTCAGAATCATCTGCACACATCCAAACAGTGTTCCAGTATGAAGGTATGTAATTTCTAGAATGAGACACAAATAATTGATAGGGAGAAACGTTGAAGACTGTGGATTTTTTTTTTTTTTTTTCAGAACTGCTTACCTCCAGGGAAGGTACTATTTAGGGATCAAGTTCCCAAGCAGCCGGAAAGTGACTTTTGCAGAGAACCTCCAGATATGATAAAGTGTTTTTTTATTTAAAGGTGGGAGCCTTCCAAATGTAAATGCACCTGTTGCAGGACTCAATACAGTTGAAAAACAAAATAAGCAACAACTTGTAGTATAACCACTTGATATAAATGGCTATCCCCAAGTTCTATAAAGAAAATTACATGAGATAAAAATATAGCCTGGAAACAGACAAAATAATAATCGTCTGGAAAAAAACTGTAATTATGAAGAGTTTTTCAATTTGGATAACTAATCAACACGAAGATTATGATAATTGATTTAATTTCTCAAACATCTTTGAA
Source organism: Tapirus indicus (assembly GCA_031878705.1). Taxonomy (NCBI): domain Eukaryota; kingdom Metazoa; phylum Chordata; class Mammalia; order Perissodactyla; family Tapiridae; genus Tapirus; species Tapirus indicus. The sequence continues at coordinate 87,170,753 of CM062929.1, read as the reverse complement.
CTTGGAAAATAAAATATAATGGTTCACAAGTGACTTTTATATCCATAGATGTCATAACACAACTATTTTTACTTATGCCATTGTCTCTACGTTTGAAATGAAAGATTTTCTAATTTTTACTTAAGCTAATACAAGTACACAACATAATCTGAATTAAACCAAAACTTAAAAGCCAAACTGCAATTCTCAGGATTCCAGCAACCATTTAAATACATACATCAATGCTTCTTTTTGTACCACTAATTTTAAAAAAATTAAGTAGGCAATTCCAGTGCAGGTTAGGATGAAGACCTAGCCCAAGTGTTTCAAGTTCAGGAAAGACCTGTAAAAGTAGCATCATGTTAAAACTGTAGCAATACTAATCTTGCTAAGTCAATAACTGACATCTTCAAACAACTCTGCCTTTTGTTCTTTTTGTATTTTAAAAATACTACTCTACACACGTGTCTGGTTGACATTTTCTTCCCACAGGTGACCATACTGGTCTCTCCCCACCCCCCAGAAAGGGTAGATTCTTTGCAAAACTCAATGAAATGAACAAAACAATGATTAAAACAATTAAGAGCAAAACCACCAAAGACATTCCAACCAAAAGGCTGAAACCAAACAAGAAAAGGAATAGGTAACACTATTCTTGCTTTCAAGACATGTGCTGTTGGGTTAAACTGGAATCCTTCTCACACATCCTTTTCCTCTTCTTTTTTTTAACAATAAAATCTTGCTTAACAAAGCACTTTCCTTGTTTTCTTTCTCTTGCCTCAGTCTCCAGGAAAACTTCAAAACTGTATCTTCGTTTCCGCGATATTTTTTTTAACTGCAAGATTATTTTCAAATTTTAGTCAATGTTTTGCACACTTCTTGTCTTATTCTTTGTCGTGTTCAGCATTTGGTGAAGAGTGCACAACATCCAAGTTCTTCTTTGCTATGCAAGTAAACTTGCAAATCAAAGGGTGACAAAGTTTTTCAAAAATCAGTTTATCTGATTTTTGTATTTTTCAACAGAAACTACAATTTTCACCTGATTTCTGCATCCATTTCATATTTCTTAAACAAGTTATACTTTTTTCGACAACAACAAAAAGAGCCATTTTGAACTGCTAGAAATATTTATATTTGTTTTTTGTTTTCTTTTTCTTCTTTTTCATCATGGTAGTGACAGGAGAACAAACTCTAAGTTGGATATTTACTTTCTTTAGAGACAGAGAAGGAAAAAACAAAGGGAAAGAAAGCTGCAAAGAACTTTACAGGTGCAAATTAAACACGAAACATTCTAACAAATAAAAACGTACCCTCCTTCCCTTATCCAACCTCCATCCCCACAAAGCAAAAACAGAATACTTACAAGCTAGCATCCGTGTATTTGTGAGTGTCTCTCTGTGTGTATTTTCTCTCTTCTTTGGAATTGGATACTTTGAGCTAATTTGGAAGTGCCTGTTTGGTTGCCCACAAAATGATGCTTAACAGCCTAAAGATGCATAAATTAGAAGCCTTACAATGGCAGAGGACGGTCATTGTACCTCATCTCTTTATGCGCTCTTATGGTGGGACGCAAGAGCCTTTTTTTTTTTTTAACACTTTAGATGATGGAGCAAGTGAGGGGCTGGTAGCTGGAAAGGACGAGGCGAGCCCTGCACCGCCCCCCCCAACTAAGCACCACATCCCCCTCCCCAATTATACTGGACTTTGCTGCGAAGTCACTTTAGGAAAACGAGGGTCTGGATGGGGAGACAGAATCCTTCACGTCAAGCCTCGACGCCGGCCTCGGAGTTTCTATTTCTGGTGCTCGAGGGCTGGGGTAACTGCCGGGATAGAGGCGGGAAGGATGGAGAAAGCAAAGGGGGTGATCTTTTCAAGAAACACCCAACTGCCCCCTTTACCTTTTTTGCCTCCTTTATTGGGGGGGGGCGAGAGGAAAAGATGTCAATGACCATTGTTTGCTCGTTTGAGATTTGCTCCGCCCCCCGAGTCTGTCGTAAACCCGGCACCAGACTAAAATAAACCCCAGATCGCGCAGCTCGGGGGGCTCGCCGCGCCGCCGACTCCTCGTCACAGGCGCTGCCGCCGCGGCCGAGGTGGCGGCGAGGAGCGGCCGCCGCGCCCCGCCCGCGCCGCCCCGGGCCCCCCTACCTGGCCGTCCGCCGAGCCATGTCGTTGAGCCCCAAGCACACGACGCCCTTCTCCGTGTCCGACATCCTGAGCCCCATCGAGGAGACCTACAAGAAGTTCGGCGGCGCCATGGACGGCGCGCCGCCCGGCCTGGGGGCGCCCCTGGGGGCCGCGGCCGCCGCCTACCGCGCGCAGCCGCCCGGCCCCTCGTCGCAGGCGGCGGCGGTGGCGGGCATGCAGCCTCCGCACGCCATGGCGGGACACAACGCGGCGGCCGCGGCGGCCGCGGCGGCGGCGGCGGCGGCGGCGGCCACCTACCACATGCCGCCGGGCGTCTCGCAGTTCCCGCACGGCGCCATGGGCGGCTACTGCAACGGCGGCCTGGGCAACATGGGCGAGCTGCCCGCCTACGCGGACGGCATGCGGGGCGGCGCGGCCGCCGCGGCCACCGGCTGGTACGGCGCCAACGCGGACCCGCGCTACTCGTCAAGTGAGCGGGGCCAGGAGCGCGGGACTGAGGGCAGGCGGACCGTGCGGGCTTTGCCCGCCACAGCCCGGGGCGCGGGGGCGCCGGAGCCCGGGTCCGGGACGCGCGCGCGGCGGCTCCGCGGCTCCCGCCTGGGGCGCGCCGAACGTCCCGGGACCCGGCCGAGGGCGCGCGCGAGGTCTGGGGCCGGGGCTGGGGGCGCGCGGGCGGGGCTGGCACCTAGCCGGGGGTCCCGCCGGCGTCGCGGCCGCCGCGGGTGAAGAGAGCGGGGCGGCGGCGGGAGCGGGCTCCCGGCGGGCCTGGCGCTCACCGGGCTTCCCCCTCGGGCCCCTCCCCAGTCTCCAGGTTCATGGGGCCGTCGGCGGGCGTGAACGTGGCCGGCATGGGGTCGCTGACCGGCATCGCCGACGCCGCCAAGTCGCTGGCGCCGTTGCACGCGGCGGCGGCGGCGCCGCGCAGGAAGCGCCGCGTGCTCTTCTCGCAGGCGCAGGTCTACGAGCTGGAGCGGCGCTTCAAGCAGCAGAAGTACCTGTCGGCGCCCGAGCGCGAGCACCTGGCCAGCATGATCCACCTGACGCCGACGCAGGTCAAGATCTGGTTCCAGAACCACCGCTACAAGATGAAGCGGCAGGCCAAGGACAAGGCGGCGCAGCAGCTGCAGCAGGAGGCCGGCCTGGGCCCGCCGCCGCCGCCGTCCCCGCGCCGCGTGGCGGTGCCCGTGCTGGTCAAGGACGGCAAGCCGTGCCAGAACGGCGCGGGCACCCCGACGCCCGGCCAGGCCGGCCCGCAGCCGCCCGCCGCGACGCCCGCGCCCGAGCTCGAGGAGCTGTCGCCCAGCCCGCCAGCGCTGCACGGCCCGGGGGGCGGCCTGGCGGCCCTTGACGCGGCCGCGGGGGACTACGGCGGCGGCGTGCTGGGCGCCAACCTGCTCTATGGCAGGACGTGGTGACCGCGGGCACCCCGGGCGGCGGCCCGAGGGGTCTGCAAGAAACTGCGGGAACCGATGGGGGAAACTTACCGAAGCGGACTCTTGAGTACATGGCGGTCAAAAACGAACAACGGGTCGTGGAGAGGGGCAGGCTCTGAACCTCTTGGCGAGGGGTGGGGGACAACGACAGCCCCAGAATCGAATAATGTAATATCGCGCCAGGAGGCTCTGAGGTGGTGATTTCCCCCTTGCAGAAGTTCCTAAATTATGCGAAAAGCTGGCTGAGTCCACATCCACCACGTTCCTAACCAAAGCTCTCAGAGTTTTAAGAGTTGGAAACTTTGTTGGTGTTTGTAGCTCTAAAACTCAACCAGCTTTCACAATGAATTCTTTTTGAAGTGGAATTTATCTTGGGAGATTAATTTTCGAAGGGCCCCCCTTAAGTGCAATTTCATTAATGTTTGATTGAAAGTAAATTGAATTGTAGCTCAAGGTGGATCATGCATATAGCAACATTATTGCGGAGGAATTATTGCCATTTAGGTAATAGACAAATGGAATAAAAATAATCAAAATACTGCTTATATGGGTTGATATAGCTTTTTAAATTTAATGCTGATTTTTAAATGTTTTGATCATTATTTGCAAATGAGTGTTTGTATATTACCCTAAAAGAGGATTCCCCTCTGCCCCCCAGATGCAGCTCATTATAAGAAAGAAAGATTGAAAAATATGGAATCTGGTCTCCCCAAATCAACAGATAAAATAAATACATCCTATTCTTCTGTAGGTGTGTTATTTACTCTTTCTAAGGTATTTGCCTGTCTGAATTTGAATACCTTGATAAAGTACTAGTATCAGCAAGCAAAATTGCTAAAATTGACACCCATTAATCTATATTTCAAAGCATGTCAAGAAGAAGAAAGAGAATAAGATGATTTACTGAATTGTAATCAGGATGTAAAGAAAAGTAACTAAAATATTTATAATTTCCCCTTCATATTTAGAACTTAATAGGTGTTGCACACCTATTTTCTTGTACAAAAAGTGTATTTACTCTTAATACGCCAATTTATATTTCCTATGTTCCAAGTGGATATTTAAATATAACTTAAAAGAATCTTAAGTACTTTTTTTGTAAAAGTCAAGTGGTCATTTTGTTTTGGTTTGTTTTGTTTGTTTACACTAGTTGGCATGATGTGACAACACAGCTCAGTTTTCTCTTGACTTAAATAACTGGTATTGAAGTAAAAATACTAAGAGAAAACTGAAGAATGTGAGCTTATAAAATGAATGAAAATTAAAACATAATATGGATAAAGCGTGATTTATAAATGATCAAACAAATAGTTCCAGAGACCCTAAACCTCTTCTACATTTGAAGTTTTAGAATTATCATTTGAGGCTGAAACATTTTATTTTGCTTCATTGTTCAGGTGTTTTTCTGAAAGTGCAAAGTGAATCCTTAGGAAGACGTTTTGGAAGTTTAACTTGTACTTTCTCTAAACTGTGTGTTATTATAGTTAAAAAAAAAAAAAACAACTTCAGTCCCTTTCACAGAGGGGAAAAAAAACACTAGATAAGCAAGGGGATCAGCCTTATCAAGGGGCTGTGAATGCATTTTGGGGAAACAACTAATTTTTAAAACACTACATAAAAAGAAATAATTTGAGCAGAAAAATAATATGAAAATGGTGCAATGCACCTACAGAAAATTTTCCCAATTTGCGTTCTTGCATATTAATGGAATTGACTTTAAAAATGTTAACCAAGCTAGCATAACTATTACTGATGTGCCAAATTTCAAAATGCCTGTTTATATCGATTTGATTCCCTCATAGTAGTACCAGAATTCTGAAATTTTGCTTCTAGAAAACGTGTTCTGAAAGTCCACGTGGTTTGCAATTCTTTTTTTTTTTTTTTCCAGCCCAATACTTAACAAAAACAATAGCTTATGGACTAAGGGCTTCAAGTAACATACTTAAAGAATAAATCTTCATGGACAGTTTTTTCCTTGATACTTTATTTTTGGAACAAAGAATCCCTTAGACTAAGTGAACTCTCTATCAAAAAGATCATTAGGAAGAAACAGCCTTTTTTATATTTTCTGAACGTGTATTTGGTGTAGGCATATCTCTTTCCTTTCAGCATTCCTGTAAATAGTCAAGGACCCAAGCCAGAAGTAATTGCTACAGAGGGCTTTACATTCTACACCCAGAAACATACTGCATTTATGTGTGCACATCTTAGGATAAGGTTTGATTCTTGAAACATTAAAATAGAAAATGTGTTTACTATAGAATTCCACATTCTGATTAATGTAAAACAAGAACTTTCTTCTTCTTTTGCAATTAGTGCTTTGCAGATCTTTTATAAAAACACAAATGGCCAGACTAGGTGAAACTCATTAACTGAAGAGGAGGATAAGTGTCTTCACAACCAAGAGGGAGGGCTGGTGCAGGGTCTGAGTGGAACAAAGCCCCCTCAAAGTTTAGCGGAGGCCACAGCACAACTCCATTTCAGAAATGCTAACTGCAGATGTGACATTTTCCTAAATGTTTTGGGGTTTTACAACAATGTAACTTATCTTTTCCAACTGAGGCACAGAAACCCAGAGTCAAAGTTGCAGAGAGGAACAGCAGGCGTTGCAGGTACTTTTCGGTGATCCTCATTGGGATGTAAATGCAAGTGTTGCGTGCGTGAGAGTGTGTGCTGTGTTGAAGGACATAGGAAGGGTGTTTTGTGTGTGGAAGGGTGGGCATGTAACCCAGTTGTCTTCCATTTAATACTTTCGTTAGAACTAAAACCTAATGGTCAGAACAAATAGTCAATCAGACTTTTATCAACACAGATGTGTTCAAACTCCATTCTGCTATCGATTGTTTGCTTTCAATTCAAAGCAAATCAGAGACTCAATCCTGTTCACTAAATGCAAGCACCTTCCAAAGACTTGCTTTGTTAGCTGCATTGAATACTGATGGTTTAGAAAAATGGAATAAATTTGTGAACCATAATCACATAAAGACCCATTGATTGGATTTCTAGATATGATTTGTGCCTAAACTAATGCATTAGGTGGTGGCAATATAAATTTCAGATGTAGTTGAAAGCATGAATGATACTGCCCAACTAACATAACACTAACATGTCCTGCATAAAACCCTGTTTGTTAGTTATTTCAGTCCAGTTTTTTTTTTAATACAGCTACTTGCCATGCCCAAACCCATGAGACAGGGAACTAGGACACACTTTATTTAAAAAATAGCCTTTTACTGCTAGTGAGAATTGACAAGCATCTGGAGAAGGTTCAAAGGAGACTCGCAGACTGGGAACTGCCTCCACATCTGGTCAGGAACTCGCTTTCTGCAGTAAGTATTGAGATAACCTTGTGATTTCAAGATCACTTTTATTTTATTATTTTTAAGTTAGGAGGTAATGGAAGCTTCTGGGAGAGGTTTTTTGGTTTCATTTGTTTTTGCTTTAGAATGTTTACATGCAATTGAATGAAATGCCTTTTATTTCATTTTTTTTAAAAATTCCATGTAACCTCATGTCAGTAATTGTTTAGGTGACCTCTGATAAAAGTTTAACCAGTAATATTGCCTAACTCTAAGTTGTGCAAACTATTTTGCAGTAGTGAATAACTCTATTCCTATTTCACACGCAAAAATTAAAGGATGATCTCTCTTGGCCCTCGTTTCATTAAGACGGTGTCGGGAAACAAGCAACACGGCGTTCAACTTTACCCTGAGTGAAGGAAAAACCCATCAAGAACGTGCCGTTCGTTACTTTATTAGTATGCGGACTTTCTTCCTGGTTGGAAGTAGTAGAGCAGTCGATCGCCAGGAATAGTCTGGGTCTCGGCCCCAAGACCTTCTGCGCGCGGGAGGAAGAGGCGCCCGACCAGCGGGAAGGAGCTTGACAGCCGCCCTGCCGTCTGCGGATGGGGACTCAGCTGACTCTTCGGAGAATGTCTAAATTTTAGATTTCCAAACATAGCTAAATGCGGTAACGTTCAGACTTAGGACTTAAAACAGCGGTCTCAGAAAGAATGTTTCTCTCATTTCCTTTCAGGTTCGGTGTTTGCGTTCGTGCGGGAAGTTGAGACGATGAAGTCGGGCAGGTTGAGAAGCTGCAGCGCCGCATCCGGGGAACCGAGTGGTGATGCTCCGGTTTGGACAAACCACTCCGAGGGTCGGCGGTCTGAGCTTTCCCGCGCACACCCTGCTCGACGCCGGCAGCTCGCCGGGCTCCCGGGGCGCGAGCGGCGAGGTCCGCGGCCGGACGCGGGGGCGGCGGGCGGGCGGGGCAGCGAGCGCCGCGAGGAGCGGGAGCCCGGGGCCCAGCCACCTGCGCCGGGGGCCGAGCGCTCCCCATCCCGCCCGGAGGGCGTCTGGGCCCGCGGACCTAGGCCTGACTCCGAAGAGCTGGCCGTCTGTGCCCGCCGCCGCGTCAGCCCCGCGGCTCCCGGGCCGCCACCATCCCGCCCAGGCTGCGGAGTCGCCGCTCCCCGGGGCCCTGGACGCGGTCGAGGTGCGCCCGACCTCCAACGCGCCCCGCGGAAACGGGAGCTCAGGAGCCCCCAGCCCCACCCGGCCTGCCGCCGACGTCTGAGTCATCACACGAAAGTTAACCTATCGGTCATTACACTTAATTTGCCTTCGTAACGCTAAACGGCAATCTAATAGTAGTTTGTAGATGGCCTTGTATTTTAACGTGCATTACCTCATTTTATCTTTAAAGGGAAGACAACTGCTCATTAAGGGCCCTTAGCGCCACAATAAAGTCAGGATGTTTCCAGGTTCTAAGATTTTTAAGAATCTTTAATATGTGCCCCTAAAAAACTGCCCTACTTAAAGACAATGTAATACACTTAATTACTTACAATTGGCCCATTGACTTCACTTTTACATCCGAATATGGAGGGGATATTTATAGCTTTAAACATTTCAAGTTCTAAAAAGCATTTACTTGTTGAAATAATAGGGCATTTTTCTGCAAGATTTAAATGTGGCAACAAGTTGGAAAGAGATGGAGGAAGAATAAGGAGTGAGAGGAGGAAGCAGGGATGAAGGAACGCGCAGGCCCAGAGGTGCAGGTCCAGCAAGCTGGCACACCACCTGTTAGAGGGTATCTAGCGGGTCAGGTATCCCTCAGGCTCTTTGCTTAGATGTCTTCGAAACAACACTTAAACATTCATTTTCAAATTTAATTTCTTTTGAACAGTTACATTTAATTGTGAAAAAGCCAAGTGAAAGACTGAATTATTGTACAGACATGCTCATGATAGCTTAAAACTAAACTAAACCAAAACTAAAGATCTGAAAAAATATAGGTTCTGTTGATGTCTGGGTTTTGGGTACCTATGGAGCTATACACAGTCGGACATTTATATGGGCTCCTTTGGAATATGCAACACTTGATTTAGGTGGCTATACATTTTAATATTTGGAAGATAAGACAAATTTAACAGAAGGCATTATTATCACTTTAATGTATTGTGAAGGTAATATGTAATGGTTGTTAATTCCCAGTGGAGACTCTTGTCTCAACAATAAAGGACCCTGCAATAACACCCATCACCAGCAATGACCTCAATAGCTTCAGAATACCTTCCTATTCAATGTCAAGGTGGGATTTTTTCCGCATAGACTTAAGATTAACAAGTGTGCCTTTGTTGAATATTAAAGCAACAATGTCCCAAATCAGAAGTTCAAAGAGAAACCTTATTTTACAATCTTAGGCTAGAATGGACAAAGGGAAACAAAGCAGCAAGAGTCTGGATATGGTGACTAAATTTGTTGTGGCAATTAAATGAAAATGCACACGGAAGTGCTGTGTGTGAACTCCAAGCATAAATTTAAGAAATTATAGTGTGCTTAGTAGAAAGAAAAAACTGAGTACAAATTAAATCTACTATTAAATAATGCAAAAAAGATGCTAAGGAGCATAGACTAATTAGCTACAAATTAAAACTTTTCTGAAAAATTTAAAACAAGTCCTGAAAACTGGAGAAGTCTATACGAAATTTGTAAATAATTTATTCTCACAAAGATTTTATTATTAGCCAAATCAGTAGCTGACAGACATACTAATATATGGGTTGGCTGGGTTGTTTTATTGACCATATCCTCTTAAAATCTACTTCTTCATTGATTTTCTTTTGACATCACATTGTAGAAATGAATTGTTTTCTGAAAAATTGATTAAAAAGAATATGCTTGGCCAAGATTTTCAAAGCTGAAATACTGTAAAAGAGTAAGAACACAAGAGACCAGTTTTTTTCTTTCTTCTTTTTCTTTTTTTTTACTAAAGGCCAGAAATTTCCATAAGACAAGTACATTAATGAAATGTTTCCAAAGAAATACTGAACAATATATACTCTAGTTGGCTGAGGGTTCCAGCTCAAGAGTTCATACCTAATTCTTGTGCATTAAAAATCAGCATGGATCTTAGATGATCTAGAATACACTGTGTTTTGAAATCCACAGCTGGTTCAATTTTTAACCATAATGAAAAACCAGTATCCCTATTCCATCAAATGTGTTTTATAAGCAATAATAAATTCAGATCCACTGTATTATGCAACACACATCTTTGGAAAGCAACACAAAACAGTGAGATCAGATCAGTAGAAATATACACAGTTAAAAGAAATACACAAAGTACTGTAGTTTTATTAAAAACTATTTGAGAAAGAAATCTTTCCACAAATAGCATAAAATTGTAGAATGATGAAAGGATTTGGGAAAGCTTTTACAAAAGCCTAATTCCAACTGTATCTTCCTGAAGGTGGTGGCAAAGGGTATTTCCTTCCTTCTCTGGGATATCCCTGAAAAGAAGCAAAAGAAAGAGTTTATTTTCTGGATTAACACCTCTGCAAAGAAATTAATTTTACATCTCTGTGGAAAAACACACCATAAAGAAGCTGAATGTCTTAAAGATATATCACATGGAAGGTCTCCATAAATAGGTGCTTTTGGTCCACAGCTTTATACAAAGCTTGCTGCAAAGCTGGACTCTAGCACAAATGCTATGACTGAAAACAAACTAAACTAACCCTAGCAAGAAGTTAAGATATTCCTTAAAATGCACACAAATGAACTGTAGTTAAGTGTTTTGTGTAAAACACTAGTGGTTCTCAATCTTCCCTACCACTCCCAGCAGTAATTCAAGACACATTTTGGTAAGGTATCCACATCATTCTTAGACATATTACACTAGGAAAGTCACTTTGCTTAACCAAGGCAAGAGTTTGCTAAGTCAGTTAAGGCCTAATGAACTATTAACATTTTCAAGATTTTTTTTTTGTTTAGCTATAAATAGTAGAGCATTAAGTAACATATTAGGTTATTACATAATCAATTACTGGTGACATACATAACCCTACACTGGTATGCTTGCAAATAACATTCCCTTTTTTTTTTTTTTGAGGAAGATTGGCCCTGAGCTAACATCTGTTGCCAATCTTCCTCCTTCTTTTTTGCTTTTTGTCCTCACCAAAGCCCCATTAGATAGTTGTATGTCATAGTTGTGCATCCTCCTAGTTGCTCTATGTGGGATGCTGCCTCAGCATGGCTTGATGAGCAGTGCGTCGGTCCACGCCCAGGATCTGAACCGGCGCGCATTAACTGAATCCCTATGCCACTGGGCCAGCCCTGCAAATAACATTTCTGTACAACATAAATGTGACACCTTTTCCATCACAATTCCCTTTCTAGGCCTCCAGGATTCTGAAATAGACCCCATCCCCCCATGATGTCACTCAGAGCATTAAATTATAATATGTATGTGTGCAGACCCTCAAGGACACAATGTAGGCTAAGGCCTTGTTTAGTCATACAAACGTCACTAAAAATATAGTGAAGTCATAATTATATTGTTTTTAACAATGAACCTCTGCAATTTAATAGTGCTTCAAAGATTGTGATTTAATAAAAAGTATCTCAGTGGAAAAGAGACTGAGGGGAAAAAATGTATTTCCAAAAGGTCCTAAGAGAATTATAAATTTACCAATTGGTTTGTATCTTCTAAGTGATTAAGAATTTTACCTACTGTAACAGCAGACAGTTCCTTTAAAGGGAGGATCTCCTCTGAAGGAGGCAGGAAAGATGAACGGGGATCAGAAGTACAGGGCAGCCAGTCCCCAGCTATGCTGCCAAATTGCAGGCGTTTCAGGGTTTCAGTTTCTGACTTCGAAAATGAGGTAACGGACTAAACATTCTCCAAGGTTTCTTCTAGTTACAAGTACGCCTTCATTTCAAAAGTACTCATTATTTATATTGTCTAGTATTATCCTGACTCTAGTAGCATAAACAGTCTCAATCTACTGATACGATTTTTAGAGGTCTTGGGCTGATAGTATTCAAAGTAAAATTATATAAAATGATTTTAATGAACTGTAATAAAATTCTCTCAAAAGACAATTAAGATGATTATTTTCTTGTAAAGTGAACAGAGACTTGTAAGAATACACAAAAACGTGTAAAAAAAGATTTTTCTTAGCTGTCAGAGAAAGGTCTTACACAAAGGGACAAATGGCAAGAAACTGAGTTAGAAAATTAATATTCAAAGTACTGCAGAAAGCCTGTAGGCAACACCAGGTAAGCAATTCAAAAACCACTTCACATCACTGCAGGTGCCATACTCCACGAACACCACACACACTATAAACCGCAGCATTCCGATCCTGCTCTTTGGCAAGGATTTGATTAAAGAGCATGTAAATGCTGGCCAGGGTGTCAAATGGCTGGGGGACAAATAGACTGAGGCAAATAGACTTCTGTCTTAAATATTGCTAAAACTGGATGCTATAAAGAGAAGGAAATGAAGCTTACATATACTAAGCCTGTCTAGGAATTAATATACTCATTCAGTGTATAGCTATTAAATTTAATAGAAAAATATGTGGAAAATTATGAAGGAGACATTTCTTTCCATGAGAAAGGAGATCAGATTAATCAAGACGGGAGACTTGTAAGATGAATAAAGATAACAACTGAAAGGACAGATTCTTACTTTCAGCTTCTACAAAATTATTATCTACTATGAGAGATCCAGTTTCTCCTGAAACAAAAAGCAATATCTTTAAAGGATAAAAAATTATTTAGGTGGCCAACTATCTTTGTGCTAAATATAACTGACCACTATGATTAAAAAGGCTTTTGGGTTGGAAATTCCTCATCATCTTCAAGGTATTAGCTATTTAGTGAGGCACTCACTCTCTATACATTTTTTTTTTTTTTTGTGAGGAAGACCAGCCCTGAGCTAACATCTGTCGCAAATCCTCCTCTTTTTGCTGAGGAAGACTGGCCCTGGGCTAACATCCGTGCCCATCTTCCTCCACTTTATATGGGACGCCGCCATGGCATGGCTGACAAGCAGTGTGTCGGCGGGCGCCCGGGATCCGAACCGGCGAACCCTGGGCTGCCAAGTGTGAACTAAACCGCTGCGCCACCAGGCGGCTCCTATCTATATACATTTTTAATGAGGGACCCAAGTTCAGCCTGAGCCACTCTATCAATATCTATCCAGAAATGTCTTTAAGAAAATATGGAGTCCTGAGAGGCACGGCTAAGTACAAAGTAAGCAGTATGCTTTTCATCCCACAGCCCACTTTGTATTACCTGTCTCCCTCCACGATCATCACGTCTGGGTGGATATCCGCCGGGTCCGGCTAGCATCTGGTACTGGTTTGGCTGGAAGGCTGCGTTCTGGGTTTGGAGCATCCGGTTCCATGGCAGCAGAGGTTCAGCCCCAACGCCTCTGTGGAAAAGTATCATGTTTGCATTAGAAGCCAAGCCTGTTATATAGCCAAAAGTCTAAAACTGGCAGGTATCTCCAAATTTTAGGGCAATCCAATTTGCCTGGATTTGTCATATGGGATATATAGTATCAGAGTGGCCTTTATGTCCCTCAAACCCAGTGTAGTCTAATATGTTTCATGAAGTATCAGCATTTATTAAAAAAGGCATTAAAATTCAACTGAATCAGAAAGATCTGACTTTTAAAGAAACATTTTGTTCATTTTCAATTATGAGATTTCCTTTTTGGTCACTTAAAGATCTGAACCCAAGATCACCAAGTGGCTACATTCAAGATGCTATCCAAAGAGTAAACATGTACAAGACAGGAGAATGAGGCTTTATTTTAAAAAATGTCCAGACTCGTTCTTGGAGTTCATTCTTTCTAGCTAATTGCAGGTTGCAAATGAATTCTTACTGCTGAGTATTTTGAATCTAGGGTAGGGGACTTGGCTGTTTTTTCCCATCCATTATTCTGCTCAATATGTCAGAAGGTCTGATCGGGAGGAAATCTTTTCAAGTTCTATTGATGCAGTTTTCAATTGACCACGGTGACCTAGCAACATGAGCACTAATTGGCATGGGCTGACTGGCATTTGGTGTACAGTTTACATGGGAACACAGATTCAACAGCTTATTATAACCCAGTTTGCCGGCCCAGATTACTAGTCAAAAGAAATGTTTTAATTGTCTTCAAGTGCCTATTTTAACTTTGCAGATAAAAAGCAACAGGTATGATGTATTAAATCATAACTGAATTTAAAACTGTCACACAAACAATGTAGCAAAGATATACCTTCTAAAGGCAATCACCATTTAAGACATAACTTTCTCCTTGAGGCATTTTCCTCAACTTCCATTTTATAGAACAGTCACTACAAAGAAACAGAAGCAAAATTCTCCAGTATATTTTAACATTAGAAGGTTCGGGGCCATTAAAGACGTTAAGAGGAATTACAATAAAATTTTAAGTTTGCTAAAGCACTGACTAGCTAATATTAGCTATAACCATATCAGCATACAAATTTCACTTTCTAGGTCTTAGGGAAAAAAGCCCGAAGTAGGGCTCATTGAGTAATGCATTCTTCTCACAGCTATTCATGGCTGAATCCATCCTCTCTACCTGCCACTCTCCTCCCTTTACTTGGAGCTTGGAGCTTGCCTATTTCTTTTTTTTTTTCAAAACACCAGACATAATTATTTTTGTGTGATGACTCGAAGAACAGCTCTCTGAAGAACTCTAGAAAGGCCAGTGCTATTCTTCATAGTAGTGAAACCAAAGCTCTAACAACATAATTTGCCATAGGTGAATAAAAATAAAATAAAAAATAAATCTATATCTTAGAATGAATATGTATATATTTAATTTTAATTATTTTTCAGGTTCATTATTAATACAAATACATTTTAGCAAGAATGCTTCACCTGGTTAGCACGAAGAGGTCCGTGCAGAGACGGGAATGGTCTCTTCTCGTCTCTGCAGGAGTGAGGGGTTAAGGTTTGTCCTGTGACCAAGGAGGCTCATCAAAACTGAGCCATTAATGCAAAACACATGCCTAAAATGCAACTCACATATTGTATTAACTGTGATCAATTTTTCTTTTCAGTTTTACAATGGTAAAACTCACTCAACCAAGTTTCCAGAAAATCTGCTAGTATGGATAATATATATCATAATGCAATTTTACAATATTTCATGTTCTAAAAATAGGTTAGGAACAAAGCCACAGTTTAAAAATACAATGTTCTCCTTTTTGTTTGAAATGATTACTTAAATGTTTTTGACAAAGATAATTTTTATAAAAATAATTTAATTAAAATTAAACAACAAAATAAGAAAGACATGTACCACCCTCTTTTGCTTTTTACTGGCAGAAAGGTCTTTTATTTTTCACAAGTTTATCATATTTCTATATTAATTATGCTAATCTGCAAATACTTACAAACTGAAATTTGCCTTGGAAAATACATTTTAAATCTGGAATGGAAGGTTGAGGTTGACACATTTTAACTTTTTAAAATTAGTAGCTATGGACTGAGGCAACTTATTTGAAGCACTGGCATCATGGATGGCAACATTCTTAAGTTTCTAAATTACTGTTTTGGAAAATAGCTGGCAATGTGAAGTAACTACTACTAATTTAGATGTTTTTAATTTATACATATGGCAAATCAGAGTTTTTAAAGAATTTCCATGACTAACTGAGCTTAACACTCATAAGTTAAAAACTAAACGGTTGCCTTGGATATGGCCAAAGAACAGAAGACTCCACTGGCAAGAACAACAAAGACAATGGGGCAGAACTCAGTGATGAAGAGAACTCATATGCTGGACATCTCTGCCTAACATTAACTCTCCTAACACTAGGTTGTCTTTGTGTGGGGAGACAAGGGGGAGTGTGTTCCTGTTATATTTTTATTTTATTTATTTATTTATTTTGTGAGGAAGACCAGCCCTGAGCTAACATCTGTTGCCAATCCTCCTCTTTTTGCTGAGGAAGACTGGCCCTGGGCTGACATCCGTGCCCATCTTCCTCTACTTTATACGGGATGCCACCACGGCATGGCTGACAAGCAGTGCGTCTGCAGGTGCCCCGGATCTGAACTCGTGAACCCCAGGCTGCCAAGCACGAACTAAACCGCTGCGCCACCGGGCCGGACCCCTTGTTATATTTTTAAATGAACTAAATAATGGACTTTAAATAATATCTCATAGTAGGAAATAACTGAAGAAGCAATGTAGTTTAGGAGAAAAGATACATCAAAATTTTCTTTTCTAATAGGGTTCTCAACCAAACCCTCAAAATAGCATAGTGGAAAAGTATTGAACTAAGGATCAGTAAAGCCTGGTTCTAGTAGGAATTATACTACTTACTAGCTGTGACATCTCAGCAAATCCAGTAACTATGAGTTTATATTTTCTCCTCTATATCTTGTAAGGTCAGAATGGTTAGACTGGCTAGGGCTACAGAAACAAGTGATACACCGGATTTGCTAATAGGCAAATAGGCAAGTTTAGGATGGCTGAATTCAAACTTTGTTTTCTTTATGAATAAACGGTATATTTCTTAAATGGCCCATGAGTTAAGACATAAGAGAGAATTCTATTATGCTCACATTTAACTTTTGCTTTAAGGCATGATTTTAAGCTTCTGACCAAAACTAAACCAAAAATGTCCCTAGAAAACCTGTCCTTCATCTGCTGGGTTCACAAAGTCAGTCAGGATAATACTAGTACCTGGCTAGGGCCGAAGAACAAAAAAACGATGGGTATCAGGACAATGGTGATAATCTTAGGAAAACGTCTACTGTGCAGGGAAAGAAAGCTGTTGGGACTGAAGAAAGAATGCCTCAGAAGTGGAATCCTTACTTCCTTTGAAGCTCCTATGGCTTGACTGTAATATTATGCTCAGAGTAAGTACTCTGATGAGTTCTGTTGGAGTGAAAAGTTTCTTAGTGAAGAATGGCACAAAAGAGAGACCCTTAGGTAAGCTACTGGACTTCTGTGTGCCTCAGTTTCCCCATCTGTAAAAATAACAACATTGACTTCAAAGGGTTGCTAGGAGGAATAAATGAAGTCCTATTTCTAAAAGCATATTAGTACAGTGCTGACATTTCATAAGCAGATGATAAATATGTGATTATTAATAACATGGGAAAGAAGCAAGCAACAAAATAGGGAAACTGTCTTAAAATCAAACTCGACAAAAATAATGCAGAAAGTTACTTAAAATGAGATAGGTCTAATGTGATAATACGTTACTTAGAAAAAATTTACCCCTTACTCATTCGTTTGAAAATGATGCTACTCTGAGGATGCTAAGGTAGTACATACAGTGTGCTTTGAGCGCTTATACTGAAAACAAAACATTCAATATAGGTGTGATCAGTCTTCTTAAATTTAAAACGTAGCTTGTCCTAAGTAGTTGATACTATTAACAAACAATTGAATAACATGATTTCTTTTAGGTTCTTGAAGAAAACAGTGAAATCTTGGAGTCTCTAAAGAAGGAGTTTTCTTAAAAAGGAAACAGCATTTATAACCCTGTTCATACAACACTTGATGCATTTCAGATGTGAAGAGATTAGACTGCTAAAATGGTAGAGAAGAGGGGAACAAAACAGATTAGAACTGGGAAGGCAAAGAAGGAAGCCTTACTATGATGGGGCTTAATTCGTTTTAGCATTTATTGACGCTGGCAAAATCAGCATGAAATGATAGATTCTAAAGCTGCCCTTTAAAAAATTATTCTACAGATGTTAATATAATTATTCATAACATGCCTAGCTGTCTTGTCGTGTAGAGACCACCTGATTTAGGAGCACACAACTTATCAATGAAAGAACACATGTCAAACATCCCTTGTTATTAAACCATGTCACATTCTTCCTAGTCCGTGGTACTTATTAAACTGCAGATCCCATAATCCTCTTCTGAGTCCCTTCTGCATTTAATTCAGTTCAGTCTTAAGTAGTTAAAGAAACTGTTTTCAGTGGCAACTAATAACTACTGACCTACAGTGACACTGCCCTACAATAGGCTTGTCAGCCCTGAAAAAGTTGTACCAAAGAAGCTGATTAGGACTTCAAGAGGTTTGTAGCAAGAATCAATGGCTGGTCTGTACTAATGCTGCATTGCCGGCACAGAAATGATAAAAGTGGAACACCATTAGTTATGCCTCATTAAGCTGCACGACCCTTCTAAAAAAGAAATTTGTTTAGCCTGACCAAAACCTAATACAATTTTAAGCTCTCTGTGTTGCATTTTTCATGGCACCTTTTCAATAAAATACAGGCCAAGAACCAAGAAAAGTAGGAAAGTATATAAACATGAGTCTTCTACTTCATGTGTTAACCATCTATTTTCCTACAGGATGGGCACAAGAGAAACTGTTTAGAGAGAGGAAAGTATATTTCAAACCATGCAGAAAGCCCAAACCTCAAAATGTTGATGTGGAAAAATATTTAAAAGTCATGTTTGCTTCAATATTACCTGTCAAATCTTTGCTGCTGGAAAAGGGGAGGAGGACCTCGCCAGGAATCCTGGGGCCTCATATCTGGAAAATAAACAGGGAAGAGTTCAACAGAAGATTTTTAAAAGTAATCACATATTAAGCTACCCACATATTAAAAATTCTTAAAAAAAATCCAAGGTAGAATATAAACCAAATAAACTATCATAATTACACACACTGAAACGTAAAAAGATATGAAACCAACAGGGTCAGTAAATATTTTGTTTGTTTTATTATTTTTCCTTTGATAACACAACATAGTTTTAGAAACCTTGGTCATTAAACTTACACATTTCTCTCACTCACTATAAATGTGTGCATGTGTATGTAAAGGCATATATATTTTTCACATTTATATTTTAAATGCTGTACAAAAGGAAGGGATTTAGGTTTTTTCCATGAATACAAACTGAACAAATAGTAACTTCAATAGAAATTACGAAATTTCCCCCCTAAACATGTAAACTGGAAGGAACCTTGACTTACCTAGCTACTATGACATAAAGTGGAGAGTACATAATCTTTCCAACACAGGCCAAGAAGACATGGTAATAAAGGAACCATCACTTTTCTATTTTTTTCTACTAGTCAAAACTCTTTGCATAACACAAAGCTGAACTAGCAACAGCTAACAAGAAACAATTAAATGGCTGCTGCTCCTCCACATAAACGGGATAAAAGGAACACCCCACACCACCAGTCAGCCAGGGCATTCAGTAGCTCAGCAGGTCGCTATCAACCAACCAGCACTCTGGTCTCCAGTCTCACAGTCACCTTGGCCAGCCTTCAGCAGGGTCTGCGTGTGACCTAATTAAAACAGCTGGTTCCAGGAGTTGTCTAATGAGTTCACTGTGAGAGGACAGTTACCTCCTCCAGACTCCGGAGACCCAAGGACAACAAGGCTTACCATAATGTATTCAGGCTCACATTTTAATGGAAACACAAACTAGAAACATGCTTTTCAAAATTACTTTCTTACAGGAAAGAAGAAATGAAAGCTTATCTCTGGTTAGGAACCAAAAAAATGCAATCTGGGCTGACTTAAAAGAAAGAAAAGTAGAACTGTGCTTTAAAAAACCTTTGCAAAGGAAAATATGGAACAAGTCAAGATTCTGGCTGCTCACAGTGATCCCAGCGTCAAACAGCCGGCTACTTCTGCTCCGGGCTTCCTCCCATCTCAACATGGCTGACAATGGCAGACTGAAGAAAGTTTCCCAAATGGATAAGCTACCCCTGGGGGAGAAGCCATGAAGAGTGGCCATAGCCCGCTGCCCCTCAGTCCACGGTCAGCACAAGGAGTTTCCAGCAGCCAAGCCCACAAAATGCTTCTCTCAGAAAGGAGCAAGGAAGTCTTCACTACCATTACTTCCACACAGAATCACATTCTGAATTTAAAGAAAGGTAGCACCTCTAGTCAATTTGAATTTCAATTTAAGTGCCTTTTTCATCTCTTAAAACCAAACTAATAGTGGTCAAACTGAGGAACATTGCTGAGGAGGTTTCACCGTGGTCATTCAAAACCTAAAGGGAAACTCAGGAAGCTAATTGCCACACAATTCACAGAAAACAGGGCAAGAAGGACCCCTAGTCTAGGCCCAGAATAGCTTTGGAATCACTACTACAGACTATACACTATCAGAATATCATAATCAGAAGATGTAAAACCAAATCCTTAGAAAAACAGCAATCCTTTCATCTGTATGGTTTGTTTCTATGGAAAAACGTTAAGATATACTTAACACATAAAAGATTTTCAGTGATACCATTTATGAGAAAGCAATCTACTAAGAGTAAAATCAACATTTGGGCCACCTTTTCTGATCATTACTTTGTTAAACTTGAAGTCCGCTGGTCTACTCAGATATTGTACAAAAATTAGCTTACTGAGAACTGGTTAAAATGTCCCCAGAGTATTTTATCTTAGTGTCTCACATATACAAAATTAGCTAATATAACAAAAGTCAAAAGAAACACAAAGAATTTCATTTGGACCCCTGTCTAGCTCTGTACTTCACATGTCCCAGGATCACTGTGGTCATCCTGGAAATACACCCCTTCTTACCATTAAGACTTTCATAATTCTGGTTCCATGATACCTTTTTATATATGGTATCGTCACAGAATACATACTCTCCACGGTACTTACAGAGGCTTCCACACAGGATCCCTAATAATTTAAAATTGAATGAAGATAATAAAAAGATACATCTACATTAAGAAAAGCCTTAAGAAATGCTTATCCTAATATTTTATGAAAAAAGGGAAAAAAAAGCTTGTATATTTTCTTCTAGAACAGTACAAAGGGAAGGAAAGCCATCACCATCAGGAATGCATATTCATTAGATTCAACTATGCTACATGTTAGATTAAGCACACCAATATTTCTAAGTAGAACTGAATGTAAAGTTCATTGAGCATAAACGCTTTTTGTGGAGGGGGAAATCCCTCTCAATAATCTATAGATACAGACATAAGTGCCTAGAAAAATGGCACAAGTTCCTATTCCAACACTTTTAGTATGCCAGGTGCTTCCTGCTCTATTTTGCTTTACTATTTCTCACCTCCAGAACAATTTTTTCACATAAATAAATGCCAGCACATGCAAAAATCTATAGTTTTTTGTTAAAAGCTAAGCAAATTTTCTAATTTTTAAAAATTCTGTCACACAATTAAAACATCTCTTGCTTTCAATCCAAAAAAGAAAAATAAGGATCAAAGGAAAACTTCAAGGCTACTTTTAGATAAATCTCTTAATGTGGCTCTGAACAATATATATAGCCCTTAAGTATTCATAAAACAGAAATATTTCCTGGTAATGAAGTAGAAGGTAAAACAAACGTTATCATTCATTTGTATGAGTCTAACAGAAGATCCATTTGAGAGGAAGAAAAAAAATTCTGAGATACTGAATTGCACTTCAGAAAGGTACAGGCGAGAGACGAAAAATGATGGTTAATTTTTCACTTTGATCTTTAAAAACTTACCCTTTTCTAGAGCTCTAAGGCCACAGAAACCAAGGGTTCACCAATAGCTCCCCAAGTGACAATTTACCTAATCAGCATGGCAACCACAGAAAAGAGTCCATGTTTACTGATTGCACTAATCAAAAATCACTTTTCAAATGCAGCTAATTGACAAGTTTACGGACTGCAATGAAGAGAAGTGACATATCAGGTTCTCTGGGTTGCAGAAACGAAATGCTTTACTCACATTGAGTACTCAGGGCTGCACTTGACTCCAGCAAGTTATCAGTACCCAGACAATTACTTATCAGCCAACAACTGACACATCAAAGACAAATCAAAGACCAACAGTAAGAAACAGCTACAGAAGACACTTGAGTTGGCAGTTTGACCAAATGGCCCTTCTAGAGTGTAATTTTGCACCACCTGAAGAAAACAGCTATAATACTAAGAACATTTTAAAAGATTAATTAAATGGTTTAGATCTCAATTTTATTAAAACAAACTATTTCAGACCAACTTTTTAAGTTCAAAATTCTATAATAAGGAAAGCTGATCTTTTTATCATTTATTTAATACTTTCATAGCACTTACTATGTGCCAGGCACTGTTTCAAGTGCATAATAACTTAAACTCATTTATTCTGGACATTCTGTGAGATGGTATTCTCTGTACCATTTTAGAAATGAGGAAATGGGAATACTGACAAAAAACTGCCTGAGGTCACAAGGCTATTAAGGGGCAGAGTGAAAGCCAGGGGCTATGTTCTCTTAACCACTCTCCACTACACTTTGCTACCCCAAGTTTCACATGCATTTGTGCTGTTTGTTGAGGTGATTCTTCACGTTATTTTATTTCTGGAGGACCAGAGGAAAAACCACATCCTCAATCAGGAGGCTGAGAAGCTTAGGGTTTCAAGAAGGCAAGATTAGGGATTTAAAAACTACCTTTAACAGGAGTGACGTCAGCATCACGGTGGATTGAGCTTTCCATCTTAGACTCTCACCCCTCAAGATACAACAAAAAGTACATGCATATACCAACAAAGGACATTCACACAACATAAGACGTCTGAGAGACCCCATCTTAAGGTGGAGGTGCTGGTACCCCCAGAGGAAGTGGAAGGAGGTAACGAGAACTCCTCTCCTTCCCCAACAACAGTGACCCTGGGACTGGGACCACACGACTCTCTGGGGTGGAAGGGGGGACGGCCCTCCACGGGAAAACTGTCGCTCTCCAAGTTCTCTCACAGTCTGTGGGAAATTCCCATACAGAGGGGACTGAACTGTTGCAGGGGTGCCTTCATCAATCTAGCACCCCAGGAGAGCAGACAGCGAGCTGCCAGGACTGGGTAGGCAAAAGAAAGAGCCCCTCCCCCCACCCAGAGCACCAGCACAGCTGGTCAGCCAGAGCACCTGCAGATTGTGGCAAGCTCAGAATACACAGCTCTTGACCCTCACCCAGCGGCAGCAGGTGTAAGCTGCAACCAGATATTTTCAGAATAAGGAAAAATAAGCCCATGCTCTCAAGCAGTATGCAAAAATGCATTAAATCTCCAGACCAGAAGGAAAATGACAAGCACCCAGAAATCAATCCTGAAGGCACAGAAAATTATAACCTAAATGACAGAGAATTCAAAATGGATATCATAAAAAAGCTCAATGAACTAAAAGAAAATACAGATATACATTTCAACGAAATCATGAACTTCTTCACAAAAAAGACTGAAACTATAAAGAAAAACCAATCAGAAATGTTGGAGATGAAAAACATAATGGAGGATAAAGACAAAGCTGGAATCTTTAAAGAACAGAGCTGACAATATGGAGGAAAGAATTAGCAATATTGAGGATAGGAATGCAGAAATGCTCCAGATGGAGGAGGAGAGAGAACTAAGACTAAAAAGAAATGAAGGAATTCTTCGAGAAATATCTGACTCAATTAGGAAATGCAACATAAGGATTATACGTATTTCAGAGGGAGAAGAGACAGAAAAAGGAGCAGAAAGCTTGTTCAAAGAAATAATTGCTGAGAACTTCCCAAACCTGGGGAAGGAGCTGGAAATACAAGTGAATGAAATCAATAGATCTCCTAAATATATCAACACAAAAAGACCCTATCCAAGGCATATAGTGGGAAAGCAAGCAAAAGTTAATGATAAAGAAAAAATATTAAGAGTAGCAAGACAATAAATAAATAAATAAATAATAACAACATACAAAGGAATTCCTATCAGGCTCTCAGCTGATTTCTCAGTAGAAACTTTACAGGCTAGGAGAGAGTGGAATGATATATTCAAAATTCTGAGACAAAAACTTTCAGCCAAGAATACTCTATCCAGCGAAAATATCCTTCAGATATGAAGGAGAAATAACAACTCTGATAAACAAAAGCTAAGGGAGTTCATTGCCACAAGACCCCCACTACAAGAAATGCTCAAGAAGGCCCTCATGCCTGAAGGAAAAAAAAAAAAGAGAAAGGGGATACAAAGCTTTGAGCAAGGAGAAAAATAGGTAGACAAAATCAGAAAAATTGCAGCTCTCTATCAGGATAGGTTAGCAAACAATTATAACATCAAAGATTAAGGGAAGGAAAACAATAAATATAACCTCATCACTTTAAACACAAACTCACAACACAAGATGGAATAAGTTGTGACAATAATAACTTAGAAGGGGAAGAGGAAAGGGATGGAATCGACTTAGTCTAAGAAAATAACAGGCCATCAAAAAATGGACTATCTCATCTATGAGATTTTTTTTATACAAACCTCATGGTAACCACTAAACAAATAATCAGAACAGAGATACATACAACAAATAAAGAGAAAACTAAGAAAACCATCATACAGAACTACCAAACTGAATTGGTAGTCCCAAACACATGGGACAAGAATCAAAGCAAATGCAAAAGAACTGGAAAATGAGCGATAAGATAGGAACATTAAGCCCTCACATATCAATAATCACTCTAAATGTAAATGGATTGAATTCTCCAATCAAAAGACACAGAATGGGGGCTGCCCAGTGGCGCAGAGGTTTAGTTCGCGCTTGGCAGCCCGGGGTTCGGGAGTTCAGATCCCGGGCGCCCGCCAACGCACTAGTTGTCAGCCATGCCGTGATGGCGTCCCATATAAAGTAGAGGAAGATGGGCATGGATGTTAGCCCAGGGCCAGTCTTCCTCAGCAAAAAAGAGGAGGATTGGCAATGGATGTTAGCTCAGGGCTGGTCTTCCTCTCACACACACACACACACACACACACACACAAAACAAAACAAAAGACACAGAGTGGCAGGATGGATTAAAAAACAAGATCCAACAACATGCTGCCTCCAGGAAACACATCTCAGATCTAAAGACAAACACAGGCTCAGAGTGAAAGGATGGAAGACAATACTCCAAGCTAATGGCAAACAAAAGAAAGCAGATGTGGTCATACTTAGACAAAGTAGATAAAACAGGTAATGAGAGACAAAGAGGGGCAATATATAATGATAAAAGGGACCAAGAGGACATATCACTTACAAATATATATGCACCCGATACAGGAGCACCAAAGTACACAAAGCAACTATTAATAAACCTAAAAGGAGATATTAACAACAACACAATAATAGTAGGGGCTCTTAACACCCCACTTACATCAATGGATAGATCATCCAAACAGAAAGTCAACAAGGAAATAGTGGACTTAAACAAACAACTAGACAAGATGGACTTAATACATATAAAGAGAGAGCACTGCATCCAAACAGAGCAGATTACACATTCTTCTCAAGTGCGCATGGAACATTCTCAAGGATAGACCATATGTTGGGAAACAAGGCAAGACTCAATAAATTTAAGAAGATTGAAATCATAATGAGCATCTTTTCCGACCATAATGATGTGAAACTAGAAATCAACTACAAGAAAAAAAACAGGGAAAGTGACAAAGATGTGGAGACTAAACTACATGCTACTGAACAACCAATGGGTGACTGAAGAAATTAAAGGAGAAATCAAAAAATATCTGGAGACAAATGAAAATGAAAATACACCATTTCAACTCATATGGGATGCAGCAAAAGTGGTCCTGAGAGGGAAACTCAGCAATACAGGCCCACCTTAACAAACAAGAAAAATCCCAAATAAGCAACCTTAAACTACACCTACCTGAATTAGAAAAAGGAGAACAAACAAAGCCCAAAGTCAGCAGAAGGAGGAAAATAATAAAAATTAGAGCAGAAATAAATGAAATTGAAACCAATAAAACAGTAGAAAGGATCAATGAAACAAAGAGCTCGTTCTTTGAGAAGAT
Source organism: Tapirus indicus (assembly GCA_031878705.1). Lineage (NCBI taxonomy): Eukaryota > Metazoa > Chordata > Mammalia > Perissodactyla > Tapiridae > Tapirus > Tapirus indicus. The sequence goes on along the minus strand of CM062929.1, from coordinate 87,145,151 downwards.
AAACAAAATTGACAAACCCTTAGCCAGACTCACTAAGAAGAAAAGAGAGAAGGCTCAAATAAATAAAATCAGAAATGAAAGAGGAGAAACTACAATGGATCACAGAAATACAAAGGATTATAAGAGAATACTACAAAAAACTATATGCCAACAAATTGGCCAATCTAGAAGAAATGGATAAATTCTTAGACTCATACAACCTCCCAAAATTGAATCAAGAAGAAATAGAGGATCTGAACAGACAAATTACAAATAGAGACTGAAATGGTAATCAAAAACCTCCCCCCAAAATAAAAGTCCAGGACCAGATGGCTTCTCTGGAGAATTTTACCGAACATTCAAAGAAGATTTAATACCTATCCTTCTCAAACTATTCCAAAAAATAGAGGAAGATGGAACACTTCCTAACACAATCTACGAGGCCAACGTCACCCTGATACCAAAGCCAGACAAGGACAATACAAAGAAGGAAAATTACAGGTCAATATCGCTGAACAGACATAGATGCAAAAATCTTCAACAAAATATTGGCAAACCGAATACAGCAATACATTAAAAAGATCATAGACCATGATCAAGTGGGATTTATACCAGGGACACAGGGATGGTTCAATATCTGCAAATCAATCAATGTGATATACCATATTAACAGAACAAAGAATAAAAACCACATGATCATTTAAATTGATGCAGAGAAGGCATTTGACAAGATCCAACATCCATTTATGATAAAAACTCTCAACCAAATGTGTATAGAAGGAAAGTACCTCAACATAATAAAGGCTATATATGACAAACCTACAGCCAACATCATACTTAATGGGAAAAAACTGAAAGCCATTCCTCCAAGAACAGGAACAAGACAAGGGTGCCCACTCTCACCACTCTCAATCAACATAGTACTGGAGGTTTTGGCCAGAGCAATTAGGTAAGAAAAAGGAACAAAAAGTGAAACTCTTGCTGTTTGCAGACGACATGATTTAGTATATACAAAACCCTGAAGAATCCATTGGAAAACTATTAGAAATAATCAACATCCAAAGCAAAGTTCCAGGGTACAGAATCAACTTACAAAAATCAGTTGCACTTCTATACTCTAATAATGAACTAACAGAAAGAGAACTCAATCCCATTTACAATCCCATTTACAATCGCAACAAAAAGAATAAAATATCTAGGGATAAATTTAACCAAGGAGGCGAAAGACTTATACAATGAAAACTATAAGACATTACTGAAAGAAATCGATGATGACATAAAGAAATGAAAAGATATCCCATGCACATGTATTGGAAGAATAAACATAGTTAAAATGTCCATACTACCTAAAGCAAGCTACAGATTCAATGCAATCCCAATCAGAATCCCAACAACATTCTTCACAGAAATAGAACAAAGAATCCTAAAATTCATATGGGGCAACAAAAGACCCCAAATAGCTAAAGCAATCCTCAGAAAAAAGAACAAAGCTGGAGGCATCACAATCCCTGGCTTCAAAATATACTACAAAGCTATAATAATTAAAACAGCACGCTACTGGTACAAGAACAGACACACAGATCAATGGAACAGAATTGAAAGCCCAGAAATAAAACCACAGATCTACGGACAGCTAATCTTCACCAAAGGAGCTAAGAACATACAATGGAGAAAGGAAAGTCTCTTCAATAAATGGTGCTGAGAAAACTGGACAGCCACATGCAAAAGAATGAAAGTAGACCATTTTCTTTCACCATACACAAAAACCAACTCAAAATGGATCAAAGACTTGAAGGTAATACCTGAAACTATAAAACTCCTGGAGGAAAACACAGGCAGTACACTCTTTGACATTGGTCATAGCCCTCTATGGGCTTTTTGAATTCCATATCTACTCAGACAAGGGAAACAAAGGAAAAAATAAACAAGTGGGACTTCATCAGACTAAAGAGCTTCTGCAAGGCAAATGAATCGAGGATCAAAATGAAAAGAGAACCCACCAGCTGGGAGAAAATATTTGCAAATCATATATCTGACAAGGAGTTAATCTCCATAATATATAAAGAACTCACACAACTGAACAACAAAAAAACCAAACAAACCGATAAAAAAATGGGCAGAGGATATGAACAGACATCTCTCCAAGGAATATATACAGATGGTCGATAAGCACATGAAAGATGTTCAACATCACTAATCATCAGGGAAATGCAATCAAAACTACACTAAGATATCACCTTACATGCCTTAGAATGGCTATAATCTCCAAGATAAAAAATAACAAATGTTGGAGAGGTTGTGGAGAAACGGGAACCCTCATTCACTGCTGGTGGGAATGCAAACTGGTGCAGCCTCCATGGAAAACAGTATGGGGATTCCTCAAAAAATTAAAAATAAATACCTTATGATCCAGCTATCCCACAACTGGGTATTTATCCAAAGAACCTGAAATCAACAATCCAAAGAGGCTTATACACCCCATGTTCATTGTAGCCTTATTTACTATAGCCAAGAAGTGGAAGCAACCCAAGTGTCCCTCAACTGATGATTGGATAAAGAAGATGTGGTACACACACACACACACACACACACACACACACACACACACAATGGAATACTACTCAGCCATAAAAAAAAAAAGACAAAATCACCCCATTTGCAACAACATGGGTGGACCTGGAGGGTATTATGTTAAGTGAAATAAGCCAGACAGAGAAAGACAAACACTGCATGATTTCATTCATATGTGGAAGATAAACTAACACACGGACAGAGAGAACAGTTTGGTGATTACCAGGGGAAAGGGTGTTGGGGGGTGGGCACATGGAGTGAAGGGGTGCATTTATATGGTGACTGATAAACAACAATGTACAACTAAAATTTCACAATATTATAAACTATTATGACATCAATAAAAACGAACAAAAAAACAAAAAGGAAAAAAAAACTACCTTCAACATTTCCAAAGTTTATAATTAACATTATTCCACACATCTAATTAAGACCAGAAGGAAAAATAAACATATTTAAACACATGCATCTTGTTAGTAAGCAACCTGACAAACATGGATTCATGGGGAGAATAAGGTCTTGGTTAAAACATCTGAAATCACTGCTCGTTTTAAAAGGGTAATACTACCCTGCAAGGTTTAGTATTCCAATGAAATACTACTCACCCATAAAAAATATGAAATTTTGCCATTTGCGACAACATGGGTGGACCTTGAGGGTATTATGCTAAGCTAAATAAGTCAGATGGAGAAAAACAAACACCATATGATTTCACTCATGTGGAAAGTTTTAAAACAACAACAACAAATAAACACATAGACACAGAAAACAGATTGGTGGTTACCAGAGGGGAAGGGAGAGTAGGGGGAGGGAGAAAGGTAAAGGGGGATATTTGTACAGTGATGGATGAAAACTAGACTTTTGGTGGTGAACATGATGTAGTCTCTACAGAAGTCAAAATATACTGATACACCCGAAATTTATATAATGTTACAAACCAATGTTACCTCAATAAAAATTAAATATCAAAAAAAGGATTTAGTATTCAAAAGAAAATATAAATATAAGGGATCAGATAAAAATTAGAACAGGATATAGATAGAGAGATATGGATGGATGGATGGATGGATGGACGGATGGACAGACTGACAGATAGGCAGAGATTAGTTCTGTCTGCATAAATATGAAATCTAGAGGTCACAAGAGACCACAAAATAAATATCCCAGAAAAGACTTAACAACACTAAACTAAAAGAAAAAAACCAAATCATATGTTGAACTATGTGTAAAGAGTACTGGGGAAAACATCACAGAATGTGGGATTTCCTTTCTTGATAGTTGGCAGCATTTGTCTGGACTTATATACAACTGTGATCAATTTACTACCCCGCAATGACCATTCTAGATTAGGCCAATTATTTACGCAACACATCTCTTACAAAGATATCAGGAAATAATCTGTGAAACGACATGGCTGCCTTCCACGAAGGCCAACCTCACAACCCCAAGCTTTCCTAGATTCTCTTCTAACCAAGGGCAATTAAAATTCATTCACCTATCTAATCCTTCTGGAACTTTTACATTTTTGGCCTATATGCAGATGATTCCCAATTTTCTCTCTCCAACCCTCTCTCCCCTCTGTGGAGCAAGTATAAGACCCATATTTCTAAGTACTAGCCAAGGACGTCAATGTCTTCAGGCACTTCAACCTCCAAAAAAACCAGACTCATCATATTCTTCCATATTCCTTCACCCTCCTGGGTTTGCAAATTCTACAAAAGGCCTCATTCAGTCACCCCGGTGCCCACAGTGCACACATGAACCTCATCTTGAATCTTCTCTCTCCCTCACTTAGCACATTCAATTATCCAGCCCTTCAGTTCCTCCTCTTCTACCTCCTCCACCTTGAATCCACTTTGCCATAGATCAGTTCAGACCTTCATTCACTCTCCCTAACTAGAACCACCACCAGGTCTTTTCTACAACCAACAGAGTTGTGATTCTAGAAAGGAGATGTAACTGTGCACTCTACTGCTTAAAAGAGCTTTAAAAAGCTCTTACAAATAAAGGGAAAGACTCACATACAAGTTAATAAATCAGCAAGGGACAAGAACAAGCAATTTATGAAAGAAAAACTGGTTAGTAAAAATATGATCAAAGCAGCAATTTAAAAAATTATATCTTACAACAAAAATACATTATTCCTTGCTTATCAAATTAGCAAGAACTTTTAAAAAATAACACCTGGTATTGCTGGGAGTTGGGATATTAGAAATTCTCATCTGTTGCTACAGGAAGTGTAAATTGGTATATTCTCATCTGGAGGTTAATGTGGCAATATTAACCAAAAGTCTAGAAATTCAGCATACTTTTTGATCCAGCAATACCATTTGTAGAAATTCAGACTACAGTTAAATTAAGAAAGAAATCTAGCAATATACTTCTAAATAATCCATGAGTATACATAAAACAAAATAGAAATCAGAAAATATTACAAACTTAAGGATAATGAACATATGACACAAAACAAAATGAATATATGACACAAAGCTGAAACGATAGAGGGAAATTTTTACAGCACTTAAGTGTATATAGTAGATAAGAAAGGTTACAAATAAATTATCTAAGTCTCCATCTCAAAAAATTAGAAAAAGAATATCAATTTAATCCCAAAGAAACTACAAGGGAATAACGAAGACAAAAGCAGAAATCAGTTAAATAGGAAACAAACATACAATGGGAAAAGAAAAATCAACAAAGCTAAAAGTTAGTTCAATGAAAAAAGAAAAAAACAAAACAAAACAAAAAACTAAACCAATAAAATTAAACAAGTCCTAGCCACATTAATCAAGGGAAAAAAGCAATACACATTGCCAATACCAGGAATTAATTTTAAAATCCTATAGTCATTAAAAAGATATTAAGAGCATATCGTGAACAACTTCTGGCGATAAATTTGAAATTTTAGAATAAATGGACACATTTCTACATAAAAGGAAGCTTCCCAAAACCAACACAAGAAGTAACAAAAAAATCAGAACAACCCATATCTACTTAAGAACTTGAATCTATAATTAAAAACCTTCCCATGAAGAAACTGCTAGGCCCAAACGGCTTCAGCATTGAATTCTAAGGATTAAGACACGACAACAATCTTACAGTAACCCTCACAGAGAAGAGAAACATAGGAAACACTTTCTAACTTGTCTTGCGAGGCCAGAATGTGTGAAGAAAGGAAACTTATAAGTTAACCTCTCTCATAACACACAGATGAAAAAATACCCCACAATATACTGACACACAGAAGGTAGTGACATATTAAAAAGAATACTATATCACACCCCATTAGGCTTATTTCAGTAATGCCAGGTTAACAGTTGAAAATCAATCTACGTAGTTCACCACATAACAGAAGAAAGGAAAAAAAAAAAAAAATTTTACCATCTCAACAGATGAAGGAAAAGCATGTGATATAATTCAATACCTACTAGAAACAAGGAATAGAAGGAAACATCCTCAATCTAATAACATCCTCAATCTAATAAAGTGGTTATCTATAAAGAAAAAAAAAACTATAGCAAACTCCATTTTTAATGGTGAAATATTACAAGTTTTCCCCTAAGACTGGGAATGCAACAAGGATGTCCGCCATCACCACTTCTATTGAATTACACTACAGGTCCTAGCCAGTGCGATAAAGCAAAAAGATCAAAAGGCATTAAGATTAGGAAAGGAATAAATAAAACTGTCACTTGCAGATGACATCATTGTGTAGGCAAAAAATCCAAAACAACATACAAACTTTCAGAATAAATGAATTTAGTAAGGGTGGTGGATACAAAGTCAATATTCAAAAATCACCTCTATTCCTATATACAAGCAAGCAATTGGAAAATGACATTTTTTAAGATACTACTACTTGCAAAAACATCAGCATACATCAAATATCTAGGAATATTTCTTTCTGTCCTTAATTTTTTAACTTTTTCACTCCTCCCATCCCCACCCTCTTTGAAAAGATGTTAAATATAATTAGAGTGCCAGCACTAATCCTCAGGTGACTCAATGTTTACAAGTCACCAGGCAGAGCGGGCCACTTGTTTCTTGCTCTAAGTCAATCCCTACTTTACAAAAACGTATTCCCTATTTTTTAATGACATAATTAAAATAGAGATTCTAACTGGAATAGATTCTAATCAGTCTCTTTGTAAGTATAACCAAATTACATCTAATAAGAACTATAACAATGGAAAATGAAGAGTTGTTCAAAGTAATAAAAGGGGAGAGGGGACCCTACCATTTGAAATAAAATGCACAGATGCTGAGAAGAGTTGTCTGTTTCCAAAGAAGGCAAATCAAGAACTATAAAACTGCAGGCCCCTCAGGCATGCAATTCTTTACCTCTGGGGTGACCCTGATAAATAAAAGAACTTTCTGACTACTCTCTTTCCCTTACTGTTGGAGCAGGGTCCTGCTCGCTGGAAGAGGACGTTGAGATGGAGCACTCAGATTGACATGAACCCTACACTGAGTGGTTTTCTGGGAAGGGAGTCCATGGCTTTTACAGATTCTCATATGGGCCTATGATTCTCTAAAAGCTAAGACCCACTGATCTAGGCAGCATTTCCCAAAGTGTGGTATGCATACCACAGGTGATTTTCTGGGGGTCCATGAACAAGCTTTTTATCTTCATAGTTAAGTATTTATTTTGATGATTTTTGAAAAAATACAGCAAGCACATCTAACCCATGATGTCATCATATTGATATAATTTATAAATGTAAAATAAATCCATTTAAGTTAAAAAAAAAGCGTTTTAAATGTTTTAAATAACTAGTTGTCTAGGTAATATCTGGACAGACTATGGTGGCAGCAGGCCCTGCAAGTGGGCCTCAGGATACACAAAATGGAAGGAAGCTGCTTAACGGAGAGCACATACGCTTTCACCTTTGCTACTCAAACCTCTTCTCAGATCTCCAAAAGTTTACTCAATGTAATAACCTCAGAAATTCCTCATGAACATCATCTTGAGAAATACTGGCTAAAATAACCCAGAGATTATACCTGGCTCTAGCATTTTGCATCTGGACTGTTTTTTCTATTTGGAAGCTGTGATATCATTGTGGATAGAAGTAAATGGCAAAGAGCCATAAGAAAAAAGGAACTGAGCTGGCTTTAAAAATAAGCTGAATGTGCTTTCACCATTTACTGATAAAATCTCAGGGAACTGATAGGTCTTTCAAAGTGATTAGACTCCTTCTGGTGTATGTGGTATGGCTTGACGTATATTCCACATATGGAAATACTCAGAAATGTTGTTCGCTAAATCTTGGGGGGAACGCAGCTAAATAAACGACTGCACCAAGCAGATCTCCACAAGGCCCATTAAACTCTGCACCCCTTCTCTGCATCACTAAATAGAATAAAACCACAGAAGTCCATAGTTTCCATGATGGAGTCTAACAATGCTCCATTCAATGTCATTAAGCCACACAGCAAAGCCACAGAGAGAGAGACACAGACAGACAGACAGAGAGAATATACTGAACACAGAGGGCCCTGAGAGACTGAGACCTTGAGAACCCATTTCTTCCCAGGGAACTATATCTGGAAAATCTGAGCTTCAGGTTAAAAAATGGTTTGTAACTTAATTAGCATGAAAACAGTGGTAGGCACATAGCAGAAATACTTCCTGACAATCATCACATTAATCTGGTACTTCTTTGGCAACTACAACTTTGCTTTAAAAAGAGTTCTGAGGGTTCTCCGCAATAGTGCAGCCCTCGCTCTCTTTTTTATTTATTTATTTTTTTTTTGTGGGGAAAACCAGCCCTGAGCTAACATCTGTTGCCACTCCTCCCCTTTTTGCTGAGGAAGACTGGCCCTGGGCTAACATCCGTGCCCATCTTCCTCCACTTTACATGGGACGCCGCCATGGCATGGCGGACAGGCAGTGCGTCGGCAGGCACCCGGGATCCGAACTCGCGAACCCCGGGCTGCCAAGCGCGGACTAAACCGCTGCGCCACCGGGCGGCCCCTCTCGCTCTCTTTTTTAAATTGAATTTTTATGAAATATTTCAAACATTCAGAAAAAAAATTTAAATGATATGGCACTTAGATTTTAAAAATGTTAGCATCTTGCCACACTGCCCCCTCCCCTGCCATGATGCTGTTGTTTGGTTGGGTAGCAACCAGACAACCAGGAATGGAGAAGCAAAGGCTTCATGCAGTGGTTTTGAGAACTTGGCACATGACAAACTTTCTTGATAAATGGGAACAGCCATGGAGCTCAAAAATAACATTAAATGGGGATACAATTTAAAATTAATGCAAAATCTACGAAGTCTAACATTCAACTATTTTCTCCCTTTTCCACTGTAATCCCAACGCCATGTAATTATTTTCATGCTTAACATTTCTGAACCACTTCTGTTATAAGGGGTCAGGTAAAGGCCAAGGTTTTCACAGAAGCACAGGGTTAAAGGCATGAAGTTTGCATGAAGTATTCTCGTATTATTCTTCTAAATTATATGTTTTTAAGTCGACTATCTTTGCACTGATATAATAAATTTTTAGTAATGAAAATTAGAAACCAATCTTTGTTGTAATATTTAATTTAGCATGTAAAATAACCAATTAGTAAAAACTTACTTGACATAAGTTTTGGAATCTGGGCTTGTCCTCTCAACAGCGGCCTGTATAAGTTTCCCTGATAAGTTGCAGGTGGTGGTGCAGCATTGCCATAAATGCCAGTTCCTGAGCCTCTTGGCATAACATGGCTGTAAAAGGACCCCCACCAACCAAGAAAGAATTATATGTAGAAATATCCATTACATCACAGCTGACACAAATTAAACAAATGCTAGTAGTCATCTCCTTACTACTAGATCTGATTAAGATAACGCAAATTTAAAAGATTTATAATTAGAAAGCAGAATAGTACCTGATGGTAATGGCGAGAGCAAATGTTCATTTGTCAAACCAAGATTCTTAATTGATAATCATCTAAATATTTATTATTTTATGCAAAAAAAAAAAAACGAGTCTATTTTTCTTTTTTTGTATTGTATCTGCTTTGTTCTCAAGGACTCAGGCTGTTGCTATCAGTGTACACTACAACTCTGTATCTTGCTATTTTCAATTTACTATATCAAACATTTCCCTTTACCTTTCATAGTCTTCATAATTATAATAGGTCTATCTAGAGAATACTTTACCATGTTGATGTCTCATATTTTACTAAACGAGTCCTCTCATTAGTTCTAGTATTATAGATAACAATGCACAAGAGATATTTAGGCATATAACTTTATGCTCCTCTAAAACTATTTTCTCAGGATAAATTCCAAATAGGAATTTGGATCAAAGTTAAGAGTATCTTCAGAATTCAGAGCTCTATTTAGAGGGACTTCTTTGTTGCTTTCTAAAATAGCTGAAATAATGCAAAAAAAGATATCTTAAGGATAATTTAAATTTGCATTTCTCTTTCTATGAAGAATGAAGACTTCCTAAAAAAACCACCACCACAACAGCTAACATTTACACAGTGTTTAGGAACTATCCTAGGATTTGACAGACGTTAGCTCACTCGATCCTCACAACTACATGAGGTAGGTGTAACCATCATTCCCATTTTACACATAGGAACGGAGGCATAGAGCGGTTCCATAACTTGCACAAAACTATCAAGTGGTAGAAAAGGCATTTAAATCCAGATATTTAGGATCCAGAGCCTATGCTCTTAAGCACTATACCACACTGTCCCTTACTAGTCACTATATAAAATACATGCTGATGGTGACCTACTGTTAAATCCCATTTTGAATCTTAAGGTTTTCCTATGAACTGGAAATATCTATTTATGAGTTATCATTAGTAATTCATAAACAATAATTCATTAAGATTTCCCCCAGCCTGCTGCTCTTTCTATTTCAGCTTTACCTGTTATTGTTTCAAAGTTCTCTCTCTATATATATACAGTTCTCTCTATAGCTAGGAAAAAGACAATTCAATAGCTAGTAAGGGCAAAGAATAAAAAGCAGAAATTCACAGAAGAGGAAATACAAACAACCAGTAGACATATTAAAAGAGACTTAATCTCAAACAGATTGGTGGTTACCAGAGGGAAAAGAGTTTGGGGGAGGGCAAAAGGGGTAAAGGGGCACATATGTATGGTGACGGACAGAAGCGAGATTTTTGGTGGTGAACACAATGTAGTTTATAGAGAAGCCAAAATATAATGATGTACATCTGAAATTTACACAATGTTATAAATCAACGTGACCTCAATGAAAAGAAAGAGACTCAATCTCACTAACTAAGGCAAAGAAATGCAAATTTAAGCAACAATGAGACATCATTGTTCGAGTACTGGTTAAGCAAAAACCGAGAAGACTGGTGGCTTTGCGTACCAATGTATTGCTTAACATTTTAAACAGATTCTGTCATACATTAATTTTGCTAAACCTGCAGGGTAAAGAGAATGTTTTATTCTTTTGAAATAACTGTCAGAAAGATAGTAAAACCTCTTAAGAGAAAACAATGGAATTCTCAAGCAGCACATAAAGCAATACATAAACCAAAGAAACAGAAGCAAATTTTAAGAAATAAAGGTAAGCAGGAAAGTACCAAAGTCATTAAAATATCCGCAAAATGGTTGTATTTATGGTCTTTTAAATATTTGTGGCATAAATACTGACTTAATGCTTTGTGGATGATTCAGAAAAGGCAAAATATACAAAGAATAGAAACCTACCACTCACCCCAAAGTCCTGAATGCTGCCTGATCCAGGTGGACAGGCCTCCGGTCCCGATTAAAGCCAAGCTGGGGCTTCCACTGTCGTCCGTTGCTGGATTTTTCCCAGTCACTAGGTTTCAGTACTGGTGCTGGTTTTCTGATTTGAAAATACAATATTTAGTTATAGAGATAAACATCATTCATACAAAATAAACCTAGATAGTTTATATTTTATAACTGCATTCTTGTTACCTTGCTCCTGGAAGCATTACAGCTTTAAAAATGTAATCTTCAGCAAACTGTGGGTCTTTAAAATTAATACTAGAAGAGAAAAATAAACAATTGAATGATTTTATTATATTAGCTTGGATTAACTATCATGTAAACTGACATACTTTTCATGTTTAAACAGAATAACCAAAATTCAAAAGTCTTCTCCAAAAATTATTTTAGTCAATTAGTTTCGCCACATGGCTAAATATCTTCCTCACCAAACTGCCATGAATTCCTAGTACTTAGCCTTCAGGTAACTTTCTCTGTGGGAAAAGCCACATTCTAGCTAACTGTGGTTGATTACAGAAAAATAATAGACATTGCCCTAACTCTCAAGAAATTCCAATACCATCCTGGAGACAGGTCGAAGAGGTTTGCAACAACAAAAAATTTTAGAACACCTTTCATTTTGCTTAGTCCGTGGCAAAGACTTTCCCTCTAGCATGTTAGGGAAGATTAGCTCTTGTTGCAATAAAACAAAGATGCAAACACCATTAGAAACACATGCAGAATCAAAACTGAACACAAATAATCTGTGGGGGAAAAAAACACTAAACTTTCCAGTTGGAACCCTGTATCCTGCTCTACTAATGTGTTTTTCTAAATGAAAACAGTCACAATTTGACAACTACACATAGACTGTACACTCAGACTTTGAATATAAGTTGGACCAAATGTCCTTTCTGGCAGAATGTGTGTGTCCCCCAAAGGCTGGTAAGTACCTAAGTCTTCCTTCTGACACAGCAATGCCTCTTCTAGGACTCTGGATACGCACCAGATTTATACTTAAGGATGCTCACAACATCAGTATTCATAATGTTGAAAACTGTAACGCTGAAGCTGTAAAACCTAAGTGTATGAATAATAGTGGACTACTTAAAGAAACTATAGTTCTCCCTAAAAGTGAAATTCTCAGTTGACACTTTAAAAAATCTTTTAGTTGATATTACTAAATTAAGTAAGACTAAATTTACTTACTAAATTAACTAAATCATAAGAATGTTTAATCACATGGGAAAAATACATACACAACAGACTAGACATAGAGTCATCAAAAGGTTATCAGTACAATCATCTCCTTTTCTTTTTCATACTTTCCAAAATTACAGATTATAGTTTCAATCAGTTGAAGAAGGTTTTATTGAAAAAAATTTTATTGAACTGGTTGATACTTTAGCTAGCTAACTTTTTTTCTCTTCAAATACTGCCACTTTAAATAATTAGGGCCCATGTGTTACAGAGAAATTTTTGTTATAGTAGGATTTAGCTGTGTATTTTAAGTACACAAAAATAGCTTCATTTATAATAAAAATGCTCTAAGTTCAAGAATAGCTGAACAATACTTCATTTACTCAATCTGTTCCTCTTACAACTCACTCTTCACTGGCAACTGTCTTGATCTCAAATGTTCTCGACTGGGCAAGGTGGCTTAGGGCAGGGCCAGGTAGGACAAGTAGTGATAAAGGTTTAAGAGGGTGACAGAGAAAATGCTAGTTAAGTATTTGGGTTCATTAGGGCTTTGTAGATACAAAGTAAAGAGAGGAAATTGGTAATAAAGTCAGACTTGCAACTGAAGTGTCTCAAAGCAGTTATCTTTGTGTCAGAGGGTCTTTTTAGCAGTTTACCAAACACATTCCTATGCCCACTGCATACATGGTCTCACCGTGGGTGTGGGGGTACAAACACCGACCAGGCATGGAGCCTGCCTCCCATTCTAATAAGAGAAACAGGAAATGTTTAGTAACAGTTTTATAAGGAAGAAAGTGGAAAAGGCAACAACAGGCACAGAAAAGATGCTAAGTCAAAGCATGTGCGAGCACATACCTTCCACACATACGTCTTTGGGAATGTGGGATAAAAGCACATGCATATGGGGTTCTTTCACCTGGGACCAAGGAAAACATCACCCAAAGGGCTTTGGTTTAAGATGGGACAGGACTGGCTACAGGAAGGAAGAGAAAATAAATGGAACAAAGACATGGAAAGGGGTCCCAGAAGCAAGGAGTAGCTCAGTTTAATTGGAGCAGCCTTCTGAATGGGGATCTGGGAGAGAAGTAAGCCCTATAAAAAAATGATTTGAGTGACTGCACTCTCAATTCTCCCAAGGAAGATACATAACTAGTACCATTCTAAAGACACAGGGCACAAACTGATTCGTTACATGCTACGAATGCTTTAGGTTCTCAAGGCTAAACTCTCAGGTGAGACTCCAGTTGAGAAGGGCTGGACTGGAGTGAAAAAGTTTGTGAACAGAAGTGGGTAGTAAGACAAGCTGGTGGAGCTGGGTTACTGTCGTCAAAGGCTTATTCTGACCACAATGTGAAGCCACTTCAAGTTGGGGCTTGGGAGTAAGGAAGTAAAAGCAATCAAAGACGCAATTCAGAAAGAACCACCTGGCAGCAGTGTGTAAGAAAGCAGAGGGAGAGAACCAAAAGGTGGCACCAACATGGTCTAGGCAAGGGCCTTCAACATGCACCTGAGGTGGGAATGTCGGACATGGAAAAGAAATGGCAGGGCTGGAACTGGAATGAAAATCACGTTCAGGTGAGGGATCTGACATGAAGATCTGCAAGTCATGCACAGAAAGAGCTGAAACTAAGAAGATGAAGGAAACAGCCAAGGGAACAGGCTTCCAGGGAGATGAGAGAATCCCAGGGTCACAGGGATAATCTCTGCCAAAGGACAATGGTTTTAACAAAGAGATTTAACAAGACAGCTGAAACTAATGTTTGGGAAAACAAATCAATTTATTTATCAAATATGTGCAGTTTATTGTATGTCAATTATTTCTCAATAAAATTGTCTTAAAAATTCCATTATTCATGCTTATGCTCTGAAAGGGAAAAATTTTCCAAGCTAATAGGAAAACAATCTCCATGACTCCCCTACTTCCTCTCAGAAGCACACTCAACAGAGTTATCTATATACTTAACATGGTACAAGCCATTAGGAGACAGAAAAGGAGTTCTGAAAACAAGTTTGGAGGTCACTGTTGAAGGGATAAGGGATACTATGATCTCAAAGTTTAAAGCTTTCTTTTCCCTTCAATCTTGGAGAACAATTTGAAGACTTGCTCTCTCCTAAAATGAGTTAAGCCTTCACTGGTTGAGAGATTTTTTTCATATTTTAATTTGTTCCCCAAAATATATACTATTATTACGATTTTAGAAATTAAAGAATAAAAGAAGCTAAAAGCATAACTCAACTGTACTTTTCCAATGCGGTAACATAGGCCACCACTTAAACAAACCTGCTAAAAGTGAAACAGATAAATTAGGCAGGAACCCATTAGGCAAAGACCCAAAGGGTAACTTTTTATTTGGATCCAAACTTTCAAAGTTCTTTCAGGTTTACATAATTCAAATTCTTATAGATAGAGAATTAAAAATAATAGAAATAACTTTATTATAATAAAATATATAAATAAATATAATGGAAGTAATACAGGGGAAAAAAATACATAGACTACTCTGACAAATTTCCACCACCAGAAACAAAAGGGATTAACTGCGGAGAGTTTTTCATGAGAGGAGAAGCATTAACACTGAGAAAAGACAGAGTGCTTTCGGGGAGGAAATGAGTTAGAACAGCCTATGGACTTAACAGGCTGCCCAGCTGAGGTAAGAGAACTGTGTTTAGATTTATATTGTTTTATCTAATTCCGTAAACAGGAGAATTATTTGTAAGTAAGTTCCAGGTGGAACAGTGCTGACTCACCCAGCATAAGCTTCTATCCACCAAAGCTGCTCCGATCCAGGAGCAGCATAATGCATCCCTTCTTTGGTAGGTAACCTCCCTATTATTTTAATCACCTGTTTCATAAACACACCCAGGACAAAATAAATAAAAATTTAGAACGTAAGCATGGTTGAAAATAAGGAAACTGAACAGTGCTTTTATTTGTATCACAAGTAGCACTTTAAACACTGTTAGTAAGAAAATACTGTAGCAAAGTCTCAATAGAAAAGGAATTGAATGTACGACACCTTTTTTTGATTCAATTCACTTTAAGAATTATCCTTAGAAATGCTATTTTAAGTACCATTACTGTTTGAGAGTGCTAGCACACTTCAGAAAGAAAGCAGAAAACTCCAAATATCAAGTTTCATTTTTACTCTATCTTTCCCAGATACTTTCAACAATTAATGCTAAATCAGCATAAAAATGCAAACTGTTCTTGCAAGGAAAATTTCACAATTCATATACTTGACATTTTAAAACACTTAAAGAGTTTATAGGACTTAAGATGTCTTTTCTGACATTCCATCAGAAGAGGTTAACCAGTTCAGCGTCCTATGAAGTATTACAGGCAGTGAAAGTTAAACCCTCCCAAGTGTTTTCAACCATCAAGTCTGTTACTGATTGCATGTATTCCACTTCCTTCAGGCTTCTGATTCTGAGTTATCTGCTTGCCAAGCATGAGCCTTACAAACACTGCAGTAATGGTTACATTACAAAATCTATCTTCACACCCATTACATTTTTCAAAAATCTCCTTGAAGAGATAAAACATTCTATCCTTTGCCTGATTCATCCAAAGGTGAATACAGAAAGTTTGAGAAATACTCCTCTGAAGAAACAAGTTGGGCTCTTAGAAGACTTTTGGCAAACACTGGTTCCAACACTATGAACAACTGAGCTTTTACATGGGTTTAAAACTATGTCAGGTGCTATGAGAGAAAAAGAAAAACCTAACAATGCTACTGATGAAAATAACAAATATAAAGATTATATAAATTACAGATTACCTTTTCAAGAGAAGTAAAGCAATGAAGGGCAGGCTACAAAGGGAAGAACATTCCAAACAATGGGTGGAAGGCACAAAGGTCAAGGATACTGAAGGGACCAGCCTGGGCAGCAAGGAGGAAGTGTCCTTGAAGAACTGTGGGGATTCAGGCACAGAGCTATGGCTCTGCCAAATTATGAAAGGCCTTCCTTGAAAAAGCAAAGAAGTATAATTCCACCAGCACTACAGAGCAACCAAAGATTTCTGAGGGGTGGCAGTGTTTAAGAAAGGTAAGCCAAAAGACTCAGTGGGAAGGTGGAATCAAATAAAGCAGCTGGGAGATCACTACAGTAATTCAGGAGAAGAAACTACAAAACAGGCTCACTGGGAAGAGCCAGATATGAAAAATAAATGGAAAGAAAAAAATATTCCACAACAGTGGTGTAGATAAAGGAAGTAACGTAGAGTGAGAAGCCAAAGCATACAATGGGCTCCTAAGTCCGGGCAACTGGGGAAACAGGAGGCCCAGGGACAGAAAGGAGAGATCGACAAGGAGAACTGGTGAGGGGCATAGGACAAAGACTTCAGTCTGGAATACTGAGTCTGAGGTAGAACAAAGGTAGGTGTGTGTGTGACCAAAGGGAGGGGTGTGTGTGTGTGTACACTTCTCCAGACGAATAGAAAATTGTGCTTGCTGCACTCACTGGGAAGATAACTTTTCTGTAATTTCAAAATCATATGCAGGTTTTATATATTTAAAGTTAACAAAGAATTATTCTAAAAATATTATGTCTAAGGAAATTACAACGGTGAAGGGCAGGATGAGGAAAATTAAGGGAGATAGCTCAGTTCTATTCAAAGTGGTGTTACTAACACATTGAATGATTTATGGAATCACAACTCGAGAAAAATAGATCTCCTCGGTCACAGCTGACTGCCTTCTCTAAGGGTCCTTCTGTGAACTTAAGACACTTCAGTAACCTCTGTAATATACTCTCTCAACACTACCGATAAGACCTAATGTAATGGGAAGAACCCACCTAAACTCAACTTGAGGAAACTTCTCAAATATGCAATAGAATACCAGATGCAAACAGAGAAGGGAAAAAAAAACGCCAGAAGTCAAAATAGAGAGAAATAATTGGCAATTGGCAGTGGAGGCTGCATTCTCAGACTTTTGTTTATAAAGCAAACACAACACTGGGATGTACAACAAGCCCCAAAACAAATAAACACACAAAAAACTGCAGTGAACTGGACCTCAGCCTCAACATTACCCCTCAGAGAAAACATTGAAAAACCTTCATAAAGTAAAAGTTAACTTTGGTCTTTCACAAATCTCTAGGAAATTAACTCAGATCAATTTTATTATGAAGTTATTTTCAACATATATCTAAATATGCACCCAGATTTGGGATTTGTTTGATAAATTTAATAATCTCGTGAACACAGTGGATGCCAAATAATACCAAAGGCCCCTTCAGGCTCAAGAAAAAACCAACAACAACAACATCATACAAACAAAAACTCCAGGATTTGTCAATTTTGTAACTCTTCCCTTGGGCAAGTCTCTCTATACTAATTAGAAAGTTAAGTAGAATTAAACATTTCCAGGGGGCTGGGCAGGAAGGCCCTTGAAAACATGCAGAAAAATTGAGGAGCACAAGCAAACATGTGACAACCCGAAGAGGGAACTGGTGGGATTAATTGGCCCACAGCACTGCTGCAAGCCACAGACCCAAAGGGTTAACACGCAGTGTCCACACTGACTGTGTGTGATGGGTGTAGGAGCACAGCTTACAATTCTGAATTCCACTCGTAACAAAAGAGCCCAAAGACAAAGAGCCAGGACAAACTATGTGTAAAGATAAACAAAAATTGTGTGTAAAGATAAATAAAAGCAACTCATCTGGGAAGATGTTCCAAATTCACGACAGTTTTCTTGAAATAAAAGCCTTTCTAGAATGGCAGTTGCCATCTAAATCCATTAAAGATAGGAAAATAAACATGCCTATACTTCATGATGAGAAATCTAAGTAAAATCTAAACTATTTCCTGAAAGTGAAAGAAATAATGAGTGGGAAAGGAGGATTCAGGAATAGCCTTCCCATGGAGGCTTTTATGAAATCCTCAAATTACTAGAATGTGTTTGCCTTAGTCTTGCCTAAAGATTGAAGAAAAATGGCAACATAAACCCTGCCATCAAGATTAGTAATTATATACAATAATTACACAAATGAATAGGTAAGTTTGTTGATTTTTATTCTAAAGTCATATTTTACATTATTTTTGCTCAATAGAAAATGCTGTTACCATTGAAGAACTATAAATAAGTTATCCAGATAGCAGAAACTAGCCCTTTAAGTTTATAATTATTATTGATAAAAATTTCTACAAATTCATTCTATCTCAACTGAACCAAAAAAAGGATATAATAGTCTGCTTTTTAAATTCAGCAGGGCCACAATTATAAATATAATTAAAACAACCTGTTATAATACAGTGAAGCTGTGTGGGCCTCTGGGGTGTAGAGGTCTGTTTGTTCCTATATAGCAAACTACCCCTAGAAACTCCTACTTTCTACCTCCCACTTTCCTAATCCGGGAAGAATTGGAGGTTGTCAGGGGAAACCAGAAAGCAGAGAAGCAAGCTTGTTAAATCAGTAACCCTAACAATATACATAATTTAAAGTCAAGAGGCTCTGCTCTGAGGTCTGCAACACAGGGACTCTCCAATCTCAAAGCACTGGTGGAATAATAGCTGCCATTTCCTTGTGAATCAGAGGTCTTCTTAAACTGATTTGCAAACTCAGAGCTGTGTTTTGGGTGAACACCATGAATTTTGGAAAACTTACCTGACTGCAGTGTTCTGTGTCAGATCCCGTAACATGGGAACAGGAGAACATACCATCCTAAGGAGAAAGAAGAATTATCTATTTGTAAATTGTAACCTTTTTGGTCAGTGGAAGTAAGATGCTGCTTTAGGAAAGGGTAATCATTAAAATGCACGAACAAAATATAACCATTTATATCTTTAAAAAAGGACCCCGTCTTCCTTGTTCGTAAGCTCATTAACGGAAAACTATTATGGGCAAAGGGCTTATATCAGAATTTGTAAGGAATACCCACAAACCAAAAGTGGGGGTTGGGAGAACAGATAACCGAATAAAAAAATAGAACAGGTACTTCGTAAATGAGGAAAACCAAACAGTTAATAAATATACCACATGGCATTCAATTTCATTAGGAATCAGAGAAATGCAACCGTAAACCACAAGGTGCCAATAAACATCCACTAGATTGACAAAAATTAAGGTCGTGACAATTTCAAGGGTTTGCAAGAACGTAGAGCAACAAGATCTCTCAGAAACTGCCACTGAAATTATAAAATAGTGTAATCACTTTTGAAAACCACCCGATATTATCTAGATAAGATGATGATACATGTACTCTGATTAGCAATTCTATTCCTGGATATATACCCTTAAGCAGCAGTTTTCAAACTCTGATCTCAGAACACTTTTACACTCTGAAAAACTGAGAAGCTTTTGTTTATGTTGGTTATGTCAATCAATATTTAACCTATTAAAAATTAAGGTTAATTTTAATTACAAATTAAGAAATTAATTAAAAATTAAATTTAAAAAACTTAAAAATACTAATTTAAAGATAACAGTAATAGATTACATAACATACATACATATTTAGTCAACATAATGTTTTTTTATGAAAAACTCTATTTCACAAAGCAAAACAAAAATAAATGAGAAGTGTCACTGTTTTACATTTTTGAAAATTTCTTTAATATCTAGCTTAATATCTATCTTAATAGATGGATTCTCTTATCTGCTTCTGATTCAGTCTCTTGAGATATCACATTACATTTAGCCTCTGGAAAACTCCACTGTACACTCAAGAAAGAGAGCAACAAAAGTAAATAACATCATAACATCTTAGTATTATTATGAAAACAGTTTTGACCTTGTGGATCTCCCCAGGGACCTCCAGGGCTCCCTGCCTGACATAGCTACTATGTTGAAGAGCTGGGCTTTGAGGCCAAGTCTTTTTTAGTCCAGCAGGTTTTCCGTTGTTGTCATTCTGTTTCCTCGCTATTACTAGAAAATAAAACATTTAGGTAACAAGGGAAAAAAACCGCTAATTGAACTGCCTCCTAGCTGACCCAGTTACACACAAATGAATACTTACTGATCTGGAAGAATGGCTTCTTCATCCAAAGAAAACTTTCCTTGAATCCCATGACATAGTTCAGGTGGTACACCCACTGGCTGTGGAAAAATGCATTCCTGATTATATAGCCAAAAGAATGGAAATCAGGGACTCAAACACATACTTGTTCACCGATGTTATAGTAGCATTATTCTTAATAGCCAGAAAGTGGAAACAACCCAAGTTCTCATCAACAGATAAATGGATAAACAAAATGTGGTATGTATGCAAAAGGGAGTATTATTCAGCCATAAAAGGAATGAAATTCTGACACATGCTATAATATGGATGAACCTTGAAAAGGTTATGCTAACTGAAATAAGCCAGACACAAGAGGACAAATATTTCATGATTCCACTTATATAAGGTACCAAGAAGAGACAAATTCATAGAGACAGCAAATACAAGAGAGATTACTAGAGGCTGGGAGGAGGGGAGAATGGAGAGTATTGTTTAATTTTTCTGTCTGGGAAGATGAAAAAGTTCTGGAAATGGATAGTGGTGATGGTTGCACAACAATATGAATGGGCTTAATGCCAAAGAATTTTATACACTTAAAAACTGTTAAAATGGTAAATTTTTTTCTACTTTACCAAAAATCTTTAACCACATTCCTGACTGATTAAGCGAATAATTATATTAACTGATGGCAGAAGAGACCATACCTCTGTGGAACCCGTCTGGTACAGCTCTAAAATGAAGTCACGGAGCGGGTGATGTTTCCCCACAAATAAGACATCGCCTCCGAGACTATTTCTTCTAGCTGGGGGAAAGTAAGAAAAAAATAAAGATCTAACAATTATACCTACAACAGCAACTTTTATGAAACTAAAATAAGAAGCATCTAAATTTTAAAAACTTAGAAAGTTTACAAAAAATAATAGACCTAAATGTGTGATGTGTCTCTCTAGAAGAAAGCAAGCTTTGACAATCAAGCTTTGAAGATCAATGACTATCAGAAAAAATTATCCCTAAAAGATACCTGAATATAGTGCTGCAAGATAAGGGACAAAGTTTTCTTATTTATACAGAACTTAGTTTCTTACTATAAGAAATATGTAAACATTCCATGAGGAAACACAAATAAATTATATCATCTGATAACAAAGATTATTCTATGGATGTTTGATAGAGAAATTATTTCTATAGGTTTATTATACTAGTAATTAAGTAAATTTTCCAATAGAGTCCAACTTTACAATTTCTCAATACTTTTAACCGTCAGTATTAACGACAAAATGCCACTTTTTGTGCAAAATAACATTTCAAGTTAGCAATATGAGAGCAAATGCTTTTGTTTCAACTTAACCTTTCAAGCAAAGTTATTGTTATTTGGCGGGGATAAAGGGAAGAAGGGAGATGGAGGAAATTAATAATATCCTGCCAACATGTAAAAATACTTTTGTGTATGCATGTTATATGAGAATCAAAAAGTCAGAAGATATTCTTGAAGTACTGCTTTTTAATAAATTTAACAAACACTTGTAAGTTAAAAAATTTTATTTAATTACTATTCAATTTATGGATAATAAATTTTAAGAAGTAAAGTTAACTTCTGTCATAAAGAAGTAAAATCAATGCTTTATGCCCCCTTTATGGGAAATCTGACAAATGAAAAAATAAGGTCTAATTTTATAAGGAAATGTAAAGTCTCTATTACACAAACTTAATGTTCACCAAGTGGAAGTATGATTCTTACTCTCTTCTGGAGTGAGGTCTGGGTATACCTCTTCTAGGGCAGCTCGCAGCCTTCGCTCATCCACGAACGGCAGCAGAGCAACACCTGGGGAAACAAATGCACACTAGTGGCTCAGCTATTAGGATCACCTAAATTTCAACTATCATTGGTCCAAATAAACATTTCCAGTAGAATATCCTTGCTGATATAAAAACATTTTGGAACTGAACTCTATTTAGCCAAATCTCAGACATAAATACTTTCTATGTGGTGGTAGAAGAAAAAATTCTATATATTTTCCATCCTTAAAATGGTTCATATGGAAAACCATAAATCAACTCTGTAATGCTAAAAATTTTTAATTAAATGAGCAAGTGGCCACCTGGACACCAGTCTATGTTCTCACCTTACTTACTAGGATGCCTTTGGGCAAGCCAGTAATCTCCCAGGGCTTGGCATATCCTTTCATCTTTCTAGGACTTGGTTTCTTCCTTTGTAAAAAGAGATCATTCAACCAAAAGACTCAGAAGGTCTGTTCAACTAGAATATGCGGAGTGTCTCTTCCGGCTCTAAAATTGCACAGTATTCTGTTTACATTTTGAAACCTAATAATTAATTTATATACAAAAAATTTTTAGACTTGCTTAAATAACTTTGGGGAGGGCATGTAGAATAGTGGCTGTTCATTTTTAGGCTGAAAACTGTCCTCTGGAGCATGCTAGAATTAAGGTCATTACTTGGACCTACGTGCATAATTTTCAAAGAAGTACACAGGTAATACAATTATCTATTACTAGAAAAATACGCAAAGTTATTGAATCATATATATGTTCTGCTGTACACAGTAAAAATAGTATTTTGGCTAAATAAAAATTTTAGAATAAATAGCAATAAGAAATGCTGAATAGAGCTAAATAATTTTGCAACTATTGCCACTCAAAACTGCTGTATTTGTGATTGTTTCCTTTAAAATGATGAGAAATGAAAGGTTTCCAAAGTTGTTATTAAATTATTTAGCTACCATATTTTCAAAGTTAGGAAACATATTCAATTTTACTACCTAGTAGGGGAATATATATTTTTTAAAGTTAAAAAGAAACTAGGTTCTAGCGTGAATTCTCAAAGACCAAAAAGTGATTTCAAGGATATTAACACCTATCATCTGAGTAAGGCTATTGGTAAACTATTGGCTACTGGTAAACACTTAGATGGAAAAAACCTAGGAAGTTGGTCAAGTTTTATTTAGTCATACACTTAACAAAATCTGTATCATGCAAAACTACAGTATCTAGCCTTTGTTTCCTACCTACTAGATTTAGGATCTAAACAAATCATTTAGAAGCTAACTCCAACCAGTAAGCAACCCGCAGTGCTCATGACAGCAAGAAGATTATTAAACAAGAAATCAGCCTTACGGGTCAGGGTAGGAAGGAACGCCTGACAGCAGACGTGGTGATGGTATGCCTGAGAGCGAGCTGACAGTAAAAACGACAATAGCAGCTACTTTTCTCTGAGCACTGATTTACTATGTTAAATGCATTCGCTCATTTAATCCTCTCAACAACACAGAGGTAACCCAAGTAGTGGTAATATTTAGGTAAACATAGTGGTCATCCTCTCTGGGTTCAGATCTTAGTTCTGCCACTCTGTGACTTTGATCTTTTTTTATTTTATTTTATTTTTTTTTATGAGGAAGACCAGCCCTGAGCTAACATTCCTTGCTAATCTCCCTCTTTTTGCTGAGGAAGACTGGCCCTGGGCTAACATCCATGCCCATCTTCCTCTACTTTATATGGGACGCCTCCACAGCATGGCTGACCGGCACTGCGTCCGCGGGCACCCGGGATCCGAACCGGCGAACCCCGGGCTGCCAAGCGCGAACCAAGCCGCTGCGCCACCGGGCCGGCCCCTGCCACTCTGTGACTTTGATCAAATTACTTAAATTCTCTGTTCATGTACAAAATACATAGTGTTCGAAATGACTATGCTATATTCCTTTAATATATACTAAACAAATATTATGAAAACACAACACTGCAAGAACACACGTTCAATAAATGTTGAAAAAGTATCCAGATATATTTTATATTCTATCATTTTGAGATGTACTCAACTTAGGCAAGAACTTAATTATTATCATTACTTCCGGTAAGTTTTAAAGACATATGGAGAAATAACTGTATCTCCTAATAGTACTAAATTTTACCTCAAGAAAGGTGTGTCCTCACTACAGTCTAATACATAAAAATATTTATATAACATAAAAATATTAAAACATGGGCCGCCCGGTGGCGCAGCGGTTTAGTCCGCGCTTGGCAGCCCGGGGTTTGCGAGTTCGGATCCCGGGCGCCCGCCGACGCACTGCCTGTCAGCCATGCCGTGGTGGCGTCCCATATGAAGTAGAGGAAGATGGACACGGATGTTAGCCCAGGGCCAGTCTTCCTCAGCAAAAAGAGGAGGATTGGCAACAGATGTTATCTCAGGGCTGGTCTTCCCCACAAAAAAAAAAAAAAAAAAATTAAAACATTAAAGGTATGAGTTTAAACCCATCCTAAAATTCATTTGGAATCTCAAGAGACCCCAAATAGCCAAAACAATCTTAAAAAAGAAAAATAAAGTTGGAGGACTCCCACCTCCTGATTTCAAAACTTACTACAAAGCTACAGTAATTAAAACAGTTTGGTACTGACTGGCACAAGAACAGACATATTGACCAACTGAATAGAGAGCCCAGAAATAAACCCTCACATACACAGTCAAACAATTTTCAACAAGGGTGCCAAGACCAGTCAATGAGGCAAGAGCAGTTTTTCAACAAATGGTGCTGGGAAAATAGACATCCACATACAAAAGAATGAAATTAGACCCTTACTTTACACCATGAACTCAAAATGGATCAAAGACCTAAATGTAAGCTAAAACTATAATACTCTTCGAGGAAAAACAGGGAGGAGGCTTCATGACATTGGATTTGGCAATGATTTCTTGGATATGACCCCAAAAGCACAGGCAACAACAACAAAAGAGCCCAACAAAAATTCAACATCAAAATTAAAAACTTTTGTGTATCCAAGGACACTATCAACAAAGTGAAAAGACAACCCACAGAATGGGAGAAAATATACGCAAATCATTTATCTGATGAGAGATTAGTGTCTAGAATATACAAAATACTCCTACAATACAACAACAAAACCCCAATTCAAAAATGGGCAAGGGACTTGGATATTTCTCCAAAGACGATAGAGAAATAGCCAATAAGCACATGAAAAATATGCTCAACATCACTAATCATTAGGGAAACGGAAAGCAAAAACACAGTGATACACCACCCATTAGGATGGCTATTATCAAAAAACAGAAAATAACAAATCTTGGCAAGGATGTGGAGAAACTGTACTGTTGTGCATTGCCTTACTTTTCCTCTGGATGATTTATACTACATTGACATAGTCAGCAAGTCATCTGCATGCTTATATATTTACTTTAACAAATCCAGGCAAGGATTTATTTAACAAACACATAAATATATTTACTTGTGTTTTTATATTTTTACTTTACTTCCTCCCATTCTCCTATGCCTCTTCTCCTTCTACTTTAATCAAAACACTCTCCACAAAACACATTCAAAAACAACCTAAGGCTCCAATCCATTGTCATTCAACAAAATATGACCACAGAGCACAACATTTACACAACCCCAGTCAATGGGTTGCAATTCTCATTATCATTCCATTAAAGTAATATGAAATTTCTGTTACTATATAAACCAAAAGTCAACCCTAAAAGCTCATAAAATAATGATTTTTAATTTATAAATTATTATTTATCCCCTTTATTCTCTTTGAGTCATTTTGCTGGTCATCTGCATCACAGGAAATAATAAAGGAAAAAGTGTTGAAAGCATGATTTTACCAAATGTGCTTATTATCCTAGAAAAATACATGGTGGAAGAAAAGGTTAAAATGATTTGCTGAAAGGGGCTCCGGTGTGAAACAATCATTGTCTCACTGTGTGAGAGACCTCTCCACTGTGTTTTACATTCAGTCATCATCACACATTTGTTGAGTGGTAAACAGCACCT
The DNA here is from genome assembly GCA_031878705.1 of Tapirus indicus. NCBI lineage: Eukaryota > Metazoa > Chordata > Mammalia > Perissodactyla > Tapiridae > Tapirus > Tapirus indicus. The sequence goes on along the minus strand of CM062929.1, from coordinate 87,118,937 downwards.
TAAATTTAGTACTAATTTTATACTGTCATTCTTACAAAATCTGTGAACAAAAGGAATGAGAAAATAATAGACAAATAAATAATAAACTTTAAGTAATGATTAAGGCCAAGTATTTAAACTAAATTTCTAATACCTTTTCCAAAAGTTTCCATGGAGTATAAGTGAATCTCCACATGGACACTATCATGTTTCTACATCTCTCAGCAACCTCACAAGGTGTCAGTGAGCTACTGATGGAAGGAGCCTGTCTCAAGTCCCATTAATTAATCACAAAGGAGACAAAAGATATAATCATTAATCTATTTCAACCCAATTTACTGTTTATCAGAATGATACTATTAAAATCACTGTTAATCATTGCTAATTCCAGGTTGGATGAAAAAATATCAAATTTCACATAAAATATTTATCTTTTACAAAAATTCTTTCATCCCATAAATCATGTCTGCTTATAGTTTACCAAAAGGAGAAAACTATTTTAACAAAAAGGAATAATGTCTCAATTTTACCTTGCCAGGCATATTTCTTCCCATTTAAATCAATAGCAAAATCTTCAGGGTAGAAGTCAATTATACTAGAATCCTGTATCAGGGAGAAAAGTAAAGATTCAAAATAAAAGTCACATATGTCTGTTATAAAGAATTTCATATAACTTTCATTCAGGCCTGATGAGAAAATGAGGTTTCATTCCTTTTAAAAAATGTTATTAAGATATCAGGTCATTAATCCTGGGTCTAGTAAAAACAAAATTAACAATTTTATTTTAAAAGATGAAAATAAAAAGGTATTATTATAAAAGAATTTTAGAACTGACAACTGTGTGCCCAAGACAGTGAAGAGTTTATTGACTCTAATAATTCCTACTTCCCAGCTGGGTCTCGCTCTTTCTAGCTAGCACACAAAACACACACAGAGATGATTTCAGGTAAACCAGTCTTCGAGCTCTGGCATCCACCGCACATGGCTGGAACAAATAAAAATAATGTCTTACAGGTACGCTGAGAACAAAATGACTGTTTTAAGAATTTCTCCCAAACACAAATCAATTTTATTTATGGTAGGGTACTAATGGCCAAGAAAAGCAGGAAAAAAAGGTATGTGAAAAATATACAGAAGAATCCAAATACTTTTGTTTCTGGACTTCACTGTTGTAACTGTAAGATGCAAAAGCAATTGTGACTAGTGTTAGTAAAATGTATGACAAAAATCCAGTTATCAACACACTCAAAACACTAAGACACTCACAGGATCACTCATGAGTTTCCGCCATGATGGAGGTAGAAAGTTACCACTTGCAGCTGGAAAAACTCCCATAAGTTGTTCCAGTGGTTTAAACTGCAAGAAAGAAAAAAGTTTAAGACACAATTTTTATCTAAGCCCAAATCTATGAATTTTATGGCTCTAAATACTCAAGCTTACCGGTTTAGTACCCTTCTCAAAATCGGAAGGCATGTCTGCAATACCTTCAAAGTCTGAAGCAAATGGTGCATAATGAAATGGATAATACCACTTCCAGGAAGCACAGCCCTAGAATCAGTAAAAACAAACAAAAAACAGCAAAAACAAATCTGTTCATAATGGACATAGTAAAGACAAAAACAACTGTTAACCTATCCTATAATATTCTATTGACAAAACATACGACTTCTGGTATACATTCCATGTATTAATTTTTTTCCATGAGTCCTAAAAGTCGTTTTGATTAAATCTAAACTTCTACTTCATATCAATGGCTCCTTGATTTAAAAAATACTGCAAAACATCTTTAATAATCAGTAGTTAATCCAAACTTTATATTCACAAACACAACTTGGTGAAGATTTTTACCCTCAAAATGTGTTTGGTGACATTTCTTTCCAACACTAGAGGTGCTATCATCAAATACAATGAAGAGCAATTGCAGCTGACAGTTACTGAGCATACAGGTGGGTAAGGGACATCACTGGAACAGTGACTGAGAGTAAAATAGCCAAAAGTTTCATTTTACAATTCCCTATTATATTTTCATGTGACAACTTCCTTTTTACTATAAAAATATTTAAGTAAACCCATCAAAAAGAAAAAACAGCAAGTTATACTCATAGAAAAGAGAAGTCTTCCTGAAATGAGTTTTGACTCTCTGCCTAGTGAATTAAAATCTTGAGGGTAGGAGTAAAACATGAAATAAGAATATTTTACAGTCGATAGTGTATGAAATTACTTTCTACTTTTCAACAAACTTAACCTATTCCAAGGTAACATCAAAGTTAACTTGCTTCACTCTCTAAGCACAAAATCAGATATTAACTATCAGTGCTACAATCCCCTATATGTCCACCTCATCTCTCACCAATCTGACATCTCAATTATCAAAAGCTTTAAGTCAGATACAGATTATTCTAATAAGAAAGTACTTCATGTAACATCACTACACTATATGCAGGAAATGGTATCATTCAAATTCCTTTCCAACTCTTACCAGTTATTTTCCAGGCTTTGTCCATTGTTCAGTCATTTAGCGACTATTAGTTACTGTTATTTATTATTCCAATAAAAAAAAAACAATCATTTTAAGAACAAAGTACTCTCAGCCACATTATTTAATACTGAAATTCTTTAGCACAACAAAAGTTTTATATATTAACACCTAAGGAGCTTCAAAAGCTTTACAAACAAATATTATTTAAGGTAATGAATTTCTTTATAGGAAGCTTGAAAATATGAGTCTGGGTTTAATTTCAGAATATAGTTCAACAATATACACTATTATAGAAATAACTATCTTCTTAAAATGATTAACTAGAAATTTAGAGGAAAATATTCTTTTTGTACCTGGTAGTAATATCGAAGAACCCAGCAAAGCCCTTCAACGTAAGACTGTACAACTTTACGACGGAATTTCTCATCAGCTGCATCAACATCAAATTTGTTCTTGTAGTACCGCTGCTTCCAACCAGCTTCCCAAAGCCTAAAAATCAGGCAACGCCAGTTCATGCTGAATTAATATACTTTCAGTAACTGTCTACCAATTTATCACCCAAATCAATTTATATTTAATACCTAGGCAAAATGTAAATGAGTTAAACAGTAATACTAACACAGCTTCATTTAATTATTCTAAAAAGTCCTCTTTCACAGGATTTATTATCAACTTACAGATAGTTAAATGTTAAAAACTCAAACACTGATTCTAGTAAGATCATTATAAAGCTACATTTAAAAAAAAAAGAATAACCATTAATTAAAGTAGATACAGAACACTTGTTTGCTCAGATTTTCATACTGTTTTACATGTTTTTTGACTGTGGCACAATTTTAAAACTAAATTTTAAGAATCAAATACCGAAGATACTTTATAGAGTTCAAGTTCCTCAATTTGTTAAAATATATTTAAATCACACAAAGTCAATTAAATTACTTTTTTAAAAAAGACTTTGGGTAATTTTTTAAAAGGTAAAAAATGGTTTATAAAAGAATAATCTAGAAGCCAGGCAGAAATTATGTATATACCTACTCTTCCTATCCTTGGGCCTTCTCCCTCATTCAGCAGAGTTGTTGTTGGTGTAAGGGAAGGAAGGACGGATGGATGGACACGGACACGGACACACACACACACAAACACACACACACAGTCTGGTAAAACTTAGAAGCAGGTCAACGAATTCACTAAATTTTCATTAATCACTGAAAATACAATGTGAAAAACCACATTCTCACTCAAAGTATATGTTTTAAGTACTCATTTCTCATTCTCTGAAAGATTTAAATATTTTATTGAAGGAAAACAAAGATGCCAAAGAATACTAGAAAAAAAAAATCCAGACAGATCAAGAACATCAGGATGACTCTCCATTAAGGGCTATTTTCTACCACATGCCAAATCTTACAAATTAATTGCAGCCATGTTTCAGAATACACCATACCAATTTTAACTTTCCCCCCACAGAAAGCATTTACAGAACATCAACTGGGAGAAATATTTTCTATCCATAACGTTGATTATCACTATTTTACAGAAACTATTAATGAAATAAATGCTAAGAACTCCAAGTATTTCTTGATAGAAGCAATTCTATTTTGATTATCCTCAGCACCAAGATGAAACAATAAAGTATTAAATAAATCAAGTTAACTATTAAGCTGGTATTGATCATGATGGCTACAGAGTAAAACAAAAAAATATACTCTAAGAGTTGTAGAAGCAGAGGATAAAAACTCAGATCAGGTGAACGTTCAATCACAAGGCACCACAGATCTCTGAATCTAACATTGAAAGACGTTGGGAAAATACAGAACCAGACATGACACTTGTGAAGTTTCTAATCATAAATACAAACACGCCATCCAAGTCCTATAAGAGAAGCATAAGCTGTGAACCACTACTGTTTAACTTTGAAATATATCATTTTGCAAAATTCTTAATGAATTACTATTATCGAGATTGTTGGCCTTTTGCACTTCGAGCCCAGGGTTCAAATCTGGATTTAACTACACAAGAAGCTGTTAATCTTATTATATAATGATCTCAAACTTCTGTATAAGTTAAAGAATCCAATTTTCCTATTATAAATTTTAAGTATACAGCTAATGGGAAACTTCTGTCATGAAATATAATTGTGCATATGCAAGCTCATGGTTTTTAAAAATATATTTATCTCTTAACCAAATTACTTTTGCATATTTCATTTTAAGGAAGAACCTTTTCAGTTGAGATGATTAAAACAAACTATATTAAGTATCCAAATGTAACTGAACTCTCTGGGTTAAACAGCTTGAAAATTTAATCTCATAACAGTAACATTCAGATCACATAGTCAGAGCTAAACACCTCATGTCTAGCCGATCTCGTGCCTGGTCTCAGAGGGAAAAGTGGCTTGAGGGACAAAAACCTGCACGCATACTAATCTGGATACTTAGGTTTAACAGCTATAGCTTACACATCTCACTGGAATTTACTGACTATTCTAACCCACCACATTAATTACTGGTGGATAAAAAGATCACAGGCAAGCATCTGAAGGCACTGCTGCTCTAAGCTAAATAGCATTAATTAGACTGCATCTATTTCAGCAATTTGCTAACCAAGTGCTACCAAAAAATGGCTTCACCTGACGTTATCCTCTGGCTCAGGTTCACTGTCACTGTCTTCTGCTTTTCGCTTAATTCCTCCTATCGGAGACGGAGAGCCGTCAGAAGTGAAACTCGCATTAGGAGACACGGAAGGACTCTGTAAACAATTAGGACATTACAGAGGAAGGATTTAATGATTCATTTCACATAACAAGTTACATCCAACTGCTATTATCACCACGCTTCATGGTAATACATTTTTTAAAGCTATTAAATAGATTTAGTAAATATATTTAGGAAGTACAAAGACTGATCTTGGCCTACTCTACCTCCCCCAAAAAGAATAAAATAATACCAAGCTTCCTATGCTTAAACTCAAAAGAATTTGAACATTAGGGTAAAAATTGCTTCAGAAGAAATAAGAAAAATTTAATTTCATAGATTTTTTTTAAATTACAGGACTTGAATATCTTTCCCTTTTGTGGTTCCCTCACGTTATGAATTCGTGATCACTTTCCAACAATCAACTAGCAAAGTTGTAAGGGGAAAAAAATATATATGCATATAAATTAATAATACATAAAATAGTCAGTGCTGGTGAGGATGAAGTTAAATGTAAGTGTTCCACCTAGTACGACCATTCTGGAAAGCAACAGTTTAATGAGACTCCGCCAGATAACTGCTAAATTATTTTATATATATTGTTTTAAAATTGATGGTGCAAATAAAATCTATTAGTCATCTTGGAAAAATGTAGATTTTATTATTATTTCAGACTTGGATACCACTTTAAGTTCACTATTATCTTCCCTTTGTACCTAACTCAATGAACACAGTAGCACCCTAAGTATCTTAATATTTAATTAAAAAAATTAAAATCTTTTGTAACTTTCATGTTAAATGACCAAAAACATAAGTGGCAGAAAATGTTTTCATGGTAAAGTTTTTCTGCTGTTATTCACAGTATATCAGATATTTCAAGTAAACTGAACTATTTTTAAATTGAGAACTCAAGAGCCTATTTTAATGATACTATAACTAAAACCTTAGCATGAAGGTAGTTCACACCGAAGGCCAAGAAAAGTTACAACAAAGCAAAATTATATTTCACATAGAGCTTATATCACCTTCCTTTTATAAATGTATGATATCAATTTTATTCATGATACTGTATGGCCAATACTATTAAAAAAAAAAAAAAGGCCAGCCCCACGGCCTAGTGGTTAAGTTCAGTGCGCTCCGCTTCAGCAGCCCGGGTTCGGTTCCCAGGCGTGGACCTACACCACTAGTCAGTGGCCATGCTGTGGCAGTGTCCCATATGTGAAAAAGAGGAAGACTGGTAACAGATGTTAGCTTAGGGCCAATTTTCCTCACCAAAAACCCCCCCCCAAACAATAAAAATAAATCCAGGAAGGCGCTGTTGTACTTGGAAAATGAGATGGTATTTTCAGTCAGGCACATCTGAGTCTGAAATACAAAGTCCAACCTTTACTGGCTTTATGGCCTCGGGCAATTTATTTAACCACTGTCAGCCTCAACTTCAAATGGGGACGATAATGTTCTATCTCTTTACAGGTTATGGCAAGGATTAAATGAAACAATATATGTAAAACATCAAAGCTGCCTGCCTGGCACATGGTAGTTAACCATTCAGTAAATCATCCCTATTATTTTTTAAACAACACTAATCCGTTTGGATTAAATTATGAGAGTGATATTTCTATCAATCACCTAAGTACAGAGAAGTTGTAAAAAAGCAAACTTTCCCAAATTCACAAACAAGATATAAACTATCTTTAGATAACAAAAACAATGTACCTTCAAGGGAAAAAAAGAAAAAAGTCATTTGCCCTTTAATGCTAAATCTCCGCTGCTCTCTTTTCTGCTCTATCTCTACCAACAAAAGCATTCTTTCCTAAACATACCAGATTCATACCAATTCACTCAAATTTCTTTTTAAAAAGCTGTTTTTGCAATCAAATTTTATTAAACTGAGAATGATTGCAAATATAATGAAACTACACTTCAGAATGCAAAATTTAAAATCACATATTTATGAGGAAACATAAGCTATCTAATAAAACATTAACACTGTTGACCATCAATAGATACTAGTCAACTACTGGAGCCCAACATGCCCAAACAGCTCATAAAAAAATAAAACAGCAAAATTCCATAACTTGAAAGTCTCCTTTAAATAAACTGGTAATTTGGCTTCATGATTTCCTTAAATTCAAAACATTCTAGATGAAAATTCCTCTATGCAAAGATTCCAATAGAAATAACTGTGTCAAGGAGAATTAAGACAGGATCAAATAAGCAACATAATCACCAATCTCCCCACTCCTGTTCCCATGGCAGACATTATTAATCATTAGTAGTCTAGTCCTGTGGAGCCTGAATATTGGAATCTTTCTCAAAGCAATCATAGCTGGCAAAGTTTAAACCTACCTGCCTCCCTGAGATTAAGAAAAAAGCATTTTATCATCAACATGGTGTTCGCAAATACTAGTCACTCTCAGTTCCACTTTGCAGGGACTGTAGTTACTATAATCTTAAATGATGGATGTCAGCTTTTTCTGTTCTACACAAGTGTCTCATTGCAAAACCTTTCACTGACCCTCCATATCCCACTCTGTTAACAGTGTAAGGACCAAGACAAGAAAACACAAACAGAACAAAAAAACACAACAGAAACCCAGGCTGCTTCTCTTAGAAGATGCAAAATCTGTTTTCAAATTCCAAATCTAAGGTCCTAAAACTTCTAAGTATGCATTTATGGGAATATAAATTCAATCAGACTCATGATATGGCAAAAATTCCAAACAAAGGGTTGCCCTGTAATAAAGAATTTGAGCATCAACAGAATAACTATTAGAATAATGAAATTTAAATATTCAGACTTATGCAATTTCCTTGGATATATCATAGCAAAAGTTTACATAAGATACTGTACCTTACATAATATCTTCCCTCCCTCTACAACACTCTCTCTCTCATGCCTACTAGCCTGAAATAAGAATAGCTTTGATTATCTGCTGTCTGTGTACGTTAGTTCATGGTCTGTTCCCTCACCCCTGCTGCTGCCCTGCCATGTGCTCTGAGCTTATGGTCTGTTGCCACTACAAGAAGCTACTGAACAGAGTACTGCCTTGCTGGCTGGGATGATTTGCTTCTGCACTCTGGATTACAAGGTTCAAACAAGGAGGGATACCACAAGGCAAATCAATTCAGTTCCTGAGTTTATAAATAGGGAGTAATCAAGCCAGCCCTGATGGCCTAGTGGTTAAAGTTTGGCACGCTCTGCTTCGGCGGCTGAGGTTCGGTTCCCGGGTGTGGAACCACACCACTAGTCTGTCAGTAGCCATGCTGTGGCAGTGGCTCACACAGAAGAACTAGAAGGACTTACAACTAGAATATACAACTACGTACTGGGACTTTGGAGAGAGGGAAAAAAAAGAGGAAGACTGGCAACAGACATTAGCTCAGGCCAAATCTTTCCCAGCAAAAAAAAAAGTTGGCTCTAAAAAAAAATTTGGATAGTGAGAGCTACCTTAAAATACGTATTTAGATATATTCCAGGCCTGACTTAGAGAGTGCGAGTTTAGGCAGTGAGGAGCACCTGTGTTTGACAAACTGAGGAACACTATTCTGCAAAATGCCCATAACCGATCCCTGGAGAGAAAGGGGAAATAAGGCAGCAAAACCATCCTCCTCTCTTGCTCCAACTATGAGACATTTGGATGTCCCATCACGCTTCTAGCACCATCATCACCCAGTACCTTTGGGGGAAGCGGCAAACGCTGTGGCCCGTTTGCGTTACAGAAACACTGCAGCCACTTATCTATCCATATTTACATGCATTTTCTTTTCTTACACATCATTTAGATATTTTCATATTAATAAAGATGGATTTAATAGAGTTAAAAATATCTCAAGGAGAAGGAATTGAGAAAAACTATAAAACAAAACAACTCCAGGCTAAGTGATAAAATTCACACACAACTGTAAGAGGCATCCGATAGTCACCATTCTTCAATGCTACATAAAAATAAGTCACTTACAGAATTATTCTGCATCCTCATTTCATAGGCTGCTTGTCTCGGATTACTGGCTACTTGAGAAGCTGGTGAATTTCTTGAACCCAAGGCATGAGGGGTTAATATTCCACCAGGAGTGAAAGCTGGTTGATCTCTCTAACATAAATGGAAATGAATGTAGAAATTAAAATTAAATCACAACACAGATGACAGGAAGAAAAGAAGGCAATGGAATAGAGTCCCCACTGTAAGCTCTTTAAAGATGAAACAGATTTCCGTTAACATTACAAGGTTGTCTACACTTTGATTTGAGGTTAACTTACCCTGAAAACAACAGTCTGTAATATTTAATAACTCTGCTCTAAAAGTACATATAATACACTTTTCTGATACATAGAAGCTAATCAAATCTCATTAGACTATTCCATTATGTTCACTTACAATTTCAGAACACATTCACGACACAATTTTAGGCAAATAAAAATAACTATTAAGGTAAAAAAAATAAGTCAAGAGTTTGATTTATAACTAGGAAAACTTCTATTTATCCTTCACGTTGATAGAATTTAACTCTTCGTTTCCAACTAATTAGAACTATGATTATATTGGTGACAGTCATGGCTGACTGATAAAAGATATTTTTTAAACAGACATTGACTGAAAGAAAATAATAACATATAAGGTAGACACCAAACATGCCCTTCCCAATCTAAGAGGTTGTAAACCCACCTGAAACAATAAATAACTCTACTTTTCTCCCTTATAGGTTCCTGAAATTGCTCAGTTCTAATACAATATAAAATAAAAGGTAGTCCCCAAACTCCGTTAGTTTAAAATCCAGTAAGGAAGACAAGAAGAACAAGAACTGAAGAAGTAAAGTGACTACAAACTATTATGCAATTAAGTAAGAAAACAAATATCGCAAGCGAGAAGCACTAGGGTTAAAAGGACTGTTTAACCTGGATTACAAGCAGAAGCAACAGGGAAGCCTTGTGGAAAATGAAAGATGGGAGTGAGTCACGACGTTAGAAACCCATCTGGAGATACCAAATGAAGGCAATGCTCTGAGTCAGGAGGGACTTGTATTCAGAAAACAGCAGGGGAAAAGTGAGGCAGCTAGAATTCGAACAGATCGTAGTACACTCTGCATGCCAGACTAAGATAGAACTGGATCCTGTGGGAACTAAGGAGTCACTCGTGATTTCTGGGCAGAGACACAAGAAAGTTTCAAGTGTTGTGTTTTTAGTAACCTGACAAAAGATACAGACAGAGTGTAGTAACTTTCAAGAGGATACAAAGAGCTATTTTTATTATGAAAACAATACCCAATTATAGTGAAAACTTCCCATAGCTAACTGCTACCTGCCCCCTGCAGTCCATCAAGTATATCCCCTCAGACTCCAGAGCTTAGAAAGGATTTCTTTAAAATCAACACCAGCATTCTCTCTCCAGATAAGAAAGCAGTTGGGTGGACATTACATCCCTAACAAACTCCTACTGGATAAGGAATAAAGCCATCTTCCTCCCAAACTGTAAACTTATGTTATTGCCAATCTGATAAAATTAATTAAAACTCACCTTCATTCTCTTTCTTTTCTCTTTCTGTCGTCTTCTAAAACTGTCCTAAAAGTATAAAATCCACATATTCTGTCAAATAATTACACAAAAATGTAAGAGTTAAACATTACCAGGAATGATTCAGGAGACAATTAAAGTTTTAAAGGAAGACCCCAGAAACCTAAGTAGATAATTTAACTAGGCAATGGACTATATGTTCAAAGTGCTGCTTATCAGAAATTTAGATAGATAGAGAGCATTCTAAATTGAGTTTAGATATAATTTAATTATTCCTCTTAATTTTTTTCAGATAGTTTTTGATATCATTTCAGGAAAGAATGCAAGAGTCATAAACAGAGACCCTTGGTTTTACCCTGGAGCAAATAGGCCGCCAATATGGAGAAGACACAGAATAAGTAACTCCCCACTTACTTTGGGCCATTCAAAGGCCTCCTTTACTCCAGAAAGCATTCCACCCATGCCCAAGTTTCTGTGAGTATCAAGGCACTGAAACGACAGCTAACGTGGCCATGGCTGCTGCTGTGGCCTAAAACAGGGGCCAGCAGGTACTGTACTGTCATTCTACTAGCAGCTGCACTTCCAGCCCTTCCAAGTCAGTACTGCCACCTGCAGTGTAATACCTTATTGAGAGTTGAAATTTCTGCTTTCTGCCAGGAGAGGGGCTGAATGCTGGATACACGGTGACTAACTACCTTAAAACCTTCTAAGATATCAAAACCACCAACTTCTTTAATCAAGCTTTTGCCCCCATGTTTAATGAAACTTATCTAGGTCACCAATGATCCACAGACTGTGAAATCCATTACTCAGTTTTCAGTCTTTATCTGACCATGACTCTTCTTTTTCGAATCACGTTCTTCACTTGGCTTCCAGGACACTACACTCACCTGGTTCTCCTCTTCCACTTTTGCTGAATGCCTTCACCGCTCAACTTCCCAACCTCTTAATGTTGGCGTTCCTCATGGCTCGGTACTTGGACCTCTCTCTCTCATGGGAATAACCATCTAGTCTCATGGCTTTAAACACCATCTATACAGGACCTACAATCAGGACCTCTCCCCACTCAACATCTCCACTTGGGTGTCTCAAACTTAACATGTCCAAAATGGAATCCCCACCCCTAGCTTTGCACCTCCCAGTCTTCCTCATCACAGTAGCTCAGACCATTTTTCAATTGCTCAGACAAAATGCTTTGAAGTCATTCTTAATAGCTTTCATTCTCTCACACCTAGCATTTAATTCATCAGCCAAATCCATTAGTTCTACCTTCAAAACATGTTCAGAATCCAACTACCTCTTATCAGTCTCCACTGCCACCATGTTGGCTCCCTTGGATTATTGCAAAAGAGCCTCCCAACAGGGCTGTTTCTATCTTTGCCTCCATACATTTGGTCTCAACACGGCAGCTAGGGTGATCCTTTTATAATACGTGTCAGATCTTGTCACTTTTATACTCAAAACCCTACACTGACGCAGAATGAAAGTTAAAGTCCTTATAATGACCTCTAGGGTCCTACCAGATCTGGCCCTCCGTCATCTTTCTGACCTCTTCTACTACTACCTTCCCTTTGCTTCCTCTGCTCCTGCCACACTGGCTCCTTGCTGTTCCGTGAACATCCTGGGTATGCTCCTGCCCTAGAGCCTTTGCACTGGCTATTCCCTCTGTCTGAAATGCCCTTCCTGTAAACATCTGCACAGTTACTCCCTCACATCCTTCAGGTCTTTATTCAAGGTCATTTCTCAGTGAGGCCTTCTCTAGTCATCTTTTCTAGAATTGCAACATCCTCATGTCCACCTTCCCAGATATTTCCTCACCTGCCTTAATTTTCTTCACAGCACTTATCACTCTCTAACACATTAAACGCTTTACTTAGTTTCTGTGTTTACTGTCCATCTCCGCCAGAAGAATGTCAGCTCCATGAGGTCAGGAATTTTTGCCTGCTTTTTTGTTTTGTTTTTTGTTGTCATCAGTAACACTCAGAACACTATCTGGCAATGGTAAACACTCAATAAATATATGCTGAATAAATGAATAACATTTACAAGATAAAAGGCAAACATCAAAGCTCATAAAATAAAAAGCATCATATTTCTGACCGAACTGCTCAATTTTAATAATAAATATTGATGTATTCCTTTTCTACTATCTATTCTGCTGGTCAGTTAAATACCTATTTCTAGGGGTGGTAGTCACACATAAGCAGAAGAGGTCCACATGGGTGGACCTGACTGATCTTTAATCTTTTTTGTGCTATGAACTCCTTTGGAAGACTGTCAAAACCAGTAGACACACTTCCCAGGAAAATACATATATCCAGATACTATTATATCGATTTTCTGAGAGTTCATAAATTTCCCCAATGTCCAACCACGCTGACAAACATCATATGATGCTAGGGATACCAAAAAAGATCCCAAACTTTAAACTGCCCTGCCAGCCCAGCTGGAAACCTCATTACTTAAATCTGAAGCAATCTGGTATCTTTCAAATCCCACACATCCCACTCTAATGGCAAATATCACCAATACTTAATAGTACAGAGTCCCCTAAAGCCACATAAAAGGACTGTTCTAACGTGAGGCTTTTACCAAGTACTACACCATTAAGCATAAATGGCAGCAGGTCAGGTGGAGCCACTGTAATTGTTGAAGGCTTAGTTAAAAATGGCCGTCCTGGTAGACATCTGATATCCCAAGACAAAGTTAGTTATGTTATTTAAATTTTACATGTGAAAAATTCTTGCCATCACAGAAGATTACCAAGTACTGAAGGCTTTGGAAAGAATGCTTACAGTCTACTCAACACTGTTGCATAAAATGGTACCCAAAGTTCTGCAAAAGAGAGCACTAGCTACAACATACAAAGTTCAAGAAAACATCAACTCTTGTCAGATACAATGACATGTTTTAATCTGTTAGGAGATAATGAAGCAATGTAGCGATATTATTGTTGCTATCTGCTCAAAATAGCCCTACGACTTTTTATAAAATCAGTTTCTAAAAGGATTTCCTTCACTCTGTTTCTAAGAAGCTACTATCTGCTCATTTTACCCACTCCTTGCCTCCCTTGCCACTCCCTCACAATCATGCTCCAACCCACTCTGCCTCCAAGCTACTGCCCCTCCACCACCCCACTAACTCTCTAGGGCCTCTGAACCCCTAGGCGTGGACCAGGGGCCTGTCCATCTCGCTCTGACACCTCAGGCAGCACCACTGGCTTCTCCTCTCTTTAGGGATTTCCTCCCATCTCTCTAGCACTGACTCCTCTTTCTCCTTAAACATCCATGCTTCTTAAGGTTTCTGTTGGAGGCACTTGAAACTCCATACAAGCTCCAGGGATTTCAACTTCACACTCAAGACTTGAAGTACCTCTGCTAATGGTTCTCAAATCTCCTTTCAAAAGACTTCTGCCCTGAGCTTTACATATATCCATCTAATTGCTTCATGGACTTTTCTCCTTTCAGGTGTCCTGTGGCCTCTCAAACTCAGTTATTTCCAAAATGAAACTCAATTTCTACCTTGTCCCCACCCCAACCTGCTCTACTCCCAGTGCGTGCTATCTCGTGAATGGCACCAGCAAACTCCCAACTGCCCAAGCCAGACGGGACTTCTCACCTAAGCACTCACCCTTATCAATGTCACAAATTTCCAAGTAGTTGTTATTTTATTTCCTTCTTTTATGTTTACATTTCTTACTCAGCTGCAACCCTCTGCCTAGGCTGATGCAATCTAACCCAGAGTCCACTACACTCTACTACCAGAATACAAAGTTCCTAAGTCTTCACCTGACTTCCACAGCATAAATATTTCCTATAAAACATGGCAGCCACCAGTTCATTCCCAGCATTCTTCTAGTCTTGGTACCCTCATTTCATATCCTGTTGATTAGACAGGTGTTTGAATTTATATCTTAATTAAGATTATGAAGAGAGAAAAAATTACAGCGCAAACTCACACAGTGTGCAATACACAGTTCCACACAGCAAGCATCACAGCCTTTTTAAAATAATCAAAGCACTGACCACTCATGATTACATTGGTGTTTGATACACTATAATAACATAACAACGCACTCAAAGAGGTTAAAAGTACAATCACAGGATCATCATAGCCTAATAGAGACAGGAGCAATTTAGCTACTGCAATAGAAACACTTTACCTCATCATCCTTTCTCTTTTTAAAAATGCTATCCTCAACTTCACCAACTGCTAACATGATCATCTGTACTCTTTGCAGATTGACATAACCACTTTCTGTAAGGTAACCCTGTAAGTGATAAAATACATGTAAAATGATCTTCTTATAAAAGCAAATATTTCTGTTTTGAAATTATTCAAGAGTGAACTTACCCCAGTTTTGTGAACCACATTTTTGTATATGTTAACCAAACGGTCAATTGCACCTTCCCTGCCACCAGGAAACAAACATTATGCATTAGGACCAGTATGCACTGTAAAGGCAAGAAGGCTAAGACAGTAGTTTGAAAACCCACACAAACACACATACCTAATCTCTAACGACGGCAGGTGAGGAAGGAAGTCGTTTCCCACAAAGAAGCACATGAAGACCCAGTCATCGATGCTCCTCTCAACATCAAACGTGAATGGCAGGCTGGCCATGGTGAGCTCTCTTTCCAGATACTGCAACCAAAAAGGAATGCTGCCATTACAGGTATCAAAAGGCACCCTGCTTTAGAGCGCCAATTCCAATGTTATTGCTACCCACCTCACGAAGAACATTAAGACGAAGGAAGATAAACTCTCCTTCTGCACAAGGAAGACTATCTGCAAGTTCATCGTGCTGCAAGAAAGGGAGTAAAGATCACACAAGTCTACTCCGGTAGTTTTTTTTCCAGCCAAATGAACATTGTGGCTTTTTCTACAGCAAGATCCATTTTAATATTACAAGCATTAAATTAAAAAATAACTCAGCAAACCATTTTAAAAATAAAAATTTACCATAATCCCAATCATACCTAGACCAAGGACCAGCAAACGTTTCTGCAACAGGCCAGACAGTAAATACTGCAGCCCGTGCGGACGTGTGGTCTCAGCTGCACACTCTTTCATGTTCGTTTCTACACCCTTTAAAAATGTAAACACTGGAGCTGGCTCTGTGCTGTAGTGGCTAAGTTTGGCACGCTCCACTTCAGCAGCCCGGGTTCACGGGTTCAGATCCTGGGCACAGACCTACACCACTAGTCAGCCATGCTGTGGCGGCAACCCACATATAAAACAGAGGAAGACTGCCACAGATGTTAGCTCAGGGCTAATCTTCCACAGCAAAAAAAAAAAAAAAAAAAGAGAGAGAGAGAGAAAGTAAAAACCATTCTTAGCTCATAGGCCAAATCTAGAGGGCCACAGTTTGCCAACCCCTGACTGACATCCAGCCAATATTTTGAGGTGTATGCCTCCAGACCCTTCTCTGTGAGCATACAGTATATTTCTTACCTGCTTATTTCACTCAACCTGTCTGTTAAAGAGGTACCCTTATTCTTAAAACAGAAACCTCTTTAAAGGAGACTAGATATAATCAAGTGAACCCAAAATATGTAGAAAGTTGGAGTAACTTAAAAGTATCAAGAAGTTTAATATATTTGATTTGTAGTTCCTTTTAAGAATAACCATTTGAAACAAACAACTTCTACAAGCAAATCACGTGCCATGGGCATTATTACCTATGAGATTTAAGCCTCATGTAGATATAAGCTATGTTAGAAAAAGTGGAGAGTAGGAAGAATGAGTGCACGCATGCTTTTCAATGTGTCTTTAAAGACTTTTAAAAGACACATTTCTATGAGGGGCAACAGAGCAAGTAGGTAAAAATTTAATCAACCATAGTCTTCTCTGTATTTATTTTAAGAATGAGGCAACCTGAATATACTTAGTGCCATTAAATTATACACTTAAAAATAGTTAAAATGGTATATTTTGTTATGTATATTTTATCACAATAAAAACTAAAATAAAATTTTAAAAAAATGAGGCAACTACCGACTCAAATTTCTTACCTTTCCCTTCTTTTCTCTTGGCAAACCTTCACAGTCCTTGACTTCATGTCCAAACTGATTACAAAGACCACATGGTTTGGGTTTGTTTGGTTTGAATTCTTCTCTAATAATGGTAAAGTTGGGTTCATGTGTAGCAAGGCCGAGCATAATGAGATCAGCTATCAACCAACAATGACAAAACACTGAACAGTGAGCACTTTCAGAAGATCCTTACCATAACCAAAGACATAAGACGTTACCGCAACACAAGACACCAACACAAAGAAAAGCCCAAAGGAGCACACAAACAGAGGCGGCAAAGCCAAAATGCCTAAAACTTCCTAGCAGTTCTCAGCCAACAAGATGTCCTCCAGATACGTGGGCCTAAAGTGTAGACTACCACTCGGGTCAACACTCGTCCATTTTAAAGGTATGTGCAGCCATATTAAAAGGTAGAAAAATGTAAAAAAAAAAAAAAAAAAAAATTAAAGATAGGTGAACACTACTCACAGATTAAACAACTCAGTACGAGTTTCCTCTCAAACATAAAATCAGCAAGGCACTTTAGAATTTCCGGGCAATTGTGAAAAATCCATCACTACACACCAACCCATCAACTTGCTATGGTTTAATCTACGAGACTCAGATTCCAAAGAAGAAACTTACCATCTGCTCCACATAAGCAATGATGAGTGTTTGGGTCATGGTTAGGCTGAGCTAAAGGGGGAAACATACATTTATTACATTTATACCAGAGGAATATCACATTTTACCAAATATTTTCTATATAATGGCTTATCTTTCTTTAATAGAACACACAATCAAATATTTATAAGTGATTTTTACCTCTTTGTCTTCTAATGTAATCCATAATTTTATGTTCTCCTTCACCAGGAGCACTAGCATCAGATAAAATAACCTACAAAAAACAGTTTTTAACAATTTCAGCTCATCTCCAATTTTCTAGGACAAAAATCAGCAGAACTGAGTATCTTAAACTGGGATAATTCTATTAAGATAATGTTATTAATTGGAAATTTTTCTTAATAAGGTGTGTGTCTGTTAAACACCAAAACTATTTCATTGGTTTACTTACTACATGGAAGAGAAACAAAGTCAAATGTCTGGGTTAAACTCAGCCATTAGAAAAACCGATCAGTCACAAGTCTCTACTATTCTCACTGCTACCCAAGGACACAGTACCAAAGCATACAAGCCCTGGGAGTATTCGATAAAAGATACCCACTAAATACAACTTACCATAACTAATAATAGGGAAATGAGATTATGAACCTGAAATTACATAAAAGTTTGTTTAAATTTTACTTAAATCCTTAGGAGAACACAGCCATTCTTTAAAGGCAGCCCCACGACTTTAATCTTGCTGTATTTTGATTTCAAATAGAAATTTTCATCTACAAATTACTTTCATACATAAATATATATTTTTTTAAATCATGAGTCCCATTTTATGGCTTCATAGTGATGGTAAGAGGACAAAAAATTGGCATTGAGAGAAAATTCAGCTGTATAAAACTGGACCATGCAAGGCATCCCACTTCTAATAACCCTGCAAGTTTCTCCTTTCCTCTGACAGTCAACTAGTATTTCATAGGAGGAAAAAAGGAAAAATAGTATCAGTCACATCAAAGTATAGCCTCAAATGATCACCCTAGTCTTTTTGAAGTACCAAAATGTGAAACTTACTGTCAAATTTTTCCACCCAGGGTCATTATTTAAACGATCAGCTATGTAATAGCGAAGGCATTTAGCAAGATTGTCCATGAACTCAGTTCCCTAAAATGAAAGAAGGAAATAAATTAACCTATCATTTAAGAGTTAGCAATAGCTGGCAAAGTCTGAGCCTACTTACTGGTGTAATACAGTTGCTGTCAAATCTTTCTTTTACTTCTTCTGGAGGAAGAAAGCCACCTAGAGAAAAAGAGGCAATGTTTTGTTCTCTCCATAAAAAGTGAGGTAAATTACTCAATATTAAGCCAAAACAACAAAAAGAGTAAGTTCAAATACAAAAGAAAGAGAAGTGTTGTCACCTGAGGAACAATGTTCCCCTTTTTGGAAAGAAAATAAGATTCCTCCCCTCAAATTTAAATTAAGCTTTAACATGACTGTCTAACAATATATGGTACACAACAGATACTATATTGTCATATAAAAATATAAAAATTATGACATTCTTCCTAATGCCCTCTGCAGCAGAATACACACATGGGTTAAAGGTTCTAATTTGATAACAGTTCTTAAAATAAAGGTGCCTTAGGAAAAAAAATTTAAATGCTGAGTTTATCACAGCTTTATATGATAAGAAATAAAATTATCAGCTAGAGGGATACAAAAATTCTATTTTTTCCTCTATATCACTGATTAGCTTTTTCTCAAGACCCAAATATATTTCATAACACCTTCAAGAAAGAAGACATCTTTAAAATCAAAGACAATATGTTATAAATACAAACAGGTTTTAGAGTATTAATTACAAGCTGCAGCTAAAGTAACTATATACTTGCATACTTCTAGAAAATTAAAATAACATAAAATGTATCATAGTTGCAGGCTTGACCTGACGACACTATGGTATCTTTTTTCAACTGCCAAGTGTAATATCCTGAGCCAATAAATTGTGGCTTTCCTGGTCTATCATATTGCCTTATGTAACACCAAACAAATCACTCTGCTACAACCACAACCGATCTCACACACAGGTGTCTTGGGAAAGAACCAGTCCCAGTGGGCATCAAGACCCCTTCATCTTCCTCCTCTCTGAGACTTAGTCAACTCCTATCTATGTCCTTATCAGGAATTTCAAGGCTTTGAGGAACTGCAAAAATGGCCACATCCCACCCCTCCCATCCTCTAAATTGAGAGAACCCTGGGTACTTCACTGCCCTGGTGCCTGCTACATCAACCTATAATGACAGTGTGTGTGACCTGGTGAAAGCCTGGAAATATGGATCACATCATCCCGGGCCTCCTCATACCGACCTCTGAGTTCTAAGGGGAAGCAATAAGCAAGCTACCAAGACTGATTTGAGGAAAATGTTTACAGAATGGTAGCTTTCTAATAGCCCCATTAGAAAAAAAGAAGTAAGAAGCACTCAATATATTTCTATTTTACAGATATACAAAAGTTAGAGGAAGAGCTACACTTGCCCTGAGAGGGGTTGACAATCTGCTCTCTCTCCCAGAACTCCCTCCTTTTATTCCCAAGTTTTTCTTTCACTACAGAGTTTGGAAATAAACAAAGCCTATTAATGGGCGTGAAGGATTCCATTAACAACTTTTCCTCAACAGTGAACATAAATTTTCCTTGCATATTCTGGGATTCTAAGTAAATTAAAACCTTATCTATTTGTAAGAAAAAGTTGCCGCCCCTCCCCCTTCTGTATACATCTCGTAAAAAAGTCCAACTTCAAGAAGCATTTTCTTTACCTTTTGCCAGTATTTCTTCCCTGACTCGCTGCTTCTCTACTGCTGCTTCCATTCCTTCTTTCGATGCTCTGAACCTCCTCGAACGCTGCTGGTTCATTTTAGCACGCGGTGCCTGAAAAAACATGTACTTCATATTCATATAAACTTCAAAATATTTGCAACTATATCTGCACATTATTTTGAAACAAGTTGTTTTTATAAAAATAGTACACAAAGACGGAAAAGGCAAGTAACATGTCTAATAATCCTTCCATGACAGACAGGAGATCCTGAGAACTTAAATTTGGACCAAGAACCTAAAAGTTGAACTCAGTCAAGTGAACGAGTGACATGAAGCCACAGCACTTAACACTGCAGGGCCCACAGCCCAGTGCCAGTTCCACTGGGTTATGGTGCTTCAAGGCACCAAGAAAGCTCACTTTACTCCAAGACTCAGCCAGCACACAATCACTACAGAACCAGGGTCAGGAAGAGATTCCTTCTGTCCATGCCTGACACAAAGGATGGTCTCCAAATGAGATCCACAATGCCCCATAAAAGCAACAGAGAACTACTTGATCTGTAGGACCCCAAGGCACTTCTATTTTGTACTTCCCACAATAAGGTTCATAATTACCACTCTGCCTCTACAGGTACAGCAGGTAGAAAGGAACAAGGTTTTCCCCAAAGTACTTTTAAATCACTCTAACCAAATGTAATTTAAATCATCAGATGAACCTGAACAAAGTGAACAGGACTATACGGTTCTGAAATTACTGAACTGAGTTTTGGGGTTGGGAGGGACTCTCAAGTATCCTGTCTACATAAAATAAGTTATTTTATACTCTCTTTTAAACTGTTCCCTTTCCTGTAAAATGAGACCACCTAATCTAACTCTTTCATGTACCAAGTTCTATGATCTTACATTTATATTTTAACAAAAAGACATGTTATAGACACGAGCATGTACATACGCACACAAATATGCATATATTTTATACTTGATCTGGCAGTAAGGGCACGCTGGAGTAAAGTTAAAAATTTTCTTCAAGAAATTTAGCGAATGTGAACTGGAATATGCTCCAAATAAGACATATTCCCAGTCTCTTTATTCTTTACTCCACTTTAACTGCAACTTAACAAGTTATCAGGTAGCTAAGATTTTTCTTTGAGTAACTAGAACCTCACAGAAAAGTTAATCTTCTTGGACCCAAAGTTTTCTCGATTTTCAAAATCATTCCATTAGCTACTAGGATTACTAAATCTAAAAGAAAGACAGTCTATTTGCATATGGCTAAATAAATTTAGGGTTATAATTTTCCTTGAACCCTAGTATATAGTTTGCCAGTCATTTATAACCTAAGCTACTTGATATTATTATCATAGGTCAGTAAGTTATTCCCCTTAAATTATTGTGAAGGCTAATCACTGCCTATAGGATAAAATCCAAACTCCTGAGTGGCAGATAAGGCCTTCTTCAACTCATCGCTCTACTTCCTTTCCAATCTAAAACTCCTACGGTTGCCCAGATGTGTCAGTGTGATCAAAGGCATGGGAAGTGTGTTTACCTGCCACATTTGAGAAGTCCAGAAGGTTCTCCCTCCCCATATCTGTCCCATCCATTCCCCTCCACTGCCCACCAATCTCCAATTATCCTTTATCCTTCAAGAAATGGGACAACAGTCACCTCCTCTCTATCTCCCAACTTCCTTAGCAGCACTGACACCTTCTTCCCTCAACATCCTGCATGTGTTATCTAGTGCCTATAAAGCCCATAAATAACTAACCTCACTCATTTATCTAAGTCTCTGTCCCTTTACTGGTAAGCCCTTCAAAGGTAAGGGCAGTCACCAGTATCCCCAGCATTTCACAGTATCTGGCACAAAACAGGCATAAAAAATGTTTGAATGCATGACTTAAGGATGAGGCTTTCTTTCTCAAATTCAACACACTCAATATTTTTCTTTATTTAGCTGACTTTCATTCTAGACACTGGGAACACAGCAAAAACAAAAATGGAGGATTCTAAGTTAATTATTTTAGCACTTACCACTCCATCTATTGCCATGTAGAGAAGCCGTCTTGGTCTTACTATATTGAAAAGTCTGTCAATGTATTCAAATATTGCAACCATCATTTCATCCTCGTTTTTTGGTGCTGGTCTATAATGACAAGCAAACAATGTAACATAATATAGTACTCCTCTGTAACTTGTGATATCAATGGACAAAAAGAGGTTACGTACTTGTCTTCAGGATGAGTACAGGGATGGATGATTCCATTCATGTCCAAATAGAGATTATCAAACTCCACATCATTTGGATTAGGTTTACTGGCATCAACAGGAATCTTTACACCATTGCATTCTTTTGGCTATGAGGAAGTGATAATTAATAGTAGTTTGATTGTTCAGGTCTGAAACTGATACAACCTAGGTTCAGTAAGAACCTGTGTTTCATTTCTAAACTGGAAATGAAACACTTTAAGTAATCTTTACATTATAAGATATCTTACTCCTTAAAGCAAAATGAAGCAGATATTTCATTGGTAGAAAGTGGACAGCTTCCAACATAAGTTAATCTTCTCTATGTGGGGGATAGTTATCAAATTCCCAAATCATTCAGTTGTCCAAGTGAGAGACCAGAGGAGTCACTTAGAATTTTTTTCCCTTACCACCAATTCCAGTAAGTCCTGTTAATTTAACGTGAAAAATGCCAACATCATCAGGGCTTCATCTCTCACCGAAAAGATTGGAACAGCCTTAGTATGGACTACCCTACCTCTAGACTCTCCTGTCTCCAGCCTACCCTCTATGTTGCCCAACTTTTCTTTCTAAAATACAAATGTGGCTGCATCTTAATCTTGCCTGATTCTTCCGATGATTCCCATAGCAGGTGCAAACCAATGAGCCTGGACCCTTACTAGTCTCCTGTCTTACCACAATATTGTTCAGGCCCACACTATCTCTTTTAAGTTCCTGGAAAATGCTTTCATTTCTCAATGTCTTTGCATACTGCTTCCTCCCTATCAACACCCACTTCCTGAAATCTTAGTAATTTTCCAGGCTCAGACGCAGATCAAAAGTTGCTCACTTTATAACATTTTGTACACGTCTCCTAAGAAATTAACTGCTCTTGCTTCTGCATTTCCACAGAATTTTGGTTATTCACTTGTAGCACGTCCATGGTTTTATAATTAGTCATTCTAACCCAACTACACTATGTGTTCTTCAAAAGGTAAAGATGGTGCCTTACTCACTCCTGGAGGCACTCAATTACACTTTTGTGATAAACATTACCTTTGTCTTTTTCTTCCAGAGCTTCAGCAGATGATAAGAATATGAGATAGGTTTTTACTATTACTAATAGTAAAAGTCACTTAAAAATAACAATTCCCCATCACATGCAAAGCATCATTTGTAGTAACAAAAAATTGTGAACAATTTAAAAGCCCATCATGTACATGCTACATCATGGATGAACCTCAAAAACATTTCAAGTGAAAGCCAGTCACAAAAGACCACAAAAGATCCCATTTATATGATCCCTATAGAGACAGAAATAGATTAGCTTTAATCTGAGGGTGGGGGAAGGGTAAGGGAGATAGGAAGTGACTGCAAGTGGGTACAACATTTCCTTGGGGAGTGATGTAAATGTCCTAAAATTAGATAATAGTGATCGTTGTACAACTCTGTATATATACTAAAAACCAGTGAACTGTACACTTTAAATGGGTGAACTTTATGGTATATAAATTATATCTCAATAAAGCTGTTAAAAAATAGATATATAAAAGGTCAACTTAGTTAGGAAAGAAAAAAGAGCCCAAAGAATGGATTAATAAACTGTGGTATGTCCATATACTGGAATACCAAACAAAAGTGCGATTCAAAGAAATAGAGTTGGATGGTCACAAATATATTGCTAAGCCAAAAAAGCAAGCTGCAGAAGAATACATACAGTACACCACTGATCGAAAGTTACCAAACAGACAAAACAATGTCAGGTATTGTTCAGAGATGCATATACGTGCAGTGAAAGCAAAGTCAGAAAAGCAAAGGAATGATAAACACCAATTTCAGGACAGTGGTTATCTTTAAGAGAGAGGGAAAGGCATGAGATTGAGCTTCAATTTGTATTTATAATTGGGAGAAAAGGATATCAGAAGGGATTTAAGGGCAGAAGAGGGAAGAAGCTATCAGACAGTGTTCTGTACATAATGTGCTGTGAATCAGGAAAGAAGGGTTTGATAAGAAGCAGTGAATGGGATAAGTGGTAAGGAAAGCGGGAGGTCAATTTCACGGGGTCTACTGAAGAAGATAACCTGATGACTCCCAAACACAACAAAACAAACTCTATGAAGGCAGGAGGCTCTCTGCCTCTCCATCTAATCTCTACACTCCAAAGTCCACATTATCCTTTCTCCTGCACCCAGTAGACACCACACTCAGGAGAATCCAGACCCACTTTCTTTATACTTTCCACAACATCATATAGTAAGTATTTCAGACTTGTTGGCCATATGATCTCAGCTGCAATGACTCATATCTGCCTTTGCAGAGTGAAAGCAGCCATAAACAATACAGACATGAATGGGTATGGCTGTGTTCCAAAAGAACTTTATTTATAAAAACAGGAGGTCACTGGCTTGCTAACCTCTGCCCTATTGCCTAGCTACACCACTAGGCATATGGTAGCTCTTCAATGGATGCTGAGTATAGCTACACGAGAATTTCTATTTCTAGTACCTAAAAAGTACAGCATGGGGAAGGGGGCATGAATAGGTCCAATTTTGCTTCAGACATTCAGAATAAGAAGTATTCTTATTCTGAACACACTTTCCTCTCAGGAGTACTGTAGGTATATTCAACACATTAATTACGTACACTTAGAGTCTCTTTCTTCAGGAGAAGATTTGATGCTCAGCAAAGGAACTCATTCCTCAAGAGCCAAATACAATGCCAACGTGTCTCCTGCTGGGTTAAAGGGATGCTTAATCAATCAAAGGGCAGCTAAAAGAAGAGCCACTCAACCCTAAAAACAATTCATTTCAAATAACTTTTCAATATCTCTTGGATTTTTCTAGAGGATAAACTGAGCACGCACTGCAGCCTTCCCTTTTTACTCCAAGACCACAAGACTAAAACAAACAAACAACCACAATTGCATAACTGTACTGGAAAACCAGAAGAACCCTCTGTGGCTGAGAAACCATGAGGGATGCCTGAAATGTGGAAAACTAGCAGATCTGACAAGATGGAGCACACAGCCTAAAACATGCAGAGAAGAGCTTGGCTGCCAACAAGTAGGAGAATACAGAAAGGCTCCAGGCCCAGAGAGGGGGCTCAAGGGACATCCTCTGGATGATCCATCACCACCACCAGCAGGAACAGCCAGGTGGGTCAACCCCTGCACTCTCTCCTCTCACCCCCTGAGGTGCCACATGGATCAGGCAACTTGAGACAGGCATTCCCAGAAAATATGGGTGCTTGAGTAGGAAAAGCAGTGCAGCACTCTGGCTGACTAGCAGTTCCCCAGAGGAACAGGGAGCATGTCTACCCAGAGGTTTGGCAGTCAAGACAGTTGTGCCTAGCAGGAATCCCACTCCTCCTCCACTTCATGGAAAAAGGAAGGGATATATTTATCCCTAATAGGCAGTTGGGAAATTATCCTATTTGAACACAAAGATGCCCAGGAATCAAGATAAAGAAGATATTTAAAGAAGTAAAGATGTACAAACATGCAAATAGCGAGTCTATAGAAAAATACACTCCATAGGTTTTGAAATAAACCCCCCAAATGAATTTCACACCAACTTACTGTTACAGTCAACCTTATAATAAGGCTTTCTGGCTCCTCAAACGTGAAGCAGAAACCACTACTGTTAGTAGTAGCGAAGCATATGCATTTTTGTTTAAGCCTGCATAGTATTTAACAGCAGCATTACAAAAATCATGAATCATGCCTGAGGTTCCACTGCAACATGAGTTCTCACTATTGGAAGTCAGATACCAAACTATTTATAGAACTTGGTTTTAGATTTCCCTTAAAGCAGCTTGGAACTCAAGAAAAGATCTGCAAAATGTGGGTGATTTGGGGGAGAAATGGTCAAAAGGCTAATGAAAATTTCAAATTGCATTATTTCGGTTAAAAATTCAGGTCATAAGTTCTGATGTAGTTGCCAAACAGAAAATTTTAATATTTTTAGTGATTAGTATTTTTTTCAAGTTGTATGTATATTAGGTCTTCATTTTTACACAACGTTAGCCAACAAGTACTATTAATTATCACTAACATATACAGAGCACTTAAAATGTGACAGGCACTGTTCTAA
Organism: Tapirus indicus; assembly: GCA_031878705.1. Taxonomy (NCBI): domain Eukaryota; kingdom Metazoa; phylum Chordata; class Mammalia; order Perissodactyla; family Tapiridae; genus Tapirus; species Tapirus indicus. The sequence continues at coordinate 87,092,521 of CM062929.1, read as the reverse complement.
GGGATTCTACTCATGGATTATTCCTCTCTCCTCACAACAACCCTGTGAGGTACAGAGTAGCCCACTTATAAACGAGAACACAAATGCTTAGAGGGGTTAAGTGGCTTTTCCGAAGTCACACTACTGCCAAGGAACCCAGCAGTCTGAATCAGAGCCGGTTTCTTAACCAGTATGTTAGACAGATTAATTATCATTTCACTAGATTCAGCATGAATGTATTGAACATCGATAATGTGCATCAAGGACTACAGCCAGTATTACAGAGGACGCAAAATATGTAAAAGGTGTGAAACTGATCCTTGCTAAGACCCAAGATCATATTGGAGAGATCAACTTCCAGCATGACAGCAGGAGGAGCTCTGCTTACCTGCTTCTCAGGGAAACTAGTGAAAAAAATGTTAACAACATCATTTAAAGCCTTTGGAAATGGTCCAAGGGGCAAACAGCAATCTAGTCACAAAAATCTATGAAAATTCAGCATTGACAATGCAACAGAGCATGGAAAAGTTTAAACCTAAAAACACTCTCAAGAACAGCGCAAGTTGTGGTGAAAAGCAATTGGGAAGAGAATCTTGGATCTAATGAAAATACAGCCCAGACTATAGCGAGCCAGTTTGCAGGAGAGAACCAGGGAATAAGACAGCTGGGAAGAGCCCTCCTGGGGTCAGAACAAATACCAAACATTAACCCCAGAAACTAATCCCTGGAAGGAGCCACAATTTGACTGGATTAGTATATAGAGGAATTTATGCCCCAGGGCACTGTTGAAAACAGCAGAGCAATGGGCCACAGTTAGTGAAGGTTAACTGCTGTATGTGATCAGGGAAAGAGTGGGAGAGAGCCCTACCTGTACCACTGTCATACCAGGGTGGCTCTGGGCATGCCCCATACTGTACCTCCCTAAGGAGCACTATCAGAGGTATAACACAGTAAGGAAGAAATACATCTCACCACAATAATCCAGCTGGTAAATAAACAATTAACAATAACAAGCCCTGAAAGAGTGTGGGGGTGGGAGGCCAATACCCAGAGTTGCTACAATATGTTATCTAAAATGTCCTATTTGCAGCAAAAAACTACCAGGCATGTAGAAAAACAGAAAAGTATGACCCGTACACTGGGAAAAAGCAGGCAATAGAAACTGGCCCGTGAGACTGTCCAGATGTCGGATTTAATAGAAAAGAGTTTAAAGTAGCTATTATAGGTATGTCCATAGAACTAAAGAGATGTATGTTAAAGAGTAAAAGAAGTTGGGGCTGGCCCGGTGGCACAGTGGTTTAGTTCGCGCTTGGCAGCCTGGGGTTTGCCAGTTCGGATCCTGGGCGCCTGCCGACGCACTGCTTGTCAGCCATGCCGTGGCGGCGTCCCATATAAAGTAGAGGAAGACTGCCACGGATGTTAGCCCAGGGCTGGTCTTCCTCACAAAAAAAAAGAGTAAAAGAAGTTATGATGGCAATTTGTGTCAAATAGATAAGATCAACAAGATAAAAATTATAAAAAAAGAACCAAATGAAAATTCTGAAGTTGAAAAGTACAATAAATGAAATAAAAAATTCACTAGAGGGGCCTGACAGTACATTTGAATTGGCAAAAGAATTAGCAAACTTAGATTAACAGAATTTATGCAAGCTGAAGAGCAGAGAGAAAAAAGAATGAAGGAAAATAAACATAGCCTGAGAGAAATACGGAACACAATTAAATGCATGAACATACACATAACTGGAGTACTGAAAGGAAAGGGGAGAAAGGAGCAGAAAAAATATTCAAGGAAATAATAACCTAAAACTTCCTAAATTTATTGAAAAACAGTAACTTACAAATGCAGGAAGCTCTAAGAACTCCAGGTGAGATAAATACAGAGAACCACAAACAGACACATCAGAGTAAAAAATGCAGAAGGTAAAAGACAAGGAGAAAATCTTTAAAACAATCAAGAGGAAAAATGACGAGTCACTTACAAGGGAACCCAATAAGACTGACAGCTGGTTTCTAGCAGAAATAATGGAGGCCAGAAGGCAGTGGGATAACATATATAAACTGCTGAAGGAAAAAACTGTTAACCAAGCATTCTATACTCAGGAAAGCTACTGTTCAAAAATGAAGACAAAATAAAGACTTTCCCAGATAAACAAAAATTGAGAGAATTTGTTGCTAGCAGGCCTGATTTACAAGAAATACTAAAGGAAGTTCTTCAGGCTGAAAACAAGTGACCACCATAAAGGTAATTATACATATTTTTTATCCTTTCTTTCTTAACTGATTTAAAAAACAATTGTATAAAATAATATCACACAATGTATTGTGATTTAAAACACACAATGTAATATAAGTATAATATATTTCCTAATAAGAGACCAAAAGGAGGAGGATGGAAGCAAGTTGCAATGGGCTAAGGAAATGACAGATGGTAAAGTAATAACAACAATGCAATGTTGGGTTTGTAACATTAACAGATATAATACGTATAACAATACCAAAAAAAGGGGAAAATGGGAATCAAGCTATATAGCAGTAAAGGTTCTATATATTACTGAAATTAAGCTAGTATAAATCTAAAACTGATAAGATGTATATGATAAACCCTAGAGCAATCACTTAAAAAATTTTCAAAAAAAATAGTAAAAAAAAGATCACTAATGAAATTAAAATGCTACATTAGAAAATATAGAGAGAAAACAAAAACTAAAATGGCAGATATAAATCCAACTATATCAATAACATGAAATGTGAACAGATTAATCAAAAGGCAGAGATTGTCAGACTGGATTAAAAAAAACATGATCCAACTATATGTTGTCTACAGGAGAGATACTTGAGATTCACAGATACAAAAACAATGAAAGTAAATGGATGAGGAACAATATCATGCAAACAGTAACCGCAAGAAAGCTGGAGTGGCTGTACTAATATCAGACAAAATAGACTTTAAAACAAAAAATTTTACTAGAGATAGTGACATTTTATAATGATAAAATGGTCAATCCTTCAATTAAAAACATATACGCATCTATTAAAGGAGTATCGAAATACATGAAACTTTTAATAAATGACAGAAATAAAAGAAATAGGTCAACAGTAATAGTTGGAGACTTTAATACTCCACTTTCAATAATGTATAGAACAATTAGAAGATCAACAAGGAAATAGATGACTTGAACAACACTATAAACCGACCAGATCTAACAGACTTCTATAGAACACTCCATCCAGCAACACACTATACATTCCCAACTACATACGGAACATTCTCCAGGATAGACCAAATATTGGGCCATAAAACAAACCTCAATAAATTTAAAAGCATAAAAATAATATAAAGTATGTTCTCCAACCACAATAAAAATTAGAAATCAATAACAAGAAGAAATTTGACAAATTCATAAATATGTGGAAATTAAATAACACATTCATGAATAACCAATGAGTCGAAGAAGAAAGCAAAAGGGAAATCAGAAAAAGCTGATTTTTTGAAAAGGTCAACAAAACTGACAAACTTCTGGCCAGTTTGACCAAGAAAAAGAGAGAAGATTCAAATTACTTGAATCAGAAACAAAAGAAAGAACACTACTATGAACCTTATAGAAGCAGAAAGGATTATAAAGAAATACTATGAATAATAGTATACAAATTAGATAACTTTAGATGAAATGGACAAATTACTAGAAAGACACAAACTACAAAAATGACTCGAGATAATCTGAATAAACCTATGATAAGTGAAGAGATTGAATCAGTAATCAAAAGACTACCAACAAAGAAAAGCCCAGGCCTAAATGGTTTCACCACTGAAATCTACCAGTCAAGAAAGAATTAATACTGATTCGTTCTCAAAATAGAGGACAAAACACTTTCCAACACGTTTTATGGGGCCAATATTACCCTGATACCAAAATCAGACAAAGATGTCACAAGAAAACAAAACTGCAGACTAATATCTCTTATGAACATGGATGTAAAATACTAGCAAACTCAATCCAGCAATATATAAACAGAATTATACCCCATGACCAAGTGGGATTTATCCTAGGGATGTGAAGTTGGTTTAATATCCAAAAATCAATTAATGTAATACATCATACAAATAGAATAAAAAACAAAAATTACACAACGATCTCAACAGATGTAGAAAAGAGCATTTGACAAAATCCCACATGCTTTCATGATTAAAAAAAAAAAAAAATCAACATACTAGGAACAGAAGGGAAATTCCTCAATAAAGGGCACCTAGAAAAAAATCTTCAGTTAACATCACACTTAATAGTGACATACTGGATGGTTTCCCTTTAAGATTAGGAATAAGACAAAGATTTCCACTCTTGCCATTTCTGTCCTAAATTGTAGTGGAGGTTCTAACCAGGGCAATTAGGCAAGAAAAACAAATAAAAGGCATCTATGTTGGAAAGGAGGAGGTAAAACTATCTCTATTTGCATGACGTGATTCTGTATATAGAAAATCCTAAGGAATCTACTAAAAAACTATTAGAAGTAATATATGAGTTCAGCAAGGTTGCAGGATACAAGACCAATATACAAAAACCAATTTAATTTCTATACATTTGCATTGAAAAACTCAAAAGTAAAATTAGGACAGACAATTCCATTCACAACAGTATCCAAAAATAGGAATAAATTTAACCAAAGAAATGCAAAACTTATACTCAGGATTCAAATGGAATTCTAAGGGAGCCTGAACTGACAAAATAATTCTGAAAAAGAAGAATAAACAGAAGATTCATACTTCCCAATTTCAAACGTTACTACAAAGCAACAGTTATCAAGACAGTGTGGTACTGATACAAGGACAAACATATAGATCAATGGAATAGAACTGAAAGACCAAAAATAAACCTATATACCCATGGTCAACTGATTTTTGACAAGGCTGCCAAGACCACTCAATGAGAAAAGAATAGTTTTCAACAAATGGTGCTGTGACAATTGGATAGCCACACACACAAAAATGAAGTTAGACCCTAACCTTATATCCCATATGCAAAAGTTTACTCAAAATGGATCATACACCTAAACTTGAGAGCTAAAACTATAAAACTCTTAAAAGAAAACACAGGCATAAATCTTCATGACCTTTTTTTGGCAATGGACTCTTAGATATGACACCAAAAGCACAAGCAACTAAACAAATAAATAAATGTTAGACTTCATCATCAAAATTAAGAACTTTTACGCTTCAAAGGACACTATCAAGAAAGTGGAAAGACAATCTAGAATGGGAAAAAAAAATCTGCAAATCATACATCTAATAAAGAACATATATACTAAAAAAACTCTTACAATTCAGTAATGAAAAGACAACGCATTTAAAAACATACAAAAAATCTGAACAGACATTTCTCCAAAGATATACAAATGGCCAATAAGCACATGAAAAGATGCTCACTATCATTAGTCAAAAGGGAAATGCAAATCAAAACCACAATAAGATACCACTTCATACCCACTAGGATGGCTAAAATATAAAAGTCAGATAACAAGTGTTAGTGAGAATGTGGAGAAACTGGCACCCTCACACACTGCTGGTGGGCATGTAAAATGTTGCAGCCACTTTAGAAAATAGTCTGGCAGTTTCTCAAATAATTAAACACAGAGCTACCACATAACCCAGCATCCCAAGTATATATCAAATAAAATGGAAACATGTCCACACAGAAACTTGTATATGAATGTAACAGCATTATACATAATAGTCAAAAGGTGGAAAAAACCCAAATGTCCAGTGACACACAAACAGATAAATAAAATGTGGAATATCCATACAACAAAACATTATTTGGTCATAAAAAAGAATGAGATACTGATACATGCTACAACATAAGTGTGCCTTGAAAATATAATGCTAAGTGAAAGAAGTCAGCCAAAAAAAAAAAAAACACCCATATACTATATGATTCCATACATATGAAAGACAGAATAGGGAAATCTATAGACAGAAAGTAGCTTAGTGGTTGCGTAGGGATGGGGAAAACAGGTTCAGGGGATAGAGGGATGGTAGCTGAAGGATTCAGGTTTCTTTTTATTTTTTTGGTGAGGAAGATTGGCCCTGAGCTAACAACTGTTGCCAATCTTCCTGTTTTTGCTTGAGGAACATTCACCCTGAGCTAACACCCGTGCCAATCTTCCTCTATTTTGTACATGGGACACCACCACAGCATGACTTGATAAACGGTGTGTAGGCCTGCATCTGGGACCCAAACCCCTGAACCCCGGGGCACCGAAGTGGAGCACAAGAACCCAACCACTACGCCACTGAGGAGCCCCTCAGGTTTCTTTCTGAGTTGATGAAAATGTTCTAAAATTTACTGTGGTGATGGTTATACACATCTGTGAATATACAAAAAAAACCACTGAATTATAGACTTTAAATGGGTGAATTGTATGGTATGTGAATTGTATCTCAACAAAGCTGTCTAAAAAATCTAGGAGCCAGATCCAAAAAAAATATCATAGTGAAGAAAACAGAATGTAGAGTCAGGGAGCAACATTGCTTTTGTTCATTATTATCCTTCCTGCCATTAAAGCCATGTCTGCATGTTTGTAAAAAACAAAAAAAGGGCTCAATGAAATAGAAGAGTGAGAGGAAAAAAGCAGGGTAGGGAACCTGAATTTCACCACATGAAAACAGCACAATTCTACACTATGCAATGTTATCAAGAGTTAGAAACAAAAATATCCTCACTTATACACGGACATAGAAAACTACTGAAAACTAACTTACCAAATAAATTTCTGAAATATCAAGTGCTTCTGTGCAAGGCACTGCCTGAAGAACTTAACTTGTATTAGTTGACTTAATCCACACAACCACCCTATGTGGTACATATATAGCTGATCTTCGTGATTCACAAGTTTCATATTTGTTAATTCACCTACTCACTAAAATTTTTTTGTAACCCCAAATCAGTATCTGCAGCTTTCTCATGGTCATTTGCAAACATGAGCAGAGCAGCAAAAAATTTGAGTCTATCAACACACACTTTCCAGCTGAGGTCAAACAAGGTGACACTCTGCCTTATTTCAGCTCTCATACAGAGATGATCAGAGGATAGAGATGGTAGGGAGCAGTATGGTGTAATGCAAGAAGCTCCAGTTCTTTAGAGTTTAGGAAAGTTTATGTCATTTTCCCAAAATCAGAACGCTAATGAATGCAGGAGTGTATGAGCCAAGGACACAAAGTGAAGAAACTGATGGTTGAATGAATTAACAGTAGTTAAAAGGCCAAAAAAAAAAAGAGATAAAACGTAATCATAAAAAATACTTAGACCAAAAGAAGCAGAAGAACTGGAAAATGGAAACAAAAAACAGATGAGACAGAAAACAAATAGTAAGATGATAGATTTAAATCTAATCCTATCAATAATCACATTAAACGTAAATGTTCTAAATGCCCCAATTACAAGGCAGAGATTAGGAAAACAGTTAGGCAGTTCCTTAAAAAGGTAAACACGGAATTACCATATGACCTAGCAACTCCACTCTGATATATACCCAAAGAAATGAAAGCAGGGATCACTCACAGGTGTACACCCTAAGCACTGACGTGGCATACAGATACTTGTCCACCAATGTTCATAGCAGCATTATTCACAACAGTCAAAAGGTAAAAATAACTCAAGTGTCCAAACAAAATGTGATAAATACATACAATGGGATATTATTCAGCCTTAAAAAGGAATGAAACTCTGATACATGTTAACATGGATGAATCTACAAAACATTATGATAAGTGAAATAAACCAGACACAAAATGACAAATATTGTATGATTTCACTCCTCTTAGGTACCCAGAATAGACAAATTCATAAGATAGAAAGCAGGGGAGAAGAGAGAACAGGGAATTATTGTTTAATGGGTACAGAGTTTCTGTTTGGGATGATAAAAAAGTTCTAGAAAGGAAGAGTCACGATGGTTTCACAATATTGTGAATGTATTTAATGCCACTGAATTCTACATCTTAAAATGGTTAAAATGGCAATTTTTATGTTACGTATACTTTGCCACAATGAAAAAAAAGGGAAGAGATCATCAAACTGTATAAAAAAGCAAGACCCAACTGTATGTTGCCTACAAAAACAAACACTTAAATATAAAGGCACAGTCTAAAACTAAAAGGATGGAAATAGACCATGCTAACACTAGTCAAAGGATCTGACTATATTAATATTGGACAAAGTAGATTTCAGAGCAAAGAATATTACCAGGGATAAAGAATATCGTTTTATAATGATAAAGGAGTACATTCATCAAGAAGACATAACAATCCTAAGCATTTATGTACCTAATAAAAGAGGTTCAAAATGCAAGGAGCAAAAAACAACCGAACTAAAAGAAATAGACAAATCCAAAAAATTATAGAAGATTTCCACATCCCTACCAATAATTGATAGAACAAGGAGACAGAAAATCAGTAAGTGTTGTTCAAGTCTTCCATATCCTATCAACAAGCGTGATAACATTTATAGAACACTCCACCCAACCACAGCAGAATTTATATCTTTCTCAAGTCAAAATGAAACATTTACCAAGACCATATTCCAGGCCATAAAACAAATCAGGTAGGCTTGTAAAAGATTCAGATCATGCAAAGCATGTTCTCTGACAAGGGAACTAAATTAGAAATCATAACAGAAAAAATGTCTGGAAAATCCCCCAAATATTTGAAAATTAAGTAATATTCTTCTAAATAAGCAATGGGCCAAAGAAGAGGTCAAAGAGGATATTAGAAAGTATTTGTTACTGAATAAAAATGAAAACAGAACATATCAATATTTGTGGCATGCAGCTGAAACAGTATCTAGAAGGCAGTTTATGACACCCAACACCTGTGTCAGAGAAGATGCAATGTACCAAAGCAATGACCTCAGTTTCCACTGTAAGCAATGAGAACAAGAAACGCAAGCTAAACCCAAAGTGAGCATAAGAAATAAATAATAAGAGCAGAAGTCGATGAAATAGAAAACAGGAAAAAAGCAATGAAACCAAAAGCTAGTTCTTTGAGATCAGTCTAGCCAAACTGTTAATGGAACAAAAGAGAAAAGGCAAATTAGTATGAGGAAGGAGAGAGATGACATCACTACATTTTCTATCAATAGTAAAAGGATAATAAGGAATACTATGAACAACTTTATTGCAACACATTTGACTACTTAGATGAAATGGACAAAATCTGTGAAAGATACAAACTACAAAAGCTCATTCACAAAAAGAAATAGATAATCTGAATAGCTCTACGTCAACTAAAGAAACTGAATTTGTAGACAAAAATCTTCCCCCAAAACTTCAGGTCCAGATAGCTTTACTGGTGAATTCTACCAAATATTTAAGAAAGAAAGAATACCAATTCTAGACATACTCTTCCAGAAAACTTAAGAGGGTATACACCTCACAGCTCAATCCGAGGCCAAGGCTACTCTAAAACCAAAACTAAACAAAGACATTTCAAGAACACTACAGACAAATATCCTTTTTGAACATAAATGTAAAAATATAAATAAAGAAAACTTTAGCAAGTTGAATCCAAAAGTATATAAAAATAATATACCATGACCAAGTGGGATTTATCCAAGGAATGCAAGGTGAGTTTAAGGTTTCAAAATCAATGTCATTCATCATATTAAAAAACTAAAAACAGAAACCATAGGATGAATTAAAACTATAAAACATCTCTAGGAAAACAGAAGAGGAAATCTTAGTGACCTTGGCTTTTGGCAAAGACTGTTAAATACAATACAAAGAGCAGAAATATAAAAAATAAATAAAAGACTTCATTAAAATTAAAAACTTCTGTTGTTCTTTGCACTGCTAAGAAGTAAAAAGGCAAGCCAGAGTAAGAGAAAATATCTGCAAAAGATGTATCAATATGTAAGAAACTCTACAATAAGGCGAACAACCCACTTAAAAATGAGCCAAAGATCTGAATAGAAACCTTGCTCAAGAAGATATACAGAAGGCAAATAAGCACCTGAAAAGATGTTCAACATCATTTGTAATCAGGCAAATAAAAATTAAAACGACAATGAGATAACACTAGGCTAGGATGGCTAAAACTAAAAAGACTAAGCATAATAGTGTTGGAAAGGGAGTGGAGCAACTAGAACTCTCATCCACTGCTGGTGGCAATGTAAAATCATACAATCACTTTGGAAAACAGTCTGGTAAGTTTTTAAATAATCACACACCTACCAAACATTCAAACATTTCACTCCCGAGTATTTTCTCTAAAGAAATGAAAGCACATGTCCACATAAAGACTTGTACACCAATGTTCATAGAAGTTTGTTTAATAGCCAAAAACTGGAAACAATCCAAATGTTCCTCAATCAGGTGAATGAATAAACAAAATGTGATATATGCATAACATAGAATACTATTCAAAAATAACAAGAAATGAACTACTGATACATGTAAGAACATGGGTGAATTTCAAAATAATTATTCTGAATGAAAGTAACTGAGCCAGGTTAAAAAAAAGCGTACATATTATATAATTCCATTTATATAAAATTGTAGAAAATGAAAACTTATCTACAGAGTCGGAAATAAATTAGTGGTTGACTAAAGATGTGCAGAAAAGAGGGGTTGTAGGGAGGACTAACAAAGAGCCAGAAGGAATGTTTTAGAGGTGATGTTCATTATCTTGATTATGGTGATGGTCTCATGGATATACACATATGTCAAAATGCATTAAACTGTACACTTTAAATATGTGCAGTTTGTTGTAGGTCAATTGTACCTCAATAAGGCTGTAAAAGGGGGAGGAGAAGAGGGGGAGAAAAGACAGACAAAAAAAAATCAATCAATCAATCAATCTAGGAGGACCAGCATCCAGAGTTCTGAGAGGACAGTGAAAAAGGAGGTCAAGAAAAATATCAAAGAGCATTCCCGGGGCCGCCCGGTGGCGCAGCAGTTAAGTTCGCGCTTGGCAGCCCAGGGTTTGCGAGTTCGGATCCCGGGCGCCCGCTGACGCACTGCCTGTCCGCCATGCCGTGGCGGCGTCCCATATAAAGTGGAGGAAGATGGGCACAGATGTTAGCTCAGGGCCAGTCTTCCTCAGCAAAAAGGGGAGGATTGGCAACAGATGTTAGCTCAGGGCTGGTCTTCCCCACAAAAAAAAAAGAGCATTCCCTAGAACTGAAGAACACAATCCTCCAGACTCAGTCAGCCAAGTACTGATCAAAATAAATTTAAATTAAAAAAAATCTATACCTAAGTACATAATCATGAACACTTACACTACCAAGGATAAAGATCTTTAAAAGACTCAGAAAGAAAACGAGAACAACTACAAAAGAATGAAAGCAGAACATGGAAATTAAGAGCAGGGCCTTCCTCATTTTGACACTGGCTCTGACATGTATTAGCCAAGTGATCTTGAGTACATTACTTAACCCCTCTGTGCTTCAGTTTTCTCATCTGTAATAATAATAATAGTAAGTAGGAGTAGTCATGCAGTTGTTATGAGGATTTAATAAATTAATCTGTAAAGTGCCTAGAACAGTGCCTGGTACATGTTAAATACTACATAAGTGTTGATTAAACAAACCACATTAACATTCAACTTTTCATCAACAATACTGGATGACATAAGTCAAAAGAACAACACTTTCAAAATTTTGAGGAAACCTAATTTTCAAACTCAAACTCTATGCCTAGCTAACGATCACTTATGTATACAAGGGTGCAACAGACTCAGAAAACTCACATCCCACACAGCATTTCTTAAGAAATCAATTGAGAATAAAAACCAAGGAAGGATTTAAGCCAAGAAAGATGATCAGAAAATAGTACTCCCAACTAAGAAAGGAATTTTTAAAAATCTCAGGCAGCAGCTTTCCAGCAAGCCTAAATAACCAGGTGTGACAGTAACAGACATAAAGACCTCAAGAACTAGTCTCCAAAAAGAAAGAAGACTTCATAGAATACCTAATAAAACAGAGTTTGGATGTGGAACCATGCAAACAGGAAAACAAAGACAACACCAAGAAAAAGACAAAAGTAGCATAAGAAAAGAAACAGAATTACAGCATAACTTGAATCTGCAAAGTGACAATAATTTACAATAGTATTTGATTTTTCAGGTTTTGAAACAAACCTGTATATAGCCAAAGTCCTGACAATTTAATTTTGGATGACAACAAGGCAAAAGTACAGCTGACAAGCTTGGGGTGAAGAGTAAGAGTAGCAGGAGTAGAAAAGCTAATACCTAACCTTAGAAAGTGAAAAGTCAAGGGATACTTTATACAGAAATGGAATTTAAAAAGTCATATTACTCAAACTTATAAAGCTTACCAAGAGAGGAAGTAAAGGCAGTGATTTACTATTAGGAATGGGGCGGGGGGGGGGAGGGGCGCATAAGTGACTAAATCCTCTTCTATCATAGCTAGAATTCAGTGGATAGATCCAAAACCAATAAATCAGGCATAAGCATGATATCTAGAGACAGAACCAAAACAAGTTAAAAATGGTTATCTCTGTAGAGTAGAAATGGGATAAGATGCAAGTAAAGTTTGATAAAAGTTTTAAATACAAAGGAAACGAGCATTCCGTTTTAACAACTTCTCTTTGAAAAAAACACAAGGAATACCGAGACTGCCATCAAAAACAAGGCTTTCGGTTCCTCTTGGACAGGAGCTAAGCAAAAATCAACACCTACCAACCTAAGCAAAAGAAATCAGTTCACAGCGACGGACGGGCACTTCCTTCAAAATCGAAGGGGCGTCAAGTGCCGCTGAACCTGCCCAGTCCAGAAATTCTAATTAAGAGTACAAAATCGAACTCGGACGGAGTCACAGAAATGATAAATAGAAAACTCAAGAACGGCCAAAAGTCATTAACGAAGTGACAACAAAAAGTGTTTAAGTGCATCCAGGAATTCTGAAAATTTCAACAAGCATTCTGTCCAGCAGTCGGGGCACCTAGAGAAGGGGACACTTATCAGACTTCTGTCTCATCCTAGACGTTTCTAAGGTGCTGCTGTCACCGTAGGATCTAAAACAGCAACAAAAGGCCTTTCACACCAGGAGAAAACCTTTCAGGTATGGGCAGTACACAACAAAAACCTCGCCGCCGGGGATTACTTTACAAGGTTGTGAGAGGCTGGGATCAGCAAGTGCGCGTCGCTAACCAGCTAACTCAGCAGACCAGCCGCGTGCGGCCCCACAGCTTCGAGCCTCTTCTGAAACCCAAAGTTTGCGGTGCCGGGAAGAAACAAAGCCGTAGGCGGGGCCTTCCGGCCCGGAAAAAGCGAGCAGGGGAGGAGCAGCCCTTCAGCGAGTTCAGACCCCGCTCGGCCCTCGGCCCGCCCAGGCCGCTCTCCCGGCGCCCAACAGCGTATACGGCCGCGGCTGCCCGTGGGGCCGACAGAGCGGCGCGGGCCCCGGCACGGCGCCCTGGGGGCAGGCGGCGGGCCCCGAGGGCCGCGGCCGAGACGCGCCGGGGCTCCGGGTTTTAGCGTGGCGTCCGCCAGGCGCCTCCTCACCTTCTCTTCCACGCAGTTGACAATGATGGACGGGTACTTGCGGCTGAGCCAGCGAAAGAAAGCCGGGACTCCCATAGCGACGGCGCGGCCCCGGGCGAACGTAACCAGAGGGACAAGCAGGAGCGGCGGCCGCGGGCACCGGCACTTCCTCCCACGTGCGCGCCGTCGACGGGAAGTGATGTCACGGCGCCGCCGCCGGGGAAGCCGGGAAGGAGGCTCGGGCGGGCGAGGGAAGCTGGGGATGTGGCCGCTTGTCGGAGTCGGGGTTCGACGGCTGACCTGGTGGCGAGGCTGCAGCCGGCCTCGCTTGGCGCGCTCGCTTTCGGTGGTGCCAGTCCTGGAGCCCGAGGTCGACCGCGTGTGAGTCGCGGGGAACCCCGGGCGGCGCCTTGGCCGCGGCTCCACCGGCGTCTCGCTTCCCCGGCCCTCGGGCTCCCCTGGGGCGGGATCCCCGCGCTCCGCAGGCCCCCAGGGAGGTCTTCTGGCCGGTTTGATCACCTTCTTTTTCTCACCCATCTCAGTTCAGAGTAGAATCAAAGCATCTAAACTCACTCGTTATTTCTACGTCCTTGTTTGTCCCGGTTTTGTGCCACGGCACATACTTGGACTATCAAAAGGAATATTCTTAGGTATTTTACACTAATAATGGCTGGTTTGCATAAGTAGCTCACTTTAAATAGTTATAAAATGGGATCTAGAAGGCGTTTAGCATCTAATTCAACCTTCCAGCTGCATTTATGAGTGTAAAATAATTGATGTCACTCTCCAGCATTTATTTGAACGCTTACAATGTGCTAAAGCATTGGCTAAGGGATTATCTCATTTAATTGTCATTTGAGCCTTCTGAGAGTATTACATATTATCATCTTCATGTAACAGATGAGAAGCCCAAGTTGTAGAGGGGTTAAGTCACTTGCTTATTCATACGGGTTTGTTTCAGTCCAAGTAAAGATCATTTAATGCTCTGTCCTTACACTAACAGGGTGGTTTTATCCTTTATTTTCTGATGGCTTCAGATACTTTTTTTCAGCATATAAAAAGAGAGATCTGAAAGAAGAGATATTTATATACATTTGCTCAAGCCTGGAAGTGTTTCTTCCTGGAATCCCCTCTTGGCTTGACAAATCACACTTAATCCTAAATGCTCACCTCAAGAGACCTTTATGAACTTATTTCTCCGTGCTACCTGGCGTGCAAATATTTATTGCCCCCTCCTCTGTGGTCTGATGCCACTTTAAACTGTTTAAACTGCTGGAGTGGAAGTTAGAGAAATGGTTTGCCCATGTTTTACTTAAGGACTGACAAAACTATTCCAGAGTATTATGTCTCTTGTGAAGTCCCTCATTTCTTCTGTAAACAGCCCCTCCCTCAAGTATTTGGTTCCCCTAGGAGGTGCTGTGTTCTTATAGGAATACACACAGGGTAGGTGATTGAACAGCTGGGTAAATTGGGCCATTGAGAGTCCTTGCCCAGCATTTTTGAACTTAGAATCATAAGGAAGGTAAGGCAGCCCCTCCTAGAGAGCTGAAAGCTGAAAGAGAATGGGACTTGTTGCCAATCTGCAATGAGAGAAGCAGATTTAAGTTTCTAGTTCCGGTGGTTTTTGAGTACAGCTAAATCCCTCTTCCTGCCGTTTGATTGGTAAACCTGTTCTTTAATTCCAGGAGCCAACACATTCTCCTTTTGTCCTAAGCTGGTTTGGGCTAAGTTCCTATCACTTGCAAAGGAAAGAATCCAAACAAACCAGTAACAAAATTTGAGGTGTACACAGCTAATTCTCCTGGGTGCTGAAATTGCTTTGCATAAAGGAGGTACAAAAATTGGAATTTTTGACACTGAGAAAAGGGGAGCGTGAAAGTAGAGGTAGAGAGGAGAGGGAACTTGAAAGATGGCAGGAGGATATGGGCTAAGTGTTGTGAGATACCTTCCCCAGCCCAGTGTTTCGAGTAAAGTCTACCAGACTCAGGCTCCCTATGGGGTTTTTGTTGTAGAATGTGAAAAAGAGTATGAGTCTCATGCTGGGGTCACTGTGGTCTAGAATCACAGGGCTGAGCAACATAGCAGAGCTCAAGAAGCAGAAGAGGTGAGGAGAATTTGGAAGCATTGAAAGTTAGTAGGAATATTGAGCCAGGCTTTGAACTTCCGTAGGCTAGAAACCAGGAGGTTTTGAATCACTTTTGACTAGACCTCAAGGGGGCAGGGGAAGCCCCCCAGCTGACGTCTAGATTATATTAATAATACGAAATATGTAGACTATGTAGAAACCAGAATGTAAACATTCATAAATTCATTTTAAAGCCCCATTAACATTGTAATTATAGAAATGAATCTTTAAAAAAATTTGAAAAAACTCTTGGTATCTGGATCGTCAAGTGCTTCCTTTCCCTCATTATCTTTACAAAATTCATTGTGAATAACCCAGTGTATTTAAAATAATAGTTGTGGTAGTTAATTTCATGTGTCAACTTGACAGGGCCATGGAATGCCCAAATATTTGGTCAAATTTTTTTCTGGGTGTTTCTGCAAGAGTGTTTTCCTATGAGATTAACATTCTAATTGGTAGAGTAAAGCAGATTGTCCTCCATAATGTGTGTGGCCCTTATCCAATCAATTGGAGCCCTGAATAGAACAGAAAGACCAGCCTCCCTAAGCAAAAGGGCATTCTCCAGCAGACTGCCTTCAGACTTCATCTGCACCATCCACTTTCCTGGGACTCCAGGTGCCAGCCTTTGGACTGGAACTACACCATTGGCTCTCATGGGTTATCTAGCTCACACTGCAGATTTGGACTTGACAAATCTGTGTGAGCCAATTGCTTATAACAAATCTATCTATCTATACACACACACACACACACACACACACACACACACACACATCCTATTGGTCCTGTTTCTCTGGAGAAACCTGACTAATAGATTTTGGTACCAGGAAAGATTCGAGAGGAACAGAATCTTAAGAATGCATTTTCTGATTTGGTTCTGGGGCTTCTGGGTGGGGCTTCTGGAATTGGCTCTCTAATCTGATTAGTTTTAAAGACACTAGTGACTATTTCCAGTAATAAAGAGAGCACTGATAGAACATGGTGTGATCTGGCAATAGAGATACGCAAAATATCACCATTGGATACTCCTAATCAACCACTTATTAAAAAACGAGGATCTGGGTGACCATATATATGATACTTCAAGCATTTTTGTCAAACTAACAAATATAATGAGATCGGCTGGTTGCTCCTAACATTGCTGGTCAAAGTGGGGAAAGAAAAGGATGAACTCAGATTCATTTTCCCAGCTCAAGCACTGCATAAATGACTTAAAAGAATCTATGTCTGCCCTGAAAAAAACCCTTATCCCCTGTAGCCACAGGGCTGAGATTTGCTGAAAACTAAACTCAGAACCTCATCCTGGGAGTGGTTGAATTACAAAACAAATTGACTTCCCAGCCTCACGGGGTGTCTACTGTTAGAGTGAGGGCATTGATTGGGAAGGAAAGGATGGAATCCTAAAAGTTGGAATGAGGACATGTGGGAATGCTGATGGAACTGGGAGCATTGAGGCCCTTAATTCTGATTAGCCTTGGGCCACTTCCATCAGGGAAGGGGCAGCATTTTGTTCTTACTGGAACAGATACATGCTGGATACTAATTTGCCTTCCCTTCCCACAATGCTTCTGCCAAAACTACCACCCGTGGACTTATAGAATGCCTTATCCACCATTATGGTATTCCAAACAGCATTGCTTCTGATGGAAGAACTCACTTCATAGCAATGAAGTTCAGCAAAGGGCCCATGCTCATGAAATACACTAGTCTTTCCATTTTCCCTACCATCCTGAAGTAGCTGGCTTGATAGAAGAGTGGAATGACTTTGAAGACTCAGTTATAGTGTCAGTTAGGGGCAATATCATGTAGGATTGGGGCAGGTTTCTCCAGGAGGCTATATATGCTCTCAATCAGCATTCTGTATATGGTGCTATGTCTCCCATAGCCAAGATTCACAGGTCCAGAAATCAAGGGTTAGAAATGGGACTGGCACCACGTACTATTACCCATAGTGACCCAGTAGCAAAATTTTTGCTTCCTGTTCCTGTGATCTTATACTCCTGCCAACTTAGAGGTTTTAGGTGCAAAGGAAGGAATGCTTCCACCAGGAGACAGCAATGATTCCACTGGACTGGAAGTTAAGACTGCCACCTGGCCATTTTAAGTTCAGCAGGCAAAGAAGGAGTTACTGTGCTGACTGGGGTGATTGATCTTGACTTCCCCAAGGGGAAATTGGACTGCTACTCTGCAAAGGAGGTAAGGAAGTCTGGAATATAGGTGATCTGTTGGGGCATCTCTTAGTATTACCATGCCCTGTGGTTAAAATCAATGGGAAACTACAACCACCCAATTCAGGGAGGATTACTAATGGCCCAGACCCTTCAGGAATGAAGGTTTGGGTCTCCCTACCAAATAAAGAACCAAGACCAACTGAGGTGCTTGAAGAAGGCAAAGGAAATATGAAATGGGTAGTGGAAGAAGGTAGTTATGAATACCAACTATGGCTGTGTGACCAGTTACAGAAATGAGAACTGTAATTGTCATGAGTATTTCCTCCTTATTTTGTTATGAATATGTTTGTGTGTGTGTATAAAGCAAATATCTTTTCTTTCTTCACTTACCCTCTTATTATGTAACATAAAATGTATTGACTATCACAGTATTTAAGTATTGCTAATTTTACGTAGTATTTAAGTTATGGGCTATCAAGGAGGAGAGCAAACATCATTTAAGGACTCTGCATCCTCTTCTGGTTAAAGAGTTAGTAAGTTTTCAGGTGTACGCAAGACAGTTGTTAGGAGAAGTGTGACCTTGTTATTGTCTTTATTTAAAGATGCATATGGGTGCCAGGTTGACAAGGGGTGGACTTGTGATGGTTAATTTTATGTGTCAACTTGAATGGGCCTTGGAGTGCCCAGATATTTGGTTAAACAGTATTCTGGGTAATTCTGCAAGGGTGTTTTCAGATGAAATTAACATTTTAATTGGTAAAGCAGATTACTTTCATCCAATTGGTTGAAGGCCTGAATAGAACAAAAAGACCAGCCTTCTCAGAGCAAGAGGGAATTCTCCAGCAGACTGCTTTCAGAATTCATTTGTACCATTGGCTTGAGATCTGGGTCTCGAGTCGACCGGCCCACACCAGATTTAGACTTGCCAATTTCCATAATCACCTGAGCCAATTCCTTATAATAGATCTCTTTCTATATACATATACACATCCTATTAGTTCTGTTTCTCTGGCGAACCCTGACTAATACAATAGTTTTATTTATTTGCAAATTGTAATGTGCATGTTTGCTATTTCATTTGAGCTAAGCCTCCAATTAACTTGCTTCCCACTCTAAATCAATTTTTCTTGAGTTGAAGGAATAGTTTTTTTTTGCAGAATTTTGTTTTTAATCCAAATAAAACAAGTTTAGGACCTAGAAATAAATGTGCTCTAGTTTGTTGGAGAAAAGATGCTATTTAAATTAGGAAATAAGACTTGTGAAGCTGTAATAATTAAGACAGAATATTGGTGCAGGAATAAACAAAGGAACCAATAGAAAATGAGCCCCCCCAAATAGCCCTGCAAATGTATGAACACTTGAAAAATGGTAGCAGTTGTACTGGAGAGAAGTGGGAAAAGGATACTTTTAAAAATAATGATGGTACAATAATCCCTTATCTATATGGAGAAAATGAAATTGGATATCCTACCCCAAACTAAATACAAAGCAACTCCAGTTGGATTATAGTCCTAAATATGAAAGGCAAAATTGTGAAACTTTTGGAAGATAATATAGGAAAATATCTTTATGACCTCTGCATGGGGGGGATACAAAAAGCACTAACCATAAAGGGAAAGACTGATAAAATTGACCATACTATAATTAAGAACTCTGTTCCACAATAAAACATGATAAAGGCAATAAGAAGACAAACCAACCACAAAGTTAGAAAAGACCATTGCAACACATTATATATATATATATATATATACAGTTATATATATATAACTGACAAAAGACTAATATGTAGAATATTTAAGGAACTCTTACAAATCAATTAGAACAAGGCAGAAAACCCAACAGAAAAATCAGGTAAAGGTTTGAACAAACGCTGCACCAAAGAGGAAATCTAAATGGTTGAAATATGTGAAAAAGTGCTCAGTCTCACAGGCTGTCAGAGAATTGCAAATTGAAGCCACAGTGAAATGCCATTATACATCCAATAGGTTGGCAAAAATTAGAAAGTCTGACTATACCAAGTGTAGGTGAAGGTATGGAGCAACAGGAACTTTCATCTACTGCTGATAAGTATGTACCTTGGTAGAATCTCTTGGAAAAACAATTTGACTCAATCTACTAAAATTGAAGATACATGTACTCTACTACCCAGCAATTTATGCCTGGAAGAACGCAAGACTGTTTATTCATAGCACCATTGTTCAGGCTAGCCTAAAGCTGGAAACCACCCTAATGTCTTCAACATTAGAATAGATAAGTAAGTCGTAATTTTAAAAGTGGAATACACTACAGCAATGAAAATGAATGAACTGGAGCTACACAAAAAATTATGGACCCTGATTCTCTGCACAGGTCAGACATGCACAACAGGGTCTGTGTGTGATTTGTCTTTTGCATTTTTCTCAGCACTTAACTACTCTCAATCATTCATTTGGTGAACATTGTTGAGCATGTGTGTGCCCCTGGGCAGGCAAAGATAATTTTCTGTAAGGAAGAGGGGAAAAGAGAGGGAAGGGATTACATACCCCAGGCTGTTTTTCCAGGCCCTCCTTCACCACCACCATTGCTCCTGCCCTGACCAGGCATCCTTCTCAGCTTCCTCATCTCCCCACCTCCACCTCCAGAGAGCTCATTGACTCTTTCCAGATAACTTGGCCTTGCCCCAGTTTCTCTGACAAAATGCCCGGAAAAGCAGGAGTCTCAATTTTGTTCTGAAATGTATTATGACATTCTTCTGTATAAAGCCCCATCAACTGTTTAAAAAGAGTTGCCCTTTTTAAGTCATAGTATGAAAAGTCCAGTATTCTCTTACAATATTTTAATAAAACATTTAGCTCCTAGAAAAATCCAGATTAAAATGGTTTAACAAAAGAGAAATGTTCTGTTCCAATTTTACCCAGTTTAATACCTCTGCAAGATACTGTCAAAGTGACCATAATCACATCATTTTTCTCACTTCTTTACTTTTTAGTGACAATATTTTGTCTTTATGTGGTATACATTTCAGAAGAAAACATCTTTGCACCCTTAGGCCTAGGGTGGGGATCAGGACTCAGCCCTGTTGGACATTGCCCTCCATTGAAGTTGAGGGTTTGCTGACGTGGACTTGGTTCAAATCTAAAATGAACCTTGGTCTGTTAAGGAGCTTTGTGACTTTGGAATCAGAGAAACTCAGGGTCTAGTCCTAGGGTCTTGGGTGTGATGGTTAATTTTATGTGTCAACTTGGCTGGGCCATGGTACCCAAATGGGTCAAACATTATTCTGGATGTTTCTGTGAAGATGTTTTTTGAGTGAAATTAACATTTAAACAGGTGGACTTTGAGTAAAGCAGATACTCTCCATAATGTGGGTGGGCCTCTTTCAATCAGTTTAAGGCCTTAATAGAACAAAGACAGACCTCCTCTGAGCAAGAAGGAATTCTGCCAGCAGACTACCTTTGGACTCAAACTGCAACTCTTCCCTGAGTCTTCAGCCTGCTAGCCCACCCCATCAGATTTTGGACTTACCAAGCTTCCACAGTTGTGTGAGCTAATTCCTTAAAGTTAATCTCTTTCTCTCTCCCTGTGTATATATATATACACACACACACCCTGTTGATTCTGTTTGTCTGAAGAACACTGACTAATATATTGGGCAAGATGCTTAACCTTTCTAAACCTTAGTTTCTTCAACTGTAAAATGAGGATTATAGACTTCACAGGGTTTCTGTGAAGATTCAATGATATAACACTCAGAGCACAGCCCCGAACATGCTAAGGACCCAGCAAGTCTTAGCCATTATATGGTTATCTGTTGGGTTCCACACTGTTTGCCTTGAAAAAGCCTCACAGCTTTATTAGCATGTTCCAAGTAAAAGATTTGGGATAATTTAATTAATCTAGTAGAGCCTTGGTTTTGCAGCCCCAACCTACTGTTATGTTTCTAACATCAAGACTGTCTTCATTCTCTCTCCCTTGTATTTCCTGTTCATTCCCACCTTAGTTTACAGCTAGTCTTCCCACTACCTTTCTGCCAATTCAGATTCTACTTGTTCATTCTTCTTCTCTTCTCCATGAATCTCTTCCAGCACATGAGCCCAAACTGGCTCCTGCCCACTCTCATCTTCCATAGCACTCTCTCACTTCTAACATCTGGTATTGCTTCTTAACATTATTTTCTCTTTCATTTGTGAGCACTCTCTTTACTATGTCAGAATAAGCTAGGCTTTGCTGCAGTAATAAGTAATACCCGAAATCTCATTAGCTTACCAAATGTAGAGTGGACTACTCTCCAGGGATGTCCGCCATGTGGTGACTTGGGGCTTCTGCTGCTTTCTTCCTATAATTCTGCCAGCTCAACACATGACCACCACAGTTGCTACCAAAAGGAAGACAGGGCAGGAGAGCTGCCTTGGATGTATTTAAGAGTCAAGCTTGGTGGTGGCTTACATTATTTCTACTCACATCTTTTTGACCAAAACCCAGTTACATGGTCTCAACTGAACTGCAGAGGAGATTCGGAAATACAGTCTTCACGAGTGCCCAAGAATAGGAGGAAACAGGATTGGCAAACACATGGCATTATCTCTGCCGCACTCCTCAATTAAGTTGCAAATCAAATTATTAAATATATGTGTAAGGTCCACAGTCTTTGCTACATATGTTGGGTACTATAAACAATATAAGTGTTGCCCTCAGGGAGCTATCATGAGTAGCAAGGACAAGATACAACCACAAAATATGAAATAATAAAATAAGTCACAGTCTGACTAACAAACAAATCTCACACCACAGTGTATGATTAAAATCCCAAGTGAATTGCACAGACAATAATTGCTACAGACATAAAAAAGATAGAGATCTAGTCATCTAATGGGGTTGTCAGAGATGATAGGGAGAAAGTAGAATGACACTGAGTCTTGAAATATCAATAAGATTTGGTGGGAAATAAGGAGATGTGGAAGGAGACACTAAGTTCCCTGGAGGCAGGGACATGTCTGTTTATTTATCTTGTGGTGGGCATCCAGTAGGTTCTCAATGTTTTATTAAATTGAATTCTTAGAGCGGTAGTTCTCAAAATGTGGTCCAGGGACCCCGAGGGTCCCAGGGACCATTTCTGGGGGTCCATGAGGTCAAAACTATTCTCATAGTGATATTAAGATGTGACTTACCCTCTTCACTCTCATTCTCCAACTGTATAGTGGAATTTTTCAGAGGCTATGTGATATAATATGTCAACAGATTGAATATCAGAAGCAGATGTGGCAATCCAGCTGTCTTCTATTAAGCCAGACATTGAAGAATTTCAAAAAATGTAAAACACTGCCAATCTTTTCACTAATTTTTTTCTGTTTGGGAAAATATAGTTATTTTCATAAAAATGTGTTACTTACGTTAACGTGTTATGGGTTTCTTGTTATTTTAAGAGAATTAGTAAATTAGAATTTTAAAATTTTTTCAGGTTTGATTGCTAACATGGTAAATATTTACAGATAGAACTACCTGAACAAAAGTTCCTTGGAGTGCTCAATAATATTTAAGAGAATAAGGAAGTCCTGAGGCCAAAAACTTTTGAGAACCTCTGTCTTAGAACATATAAATGGAAATGGAATCTACAAGTTTTTGCTCTTAGAACCCATCCAAAGCTACTTTTTCAAATTTCTAGGATTTTGTATATTCAAATCTTCTCTCAACTGTCCCTTGCAACCTAAAACAATCTGCAATCGTTATCACCAAGTGTAATTCACGGGTACGAACGAACATGACATTGGTGAGCAAGTACACAAAACATGTTTGTTTATGTGCAGTCTTATCCTCATTGAGCTTTAGAATGTAGCTCAGAAGTGTAGGTACTGACAGGTAATACAGAAATGTAGATGTCTGAAAGATACATTTTTAATACCTCTATGTGCATGTTGCTAAATGTATTCAGAAAGATTATTAACTCTGAACTTTCTCAGCCTATGCTTACACCTTAAGTTAACCAAAGACATATAACAACGAGTAAGTGTACCCCAAACTCTGTGAGAAAGGGTATCTGTGGTCAAATAACTTTGGGAGCTCTGGGTTAAGTTGAGCTAAGCAGGCTGCATTTCTATGGCCGTCTTAGAGCCTTTTTGTATGTCCCATCTCTAATGTTCTCTAACCACAAAAACCCTTTTTTTTAACAAGGCATTTTGTGGGCCTTATATCCCTCAGATAGTTTGGGAAATGCTGCTGCTGATGTATAAGTGTGGACAGGCTGCTACTGATGTTTTAGCAAGCTTTGGCTCTATGTACTTAGGTTTCGAAGAACAGGATTTGACCAAAACCACAAATCTAAATCCATATTTGTTATTGCATGGATTTAGATGACAAATCCCATGCTCTAAAACATAACCCAGAACAGTCAAAGGCCGCTAGAGCATAATTCGCTTGTAAAGCAGGTACAAGACGTCCGATATCCAGTGCTACGAAAGGGTCCTACTACATATCATTCCATAATATGACATTTGAGAAAATTCTGGCAGATTTCTGTTTAAGGCCACAGATTGTATTGTCTCCTAAAGCAAAAGACAGGAAGTTGACAGAAGGCACGTGTTTCAAAGAGTTGAACGGTGATAATTCCCTCTGGGGGTATAAATAGAGGAAGCTGGATGGAAAAGACCTCGTTTAAAGGATAATGAAGTGTAAAGCACTCAGAAGTGTTGAAGGTAAGACCTCAACCCTACAAGCTGATAAGCAGGCCCAGACTTATTTATAGTGACATGAATGACATTTATCTGCCTTTCACTAGAACATCTAATCCACTTGTCAAGGTGTGTCTTAAACGGAGACCTGATTTCTGGTCAGAGTTGGCAGCCTTCAAATACAAATGTGACTGCCCTGGCTGAAATTCCTGATTGAAAAAAAAAATTGAGATATGAAATCATCGGGTAAATATATCAACTCGATTTCAATTTGCCTCAGAGAGGACATTGCCTGAAAAGGGTCTTGACTTTGTGGTAGAAACTATGGTCTATCAATTAAAGTAGACTTGGAGATGAATTACTGAGGGGTTCACAAACCTCAATATCACCCCACTTAGTCCCTAAATACAGTCATAATAGAATTATAGACATCTCTTTCTTCCCCCAAATTGTTAACACAGTCCAATTTTAGGAACTGAAAATCAGGGTGACTCAGGGACATCTGCAAAAGCTGCCTGGCTGCTAGAGTTGAGGAACTGTGGGAGATCCATGGTATGGTTCTCTCTTCAGGAGCTTGTTATAGATGATGCGATAAGGCATAACCACATTTTTAAAAATTATGTAGCAATAACCAATTTGAGTAGCAATTCAAGAAAAAAAAAGGCCATGGTTATTTCCAAACAAATTAAACAGAATTTACTATAAGAGTTAGAGGAGGGAAAGAAGAAAAGGTTGCCATGGCTAGGCAGTGAAGCAAGAATTTATGGAGGAAGTGGGATTGAGAACAGGTCTTGATGGAAGAGTGAGACAAATAAGATCTTCACTAAGATGATGTGTCATTAATCAACGCCAGCCATAGTGATCCCATTCCCCTCCCCCCGACACAGACACCCCCCCACACACACTCACGTGTGTACGCACACACACTCTCCTCCTCTACTTCTTGGTCATATACTCCTTTGGTCACATGATGCACACTGCCATCCATTGTTCGGTGTAGGGTCTTTATGTCACAAAGCTGCACCTCATCTTCATACTAGATGACAAGCACCTTAGGAAAGTGTCTCCTGTTTCCTCTTTGCCTTGTAGACAGCTGTGCCCAAATATAGTTCTATGTTTGTTTTTTTTTTTTTGTGAGCAAGACCAGCCCTGAGCTAACATCCGTCGCCAATCCTCCTCTTTTTGCTGAGGGAGACTGGCCCTGGGCTAACATCCGTGCTCATCTTCCTCCACTTTATATGGGACGCCGCCACGGTGTGGCTGACAAGCAGTGTGTCGGCGGGCGCCCGGGATCCGAACCTGCGAACCCTGGGCTGCCAAGCGCGGACTAAATCGCTGCGCCACCGGGCAGCCCCCTATAGTTCTATGTTTTTAACCAACTTTATTGAGGTATAATTTACATGCATTAAAATGCAACCACTTTCAGTGTACAGTTCAATAAACTTTGATAAATGTATACACTTGGGTAAACACCACTACAACCAAGATAGAGAAAAATTCCATTGCCCTGAAAAGTTCCCCTGTGCTCCCTTGTGGTGGCAGCTCCCTCCTCATCCCTGGCCTCAGGCAACCATTGGTCTGCTTTTTGTCCCTATAGATTACATTAAATTTTTCCAGAGTTTCCTATAAATGAAATCATACTATTTATAGTCTTTTGTCTGGCTTCTTATACTCAGCATAGTGTTTTTGAAATTCATCCATGTGTGTGAATCAGTTTTTTTTTTTGCTGTGTGAGATCTCGTTGTATAGATATACTACAATTTGTTTACACAGTCACCTATTGATTGATATTTGGGTTGTTTCCAGTTGTTTGGAATAAAGCTTCTATGAACATTCATGCACAAGTTTTTTTGTGGAAATACACCTTCATTTCTTTGGAGCAAATACTAGGAATAAGGGCTGCACAGTAGGTATATGTCTAACTTTGTAAGAAACGGCCAAACTGTTTTCAAAGTAGTTGTACCATTTTACCTAATTATATGCTTGATGCTTGTAGCAATGGCCTCCATGAGCATTATTGTCATTGTCAAAAACCTTGAAAGGCTCTCTGATTTCTACAGAGTGGAATTCACACTCCTCAGTCTAGCATCCTTGGTCTTCTACTATCTGCCCTTATTTTACTTTACAAACTTCATCTTCCACCACTCTAGTATATGCTTACGTCACTCATCCACACATCATTGAACTACTTTCTCATCCACAGCTGAGCCATACATAAGTGACAGTGCTTCCAGGACTGCAAATGGATTAGCAGACATCTTTGTGTCTTGTCCATGTGAGCAATGGCACACACTTACCAGCCAAGTGGTCAGGATTAGACACCAACTTAGATGTGTAACTCACCACATTCTTTTTGTTGTTGTTGAGGTAGCATTCATTTATAACATATAAATTTCAGGTGTACATCGTTATATTTTGACTTCTGTGTAGAGTACATCATGTTCACCACCCAAAGACTAATTACCATCCATCACCATACACATGTGCCTGGTTACCCCTTTCACCCTCCCCCCTACCCCTTCCCCTCAGGCAACCACTAATCTAATCTCTGTTTGTTGTTGTTGTCTTCTATTTATGAGTGAAATCATATGGTATTTGACTTTCTCCCTCTGACTTATTTCACTTAACCTAATACCCTCAAAGTCCATCCATGTTGTAGCAAATGGCAAGATTTCATGTTTTTTATGGCTGAGTAGTGTTCCACTGTGTATATATATCACATCTTTTTTATCCATTCATCCCTTGATGGGCACTTAGGTTTTTTCAAGTCTTGACTATTGTGAATAATGCTGCAATGAACATAGGGGTGCATATATCTTAACACATTCGTGTTTTCATGACCTTTGGCTAAATACCCAGCAGTGGAAACCTGGATCATATGGTAGTTCTATTCTTAATTTTTTGAGGAATCTCCATAATGTTTTCCATAGTGGCTGCACCAGTTTGCATTCCCACCAGCAGTGTATGAGGGTTCCCTTTTCTCCACATCCTCTCCAACACTTGTTGTTTCTTCTTTTGTTTATTATAGCCTTTCTTATAGGCGTGAGATGGTATCTCGTTGTAGTTTTGATTTGCATTTCCCTAAAAATGAGTGATATTGAACATCTTTTCATGTGCCTGTTGACCATCTGTATGTCTTCTTTAGAAAAATGTCTGTTCAGATCTTTTGCCCATTTTTTAATTGGGTTGTTAGTTTTTTTGTTGTTGAGATGTATGAGTTCTCTATATATTTTAGATATTAACTCACCACATTCTTAAGACAAATTTCACAGACATTATTTATCCTGAAATTTTATTTGTCTCTAAACATGCCAAACATATTTTTAGGATTTCAGAAATCCTTTTTTTGTGAGGAGGGGAGTACAGAGGGCATTCTCTTTTCATAGATTCAGCCCACAAACATTTAGTGAGCATCTACTATGAACAAAGCTTTGTGGGGGATACAGGTATGCAGTGTCTCTGTGGGATGGATGTGTCGCTGCAGCATCTACAAGGGAGGAAGTAGCAGACGGCTCTTAGAAAGCCTGAAGTAACTAAGTGGACTGATGTGATTTTAACTGAAGCACAAACTGGAAAATTGGAATGAATGGTTCATGACAATTACAAAGAGGAAGAAAAAGAAAACTGCAGCCCACCCTGCCTCACTATTTGTTCATTGCTTAAGCAAATAAACTTAAATCATTCATCTGGTGATGCTGAATTTGAATGAAATCTATTGCTATTAGAAGCATCATCAGGGGCAAGATTTGGCCCCATGAAGTCTTCTGGACTCAGCCTTGGTCTCTTCAAGGTAATGCTAATCATGAAGACAAAAACAAGGAAGGAGGGGAGAAGAATTGTGCATTTTAAAAATCACCAATGTCCAGTTTTGCTCATAAGAAAATAATATCAATTTGAAGGAGAAAATAATTTAGAGTAGAAAGTGTACAAGCACCATTTTTCATTTCTTCTCCCTATTTTGTAAGCTTGATTCACACTGTTCTGTGAATCCGCATATTCTTTTCTGAAATGAATCTTCCACCTGGACTAGTGTGTTTCTTTGTATTTACACATGTTACGTAAGTAGAATCATTCAAGAAACTTGAATTAGAACTAAAGCATAGAATTGAACTCTTGTGTTATGCAAAAATGAGTCATTATTTGACTTACAGCTGCACAACGTGGGAGCTGCTCATACTCCAGAATTTAGTACAGCACAATAGGAGAATGCCTTAAATCAATTAGTGCTCTCAGAAACATAACAAAGGTAAAGATCCAAAAGCTTTTCTGTGAGTGAATGGCAGTAACACGTTTCTCTCTCTCTATCATGGAAGCACTTGCTGAATGAGAACCGGCCTAAAAACTCTACCTTTTACAGAGAACACTTTAGCCAATGGTTGGGAAAAAAAGAGGATTTTATGAGATCAAAGACCAGGATTATTTTTCATGCAGCTTATCCCACCACCTGAGGTAAATCAAATGACCTAAAACTCCAAAGAAAATGCATTTTCCTTCTGTCTAGTACACAGAGATGCTACAACGTCTGAGCCTGACTTTTATTGTCCAGTTCATAGAGTTAGTCTCTTTCTAAAGTCTCATTCATTTTTGCCCAGACAGCGCTGTCAGGCTAGGAACGTTCCTTTCCGAAAAGGTGCTGCACTGGAGAGAGGGGCAGCCCTTCTCCAGCGGAATAAGACACCTGGAGCTTTAACTTTACTTAGTGACCCGAGTCACAGGGTGTGGTTTCTAAATCTACTGCTGTGTGACCTTGAACGAGCCTCTCACCTCCTTTGGATCCCACTGCCCTCACCTGTAAAATGAGGAGCTAAACCAAGTCACCTCCAAGGACCCCTTCAGCTCTAACAGTCCAGGATTACACGCTGCTCTCTTGTGAGTTGGTGATCTGCATTTAATAAATGGATACACACGGCCCTATCTCCACTCGTTTTCAGCTGTGTGGGTCTTCACTTCCCTTCCTTTAGTCATTCAATGCATTCAGTGACATCTGACAAATCCCGACTGAGCAGCTACTGTGTGCCAGACTCTGCTGTAGGTGCTGGGTGCTCAGCACAAAATACCTGCTCTCCTAGATTTTACAGCCTTGTTTGGGGTGGGGAGTGGGGTGGGAGAGAGACAGCAAATAAGTGAAGAAACAACGTATAATACTGTGTTGGGTTGTGATAAGTGCTATGAAGTAAAATAAAACAGGGCAAAGAGATGGGGAGTGATGGTGGGGTGGGGCCTCTATTTTAGGGTCAAGGAACGCCATTTTTCCATTTTTAAACTCAGATGTAATTGATGTATATGATTCTGATTCAAATGTGGGTTTTCAAACCCAATTCAAATGTGGGTTTTCTCCCCATACCACCAAGCAATTCCCCGACATGAGCTGGGTGTCTTATACTTGATAGCATCAGATCCCACAGGTTAAGGGCTCAGTCCCACAAGACTGCCCCCCCTGCATCCCCACTTCAGAGGCCAATCACAAGTCCAGGTTGTCACCTCTGCATCTGACCAAATGGCTATAGATTGAAGGTTTCCACGACCTCCTCCTCTGGTTCAATTAATTTGCTAGGGAAGCTCACAGAACTCAGAGAAACATTTTACTTACTAGATTACTGGTTTATTACAAGAGGATATAACTCAGAACAGCCCGATAGAAGAGATGCATAGGGCAAGCTATGTGGGAAGCGGCGCAGAGCTTCCATGCTCTCTGAGCCACCCCTCTTCCCGAATCTCCACACGTTCACCAATCCGGGTGCTCTCTGAACCCTGTCCTTTTGGGGTTTTATGGAGGCTTCATCTAGTAGGCATGATGATCATTAACTCCATTTCTAGCCCCTCTCTCCTCCCAGGAAATCAGGGAGTGGGACTGAAAGTTCCAACCTTCTAATCAAGGTTGGTTCCCCTATTAATCAGCCCCCATCCTTAGGTATTTTCCAAAATCACTTCATTAACATAACAAGGCATATTTATCGGCTCATTACTTAGGAAATTCCAAGGGCTTTAATGTTCTTATTATAAATCACAATATCACAACATGCCTTAAGATGAACAGTTCTTACATGTTCAGTTGGTGAGTTTTGGCAATTGTACAGACCTGGGGTAGTGTTAAAATACGTCTAAAAATTCTGTAGCACTCTTCTCATCATTCCCTTCCTTTGAATTTGGACCGGGCTTAGTAACTTGATTCCAATGCACATAATGTGGCAGAAGGGACATGATATGACTTCTGAGGCTAGGTTAGAAAAGGCAAAGCAGCTTCCACCTGGCTCTCTCCCCTACTCCCCTCTTTCTCTCTCTCAACCCATCCACCATGTTGTGAGGAAGCCAAGCAACCACATGGAGAGGCCATGTGTAGGTGTTTTGGCTAATAGCCCCAGCTGACGTCCTAGTTAACATCAACATCAACCACCAACTACATTAGTGAATGAGCCTTTGGATCATTCCAGCCCCCAACCTTCAAGTTTTCTCGCTGAGGTCCCAGACATCATCGAATAAATTGTCCCCACTGTGCCCTGTCCAAATTCTTGTTCTACAGAAACTCTGAAAGATAATAAATAGTTGTTTTGTGTAACTGAGTTCAGGGGAAATTTGTTACACAGCAATAGATAACACAAGAAACACCCATGTAATCACCATCCAAAATAAAATACAGAACATTCTCATCACTTCAGAAAGTGTCCTTGTACTGCTACCAGTCAATTCCCGCCTCCACCCAGAGGCACTTCTTTCTTTTGCTGTCAGAGGTTAGTTTTGCTTATTCTAGGGAGGGATAGGCCCTTTGGAAGAAATGAGTTCTGATTAGACACCTGCAAGAAGTGAGTAATCCATGCAAAGATCCATGGGATCTAGGCAGAGGGAACAGCCAATGGGAAGGCCCCCAGACAGGAATGTGACTGGCGAGTTTGAGAAACTGCAAAAGGACTAATGTGGCCTGAATGGAGTGAATAGGAGAGAGGAGCTGGGAGAGGGAGCAAGATCAGATTAGGTAGAATGTTGACCATGGTGAGGCATTTAGGTTTTATTCTGGATGAGGGGAGAAGCTATTGGAGAGTTTATAGGATAGGAGGACATGGTCTGACTTAGGTTTTAAAAGGAAGTCTGAAGATTATGTGGAGGATTATGGGATGGCAAAAGTGAAAGCAGGGAGAACTGTGTGGTGGTTAAAGATAACCACGAGTTCTTTGCCATTCTTCCCCTTGAGAGATAGAGTTTCTTTCTTACTGCTTGAATCTGGGCAGGTCCTGTGACTGCTTTGACTAAAAGAACATACAGAATAATTTGGTCTAACTTCCAAGGCTGCAATTTAAGAAATTGGTGTCTTTCCTTCACTCCTATCCTAAAAACTCTCCAATAGCCTCAGTGCTTGAAATGCTTTCTTAGAACTCATGCTGTGAGGAGGCCTAAGCAGTTATGTGGAGTGGGGAGGTCCTTGTGGAGGGGAACCAAGGCCCCTGGCTAACGGCTCCTGCTGAGCTCCCAACTGTGATGGTGGCCATCACAAACTGCCAGCCATGAGAATGAAGGCATTTAATCCTTCCAGCCATCCTAGCAACCCAGTTGGCACCACCAGAAACTGTAGAACCACCTGGTCAACCCATAGAATCATGAGAAATAATAAATAAATGGTTGTTGCTTTAAGCCACTCATTTTGGGATTGTTTGTTATGCAGCAATAAATAACTGAAACAACCTGTAAGGAGACTGTTAGTCTGGACAGGAGATACTGGTGGCTTAGCCTAGGTTAGTAGGAGTGGAGGCAGTAAGAAGAGAGATGACAGGATTTGTTATTGTGAAGTAAGAGAGAAAGAAAAGAAACAAGAATAACGCCAAGGATTTAGGCCTTAACACTTGGAAGAATGGAGTTGTCATTTACTGAGATGGGAAGAATGACAGAGAAGCAGGTTTGGGGAAGAAATCAAGAATTCAGTTCTGGTTATGTTACATGTGATATGCCAATTAGACTGACAAGCGGAAATGTTGAGTTGGCAGGTGGATCTGGAAGTCTGAAATCCAGGGGAAGGATTTGGGCTAGAGACTTAAATTTGGAACTCAGCAGTGTGTAAGTGGTATTTAAAGTCATGAATATGGATGCAATTACTTTGGGCTTGTGTTAAAAAGGAAGAGAAGTGTTCTAAGGACTGAGCTCCAGCGTCCTGCAATATTGAGAGGTCAAAAAGATGAGAAATCTCAAAGGAGACTGAGAAGAATCTACCAGTGAGGAGGGAGGGAAATCAAGAGACTGTGTTGTGGAGGCCAAGAGAAGAACATGTTTCAAGAAGGGAGTGAACAAGCGTGACCAATGCAGCCGATACACTCCTTGAGTGCAGCTATGAAGCCTGCTACTTATACCAATCATTTGATATTTGTTGAAACTTGCTCTGTGGCTGAGTATGCAATTAATGTTTACTAATGTTTTCTGCAGCAGAGGGGTGCAGTATTCTGTATATGGCAGATAAACCCTGCTAATTCTGTTTAAATCCTTTATACCTGTCCTTATTTTTTTGGTCCATTTGATCTATCTAGTAATGAAAACAGCATGTTAAAATTACCCACTAATGGGTGGTTTTATGTCTTAGTAGTTTTGTCAATATTTTTTTCTTTATATTTTTGAGGCTATGTTATTAGAGGCATTTAGATTTAAAATTGTTGCAGTGTTACTTCTTTATGAAGTGACTCTCTTTGTTTTGAGAAATGTTTTTTGTCATAAAAATCTAATTTGTGTAAAATTAATATACCCATACTAGCTTTCTTTTGATACTTGCCAGATATGTAATTCCCCATCCTTTTTCTTTCACTCATTCTGTATTCTGATGTTTTTTTATGTGTTTCTTTCAAATGACAAATACCAGTTTTTTTTAATCCAGTCGTCTCGGTCCAGGTGCCAGACAGGAGAGTTAAGAAGCCATCCTAGACATCCAGCACAGTTAAGCATTCAGTGACTCCAAGTTCAGCCATGGGTGTTACCATATGCAATCCCGCAAGCAAGCACCACCAAGCTAAGCCCAGTCAACCCACAGAACCGTGAGACATAATAATAAATTGTTGTTTCAAGTCATTAAGTTTTGGGGTGTTTTGTTACACATCAATAGGTAACTGGAAGGCAGGACTTTCTAATATCAGAACAAATAGACTAGAGGAAATTACGAAAAAGGAAAGCTAATGATTTGACTATATGTAAAATATTAAACTTTTGTCTGTTAAATTACAAATATATATATATTGAAAGACAGAGGCAGATTCTGCTTCCAGTGTCGTGAGGAACCGCGGGCTCTGGGGCCCCCCTGGCAGCACAACAACTAGATGTTACACGTGCTTTGAGGTGTTGCTAGACTCCCAAGAGGTTGGTGAGATCTCCAGGGGCCTCTCTCCTTCCTTAGCCTCCAAACAAACTACAAACCAGACTTGAACCTGGTGGGGCTGGGAGCCAGGGACGGGGCAGCCACAGGCCAGAGCTGGAATGCCCGAGGGCCAGGCCGGGGGAGCAGGGGTGGTAGCAGTGGAGGGTGCTGAGTCAATCACGGTCAGTGATGGAGTCCGACAAAGACACATCTAAAGTCTAACAAAGTTAGATTTGACAGCATGCTGCCATGAGGGAGAGAGCGCCAGGGGAACATGGAGCCCCTCACCAAACCAAAGAAGAGACAGGGATGGTCTCGGACTGGGGGGAGGTGAAGTTTAGGTAAAATTTGAGCAAAGCGGTGTTTCGATAGGCTCAAAGCAAAGCCAGGTTGTGTATGAAGGAGTTGATATTAGATCTGGACTCAGGATCCTATTTCCTTGGAAAATACAAAATTAAGATAAATGGTAACACTGTATTGGGTGGAAATGGAGTCTGCTTGCCTGTGTCAAAGTGACCCGAAATGCTCGTGCTCCAGGCAAGAGGAAGATGCTTCATTCTCACTGATATGGGTCCAAACAGCAGTTTCTTTTTTGGAAAAGAATGATTTTAGAGAACAGGTTTCTCAGCACCTTGTCCTTTCTGTTGATTAGCAAAACAGTTTTTGCAGGTTCTCACCAGAGTTCTTCAGCAACATTTTCCTTCTCCCAGCAAGGAGAAGGGGAGGCTGAGTCTCAGACAGTGATCTCTGGTCTAAACCCTGGAGTGGTCCGGAGATGAGGATCCCCTCCTCCGCCCCCCAACCCCCGCAAATGCAGAATATATCCTTCTTTTAGGAAGGCTTGTCCAGGGTAGGTCAAGAGGCTTCCAAATAGTAAAAACAAGCCTTGTCTCCAACAGAAACCTTGCATCCTTTCAAGATATCTCTAGAACATTTACAAAAACAGATATCTTGGGTTTGGCATCACAAATTCCAAAAGGCAGTAATCCCACCATCCTTATTCTCTGACTCCAATGCAAGTGACTTAGTCAGGAACTGTAAACCTGCCCGGATGCTCAGCGTTAGTAATAACTACAGGAAGGCAAATTAAACCAACAGGGAGATGCCATTTCTTTTGACCCGTTAGAACTGGCAACAATGAAAAACATTAATTATACCACGTGTTGGTGAGATATGGGGAAATGGATAATTTCAAAAGGTGTGGGGGTGAAAATTGATACGGCCTTTTTGGAGGGCAACTGGCAGTTTCTATTGAAATTGTACCGGGATTCCCTTCTCAGGATCTAGAGATATCAGTATCCTTGTGCATAAGGAGGCGGGTACAGAAAATTTCAAGGCAGCACTCTTTGTAGTAGAAAGGAGGATGGACAAATAAAGGTGGTATATTGATTTATATCAATATAAATACAGTACAGGAATACTCTGTAGCAATTTAAAAGACCAAAGTAGAGCTACAGGTGTTAATATTTTATAGTTTGTAGCACTTTTGTAACTAGAAACATGAAATTTAAAATTCCTAAATGTAAGTGCATGTTTGTAAATGCAAAGCAAAATATGTCTAAGGATACTTACCTAATCATAGAATGAGAACCTATTCGTGTGTTACTTGGGCAATTAAAACAAAATTTTATAAAGAAACTAGAAGAGAATAGAGCTAAATATTTATAGTGTTTGCTTGAGAATCTAAGGCTTTAGTGTTTATTTTCTTCTGTGTTTTCATTTCTACATTTAGTAAATTTTTAGAATGATTCTTTATATGGGAAAAAGGACAGTGTTGAAACAATAGAAACAAGAAAAGAGACCACCAAAAAAATAAACAGAACGTGCTCATTAAAGGAGAAATGAAATTGCACAGTGAGAGTTCCCGGGCATGTTCCAGAACCCTTCTCACTGGATATAAATACCTTCCAGGGAGTTTGTACATGGCGGTGGAGGTGGGGAAGGGGTGAGGGGCCTCTGGAATCATTGTTCTTTGAAGACCCAGAATCGGAGTGCATCTTAGTTATTTGTAGTATAATACATTGTAAAATGATAATTTATCTATTAAAAAGAGAGACTTTTGATTACCCTATATGTTTAAATGTCTTATGAAATTTAGAATAAGATATAACATGATTTTCTACCTTTTGTTTTTCTGCAAAATGAGTATTTTCAGCCACATAATGGGATGACCAAACTTTAAGGGCTCATTTGGACACCTACCTAGCCGTCATGTAGAGTACTGTTTGTATGGGAAAATGCTTTCTGAGGATAAAGCAACCAATTTATAAAAGGACTTTGAAAGATAGGTTATTCACAAGATGGGTTCAAAAGGCAGTTGAACTAGTGAGTGAAGTTTAAATTCTCCTTTACTACTGAAATTCTTGTGCTTCTATTCATCTATAATTACCTTTAACTGGAAATCAACTCGGAGCTCGGATCTTGCAGTGGGGGAAAGTGTCATTTTAGGACATGACTCAGCTCTTGTATTCCTTTCTATGTTCACCAGGGCTCAATTCAGAAAATACTTGTGAAATGAACTTCAGAGAAAAAGTGGTTTCCTATCACCTGGCATGTTTTGGAGACATGGTTTGCCCAAAGTGTGAGAATGTGCAAAGAAAACAAGGTGAGAGAGGGTAATTAGTTGACGCCACAGAGAACTAAGGCAGCGGTTCTCAAAGTGTGGTCCCTGGACCAGCAGTAACAGGATTTCCTGAGACTTTAAGAAATGCGTGTTCCCAGTTCCCACCCAGACCTCTGTCCCTGAATCTCTGGGGGTGTGGCCAGGAATCTTGGTTTTAACATGCCCTCCAGGGGATTCTGATGCCCTGTAAGTTTGGGAACCACTGTTCTAAGGAGAAGGGTGGAGGGTCAGAGCTGCACTGTCTAATAAGCCAGCTGGCTTCCCAGTGGGCACAGGTGGAGAGCAGGAAAGGGAAGCATCTTCTACTCAGGGGGCAGGTTTCCTGCCTCAGATCTGGCTCAAACAGCTGCAGGTTTGCCCAGAGCCAGGGGGTTCAGGTGAACCAGAATCTTCAGGGAAAGCCCCAAGTATAGAGTCCCCTTTGTTCACAGAAAATCCACAGTGGACAGGGTTAAAGATAAGCTGAGATATATTAAAAATTTTAAGAGTTTATCTGAGCAAAAATCGATTCTAATCAGGCAGCACCAGACCAGAAGAGTTAGGAGTGCTCCACCAACAGGAGCTAGGGGAGAGACTTTTATAGAGAAGAGGTGGAAGCGAAGCAAGAATTTTTTTTAATTGAAATATATTTGACATGAAACATTGTGTAAATTTAAGGGGGACAACATATTAATTTGATACATTTATATATTATAATGATTGCCACTGTAGCAATAATTAGCATTTTTATCACGTTGTATAATTATTCTTTCTTTTTAGTGGTTGGAATAATTAAGTTCTAGTCTCTTAGGAGTTTTGATGATTATAATACAATTCTGCATCTGTATTCACTATCCTGGGTGTTAGATCGCTAGGGCTTGTTTACTACTCATTGCAAGTTTGTACCCTTAGGTGACATCTGTCCTACCCCCAGCCCCATCCCCTGGTAACCACCATTTTACTCTCTGTTTTTACAAGTTTGGCTTTTTAAGATTCCACATACACGTGATATACACAGTACTTGTCTTTGTCTGACTTCTCTCATGCGGCACAATGTGCTTAAGGTGCATCCAACAAAGTGAGGAAAGGATTGGATTGGCTAGAGCTTGAGCAGTTGCCTTATGTGGAAAAGCTTAGCTGGCTCTTTGTGATTGGTTGTCCTTAGGTTTTGATTTCTTAACCTTGAGGCATTTCAGGCTTAGGTTTGGTTTGCTTCCATAGGCTACTAAGGCATTAAAACCACCTCAATCTAATGGCCTCCTTGTTTAATTAAATTAACAACAGTGAGAGCATAGATATGTATATATTTGCTGTCTCCAGTGGTTCCCCAGTCTACAACAGATTCTGTTTTCAGAGCAGTCTTCTTGGGATGTTGGTTTTCTCCTTGTTGAGTCTCACCTGACAGGGGAGGATGTGGGGAATCCAAGGTCAATAGCTGTGGGCAGACCTGGCAGAACAGTCTCATGGGGAAGAGGTTGGGGGCCAGGGGCTGAGGGCCGATGGGTGGGGACAAAGGTGGAGGGAGCTTCTCCCAGACCTTGTGGTCTGCCTCTCATGGGCCAGGGAGCATGCCCCCACCTCACCCCGAAATGGGAATGTGGCCACCAGAGTCTCTGTTTATAACCACTAGGAGGGGGGATGATGGCTGTGATCCCAAACTGCAGCTATAATGATATTTGACATCTATTTAAAATCTCAGAAAAATCTTTCTGCTGCGTCAGAAAAGGGACTGGTTGTGTTCTGCAGATCAGTGCAGAGTTAGAATGGAAGGGTCAGGAGTGGTCACAGACAAGCCTTGTAAATGAGCTTTGCAAAGAGGGACCTGTTGTGCTATTCTGGACTCATGTGGGCCAACGACCTCTCCCACTTTCTGAGAAGAGAGTCTCAGAGTGACTTAAACTTTAGACTTCTTCAGGAAAGTATAAGGCTAGTTGCTGTGATGAATGCTTTTCTGACCAGGGCAGCACCGGCAGCATAAACATCCAAATGCTCCATATTTAATGATGAGCTCAGGCCAAGATCAGCCTTGAAGGGGAAGCTGCCAAGTCTCTTTCTGCTCACTCAGAGCAGGGCTTGAGAGTCCTAGTGGGCTGAGAGGCTCTTCAAGGATCTCAAGTTTGCTTAGCAGGGACGATATTGACCTGTTGTTTTTAATCAATGGTTCTTTCCCTGAGGCCACACAGAAGATCTAGACTGTAATCTGTCCTTGGGCCTTCTTTACTCTCTCTAAAGTCCTTTTCCAGTTTTTGCAGAGCTGTTTCCTTGAGAAGAAAGAAGTAAACATTTACATCATTTACATCTGATTTCCAAGGTTCTAGTCATAGCCTGTGGGGTTCCTGCAGGATTCTGTTCTCTGAAGGTTTCCTGGGGTAGAGGGTGGAGGAGGGGAACAGTCTAAACCAAGGGTCACAGTCCCTCCAGCAGGGGACTCACAGGAAAGGGCCTCCCCCTTATAGGATTGAGATCATGAATAAACCTTCGAAAGTCCTCGTTAACATTTTGCATTTATTAGAATAAAATAATGACTCCCCAGATGATGAAAATGTGGTATAAGCACACCAGGAAACTTCAGGATCCTTCCATGCAGTTCAATAAAAAGCTTGTCAGTTTATTTGGCTTTGGGCCAGATAATGTACAAACCAAGAAGAATTATTACTGTGTGTATGCCTGGTTCTTCATGCAAAAAAATATTGTTTAATGCCATGACTAGGGTTGGTAGACTCCTGTGTCCTGGATTCCTCTCTGTTTCTGGAGATGTGCTACCACCTCCTCCATCAACAGAGGCAGGAAGGCCCTGGGTTTACTTACTTTCACTCTCTTGATACCACGCTGCAAAAATGGTTTTCTTCAGGACCTTCCTCTTCTCTTCCCACCCTCCAGGTCTCACTCTTTCTAAGCCCCTCATTTCCAGAGTGACTCATCTCTACTCAGAAAAAGTACACTGAAGTAAACATGAAGGAGCTAGAGGTTCCCAGGAAGGAAATGCACAGCTTGGAATTACTATACAGAGAAATCAATGATCCATCAAGAAATAAAATAAGAACATGGATAAGACCCACAATGAAGCCAATACCAAATAGTGGTTGCACTAGGTATTTACCCCGCACACGTAGGACTGCAGCTGGGGAACACAGATTCAAGCAGCACTTGAATTGTGTTCCAGCTGTTGAAGGGAAAAGGAAGGTTTTATAGTCATGGCTAACAAAGGCAAAGAAAAAAGAGAAAGGAATATCCTTTAACAAATTCCAGGCACCAGATAGTCATGGGGTGAGGGTCGGTTGAAACAAGCCATTGAAACTTGGGAATGTAGAAGATGACCCTGACAGGAATGAGGTCTTTGTCCTGATAATCTTATCTTCCTTGAGAAGACTTGCAGATGCATTTCAGGCATCTAATGAGTTTAAGAGTTCATCCTGAAGGAGGAAGTCGTTCCTCTTCTCTTCATGTCCACCCGGCTCCATTTTAGTGCCTTAACATGAGAGACTCCATCTTTTTTCAATTCCACACTGGGAAGGACTAGTTTAGAACCACAAATAAACAATGGTGCCTATTGAAACTTACAACCTGTGGAGTAGTAGAATAGATGTCTCCCCCACTTTTGAGAGGAGCAAGGTGTTACCCAGGTAATAACCACATCGTGACTTCTAGTTATCACCTTTTTCTTCAGTGAAATGCCTTTCAATAATTCTCCATATCTATAAAAACGAAATACAACAAGTAAGCCTTAAGTGGTTCCTGGAGTTAAAATTAAAATGCTATGTAAGAGAAATTTTTTGACACCAATGGTGAAATTCAAATATGGACTACATATTGGATGGCATTGTTGAATTACCGTTAATTGTCTTCAACATGACAATAGTGTTGTGATTAGGTAGGAGATATCATGCAGCCTGGAAGATGCAGGCCAGAGACTAGAGAGGAAAGCAGAGTGAAGGTAACTGAGGACCCAGCTGGTCTACTCAAGACCCCATTCAGCAACATGGAAAACATACCGTTTTGAATGTTGATTGCTGCATAATAAACTAGCCCAAAACATAGAGGCTTAAAACAACAATTACTTATTTGCTCCCAATCTGCACTTTGGGCAAGCAGCTCATCTCTGCTTCCTGTGGCATCACCTCTGGTGCTCACAAGGTTGGGGCTGAGTGGAATGACTTACTGTTGGCCAGATTCCTTGGTTCTTCTCCACATGTTCTCTCCATGTGGTTGACTTGGGATTCCTCACAGCGTGGTGGTCTCCGAGCAGTTGGACTTCTCACACAGCAGCTGGCTTCCCTCAAAATGCAAAAGTGGAAGCTGCCAGACCTTTATAAGGCTTAAGTCTAGAACTGGCACTGTGTCAATTCTGTAGCAGGTCACAGGGCCAGGCCAGATTCAAAAGACTTACATACTAGGAAGAGAGGCTCATTGGGGGGCCACTAAATGAACAGTTCACCACACATGGGGATGAGGAGCTGTGACTAGTGGAAATTTTCTCTATGCCAGCAACCACAGGAACAGGTACATGAGAGGTGACTGTGTTTCAAAAGTTTGGGCTGCTGCTTATTTTTTTGGGGGGGGGGTTGTTTTTTGCAGGGAAATATTCACCCTGAGCTAACATCTTTTGCCAATCTTCCTTTTTTTTTTTTTTGAGGAAGATTGACCCTGAGCTAATAGCTGTTGCCAATCTTCCTCTTTTTCTTTTTTCTCCCAAAGCCCCAGTACATAACTGTACATCCTAATTGTAGGTCCTTCTAGTTCTATGTGGGACACCACCTCAGCATGGCTTGATGAGCTGTGAGTTGGGCTGCACCTAGGATCTGAGCTGGCGAACTCAGAGCCACCAAAGTGGAATGCATGAACTCAACCACTACACCACTGGGCCAGCCCTGTGGTTTTTTTTTTTTTTTTTTCCCTCCCCAGAGCCCCAGTGCATGGTTGTACATCCTAGTTGTAAGTCCTTCTAGTTCTTCTACATGAGTTGCTGCCACAGCATGGCAACTGACAGACAGGTGGTGTGGTTCTGTGACTGGGAAACGAGCACGGGCCACTGAAGCCGTGAGAGCACCGAACTTGAACCTCTAGGCCATCAGGGCTGGCTCTTTG
This sequence comes from Tapirus indicus, assembly GCA_031878705.1. Lineage (NCBI taxonomy): Eukaryota > Metazoa > Chordata > Mammalia > Perissodactyla > Tapiridae > Tapirus > Tapirus indicus. Next base: position 87,051,098 of record CM062929.1, on the reverse strand, counting down.
GCTTCTTGATCATACCAGGGTACCTAGACAAAATACAGTGACCGAAGTGTTTCATGAAACAAGGGAAAAACAGGATTTCCTTATTGCAGCACCTCTCCAAGAACTTAAGAAGCTCATATGCGTTGGGGGTATAATATAAACTGTTGTTTATACCGGTCTGACCATGGTGCACACTTTTAAAAAAAGACTATTGTTTGGCACATTAGAACTATAAAGACTCTAATTTTGACTTTTTAAAAACAATTAAAAATCTAACAACACTTTAAAAAAATTGTGGTAAAATACACATAACATAAAATTTGCCATCATAACCATTTTTGTGTGTGTGTGTGTGTGTGTGTGTGTGAGGAAGATTAGCCCTGAGCTAACATCTGTTGCCAATCCTCCTCTTTTTGCTGAGGAAGACTGGCCCTGGGCTAAAATCTGTGCTCAGCCTCCTCTACTTTATATGTGGGATGCTTGCCACAGCGGGCTTGACAAATGATGTGGAGGTCTGTGCCCAGGATCCGAACCCGCAAACCCCAGGCTGCCGAAGCAGAGTGCGTGAACTTAAACACTACACCACCCGGCTGGCCCCCATCTTAACCATTTTCAAGTGAACAGTTCAGTGGTATTCAGTGAGTTCACATTGTTGTGCAGCCCTCATCACTCTCCATCTGCAGAACTCTCTTAATCTTGCAAAACTCTATACTTTCTTCCCAACTCCCTGGCAACCACCACTCTACTTTGTGTCTCTATAAATTTGATTTCTTCATAGACGTGGACTCATATAGTATTTGTCTCTTTGTGACTGGCTTATTTATATAGCCATCTCTGCTCTCTTTTGGTTACTATTTGCATGGAATATCTTTTTCCATCCTTTCACTTTCAACATATTTGTGTCTCTAGATCTAAAGCGAGTCTCTTATAGACAGCATATAGTGGGATCATCTTGTGTTTTTTTTTTGCTGAGAAAGATTAGCCCTGAGCTAACATCTGTGCCAGTCTTCCTCTATTTTGTATGTGGGTTGCTGCCACAACATGGCCACCAACGAATGGTGTAGGTCCACGCCCGGTAACTGAACCTGGGCTGCTGAAGCAAACTGAGCCAAATTTAACCACTATGTCATGGAGCCTGCCCCTGGATCATGTTTGTTTTTTAATCCATTCTGCAAATCTCTGTCTTTTGATTGGAGAGTTCAATTCATTTACATTTAAAGTAATTACTGATAAGGAGGGACTTACTTGTGTCATTTTGGTATTTTTTTCTATATGCCTTATAGCCTTTTTTGTACCTCATTTCCTGCATTACTTTCTTTGGTGTTTAGTTGATTTTTTGCCATGAAATGTTTTAATTCCCTTCTCATTTCCTTTTGTGTATATTCTATAGCTATTTTCTTTGTGCTTACCATGGGGATTACATTTAACATCCTAACATTATGACACTCCAGTTGGAATTCATACCAGCTTAACTTCAATAACATACAAAACTCTGCTCCTATACAACTCCATCCCCAACCACTCAGTTATTGATATTATAAAATTACATCTTTATACATTATGTGTCCAAAAACATAAACTAATAATTGTTATTTTATGCATTAATCTCGTAAATTAAATAGAAAACAGGGGCCAGCCGAGTGACGTAGTGGTTAAGTTCACGCGCTCTGCTTCGGCAGCCTGGGGTTCACAGGTTTGGATCCCGGGTGGACCTATGCACCACTTATCAAGCCATGCTGTGGCAGGCATCCCACATATAAAGTAGAGGAAGATGGGCACAGATGTTAGCCCAGGGCCAATCTTCCTCAGCAAAAAGAGGAGGATTGGCAACAGATGTTAGCTCATGGCTAATCTTCCTCATCAAAAAAAAAAAAAATATATATATATATATGTAGAACTATAAACCAAAGTTATAATAATAATAGCTTTTAAACTAATAGTTTTTTAAAAATGTATTGTCTCTTAAATCATGTAGAATACAAAAATTGGAGTTATAAACCAAAGTTAAAATAATACTAGTTTTTACAATTGCCCATGAATTTATCTTTACTGAGATCTTTATTTCTTCATACAGCTTCAAGTTACTGTCTAGTGTCCTTTCATTTCAACTTGCAGGACTCCTTTTAGCATTCTTACAGGGCAGGTCTCATGGTAACCAACTTTCTCAGCTTTTATTTATTTGGGAATGTCTCATTTCTCCCTCACTTTTTAAAAAAAATTTTATTTATTTATTTATTTTGGTGAGGAAGACCAGCCCTGAGCTAACATACATTGCCAATCCTCCTCTTTTTGGCTGAGGAAGACTGGCCCTGGGCTAAAATCTGTGCCCATCTTCCTCTACTTTATATGGGACGCCACAGCATGGCTGAGAAGCAGTGTCTCGGCAGGCGCCCGGGATCCGAACCCATGAACCCCAGGCTGCCAAAGCATGAACTAAACTGCTGTGCCACTGGGCTGGCCCCTCTCCCTCACTTTTGAGGGACAGTTTTGCCAGATACAGGAATCTTGGTTGACAGTTTTTTTCTTTCAACACTTTGAATATAATGGCCCACTGCCTTCTGGCCTCCAAAATTTCTGATGAGAAATCTACTGATAATATTATTGAGGATCCCTTGTATGTGATGCATTACTTCTCTCTTGCTGCTTTTAGGGTTCTCTCTTTGTCTTTTGACAGCTTGACTATACAGTCATGTGTTGCATGATGACATTTTGATCAATGATGAATTGTATATACAGTGGTGGCCCTGTAAGATTATAGCTTACAGGCCCATTATAGGAGCTGAAAATTTTCTGTCGCCTACTGATGCTGTAGCCATTGTAACATTGTAGCACAATGCGCTATTCATGTATCTGCAGCAGTGCTGGGGCAAACAAATCTACTGCCCTGCCAGTGGTATAAAAGTACAGCACATACAGTTATGTACAGTACATGATACTTGATAATGATAATCAATGACTATGTTACTGATTTATGCATTTACTATACTATACTTTTTATCATTATTTTAGAGTGTACTCTTTCTACTTATAAAAACGTTTTACTGTAAAACAGTATGCCGTATTATACTGGCAGCAGCCTCATACATCTTGTGTTTACCACTTCTCTTGATTTTCTCTTGTGCTTGATTTAATCTCATGTTGTTTTTTTCATCATGGCCCCTAAGCATACAAAATCCACTGCTAGTGTTGCCAGTAAGAGGCCATGTCTAGTGATTGACCTGGAAACAAAATTAAAAGTGATTAAGGACTACAAAGGTGGACAATCAGTGAGAGTTATTGCTCATCAGTCAAGCACGTCCCATTCCACCATAGCTATTATCTTGAAGAACAAGAACAAAGCGACAGAAGCTGTTAAAGGGTGTACTTCATTGAAGACAACGAGACTAACAAAAATGTGAGAAGGGCCTATATCAGACATGGAGAAACTTCTAATGACCTGGGTTGAAGACCAAGCACGGAAGATTATCCCTCTCAGCACTGTGACAATCATGGCCGAACAAAAAGTTTGTTTGCGATGTTGAAAGAAAAGGCTGGACGTGACTACGATGTTGAATTTACCGCTAAAATGAATGAATGAAATGAATTTACTGCTACGATGTTGAATTTAAAACTCTGGGTGTTTTAAATGATTGAAGAATCATATTCATTACATAATGTGAAAGTAAGTGGTGAGTCTGTGAGTGCTGATATGAAGGCAGCTGAAGAACTTTTGGAAACTCTAAATAAGCTGATTGTGGAGGAAGATTATTTGCCAGAGCAAATATTCAATACTGATGAAACCTCCCTATTCTGGAAATGGATGTCTGAAAGTACTTTCAACCATAAGGAGGCCATAAGTCAGTGCCAGATTTCAAGGCTTTTGAGGACAGGGTAACAGTCTTGCTTGGGGACAATATAGCAGGATACAAATTGAATCCTTTTGTGATCTGGCACAGTGAGGACCCCAGGGCCTTCAAGCATGTCAGTACGCACACACTGCCAGTGACTACAGGAGCAGTAAGAAGTCATGATGACCCAGCTCCTCTTCCAAGATGCCCTCCTGAATTGCTGTGCTAGCAAAACGGAGAAATACTTTTTGGAGAATAACATACCTTTCAAGATTTTGCTTATTGGTGATAACGCGCCTGGACATCTTCCTTTTATTGGTAATCTTTATCCCAATATCAAGGTGATGTTTCTCTTCCAAACACCACCTCTTTGATCCAACTAATGGATCAAAGAGTTATAGCTGCTTTTAAGGCCTACTCCCTGAGGAAGACCTTTACTCAGGCTATTGCTGCAACTGAGAAAGACACTGAGAAGACACTGATGCAATTCTGGAAGGATTACAGCATCTATGACTGCATCAAAGAACTTTGCTTGGGCTTGAGGTGATGTCACCAAGGAGTGTGTGAGTGGCATCTGGAAGAAGACACTCAAGAGGTTCATCCACGACTTCAAACAATTTGCCAAGAATGAGGAGATTTCAAAAATCAACAACGCAGTGGTTGAGATAGCAAATAACTTTAACCTGGATGTGGATGAGGATGACATTGAGGAGCTCCTAGAGGCGGTTCCTGAGGAATCGACTAATGAGGAGTTGTTGGAACTGGAACAGGAATGCATAGCTGAAGAAGAAGCAAGAGAAAAGGGAACTATGGGAGAGGAAAAACGAGAAGAATCCCCAAGGAAATTCACAGTGAAGGATTTAGCGAAAGTTTTTGCAGACCTCAACAAGCTCCTTAAAAAGTTTGAAAACATGGACCCCAACACCAAAAGATTTTCATTAATAGAGAGGAATGTTCGTGGTGCATTATCTGCTTACAAGCAAATGTATGATGAGAAAAAGAAACAAACCAAGGAAACTACCATGAATGTGTTTCTGGAAAGAGCAACACCTCCTCAAGAAGAGCCTCGAGCAGGTCATTCAGGAGGTGTTCCAGAAGAAGGCATTATTATCATAAATGACAGCTCCATGTGAGTTATTGCCCCTGAAGACCTTCTAGCGGGACAAGATGTGGAGGTGGAAGACAGTGATATGGATGATCCTGACCCTGTGTAGGCCTAGGCTAATGTGTTTGTTTGTGTCTTAGTTTTTTTGTGTGTGTGAGGAAGATTATCCCTGAGCTAACATCTGTGCCCATCTTCATCTACTTTAATTGTGGGATGCCTGCCACAGCATGGCTTGATAAGCAGTGAGTAGGTCCATACCTGGGATCTGAACCTGCGAACCCCAGGCAGCCAAAGAGGAGCACACAAACTTAACCACTATGCCACCTGGCTGGCCCTGTGGGTTTGTGTCTTAGTTTTTAACAAAAAACTTTAAAAAGTAAAAAAAAAAAAAAAAGTGAAAAAATTTAAAAACAGAAAAAAGCTTATAAAATAAAGATATAAAGAAAGAAAATATTTTTGTACAGCTGTACAATGTGTTTGTGTTTTCACCTAAGTGTTGTTATAAAAGTGTCAAAAAGTTAAAAAAAATTTAAAAGTTTATAAAGTAAAATTTACAGTAAGCTAAGGTTAATTTATAATTGAAGAAATAAAAGTATTTTTTATAAATTTAGTGTAGTCTAAGTGTACAGTGTTTATAAAGTCTACAGCAGGGTACAGTCATGTCCTAGGCCTTCACACTCACTCACCGCTCCCTCACCTACTCACCCAGAGCAGCTTCCTGTCCTGCGAGCTCCATTCATGGTAAGTGCCCTACACAGGTGTACCATTTTTTATCTTTGATACTGTATTTTTACTGTATCTTTTCTATGTTTAGATACACAAATAATTACCATGTGTTACAATTGCCTACAGTATTCAGTACAGTAACATGCTGTACAGGTTTGTAGTCTAGGAGCAATAGGCTATACCATACAGCCTAGATGTGTAGTAGGTTATACCATCCAGGTTTGTGTAAGTACACTTTATGATGTTTGCACAAAGACGGAATTGCCTAATGATGTATTTCTCAGAACATAGCCCTATTGTTAAGCAATGCATGACTGTAATGTATCTTGGCATGCGTCTCTTTGAGTTCATCCTACTTGGAGTTTGTTGAGCTTCTTTGATGTTTATATTCAAGTCCTTCATCAAATTTGGGAAGTTTTTGACCATTATTTCTTTGAATAACCTCTTTACCCCTTTGTCTCTCTCTCTTTGCCTTCTGGGATTCCCATAATGCATATGTTGGTCCATTTTATGGTATCCCCCAGGTCCCTTAGGCTCTGTTCACTTTTCTTCCATCTTTTTTTCTTTCTGTTCCTCAGACTCCATAATGTCAATTGTCCTATCTTCACTGATTTTTTTCTTCTGGCTGCTGAAATATGCCTTTTAATCCCTCTAGTGAATTTTTCATTTCAACTGCTGTAGTTTTCAGTTCCAGAATTTCTTTTTAGTTTCTTTTTAGGTTTTCTCTCTTTTTATTGATATTTCCATTTTGCTCATACATTGTTTTATTGGCTTTCTCCATGTCTTCCTTTAGCTCTTTGAACATCTTTAAGATAGATGTTTTAAAGTCTTTGCCTAGCACTTTTGCCATCTGGTCTTTCTCAACAACAGTTGCTGTTGCTTTATTTTCCTTTAAATGGGCCATACTTTCCTGTATGCCTTGCGATTTTTTTTCTTTGTATGCCTTGTGAATTTTTGTTGAAAATTGGACATTTGAATCTAATAATGTAGTAACTATGGAAACCAGATTCTCCCCCTTCCTCATGGTTTGCTGATTTTTGTTTTCTTGGTTTTTTTTTTTTTTGCAGTGGAAGATTCACCCTAAGCTAACATCTGTTGCAAATCTTCCTCCTTTTTCTTCCTTCCCCCACCCCTCCAAAGTCCAAGTACATAGTTGTGTATAGTGGTAAATTCTTCTAGTTCTTGTACGTGAGCTGGTGCTACAGCATGGCTACTGACAGACGAGTGGTGTGGTTCTGCATCTGGGAACCAAACCCAGGCTGCCAAAGCAGAGTTTGCCAAACTTTAACCACTAGGCCATCAGGGCTGGCTCCGATTTTTGTCTTTTGATTGTTGTAGGGCATATCTGTGCTGAGGACAAGCCTGAGGTATAAACTTAAGGTCTTCTCAGGTCTTTTTAAAGTCTTTGCCTTTCCCTGGGCATGCACCTTTCCCTGGGCTTGTGTGGTGACTTTCTAAATTCCCCTGTATAAGTGGTTCCTTTTGAAAGTCTTGGACTTTAAATGTCTGGCTCCCACAGGGCAAAAAGGAGAAAAATGAGGGAGAGGAAAAAAAAGAGTGCTGGCCCTTTAATTCCCTGGAAGTTGCTTCAGCTGAAGAGGGAGAGGCTTACAACATTGTGAGGAGGGGTATGACAATGGCCACCTGCCTATGTTTCAGCAGCTCCAAGATCAGAAGCAGCAATCCGTGTCAGAATGCAGATCCCCAACTTTTGGAAGACAGGGTCCTATTGCCCCTCCTGGCTCCCAAAAGTTGCCTGTAAGCTGCCTACTATGTGGATGACAGGTGGAGAATGGGTATCTGCTACCATGGTGGGAGCTGAAATTGGCAAAAATTCACTGCAGTTTACCATCCAAACCTCCCCCCACTAGTTGCAAGGCTTGGAATAGACTCTAGAGTGCCAAAATAGTTAGATCAGCCAGATTCTGCCAGTATAATTGTTGTCTAGATGGAGATAGATTTCTGGGGATTCCTCCTCTGCCATCTTCCCAGAATCCTCTCTCTTCCAGTTTGGATTTTTTGTCCTCCATACATGGAAGATAAATTTCTCATTGGATCATAGTCCCGGCTTTTCTCTTGCCTGTTCTCAGTGCCAACATGACACTTGTCCCCTGATTGTCATGTTGTATATTGATAGTCTCTTTTCTCCCATATCCTCCCAAGGGTATTTGCTGAGTTTCAATGTCACTATGGGGTCAGAATGTGAGACTCAGGAGCCTAATGTAGCTCCCTTGCTATGACAAAACTGTAATTGCTCACAGATAAAAATGATTACCTGGTCATGTGCTTCCCTTGGTACACACACGCCCAGAATGACTGAACCCCGCACTGTTCACTTGATGAACTCCTATTGCTCCTTTGTGACTCAGCCCAAAGCTTACCTCCTTATCTAAGCACTCCACTCACAGGCAGTCTATCCAATCCTTTAAGTGTGTTTCCACAGAATAGCAAATAATAATACTACTAGCTAATATTTATTGCATACTTACTATGTGTATGATATTGTGCTAAGGACTGGGATTCAAATATAAGCTTGTCTGACTCCTAAACCTGAATGTTGAACCATTGCATGGTTCAGCCTCTCTAGAGATGTTCCTCTATCAATATTTAGCACATAGCATCATGTGGCAAAAACTGCCAGTCTTCCACCAAAATCCATTTTCCGATTTTTCTTGGGAACATGGCTGGCGAATTGGAGATTGTTTCCCAATCTATTCTGTGGCTAGATATAGCCAAGTAACTAAGTATTCATCAGTGAAATGTGAGAAATTCTCATATCACTCCTTAAAAGGAAATTCCTTTCTTAGGACTTTCACTCTCTCCCTCCTCCAGTGCCTACAACCCAGTTTGGCCATGCAGACCAGGATGATACCCTAGGGATGGTGGAGGAACAAAATGGAAGGGACTTGAATTTCTGAATGTGTAAGAGCAGAGCCACCTGCCAAACTTGGGGCCGTTAATGAGAGAGAATTAAACTTCCATATTCTCAAAGCCACTGTATTTTGGGGCCTACTTGTCACAGCAGCTAAAACATCACCCAAAACAATTCACATTTAGATGATTTGTTTCTACTCTTCTAGACAGAGAAGTCCTCAAGGGCAGGGAACACGCCAAATTCATCTCTCCATATATTTGACCTGGCATGGTGCCTGCAATGTAGCAAGTACTCCAGAATGAATGCTCTTGTTAAATGAGTGATTGAATAAATTGTTACTTCTTATATTATTGCAAAAATGCCTATGAGAAATGTCTGAGCATTGAGACCGGAATCAGGCATATCTGAAAGGGGAGCAAGAACTGGTCCTTGGCAAGAATTGGGACCAAGATGCAGGAATGACATCAGTCTTGCGGCACTGGGGGGAGGGGTTTAGTTTGATTTCATACAGTTGCCATAAGACTGCTTGCAAATGCTGGGACGGCCTGGCCAGCAGGACCATACGAATGCCATTTCGTAAACTACCATGGTGATTAAACTGCAGGATGCTGCAGAGTGACTTCCTAGCTCTTTTCTCTACCATGTTCCCTTGGTCGAGAAGCATCCGGCTTTAAATTTGGGAAGGCAGGAGATGACAGTTGTACTGTCCATCAGTATCATCTGTCGCCATCTTTGAGCTGCCAGCGTGACAGCTGGGGAAGAGCAGGATCAAGTTGACTGGCAGAATGTTTTACATCTAATGAGTTTGTGCACAATAATAGTACAATAAATAAGGCTCTAGAGGAACTCAGTTATCGCTTGCATTCCAAAAGTGAGATATGGCCTTACCAGAAGCTCACAGAGCCATCTGTCATCAAATATTAGTCTTTGTGTCAATGGTTGGACTGGCCTGAGGAAATGGAAAACATTAGCGGAGAGAGGCAAATGACGACACCATGTCGTTCAAAAAGATTTAAAGGAAGCTACCTTAGGAGCCAGAGATTTCCAGATGATTTGGAAATAAATATATAAAACTACTACCAAAAGCCGTTAGACTTGAAATCTTGGCTGCTGAATGCTAATGAGTCTTTCCATTGGATGAGTTCAGTTTCTGTCACTCGGGGTAAGTTCCTGAGTAATATAATCCTTATCTGCTTGGATTTGGGGCTGGAATTATTGCAATCTTCTTTAATGTGTTTTTGCCAGTTTGATACATCAAAATCTGATCGTCATCGAAGCACTCTGCTGATGACACAGCTGCTAGTGACAGGAATATTAAAAGTGGACAAAAGCTTGAGAATTGGATAAAAGCTGTAAGGATTTGTGGTTGTTTGGTTTACTCATTTTTTGTTGAGGAAAAGGAGGAGGGAAGCCACAAGCTGTCACAAATAGAGAATTTGGCCTAAACAAATCTCGTCAGTCAGTAACACAACTAAACGCTGAGCATATCAAACCACTTGGTAACAGGGACAGTCTGGGAGGACACAGGTATGTTGACCATTTAAAAAGGAAGTGCAATTAGAAAAGTAATTCATTGAGATGAAAAGTTCACGGAGAGCCAAGACCCAGTGGCAGCAAATGCAGGAGATTTTTACAGGCCTTATCAGTGTGAGGTCTTCAGCCTAGACTGGCCTTGGTAGGGTTTATGCCTGGAGAATGTGCGATTTCCCACTGTTGACAGGAGACCCTGGACTGGCCTCTGTTGGGAGTTATAGGGATGGGTCCCCAGGGACAGAGTTCAGTGAGGTCAACTTTGATAGTTAAAACTCAGAATTTGCCTCTGGATTTGCTTTCCCTGTTTAGAACAATCTTTCCCAAGTGTATTCCAGAACCAGTACTGGTAGATATTTGTAGTGGATGTGGTAGCATGGTGCTCAGCATCCATTCCAGCCCCTTGTAGTCTGCCTTGCTATACTGCAGAGGCTGGAAAGCTAAGAACTACGTTTTCTAGACTCCCTTGAAGCTAGAGTTCTGTTGCAATTTAGGCAGATCCTACCAATCAGATGTACTTATATGAGATTTGCAAAGTGGTTTCATTATGGTGGCTGGGAATGGGGAGTTATTGTGTAATGAGTACAGAGTTTGAGTTGTACAAGATGAAAAGTGTTCTGGAGATGGATGGTGTTGATGGTTGCACAACAATGTGAATGTACTTAATGCCTCTGAACTGTACACTTAAAAATGATTACAATGGTAAATTTTATGTTATGTGTATTTTACTATAATTTTTTGAAAATTAAAAATTTACCATAATTAAAAGAAAATCACTCCACTCTTGTGCACACATAAAAAGGAAAATATAGGCCAATTAAATAATTAATGCTTTCCTAAAACTCCTTCATATACAGAAACTACCTCTTCTAAATAACTTGCTTTGTTTTGTTTTTGGTGAGGAAGATTGGCCCTGAGCTAACATCTGTGCCAATCTTCCTCTATTTTGTATGTGGGATGCCGCCACAGCATGGCTTGATGAGTAGTGTGTAGGTCCACGCCTGGGATTCAAACCTGTGAACCCCAGGCTGCTGAAGCGGAGTGTGCAAATTTAACCACTACACCACCAGGCCAGCCCCCTAAGTGACTTTCTGATTCAGAGTCACTGATGTCAATGTTTTTCCACACATTATCATTCTCTGTGCCAGGAAGCATGTCAATGATGCCGCATCTGAGAGAGCTCCATTCTTGTCTCCAGGATTTTCATCCAAGCAGCTGACACTCATTCTGTAAGTGTTGATGCATTGGCACAGGCTATGACACCTATGTCCTCTCTGTTGACTGGCCAACATGACACATCCCAATTTTAGAGTCGTTCACATGTGAACAAAAGCTTGACTTTTATTAGCTGGTGGGCTGGATGAGCCTAAAATGAGATGACAAAATGCTCTCTGTAAATGGAAATCTTTTCCTGCTTAAAACCCTTTGCAACTTAGCAACCAACAGAAGAAAGTCCAAACTCCTTAGCATGGGATACAAAACTCTTCATGATCTGTTTCTTTTTCTTTTTTTTTGTGAAGAAGACCAGCCCTGAGCTGACATCCATTGCCAATCCTCCTCTTTTTGCTGAGGAAGACTGGCCCTGGGCTAACATCTGTGCCCATCTTCCTCCACTTCATATGGGACACCGCCACAGCATGGCTGACAAGCAGTGCGTCGGCTGGTGCCCGGGATCTGAACCCACGAACCCCCAACTGCCAGAGCACGAACTAAACTGCTGCGCTACCAGGCTGGCCCCCTGATGATCTGTTTCTTTTAAAAATTATGAACTACCTTAAACACACAAATGTAGAGAACAACATAGCATAAATAACATGAAGCACCACTCAGATTTGACAAATGTTGACATTTTGCCATATTTGCCTAGAAAGAAATAAGCTGTTACTGATGCATTGAAATTCTCGTATATACCGCCCATCCTATTTTTCTCTTTTCTTCCCCAGAGCTAATTGCTTTCTTGAAGATGTCACAAATCCTGCCACCCATGTTTTGTACTTTTACTATATATGGACACTTTTCTCCCTTTCTGTAAACAACCCACTGAATTGTTTTGTATTGTTTTCACTTTTAGATATATTTTATTAACTGTATGAATCCTCCAGCAATGTGTTTGTTATTGTTTTCCTGTTGGTGGACACTAATGTTTCCAAATTTTCACTATTCCACAATACTACAATTAAGTTTTTGAGGATGTCTCTTTGAGTACAATAGCGAGAGTTTCTCTATAGCAGCTTTGTCCAATAGAAGTAAAATAGAGCCAGAAATGTGAGCCATATATGTAATTCTAAATTTCTACTAGCCACAGTAGAAAATGTAAAAAGAAACTGATGAAATTAATTTTAATAAAATATTTTAACCTAACATATCCAATATACCCATTTCAACATGTAACCAATGTAAAAATTAATGAAGTATCTGACATTATTTCTTTCATACAAAGGATTCGAATCCAATATGAATTTCTTGGTTTGGATCAGCCACATTTCAAGTTCTCAGAAGTCACACATGGCTGGTGAGTACTGTGGTGGACAGTGTGGCTCTAGAGCATATATTTAGAGATGGAACCATACAGTCGTAGGATATGCCATCTGCAACCTTACTTGATATTATGAATATGCTCTTCAAAGTGTATGAAAGTCCCTCTTTCCTGCTGTCCTTCCCAGTGCTCACTGTGATCTGTCTCCTAATTGTGGCTGGTCTGCTGGGTAGGAAATGGCGCCCCACTGTACTTTTCTTTTGCCTTTTGCTATGCTAGCATGTTTGAGCACCTTCCTATGCTTACTGGTCATTGGGTTATTTTTTTTTTTATGAATTGCTTGTTCTGATCTTTAGTTCACTTTTCTACTGAGCTGTATTTTTCTTATTGGTATGTGGTTCTTTATATACTCTAGGGACAGATCTTTGATGGACATATGTCCTACAAATGTCACCTTCTGGCCCATGATTAGTCTTTTCATATTGTTGGTGTTTTTGTAATACAAAAATTTTTAATTTCAATGTAGTAATATTTATCAATATTTTTCTTTATGAGTCTATACATTTTCTGTGTAGGTTAAGAAATTCTTCTTTGCTCTGAAGTCATAAAGTTACTTGCCTTTTTTTTTCTTTAAGGGTTTTAAAGTTTTCCTTTTCACATTTAGTTCTTTATTCTAGCTGGAATTTCCTTCTTGTTAAAGGTGATGTAGAAATTTAATTTTACCACCTCACACCCATTAGGATGGCTACTGTCAAAACCCAGAAAATAACAAGTGTCGGTGAGGATGTGGAGAAATTGGAAACTTGTGCCCTGTTAGTGGGAATGTAAAATGGTACAGCTCCTGTGGAAAACACTATGGTGGTCCCTCAAAAAATTAAAAATAGAAGTACCATATAATTCCAGCAGTTCCACTTCTAGGTATATATCCAAAAGAATTGAAAGCAGGGTCTTGAAGAGATATTTGCACACTCATGTTCATAGAAGCATTATTCACAATAGGTAAAACCTGGAAGCAACCCAAATTTCCACTGATAGATGAATGGATAAACAAAATGGGCTATATATGTACAATAGGATATTATTCAGACTTAAAAAAGTGAGGAAATTCTCACATATGCTACAATATAAACAAACCTTAAGGACATTATACCAAGTGAAATAAGCTAGTCACAGAAAGACAAATACTGTATGATTCCACTTATACCTAGAATAGTAAAAATCATAGAGACAGAAGATAGAATGGTGGTTGCCAGGGATTGGGAGGAGGTAGAAGGGCAAGTTATTGTTTAATGGGACAGGGTTTCAGTTTTACAAGATGAAAAGAACTATGGAGATAAATGGTGGTGATGGTTGCACAACATTATGAATGTATTTATTATCACCAAATGGACATTTAAAAATGGTTACGATGGTAAATTTTATGTATATTTTACCAAAATAAAAAAATTGTAAAAAAATATACTGGAGGAAGTGGAAGGGCATCAAGTGTATCCTCAATAAAGAAATGAATTAATGGATTGAGAGACTAAGGCAAAGAGCCAACGAGGGGGCCTCTTTTTTCGCTAATCTAGAAAGAGAGAAGATGCTATTAAGAGATGGTAATGAAAGAATGACAAAGGAGCTGATACCTCAATCTTAGCAAAACAGGGGTAAGATTATCTACTGCAGCCAGGGGAAGGGAAAGGTTTGGAAGAGCTGGTGTGGTTGTTTACTATGCTAGAGAACTGACAAAGGATTGCTAAAGATGTCACTAAGCACTGAGAGCTAAATTGATGCAAAAATAAATATTTTATGATTATCATGTAAGAAAATTTAATTTTGTGTTTTACCATGTGGATCGACAATTGGTCAGGCACCATTTATTGAAGAGTCCGTTACAGCCTTACCGATTTCTAATACTACATCTGTCTATACCCAGTTCTCATGCTGGGGAATATTTCTAGGGCCTCTATTCAGCTCCATGTTTCCAACCCTGAGCCAATACCTCAAGGCCTAATTACTAGTCTTTATAAAAAATCTTGATATGTGCTATGGCAAGACCTCTTCCTCTTTATTCTTCAAAATTGTCTTGGCTATTTTGGCCCTTTAAATTCCTTCTGAGGGGCTGGCCCGGTGGTGTAGCAGTTAAGTTTGCATGCTCTGCTATGGTGGCCTGGGATTTGCAGGTTCAGATCCCGGACATGGACCGACGCACCGCTCATCAAGCCATGCTGTGGCAGGTGTCCCACATATAAAGTAGAGGAAGATGGGCACAGATGTTAGCCCAGGGCCAGTCTTCCTCAGCAAAAAGAGGGGGATTGGCAGCAGATGTTAGCTAAGGGCCAATCTTCCTCAGACACACAAAAATAATAATAAATAAATAAATTCCTTCTGAGTTTAGTGACCAGCTTGTCAAATTCTGGAAAAGACCTGTTGGGATTTTGATTGAAATAGCATTGACTTTTTGGATTAATTTGGACAGAATTTGTGACTTTTTATTTTTATTTTTTGCTGAGTAAGATTCGCCCTGAGCTAACATCTGTGCCAACCTTCCTCCACTTTGTATGTGGGTTGCCGCCACAGCATGGCTGATGAGTAGTGTAGGTCTGCACCTAGGATCTGACCCAGTGAACTTGGGCCACCGAAGCAGAGCACACTGAACTAACCACTATACTACAGGGCCGGCCCCCAGAATTTGTGGTTTTTAAGATAGAGTCTTCCCATCCATGAACATGTAGTTCTCTACTGTCAATAAATGTTTAAAATTTTGTCTTTCAATAACTGTTTAAAAATGTTAAGATTTTTGACACATAATCTTTGTTTTTACTGTGAATGGCATCTTTTAAAAATTTTATTTTTGAACTAGTTTTCCTGGTGTATCACTATCCTGTTGATTTTTGCAATTGCTCTTATATCCACCAACTTTGCCGAACTCTTTTTGGTCATAACACTTGGCCCTGAGTCTCTTGATTTTCTTTGTAGACAACCATTTTGTCTGTCAATAACCAACACATTGTTTCTTCCCCTCCAACCTGCAGTTACTCCCTTCTCTTGGTGTACTCCACCTGCTGTCATAGACTCAGCTCTCATCCTTGCTGCACGTGTGTCCTGTGCTAGCCTCACATAACAATTGTTTCATTGCATGAGTTCTATTGTGCCTCTGAGCCTTGCATGTGTCATTTCTCTGCCTAGAATCTCCTCATTCCCCCCAGCTCCCCCTCATCCTGTACAAATGTCACCTCCTATGTGATATTTCCCTACCTCAACCCCAGGAGGAATAATTTTTTTCACTTCTCTGAGCTTTGGGGCATATGCATAGACCATAACTTACTGTACATAATGTGCTGTTTCAGGTTTTGTCTCCTTGCCAGAGTGTGAGCACCCCAAGGTCAATGACTGTGTTTGATCCATCTTTATGTTCCCAGTGACAAGCACAGCAGCGCTTGACACACAGGAAGTGTAGGGTAAGGCTTGCTGAATGAGCAAATGATAAAGCTGCGTCTGAACTTCAGTTGGTAGGCGCTGGGAGGGTGGTTACCCCAGATCTAGAGTTGAGTCCTTAGTATTGTGAGTTTCGGTGCTTCATCATGTTAACTAAGCTCACAAAAGTCTGATTTATAAACTGGAAGACCAGTGTGAAAGAACAGAAAAAATATATATCAGTCTTTAACACAGAGCTCCTAAAACCCTTGGAATTTCCTGGGTGAGAGGAGTGTCTTTTTTTCTAATGAGGTGACTCATGGTGGGCTCCTGTAGAGCTTCAGGATGGGGGCTGGCCACCAGAAAGACCAAGCCAGGATTAGAAGCTTGGAATTTGCAGCCCCATCCTACCATTCTCTGGAGAGAAGGGAGGGGCTGGAAGTGTATTAATGATCAATCATGCTTACATGATGAAGCCTTCATAAAAATCCCCAAAGTTTGCAGAGCTTCCAGGTTGCTAAACACATGGAGGTGCTGGGACGGTGGCACACCTGGTGAGGGCATGGAAGTGCCATGTCCCTTTCCCTGATACCTTGCCCTATGCTTCTATCTGGATGTTCATGGTTATCCTTTCATATCCTTTTATTATAAACTGGTAAATGTAAGTAAGGGTTTCCCTGAGTTCTATTAGCCATTCTAGCAAATAATTAAACCCAAGAAGGGGGCTGTGGGGACCCTGATTTGTAGCCAAGTCAGACAGAAGTTGTCGGAACCTGGGGACCTACTATTTGCTATTGGTGTCTGAAGTGGGGGTCAGTATTAAGGGACTGAGCCCTTAACCTGTGGCGTCTGCGCTAACTCCAGTTAGTGTCAGAATTGAATTGAATTGCAAGACACTCAGCTGGTGTCAGAGAATTGGTTGATGTGGGGAAAACCCCCACACATCTGGTGTCAGAAGTGTGTGTGTGGTGGTAGTGTGAGAGCAAAGAAAAACACAGGAGTGTTTTTCCCATACAACTAGTTTATTAACTGACCCTGTGATACTACTTTTACCTAGGAAACAAGACAAGCCATGGGCCCAGTGCATGACCTCCCCAAGAGCTTAACCCCCTGGAGACCCCAAAATAGATTAGAGAGTTGTTTGATGAGCATAACAGAGCAGAGCGTCCACCTCCATCCACTTAGCCATGCCCTCCTATCACTTGTACTATTATTTCTTAGCATATTTTTTAAAGTCAATTTCCTTCTTTTCCCTAAAGTGTATTTAAAAAGGAAAGTTTTTATCACTTCCACATATTTTAAACCAGGGTCACTTGTAATAAATAGAAAGTAACTGAAAAGAAAAATAAAATTAAATTTTAGCTGGAAAATTTTGCCCACTAAAGGTTTTGGGTCCCAGGCTTACTCTACCATGATTCAAAAGTAAGCTATGTGTTAGCAAAGTGTTAAAGACCAGCACCAAACCTAGGCTTTCTTCTGGACTCTTACCAGTACACATGACATGTGATCTCTAGTAAAAGGTGTCCAGATGCAGGACTCTGTATATTCCATCAGCATCCCTGACAAATATCAAGTTAGTGTCCTGGCTGAAGGGCCTGTTTTGTTTTCTTAGTGGATATAAATCTTTTAAACCTGGTAAGATTTAGAATTAAAATTAAAAATGTTTAAGAGAATAAAAGGTTTATATGCATAGAAAAAGTTTGGAAGGCTATCACACAAATGTCAATAATGTTTATTGCTGGATTTTTATGTGTGGAATAATTTTAGATTTACAGAAAAGTTACAGAGATTATAGAGTTCTTGTATATTTTTCACTCAGTCTGAGTTTCCCCTAATGTGACGTTCCTCTAACCTTACATTACCGTGCACATTTGTCAAAACCAAGAACTAACACTGGTATGTTACTATCAACTAAATTCCAGACTTTATTTGGGTTTCACCAAATTTTCCATTAATGTCCCTTTTTTGTTCAAGGATCCCATATCTCATTTAGTTGTCATGTCTCCTCTGGCCTGTGACAGTTTTTCTTTCCTTGATTTTCATGACCTTGACAGTTTTGAAGAGTATGGGCCATGTGTTTTGTCCAATGTCCCTCAATTTGAGTCTGATATTTTTTTTTCATGAATAGACTGTGGTTATGAGTCTTGGAAAGACCACCATGAGGAGAAGTGCCCTTCTCATGCAGCATGTTGGGGGGCCCTGACAATCACATGACCTATCACCAGTGATATTAACCTTGACCACATGGTGGGGTGGTGTCAGCCAGATTCCTCCACTGTAATGTTGCCATTTGTCCCTTTCCATACTCTATTCTGTGGAAGTGAGTCACTTAAGTCCAGCCCACAATAAAGGCATCGGGGGAGGGAAGAATTAAGCTCACCTTCCTGGGTCAGAGGGTTGCAGGAAACTTAGTTCATCTGCTATTTTCTAGATAAGATATATAAATACCCAGAGAAATGCTGCAGGTACTGTGCCAGCTGTCCTGAAATTCCACTGGGCTTCACAGTGGGGTGGGGTGACTGGGGGATTTCCCAGCTAACTGGCTCTCATTGGTCACCTTTTCAAGAATTCCCAGACTGTTTTCCAAAGTTGCTGCACCATTTTACATCCCCACCAGAACTGTATGAGGGAATTTCTCCACATCCTCACCAACACTTGTACTACCTGTCTTTTGATTCTAGCCATCCCAGTCGGTATGAAGATACCTAGTGGTATCTCACTGTGGTTTTGATTTGCATTTCCCTGATGACTAATGATGTCAAGCATCTTTTCATGTGCTTATTGGCCATTTGTATATATTCTTTAGAGCAATGTCTATTCAGATCCTTTGCTCATTTTTAAATTGGGTTGTCTCTTTATTACCGAGTTATAAGTTAATACTCTTTATATATTCTTGATACAAGTCCCTTTTTGATTCACATCAAAAGTATGACTTGCAAATATTTTCTTTCATTCTTTTCACTTTCTTGATGATATCCTTTGCAGCAAAAACATTTTAATTTTGATAAAGCCCAATTTATCTATTTTTCTCTGTTGATAGTGCTTTTGGTGTCCTATTTAAGAAACCATTTCCTAATGCAAGGTCACAAAGATTTACACCTATGTTTCCTTCTAAGAGTTTTATAGTTTACTTCTTACATTTAGGTTCTTGATCCATTTTGAGTTAATTTTTGTATACAGTGTGAGGTAGGGATCCAACTTCATTCTTTTTCATGAGGCTATCCAGTTGTCCCAGCATCATATGTTGAAAGACCATTCTTTCCCCACTGAATGGTCTTGGCACTCTTGTTAAAAATTAATTCACCATAAATATGAGGGTTTATTTCTGGATTATCAATTCTAGATTATATATGTCACCATTTCATTGATCTATATGTCTATGCCAGTACCACACTGTCTTAATTACTGCAGCTTTTTAGTAAGTTTCAAAACTGGGAAGTGTGAATACTCCAACTTGTCTTTCTTTTTCAAGATTGTGTTGGCTATTCTGGGTCCCTTGAATCTCCATACGAATTTTAGGATCAGCTTGTCAATTTCTACAAGGAAACCAACTTGAATTTTGATGGGCACTGCATTAATCACTTTGCATTTTGGTAACATTTAAAAATGAATACGCTAGTTCATATTTATGTCATGAAATTTCACTGAAATAGCAATGTGGTCCCAAGATTTCATATTCAACAATTAGTAAACTTAAAGGGACATGTTTATTTTGGACATCACATATGAACCCAGGGTTTCAGTTTGTTTAAAGACTTTATTTCCAAGAGATGTTACAGCTTATTAGTCATAAAAATCATCAAAGTCATCGGTGGATGTGCTATGGTTTCTAGGACGTAAAGCAGCTTCAATTTCTGAGTTACTGTCATCAGACTCACCCCAGAAGGCTGAAAGAGAAAACCAGACAGCTATTTAACATCTCTGCACTCTGATTAGCTCAGCTTAATTAGCCGACTGGTTAATTGGAGCACTGACCTGCAAAGGCCTACTAGGGACGCCATGTCACCAGATACCCCCGGAATGCATGTCAATACTGCACAAACTTACACATTTCACAGTGTGTTCCATGCATTGTAATGGAAAACACTTTGCAGAATACTTTCTTTTCCTTTTCTTGTACCCATCTCTTTAGGATGGGGGTGTAAAATCAGGATTAACAATGGAAGCAGGGTTACCTGGTGTGTTTTATTAGGCTTGATACCACCTCACCTCAGCTGCTCCCCCACTTTGATCTCCCTCTGTTCTTCACAAGAGCATAGAGAAGAAGGGAAGACGTGGTGGAGGAACAGTAGTGAGGTTTATGCTGAGACAAGGACTTGGGTACACATGGTTTATTGGGGAGGTGATCCTGGGAACAATGCGGGGGCCTGGGAGAGTGACACAGGGAAGAGAGGAAGCCAACAGGAGGCGTTAATGAGCAGGGGCTGGCAGTGGACAACAGGGGCTCAGTCCTGCAGAAGGCCCTCTGAGAGACTGCAGAACTCTCCTCAAATTGTCCCAAAGAAGAGCAAAGAAGTGGGGTTATTTATCCACCACGTCCCATCTCTCATTGGTTGAGGGTTGTTCTCAAGCAGGGCCCAAGTGCCTAGCACTTTGGGCAGCCCCAGGGGGTGAGTATGTTCCCGTGGCTAGAGAAAGCCCTCAGGTGGAGACATGCAGCTGCCTGGTGTAGAAGGCCAAGGGCATGTCAGTGAACGAGGCTGAGGTGACCTCCAAGGTGGTCAGACAGGATGTGGTGGGGCACAGTGTCTGCCACACTGATGATCTCAATGACCACCGACATCTACATGGTATGACTTGTCAGCTCTGTAATGACTTCTGTATGACCCCATTTAATCCTTCCATCAACCTGGTAAGATACGTATTAACGTCTCTTTTACTGAGCAAATTGAGGCTGAGAGAGGTTAAGCAACTGGTCACAATCAGGGCTGGTGGGTGGTCAAGCTAGCAGGTCCACCCATGTTGTCTGACTCAACCAATGCTCTCAATTACAACCCACCGGGAATGGGGTTGAAGGAGACAGGAGTAGAGAGCCTGAGCCCAGCAGGGCATATGCCACAGTGTTAGTGTGGAGGGGAGGTTAGAGTCTCCCTGTGAGCTGGGTGTTGAAGGACGTATAGGAGCTCACTGGACTGAGGAAAAGGGAAAAGGATATCACAGAGAAGGAACAGCATGAGCAAAGGCACAGAGGTACAGCGTGGTATATCTGGAAAAAGCTGGTTGTGACTAGACCCAAAGAGGACCAGGCCGTGGGAGGAACTGGGCTGGAAAGTAGGGTGGGGCAGACCACAAAGGGAGAAAGTTGTAGACTCTCCTGCAGGTAGTGGGGAGGCACTGGCAATTCTTAACCAGGAAGGTAGGAAGGTAAATGAGGTTTTAGATGCTAGTGGCCAGGGGGAGGACAGTTAGGAGCTGCAGAGGGGATGGATGCGAGGAAACCAGTTAGAGTCTACCGAAGAGCCCTGTCACGTCATGAGCAGTGGGTACTTGTGGGGCATTAGCAGTGAAGGCGGGGACAGAGACAGGAAACATATCATGGGTAGAATACACTGCTGTCGGTAATCTATTAGCTGTGGAGGCCAGCAGCCCTTGCAAACTCACACTCGCAAACTAAAGTGCTATGTCACCGTGGCCCGTGGTGCCCCTGTGTTGTCAGGCAGCCCTGTCACTGCCTCGAGAAGCCCTCCCAAGCCTCAGAGATGACCTCACCCTGGGAGAGCTGCCGGGGCCGCCCCGAGACCACAGGCCCACTTCTCAGGCCTTCCACGAGGGGCAGAAAACAAAGCCACGTCACCACTCTTTCGGCTAAAACACAATGAAAATCTAGTCTTTGGTCATTTCTCTTACCTGTAGACTTTAAATTGGTGGTTAGTTTCTTTTTGTTCTCATGCCTGTAAAATAAAGAAATAATCTAAGTCCTGAATCTCAGTGCACCTTTTCAGGAGCTTCTGCAATTTTAATGAATTTAAAAGTTCCCTCTAGGAGCATCATCCAAGTTTTTTATTATACTTAAATTCTTCAAAGTTCATACTGGATGGTCGAAGGAGATATTAAAAAAGAAACTGTTACTGGCACATGGCTTGACATTTTATTTTCTCTTGTCTTTGTCAAAGTATTTGCTTGCATTTACATGTACAGCTTATTTCATTAAAACAGCCTTTTAGATGGGAAGAATGCCAAGAAAAGACCCAGACCCCAACGTGACCACCACTGCTCTTCCCACGGCTGGGACCCTGGTCCTCTTGATGCAGAAAACCCTGTGAACTCATCTGCTCCTTCCCTCTGGGTGAAGTCTGGTTAAACCAGGGCTTAAAAATCTGCCTTTTGCCATAGTTGCCATAATTTACATTATTTTTCAGTAAAACAGGCTCCACTAAGGTCTCATTTTCTAGGCTCAATATCTGTCAGTGCTCCTTTAAACTTGGTGCCTGTTTCTTTAGTTGACATGACCAACTAGTGGCCTGTGGCCATTTCTCCCTGAAGAGTGGATGGCTCACAACCCTCTGAAAGGGCCCGGCGCTAACTGTCACGGAGGCTGCCAGGAAGGTGGGCACTGACGATGTGAGCCTGAAAGACTCCCTCTTCCACAAAGTGCACACACACGTGACAGCGAGTGTGCACACACACACTAAACCAACTGTGGTTGTGTCTACCATTCCCCCGCCTGCCCTTTGATGACACTGGGCTAGATGCTAGGGGGAGAGGCAGAATATAACGATGCTAGTGCGGTGTAAAGAGAGGCTAGTTTGCCAGCTGTGGTAGACCCCCGGGGGGAGAGGGCAAGGGCCCCGCTGGCTGGGAGGACTGATAGCATGGGCTGGGTGATGGGGTGGGTGCCGGGGTGGCTGCAGGATCCCTGAGGAAGCAAGGTGCTTCCCGGACTCTGCTCTGAAAGCCAGAAAGGACTGCACAGGCTGGGACCGACGGGCAGATGCAGGTGTAACGTGGCAGTGAGAAGCCTTTGACAAGAGCAAGGACACAAAGCGGGGAGAGCGCAGGCCAGGTCCCCGCGGCCCAGCCTACTTCTCCGAGCTCCAGAAACACATGCAGTGTCCACGTGCTAACTCTACTTGGCTGCGTCCAGAGTGCCTCATGGTCAACACGCCCAACCACAACCAAATTCACGATCCTCCCAGCATGGTCCCCACCCCTGCCAAACCATGCCCCTCCTCCTGTCTCAGCCATTGGCACCCCAATCCTCTAGTCCCTCCCAAGCCCCTCTCCACCCCTCTGCCCTCCTGCAGCCAATCAGCCCCTAGGTCTTGCCAAGTTTCCCTCCCAGTACCTCCCAAGGTTCTCACTCTTTCCCTATGCACGGCCACCACCGGGTCAATGAAACCAGAATCTCTTGCCTGGACCTTTGTAGCCGCCCTCTAACTGGTGACACCACGTCCATCTTTTCCCTACAATCCATTTTCCACTCAGTAGCAAGAATGAGCTTTTTGAAACACAAATCTGATCGCTCCACTTCCTCACTTAAAACTCGTTAATGCCTTCCCATTGTTTTCTTTTCTTTCTTTTTTTTTTTTTTTGTGAGGAAGACCGACCCTGAGCTAACATCCATCGCCAATCCTCCCCTTTTTGCTGAGGAAGACTGGCCCTGGGCTATCATCGCGCCCATCTTCCTCCACTTTATATGGGACGCCGCCACGGCATGGCTGACAGCCAGTGCGTCTGCGGGCGCCTGGGATCTGAACTCGTGAACCCTGGGCTGCCAAGCGTGGACTAAACCGCTGCGCCACCGGGCGGCCCCCCCTTCCCATTGTTTTTGATAAAAGACCTAAATCCTGAACAGGGCCTCCAAGGCTGATCCCCAGTTTCGTGGAGCCCTCCTGCTATAGCCTTCCCATCCCCCATCCCCACCCCTCATCACTGAGTCCTCAACAAAGTCGCTGTTTCACACCATTTGTGTGACTGGTACGTGACCTCTCCCCTCTGGACTGTGCGTCCTGTGAGGGTGGTGACCATTCCTGTTTCGCTCCCCTGGGTAACCCACTGCTCCGCACTTGGTGGTGCTCAGTGAGCATGTGAGGGATGAACTGATGAACCTCAATACGCACAGGGCCCTGCTTAAAGGCACTCGATCAGTATTCAATGACACATTATTGGATTTGCATATTTCTACTTATTATGTGACTTCAGAATCAGATTGTTCAAGTTTCTTACCAGAAACATGTTTTCTTACAGGAAACACATTTCAGAACCAAATGCACGTAGTTCTCCATTGAGAAAGGTGGAAGATGCTCTGAGGTGTTTCCTATTCCATCCTCACATCTTAGGGGCAATTATTTTTCCCTTCAGGGAACCATCTCTACAAATCAATGTGACACTGCAATTCAAGGTTGATTTTATTACACACAATTCTTAGAGTAAACATTTCTTTCTCTGGGTCACACCTAATGTGTAAAGCTAAGACAAGGCCAACGAGGACAATGTGAGGACTTTCCTTGGAGCACTCGATAGAGCCAACTTGCTTACCTACTATCGTAAATGAGAGAAAAACAAAAACAAATTCACTTCTGAAAGCATAAGAAATGCAAGAGTTAAAGTCATAGGCCATGGGATATGGTCACCACACTCCATCAGATGTGCTTGGAATCCAACTGCCTAATCCTCCCTGAGGGCATGAGAGTAACATTTCTATCTTGTAAGGCAGAGGTGGGCAAAGGTCTGCAGTAAAGAGCCAGAGAACAAACGGTCCAGGTGTTGTGGGCCATGTGGTCTCTGTTACAACTCTCAACTCTGTGGCTGTAGCATGAAAACAGCCATGGACAACATGTAAACTAAGGGATGTGGCTGTATTACAATTAAACTTTGCTTATAGACATTGACATTTGAATTTCCATAACTTTCAGATGTCATGCAACATTATTCTTCTTTAGATTTCTTCCCCATTTAAAAATGTAAAAACCACTCTTAACCTATGGGCTGCACAGACCCAGACAGTGGCCTGGGCTTGGCCCCAGGACTGCACTTTGCTGATCCTGTTGGCAAGCACGGCCCACATGTGCTGCACCTGCAGCAAACCAAAGAGCCTGCCTTTGCCCGTGTGGTCTTTCACAGGTAACTCTTGGAACCCAAGCTAGCAGACTTGAGAGCTTTCCCCTTGAAGTTTACAGTTAGACTGGAGGTCCTACTTCAAAATAAACCATTTTCAGGAAAGGCACCCCAGACAACTGGTTAAATTATAATGTGACCATGCTCTGCTGGTCTCACTATAACAGGACAACGATCTCCCCAGGATTTTCTAATGGGTTTGGTAATTTTTTCTCATAGCTGTACAGTGAACACCACAAATCCACCAGGGAGATGCTCAATTGTTAACATTTTGCCATCTTGGCATATCTTCCCTCTGTCTATCCATCAAGCCATCTTATTTTTCAATGCATTTCAGTAATTGTTTATAAATTCTCCTGCTATTCATAAACTAGATTAGGACAACCCCAATCAAAGTCACGTTTGTTCTCATCTTTGCTAAACTTAGGAAGTTAAGGTCAGCCAGACTCTTGACAGAATGGGTTTTATTCCAAGAGCAGCACCCGGCACAGAGTGAACACCCAATGTATGTAATCATGATGATACAGTCTACTAATGAAAACAGTAGAAATTACCTGTGTCAAATGTTCATTTTACATGAGCAAAGCTAATGTAGCTAGAAACAGTCTACAGAGTCTACCTAGGTAACCTAAATACAAAATTAGATGGCAAGGACTTCTGTAAGTATTAAGTTTTGCTTTGTGGGGTCAGCAAGAAGAGACAAAAATGAAACATGGAAAACCTCAGCTTTCTAAGGACCCATTATTAAAGTATAGCAGAGCATTTATGCATTATCCATTCAGCGCCTTCATTCTCCAGGTGGTGGAGCCCAGAGAGGTTGAGGGATGTGTCCCAAGACACACAGTGTCAGCTGGTGATGGGGCGGAAGTGGAACAAAACGTTCTTCCTGGCCCCCTGATGCTTACAAAATGCACACGTTGCAAACACCTGTCTCCACAAGGCCTTGTGAGAAGTGGTGAAACAGCAGGGCGGGGAAACCCAGGTGAGAACTAGTCCCTATTCCAGGGCCTAGCACTGTGATTGAGAAAAGCCCCCCAATCCCAACGAGGAGTTCACAGTAGGGGGAGGACACATGTAAATGGCTTCTATCCCTGTGCTACAGATGATGATAGAAATAGCCACAGGGCCACAGGAGTGGCATCCTGTATGGCCAGATCTGCTGTTTAGGAAACTTTTAGAAGGTTAAGAGTTAGGCCTTGAAAATCTAGTAGGCATCAGTCGGATGAAAGAGTGGGGCAGAAGCATTCCAGCAAAACAGCAGAAATAAAAGCCAGGGCCCATGACCTGGCATGCTGTGTGAGGGCTTGGCATGTGGCTGTCCAGTGGGCACAGGCTGTGAGGCAGCAGGCTGGGAGGGCGCTGCAGTGTAGGCCATGCCGAGCTTGAGGGGGTGCCAGCAACAGGAACTCTTGAGAGACTCGTAGCAGTGAGTCTGAAACAACTGAGCTGGGGTGTCAGACATTCACTTTTGGCCCTGTGGGGAGAAGGAATTTGGAGAAGAGCAGATCTGTGGGATATCCTAATGTTAGTAACACACTGACTTTCAACCTCATGGTCAATATGATTTTTTTTAAAAGAAAAAAAAATTCAAAGCCCATATACAAACTACCCAAGTTACTGTGACTCAGGCCACGTCAGCAGAATTTGGCAATGAGATTCTGAGCATCCTGCCAAATACAGTCTATGGTGTTAGGGACAATGAAGAAGGGCTCCCAGTGGGAAGTGTCCTTCCAGTTCTAGGGTCTTATTATAAGCCTGAAAATAACTAACTTTTGAGAAGATGTGGTCTCTAGACTTTGAATTCCATAATTTTTAATGATTTGACTGCTAGCTAAAATCAGTATTATTTGGCTAGAATTTTCCTCAAAATAGACACATATTTCTGAAAAATAGAAGGCAAAAAATAATTCAGAAAGAAAGAAAAAAAAAAAAAACCCCTCAGAGATGCCAACAAATCTCTGTAAATACTAATTTTAAGTTTTAGAGGCAGACCCAAGTCTGAGATGGTTTTAATTTGACAAAGTCTGAGCGCCCCCTGATGGTTAACCAAGGGCCCTGCAGCAGATGTCTTTTTTTTAGCTCCCTGGGGTCAACTTTTTAACTCTTTCCTTTCAGCTAATCCAGTAAGTGATCATTCAAGTTCTGCAGAAAAAATAAAGTATGCAGGCTTATGATGAGAAAAGTGGAATATTTAGGAAGCTGCTAATTTAGTAGAATTTAAGGAGAATGCAGATTCGCTAAGCCAGAGATGGAGACAGGTGCTTTTATATGAGAACCTAAAGGACTTCCAGGAAAACCTCATTTTTATTTCACTGGACTATTGGTTCCTTAAATTCTTCTTACTGTCACAGAGGAAAATGGCACAGTGACCAGGCAAGAAGAGAGATACCAAGACCCCCACCGGAGCATCAGCTGCAGCCTGGCGCCCTCGTCTGGCCGCTCCTGCAGCTGCAGGCCTGGCACAGAATGCCACCCACGGTGGCCCTGCCAGGGTGCGGTGGCTGGGTGACTTCTGCTACCTTTCCCCCAGGCAATTATGTTGCAAGCACACATCCTCTTCTTTCGGTAAAACGTTATCTCCATCAGACCAGTAAAATGAAGTTACATGGCAGGCTGTTAAAATATACTCTCCATTGAATAAATGGATCCGGGAGAGTGAAAACCGCTTCCTGGGGAAGGTAAAGCGAGACAATGTTTGCAGAGGAGAGGAAGCTCTGGCATGCACCCCTGAACAAAAGGGAACAAGTGGTCTTTACTCAGAGAACGGCTTCCTATTAGGATTCACTCCTTCGTACATTATGCCTTTCATCCCCACTCAACCACAAAATGATTTTGCTGAAGCAAATACAATGGTAGAAAAAGATTTACACTGAAAGAATCTTTAATAATAAACTGTTGCCGATCTGCCTACTTGCCCGTGATTTATAATACAATAAACATTGTACTCTATTACAGCTCATGCACTGAAGCCGTTGCTCTGAAAAACGGAATATGAAAGCGCCCAGACCCCACCACCGTCACAATGAAATGAGCATGTATAAATGTGCTAAGAGTATCTCTTTGCATCTTTTATAGCTTGTGTGTATTAATCTGTAACGCTTATTAAGAAAGTCATTGCTATGCAAAGCAGCACCCAATCCCTTTCTCTGGCTTTTCAACAGAGTGCACTGTTTAGCCAATAGGACGGACCCTCTGGCCCTCATTCTGCATTCATCACAGGCAACATTTGCACAATGTATCTCTCAAAGGCGGCTGAAAAGAAGGCCTTAATACTCATGTAAACAACTGCAAACCAATTACTTAATGAATCAGGCCCACACATAATGAGGTGCAGACAAAGAGCTATAAATGCATTTTTGCGCCCAAGCCGCTGCTTTAAAGTAAAATCCCTCAGCTGTAGTTTGGGCTTAACTAGCACATCATAATTATTGTCTCTAGGACATCAGAGGAAGCCATTTTTTTTTTTTTAGGTCCAACAGGGTCTTTTTTTTTTTTTTTTTTTTTTTTGAGGTTGCTCATCAGCTCACTGACAAAATAGAGCAAAGAAGAATTTTTAAAAGTGCTACAGCAGCACTGCACTGTTATGTTTATTCTCAAGTACTGGGTTTCGAGACCACTTGTAAAAGCAATAAAGCACGAGGAGTGACTGCAGTAAGTGGGATCCTTAAATGTAAGCCTCTAAGAAATTTCAGTGAATCCAGGCACAAACAGCAATCAGAGCTGTCCACAGCCCAGGGTGGCGTATTAACAACACCAAACCCAGCACCAGACCCAAGCCAGGACTGACCGCGCCAGGCCACGTGCTCGACGCCCAGGCCTTTTCATCGCTGGATTATTATCAAGTGTGTAGAACCAAGGGTTCCTTGAAGACCTGTCATTTTTTTCTCAAAGGGGGTGATGAGA
This sequence comes from Tapirus indicus, assembly GCA_031878705.1. Classification (NCBI taxonomy): domain Eukaryota; kingdom Metazoa; phylum Chordata; class Mammalia; order Perissodactyla; family Tapiridae; genus Tapirus; species Tapirus indicus. The sequence goes on along the minus strand of CM062929.1, from coordinate 87,022,221 downwards.
TTACTTGTAATTTATTTAGGAAATTAATTTCGTGCAGAAACAACACTAATAACAAAAGACCCTGCCTCAAATTGAAAGAGCAAAAAAGTTTGATTTTATAATGAAATGTACATGCAAGGTGTGAAATGATCAGGCTGAGAAAATGTTCTACAGAATCCAACTGCTTTCTGAATGTATTTACAAATTGCCCAAACAATATATATATATTAAAAAAGTTTAAGATTTGCGTTTTTTAATGCCTCTAAAATATAATGGAAACAAACACTTCTAACAACCTTTAAAAATTAAAGGGATCTATTATTAAGCCAAACGGTAACATTAAGCCCTGAAAACTACCTGTAGAAGTTATTCTTTTAAAATTTCTTTTAAAGGACCGAAAACTTGAATTTATAGCATAACCATAAAAATATAATACTGTAACACTTTTGCTGTCATAATTCATTATTTCCTTCAAAAACATAAACATGCAGGTATTAAAATAATAATTTCTGGGGCCAGCCAGGTGGTGTAGTGGTTAAGTTCGTGTGCTCCGCTGCAGCAGCCTGGAGTTCACAGGTTCGGATCCTGGGCGTGGACCTACATACCACTTATCAAGCCGTGCCGTGGCAGCGTCCCACATAAAGTAGAAGAAGATGGGCAGATGTTAGCTCAGGGCCAATCTTCCTCAGCAAAAAGAGGGAGATTGGCAGCAGATGTTAGCTAAGGGGTAATCTTCCTCACACACACAAACACAAAATAATAATAATAATTATTTCTGATAATTAAATGCCCCTAAATTTGAACTGATCAGGTTTCTAAAAGCAAGAATTTCAGAAAATCAATGTTATTTTAATATATTCCAGGCACTAAAAATATTGCAATGTTCTTCAAAATATAAATTAAAATAGGACTTTTTTCATTTAAAAAATACATTTCTGGATCAAATCATTTTATCTCATGGAACATTAGAAATGTAAAGTTCCTGTTTCAAAATTTCATTAGGGGCAAGCAGTTAATTCAAATGTAATGCAGTTATCTAAAGGACATCTTTTTAATGAGAAATGCTATTACAAAAGGAGACTTGTGCTGTTTTAAGTGATATTTAGCCCAAAGCAAAAAGGCAGGTATGTCAGCAGGTGATTGCTTCTATTCCCATCTAGAAATTCTTCCCAAGTGACTCAGTGTCATTGCCTGATCAGTATTTTATGTTGATGACAAATCTCACACACAACTACTTATCATTGCTTGAAAAACTTACAAGAAGTGCTACTGTTTAACAAATGTGAAAAAATAAATTTTGTCCTTTACGGAAAATAAGGAAGAAAGTATCAGAAAAGGAAAGAATAATCTAGCCCAAATACTTGGTAAGAAACAGGAATACAAAAACAAATATCCAGCAATTGCTAGTATATTTATCAGCCATCTCAGAAAGAAGAAACAGGCCACTTTAGTTCTTTTAAGGCCTGATGTTTTCTCTCTGCCCTTTTCCGACACCCTCCATTGTGTGGTCTCTAAGCAGCCCCACTGCGAGCAGCTGTAGACGCTAACATGTGGTTCACTGAGGTGTCAACTGAGTCTTAAACCAAGGAAACAACAGCTGCAAAACAATACTTGGCTCTGGTGCAAATATTTTCAAAGGTAGACTAAAGTTTCAACTGTTATTTTAGATAAACAAAACCCCAAACCATAACCTTCCATCAAGTCACAAAACCAATAATATGCAGCCGGAGGTTAATTCATTCGTGGTGACATTTCTCATCTTGTTGCCGCTATTCAGAAAGGCTTTCACGACCTTACCTTGACAAACGACTTCCTTCACTAGATGAAAAACTAGCTTCCGAAGAGATTTTCTTAGTTGTCTTTGTCTTGAATGTACTGCTGCCGATATTCAAACCTGTGAGAAGCACCAACGTGGAGAGTGAGCGTCAGCCAGCAAGCAGCAGCGAGTGAAGAAGCGGCCTCACAGTAACTTTGAGACAAACGTGAACAGAGGAAGATGCTGCTCAAGCCACAGAAGGCAAAGGAGCTTCTGAGGCAAGGAACATGTTGATAGAATTCTGAAAGGAAGTGGAGGGTTTTCCTGTGATACTTGAACAGAAGCCATAAAAAATAAAAAATAAAATCATTCAAAGAGCTCTATTCCAAATGACCAAGATGCACATGTGAACACATGGGTCTCCACTACGGCATCACGCACTGGGTAATTCACATTGTTACAACACACGGTCAGCAAGGGATCACCAAGATAATGGGTGCTGGGAACCAGGTCTCGGAAATAACTGACACCTCTGGATGACAGTTACCCACCCCACCCACCCTTAAGCCCTCTGCCAAATCCTCCGTTTTTCTATCTCCCAGGAGAGAATGAATCTTCACTGAAAACCATCAAGGCCACTCTTTAACCAGACTGAAAACGTTGATGCGGAAGATGCACAAGCCACCTCTTTCCTGGAGCCAGGGGAACCAGACTGTCCCCACGATGCTCTCAGCTTGCAGGGCAATCCCTGACCTCCACCCCCTGGGTGACTTCAGCCTTGGATGTTTCTGCTGCAAGTCTGATTCTTAACTGGCAGTCACCTGAGATCATGGAGAGAGCAGGCACGGGCATCCTTGCAAAAGGCATTGCTGAGTTTCTATCCTGTAACCTGTTTGCCTGCATGTAACCTCTGCAGCAAAGCCATTCTCTTAACAGTGTGTCTGTGCTCAGCCCGAAGAGGGTCTCCACATGCTTAACAGGACAAGGCCTTTTCAGACATGGAAACAAAGGCACAAAGTTTCAGTGGCTTTCCTTAGTGACAGGTCCAGAGACAGAGACCTAAGACATCTGATGCAGAGAGTAACGGAAACATGCACTGCTTCTTCAATAGTCAGATTTGGGGTGGCTCCTGAGTTCAGGGTGCACATCCCCGCCACTGTCTGTAATAGCACTGGCACGGGCTACAGGGTTTCCATTTCCCTCTGCCCTCCCAGCCTGCCTCGTGCTTCTTTTTGGAGCTCAGAGAAGTCCCCAGGATCAGAGTGAGAGGGACAGTGAAAAGTATCATGTGACCACATGTAAACTAAATGCCAGAGGCTGTATCTGACCTCAGTGACGGCTGACACCACCAGGAGGACTTCTAGGATCCCAATGCGGGAAAATGTGGAATCTTGCAAAACACATAGTGTAAATGTGAGTGGGGAGTGAGGGAACTGAATCTAGGGGTGCTTGATTATACAATCTATAAAGTATCACTTCACTTATGAATAAATTAATAAACAAATACATTAATCATTAGTATATTAATATACCAACATTTTGGATACACATCCAAGGGACTACAACTTATGTCAGATTTACTCATCCTTTGAACCTGTCCAGTTAACTATCCTTATAAAATATACTTACCAAACACTGATTTGTGGAGTCACCTTCCAAACACGGGTGTCTGCTAACCGGCTGGAATGCTCCAAGGGAGGTGCCACTCTCTTGGTGCCTCCTTTTGTAAAATGAGGGGGTTGGATAAACACTTTCTAAGATCTCTCTGGATTCTAATTCTGTGACTTAAATGTGAAGAAGGTGATGAAAAACAAACAGTGAAGGGCTCACGAGTGCTACATCTTTCCAAAGTGATGAAGCCCTCCATTGGGACAGAGGCCCTGCTTTATACCTCAACAAACTACCATGTCTCATGTTTGTGGAGTTCAGATAACACCCACCACCACCGCGGCCAGCCCTTCCCGAGGGCTGCTCTCTAACAGGCCCTGTGCTGGGCATTTCCCCTGCAGTGGCTCACTGAATCCTCAAAACAAAGGAATTTTGCAGCAAGCGATTCTAACACTAACATTATCTAAAAAATAGGTCTCTAAAGATGGACAGCTAAGTCTGATGCACCATATGTCCCTTGAAAAAATGTCTGTCTGATGTAGAAATCTTTGAGACAATTGGGAAATCTGGATATGGAATGGGAATTATGTGGCATTAAGAAATCACTGTTCATTCTGATAACTGAAATTACGGCATGGTGGTTTATATAAAGATAAGAAAGTCACTAAAGTGTACTTGCTTCTGTAATTAATCCATTTACTTTCACAAAGGGAGCTGAAGTGACATACTAAAAAAAAGGTGTAATAAAATAAAAACCGCTGAAAATAATAAAAATGCAATAAAGTATAAGAAAACAAAGAAAATCACAATTAAAACAAAAATCCTAGATTGAAGGAACTACATTTAAGCTTAAAATTTAGCTTTACTGGGATTTACAGTCTTTTTATTTAAAAAAACCAGTTTCCCAACATTCTGGTGAAGGAAAATAGCCCAGGACGATGCTCCCCGTTGATGATTAAGAAACTGGAAGACGTGGGAAAAGAAAGAATTTGGGGTGTCTTCTGTGGTACTTAGTGACAAGTTACTATCATGACATGCCAGGTAGAATCCAAGGGCCTGGAAGGACCATCGCAGAGCTGGGGCTGGCACATACACAGGAGGGAAGACTCCTCCAAACTCTGGTTTGTTAAGGATTGAAAAAGCACTGGCTTATTCCGACCCAGCGACAGCTTGTTACAAAGCAAACTCCAGAAACCTGCAAAGAATGACCGCCCTTCCCTGAGCACAGCACTAGCCACTGCCTTGGGTCTCCTAGACACTGGCTTTGAGTGCTGAATCTGCTTGCTTACCTGACAGTTGTGATGCAGAAGCATCCACCTTTTGGAACCTGTCTTCAGTTTGATCTGTATTACCCTGAAGGGTAGACTGCTTCAGCAACTGGTAGGCTTTTGTTTCTATAGATTAAAAAAAAGGCACAGATAACTGGATATCCACATGCAAAATAATGAAGTTGGACTCTTACCTTGTACTAAACACAAAATCAACTCAAAAAGGGTTAAAGACTTAAACGTAAGACCTAAAACTATTAAATTCCCAGAAGAAAACATAGGAGAAAAGCTTCAGGACATTGGATTTGGCAATGATATATTGGATATAGACCAAAAGGATAGTCAACAAAATAAAAAATAGACAAGTAGGATTACCTCAAACTTAAAAACTTTTGCATGTCAAAGGAAACGATCAACAGAGTGAAAAGGCAACCTACACAATGGAAGAAAATAATTGAAATCATATAGTTGAAAAGGGGTCACTATCAGGATACACAAGAAACTTCTACAACTTGACAATAACAACAACAACAAAATAACCGGATTAAAAAATGGGCAAAGGACTTGAACAGACATTCCTCCATATACAAATGGCCAATAAGCACATGAAAAGATGCTCAGAATCACTAATCACTAGGGAAATGTAAATAAAAACCACAATGAGACATCACCTCACACCCATCAGGATGGCCACTATCAAAAGAACAGAAAATCAGCATTGTGGAGGATGTGGAGAAATTGGAACTCTTGTGCACTGTTGGTGGGAATGTAAAATGGTGCAGCTATTATGGAAAACAGTATGGAGCTTCCTCAACAAACTAAAAATAGAATTACCATATGATCCAGCAATCCACTCTGGGTATATATCCAAAAGAACTAAAACTAGGATCTCGAAGAGTTATTGGCACACCCTCGTTCATCACAGCATTATTCACAATAGCTAAGAGGTGGAATCAACCCAAATGTCCATCAATAGTTGACTGGATAAAGAAAATGTGGCATATACATAAAATGGAATATTATGCAGCCTTAAAAAAGAAGGAAATCCTGTCACACACTACAGCATGGATGAACCCTGAGGACATTATGCTAAGTGAAATAAGCCAGGCACAAGAGGCCAAATACTATATGATTCCACTCATATGAAGTATCAAAAGTGGTCAAAATCTTAGAAACAGAAAGTGGAAAGGTGGTTATTAAGGGCTGGGGAGAAGGAGGGGGTATTAGTGTTTAGTGGGTATAGTGTTTCAGTATTGCATGATGAAAAATTTCTAGAGATCTGTTACATAACAATGTGAATACACTTAACACTACTGAACTGTACACTTAAAAATGGTTAGGATGGTAAATTAAAGTTATGTATTTTTTAACACAGTTAAAATAAAAAGTAGAATTTGTCCACGACAATTCAGGTTTCTGCCTGTTGTCCTAGCATAATAATTAATAGTATCGTCTTTTGTTATCAAGTTTCCTAATTTAGATAATAAATTATATGGTCATGCTACTTAAGAGACATATGAGAAGTATAATGATGTACACCTGAAATTTATACAATGTTATAAACCAATGTTACTGTAAAAAAAAAAATTAAAAAAAAAAGACAGAAGAGACATATGAACCAGATGCAATGCAATGGCACAGCTTGGCTACTCATCAAAAAAAATCAACTGAAAAAATATTTGCTTGGATCCGGACCCAGGGAACTTATTTAAACTTTGTTGCAAGTGCAATAAAACCTGGCTCAGTGCTTCCCCGGGGGGAAAAATTTGAACACTGATTGGATATATGATGATATTGCTAAATTATTATTGTTTTAGGTGTGAAAAAAATACACAGAAATACTGGATTTTCTACTACCTAGCGACAAGTTTCTTGAATTCTTCCTACGATGTTTCAAATGCATGCAAATTATTTTTTTGAACTGTCCCTTTTTAGAAACTCTGAAAACAAACAAAAAACAATTTAGCTGAACCCAGGTTTCAAGACTGGAAGTTAAGTTGTATGAGTTTATTTGAGGTGGCCAAATTCCAGTCACTATGTTGAGTGGGTCTGGGGATGAGTTCAACTCATAGTAAAACGGTTTCTCTCCATCCCAGGCCTTGCAGATGCGGCTACAGGAATGAATCAGAAGAGACGGCACTGACTTCCCTGGTCGGTCAGCTGCTCCTCTGGAGCACTCGCTGCCCTAGCTCTCAGGCTCGGCATTTGAGGGTGGGGTCTCTGGGCTGAGTGAGGGGCGGGAGGGTCAGGAAGCGGCGAGCAGCAGGATGAGCTCAGAGACCCACTGTTGAGAAAATCTGAGGCTCATCGTGGGGACAGAGAAGAGCTTCTGCAGGGAGCAAAGGCAGGTGCCCCAGAGGGGTCAGCAGCAGCCTGGGCCTGGCCCAGATCCAGAGGACACCCTTACCCCGCAGGGCTTCTAACAGTGTCTGCTGTAAGTTAAAGTGGGGAAGACTGTTGGGAAAAACAATAAATAATGATCACACAAAGCACCTGAGAGACACAGCCTTCCCTATTACCTCAAGTCTCAGGAGACCTGGATTAAACAGAGGATGGGGAAATAGTTTCAGCAGAGACATAACAAAACGGCATCCATCTCCACATCTTCAACACGGCCACAAATAAAAGGATTCCTGCTGTCAGCCCCAGAGGCTGGCAATCGCTGCATTCCTGCTTTTGCTGGCTCAATTTAAGAATTTAACCATGAGCCCCTTATTACTGGATTAAAACTACCATCACACTTACGAATAAAAATGTAATTTATCTTGCCCTACTGAGAATCAATCAAGACAAAAACAAGAATTTAAAATAAGCATCATATGGGGCCGGCCTGGTGGTGTAGTGGTTAAGTTCGCGCTCTCAGCTTCGGTGGCCCAGGGTTTTGCAGGTTTGGATCCCGGGCGCTGACTGACACGCCATGCTGTGGCGGCGTCCCATATAAAGTAGAGGAGGATTGGCAACGGATATTAGCTCAGGGCTAGTCTTCCTCACACACACAAAAAAAGCATCATATTTTGAAATATTAAATGCTATATAGTTAAAATATGTACAGATCAGGGACTCAGCTCTGAAAATAACAAATCCTAAGGCAACACTTTTTAACCACTGCTGCATTGTGATATTAGTAACTAGTATTTTGACAAATTTAATAAAGAAAACACCAGATGTAATGCATGCAGAAGGGAAAGTACTGTTTTGCATAACTTCTGTATATGTGCGGGGCACTGGCCTGGGACAGAAGGTGTTTCTTGCTATAGATTGGTCCCACTGTCCTAGGATGACATCATAATGCTCTCCAGTTAACCCTATCGTCTGTATTACTTCAGATTTGTGGTGAGGTACTTTTGAGAGAGGAGAAATAGTAATAAAATCAAAGACAGAGGGTCCGAATTCTAAAAAGGTAAGGAATCACTATAAAAGAGGTAAAAATGTTCTGTTTTGTTTTTATTTTATAAAGATCAACCAAAAAGTTTTTCAGCTTTTAGGATATAAGTCCAGATCATAATGACCATACGCTATTTCTGCATTCAATTATACTTACCAAGGCCAAGGAAAAGAGAGCAAAGATAAAAATTTAAAAAGAAGAAGAAGAAGAAGAAGAAGAAGAAGAAGAAAGAGTAGCTCCTTGGTGAACAAAGGCTCCCGGCGGCTGGAAGCTGCATCTGGGGCTTCCTCTCATCTATTGTCATGAGGCAAATCATCTGGCTCCAGTGAGCCAGCTCTCCTGCTTCTCAGAAACCAGGAAAACATGTGCCTTTTATTTCCAGGAGAGGATTTTTGTGAAAAATATCAAGCAAGTAGTTGTGAGTTAATTTCACATTTGGGGGATTAAATATTCTGTCCAAATATAGGACAGTATGGATATTACTACTGGTTTGAGTGTGGCAAGGGAGGAAGGTGACCATTTTACTACCCCGGAAAAGAGAGGCCATTTCCACATTCCACACACTTTCCATTCTGTTTTCCTTCCCTTCCTTCCTCCTCTTCCTCTCTTTTTTTAATTGAAGTATAATTGACATATAACATTATGTTAGTTTCAGGCATACAACACAATGATTCAATATTTGTACATATTGTGAAATGATCACCACAGTAAGTCTAGTTAACATCTGTCACCATACATAGTTACAAAGTTTCTTTCCTTGTGATGAGTGAGGACTTTTAGGATCCACCTCTCCTTTCCTTCTTGAAGGACTTGGACTCTGTAACTGACCTTTCCCTTCAAGGCTGCCCTGAGTCTGCTTTCAACTGTACAACAGTTTTGGAGGGATGTACCTCGTCTCTCCAATCCCATTTTCCCAGAGCCCACCCCCCTTCCCAGCTATGTTTCCTCACTGGTATTTGATCCTTAAACCTTCTGTGGCCCTTCTTCAAGCGGAGAGTCAGTGAAGCCCACTTGGACAATTTTATCTGGGATGTAGCCGCCCTGACCTGAGTAATGAGGCTTGGCAAAATCAGGCTGAGGACTGCTGGGCACACGGCCTGCTCCCAACCCCAATACAGGCTTCCTCCAGTGGTTTAAAGGCAAAGTGAAGTTTAAAACGTAAAAGGATTAAGTGTATTCACTTGGAGGAATAAACACTAACTGAGGCAGGACCAAGACACCAAACCAGCCAGAGGGGTTGGAGCAGGCGGCAGGTTTTGCTGTCTGACAGGAGGTCTGTGTCAGGGAGCAGACGTTCAGAGCAGACATTTGAAGGACTGCGAAGCAACCCAAAAAGGAAAAACAAAATTAAGGTTTGGTTAAAAAATAATCAGGAGAGGCTAAAGGCTACACAGCCTGCATAGAAACAAGGGGAGAAGGGTTCAAGAACAGATATTGCATAGACCGGACAGGGCGGGACTGTAAATGCAGATGCTCTGGGGCCAAGCAGGTACCACAGATAAGTGAGTCTGGCCAGGTGGGAGCAGTGGAGGGGGTGAGCCCTGTAGCAGGCTGGAGAGCACATGCCTGGCCAGGGGGGACAGCTATTCTCTGGCTACAGCCAATTGCTGCCAGGTGGGAAAGTGGGCCTAGTCTTGCCAGACTTCTGCCTTTAAAAAAACAAAACAAAACAAACCACTGCGCAGGCCAAACAGAACACACCTGCAACCTCGAAACTAGATGGTGGTGAGCAGTTCTTTCTGTGTTCACTAAAAGTGGCACACGAACACTTACAGAAAAACTTCAGCCAAGGAATATAAGCTAGATGTTAAGAGAAGCTTTCTTAGTTTAGAGAGTTGAGAAACCCAGGGACATATTATTAAGGGAGGCTGCAACAGCTGTATGGAGATTTTTTAAGTAGCTCTTTGTATCAAATAGGCCAGGTTTCAGACTCTTTGGAGGCAAGAGTATACTTTTTGCTAGGGGTACTCCAACAATTCAGACATCCTCCTGGAATAGCCTAGAAGTCTTGGCCAGGACACCAACTTCATAAAACAATAAGACAAAGCTATGGACATGAAGTTTGTGGTAACTCAGGCCCAGGCTTTTCTGGAAGGAAGAAGGATAGTGAAGAATCAAGCGGTTAAAAGCTGCACTGTGTTGCCCTGCAAATTTATAGTTACTAAGTGAATGAATGAACAAACAAAGCAGAAAAGTAAGTCTAGAGACTCAAGTCAGCCTGCTATAGACAAGGTAGGGACGAGGTTCCTCCAGTTCCGAGGAGAAAAGACTTGAGTCTTCTCAACTGCAGGTAAACCCTAAGTCTGCAAATTCGAGGACTAGGTGGCCCGTTAAGGTTTTACTTTCTAGACTGTGACTTAGAACTCTAGAGAAACATTTCCTCTGACTAGTAATGTCAAACTCTCAGAAAATTATTGAGTAGTGTGTAAAATTAGACAAAACAAATATTTCCAAAGAATACAATTTTCAATTAGAATGTTTTGGTACACACAGAAACAAACATACATGCATGCTCAAGCTTTCAGTTCTGGATCTCTCAGTCAAGAATCTATTATATACTCAAAGATTTAATTTAAAAGTATCAAGTATCAATTTAAAAGTGTCAAGATTTAATTTAAAAAGTAGAAAATATTGCCATTAAAACATAAAATAAAGGAGTCCAGGGGGTTAAAATCCATCCTTGGCTATTAATTCCAGACTGATGACACAAAGAGATAAATATATTTTCCCCTACTTTGTTACATAACCCAACCGAACCCAATCATCTATCTTCCTGCAAAGTGGTGAAGAATCACTAAGATTGTTTCCTTTTCTTTTTGATATGCATTTCGTGTCTAGAAAACGGAAACAGCTAGAGAAAGTGAAAACATGCTGAATAAAGGGAGGTAGGAGAGAGATGATGTTGAAGAGGGGAGAAAGAAAAAGCCTCAACTTCTTATCTTTTATTCTCTTTTATATGCAAATGTACACCTGCTAAAATACTTCTAAATCTACAAATAAAAAGAAAATATCTGATGAACAAGTGCTTTTAACAACCCATTACAAGAGCCAGAGAAAGGCGGGGTTCACCAGACTCTAGGGGTGTCACGAGGCAGAGAATCTGCCCGTGGCTTTCGCAGAAATCCCCAATGAAAGAAAGAAGAGTTGGTCCCAGCAAAGGAGTTAACAAAGGGAGATGCAAACGATACCATCACTACAGCTAGAAAAACGACCTTGAACCGATAAAGAATTGGGCATCTTTGAGTAACGAAAGGGAATTACTATTCCTATACGAAGTATGTAGAAATTTAAAAATTAAATCTGAAAAGTATTTTCTGTCCACTGAGTTTCCCAGTGCTGTTACTTTTCACATATTTCTACACCCATGCAAATTTTTTTCCACACTGTACTAGATGTGTTGCTGATGCAGCATAGTCATTTTTGTAAAATAAAATAAGTATTGTGAGATATATTTCTAAAATTACTTCTAAAGATAAATATTATCACTTAAAATCCAGAAATCATTTGTCCAGTAATCTGCTCAAACGAAAACAAGAATATTAGGATATGGGTGCCTTCACAATTCTGAAAATACAGAAAACTCATCTACATTTAGGATTTTTTTTCAAAGGCCATAAGTCAATGTGAACCTGAGATACACAGGTTGGATCCATAACCAGAATCACTTTTCATGTCCAGACTTTCTGCAATAAACTCCACTCCCCCAGTAGTCATGGGCCTGTAAATCTATTGCCAAGGTTTCTCTGTGCTTTCACGGAGAGGGCTGATACACAGAGAAGAGAAACTCCTAATTCATGAGTTGCCTGGAGCTGCTTCAGAATATAAATATTTAGGGGGACAGCCCCATGGCATAGTGGTTACGTTCCTCATGCTCCACTTCGGCGGCCTGGGTTTGCAGGTTTGGATCCTGGGTGTGGATGTACACCACTCGTCAGCCATGCTATGGTGGTGACCCACATACAAAATAGAGGAAGACTGGCACAGATGTTAGCTCAGGGCTAATCTTCCCCAAGCGAAAAAAAGAGGAAGATTGGCAACAGATGTTAGCTCAGGGTGAATCTTCCGCAGCAAAAAAAAAAAAAAAAAAAAAAAAAATTTACATCACATTCTTCATTTCTATGGAGCAATTCAACAATTACACCTGAAAATAAATGTCAGGCTTGTAACTGACTTTTAATGAAAGATCCAAAATAAGTGAAATAGTACTGCTGGTATTACTTCATATGTAAATTTCTTTTTTCTCATGAGGAAGACCAGCCCTGAGCTAACATCCATTGCCAATCTTCCTCCTTTTGCTGAGGAAGACTGGCCCTGAGCTAACATCCGTGCCCATCTTCCTCTACTTTATATGGGACGCCACCACAGCATGGCTGACAAACAGTGCGGCAGTGGGCGCCTAGGATCTGAACCCGCGAACCCCGGGCTACCAAAGCGCGACCTAAACCACTGTGCCAGTAGGCTGGCCCTACTTCATATGTAAATTTATAACCACGTGCCTGCTACTTAACATTGTTCAATCATGGGAGGGGGATTTTTAACTCTCAAAGTCATGCAATCTTTAACTTTTCAAAGATTGAGTAATCTTGATCAGGAAGCTATATTTTATTGGCATAATTAAATATTTTTAAAAATAATATTTTTAGCAATTTGCATTCAATGATTTATATAATGAGAAGAATCAGAAATAAAGACAATATTAATATTATCATTAGCATCATATATAGTAGGGTCAGGAATAATCAATGTATAAAATGAACTAGATGTTAGAAATGTAAAATATGAAGAAATCTCTCTTCACCCCCTGTAGTGGGTTGAATAATGTCTCCCCTAAATTCATGTCCACCCAGAAACTCAGAATGTGACCTTATTTGGAAATAGGTTCTTTGCAGATGTAATTAGTTAAGGATCTCAAGATGAAATCATCCTAGATTTATGGTGGGCCCTAAATCCAATGACCGGTGTCCTGACAGGAAGAGGAGTGGACACAGCAACACAGAAAAGAAGGTGATGTGAAGATGGAGGCAGAGACTGAAGTTATGCTGCCACAAACCGAGAGCTACCAGAAGCTGGAACAGGCAAGGAAGGATGCTCCCCTAGAGCCTTCAGGGGCACAGCCCTGCTGACCTTTGGTTTTAGACTTCTAGCATCCAGAACTGTGAGAGAATACATTTCTGTTGTTTTAAGTTTGTGGTACTTTGTTACAGCAGTCCTAAGAAAATAATACACTTCCTGATCTCTGATTTTATTAAAATATCTAAAGCCCAACCTCTTCTCTCCCAACTTGAGTCCCTTGTGTAAAATGAAGGTGTTTCACAACATGACCTACAAAGGCTCTTTCAGCTTTGAGACCCCTTGTCCATGGTTCTCAAACCTGGGGAGTCACCTGGGTGTGTTATAAAAGACTGATGCCTGAGCCCCACCCCTAGAAGTTCTGATGTAACTGGTCAAGGGTGTGGCTGGGGCATGGGTATGTTTTAAAACTCCACCCAGGATTCTACTGTGCAACCACCAAGGAGAATTTCTCTACGCATTTATGAATTAATTTCCTTGAATGCAGGGACATCCAATCAAGAGAACTCTTCAGAAAGGTGCCTTTCATTCTTTAATGACCATGTTAAATAGACACCACTGTGTGCAATGTCATGAGTGAAGATGCTTTGCTGTAGCAGCAGCAGGCAGCATGGGTGAAGCCCCAGCAGCCTGACACCTGCCATAGAGACAGAGCCATGGGGACTGCAATGGACAATCCAGCAGCATGTGATGGTTCACCTGGTTTTGCATGAGATGGGGGCTCCCTATCCCAGGCACAGCAGGTAACACGTCTTTCCTGATCTCATGGATTTCTGGGACAGGACAGGTGAGACACATTCTTAGCAAAGTCTCCGTAATGGAGCATTATGCCACTGTACTCTGGCAGTCCAACATTGTCACCACAGTTTTCTCTCCCAGGGTAAGTCCAGTCACCAAGGGCAAAAGGCCATTGTATGTTCCCAGCCTTTTCCAATTTGATGTAAAATTCAAGCAATAACGTTTTGAGAAGCACTGCCCAGAACCCCAAGTGGCACCCTTCAAATCATGCTGACCTCCTATAAAGCTTCTAAATGGACATACCTTAGTATGACCTGGAATATTTCAGCTTGCCAAAGAATATTAGTGAGAAATGGCACCGTCAGGCACTGTCAACACAGCCTGACCAAGAGAATTGGTGTCAAAAGAATGAGTGGCTGAATGGACATTCTTAGAGGCTTAATCCTCTTGAGATAAAAGCTGAGAGCCCTTTTCACATGGAGCTTAAGGAGATGAGTTTTGCCAGGATGGGCACGTGGGGTGGGAAAAGATTGGTGGAGTGACTGACTGAAAGAGACAACGTTCTGGCCTGAATCAACAAGCATTTAAGGAAACTCCTTAATACTCTGGTTTTTATTCACTCGTTTAACAAAATGAGTGCCCACTGTGTGCCAGATATTATGTTAGGTGATGGGTTTTTATGACATTTAGCATAAGCTGTGTCACTTTGCTAAAACTAAAACTCACTTAACTCTCAGAGGTAAATTCAGTATGAATACAAATAAAATTGCCAACGTGGGAAATTTCACTTTGGGGGTATGAGTAGTTCAGATGAGACTTTCTCTCATAATCTAGATAAGCATCGTTTTAATCCTGGCCTAAGTGTTTCAGGGAAACACTGACCTGAATATCCGACTACTGCATGTGTACTCAGGTTCGCCCCGCTTTATAAATGGCATACAGACCTCTTGGTAAAATCCACACTCGGAAATCCTTGCAACCTGACCACCTCTCTAGGCCTAACACAAGAGAAAGGAAAGGTACAGCTCTGCTCATTCCCACTCTCAAAGCATCCTTGCGGAGCTCATCTTTTCTTATGATATACACTGACGTGTGATTCATCCAGACATCTTGATGCAGTTGCCTCTCTTGTAAAAGGAAAGCAGCAGGGTGGTGGAACAGAAGGAGTTCAGGGCTTAAATCCTGAAGTTTGAGTTGGATTCAAGATGCAACACACCAGCTATACGGCCTTGAGCAGGATTCAACCTTTCTAAGTTTCTGTAGGACTGTCTGCAGAATGAGTTCCCAATGTTTGCCCCACAGGGCTGTTGTGAAGATCAGAGATGATGAAGGATTAGGGAGGGCAAGGACCCAGTCTTATTCCCAGGAATTAGCCAAAGTACAGGTGTAATATACATGCAAATGATATACTATTTATTATAGAGAGAAAACCACACATTCATAGATATCAAAATTAATCTTTGATTTCTACCTTAATTCTTCAGTGTGAACAACTAGACTAATAAAAGGGGTAGATTGTGTTAACAACAGCAGATCATACAGGCTGTGGAAATACTTACTCGGGTTGTGTGTGGGTGTGTGTGTACGGGAGGGTTTCTATGTAAATCTTAGCACAGATTGCAGAAGCTAGAGTTATGAAACTTACACTGTCCAAAAGATTGACAAAGCAGATAGATGCTTTCACAGTGACAGCAAACTTTAAGGATGAGCCCCTCTGCCACGGAGACCTATGTTTGGAAGTGATAAGCAAATAAGAAAGGGAAATAAAGAAATGAGAATATTGGCACATTTGATTTCTTTAATATGGAATGAGAATCACAGTCTCTTAGTATTGGAAGGAATGTCAGAGTTCCAGAAACAAGAATTCCTTCCATAGTGCCCCTCTAGAGAGTGGGTTCCTGCCATGGTTCAAGCACCCAGCACAGAACCTCATACGTGGAAGACACTCAGCTTAGTTTTGCTGCAAAGAAGAGCTAGAAAGTTCTTCCATTACTGAGCTGTGAATTCCTTCCTTGCAACATTCACAAACAGTGCCCCCTGAGTTACACTCTAAAATTATGCTTGATAAATGTTCTGCCTTGTATGTGGCAGCCTCATAAATATTTAAAGATAACTTTTGTACCCTTCTCAGGTTAAACTTCCCCAGGGCCCTCATCATTCTGAAAGTGGTCTAACTTCAGAGCTTCCCCTCCATTCTGCCCAAACTCCTGGTGCCTGCCCAGAGTTCACCTTGGTCTCTTTCTCTACTACATCCCTTCTGAGATGGCTGTAAAGCAAATAGTCATGCAGAAGCACCCATACTAAAGAAGAGCACTTCTGGACTGTCCAAAGTCACTATTGGAATATGCTGGTCGTCAATTCGGGAAGCAGCTTTAACAAGTAACTTTCAACCATAACATCAACTGGGTTTAGTTATGCTAAAGTAGCAAAAGTTTGATTATAAAGCAATCTCATCCACAAGGGAGATTCCCACAAAAAGGAATCATGAGAAAATATTGATGATAATTTTAGTGTATCAAGAATACTGGGGCCCTCATTCGACTCAAGGTTTTAAAAAACATTCCATCTATATGTGTTAAATTTCCCAAAATGGGTTCCACAGAATATTAATTCTGTTGGCTGTTTATAGGAAGGATTCCAGTTTCAAATAGAAGATAAATTATTTGAAACTTTAAGTTCACACCTTTAAATGGTTCATTAACTGAAAATCTAAAAGTTTTCAACATGCTCCTGTGCATTGTGTATGCTGCAGAGGGAGAGAGAGATCATGCAGGGTTTGGTCATAGAATATGTATTCCCTGAAGTATTTTTGGTGTGGAGCCTGCACAGAATACATTTGGGGAAATGCTGCATCAGCCCATGAACACTGTGAGGCAGCACACCAGAGGAGGACTGTCGCCTGGTGACCAGGTACCCTGCAATGCCCTCACCTGTGAGCCTGTAAGAGTTATGGCACATAGGCACTCACAGGCAGAGACGTCGGGCCTTGACCAGTGAGATCCCCAGGAGCCACTTCACCAGCTTTTTGTGATTCTTCTCTAAGGGTTTCTTCATGGGACTAATAAGAAGTTCAAACGTATGATGAAACTCTCCTCAAGATTCCCTTTTGATAAGGTAAATCTTCTGGATTCAAATCATCAACTGAGTTCTCAAGTGGAAATTTCTTGCAGAAACTAATTTAGCAGTACCACCAGGAAGCACTGTCTATGAGGAATTATGGCAGCACGGGGCATGGGCGGGTCTTGGTTCCAAGTGGCTACGCAACTCAGGAGGTGGTGTTCAGACACCTTTCCAAGACTTGGCTCAGGATTATGCTTTCTGTGGCACTGCACCCCCATCCCCCTGCTTCTTTTCCTCTTTGAGTTTGCTTTGTGAGATTCCTTTTAACTAGATGTCACTGGTTTGAAAAACCGGGGACTGTGGGGCCAGTGCGGAAGATCAATACTATTACTAACATTCACGTGAATATTATTATTATAAATCGCAGCTTACATGTATTGAGTGTCTAGTACATACCTGGCACTTTCACACACATGACTTCATTTAAATTTTAAGACCCTCTTGCCAGGTAGTGTGTCTGCTTTCCCAGTACAGAGGCTCAGAGAGGTGGAGAAACAGAGCAGGGAGTAAAATGCTGACATTGATGGCTGATGCCAAAGCCCAGGCTCAACTGCCACATCCTCTCAACCCTGAGAACAGCCTCTGGAATATTCCTTTTCTTTGGAATATTCTAGAAGGAATGCAACCCATACAACAGGAGAGTCTCAATAAAACTATAAAGGGGGAGGCAGACTCTATCTTAAATCAAACTATATACCTGCCTTACTCTATCAAAGGCCAAATCTCCAAATAATTATGCCAAAAGACACAAAGATTTAATAAAGAGATAATGGTCAAGAACTTAGAGATTAAATTAATACAGTGTTATATGTCAATTATATCTCAATTTAAAAAAACTGGGGGAAAAAAGAACTTAGAGATCAAAGTAGTTTCAGTGACAGACATGACAACAACATTACGTAGAGCCAAGGCGCTTGAAGCCCTAAAACATTAATTTCATGGGAGGTCCAGTGGGTGGGGAGCACAGAAGGAAGAGAGAGGTGGCAAGGACAGAATGGAAATGCTGGAACAAAGTAAGTGGCTTTGAAAGTTTATTTTCATATCTCCCAAGTTATTTTATATGTCTAATACTTTGGCATGCAACAGGCACAAAGCATTTTTTTCTGTTCTTTTCTTTTTTTTTTTTTGGTGAGGAAGATTCGCCCTGAGCTAACATCTGTTGCCAATCTTCCTCTTTTTGCTTGAGGAAGATTATCCCTAAGCTAACATCTGTGCCAATCTTCCTCTATTTTGTATGTGGGATGCCGCCACAGTAATGGTGTGACGAGTGGTGCATAGGTCTGCACCTGGGATCTAAACCCACAATCCCTGGGCTGCCAACGTAGAGCATGCGAACTTCACCGCTATGCCACCAGGCCGGCCAACCCCACAAAGCATTTTTTTAAAACTGCCAACTATTAATGGATCAATGACAGCTGTTGGAATAAAAATTTCTTTAAAAATCTTAATGGCAAATAGCCCTTATTACTTCCAGGCACATCACACCTCTTTCTGCATGAAGAAAAGAAAGATTTGAAACCCCGGTACTTAACTATCTCTTCTCTTATAAAGAAAGTCTATGAGAAAATAACATTTGCGTTAATTTTGAGGAGAGTCATCCACTCACAGCAAGGAATGATTGGAAAGAATACTAAGAGAAGAAAGAATGGGCAACTAGATCATTTCCTGGTTTCTCCTCAATAAGTCTTTGTAGTTTTTTTTTTGTGAGGAAGACCAGCCCTGAGCTAACATCTGTCGCCAATCCTCCTCTTTTTGCTGAGGAAGACTGGCCCTGGGCTAACATCCGTGCCCATCTTCCTCTACTTTATATGGGATGCCACCACGGCGTGGCTGACAAGCAGTGCGTCAGCAGGCACCCGGGATCCGAACCGGCGAACCCCGGGCTGCCAAGCGCAGACTAAACCGCTGCGCCACCAGGTGGCCCCAAGTCTGTATAGTTTTAACTGAAATAAATCCAGAGGTCATTAGATACACTTCTGCATTCAAAGGTAAATGGAAGAGAAAAGCCTCTAAATGACTTCTTGGTTATCTGCAATTTGAGATCATCTACACTTCTCCTACTAATAAAAAATAAAGAGGGGATGCTATGAGAGTTTTCTCAGTATGAGGAATAAAAATGCAATAAACATAAAACTGGAAAATGTTTAAAAGAAAAGAAAACCTCTGTATTTCAGAGTGAAATATCTGATGCATAATATACACAATAATTGCTCAACTATAAACTCTTTTTTCAAAACTAGAGTTCATCACAGAAACATGGGTTAAAAAATTAATCATCAGGCCATGAATTGTATTGCCATAAAAGAAAGTCATTCTTTTCTGCTTATAAACAACAAAACGACCACATATGCAGATGCATGCCTCAGTAACTCAGTGCAATGGTGTGTTTACTTGTATAAATATTTAAAGTCAGACCTTTGAATTTATAATGAAGTAGTGCACCACTTTACAAAATAAGATCCTAGTAAATTTAGACGTATGACAAATAGAACTCTGTTCAGAATACTCACTGTTGCTGTTGATATTTAAAACTAAAAAAGTAATGATATTCAGATTCCATCTAAACAAGCCTAATACATGTGCAGAAATCTTAATAGGTCTTGATGAAACCTTATTGCTAAAATTTTTAAATTACCAAATGGGCTTTGTAACTGAGGCACAAGCAAGCTTCCTGTCTGGCACTTTTTTTTTCCTGCTCCTATTTTAATGATACACATTCAATTATCACAGGAAAGAAAAGAGTGAAATCAGAAACGTCTGTAGTTGGCCATACAATGACTGGTGTTCCCCATGGAGACTGACCTTTTCACACAGACGCAGGTGCTGAAAGGCTATGTGATGGGGTGCTCACACGTGTAAATGTATAACATGATTATGAAGAATTCAATAGACACGATTATTTTCCACCTTAGTTTATGTGAATGTAAGCTCGCATGTTGTGCTCCCATGATTAATTCCCTGCTACAGCATGTAGTAGCTGAATATACTTGCTCTTAGTGGAGTCCATAAACCACTAACCTAAACTGTTCTGATTATATAACAAGGTTGAATCCTGCGTTTGAAACTCTTAGGCAACCATAACTTTACCTGTGATTGGAATCTTGGCTGCCACGCTTTCTTCCTTGCTCTCATCTCCGCAGACACTTGAAACTTCTAAAAATCAAACACATGATAATAAAAACGTATTTCCAGGTTATATTTATGGAATAGGCCTTTGCTTTTTTTTTTTTTTTAACTGCCATTCCTTTTATTTTTACTGCCTCCCTACCTCCTTTTTTTGGTTAGTTTATTTCTTCTCTGAAATAGTACTGTTCCTAAAAGGAAATCCATTCTAAAACTAAGGTATCTCTATGTTGCTTTCATGCAAAATAATTTAGCCTGACATCTATCAAATTCAAGTGGGGCTTAAATCAAGCGAGCCTCAAATCCTGTGCATGTATATCAACTTCTGAATACATCCTGAGCAACTCATAGCTGTCTTGGGAATACATTATAGCTGTTTACTGGCATGTCTTAACAGTAATGTTAAAATAATCACAATTTCCAGACACTAAAAATTGGTTATTAAATTTTGGGGGGCATAAACTCATCGATTCTTAATCACCTGTTTAGACTGATAAAAGGTTCTACTATAATTAAAAAGAATGTTTACAAATTATGAGTAAATTCTATTAAGTGATATCAAAAGCTTAATATCATACCGCACTCTATGTGAGGTACTTTATGGAACCATTTTCATGTAATCATCTTCATCTTTGTGGGATGATCAAAATTATCTACTGCCAAGTGATTAGTTTTGTTAAGATTTCAACTTATAAAAACTTATTTGATTGGAAATTCAGCAGAACAGCAGACCTACAATTAAGTTTCCTATTCCTGTTAGACTAAACAAAAACATATATTTATTAGAAGGTGGTATAAAACAAAAAACATATTATGCATATTAAAATCAGAAGTATTCTTGAGTCCGCTTTATTTTAGAGGTACACCTTGAGAAGGAGGGTGTTTGTGCTGACTCTGAATGTGTTTTTGCTGTGGACAGACCCTTTAACAATAGTTACCTTGTTCCCTTGTAAGAAAACTGTTGAGCCTTAGAACGGGTTTTGCTTCCTTTATTCCACTATTGTCATTCAGAATCGATGGCAAGCTGCAAGATGATTCATTACTATGAATGGCCGACCTATCGTCACACTCTTCTGTAACGGCTTTTTTCAATAACGCTGTTGCCTACAGTGTTTAAAAGAAATAAAAACAAACTGTAGCCACATTCCCCTTGGTCTCAAAGACCCAGCCTTCAGACATAATTTTAGGTTAAGCTTTACTTAGGATTTAATTTGCTTCCTGACATTTAACTAAAATTAAAATGTCTTCAAGATAAAATAACATCTGATTATTTTGCAGCATAATTTAATTATTTATAACAACTTACACTTGTAATAATACGTTTTTTTGTGGCCTGAATCTTATGTAATGCTGAAGTGTTCTACTTGTGAAGTATGTATATGAAATGTGACCACTCTTGTAAATCTGGGCTGGTTTATCCAAGATTGACTCTTTCATTGCATGAATGCTGTTGGTTTGGATTCAGAAAGAGATCTGGAAAAATGTGACCTCACAGTATCCCCATCCTTCTAGAAATGACCCCTGAACTTCCCCAAAATGAGAAGACTGCAGAAAAACTTGGTGGCTGAGGAGGAGACACTAAGCAAAAAGAGAATTGCCCTTATTCTAAATCATAATCTTCAATCAAGGATAAAGACACTCGGCACTTTGCTGCTAAGTCTGCTGGGGAGCTCAGGAAACTTACTAGCCCAACAGCCTATCTATTTTCAAAGGGCACTGAATTGTCTTACCCATGTCGCCTCATGTGTTCTGGGTAGGGAGGTGGGCACAAATTTTATCACAGCCACTTGAGAGGTAGAGAAAAAGTGGAAATTAACAGGACAGGTAGATACCCATGACTCTTAAATTTCTAGGTCAGCACTCTTTTCCCAAGATATAAAAATATACTGGTAACAAGAGTTAACCGGTAACAACCAATGATGACATCATCCCACTGCCAGAGTATATGTTTCTCTCTCATTTTCTGCTTAGAAGTGGTGGTTTGCCCAGGCGGTTGGGAGAGGAAACCTCGGTGGTGGCACTGACCTTTCACTGGTATCTGGCAACAGTTATAAATACAGGGCAATGTCCAACTCAACCTGTAGAGTGGACATGAGACTCTACAAGTTAATATGAAGAGCGAAACTGGACAAAGCCTCACAGGTCATCTTTAGTCCAAGAGCGAAGTGGTAACAACATAATTCTCTAGTGAGCAAGGGGGAAGATAATCATCTCTCCTTGTGAAAATGCCCTGACAGGGAGAATCACAGAGGCAGAATATGGAAGACATTGCCTTGCAAGTTTGGCTTTGAACATACAAGGCCATTGCCATGGGCCTTGATATCCCTGCAAGGCTCCTGCCCTCTGCCCTTCCTAGGACTGTCTGGCCTCCTGGATCCACGGTCTGTCCTGGGGGCTGGAGCAGCTGATTTTAGGGGATTTAAGGAATTCTAGTCTCCTTGGCCAAAGAAACTGGTGTCAAGCTGGCCTTGCAGCCAGCACCTGTCTGTGGTCCAGTTCTAGTAACCAGGAGCTCTCCCTCTATTTATATAAAGTAGTCCCTGGATTTCACTCAAGTAGTGATAATTCTCTGTTGGGATGACCTGCACAGTATTCCTGTTTCTGCAGACTGGGGTTCGGGTGTAGAGTCCTGCCCCTGAAGCTGAGGCCAGGGCTAGTTCTCATCACTGGCTGCATAGTGTCCCAATTCCAGCTGCCTACATGGGCCACTGCACTGTGCCTGCTTCCAGAATGTGTCCCGGAAGGCAGGTGTGAAGAGAAGCACCACCTCCTTGATCTGCCGTCTCTCAATCATCAGGATGCTCTCGGGAGCATCCTGGCCTGTCTCATTTCTAGATCTCCACCTATTCTGATCTAGTCTGTCTATTCCCACAGAGAGTTAAGCTCCTATTCCGTGTGCCCAGTTATCCTGGATATATAAAAAGCATTTTAGAATGCGAACACAAAGAATTGGCCCAAATTCTGAAGTGAAGTTATAATTTTCTTTTTCTGATATTTAAAATAATTCAAATATTCTGAGAGAGCCTCAAATATGTATTTCCTCCTCATATTAGCTTATGTAATAGCTGTAACTAATAATTTCTTGGCATGACTTCATCATAGCCACTGTTTTAACACACATTTTAAGAATAAAATTGTTAAAGGACTTTCTATACTTTTTACTGTAGAATTTGCAGATGTTGGAAACTTTTGGCTTGTCAATGACTCAGATTACTTCTAACTAGTCCCTCAATGATGACACACAACTTATCTCACTGTTTTGCGCATCTCTTTCATATAAGACCCTATTTTGTTTTAGCTGGGTTCCAGTTGGGCTTCAAAAGAACACAGAATAAAATGCTATAATAATACTGCAAATGTCTTTCTAATAAGTCCTTGGATGCTTGATAAGAATACCACCAGTGCCACTAGTTCTATACCGAGCCCTCTTTTTTTAACCACGGTGAGGTAAATAAAGTGGTGGGCATACTGCAGGTTTTCATTTATTTCATGTATTTTATTCCATTTATCTTCACTACTCAATACTCATATCTCTAGGATTTCTCTTTTTTTTGATAGAGATGTTTATAAAAGGACTCATCTTTTAAGATAATTCTAGAGATAATTTCTCAAAGATGAGTCTTTTAGTCTATAAGGATTTTGATGGATGGTCAAATTACAACATGAGAACGGTTGGCTTGACTTTACCAGACCATGGAGCCAAGAGAGAGAGCAGCACATCTGCCCAATGGGTCACTCATAAAGGAATCCACAACATAAGTCCCTAACAAGCAGGGAACAATGATAAGCAGGGACAGAAACAAAAGTCAACCTCAGACAAGGAATGGTGAGAGGTTTCTAGTCAAAAATAACTTCTGCAGAGTCAGGAAAAACATCTGTAATACATTCTCAAGATGTATTGTTTGCAGATCTTTTAGAAAGGCATATTTCTAAGGAAGGCCCCAATGTGAAGAAGCCTGCAGTCTGAGACTGACAACACTAACCCCTACCTACAAAGGAACAAAAGCCCAGAGAAGAGTGAACAAGCTGCTTTACACATCTCACGCTGGGACCGAATGGGCTCTGCAAATTGGAGCTCTCTATCTGAAAAATGCCACCAGACAACAGTTTTACCATGGGCCTCCCGATGGCGCTTATGAATGGACTATGCTTGGGTTTCAACTCATCTGTTAGCTAATAAAGGCTCTCTTTGATTTCATACATTTGGAGCCCAGGAGGGAGGCTAGAGTATGTCTCACTATTCTCAGCAGTCTGAAGCTTAAGTCAATACAACAAACTAGTTCCTCACTTTTCTGCCTTCCCAGGAGCCAGGAGAAAAGGCTTAGAAATTCAATGCCACAGCACACAATATTTGCAGAATGACTGACGGTGACACCTCCATATTTCAGATCTTAGAAGGATAACTTGTCCTATGATTTACACTTAGCAGGACACCTAGAATTACTGGCTTAATTCTACCAGAATTTTTCTCAAAGTTCAGTTGATATATGAATCCTGCTAGGTGTAGAACCCCAAGAGACATCTGGGGTGCCTCTTAATTTATATCCAGAAACTTATCAATTGTGATGTTCAAATGCATAAATAAACAGATGAAGACATTAATGGAAACTTTGTGTCCAAAATATCATTAAGAAAAACAAAAGGTGAAAATCAAACTGCTCAAAATATTGCCACCAATTGTACGAATTTACATAAAAACAGTTCTTACAAGTCAATAAGAAAAAATATTACTAACCTAATAGAAAAACGAGCAAAGAACATGAACTGGCAAATTATAAAAGAAGAAATACAAATGGCTAACAAATAGGTAGGGGAAAAGTTTGACCTCAATTGTAATATAAAGGTCAAATGAACAAAAAAATTGGATATTATTTGCACTTCTCAATTTGGTGCTCAAAAAAAAAAAGTTGATAGTACCTAGTTTCATAAAGAGCTCAGATTATATATATATATTTTTTTCATCCATTCCTAGTGACTTTGATGACCCCTCCAGAGTGAGATCTGGCAATGCAGAGCAAAAGCCTGAGAGAGGTACATACCCTTTTACCTAACAACTCTACATCTAGGAATTCATTCTAAGGAAACAGCATGGATATTTGTACAAACTGAATTGCTCAGACATTTTTTTGAAATGTTTTTACTAGAGGAAAAATTAAAAACAACTTAAATGTTGAACAACAGGAGGCTGGTGAAAGAGACTGAAATGTCCACACAGGGTCTCTGCGCGGCTGTTGGAAACCATGTAGAAGGACATGTGATGGTATGAAAGCAAGTTCACTTGTGACAAGTGGGAAAAAAGAAGCTATGTACACAAACAGAACAACCCATGTTAGTCACTATATTAAATATTAAAAACCATACATCACAAGGTCAACAGGCAATTTTATTTTCTCCTTTTTGTTTACCTTAATATTTCAAGTTTGGTTTTCCTTTTTCCTGCCAGTTTTTTAAAGAAAACATATGCTAGCCCTAAAAGAATCCGATTTCTGTGATGGGTGGTACAAATATAAACTGAAAGTGAATGTGAAAGCATTTAATAAAATTACATTTCCTTCTATATGGAAATCAGTGCTATTAATGCAGATATAGAAAAGCAAGAGAATTAAAAACCATGGATGTAGACAGTAGATGACAATTTCCCCTAATACAGAGATTTAACTGACTTTTCCTCAAGAACCTTCCTTTTGCACACCAGAAGTAATTTTTCAATGTTTAAAGAGAGATGCAAGCATCATCACCTAAGTTATGTCTAAGGTGAGGGATTTTATCTATGTAGCAATTAAAAGAAAGGGGAAGGTATTCATATGAGCCAGCAAGTGAGTATTTAAGAGGTAAGATCAAGAGAACAGTCCATCATTAGGGAGACGTGAAGGGATTTCTGTGACTAGTCACGTGTCTTTCTGGCGGGGTGTATCATGGGGGACAGGGCTGACCTACTCCATGAGTGCCACCAGCAAGCCACTCGCTTTGCCTGGAGAAGTTCTCCTGGGTGGAAACAGACATCACTTAGGAGAAAAGGAGTATTAAGACACTTTGTGTTTTAATGAAGCACACAACTCATTTCTTTTCATATAAAGTAATTACAAATTTTTCTGATTTAAAAGCATGCAGCTCAATTATGTAATTGCCTAATAGGTTATGCGGGTGCTGTGGATCTTAGCTGGTCTCAAGGGGACATAATCCGAGTTCGGTGGCTTTAATGATGTGTTTACTCAAGAGACGGGATTGACTCCAGCTGACAGCAAGGGGACGCACAGGTAAACATCATTTACATGTGGCTGTTTAATTAGCCATTTACCCAAGAGATCAAAGTAAATATTTCTGAGCTTCATTAGACTCTTAGCCAAGTAATTTCTAATAGAACTTTCTTAAATTTTCAAAATCTCTTACTTTTAAGATTTTTATCTACAGAGAAATATTTAACCCACACTATTTACTGAATGTGTATATTGTTTCAATACAGGGAAACAACTCAAAAATACTTGATTTTGCTAATTGTAAAAGCATGATGTGTAAACCAAAACAGTCTAGAACTCATAAAATCATTTTGTTCTAAAGTCGCAAGGCTTGCCCTGCCTCGGTCATTTTGGTAATTTTGTTCTTTAGGGCTGTGCATTTCTTCAGTCACAACCTAACCATTTGAGAAACCGCCTGATTACTTCTATTTCTCAGGACAGATTTTGTCACTAATTTATTGGTAATTTTCATGATTGTCACTAAGATAAGATCATGATGATTTAAAAGGGAACAAAAAACCTAGTAGGGGAGGCAGAATATCATTTGATTCATAAGTTATTAATTGCCCCCTTCTCATTAATAATGGAGTTATTATTTGAAAAATTATGGGTGGATTGGTTGTCTGGAACTGCGAATATATTTTCTAATATAAACAACACCCTTTTTAAAAAAGATGACTAGTAGCAAAGGGCAGCAGACCACTAATTTCACCCTTGACACGGTTGAAATGTGACATACGTGAGTGAACAAGAATGGAAAACATGTTGTTACAAAATGGTACTAAATAAAACGGACAAAAAAAAACGGAAAACAAATCCTTCTTAAGATCTATATTTATGAATAGATATGGAATGGATCTAAAAAACACAGGTTCTGTTTTTCCTCAAGAACATGGTTCTTTCTTAAAGAACATTCACACAGCTGGTATTGTACCTCAAACAAAACAAAACTATAGGTTATTTATTGAGTCACACGAAGTGCAGTAAAATGAAAATGTGTGTGGGAAGGATAGCACAAGGTTATCTTGGAAAAGGGGCATGGGCTCGGTGAGAGGCACACAGGGGCTATATCCCCATAATAATTTATTTCAGGAGAAGGAAAGTGGGGAGGAAGGAGGTTAGAGGAGGGAGAGGGGGAGAAGGAGAAAAGGAGGGGAGAAGAGGAGAGAAAGGGCAGAAGGGAGGGAGGGTGGGTGAAAGGGGGAGAGAGAAAAGGAGAGAGGGAGGGGGGAAGGGAGGAGGGATGGGAAGATGGGCAGAAGGA
Source organism: Tapirus indicus (assembly GCA_031878705.1). NCBI lineage: Eukaryota > Metazoa > Chordata > Mammalia > Perissodactyla > Tapiridae > Tapirus > Tapirus indicus. Next base: position 86,994,674 of record CM062929.1, on the reverse strand, counting down.
AGATGAGGATGAGGAGGTCTGAAACAAACAGGGTGCAATGGTAACGACACATGTGAATCTGGGCCAGTGGGCATGGGATTGCTGGGTTCATTTCGTCGCTCTATGTATGTATGTTTGAAATGCTTTAAAAAAAGTACTTCTACTCTCTTTTAATTAAAGGGGCAAGGAAAGGGGGCTTGAGAAGGACTGAAGGTGCTCTAAAAGGCTTGAGGGGCAGAGATTCTGGACTGAACAGTGACACAGGTGTGTGACTTTGATATAGAGGTTGCAGGCCATGCCTCCAGGAGGGGCACATGTAGAATCCTTGAACTTTGTGCATGATAAAAATAAAAACTTAAAAAGGATCAAAGCCAGAAAACCCTATACTACCTGTAAGGATGAGAAAACATACCTGAAATAAGACACATTCGCAAGACATTAAATTTAGGAGAAGAAAGGCCATCCCTCTGAATATATATGGCTTCTCTAGGGAATGACAATGACAATGACAGGAACTCTCCAAATCTGGGCTCCTGGGTCCTCCCCTCGTGCTTTCCTTGGGAATCTGCTTCATGGGTTCCACCTTCTCTTCAGCACGTTCACACTCCCCTCTGCGGCAGCTCCTGAGTCAGGGCCCTCGCTATCTTGTCTGAACCACAGCAGGGCTCCCTCCTCTCTGTCGCAGTCCTAATCCAAGCAGACGAAATTCCCCAAGGCACTGCAGAGGTTTTATTACAGCCCCTCTCATAAAGCTCCAGGGGCTTTTCAAAGTCTACTCAACTAAACACAAACTCCCTAGCCTGGGCTGGACCCTGCACAACAGGGCCCCTGACTACCTTGGACTTTTTCACCCACCATCCTCAGCCTGAAGCCCACACGTCAGCCACAGAGGATAGCTCTGTTTCCTGGGTCCAGATGGAGTGGAGAAAGAAAACCAGGATGCTACAAGATGCTTCTAAGTTCCTTGGAAAATGTTGTGGTAGATATGCTTAATTAGGTTACCTCCAAAACCTGAATTAATTTTACATAAGGAGTTGAGATTCCTACATAAAACACTATGCAAAAGGCCTGAGATGAGAAAGTTAAAACAAACCAACCACAAAACCTCACTATTATTTAACCTTTTTTCAAATATGTTAACATTTGTTAAGAACGTGACTATTTCCTCAAATGAATAATTTGTACATCTTAAAACTTATTTTTAAAAAAAATTACTAACCCCTGTCCTCTGGTCCATGTTTTTGACTAGGAAAACTTCAGACAATTTAGCTACCTCTTCTGTGATAGAATTATCATGTTCTTTCAAGGTGGTAACGTGCTGACCCAATTGTGCCCTCAGTAAGCCTGAGGCTGGAGCTTGTTCAGATCTATAAAACAGAAACAGGAGATACATTAGAGATTTGCACTATTGGGTTACTTATGAGATTCCTACATTTCTATTTTTTTTTTTGGTGAGCAAGCTTGGCCCTGAGCTAATATCTGTTGCCAATCTTTCTCTTTTTGCTGGGGAAGATTGGCCCTGGGCTAACATCTGTGCCCATCTTCCTCTATTTTTTTGTATGTGGGACGCCGCCACAGCATGGCTTGATGAGTGGTACATCGGTTGGCACCCTGCGAACCCCAGGCAACCAAAGCGGAGTACGTGAACTTAACCACTACGCCACCGGGCTAGCCCCCGCCCACATTTTTAAAAGCCCCATAATCAAGTTAGTAAAAGATAGTTTACCCAGAAAAGTCTGGGACCTAATACATTCTGGACTAATGGAATTTCCAGAGTCTTGGTATTCTTTTTTAATTTTAATTTTATTTTGGTTATGATTTCATTGCTAGATGAGCATTCTCAACTTTGGCTGCATACTGGAACCACCTGGGGAGGTTTGCAAAATCCAGGTGCCTAATGCCACCCCTACAGAGTCCAGTAAAATTGGTCTGGGGTGTGGCTCGGCCATTGGGATTTTTAAGGCTCACAGAGTGGTTCTCATGTGCGGCCATGGTTTCAAATCACGGCAGAGAGTCAGACTCCTCTTAAGTGCAGTTAAGAGAAACAGATCACAGCTCCATCTCAACAACAGCTGATCCTTGTTATATACTTACTACAACATTTTTAAAAAATTAAGATGCTATCAGGAAAGAGTTAAAAAGGAAGCCTATATTGCTGCCTAGACTGTGGTATTTAGATACTAAAAGAAACCAGGACCCCTTCTGGAAGTGCCCTGTTCTAGTGTTGGGGTGGGAAATGTACAAGATGAGCCTGGAGCACCTTGTCAGACCAGAAAGTAGGGAAGCTATCAAAGACAACTGAGTCATGTCAATGGGCCTCAGAGGCTATCCTGAAGGGGCTCCCACTGACCAAAGATGGGACAATTTGAGCACCAGAAAGAATAATGACTGCAATGGACTGAAACACAGCAAAGATATAAAAATCCACGAGTTCACTTAAAAAATAAATAATAAAAAAAGTTTAAAAATAAAAAATCTTTGGTTTCAGCCTTAAAAAGGAAGGACATCTTCTCGAGTGACGTCAGCATCATGGCGGAGTGAGATTCCCTCTTTGAATCTCTGCTCCCTACAACACAACAAAAACATCATTCACATTCCAACAGAGCTCAATCAAACACTACAAAGGACTTCTAAGAAACCCCTGCTGCCATACATTGGACAGTGGAGGCACAGGGAGCCCAAAAGGACGGGAGGAGAGGTAAGAAGTTGTACTCCCCCTCCCCAATTGATCGGCAAAGACAGTGCGGTTCGCAGACAGAGGGGGGAGGGGCGGCCCACAGCGGGGAAAACTATTGCCATCCAGGTGCTCTCACAGACTGTCGCGAGATCCCCACTGGGAAGCGACGACGGACTGTTTAGGGGGTGTAGCAAACACCCGAAGAGAGCCAGAAAGGAAACCCCCGGGTCAAGCAGGAGAAAGAGAGGACCCCTCCCCCCACACACCCGGCGTTTCAGCATAATCCCTCCGGGGGCTGCAGCCGCCTCAGAGCAAACCACTCGTGATCTCCATCCAGTGGCAGCAGGGGGAAACTGCAGGACCAACTTTATCATGAGGGGAAAAAATAAAGCTGTCCCCGTCGGATCCTTGCGACAATTTGTCATGGCTACAGACCAAAAGGAAAATGACAAACACCCAGAAACCAACCCTGAAGGCACAGAATTTGATAACCTGAATGAGAGAGAATTCAAAATGGCTATCATAAACAAACTCAACGAAAGACAAGAGAACACACAGAAACAAATCAACGAATTCAGGGATTTTGTCACAAAAGAGATTGAAACCATAAAGAAAAAGCAATCAGAATTATTGGAGGTGAAAAACAAAATCAACAAGATAGTGGAAAAAATGGAGTCTTTAAAGAGCAGAACTGACAATATGGAGGAACGAATTAGCACTATTGAGGATAGCCACGCAGAAATGCTCCAGATAGAGGAGGAGAGAGAGCTAAGACTAAAAAGAAATGAAGAAATTCTTCAAGAAATATCAGACTCAATGAGGAAAAGCAACATAAGGATAATAGGTATTCCAGAAGGAGAAGAAAGAGAAAAAGGAGCAGAGAGTTTGTTCAAAGAAATAATAGCTGAGACCTTCCCCAACCTAGGGAACGAGAGGGAAATAACAGTGAATGAAATCAATAGATCACCTAAATATATAAACAGGAATAAAAAATTATCTTGCCACATAGTAGCAAACTTGAAAAATACCCGTGACAAGGAAATAATATTGAAGGCAGCTAAACAAAAAAACAAAATAACATACAAAGGAAACCCCATCAGGCTCTCAGCTGATTTCTCGACAGAAACTCTACAGGCTAGGAGAGACTGGAACGATATATTCAAAATCATGAAAGACAAAAACCTTCAGCCGAGAATACTTTATCCAGCAAAAATATCCTTCAAATACGATGGAGAAATAATAACTCTGCCTGATAAACAAAAGCTAAGAGAGATCGTCACCACAAGACCCCCACTACAAGAAATGCTCAAGAAGGCCCTTAGGCCTGAAAAAAAACAAATGAGAAAGGGGATACAAAGATTTCAGGAGAAAAGCAAGGAGACTAAACCAGAACAAAATACAATTGGATAACATCAAAAATTAATTCAAGCTCATCACTGGAAACACACATTCATGACACAATCTGGAATAAAGAGATAACAAATAAGGAGGGGAAGAGGTAAGGGATTGAATTGACCCAGCCTCAGGAAAAAGGAGGCATCCGAAAATGTACTTTCTTATCCAGGAGATCGCTTATATAAACCTCACGGTAACCACTAAACAAATAACCAGAAGAGAACCACACATGACAAATAAAGAGAAAACCAAGAGAATGAGCATGCAGAAATACCAAATTGAATTTGCAGTCCGAAACACAAGGGACAAGAAACAAAGGAAATGCAAAAGAACCAGAAGATTAACAATAAAATAGCAACATTAAACCCTCATATATCAATAATCACTCTAAATGTAAATGGATTGAATTCTCCAATCAAAAGACACAGAGTGGCGGGATGGATTAAAAACCAAGATCCAACAATCTGCTGCCTCCAGGAAACACATCTCAGCTCTAAAGACAAACACAGACTCAAAATGATGGAAAACAATACTCCAAGCTAATGGCAAACAAAAGAAAGCAGGAGTAGCCATACTTATATCAGACAAAGTAGACTTCAAGATAAAAAAGGTAATGAGAGACAAAGAAGGGCAATATATAATGATAAAAGGGACACTTCACCAAGAAGACATAACACTTATAAATATCTATGCACCCAACACAGGAGCACCAAAGTACATAAAACAACTGCTAAAAAACCTTAAAGGAGATATTAACAATAACACAATAATAGTAGGGGATCTTAACACCCCCCTTACATCAATGGATAGATCATCCAGACAAAAAGTCAATAAGGAAATAATGGACTTAAACGAAAAACTAGACGCAATGGACTTAATAGATATATACAGAGCACTCCACCCAAAAAAAGCAGAGTACACATTCTTCTCAAGTGCACATGGAACATTCTCAAGGATAGACCATATATTAGGAAACAAGGCAAACCTCTATAAATTTAAGAAGATTGAAATCATTACAAGCATCTTTTCTGATCATAATGCTGTGAAACTAGAAATCAACTGCAAGGAAAAAACTAGGAAAGGGACAAAGATGTGGAGACTAAACAACATGCTACTGAACAACCAATGGGTCGTTGATGAAATTAAAGGAGAAATCAAAAGCTACCTGGAGACAAATGAAAAGGAAAATACACCATACCAACTCATATGGGATGCAGCAAAAGCAGTCCTGAGAGGGAAATTCATAGCAATACAAGCTCACCTTAACAAACAAGAAAAATCCCAAATAAATAACCTTAAATTGCACCTAACAGAATTGGAAAAAGAAGAACAGACAAAGCCCCAAATCAGCAGAAGGAGGGAAATAATAAAAATCAGAGCAGAAATAAATGAAATTGAAACAAACAAACAAAAAACAGTAGAAAGGATCAATGAAACAAAGAGCTAGTTCTTTGAGAAGATAAATAAAATTGACAAACCCTTAGCCAGGCTCACTAAGAAAAAAAGGGAGAAGACTCAAATAAATAAAATTAGAAATGAAAGAGGAGAAATTACAACAGACACCACAGAAATACAAGGGATTATTTGGGAATACTATGAAAAACTTTACGCCAACAAATTGGACAACCTAAAGGAAATGGACAAATTCTTGGACATGCACAACCTCCCAAAACTGAATCAAGAAGAAATAGAGAATCTGAACAGACCAATCACAAGTAAAGAGATTGAAACAGTAATCAAAAACCTCCCAAAAAATAATAGCCCAGGACCAGATGGCTTCCCTGAAGAATTTTATCAAACGTTCAAAGAAGATTTAGCACCTATCCTTCTCAAACTATTCCAAAAAATAGAGGAAGATGGAATACTTCCCAACACATTCTATGAGGCCGACATCATCCTGATACCAAAGCCAGACAAGGACAATGCAAAGAAGGAAAACTACAGGCCAATATCACTGATGAACACAGATGCAAAAATCCTCAACAAAACATTGGCAAACCGAATACAGCAATACATCAAAAAGATCATACACCACGATCAAGTGGGATTTATACCAGGGACACAGGGATGGTTCAACATCCGCAAATCAATCAACGTGATACACCACATTAACAAAATGAAGAATAAAAACCACATGATCATCTCAATCGATGCAGAGAAGCCATTCGACAAGATCCAGCATCCATTTATGATAAAAACTCTCAACAAAATGGGTATAGAAGGAAAGTACCTCAACATAATAAGGGCCATATATGACAAACCTACCGCAAACATCATACTCAACGGGGAAAAACTGAAAGCCATTCCTTTGAGGACAGGAACAAGACAAGGGTGCCCACTCTCACTGCTCTTATTCAACATAGTACTGGAAGTTCTGGCCAGAGCAATTAGGCAAGAAAAAGGAATAAAAGGACTCCAAATAGGCAATGAAGAAGTGAAACTCTCACTATTTGCAGACGACATGATCTTATACATAGAAAACCCAAAAAATTCCATCGGAAAACTACTAGAAACAATCAACAACTACAGTAAAGTGGCAGGGTATAAAATCAACTTACAAAAATCAATTGCATTTCTATACACTAACGATGAACCAACAGAAAGAGAACTCAAAAAGACAATCCCATTTACAATTGCAACAAAGAGAATAAAATATCTGGGAATAAATTTAACCAAGGAGGTAAAAGACCTATACAATGAAAACTATAAGACACTATTGAAAGAAATCGAGGAGGACATAAAGAAATGGAAAAATATTCCATGCACATGGATTGGAAGAATAAATATAGTTAAAATGTCCATTCTACCTAAAGCAATCTACAGATTCAATGCAATCCCAATCAGAATCCCAATGTCATTCTTCACGGTAATAGAACAAAAACTACTGAAATTCGTATGGGGCAACAAAAGAGCCCGAATAGCTAAAGCAATTCTGAAAAAAAAGAACAAAGCTGGAGGCATCACAATCCCTGATTTCAAAATATACTATAAAGCTACAGTAATCAAAACAGCATGGTACTGGTACAAGAATAGACACACAGATCAATGGAACAGAATTGAAAGCCCAGAAATAAAACCACACACCTATGGACAGCTTATCTTCGACAAAGGAGCAAAGAACATACAATGGAGAGAGGGAAGTCTCTTCAATAAATGGTGCTGGGAAAATTGGACAGCAACATGCAAAAGAATGAAAGTAGACCATCTCCTATCGCCATATACAAAAATCAATTCAAAATGGATCAAAGACCTGAAGTGAGACCTGAAACTATAAAACTCCTGGAAGAAAACATAGGCAGTACACTAATTGAGATTGGACATAAAGGGATCCCTTCAGATTCCATGTCTACTCGGACAAGGGAAACAAAAGAAAAAATAAAAAGTGGGACCTCATCAGACTAAAGAGCTTCTACAAGGCAAATGAAACCAGGATCAAAATGAATAAACCCACCAGCTAGGAGAAAATATTTGCAAATCGTTTGTCCGACAAGGGATTAATCTCAGTAATATATAAAGATCTCATACAACTGAGCAACAAAAAAACAAACAACCCGATCAAAAAATGGGCAGAGGATATGAACAGACATTTTTCCAAGGAAGAGATACAGATGGCCAATAGACACATGAAAAGATGTTCAACATCACTAATCATCAGGGAAATGCAAATCAAAACTACACTAAGATATCACCTCACACCGGTTAGAATGGCTATAATCACAAAGACAAATAACAACAAATGCTGGAGAGGTTGTGGAGAAATGGGGACCCTCATTCACTACTGGTGGGAATGCAAACTGGTGCAGCCTCTATGGAAAATAGTATGGAGAGTCCTCAAAAAATTAAAAATAGAAATACCTTATGATCCAGCAATCCCACTCTTGGGCATCATGTCCCAATGGACATGAAATCAACCATCACAAGTAGGCGTATGCACCCCTATGTTCATTGCAGCATTATTCACTATAGCCAAGAAGTGGAAGCAACCCAAGTGTCCCTCGACTGATGATTGGTTAAAGAAGATGTGGTATATACATACAATGGAATACTACTCAGCCATAAGAAAAGACACAATTGTCCCATTTGCAACAACATGGAAGGACCTAGAGGGTATTATGTTAAGTGAAATAAGCCAGAGAGAGAAGGACAGACGCTGCATGAATTCACTCATATATGGAATATAAGTGAACACACGGACAGAGAGAACTGATTGGTGGTTACCAAGGGGAAGGGGGGTGGGGGGGGCACAAGGGGTGAAGGGTTACATCCACAAGGTGACGGACAAACAAAAATGTACAACTAAAACCCCACAGTGTTATAAACTATTAAGACATCAATAAAAAAAATGGTAAAAAAAAAAACAAAAAGGAAGGACATCTTGTCACATGCTACAACATGGATGAATCTTAAGGACATTATGCTAAGTAAAATAAGCTAGTCACAAAAAGACAAATACTATATGATTCCACTTACATAAGATACCTAGAGTAGTCAAAGTCATAGAAACAGAAAGCAGAATGGTGATGGCCAGGCGCTGGGGGAGGGAGAAATGGAGAGCTGTTTAATGGATACAGAGTTTCAGTTTTGTAAGAAGAAAAAGTTCTGGGAATCTGTTGCACAACAATGTGAATGTACTTAACACTACTGAGCTGTATACTTAAAAATGGTTAAGATGGTAAATTTTATGTCATGTGTGTTTTACCACAACTAAAAATATAAACAAACAAACAAACAAACCTTTGGAGGCTGCTAGGGCAACAACTTGCTATTCTGAAAATTGCTAAGTAAAGGGACAGAATCAAGCATTTACCCTGCCTTTGTGGTAAAGAAATGCATTTCACAATTAACAAGTTGGGAAAAGTTCTTCCAACTAATAAATGCAGAAGAAATTAATGAATTAGAAAAGTCACCATTTTGTAAGTCCAAATTAATGAACGCATCTAGGAAATGATCATAATTTTATGAAAACTGCATAACAGTAAACGTTATACTGAAGCATCAGTCTATCAGTGCTCAAATCCATGGATCAGTCTTCCTAACAATGAGCTGACCAGACATCACGTACAGCCTGAGGAGATGTAATAAGAAACACAAGCACCACCTATGACGTCGTCTTGCCAAAATAATTGGGCTGGAGTACAATCATGTATCTGGATTGAACCAACAGTTTATAGGTAATAGCATTTCGATCCTGATTCAAACCAAGCAAATGTAAAAAGACTTTTTTGAGATAATCAAGGTAAACTGACAGGGAATAGATACTAGATAAAGTAAAGAATCTTGTTAAATGGTAATGTTACATTATATGTCCTTATATGTTACAGATATAAGTACTTGTGCTTGGCATGCTCCGCTTTGGTGGTCCGGGTTCACAGGTTTGGATCCCGGGTGTGGAACTACAACACTTGTCAGCCATGCTGTGGTGGCGATCCACATATAAAAATAGAGGATTGGCACATAAGTAAAATATGTTGTCTGTTTTAAACTACTTAAAGAAAAAAGTGTGGATGAGGGAAAGATAAAACAAGACTAGCAAAATGTTGACGGTGGATCTGGGTGATGGGTACCTGGGACTTCATTATGCTATTATATCTGCATTTGTGACTCTTTTAAAAATTTCAAAGTAAAAAGTTAAAAAGCAGTGTACTAATGTCTGCAACTTACTTGGAAATGCATAAAAATAAGAGATTGTGATTGATGCATGGATGGAAGTATGGAAAGAGAGACAGATATGGGAGTGCAATAAAATGTCAATGGTAGAATCTGGGTGGTGGGTATATAGATGTTCACTGTACAGTTCCTTTTGCTTTTCTGTATATTTGGAAATTTTCAGAATAAAATATTTGGAAAAAAAGTGAATTAAGCTACAATTCAGAACCTTCTTTAATAAATCTTAATTGTTATCATCTTTGCCTGACCTCACTCTAATTTTTCCCAAGACTTGAATAAAGTGGGATGGGTCATCTGGATCCTGGAACTTATTTAAAGACTTCCCAGAATGATTCGAAGGTTTCTGGCTGGTTTGGTAGAAAGCCCCTTCAGCAACTTGCCTTTCTTGGTTCTGTCCAGACCTCACCAATGTCATAATGCCACCCAATTCCTTTGTTCTGTTTCTATGTAAATGAAGCTACCTTTGCATCTACATTTGGTTTCACAATAGATTTCCCTACTGGGAAAATACACTCACAGGCTACCAGCAAATACTAGTCCATTCAGCTGTTACATTTCTCATAATGAGTAAATCAATTGTGTTTCTGGTCTGAAAGGATGTTTACTTAGGTTGAATTAAACTTGGAAACAAGTTGAAGTAGGATGAATTAAATTAGTTAAAGTAGTTGGGATGGATTGAATTATCAGTGACCAGTCTCTCTGGTGACTGACACACATGACTTCTGCAGAGGCAAAGCCAAGGCAAGACTCTGGTGCTAATATCCCCACCAACTGTAACCATCCTTTGGGTCCTGGCATGAAAGCACTAGGTAAGGTTTCCTATAATTATTATACATACTTCACAAAAGGACAAAACCCATCAATTGACTTGCATGGGGTCAAAGAGCACATGAACTATGGAAAGAGGTACAGCATGTAGAATTTGTGACTTCTGAACAGCTAAGCCAACACTTAAAGCACAAAACCAGGCTTTCCTGCAGATTTATTTCAGGACAGATAGGGCGAGGAGTACAAGAGCCATGGCTATCCTTGCATGGAGTCCTGCCCATAAACTCCATCCTTGCATGGAGTCCTGTTCTACATAAATAAACCAAATCAGAAAATTTGAAAAGTGGTACAAAGGATTTAAAGGAGTTTTTTCTTCCTCTTTTGTCCACTTTACATTGGAAAATTTATAACATCAATGCCAGAGAGAAAAACAAAAGTTTGACATCAGCTGAATTATGTACTCCTTTAATTAAAAACATAATAAAAGAATAGACTTTAAATAGTCTATAATTAATTTCATATACTTGGAATGACTGCCAATCAGAACACTGCAATTTAAATAAATCTACCAAGGCCGGCCCGGTGGCGCAGCGGTTTAGTCCGCGCTTGGCAGCCCAGGGTTCGCTGGTTCGGATCCCGGGCGCCCGCCGACGCACTGCCTGTCAGCCATGCCGTGGCGGCGTCCCATATAAAGTAGAGGAAGATGGGCACGATGTTAGCCCAGGGCCAGTCTTCCTCAGCAAAAAGAGGAGGATTAGCAACGGATGTTAGCTCAGGGCTGGTCTTCCTCACCAAAAAAAAAAATAAATAAAAAAATAAATAAATCTACCAACATTTCCTGACTACAACTGATTTATAACAGATTGGTAATTTGACCAAAGTTTTAAATGCAGACCAAGTAATAAATACCCTGAATTTTATTCTGAACATAATAGGCAGAATAAAATAAAGAGCTTTTTACATACTGTAATCTAAATAATATAAAGCTGACTCAATTTTTCAGTATGAGTTTGAGAGCACAATTGGGCAATTATATCTGAAAGTAGCCATGAATAAGAGACAATTAACTAGTTGCACCTGGAAAAAAAAGGGTAGTCTCAATATGGTTTTCATATATGATAAAACTACTTATTAAGTAATCATTTTTATGTTAAAATGTTTTCCAGAAGGCAATAATGAACAAAATTTTTTATCAATTAGCCAAATGACAGGAATCATATTTGAATAATTCATGATTGTCTAAAATAACAACTTGGTCCTCCACCTAATAATAGTAAACCTTTCATATGAAGGTCTTTGAAGATTTAATCCCTGATATAACAAAAATCAACAACGATTACAGGAATGGTTTTGTTCTTTTTTCTTTTAAGATGCTTCACTTTGTGAGCAGGAATTCAGAAGTCTTCTCACTATCTTTTAGAGTACGCTGTGGGACAGGTGTTCCATTTTGCAGATGAGATTAAAGTAAAGAAAAACACATCGACCGCCATGGTTTGGTCAGAAGCACAAGCAGGGCTGCTGCCACACCAAACACGGCTCCATTCAACAGGCTTTAAGGAGTTCATAACCTGTTAGAACCTTCCCACTCTGCCTGGCTTAGAATTCTATGACATCAGTGTCATTAACAACTAACGAACAAAAGTAGATCATTCTCTCCAAATCTATGTTTCTGAAATAGTTTATCAAGTTGACCAGTTGACTGCTTTGGTCCAGGGGCGATCACAAAGCAGATGGGAATATTTCACTTAGGAGAGTACCCAGCAATAACTCCTGGGTGCTGAGGGGCGCAGGGGGTGGTTAGAGCAAGGAGGGCAGCAGGCAGCCTGATTCCATGATTAAAACTTGTTAGAGTGGCCGGCTCCCTGACCTAGTGGTTGAGTTTGGCATGTTCTGCTTTGGTGGTCCGGGTTCACAGGTTTGGATCCCGGGTGCGGACCTACAACACTTGTCAGCCATGCTGTGGTAGCGACCCACATATAAAAGAGAGGATTGGCACAGATGTTAGCTCAGGGCTAATCTTCCTCAGCAAAAAATAAATAAATAAATAAAACTCATTAGAAAGAATATGTATTTAAAGACCTGACCACTTGTCTCTCAAAAGGTCATATAAATACTTGGCACTTTTTCCAAGTCTAGAGAGTGAACAAGTGACAATCAGTGTGCATTAAGCAGCATCCCTAGTCACAACACACAGGGCAATCCTAATTGTAACAGAACATAACACTGACATTAGTAACTATTCCTGACTTCTTTATCTGGCTTAAAAAAATGTTTGTGGTAAACAAACAGTCTTGAAGGCTCCAGATATTAATTTTAAAATTTGTGTTGGTCATAAAGAAGGATCATTTCTTAGGGAAGGCTGATTTATACATAACTGTAGATCAGTAGTCATGTAAAATGCAACCTTTCATAATGGAAATCAATGCTCTATTATGCATGTTGAGAAACTATAACAAATGTTTAGTCTAGTAGATATAGATATTTTATCTTATCACCCACAATCGCAGTGTGGCAGCCTAGGTTAAGAGAGTCACACAATGAATCATTGAGTCTAGCGAGTCAGTTTGCACAGAAAATTATAAATGCATATATGCTTTCTATGCCACAGACCACAACCGTGGTTTATGCCAAATAGTATATCAACAGATATAAAAGGCAGTGAGAAAGACACGGGGCTGGTTAAAGAGTCTCACAACACATAATGACCAAATGACTACAGAGCGCAGAGAGCCTCCTCCCCAGACAGCTTCTTCCACCGCCTTGTAAAGAAGTATTTAAGACTGCTGTTTTTCATTTCACATGATAAAAAACATGAAAGAGGATTTTCTTGCATTGCCCTTTACTGCTTTAGGTTGAAAAGTTACTGACCAGGAAGGTCACTTCCAGCATTTTCCATCATTTGGAGATCACTAGTACAGATGCAGAAAGTAATGTAAACACATTCAGGACTTGTGAACCTCATCTGTGGGCTGTTAAATGGAACCATATGATTGGCCAAGTTTTCCTGTGACAAGGCCCTTTTAGAAACCATTATCCTGACGTCTCCTCACACCTTGATGGGATCCAATACACACTAGATTTAGGCTGAATTCTACTCTGAAGAAAATTATTAACATAAAACAGCCTATATGGCACATTGAAGGTAGAGAAAATGATCTTGAATATACAATAACCAGACCCAAAGCCCTTCTCACTCTCAGCCAAACAAGATCTTTTCAGATGGGCTTTCATAGACACTTATCTGCTGACCATGCTTGAGAAATAATTTGTTCTCTGCTAGTCAATAGTGGGGATGTATTTTAATAAGAGGAAATATAGTCACTCCCCAAAATAAAAATCAGAGTTAGGACACTGGCAACAATTATGCAACATGAATTAGGCACCGACCAGGTGCCAAAACTGGACAAACCATTATACATACCACACGTCTGTAATTCTATGAACTCAGTAAGTAGCTCAGATGCCACAAAGCTTCTGAGGCCATGAAAAGAAACCCAGACTACCTAAAAGGTGGGTAGAGGGTATAGAACAGATTTCTGATTGACTTAGGAAGGATGTACAAGAATCATGGTTCACATGTGCCAACTACCCTACAAATAATTAACCCTCTCTCATCCTAGCTTTATGGCCATTTAAGGCATATCCTTGAAGTGGTGGCTCTCAAACCTGAGGGAGTGGAGTTCCCTTAAGGGTTCATTAAAACCCAGATGGCTGGGCCCCACCCCCAGATTCCTGATTCAGTGGGGCCTGGGTGGGGCCTGAGAACATGTGTTTCTAACAAGTTCCCAGGTCTTGCTGATGCTGTTGGTCCAGGGACCATACTTGTAGATTGGGGGCCTGTATCTTCTAGATTAGGGGCCTGTATCACTAGCATGACCTTGGAAATTGAGGAGTCCATCTGGGGTTTGGACTTGCCAAGGACATCCCTCTAGGGTGGTGGCTATACTGGATTATATTCTGGGTTGTTCACCAGGTATGCTAATATACCAGATAAAGGCTACCTGTGCTCCCTCTCCCCAAGTAAGCCCTTAAAACATTGTTATGAGTAGGGATTGAGTGGATATATCCAATTAACAATTAGAAACAAATACATTTACAAAGAAGTAAATGGTAAAGTCCATTAAAAAGTTAAACTGAGGACTACAAGTGTCTACCCCAGTGGTCACCGTGTGGACTAGTGTTTTGTTTTCATTTGGAACCATCTGGGAACAAGAATGGCCATCCTACCACAGCAGCAATTTCACCACAGTAATACCTGACTTGCTTTTCATCGCTGCCACCTCCAGGTAAGAGTCTCGGAGGCTGGTGAAGGACAACAGTTCCGCAGGCTTCAAGGTCTTCTTTCAGAATGTCACTGTGATTATAGAGCCTATAAAATAAAACAGGTGCTGCATGAGATGTTTGTTTAAGCAGAGACGGCCAGCTTCCAGAATCTACGGTGGTTCTTCGTAGTTTATTGAAATATATCTGTAATATAATCTAGACATAAAAATGCAGCAACTAGACTGTCTCTTGACAAAGATGTAAAATGGGGCAGTTTGAAAACCTTGTTTGTGTGTTTGTGGCAGTTTTAAATCCATCAGTGGAAGTAACTTTTAACCCTTTGAAGACTTTAATGACGTTCAAATCCACAGCTGTGCAATCTCATTCCACATTCCACCTGACTGATAGGAATGCTAGATAATCTTAGCAGCAGAAAAGGCTAATTTTATATTGTCAATCATAACAAAGTTAGATCTCCACAACTCATGTGAAATTTACTTAAATTGTCACTGCTAAGAAATTGAAAACTGCTAGCTGAAGTATTGGTTACGTCCTCTATTTCTGAATGCAGAAAAATAACTATTATTTCTCCATTCAGATCCCACGGCAATAAAATTTTCTTTATTTTTAGTAAGAATAGGAAGGCAAGGAAAGAGGAATTTAGCCTTCATTATCTATTTCCAGTCTATTGGGGGACTGTTCGAGTCTAACAACTTGGCCACTGTTTTAGGTTAGGTCTGTCATGGTATCATAGTAGTCTCCAAAGAGATTGGTTAGAAACTTCCTTTAAAAAAAAGTCTATTTGGGGGAAAGCATGATTCTAAAAAGCTATGGGAGAAGATACCAAAGATAAAACAGTATTTCTTTAAAGAAGCTGATGACATATGTAGTTGGGAATATTCAACACGTACTCCAACAAGAAAATGAAGCAACTTATAAAGCAATATGTTAATTAGCAAAGTATTACTAACTTGTAGTTAGTACAACAGTGAGTTAAGTTACTGGATCTATTCGAGGGCCATGTGCCCAATATCACAAGGATGAAAGAGATGTGTTCTGTCCGTCTATCGGAGGGTGAGTGACAAGTGTAGGCTCAGGCTCACCCTGACTCTGAAGCAGGCTTTTATCCTGGGCAGGAAACATAAATGCTTCCCCGCCCAATTCAAGCCCTATTCTGTACTCTAGGCCACTCTGCTGGTGCTCCAGTTCCTTGTCAAGTCTCAAGCTCTTGTCTAAACTTGAAGCCTGAGATTCTCAGTCTCTGTGGGCCAGATCCTGTGTTGGGTCCTTCAATCCTGAGCTCTGCTGCCAAAAACCTTCCATTTTTTGATCAGGTTGTTTTTTTTGTTGTTGTTGAGTTGTATGGGTTCTTTATATACTTTGGAAATTAACCCCCTGTTGGATAACTGATTCGCAAATATTTTCTCCCAGTTGGTAGGTTGCCTTTTCGTTTTGTTCATGAACAGCCAACAGGCACATGAAAAGATGTTCAACATCACTAATTATTAGGAAAATGCAAATCAAAACTACAACGTGATTTCACCTTACACCCATCAGAATGGCTATAATTAACAAGATAAGAAATAACAACTGCTGGAGAGGATGTGGAGAAAAGGGAACCCTCATACATAACTGGTGCAAATGCAAACTGATGCAGCCACTATGGAAAACAGTATGGAGATTTCTCAGAAAATTAAAAACAGAAATACCATATGATCCAGCTATCCCACTACTGGGTATTTATCCAAAAAACAGGAAAGCAACAATTCAAAGAGATTAATGCATCCCTATGTTTATCGCAGCATTATTCACAATAGCCAAGACATGGTATATATATACCATGGAACACCACTCAGTCATAAAAAAAGACAACATCATGCCATTTGTGACAACATAGGTGGATCTTGAGGGTATTATGCTAAGCGAAATAAGCCAGACAGAGAAAGAAAAACACCATATGATTTCACTCATATGTGGAAGATAAACACATGGATAAGGAGAACAGATTAGTGGTTACCAGAGGGGAAAGGAGTGGGTGGAGAGTGAAAGGGGCACATATGTATGGTGACAGATAAAAGTTAGACCACTGGTGGTGAACACAATGCAGTCTATACAGAAACTGATATATAATAATGTACACCTGAAATTTACACAATGTTATAAGCCAATCTGACCTCAATAAAATAATTTAAAAAAATAAATTAAAATTAAAAAAACATAAAAAACCTTCTAGACTCCTGACCTATGTGAATTATAGTACCTACAACAGTTCTTTTTCCTTAGGCAAAATCTGGGTCCTAATTCTTCCTGGAAGGCTTTATCTTGTCACCACTCAATTCACAGAATAACACCTGCCCTTAAGAAGACAAAGACAGGCCCACCGGAGGTAAGCCAGTTTCAGAGCAGTAAAGGAGAGCACACAGTCACCGGGAAGACAATCAGAAATTGTAAGGCAGCAGAGAGACAGAGAGCCCCTGGCGTCACAGGGGGTTGACTATGGAGCAGGAACTTCAGCTGGGCAGGATTTAGACCGAGGGGGAGATGACACTTTAAGCTAAGGGGTGGCACAGGCAAAGAGGAAATGCCAGGGTAAGAGGCGTGTGGGGACCAGCAAGGACACAAGTCTGGCCAGGTGGGGGTTGCTGTTGGTGGTGACAGGATAGTAACGGGAAATAAAATTCAATATGAAACTCTGGTGACCAAACAGTAATAAATCTTGCGGATATCTGAGCTATTGCTGGTTTCTTGAAAGCAGTATTTTTGAGAGGGTTAGCCTGGCAGCCATGCACAGATGCGGTTGGTGAGGGGAGAGACACGAGGCCCAAGACCAGCAAGGAGACTGAACTTGTGTTCTAGATTGCAGACGAAGAGTCTGTAAGTGTGAGAGCAGTGGTGGGGGTAGCAGAGAGGGAGAACAGTCATTCATGGCTCAGGCTCCGCAGAGAGGAAGTCAAGCACCTACAGCTGGTGGGGCGGGGTCACGAAAAACTCGGGTGTGTGCCTCCCTCAAAGGGCCAGTCACTCTCAGCTCCTGCAGTGGAATGTGTCTCAGTAATGCTGATCTTCCTAGTTTTCAAAAGAAGCTGGAAATTCACAATTGCTAGTTTTATTTTTATGGCATCTCCCAAATTTAAAAATGTGGCAACTAATTCAAAAGAAGGTTAAATACTATGCTGGACAAACAGAGCTGGTCTGCAGGCTTGGGGTTTCCAGCTTAGATTGCTTTTAGTCTCACTTCCTGACCCAGGTGCTACAACCTGAGCAAAGACCACAGCTTGATGTTTTTGCACTTCCTCTGAAACGCTAGTACAGTGGTGGAAGTCAGCAGACACTCACTTATGCTGGGCTACCATGGTGGGGTACGGGTGGGGTGTTGGGGTGGGAGCACCCTCCCTCCAGGGAGGAGTATTTTATTTCTGCCATTCTTAAGACTGGTGATAAGAGAAAACAGTTTTAGTGGTTTTATTATTGTTTATAAATTCTCTACAGACAATGCCCTTTGTTGTCTGTATCTGCATCCCCACCCCCCACCCCACCATGGTACGCCAGTTCTCAATAATACCTGCTTGTCCAGTCAGGACGGATGCCAGACCACCTTTGTTCTTTTCCAATCTGATCAATCCAAATATCAGGCTTACTTAGACTAGCTCATCTCATACTTGTCTAGGAGCTTCTCTGCCTACCTCATTCATAGGGATCTTTCTTATCCCTGAATTCCTTTAGCACAATACAGACAACATCTTACATAGTACTGTTCTCTAGCTATGTCATGTCTGTCTAGTCTTCTCAACAAGATCAAAAGCCTGTTGAGAACAACAATTGGACTTCTGAATTTTTATCTTACTTTAAGTTTCATGTTGCACTCAGCACAATACTGAAGACATACTTAACACTACGCGTTGAATGACAAGCCAAGATTTAAACCTAGATTAGAGAAATTCATGACACCTATTTTTACAGTATGTTTTTATATGGTTGTTGTTATATGAGTCCAGGGCTTCCAGTGCTTCCATAGCTTGGCAACAAGCAATTAATAAGATGGCCACAAGTACCGTCTGCACAGAGCTTATGGTCTACTCTAGATTAACTCAGAAACTTCTCTGGCTAAAAGACAAGTTGGTCTGTACTGAGGATTTCTAATAGTTATTTCCCCATGTGATACCTAACTTTAGTTTACAAAATATCCATCAGTCCTTCGCTGAAAACAACTCTATTAAATCCAAACACTATGGAGCTAAAGATTAAAGACTATGTGTTATAAAAACACTATTCTAGAATTCAAGACCTCAATTTCTTTCATGTCTTCTATTTGCATTCCTATCAAAATAATTCCAGCTGTAGGGGCATCGGTCTTATCAGCCAACATCCAGTCTTTCCTGGGGAATATATGGACGGGCCTGGCACCAACACGCTGGGCCTTACCATTAGTTTGTCTCTGTGAAGTCCAGCAAGTGGACAAACCTGACGGATGACAAGTAATCGTTAGAAACACAAAAGGCACTTTAAAGAGGTCTATTTTATTTTACCCAACACTGCAGGCATACAATAAATAAAATTTTTTGGCCAAATTTACAGTAATTGCTTTCTAGTCCATTTTCATCTTTCAGTCACAGAATTTAGGAGATAATTTAAAAGAAAACAACTCCACTCCAGGCTAATGTGAACACTCAAACAAAGGTACAATTTTTTTAAGAAGTGAGGAAGAGAGAAAAGGTGCTATGATTTTTCTTTCAGTATTAACTGAGAATTACTTTTTGGCAAAAACAACCCTGTATGAGGGCTGTAGAAAATAAACTTTTCCTAATACCACCAGGTAACTTCCACACATCCCCTGGGAATTATCTCAGAATTGATGTGTCTCGTTTACAGCACTACAGGCTTGACTTTCAGGTTTCATTTTCTCTAGGGAACAACAGTCTCAGAATGGTTTGGTAATCACTGACCATAACCAGTAATGAGTTTGCTTCATAATTTACATAATATAATGTTACTTTAAAAAAGTTTTATAACATACATTTACTGTATTTTAATGCGACTGAAGAATAATAAAGCACCATAGTTAGTCACATCCAGAACAAAGTTTTAGGGAAGAAAATTGTATTGCTAAACGAGCAACAACAAAATGCACCATCCATAGAGGTGGTCTGTAAGTTCTGAGCGTGGAGTTTAGGAACAGCCCATACACAGAAAGGTGGGCAAGGGGCAACGTGACCGGCCTCTGCTTCCAATTCCAGCGCCTGCAGAACACCGGCCTGGAAACAACTTCTTCCTTCTCATGAGTTTGACTCTACCCTCCTTCCAAAACATAAGGTTTGATCTTTAAACTAAGAATACATGGTATGGATAGAAAAGATTACTTTTAAAACCATCACTTTATCATGTTCTGGTTCTGTTTTTCACATTTAATTCCCAAAGAAATTTGCTGATTACAATTAACAACATTTAAAATCCTCCTAAGACCCATGAGAATTCTTAAGTTTAAACAGAAGGCATTCATGTACCGAACACTCAAAGACCACAACTGCTGCAAAACATAACTAACGAACCAGAGCAGCTGTTGTCAGCCAAACCCTGACAGGCTAATTCAATTTGTGTAGCTTACTGGTCATCCTGAAGCAATTTAGCACCTTCACCAATAAGAGAAAACCTCCAGTGACCTCCCACCCACAGGTACACAAATACAACAGAGAACCAGAGAGGTCTGTAGAAGGCCTACCTCCATAAAGATGCAAATTAAGATTTAAACAGTGTAACAATTGGCGAGAGCTAATCCTTTTACAGAGGTGTAAATGGCTATTGAGAACTGAATTCCGGCTGCTAGCTTTTGTTAAGTAGCATTACAGACACATTTCACCCAAGAGCAATGCCACCAACTCTGAGGACTATTGATAAAATAGTTTCATAAAGCCAGTGCAATTTGTTTACTTTGATATCAAGTTTCCTGACCATAAATCCAAACATGTAAATATAAACCGCATCAAGAATTGGTGCCCTGGGAAAATAAACTGGAAGCGACTATCTCAAGCCTGACACCCGATGGCTGGAACAGCTGTATGTGCGGCCATAGTGAAGTCTGTATATGGGGTTTTGTTTGCCACACAAAACAGTTGTAGAAAGGACAAACACATACATAGTTAAACAGTATTTTTCTTTTAACGGGCTGTCTTACAAAACCTATGTTTTGGTGGCTACCTCAGTCCCCATTGTGCAGCCCCCTGGGTGGTCCCTTCCAGGGGGCCACTTGAAGGGAGCACAATGCCAAAAAGGAGGGAAGGAGGGGACAGCGACACAAAGGCCAACAGAGCGGGGCGGTCTTCGGCAGGCTGCAGACCAGGGGTCAGCAAACAAGGCTCTCTCTCTTTACCCAGGAAACAAGGGCTCCTTCTCTATACCTGGAAACAGCGTGATTAAGCTGACAGCTTGAATTATGGGCTACATTTTGTAGGGTATGGTCTGTCTGTGTTAAGGTCCTCTTTATTGTAGCAGAGGCTGCACAAGTAAAACCCTTGCCTTTTCCCCTTCTTTGGCCTCAAAACATCATTCTGTTCCATTTTAATTCTCAGAACTACTCCTTCTCCCATACCACCTTTCCTTTTTTTTTTTTTTAAAGTTCCTTAATGAGGTGCTGGGAGGCTTAAGAGAATTTATAATAGGTGTTTCCCTCTACCCTTAAACAGAGATAACCAGCCTGAACTCATAAAGAGATTTTAGTAGCCAAGAGTCATTAGTGATGGCTACAGAGTCCTTTATGGAATGGATAAGTGTTCTCAATTTTTTCTTTGATAACTCTGTGGATCCAAAACTTAACACCCGAGTTGATAAAAATCCTCTTTGCCGGGAAGGTGAACACTGGAAACGTTTACTCTTGCTCCCTGGGTTTCTTTTAATGTCACCAGAGGGGTGTTGTCATTAAAGTGCTGGCCGCAGTCTCCAATCTGAGGCGCATACAACAGACTTATGGAGCCAGTCACCTAAAGTGACCTGGCTTTAAATATCTGCAGCAAAAAAGAACACGGGGGGTAAAGGTCTTATCATACAACTTTATGACTTTCAAAAATGTAATACAATCAGGTCTTGTATTTTGACAAAGTTTAAAAAATACTATGAACATCAAAAATTTTTTTGTCTATTAGACATTATCATAACCAGTTCCATAATTAAACTCTAGAGGGTGCTTTCTGTAAAAGGGCATCTGATATTGTCAAGGTAGAATCATCTTTGCTGGGGCTTAAGGACTGATGCAGGATCATAAAACAAAACACTTTTGCTGTTACACATCTCTCTGTCTGTCTCCATATGTGTGTATGTTCATGCACGAGTGTGCATGCATGCGTGCGTCTGTAAGAGAAGAGACAGGGAGGCGCAGACTGGGCTGGCAAAGGTTACACTATGTGAGGGGATCCAGGGTGAAGGGAAACCAGAAGGCACGATGGGATGGTGGATGGGCTTACTGAGGGCTCAGGCAATGTTCAGACTCTGAAATAAGTTAGTAAGTCACTTCTCTGGGATAAGTGAGTCTCCTTAGAGGCCAATTAACTCTGATGAATGGGAATGGGGTCTAGCGCACTCACACTCCACTGAGGGGGAGTTCAGACCTGTAGAGCAGGTCCCTCCCCAGGGTACTGACTCAGTGTTCTGGGCCCACCTCCATGATGACAATGAGATGGGAGTGGCAGCATCCTGGGAGGGCACCTGCAGGAAAGGGACTGAAAGTTTGGCTATTAACATTTGCCTCCAGCTATGTGAGTATGGTAGAAATAAAACATAGGAATTCTGACAAAATTGTTCTGGTTTCCTGCTGGGCCCTTCAGAGGGTCAATACTGTATTAAAATGAAGAAGCTGAATCAATTTATTATTCAAATGCTCATTCACTTAAGAAGCTGCTAAAAGGAAGCCAAAGACAAAAAGAAGAAACAAGAAAGTGAATGATAACAAACCATCATGATGAATGAATAAATGGATTAACTATGGAGAAAAGGCAGGCAGGATGCAAGCTAGGAAATAATGCCCTCCTGGGTAGACCCTGGGAACCAAGTGAAAAGGCTTCTCTTGTCAGTGTGAGTTCAGGGGATGTCAGACGAGCACATCCCCAATTCCCGGTAGGTACACTTTTCAAAACAGCAGAAACCAGTTTCAACTGTGCTCATGATTACAGAGGTAATAATGCTCCAAAACAACTATGTCCAGCACATATCCATGTAATATAAAATATCAGTAAGGACCATCAGTCCCAGACCCAATACTGCAAATTCTTTTAGGGATTCAATTATCCCGGAAAGTAGTGCTTTTCAATGTTTAAGGTGACAGAACACCTGGAATTCATAGAACTTTCTGTAAAATATCACGAAGTACTGATATACTTAATTTCGTCACACAAATTAGGAACATTTTTACTAGCAGACAATGAATATATGTATACTATATAAAAGTCAAACCACTAACACAAAAATCCATGATAAAAAAACCAATCTATCAAAGCTAACAAGATCAGCTGATTTCACATTTTTCACTATCATTCATTTGGTACTCTCATTCATTTTCTCTTCCAGTAGGCAAGCTATGGCAGGTTACCAAAGTTTTATTAAAATGATTTCGAGAAAGTTCTCAAAATTACAAAGATTCATTTTCCTAAAAATTGGAAAAGTCCACTTTACTCAACTGTGGGATAATTCTACTGGAACATATCTGAGAATCGCTGCACTAAAGAAAACAAATCTAGCATTGTTTTAAGAAGCAGATTCAAACACACTTCCAGTCCACCAAAATGACAAGCAAATTAAAATGAATTTACACTGACAAAGGAAAATAGAAAAAAGTTAGACAAAACGAGTTGAAGTCCATTAAAGACAAGGGATTCAGAATTCCTCCTCACTTCTCTCTTGTAGGTTAAGGTAATACTGTAAATCTCCTAACTGGGACTCAGAACAGCGAGATTCAGTACAAAAGTACAAGAAAACATATTAAGGTCTCACTTTTTGCTTTTTGAGTTTTTCTTATCTGCTTGGCCTATCTGCACACACTCCCTCACAAAAGCCCTCACTGAATGGAAGCTTTCCCACTCAGTTATCAAGCTCAAACATTCCTTCTCAAATCTCACCTTAAAACGAATTTCGTTTTTCCAGAAGCCTATTACCAATAGCTCAAAGACTGTTCTTTAAAGGTGAGAAATATAAATTAAAGAGAATAAAAAGGAAGATGAGCCATAAGGAACCGGAGGGGGAGGAAGATAATAGACAACAAAATGGAGAAGTGAAGTCAGGTGCAGAGAGAAGGAAAATGTTGAGGTTTGCCACCCAATAACTGATAACAGATCTCAGTTTTGCTCTGATGAACCACCATTCTTCCATCGTAATCCATCCATCTTGGGTTTGGCTCAAGGTGAAGCATGGGGTCCGGGTACAAGCCAATGGTGCCCTCCCCTTACCACAGTGATGTAGAGGGGTGGGCAAATGATGTAGTCAGAGCCAGTGACAGACTTTGGCTCAGGATGCCAGGACAAAGGCCTCCAGCTGCTGGGCCTGAGAATTGGGTCAATCCAGAGGAAATGGAGCCAAGAAAAAGAGAGAGAGAAGTCAGAGCCCAGTGGCATCATCTGAGCCACTTAGGGTGAAGCCAGCCTCAAATCATCTACCACTGGATTTCTTGCCATGTGCCAGTAGAGTTTCCTTTGACTTAAAGCAGTTTAAATTGGGTAAATACTTACAACAGAAAGAGTCCGAACGGACACAAAGAGTAAATAAATTTAAAAAGACGTGAAAAGGACAAAAATATCCAGTAATTTCCTGCTTCTGTATCAGTTTTATTTTTATTGTAAGCATGCTAAGCATTTGATTATAAAAAATAAGATCCTTTTATGGCATGAAGAATATTTAGTACATATGTAAAAAAAAAAAAAAGGTCATTAAAAGCATCCCCATTATAGGAAGATTTCCAAGGCCATCAGCGAAAGCTGTGAAATGAGCCATATGAACAAAGGGCAAGCACCACAGAGTTACAGTACCTGGTTTTTAAGCTTTAAAATTCAGAAGATTTTTAAAAAAGTTTTATTGACATATAATTCATATACCACAAAATTCACTCTTTTAAAGATTATTCTCAGTGGCTTTTATTAATATACTCATAGAATTGTGTAACTATCATACAATCTAATTTTAGACTATTTCCAAAAGATAGTTTTGAGGGCTTGTTTTTAGTTTAACTTTTTTTTTTTAATGATTATAAAAGTAGTATCTATTCACTATAGAAAACTTGAATGTAGCATTTTGGTTTTAAACTACCAGAGTCACATGTCAAAAATCTTGCTGGGGTGGAGTTCTGTCTCAGACACAGCAACTTTGGCTGTTTCCTGCATCTGCAAACTCTTCTTTCAACCAGGTATAGCAACACTGTGGTTGCCTACTCAATGTCAGCTCCCTTCTTCCTTTTAATGGAACCCTAATTTTGTTCAGGAATCAACCTCCTCCTGGTGTAACTAGGGGGGAAGTAACCCCTTGTCTGATTCAGGACTAGATCATGATTAGTCTAAGCTAAACAGCAAACCATTAGTCTAAACCAGGGGTGATCAAATCCAGTCATAGCCTGCTTTTGTACAGCCCTTGAGCTAAGATTTAAAGAGAGAAAAGGGGATAGTAGAGGGGGAAGAAGAGGAGCAAAGCCTAAAACATTTACCATCTGGCCCTTTACAGAGAAGGCTTCTCTTATCTCAGTCAATTATAATAATCCTTGCCAGTAATTAGTTTAGGAATGGGCCTGTGATCAAATTCTTAGTCAATGAGATGTGAGAAGTCTACTGAAGGCTTTCCTTGCTCCTAACAAAGAGACTTGAGAAGACAGAGTCTCTTTCTATCTTTGTGGTGTCTAGATGAGGTTCTTGGCACTTGTATTAACTCAGGCTGCTATAACAAAATGCCATAGACTAGGTGGCTTAAACAATAAATATTTATTTCTCACAGTTCTGGAAGCTGAGAAGTCCAAGATCAAGGTGCTGGCTGATTTGGTTCCTGGTGAGGGCCCACTTTCTAGCTTGCATACAGCTGCCTTCTCATTGGGTCCTTACATGGCAGAGAAAGGGGGAGAGCTCTCTCATGTCTATTCTCATAAGGGCACTAATCCCATCATGAGGGCCTGACCCTCATAACCTTATCTAACCCTAATTACCCCCTAAAAGCCCATCTCCAAATACCATCACACTAGGGGTTCAGGCTTCAACATATGAATTCTGAAGGGACACAATTCAGTCCATAAGAGCACTGCTGCCACCATCTTGCTCCTGGCCTAAAGATGAAGTCAGCACTGAAGATGACAGCAGGGAGATGGAAAGGAGCTGGGTCTTTGACGACAAAAGTGAAGGGCAGTATCAACCAATCCCAGGGCCTGCTTTACCCCTAGACTGCCAGAAATAAAAGACAAATGTGTTTATTGTTTAAGGCAGTTTGAGACAGTGTTCCTATTATTTGCAGCTAACGGCATCCTGGTGTATCAAGATAATTAATAGGTAAATGCTCAACAAGGCCAGAAAGCTAACTTTGAAAAAAGAACTCCGATGGATGACTTTTCTGTACTTCAAATTTATGTTTCATTGAAAAGAATTTAAGAAGTTATCTTAAAATGACAATCCTACCCCTGTCACTCTGCCCCCCTACGATGTCTCCTTTTTATAAATACGAGTAATAGCAGAATCCTTGTTCTTGGTGTCACTGGGTAAGTACAAAGCAGGATCAAGTGGCTGCTCACGTGCTGGGACTGGAGAGATGAGAAAAAGACCCTTGCAGGCCCTGAATGTGTTCTCTTGGCCTGCAGTGGTGCTATACTCTGCCACATGAGCCACTCCTCCAGCTGGAGTGACCAACAGTTTCCTAGACATGGGCCATGCTGGCTTGTCTCCAGGCCTTTGCTCACACTGCAGGCCTCTCTTGTAATCTGGAACGGCTAATCTCCTTTACTCAGGCAAACCAATCATCACAGCTACTCTTGCTTTCTATCGCTTGTAATAGCTAACCTGAATTTAGTGGTGTAAAACAACAATCAACAACTTTTTGTTATGCTCATGGCTTCTGTGGGTCAGGAGTTAGGACAGGGCACAGTGCAGGAGGCTTGTCTCTGCTCTGTAATGTCAGGGGCCTCAGTTTGCATATCCAGGGGTGACCTGGAATGCAGGTGACTGGAATTATTTGGAGGCTACACTCACATCTGGGGCCTGGGCTGGAATGACTTCAGGCTCAGCTGGGCCTGCTGACTGCAACACTTACACATCGTCTCTCCCTGAGGCCTGTTTGCTATTAGTCCCATTTTCTTAGAAACCTGGCCATGTTCCCGTCTCTCTTACCTTATTTAGATCTTAAACAACCAGGACCCGACCCCTAGAGTCTCCTCTCCAACTTTTGAAACCATAGGTAAACTTGTCCCACTCAGAATAAACTACTTTTAGATCTCAAATTTGTATTGAAAGAGGTCTAGTTTTGCTACAGCCCTCGTAGGATTTGGCCTGTTGGTTCCCTCCCCGGCAGAGAGGCGGGTTTGCGACGTTCTCTCACCAGCCTCCCTAGTCTCTCCTTCCCCCTGCCCTCCCTTTCTCCCTCTCACCAATCGCCTCCTCCCTCCCCTCCCCCTACATCTCTTATTTGGCTCCCAGAGTGCTGAGGTAGGGCCTCGTAACACTCCATTGAGAGATCTCCCCCAAAATGTTGTAACTTACTTAAGTATCAAATGGTAAGTGGAATTCTAGGAAAACAGTGGCAGCATAGTCTTTCTTTTTAAAAGAACTCCCTGAATTCCCTTATATAAATATTAAAAAAAAGATAGAAAAACTAGGAGAGCAAACCAAAAATTCATGGATAATATCTATGACAAAATATGAGTGAGTGGGACAAACTACTGATAGCATCCAAACCCTCATTATATCTGCAGTTGTGCAGAAGGAAGTGGAGGGATAGCAAAAGGACAGATGATGTTTCTGAGAATGCAAGAACTGCCACATCAAGTGGTAATCACTCAAATGACTGGCAGGCTGAGGTGAGGAGGGCAGCCCATCTGGAAGGGGCTGCAGGTCCATCTCAAGGGTGAGAACAGAGCAATGTGGGCCCTACAGCTCCAGAACCTCCCCAGTCTAAGTGCCCTTTCAGCAAAGAGTTCTGAACTGAGAAGCTGCTGGGAGTGAACTCTAAATTGAGCTTAACTGGAACAGCAAGGGCAGAAGAAGAATCTTTCCATTTAAAGTGGAGGAGAGGAAAAAAAGCCAAGGGATCTAAGAAAGGAAGAGGCCATACTTATAAACATTCTGAGAGAACAACAGAAGAGGGAGCTCTGGAGCCATAAAACTGGGAAAGCTAGCCTGGCCCACCTGCCCCTCCTGAGTGCAGAGCTCCTCTCACTGGACACAGCCCCAGAAAAGATTCTAGGTCTTCTTACCAGTCAAATGCAGGTAATGACATCTCCACTGCATAGGGTTTCTGTAGTAAATGAGATAATGTGTATAAAGCAGCTGGCACAGCATCTGGTATACAGTAAGCACTCAAAGATGATAGAAATTATTACCATTATTATAAATATTAGCATATCAAGTTTATATAACAACCTTAAGCCTAACCCTAACAAAATAGTAAAGATTTCAGAAAGGCCAAGGTGAAGTGTAGTAAAACACCACTGTCTCACTCCAGAGGACATCTCCCAAGTTGTCTACCCCCCGGACTCAGTCCCTCTCTCCCCAGAACAGTACTACCCAATACACATAACTGCTCAATTCTGCCTCTCACCTTCCCTTTCCCTGGCTGCAGGCTGACTCTGTTCCAGCCGTTCACACATCCTTGCTTTAGAGAGATTCTCACAGCTGATTAGTCTATGATTTTCCTTTATGATAAATTTTCAGCCCTGATTATCTTGTTTCTGGAAGGTATCACATCTTTTAGGAAAGCTTCTGATCACATCTATTTGGATGATGATTTCCTGGTTGAACTCTCAGTTCTGGAGCCTCACTGGTGACTTCATATACTGATGCTAAGCATAAGTCTGCTTACAGTGCATCATACCCAACACTTCTCAATAAAACAGGCTAAGTAAAACAAAATGTCCATTTTGTCAGGATTCTGATTCTTTGATGCTAGAAATTAAATTTACCAGGTTGCTAAGAGTCAGAGTAGGAGAGACAGAAGCCAAGTTCATTTCTGACTTAAAAAAAAAACAGAGGTTGGCCATTCCCTTTTTATCTCATGTATGTCCCTGCATCTTGACTTCTAGAACCATGCTATCGGATTACCATTAACTAATTAATTATCAAATGCCAATTCCAGTCACTGTACCAGGTGCTTTAGCTGAAAAAATTAACCTGATGAAGGTAGTAAACTAGAACTTAGAAGTCAAGTTTAATTAGTCAAAAGATGATACTGGTCAAAAGAAGATCCAAGATTAGAATCACAAAAGGTCATGCTTCTGCCATTCTTGCTGTGGTCTAGAGCAGGGAGACAGAAAGAGAACATTCCAAACCAAACCAGTAAGTTACTGATTTGTTTCTTGTGATCATCTCTAGTTAAAGAAAGGGAGTCAGGGACAGGGCTAGCCTGACAGGAAAAATAAAAGTAAGGGGACAGGTTCATGTTCTGGATAATTTTTCATAAATCTGTATAAAACATACCATTCTGAAATAGCATATTCTACATGTCAGCGGATGGTTATGAGTTTGGAAGGCTTTCTAGTAACCACACATAGGAAAATAAGAAAGTATTGTGTACAATTTAAAGGGACAAATTGTTGAAAGACTTGGGAGAGTTCATCACAAGGGAAGAAAGATGAAATGGAAGGGGAGAAAACTGTTCCAGTAATAGATTTAAAAGGTAAAAGGCAAACTAAATTAGAAATGACTTCGTCAAAGCTATACATTTTATAATTAAAACTGAAAGGGGCCAAATGATATCTGGCTTCCCCGGCCTTCAAAGAGGAAGAAGCAGCCAAGTGGAAGTGATTATGAGGGAGAAGGGAGGAAGAGACACAGGGCAGGCTTTGGGGTGCTGATACTATTTCTTGACTGGGGGGTTACCAGGTGTGTTCATTCTGTGATAATTAATCGAGCAGTACACTCACGATTTGTTCACTTTTCTGTATGTATGCTATAGTTCAATAATAAAATTTATTTAAAAAAGTACATATGGGGGGCCGCCCGCTGGCGCAGCGGTTTAGTCCGTGCTTGGCAGCCCAGGGTTCGCGAGTTCGGATCCCGGGCGCCCGCCGACGCACTGCCTGTCAGCCATGCCGTGGCGGCGTCCCATATAAAGTAGAGGAAGATGGGCACGGATGTTAGCCCAGGGCCAGTCTTCCTCAGCAAAAAGGGGAGGAGTGGCAACAGATGTTAGCTCAGGGCTGGTCTTCCCCACAAAAAAAAAAAAAAAAAAAAGTACATATGACAGGACTTCTGCTTCTCATAAAGGCACCTTAGGTAATGCAGGCCAATTCTCGCACTAAGAACAAAAAAACAAAACAAAAAGAATGAAAAATATCTCTTTGATAGCTTAGAGAGATAAGGTAGTGAAGAATTACAGGATGAAAACTTAGAAAAAAAGGAAATTCAGAGAGATAAGCCTAACATATGGGGCAACTTTTCTTTGAAGGGCATGTGCCAATTCCAGAAAAGGCAGCTGAGAATCTGAGAAGCTGAGTGGAGCTTTAAGCAATGGCACAGAGTTGGAGAATAAAAACTGAGGTCCAGGTCTACCAAGGAAGGGGAACCCTAATAAACCACCCACACTCTGAACTGGAATTTCAAAGGGCTACTTCCTATAGATAAGGTGAAACAGAAAGAGTTTGGCCCTCAAAGGGACCAAAACCTGGCTTCATACCATCTCAGCCCTCACACCTGGATGAAAGAGACCCAGGATCTCTTCTGCCCCAGACACCTGCCAGAAGCAAACGTAAATCCTCTTTAGAGGAGAAAAACTTTCTCATCCTCAAATCACTCCAAAATGCTCCTACACAATATCCATTTAAAAATTGCCAGCGATTTGAGAAATACAAGACAGGGTGATTAAAAACCAAGAGAAACAAAAGAAAGCAGAAACAGACCCACAGGGAATAAATGGAGACACAGTGTCTAAGGTACTGATACCGCCCAGAAAGAATGTAAAAATATTAGTTAACAATAGATTTTGAAAGGTCAGAAACTCATAGATCAAACAAAAATTAGTAACTATACAGATGATTAGAATCATGTAATTAATAAGTTTGAGGTAATGAAAACATAAAGAACCCTACCCAACAAAGAGTGAATATACATCTTTTCAAGCATACATGGGCATTTATAAAAACTGGCCATTACTATGGCCAATCAACTAAGACCAAAGAACAGATGTTCAGGACACATTCTCTGCCAACAATGTGATAAAACTGAAAATCTATAATGAAAAGAGAGTCCTCTTTTCCCCCAATATGTTTAGAAACAACAACAAAAAATCATTTCTAAATAATGCCTACGTCAAAGAAAAAGGTATAATAATTGTAACATTTAGACTATTAAATTAAAATACTTAAAATTGAAAGGCAGTGATAGCATTATTTGTCACAACCAGTGTGGTGCGAGTCAAGCAGTACTTAAAGGGAAATTTAAAGCCTTAAAAGCATATGTTCTAAAAAATGAGAAAGATTGAAAATTAGGCATTCAACTCAAGTTAGAAAAAAACCCACATGGTAAAACCAAGCAAAGTAAAAAGGGAATAATAAGGATAATAACAGAAACAAATGAGATTTTTAAAAAGCAATAGATGGGATGAAGTCTGATTATTTGAAGAAATTAATAAAATAGACAAATCTCATGCAGGATTGATTGATGAAAAAAGTTGGGCAGACATAAAATTATGAATGAAAAAAGGAAACATAATTATTGACACAGTAAAAATTCTAAAATATAGGGGCCAACCCCATGGCCTAGTGGTTAAGTTTGGCATGCTCTGCTTCAGCAGCCTGGGTTCAGCTCCAGGGCACGGACCTACACCTCTTGTCCGCAGCCATGCTCTGGCAGTGACCCACACACAAAATAGACGAAGACTGGCACAGATGTTAGCTCAGGGTGAATCCTCCTCAGCAAAAAAAATATATATATAAAATATAAAATATGCCCATAAATTTGAAAACTTAGAAAAGCACTAAGAAACTAGAAAATTTTTCTAGAACACTATACATTTTCAAAATTGACTCAAGATGAATGAAAACATGAATATACATATAAGCATTTAAGAAATGGAATAAGTAAACAAAAATTGAGAGAATTTCATCAGTGGACCTGTCTTGCAAGAAATGTTAAAAGAAGTTCTTCTGGTTCTAACCTTCGTAAGTGCTTCTTAGTATCCTCCATCCCTGCCTTCACTCCAGGTCATCCACCTCTTCTGACTAAGGCCAGCAGCCTATGGTGAGAAGGCTGGTAAAGGCTGGGGAACCAGGTTCAGGTTGGCCAATGGAGACTTCTTTGAACATCTCCTGTACAGACACCAAGTGACAACTACTGCCTACTTTGATGACACTCAGGTCTCAGGACTACTGCCCTCTTGGAAACCTGGTTCTGGACTTGTGAAAACTTAAACCAAAATAAAGACAAGGAAAGTCTTAGATTTTTCAGATTAAAATAGGTGAGCTAATAGGAGAGACACAGGCAAGACTGGGGAATGAAGTACCAGGTAGAATATAAAGGGGATACACTGACAGCCCCACCTGCTGGCACTAGGTTATTTCTTCAAAAGTGTAATGCACAGCCATACTTGGGGAACAAAAGCCATCATCTGTGGGGTGGCAAGAAAAAGCTCAGGGAGCTGTTGAGGGGCAGAGGTCAGGTCCAGGAAAGACAAGAGACAGTGGTGAAGAAAGAAAGCAAGTGAGAACAGACACCCGAAGGCATCATCCCATCTGAAGGAACACTGAGTCGATAAACATGCTTCCAGCTCATCTAAGTGTCTTTAGGGTAAATTCTAAAAGAACACAGTTTTATTCCAGGCAGTGTGATTTCCAGCAGCAAATCTTCGTCAGATGCAAGAATTTCCTTCCTATATTTAACTTTGAAGAGGGGCTAAATTAAACTCACTGGATGAGATTCAATCTATGTGACCACATTTTTATAACCTTGAGAAACCAAGGCTTTCATTTATTTAGCTTAAAAGGCAGCATTATATTTTGCTTTCAGTCATACTCCAGGGAGAGAAAGAAGAAAGCAACTTTGCAAATACTTTGTTCAGGCTTGAAGAAAGGCACATAGCACTTCATCAGCTTATTTGAGGCTGGAAGGCACAAAAATCAATATGGACAGAGCAAAAGGTCAAACTGTTACCGCTTAGTTTTCTTTTCTTTTTCTAATTAAATAATCTAATTTGCTTCTCGAGTTTCCTTATTTAACCTTATGAAATATTATCTCTGATGATATTACAGTTTTTTAGGCAATAGAGAGTTACTGGGAGACAGCCCAGGGTACCAGTTAAAAATGCAGAATCTGGACCCAGATGGCCGAGTTCAAAGTGTAGTGAGACACTTTGTGACTTTGAACATAACCTCTCTGTGTCTCAGTTTCCTCCTTTGTAAAAGGGTGATGATGATAGGAATAAATGGATTGTTATAGACAAAGCTCTTAACAGTGCCTGACACGGAGTGGGTGCTATTGAAGGGTACATCACCATTATGATTGTGATTTGCATGTTAGAGCGCAGAAGTTAAGAGCATGAATTCCAGCATCCGGCTGTCAGTGTGAATGCGAGCTGCACCTCCAACCAGCTCTGTGACCTGGGAAGGTTATTTAATCCTCCTAAACCTCACGTGAAACACTCTGTTTGGTATCTGCAGCACAACTCCTTCTTGGTGCTCCTGATTCTCCTTGCAGCTTCGTCTCAGACTCCTTTGCTGGTTCCTTGTCATTTTCCTGACCTTGAATGTGGAGCCAGGCCTTGGGCTGTTTTCCTATTTACGCTCATTCCCTAATGTTCTTCTCAGGGTCCATAGCTTTAAAGCACATTTATACTCTGATGATTCAGTAAAGTTGCAGGATATAAAATCAACATACAAAAATCAGTTGCATTTCTATATAACAAACAATCCCATTTACAATAGTATCAAAAAGAATAAAATACTTAGAAAAAAACTTAACCAAGGAGGCAAAAGACTTGTACATTAAAAGCTACAAAACATTATTGAAAGAAATTAAAGAAGACACAAATAAATGGAAAGATATCTCATATTCATGGATTAGAAGATTTAATATTGTTAAAATGTTCACACTATCCAAAGTGATCTACAGATTCAATGCAATCCCTATCAAAATCCCAGTGGCATTTTTTACAGAAATAGAAAAACCAATCCTAAAATTCATATGAAACCACAAAGGTCTCTGAATAGCCAAAATAACATTGAGAAAAACAACAAAGCTGGAGGACTCACACTTCCTGATTTCAAAAGTTATTACAAAGCTACAGTAATTAAAACAGTATGGTACTGACATAAACACAGATATATAGAGAAACGGAATAGAAGCCCAGAAATAAATCCACGTATATACAGTCAACTGATCTTTGACAAGAGCATCAAGAATATACAACGGGGAAAAGATAGCCTCTTCAACAAATGGTGCTGCTATTCACATGCAAAAGAATGAAACTGGACCCTTGTCTTCACTATACACAAAAATCAACTCAAAATGGACTTAAAAATCAACTTGAACGTAAGACCTGGAACTGAAAAACTCCTTGAAGAAAATTTAGGGGAAAAGTGCCTGACACTGGTCTTAGTCATGATTTCTTAAATATGACATTAAAAGCACAGGCAACAAAAGCAAAAATAGACAAGCGGGGCTACATCAAACTAAAAAATTTCTACACAGCAGAGGAAACAATCAACAGACTGAAAAGGCAACCTACAAAATGGGAAAAATATCTGCAAACCATATATCTGATAAGGGGTTAATGTCCAAAATATATAAGGATCTCTAACAACTCAATTGCAAAAAACAAAATAACCTGATTAAAAAATGGGGAAAGGATTTGAATAGCTATTTCTCAAAAGAAGACATACAAATGGCCATCAGGCACATGAAAAGATGCTCGACATTACTTATCATCAGGGAAATGCAAACCGAAACCACAATGAGATATCACTTCATACCTGTTAGAATGGCCATTATTAAGAAAAATGACAGAAAAGAAAAGAACAAGTGTTGGTGAGGATGTGGAAAAACTGGAACTCTGTGCACTGTTAGTGGGAGTGAAAAATGTTGCAGCTGCTATGGAAAACAGTATGAAATTTCTTCAAAAAATTAAAAATAGAACTACCATATGATCCACCAATCTCCCTCTGGGTATTTATCCAAAAGAACTGAAATCAGGATCTCAGAGACAAATCCACATTCCCATGTTCAATGCAGCATCATTCACAATAGCCAAGAGGGGGAAACAAACTTAATGTCATCGACAGATGAATGGATAAAGAAAATGTAGCATATACATACAATGGAATATTATTTAGCCATAAAAGGAAGGAAATCCTGTCAGATGCTACAACATGGATGAACCTTGAGGACATCATGCTACATGAAATGAGTCCGTCACAGAAGGACAAATACTGCATGATTCCACTTATATGAGATATCTGAAGTAGTAAAGCTCATAGGAGCAGAATGGTGGTTGCCAGTGGCTGGGGGAAGGGAAATAGGGACGTACTTCAATGAGTATGAAGTTTCAGTCATTCAAAATGAAAAAGTTCTAGGGATATGCTATACAACATTGCGCTTACAATTAACAATAATATTGTACTGTACATGTAAAATGTTAACTTTTCAACAAATGGTGCTGGAACTGGACATCCACAAGCAGAAAAAATGAATCTAAACATAGATTTTATACCTTTCACAAAAATTAACTCAAAATGGATCACAGACCTAAACGTAAAATATAAAACTATAAAACTCCTAGAAGATAACACAGGAGCAAACCTAGATGATCTTGGGTAAGGTGATGACTTTTTAGATACAACACTAAAGGCATGGCCCATGAAAGAAATTATTGATAAGCTAGACTTCATTAAAATTAAAAAACTAATGCTCTACAAAAGATAATGTCAAGAGAATGAAAAAACAAGCCACAGACTGGGAGAAAATACTCGCAAAAGACATATCTGATAAAGGACTTGTATCCAAAATATACAAAGAGCTCTTAAAACTCAACAATAAGAAAATGAATTAGCCAGAGAGAGAAGGACAAACACCGCATGATCTCACTCATATGTGGAATATAAACTAACACACAGAGAGAGAGAACTGGTTGGTGGTTACCAGGGGGAAGTGGGGGGTGGGGGGTGGGCACAAGGCATGAAGGGATGCATCCATATGGTGATGGACAAATAATAATGTACAACAAAACCTCACAATGTTATAAACTATTAAGACATCAAGAAAAATGAAAGAAAAAAAATTAAAAAATGAATAACCTGGGGCTGGCCCAGTTGTGTAATGGTTACGTTTGTGTGCTCCGCTTCGGCAGCCCGGGATTTGTAGGTTCAGATCCCGGGCATGGACCTACACACTGCTCATCAAGCCATGCTGTGGCGGCAACCCACATACAAAGTAGAGGAAGGCTGGCACAGATGTCAGCTCAGGGACAATCTTCCTCAAGCAAAAAAAGAGGAGAATTGGCAACAGATGTTAGTTCAGGGCCAATCTTCCTCACCAAAAAAAAAAGACAAGCAAAGAAAATGAATAACCCAATTAAAAAATGGGCAAAAGATCTGAACAGATACTTCACCAAAGAAGATATACAGATGGTAAATAAGTATATGAAAAGATACTCCATGTCATATGCCATTAGGGAACTGCAAATTAAAACAATAAAAGAGATATGATTACATACCTATTAGAATGGCTGAAATCCAAAAACCTGACAATATCAAATGCTAACAAGGATTAGAGCAACAAGAACTCTCATTCATTACTGATGGGAATGCAAAATGGTATAGCCACTTTGGAAGACAGTTTGGCAGCTTCTTACATAGCGAAACACAGTCTTACCAAACAATCCAGCAATTGCACTCCTTGGTATTTACCCAAATCAGCTGAAAACTTTCATCCACACACAAACCTGCACATGGATGTCTACAGCAGCTTTTTTCATAGTTGCCAAAAACATGGAAGTCACAAAGATGTCCTTCAGTAGGTGAATGAATAAACTGTGGTACGTCAAGACAACAGAATATTATTCAGCACTAAAAAGCAATGATCTATCAAGCCACAAAAACACATGGAGGAACCTTAAATGCATATTACTAAGTGAAAGAACCCAATCTGAAAAGGCTACATACTGCATGATTCCAAGAATAGGACATTCTGGAAAAAGCAGACTATGGAGACTATAAAAGGATCAGTAGTTACCAGGGGGTGGCAGTGGGGGTATGAATAGGTGGAACACAGAGGATTTTTAGGGCAGTGAAAATACTCTTTATGATACTATAATGATGGATACATGTCATTATACATCGTTCAAACCCATAGAATGTACAATACCAAGAGTGAACTGTAATATAAACTGTGGACTTTGGGTGATTATGACGTGTCAATGCAGGTTCATCAATTGTAACAAATGTACCACTCTGGTATGGGATATTGATAATGAGGGAGGCTATGTATGTGTGGGGGCAAGTGGCATATGAGAAATCTCTGTACCTACTTCTTAATTTTGTTGTGAACCTAAAACTGCTCCAAAAAATAAAATCTTAAAAAATGTTAAGAGGGTAGATCTCATGTTATGTTGCTTTTTTTTTTTAAACACAAAAAATATATGTATATCCAGAATTTGACCACTTCTCACTGCTCTCACATTGACCCAAGGCACCACCATCTCTCCCCTGGATTACTGTAATATTCTCCAAACAGGTCTCCCTGCTCCCATTCTTTCCCCTACAGTTCATTTTCATTAAGCAGCCAGAGTGATCTTCATCTCCGTTGAAGCACAATCCAAAGTTCTTCCTACAGCCTACAAGACCCTTCATGAAGTGGCCCATTGATACTTCTCTCACTCCATCT
Organism: Tapirus indicus; assembly: GCA_031878705.1. Classification (NCBI taxonomy): domain Eukaryota; kingdom Metazoa; phylum Chordata; class Mammalia; order Perissodactyla; family Tapiridae; genus Tapirus; species Tapirus indicus. Next base: position 86,956,904 of record CM062929.1, on the reverse strand, counting down.
CCTACCTTCCTCACTCACCTGTTCTGGTCCAGCTGCATTGGCTTCTTTGCTATTCTTAGAAACACCAAGAATGCTCCCACTCAAGGGCCTTTGTACTTGCTATTCCTGCTGCTTGGCATGCTCTTCCTCAAGATATATACCACCCGTCTCCCAGATATCGAAGGGGAGATAGGAAACATAAATTGATAAACAAATATACCAGGGTGAAAATTAAGGTAACAAAGAATAAAGCAGGTTAAACAGACAGAGAAGGCATGGGTACAATTTAATGTGGCTTACTCCTCTCAAATGTCAAATTACCAGGGAGAATTTCCCCAAGTATCCCACAATAAATTGCAGCTATGCCTTCTCTATCCACTTAACCTGCTTGTTCTTTGTCATAATACTTTTCACACAGATTGTTTATTGGTTTGTGTTTCCTTCCTCCCCTCCACATGCATGATCATAAGTACCATAAGAGCAAGAGTAGTGCCCGGCACAGACTACGCACTCAGTAAATATTTAATGTTAAATGAACAAAATCTTATACTAGCTACCTACGGACTCATAACAAACTACTCCAAAACTTAGTAGCTTAAAACAACAACCATTTTATTATATCTAATGATTTTGTGGATCAGAAAGTCAGGCAGGGCTTGAGAGAGGTTATTCAGTGATATTTAGCTGGTGGATGCAGTTGTCCAGAGGGTCCAAGAAGGCTTCGCCTACATGTCTGGCACCTTGGAAGGGATAACTGGAAGGATGGGCCCAAGGGGGACCACAGTCTAGAGCACCTACACATAATTTCTTTAGCATAGCAGTCTCAGAATAGTCAGACTTCTTACATGGTGGTTCAGGGTTCTAAGAACAAGTGTTCCAGCAAAAAGGGTGGCAACTGCATGGCATTTTATAATTCAACTTTGGAAGTCATAGAGGATCAATTCCACCATGCTCTATTTGGTTGAAGCAGTCATAAGCCCATTCATATTCAAGGGAAGGGGTCAGTGATCCCATCTTTTGATAAGAGGAGTGTTGGATAATTTGCAGCCATATTTTAGATCGCCACAATTCCATACCTCACAGTACAGAGCTTTGGGCCAAAATTCAGGAAATTTTGGTTGACTTAAAATGGAATTATAGAATGGCATTTTCAACTAAGGTACTATAATTAGAAGAGAGAATAGTTTGGCTCTTTAAACAGGGGTTTAGAAAAAATAATGAATTTTAAACAGTTAACATAATTTCAACACCAAAAAAGTAAACATCAAACTCAAAACAGAATACCTGTGATGGGCTCACCAGTAGACTGGACAAAGCTGAGGAAAGAATCAGTGAGCTTGAGGACATGTCAGTACAAATTTCCCAAAATGAAATGCAAAGAGAAGAAAGAATGAAAAAAAATGGGACAGAACATCCAAGAACTGTGGGATAATTACAAGGGGCTCACAGCTAATGGGAATACCAGAAGGAGAAGAAAGAGAGAAAGAAGCAGAAGAAATATCTGAAGTAATAATGGCTAAGAATTTTCCAAAGTTAACATATACCACCAAACCACAGAGCCAGGAAGTTCAGAGAACACCAAGTAGGATAACTACCCAAAAAAATCTACACCTAGGAATATCATAAAAATCCTTGAAGTGTATGCACCTAACAATAGAGCATCGAAATACACAGGCAAAAAGTTTTAGAACTGCAAGGAGAAATAGATAAATCCACTATTATAGTCGAACATTTCAACATACCTCTATCAGTGACTGACATATCCAGCAGGTAAAAAGCAGCAAGGATATAGTTCAAGTGAATAGCACCATTAAATTCAATCTAATTGACATTTATAAGATACTTCATCCAACAACAGCAAAATACACAAGGCAAACCACATTCTGGGCCATAAAACACACCTCAACAAAGTTAAAAGAACAGAAGTCATAGAAAGTATGCTCTTAGACCGCAACAGAATTAAACTGATATCAATAACAGAAAGATAGCTAGGAAATCTCAAAATATCTGGAGATTAAACAACATAGTCCTAAGCACATGGGTCAAAGAGGAAGTCTCAAAAGAAATTTAAAAATATTTTGAATTGAATGAAAACGAAAATACAACTTATCCAACTCTGTGCGATGCAGTGAAAGCAGTGCTTACAGGGAAATTTATAGCACTGAATGCACATTAGAAAAGAAGAAAGCTCTAAAAGTCAATAATCGAAGCTCCTACCTTAGGAAACTAGAAAAGAGAAGAGCAAATTAAATTCAAAGTAAGCAGAAGAAAAGAAATAATAAAATTTAGAGCAGAAATCAATGAAATTAAAAACAGGCAAACAGAGAAAATCAACAAAACAAAAAGCTGGTTCTTTGGGGAAGAAAACCAACAAAATGGATAAACCTCTAAGCCAGATATATCAGTCTGCTCAGGTTGCCATAACAAAATATCACAAACTGGGTGACTTAAACAACAAAAATTTATTTTTCACGATTCTGGAGGCAGGGAAGTCCAAGATCAAGGTGCCAGCTGATTTGGTTCCTAGTGAGACTTGCAAATGGCCACCTTCTCACTGCATCCTCACATGGAAGAGAAAGAGAGCTCTGGTGTCTTTTTCTCTGCTTTTAAGGGCACCAGCCCTACTGGATTAGGGCTTCACCCTTATGATCTCACATAACCTTTATCACTCTCTCACAGGCCCTGTCTCCACGGTTGCATTGGGCACCGGGGCTTCAATACAGGCATACCTCAGAGATGTTGTGGGTTTGGTTCCAAACCATTGCAATAAAGTGACTATCACAATAAAGTGAGTCACACACATTTTTTGGTTTCCCAGTGCATATAAAAGTTATATTTACACTATACTGTAGTCTACGCAATAGCATATATCTAAAAAAACAATGTATATACCTTAATTAAAAAATACTTTATTGCTAAAAAATGCTAACCATCATCTGAGCCTTCAGCGACTCATGATCTTTTTGCTGGTGGAGGGTCTTGTAAAAATGCAATATCTGTGAAGCACAAAAAACACAGCACAATAAAATGAGGTACGCTTTGGGGGACACAAATATTCAGTCCACAACACCAGCCTAACCAAGAAAAAACAGAAGACACAAGAATCAGAAATTAATGAGAGATCATCATTAATGATCCCATGGACATTAGAAGAACAATAAAGGAATAATAATAATAACAATAACAACTACACAACTCTATGCTGATAAATTTGATAACAGATGAAATGGACCAATTCCTTGAAGGACACAATCTATCAAATCTCACACAAAGAGAAATAGAGAACCTGAATAGAACCATATATGTTAAAGAAATTGAATCAATAGTTAATAACTTTCCAAAACAGAAAGCACCAGGCCCAGACCGGATTCACCGGTGAATTCTACCAAACATTTAAAGAAGAAATTATACCAATTCTCTACAATCTCTTTGAGAGGATAGAAGCAGATGGAACACTTGATAACTCATTCTATAAGGCTAGCATTACACTTACACCAAAACCAGATAAAGACATTACAAGACAGGAAAACTGCAGATCAGTACCTCTCATGAACACAGATGCAAAAATCCTCAATAAAATATTAGAAAACTGAACTCAACGATGTATTAAAAAAATTATACACCACAACCGAGTAGATTTTATCCCAGGAATAGAATGCTGATTCAACATTGAAAAATCAATTAATGTAATCCGTCACATCAATAGACTAAAGAAGAAAAATCATATGACCACAATATTAGGTGCAGAAAAAGTATATGACAAAAACCAACACCTATGCGTGATAAAAACTCTCAGCAAACTAGGAATAGAGGTGAATTTTCTCAACTTGATAAAGAACACCTACAAAAAACCTACAGCTAACATATTTAATAAGAACTAGATACTCTTCCCATAAGACCATGAGCAAGGCAAAGATGTCCCCTCTCACCACTCCTATTTAACATTGTACTAGAAGTCCTAGCTAATGCAATAAGACAAGACAAGAAAATAAAAAGCATACAGACTGAGAAGAAAGAAATAAAACTGTCCTAATTCATAGATGACATGTTTGTCTATGCTGAAAATCCCAAAGAACTGACAAAAAATCTGGAGCTAATAAGCAATTATAGCAATGTTGCAGGATATAAGGTGAATATACAAAAGTCAATTGCCTTCCTAAATAGTAGCAATGAAAAATTGGAATTTGAAGTTAAAAACATAATACCATTTAGATTAACATCAAAAACATAAGTAAGTAAGAATAAGTCTAACAATATATGTATAAGCACTACAAGAAGAAAACTTTGAAATTGATGAAAAAATGAAAGATCTAAATAAATGGAGAGACATTCCATATTCACACACAGGAAGACTCAACACTGTTAAGATGTCAGTTCTTCCCAACTTAATCTATGGATTCAATACAATCTCAATTAAAATCCCAGAAAGTTATTTTTCTGGATATTGACAAATTGATTCTAAAGTTTATATGGAAAGGCAAAATACCCGGAGGAGTCAACAGTACTGAAGAAGAACAGAGTCAGAGGACTGACACTACACAACTTCAAGATTTATTATAAAGCTATCATAATCAAGATAGTGTGGTATTGGTGAAGAAACAGACAAATAGATCAATGAAACAGAACAGAGAGCCCAGAAACAGACCCACACAAATACAGTTACCTGTTCTTTTATGAGAGAGCAAAGACAATTCAACGGAGAAAGGATAGTCTTTTCAACAGATGGTACTGAAACAAATAGATATTCACGTGCAAAAAAAAAAAAAAAAAAACCTAGATACTGACCTGATACCTTTCATGAAAGTTAACTCAAAATAGATCACAGATCTAAATGTAAAATGCAAAACTATAATATTTCTTGAAGATAACATAGTAGAAAATCCAGATGACCTTGGGTATGGTGATGAGTTTTTAGATACAATACCGAAAGCACAATGAAAAAACAAAATTGATAAGTTGGACTTTATTAAAATCAAAAAATTCTGCTCTGCAAAAGACACTGAGAGGTAAGGGAAAGACAAGCCACAAACTGGGAGAAAATATTTGCAAAACACATTATACCCCTGATAAAGGACTTGTATCTAAAATATACAAAGAGCTCTTAAAACTCAACAATAAGAAAATGAATAATCCAATTAAAACACGGGCAAAAGATCTGAACAGACACTTCACCAAAGAAGATATGCAGATGATAAATAAGCATATGAAAAGATGCTCAGCATCATATGTCATTAGGGAATTGCAAATTAAAACAATAAGATACCATTACATACCTATTAGAATGGCTAAAATCCCAAAAACCGACAATACCAAATGCTAACAAGGATATAGAGCAACAAGAACTCTCATTCATTGCTGATGGGAATGCAAAACAGTACAGCCACTTTGGAAGACAGTTTGGCAGTTTCTTACAAAGTTTAACATGGTCTTAGCAAACAATCCAGTAATTGCACTCCTTGGTATTTATCCAAATGAACCGAAAACCTATGTCCACACAAAAACCTGTACATAGATGTCTGTAGCAGCTTTAGTCATAATTGTGAAAATGTGGAAGTCACAAAGATATCCTTCAGTAGGTGAATGGATAAATAAAATGTGGTATATCCAGATATTGGAATATTATTCATTAGTAAAAAAGAAATGATCTATCAAGCCATGAAAAGGCAGGGAGGAATCTAAAATGCATATTGCTTAGTAAAAGAAGCCAATCTGAAAAAGCTACATACTGTATGATTCCAAGAATATAACATTCTGGAAAAGGCAAAACTATAGATAGACAATAAAAAGATCAGTGCTTACCAGGGGTTCAGGTGATGGGGAAGAAAGAGAGATGAGTAGATGGAGCACAGGGGATTTTTAGGCACTGAAAATACTCTGTATGATATAACACTCTGTAAAGGTGGATACATGACATTATGCATTTGTAAACAAAGTAAAACAAACAAACAAAAAACCCTCAATACATTGCTTCATTCACTAGAGAAGGAACCAGAGAAATAATGTTTACATGAGAAACTGCTTTTTGGTTGACGCAGACGTGCACACTCACACTTCTAGGTCCCCACGAGTCTACTATGTTCCATTCCCGCTTACCTGCATGTGGCCATGAGTGGAAACGCACTTGCTCAGATGGTGAAGGGATAGGGTAAAGGAAAGCAGAGGTGACCTTGCTGTTGGGCCGCTCACTTCACCACCCTGTTACCATGTGTTCTCACACTGGACCCTGAACACATCTGATTCACCTTGCTTTGGGTCACTATGGGTAGTGACTTCTAATCACACAATCCTTGCAAAGATACAATCCTTGATTCCAATTCTTCAACTGGATTGTACTAATTTTCTACTGCTGCATAACAAATTACCACAAATGTAGCACTTACAAATTTATCTCAGAGTTCCCATGGGTCAGGGGTCTGGTTCTGGGTTAGCGGGGTCCTCTGGTCAGAATCTTACCGGGCTGAAATAAAGATGTCAGCTGGGGCTGCAACCTCATTTAAGGCTCAGAGTCCTCGTCCAAGTTCACTGGTTGTTGGCAGAATTCAGCTCCCTGTGGCTATAGGACGGAGGCCCTGAGCTCCTACAGGCTACACACCATTATCTGCCACGTGGCCTTCCTCACAAGATGGCAGTTTGCTTCTTCAAGGTGAACAGAAGAGTACATCAGCTGCTTTAAATCTGATTTCAGTAAGGGCCCAGTCCCTTGTAAAGGTTAATCTGTTTAGGTCCGGCCCACTCCAAATAATTCCTTTTTGATTAGCTCAAAGTCAACTGATTTGGGGACTTTCATTATATCTGCAAAATTCTTCATCTCTGTCATATAACATAGCCTAATCACAGAAGGGAAATCCTTCAGACTCACAGTCCTGCCGACTTGCAAGGTGTGGGGATTATACAGAGTGTACACCAGGGGGCAGGAGTCTCCGGGGCCATCTCAGAATTCTGCGGATAACTGCGGATGACTGATCCTGATGAAACTAATGATGTCAGATTAATTCTCCTAAATCAAGTTACTCACCACGCTACCCTTCTCTTAAAATAACCTTCAATAGTTCTGTAAAACAGAGAAGGGACTCTAAATTCATTAACCTGATATTCAAGGCCTTTCTCAAACATGCCCCAGGCAACATTTTAAACCTTTATTCCAACAAGCCCTCCTCAAGGAGCCCTCAGTCACACGCTTTGCTCTGCCCTCCCACGCCCTTTGTGTTCTCTGTATCTGTTTTCCTCCCTCCACTCTTCCTCCAGACCTAATTCACCCCTTTCCCTCCTCCTTCTTATTCAACGCCGACACAGCCTTTAAGATGCTGCATCAACACCAGTATAAAACCTTTCTTGACTCTTTGGACTCACATTGAGCTTATCTTCATTTGAATTTATCCTAAAGTACTGTGGTGGATTGCAAAAATGACCATAATCTTCATCCCTGTGTGCATACCCATTTGCAATGTGACTTTGCTACTCAAGCCATCAAGAGGTGGATTGTATTTTTCCACCTCTTGACTCTGGGCTGGGCCCTGTGACTTTCTTTTACCAAGGGGACAGTAGCAAACATGATGCAAACAGACACTTTAAAAGCACTTGTGCACTGGCGCTTGCCCTCTTGCTGTCCTGGGAACCCTGCTACCACTACCAGGTTGTGACTGAGGTTGGACTACTCTACTGGATGATGAGGAACATGTGGCCAAATGACACTGGGCCAACCATCTGGACCTGAAAAATAATAAATGTCTGATGTTTTAAGTCATCGAGCTTTGTACCAATGTTTGCAGCAAACTACTCTTTAAGAATAAGAGATTCCAGGTCTTCCTTTTTAACAATATTTCTTTTATTCAGCTTCATTCTAGTATGCTTTCTTATGAGAAACATTAATTGTAAGTTTGCAGTGATGGAATTGTGCTTGAAGCACAACGTAGTCTTCAATCATCTGAAGTATCCATGGGAGTGAGTCATGAAGCTTCTCAAAGATGCTTGGCTTTTAAACAGAGAAGCAGCCCAAATATCCACCAGCAGATGAATGGATAAACAAAATATGGCATATCCATACAATGGAATATTATTTAGCCATAAAAAGTAATAAAGTTCTGACACATGCTACAACATGGAGGAACCTTGAAAACATTATGCTAATTGAAATACTCCAAATACAAAAGGACAAATATAGAAGGGGGATGAAAAACTTTTGGAAATAGATAGTGATGATGGTTGTACAATATCGTGAATGTAATTAATGTCACTAAATTGTACACTTAAAAGTGGCATATTTTATGTTATACATATTTTAACACAATATTTAAATATTAATAATGTAATATGCCAAAAACTCTTGAATTATACAGTTGAAATGGGTAGATTGTATGCTATGTGAATTATATCTCAAAAAAGCTGCTAAAATTTTTTTAAAATAAAACAAACAAAAAGCAAGACAAACACCATCAAAACTCACCCTTGGCTTCACTTTTCTCCTCACATGAAAGCTACCCCGCATAATGCACTTCTCTTTTTCCCTTCATTGCCAGGAAGCTTAAGACCAAGTTTTATGTTCAAGCACAGCAACTCAGCTAGCACATAGATGTCTAAAACATAATACCTATCATCATCATTCTCATCAAATCAGAGGTTCCAGTCTCCTGTTCAGATCCTTCTATGTGTCTTCCTTTGTCCCACCTCTTCATCTTTGTTAACTGAAATTCATTCAAGTGACTTTTCTCCAGGCCCTCAACAGACCCTAAAGTAAACTGAGATAATGAACCTTTGAGTTCATAGTATTAGCTCTGTAAAGATGATGCTACAGTCTCAGATTAATAATTAACCCTCAGAGCAAAGGAGAAGAGTTCATGCTAAAGAGGAAATAAGAGAACTCAGTGCCTCAAAAGTGGCAGGGATGTCAGCAGATTAACCAAGATCATTTAAAACCACCTTCAACCTATTCCTGGGGAGAACTTTTACCACAGAAAATCAATGGGCTCAAATTTGGTAACAGACACAGAAAACAACCATTGCTGACTGACCTTTCATTCTGGGCCATTCTATTAAGACAAATTATTCAAAAATTCCCCAAATGCCCATATTTTCTAAAAAATTTTGGAAAACTATATCCCAAAATTCTAAGGAGCTTGGCTATAAGATCACAGGAAAAAGTCATTCATACAGGAGAATGAGAGAAAGAACATTCTTAATTCTATATACATACTCAACTTTTTTCATCTCAGAAAAAGACTGAGTCCTGGGTAAGTACACTAGTCCCCCAGTTAGCCTACCAAAGTACTAACTTGTCCAACGAATTGCTATAAAAAGAAGCCTACAAATACAAAACCCAAAACAGATACATTCCATCTCTAGTAATAAAGTTTCTGATGATGTAGCATATAATACCTGTACCTCTTTGATGAGAGAAGTATTAACTAGAAAAATCCATTTGGCTGGCCTCTCTAATAAATCAAATTTCCCAAGGACAGGAACAATGTTGGCTCTTCCATCCACAGCACAAGTACTTTGTACTTGGATGTGCTATTAATAAATATTTCTTGAACATCACTTTAAAGTCAATCAGACTATAAATTAAAATTTTCACCAAAAGTAGATAGTGAATGGTAAGGGGCAATACATTAAAGGTACAACAGTGCTCTAAAAGAGAACATATACCCTCATATACAAGAATGCCCACTTGGCTTTTCACTGTTGCTGGGACTGTTGGAAAGAAAGAGTGACAGCATCACAGTGTAATAGAAAATTCTAGGGGTGGCATGTGGGTTGGGGAGGTAGGCTGTATGGACAGTGTGCCCCAGTGGCCTATGTGTCACTCCTATGCCCCTGGCCTTGGTTTCCTCATTTTTAAGAGGGGAGATCTACCTTAGTTTGTTACCTAGGTTCCTTCCACTCCTAAAACAGATTTGATGCTATTAGAGTTATTTTTCATTGCAGAATTGGTTTTCAAAATTTTCCATGTTTTCTACACAATTCCACCCAGTGCCTCCAGTCAATAGTAAAAAATCATACATGAGCTTTCATGAGTTAGATATTACAATAAGTGGTCAAAATGTATAACACTGATGTCGTTCCTATTTAACATTAAAGATTCTAATGTCCTCATATTTACATTCAGAAGAGGAAAGCTGGCTTAGATATACTCTTATAAGAACTTATTAACTCATACTTAATCATATGACAAAAATGACATGATAGCAAGGGATATTGGGATTAAGCAAATTAATTAGATACAAGGTTCTTAGGCTCTAAAGCTGAATTCCTAGTAAGTTTAACTGTTTGTCACCTTCTGTGTTACCACAACTTCAAAATGATTTGTTTTCTCAAAGGCTGGAGGGTAAAGGGTGGGGGGAGGGGCTTATGAATCAATGAGGGATTGTTTGGATATAATTATAAACTGCCAATCACCATGATTTCAATGATATTGAGACTTTTAAAGCTATTTTGTAAAAAAAAAAAAGAAAAGAAAGAAAATTAGACCTTTTCTAAAAGATTATTTATAAGACAAGGAATTTATACATTCATGACTGAGTGTTCAACAATACAGTCCCAGTGGAATGATCTCTAAAAATGTCTATAATTAAAAACAGAATAGTAAAAAAATTTGAATGGCTTACTCTCTTGTTGGTGAGTTAGTGGAGGATTCCTTTTTTGAGTCAGAAGAGCTTAGAGTTTGCAAAATATAATTCTGTTTTTTGGTGGATAGGGCATCTCTTTCTTGCTCAGAGTGGATTAATTTTAAGGCCTCTATTCCATCTTCTCCCTCCATCTTGTCGCTCGGATTTGGCTGAGGTTCTGGACTCTTTAGAATCAAATCATCTTCACTTATGGAAACTGTGAGGTCACTGCTGCTGCTCAAACTTTCCTCCTCCTGCTCTTGCTGCATTTTTCCAAAGGGCTTCTGTGACTCTGGGTCCCCGCAAGGAAGATGATCTGTAAAAGGGGAAATGAATAGATTACTGATCACTAAGCGCAGGGAGAAGCAAGGTAAGACATTCCACCTCACGGAGTGGGATTGCTCATCGGTTTAAAACATGTAGAAACAATCCACAACTAATTCTAGTATTTAAAAACTCATTAAAAATACTTTTAAAATATAACAATGGGTTTAAAAATCAGAGAATTTGCTTGCAAAAATATTTTCACGTACATATTTAAGAATTCATTAGAATGGAATTTGTTGGCAAAGTCACCACTATACTTTGTTTTCTGACATGGAGACAAAATTAGAGAGCATACTTTGTTCTTACATAAGACCACTACCACCCAGAAAAACTAAATACCAACAAAAATCAGCAAACCATCTCAGCCTCTCACCCAACCTGAGAAACCTTCCCGAGCAGAATGCTTCTCTTGAGAACACTTATCTTCAGAGGCACAGTATTCTGAGACTGATATCGGAGGGACTGGCGGTCGGGCACTTTCTTCCTGGACTTCAGTATGTTCCCATGTCAGTATTTCTCCCTCTGATCCCTCTGATCTGCTGGGACTGTCACGCTTTACATCAGTGGTTCTGTTCTCTGGACTTAATCTTTCCCGTAACGGGGAATGGAGTTCAGCAGACTTTTTGCCTTCAGATAAATTACTCTCGCTGTGATGTGTGTTGCTTCCTATCTCCCAGCAATGAGTTTGTTCCTCCTCAGACAATAGGCTGGCTGTGACTGGTGTTTTCTCACCAATCTGAAGAAATGTCTTTCCATCTATTTTGTCAGACTTATTTAAGCACTGTGTGTCACTATTAGTTTGTACTACATAGCTGTCTGTCACATTACTGCTCTGGGCTGTCTGTCGGTGTGAATGTGGGTCAGGAATTGAAAAGTTCTTTGTGGGTTGGGGAGATTTCTGCTCTGTACTAAAATCTCCAGTGCTTGAGACAGCTGACATCTGGCGGCCCATAAAGATTGTTGCTGGTTGATACAATCCTCTTGACACGGCTGTCCCCAAGTTAATTCCTGCCTGCATTGCAACCTGCAGCACCAAAAGAGATGTGAGTTGAACAAATCATGTATGAACAATTAGATTGTTTAGGTTGTTTTCAGAAGTGAAATGAGGTAAAGGAAGCCGACTACTGAAATCAATACCTACCATGTTGATAAAACTCATGGCTTGCTATAAAATGAATGAGAAAAAAACAGCCAAGTCCATACTATTTAATTTTAAAAACAATGTTGATTCATAAAGCAAATATTGTCAAGGAACTATGGAATCTATATTTTTCAAAAAGAGATGCATATATTGCACAACTATGTGAATGTACTTAATGCCACTGAACTGTAAACTTAAACATAGTTAAAATAGTAAATCTTATATTATGTATATTTTACCACAACTGGAAAAAAAAGCTGTGAGTTCTAACCACTTTCCTCAGAGAAGTTCAGATTTGATGCAGCTAGGTAGGTACTTGACCAACAAAAAAAAAAAGGAGGGGAGAGAAACAGAGAGATACATACAAAGGACTTGGAAGTTTCAAAACTCTATTTCTAGTATTATGTGTAATATAAAAAAACTTCCAATAATCATATTCAGGATTGTAATAAAATATACTGCATATGTGCAAAATAATCATAATTTCCAGTCAAAGTGCAAATAACAACAGTTTTTCCTGAACATCTTCATGTAATTTTAAGGACGTTTAAAGCAATTTAAATTTACTGGCACGTCTATGGGGAGAATGAGTATTGTCTCTTCCTTAAAAAAAGAAAGGGGAAGAAGGGAGGGGAGGAGAAAGAAACAGAAGCAATTGGTTCAGTGGCCTGATCAAGGACACACAATGGGAAGCAAAACTGGAAGTAACAATCATGAAGCTTTGAGGAAGTTAAGTGCTTTCCTCCCAGATGGACCAAAGCATCTCAACATACATAATAGCATTTAATTCACAGATTCCTTTAGAAAAGATGGAGAGATGTATTTGCACCCCTTCTCTGCATATGGAAAAACAGACCCAAATTGTAAGACAGAAAATGCCACACAGCTAAAACAGAATCAGGTGTTGCTTCTCTTCAAATATACCATCTCTTCTATTCCCTAAAATAAAAGAAACAACTTTGAAGTTAAAAACAAATGAACAGGGATGTCAGAGAAAATGGTGGAATAAGAACCTCTCAAAATTCTATACTCTGTAAAAGAAATAATAACACTGGAAGATATCTTTAGAATAACTTTTCAGAACTCTGGAAATTAAACAAAGGTTTGCAGTAATCTGGGGATCATTTATTCAAGAAAAACAACTGAATCTTGGTAAGAACAGTGCACTTTATGGTGTTTTAACTTTCCCTATCCTCATTTCCGCCCTCTTCAGGTCTCCAGTAAACTTGAAAATCAACAGCTTGTAATCATAGCCTGTAAACCAACAGTCTAACAGCTACCAAAAAGAGTGGACAAGAGATGGAATTCCCTCAAAGTCCTATTCCCAGAGAACTGTCATTATTTGACTAATCTGGTGGTTTCCTGGAAAACTACACTCACAAGACTATATTTATTTGACTTGACTTGGAGCTCGCACAATGCAAACAGCCTTCTCCTTGGGGGCATTTGTCAAAAATAATCAGAGGCAATTGTTTAACATTGAGGCTGCCTAAGGCAGTGGATAAGAACTGGGAAAACAATACGCTAACCAAAAAAAGTTAAAAGGAAAGCTGGTGAACAAAATGTCCATGGGGGCTCTGAAAATCTCCAACATTCTTGGAAAGTTAGATGGTCAGCTGCACACCCAGGCCTTGGGCATGCTCAGGAAAAGTCCTGAGAAGGGCCTAAGCTCTCACTCAGGCTTACCTTGAGGCTCTGTGCAAGCACTAAGTAAAGGCCAAGGTGGAGTTGTAAACTGCCTGGATGAGTGTTGAAGATGTGCCCCAACACACACTCAAAGCCCCTTGGCAAAGACTGTGAGACTTACTGGTTTCAGGCAGTTAAAGAAAGCTCTGTCTAGTCATTAGCTGATTACTAATAAGTGCACAGAAACTTCATGGACCACATGCGACAAAAAATAAAGACTTTACACAACTAATTCACAAAGTCACTAAACAAACAAACAGCAACAAAAACTCTGGGAGGGGGAGAATCTGATGTGCAGAGGTGTCACGTTTTAGTATTTAAAATGTCTAAATTTTTACAAAAAATTATGAGACATGAAAAGAAACAAGAAACTATAGCCCATACACAGGGGGGAAAAAAGCAGTCAATAGAAACCATCCCTGAGGAAGCCCAGATGTTGGACTTACTAGAAAAAGGCTTTAAATTAGCTATTTTAAATATGTTCAAAGAACTAAAGGAAATCATGTCTAAAGAACTAAAGGAAAGTATGAGAACAAGTTCCAAATAGAGACTATCAATAAAGAAATAGAAATTATTTTTTAAAAAAAGAACCAAATAGGGGCCGGCCCAGTGGTGCAGTGGTTAAGTTTGCGCGCTCCACTGTGGCAGCCTGGGGTTCGCAGGTTCGGATCCCAGATGTGGACCTACACACCGTTCATCAAACCATGCTGTGGCAGGCATCCCACATATGGTAGAGGAAGATGAGCACAGATGTTAGCTCAGGACCAGTATTCCTCAGCAAAAAAAAGGGAGATTGGCAGCGGATGTTAGCTAAGGGCTAATCTTCCGCAGAAAAAGAGAATCAAATAGAAATTCTGTGGTTGAAAAGTACAATCATCAGAATGAAAAATTCACTAGAGGGGTTCAACAGCAGATATGAACAGGAAGAAGAAAGTATCAACAAACTTGAATGTAAGTCAATTGAGATTATCCAGACTGAGGAAAAGAAAGGAAAAAGAATGATGGAAAAGGAACACAGCCTCAGAGACCTGTGGGACACCATCAAGCATACCAATACATGCACAATGAAAGTCCCAGAAGAAGAAGAGGAAGAAAAAGGTGCAGAGAAAATTCTGAAGAAATAATGCCAAAAACTTCCCAAATTTGATGAAAAACATTAATCTACACTTCCAAGAAACTCAACAAAGTCCACGTATGATAAACTCAGAAATCCTCACCTAGACATATCATAATCAAACTATTGAAAGCCAAAGAAAAAGACAGAAACTTGAAAGTGAAAATAGAGAAGTGACTCCTCATATACAAGGGATCCTCATATACAGGTGATTTCTCATCAGAAACTATGGAGGCCAGCATGTAGTAGGATAACATATTCAAAGTGCTGAAATAAAAAGACTGTCAATCAATAATTCTATATCCCCCAAAACTTTCCTTCAAAAATGAGAAATTGAGGTATCCCTTGCTAACCAAAACCAGAGAAAATTTGTTATTACCCTACCTGCCCTACAAGGAATACTACAGGGAGTCAAAATGAAAGGACATTACACAGTAACTCATATCCACATTAAGAAACAAATAGCAGTAGTAAGGGTAACTACACTGGTAAATATAAAAGAAAGCATAAATATATTTTTGATTGTAACTCTTTTTTTTCTCCTATATAATTTAAAAGACAACTGCATCAAGCAGTAAATTATAAATCTATGTTGATCAGCAGCATATAAGATATAAAGATATAGTTTGTATTACAGTAACATCACAAAGGAGTGGGAAAGAGATGGAGCTATATAGGAGCAAAGTTTTTGCATGTTATTTAAATTAAGTTGGTATTAATCCAAATTAGATTACTATAAGCTAAGATATTAATTACAATACCGGGGCACCCATAGTAAAAGAAATGACAGAATTAAAATGGTACATTAGAAAACATATGTTTAATGCAAAAGAAGGTAATATGGAGGATTAAAGGAACAAAAAAAGATATATAGAAAACAAAGAGTAAAATGGCAGGTGCAAATTCTACTTTTCTGGTAATTACATTAAGTTTAAATGGAATAAATACTATAATTAAAGTCAGAGATTGGCAGAATGGATAAAAAAACATGATCCAACTATATGCTGTCTAAAGAGACTCACTTTAGATTCAAAGACACAGATAGGTTCAAAGCAAAGAGATGGAAAAAATGAACAAAGCTTCATGGAAAAAATATACTATGCAAACAGTAACTAAAAGAAAGGTGGAGTGGCTAAATAAATATCAGACAAAATAGACTTTAAGACATAAAATTGTTACTTGAGACAAAGGACATTTTATAATGATAAAAGGATCAATTTGTGAAAAAGATATAACAATTAGAAACAGATATCTATACCTGTATCTATATATCTCTATATAACAATAAAGCCCTAAAATACATGAAGCAAAAACTGAGAGAACTGAAAGGAGAAATAGACAAATAATAATTGACAATAGACAATAACAGTTGGAGACTTCAATACCTCACATTCAATAATGGATAGAACAACTAGATATAAGATCAATAAGGAAACAGAGGTGTTGAACAACTATAAACCAACTAGACTTAATAGACATATACGGAAGACACAACCCATCAACAGCAGAATACGTATTCTTCTCAACTGCACATGGAACGTTCTATATGTTAGGCCATAAGTCAAGTCTCAATAAATTTAAAGGGATTGCAAGTATGAACTATGATGACAATGGAATGAAATTAGAAATCAATAAAGGAAGGAAACTTGGCAAATTCACAAGTATGTAGAAATTTAAATACACACTTTTAAATAACTAATGGGTCAAAGAAGAAATCACAAGGGAAATTAGAAAACAGTTTTGAATGAGATGAAAAGGAAATGAATGAATGAAAAGGAAAACACAACACACTAAAACATATGAGAAGCCGTACTTAGAGGGACATTCATAGCTGTATAAGTCTATATCAAAAAAGAAGAGAGAACTCAAGTCAGTAACCTAACCTTCCATGTTAAGAAATTAGAAAAAGAAGAGCAAATTAAATCCAAAGCAAGCAGAAAGAAGGAAATAACAGAGATTAGAGCAGAAGTAAATGAACCAGAGAAGAGAAAAGCAATAGAGAATACCAACAAAACCAAAAGCTGATTCTTTGAAAAGATCAACAAATTGACATACCTTTAGCTAGACTGACCAAAAAAAGAAAAAAAAAAGAGAGAGAGAGAGAGAGAGAAGACTTAAATTACTAAATAAATCAGAAATGAAAGTGGGTACTATGTTACCAACCTTACAGATATAAAAAGGATTACAAAGGCATACTATGAGTAATTGTATGCCAACAAATTAGATAACCTAGATGAATTGGAAAAATTCTTAGACACACACTAACAAAACTGACTCAAAAAGAAACAGAAAAGTTAAATAAACCTATAATAAGTTAAGCAACTGAATTAGTAAGCAAAAACCTCCCCCAAAGAAAAGTCCAGGACCAGAAGGCATCACTGGTGAATTCTACCAGACATTTAAAGAATTAATACCAATCCTTCATAAACTGTTCCAAAAACAGGTGAGGAAGAGGGGCTGGCCTAGTGATGTAGTGGTTAAGTTCACATACTCCACTTTGGCAGCCAAGGGTTCACAGGTTAGGATCCCAGGTGTGGACCTACGCACTGCTTATCAAGCCATGCTGTGGCAGAGATCCCACATATAAAGTAGAGGAAGATGAACATGGATGTTAGTCCAGGGCTAATCTTCCTCAACATAAAAGAGGAGGAATGGCAACAGATTTTAGCTCAGGGCTAACCTTCCTCACCAAAAACAAAAAACAAAAAACATGTGACGAAGAAATACTTCTCAACTCATTCTATGAGGCCAGTCCTAACAATGAAGCCAGATAAAGATGTCACAAGAAAAGAAAATTACAGACCAATATTTCTTATGAGTATAGATGTAAAAATTCTCAATAAAATACTAGCGGACCAAATTCAGCAATATATAAAAGGGATTATATACCATGACCAAGTAGGATTTATCCTAGGAATGCAAAGTTGGTTCAACATATGAAAATCAAGTAATGTAATACACCATATTAACAGAATAAAAGACAACCACCCTGAATGATTATCTCCATAGACACAGAAAAAGCATTTGACAAAATCCAACATGGTTCATGATAAAAACAAAAAACCACTCAATAAACTAGAAATAGAAGGGAACTCCCTCAACTTGATAAAGTGCATCTATGAAAAACCCACAGCTAACATCATTGTCAATGGCGAAAGGCTGAAAGCTTTCTCCATACAATCAGGATTAACACAAGAATGTCTGCTCTCACAACTTCTATTTAACACTGTACTGCAGATTCTAGCTAGGAAGCACGGCAAGAAAAAGAAATGAAAGGCATCTAAACTGCAAAGGAAAAAGTACAGTCATAAGCCAAATAATGATGTTTTGGTCAATGATGGACCGCACATATGATGGTAGTCCCATAAGATTAGTACCATATAGCCTATAGGCTATATCATCTAGATTTGTGTAAGTACATTCTATGATGTTCGCACAAGGAAATCACCTAACAATACATTCCTCAAAACATATCCCCATTGTTAAATGATGCATGACCATAAAACTATCTCTATTTGAAGATGACATGATCTTGTATAAAGAAAAACCTAAGGAATCCACAAGGAGCAAACAGAGCTAATAAACAAGTTCTGCAAGGTTGCAGGATACAAGGTCAATATACAAATAGAAATAATGTATTTCTATACATTAGCAATAAACAATCTGAAATTGAAATCAGAAAACAATTCCATTTATAACAGCATCAAAAAGAATAAAATACATGGAGCCAGCCCAGTGGTGAAGTGGTTAAGTTCTGTGTGCTCTGCTTTGGTGGCCCAGGTATGCAGGTTTGGATCCCAGGTGCGGACCTACACCACTCATCAAGCCATGCTGTGGCAGCGACCCACACGCAAAATAGAGGAAGGTGGGCACAGATGCTAGCTCAGGGCCACTCTCCCTCAAGCACAAAGGGGAAGATTGGCAACAGGTGTTAGCTCAGAGTCAATCTTCCTCACCCTCCAAAAATAAAATAAAATGCATAAGAATAAACTTAACAAAGAAGTGCAAGACTGTACACTGAAAACTACATAACATTGATGAAAGAAATTAAAGATGACCTAAACAAAGAAAGACATTTTGTGTACAAGGAACGTAAGACAATATTGATAAGATGACAATACTTCTAAACTCATTAACAGATTCAATGCAATCTCTATCAAAATCCCAGCTGGTATTTTTGCAGAAATTGACAAGCTGACACTAAAATTCAAATGGAAATACAAGGGACCCAGAATAGCCAAAACAATCTTCCAAAGAAGAGCAAAGTTGGAGGACTCACACTTCCCAATTTCAAAACTTACTACATAACTAGAGTAATTTCAAGACTGTACTGGTATAAGGATAGACACAAAGATCAATGAAACAGAACTGAGAGTCCAGAAATAAATCCATGCATCTACAGTCAACTGATCTTTTTACGACTTTTTTTAGAGCAATTTTAGGTTCAAGGTTAGAAGAACTTGGAATTGGTTGTTTCCCTTTCTCCACCCAGAAGGCTAAAACCTTCTGGAGTTGGGTATTTCCCTTTCCCTAGATCAGTTAAACAGTTAACTGGTTAAATAGTTTCTCCCGAGGGCAGACCCTGTTAAGAACAGAATGCTCTAGTGCATTTCAAAAATGTTTCCTTTCCCCCATTCCCCTACCTGAATTATGAGGGAAGTTTTCTCTGATATTCACTGTGAGGACCTGGTAGAGCTCCTGGAGGTGAAACTCACAAAAGGGAGAGTCCCCCTATGATGAGTCCCCCTGGAGTTTTTGTCTCTGGGACCTGTTCACACTGAGCCTCCAGCAACTTGTCAGTTACAGTTCAGGTTTCTCTCCCCACTGGCACTGGTTATTGTAGAGGTTTCAGCTCTGCTCCAGTAATTTGTCATTTTTTTGTATGCACCTGTTGTTCTCTCTAATTTTAGGAGTAGCGGATTGCCTTGTGACCTCACTTCTATGACAGATCAAAGAAGAGTTGTTGATTTTTCAGTTTGTTTATCTTTTTTACCTGTTAGAATGGAGTGGTGACTTCCAAGCTTCTTACTTGTTGGACAGGAAAATAGACTACATTGTAATTTTAACAGCTGCATATTACCCTCTTCTATAGATGTACCATAATTTATTTAACCAGTCTCATTTCGATGGGCCTTGATTTGTTTCCCACCATCTATCACTCCATACCATGCTGCAATGACATCCTTGAGTCTATCTGCAAATATGTGAGACAGATTCCTAGAAGTGAAATTGCTGGGTCAAGACTGCCTTATAGGACAATGCCATCTCACCATCCTAAGAGGCCATTATGTCATTACTAAGAATTTTCCATTATATCCCATGGTTTAAATAGCAAAATTACATTAATCAACATTCTGATTCATCAATATGAACAGGATTTGTGATACAATGTGTCTTTTATTCCTTTTGTAATTGAAAAGCTGATATAAAGACCAATTTTAAAACAGGCAAAAATCTGGGGCTGCCCGTTGGCGCAGCGGTTTAGTCCGCGCTTGGCAGCCCGGGGTTCGCAGGTTCGGATCCCGGGCGCCTGCCGATGCACTGCTCGTCAGCCATGTCGTGGAGGCGTCCCACATGAAGTAGAGGAAGATGGGCACAGATGTTAGCCCAGGGCCAGTCTCCCTCAGCAAAAAGAGGAGGATTGGCGACGGATGTTAGCTCAGGGCTAGTCTTCCTCACACACCCAAAAAAAAAAAAAAAAAACCAGGCAAAAATCACCCATTACCACTTACCCTAATGTAACAACTACTTTGATTTTTCCTGTTCTCAAAAAAAATTATTTATAAAGATAGCTCCAAGTGATGGGCTACTGTGTGGAACTTCAGCTGGCTGCATGAGAGGACTCAGAGTGCGTACACAGCAGTGGTCATTTAATGAAGACCAAATCAGTGATCAGATTTGTGAGTCTGGGAGGCCTTTGATTTTTCACTTTCAAGACCGATTGAGGAAGTGTTAATGAACCAACACCAGAGAAATTACCAACCCAGCACAGGGAATACACCTCCCTCTTTGTTGGTCTGTTAAAGGCCAAGAAATAAAGCAAAGGAGTAGGTATGTCTCGGAGATGAGAAAGCTGTCTGGGAGGGCCAAACAAAGTGCCCTGAGTCACTCCTCTCAACCAGCAGTTCTCAAACTCCTCCGACCCACTAAGAGAGGCAAAAGACTCCAGGCCCATTCCCAGTGGACAAAGAACACAGAGAGTGAAGAACCGGAGAGAAACAACAACGGTCTAAATGGTAACCCGCACAATCAACAGAAGTAGCAAGTAACCATGATTTAACTTATAGTAAATGCTTCAGGAACCACAGGAAGTGAAAACAATGACCAGTTCGAGACAGCACTGTTAACAATGGGCACTTCCTAAAAACAGAAGTTACAATTCTCTGTGAGAGCAAGTAGTTATTAAGTGCCATTTTGCCAAGAATTCCAGACTTTTTAGAATATGGAACTCTGGGTCCTCAACAAACTCTAGTAATACACCAATTAATGAGAACACTATATTTTAGTGGCCTGTAATAAATAAAGAATTATGAAAAGGTGACCCTTAATTATGCATAAAAATCAGTCCGGTGCATCATTCCCCCATAAGGATCAAAAGAGGCAACTTGTATTTGAGGCTCTGCTGAGACCCAGTTGGAAGCTGGGTTTCCTACTGTAGTTCTACTTTTTCTGGCGGGGAGTGGGGCAACTTTTTATTTTGATATAACTTCAAACTTACAGAAAATATGCAAGAATCACATGAGAAACTTCCCTAAGACTCTTTAGCTAGATTTGGCAATCGTTTATGTTTTGTTCCATTTGTTTGATCATTCTCTCTCCCTCTACCTATATGCATATGGTATGTTTATATATATGCATACTGTTTTTTCCTGAACCATTTGAAGGTACGTTGGAGACACCCTGCCTCCCTCCCTTTGTGTATTTCCAAAGCACAGGGACATTCTCTTTCATGAGCAGAGTTCAATGATCAAAATCAGGAAATTTAACATTGATACAATCTTATTTTCTATTCCACAGTCCACATTCAAATTTTGTCAATTGGCCCAATAATGTCCTCTGTAGCTACCTTTTTTCCAGGTTCAGGATCCAATCTAGGGTCATGTCTCTTGAGTATCCTTTAATCTGAAACAGCTATTGGTCTTTGTCATTCTTGACCTTGACATTTTTTTAAGAATATAGGCTGGCTACTTTGTAGACTGTCTCTCAATGTGTGTTTGACTGATGTTTCCTCATGATTACATTCTGGTTATGCATTTGGCAGGAAGACCACAGAAGTGTGTTTCTAGTTTTTAAGTGACAGGAATAATACTTTGATAAAGTAAGTTTATTGGGAGGGAAATTAACTCCCAATCTTTCTACTATCAAACAAAATAATTGGAAATATTCCCTTAAAAACTTGGCTTGAAAAACAAAAAACAAGACTGGCAACAATGTGATATCATTTTATATCCATTACATTAAATTCTTTAAAATTAAAATTATAACACTCAATCCTGGACTGGGTCTTGGAACAGAAAAGGGGCATTAATGGAAAAACTGGTGAAATCTAAATAAAGTCTGGAGTTTAGTTAATAGTAATGTACCTATGTTGGGTTCTTAGATTTGGTAAGTGTGGCACTGTAATGTAAGATGTTAACAATGGTGGAAACTGGGTGAGGGATTCAAGGGAACTCTTGCTATTATCTTTGCAACTTTTCTGCAAATCTAAAATTATTCTAGAATAAAAAGTTCACTTAAAAAACTATAACCCCCAGTATTGATGAAGGTAGGTAAAATAGAAGCTCTTGCATTTTTGGTAGCAGAATCAACAAGCAGAATCTTCTTGGGAAGGAATCAGGCATTAAGAGTCCTAAATATCCTTGTTGCCTTTGATTCTATAATTCTACATGGAAACATCTTAAGGAAATAAACTTAACGGGGAAAAAAAGCTATGTGGACAAACAAGTTCATTTGCAGCATTATTTATAATCATCAAAAGTTGGAAGCAACCTGTATGACTATAAAATAGGCAAGATTATGAACTCATAAAAGTGAGGCAAATGAAGACTATGTCATAGCAAGGGAAATGCTTAGATATGGTAAATGAAAAAAAACCAAAATTATATATTCAGTATACTTATAAAGATAAATGTAAATATAGGTAAAAGAAATTACCCAAAATGTGTTTGTATAGGATTGTGCCAGGAAAAGGAACACTGTTCTTCATATCTTTTCTTTTTTCCAATTTAACAAGTTTAACTTGATTTAAACTGTTAAAAACAGTTCTATTGAGACATAATTCACAGATCATACAATTCATCCCTTTAAAGTATATAGTTTAAGAGTTTTTAGTTTATTCACAGACCTGTGCTGCCATCACCACAATCAATTTTACAACATTTTCACCATCCCCAAAAGAAACCCTATATCCTTTAGCAATTTAGCACTCCCCATCCTCCAGCCCTAGGCAACTACTTATCTACCTTCTGTGTCTAAAGATTTGCCTATTCGGGACATTTCATATCAATGGAATTATACAATAGGTGGTCTTTTTGGACTGGCTTTTTTCACTGAGCATAACATTTTCAAGGTTTAACCATGTCGTAGCAGTTATAATTACTTCATTCAGTTTAATGGCCGAATAATATTCCATAGCATAGATATACCACATTTTGTTTATCCATTCATCAGATGATGAACACCTGAGATGTTTCCAGTTTTTGGCTGCTATGAATACTGCTGTTATGACTATCCATTACAAGATTTTGTGTGCACATGTTTTTACCTCTCTTGAGCATATACCTAGGTGTAGAGTTGTTGGGTCATATGGTAACTATGTTGAACATGCTGAGAAACTGCCAAACTGTTTTCCAAAGTGGCTATACCATTTTACATTCCTGTCAGCAATTATTTAAACTTTTGTAACAAAAAATATACAAGAAAGCTGAAAAAATTAACTGCTACATTTGAATGGGCTCAACATTTGCAAAGTAAAATACTGGCTCCAGTGAAATGCAAGCTGGGCTTCTGCAGCTTGGCAGATTTCCCATTTGCTGAGATCAGGCACTAAGACAGGTGTCTCTTTTATTTTTTAAAATAGTCTGTCATTTTGTTTGCTTAGCAACAGGAAATAGGGTGGTCTTTAATCTTAAAATTCTGAACATTATGATGTGTCTTCTCAAAGCAGTTTATGAGCCAGGGAAGCTGAAGAGAGAATGCCGTGTTTTACATTATTGTTGACACTAGAATATTAGGAATTGAAAAGTTTTTGAGAGACAGACATTATTGCCAAAAGAAGGAGCATGTATCAGTATTTAAGCATCTGATATAATGATCAACCTTTTTACGCCTTCATATTACTTTCTGTAGTTGAGTACTTGAGGTAAATCTATAATCTAAGGTTTTAGTTCAGTTCTTCCTTTTCCTGTCACAGTTATCCATCTGCAGTTTCTTAAAAAATATTGAGAGTTAGGGAAAGTGACAGCAAAGCAAATGAACACGACTGAAAATACTTATCAGTGAACAGAAGGTAACTTTTTAAATCAGGAGTTCCTCTTTATTGGAGGAAAAGGGGAGGGGACATATGTAAGAAGATATCAGCCAGTTGAGAATTATTGTAATGATGTCTCAGTTAATAATGACTAACTGCAATTTTCAAAGCAGGAGGGTCTTCACCACTATTGTACTTTGAAAAAATATTTGTTATACTTCATGTTTTGTAAAATGCTGAGGAAATCTTTATTTTTTCTTAATATATTTTTTTCCCAGACAAGGGAATTGGGAAGTATCAAGGTGAATGTAGGAAATGGAGCTGTCTGACCAAATTTTCAGCTTTTCACACAGTACAATCATTAGTTTCTATGTAAGCAAGTCCTTAAGTTACACTGAGAAAATTTCAAAAATATCCCTTAATAAAAATTTACATAAAACAATCCTGAAGGAATTGTTCTATTTTACCACGTATTATGAACTGAGTTGTGCTGCCCCTAAATTCTTATGTTGAAGCCCTAATCCCAAATGTGACTGTATTTAGAGTAGGCCTTTAAGGAAGTAATTAAGGTTAAATGAGGTCATAAGAGTGGAGCCTTAATCTGATAAGACTGCTGTCCTTAGAAGAGGAAGAGACACCAGAGATCGATCTCTCTCCATCCACAGGCACAGAAAAGGGGCCACATGAGGACATAGAGAGTGTGGCCACCTGCAACCCGAGAAGAGAGGCAAGCCAGAAACCGACCCTGCTGGCACCCTGATCTTGGACTTCCAGCCTCTAGAACTGTAAGAAAATAAAGTTCTGTTGTTTAAGCCCCCTAGTCTGTGGTATTTTCTTACGGCAGCCTGAGCCGAGTAAGACACCACACCAATGTGATTTTTAACGCTTCTTTCATTTTGCCACTGTGATAGATTATAGACACAACCAAATTTTCTCAACTGAGGCCACAAAGAGATGTCTCTCGCCATTAAATCCAATAGTTGTAGGAACTATCTAAATTTTAAAATGGATCCATTAAATTTAGTCTTCAAAGGTATGTTCTGTAAATTATTTTGTAGGATAAATCACTATAAAATCAATCTATTATGAGTTGTTACCACCAGGTGGCTTTACCTCCCATTTCTTTAATTCATAGGTAGCCTCTCTATCCTGAGAGCCAGCCTTTCCACTATCCTAGATCAGTGGCAAGAAGCCAGGACCAAAGTATGGCTATCCTAGTGGAGAACAAAGATGGTGATGATGCTGACAGTGGTGACAGGATCAGTGAACATTTATCAAGCAGTTACCAGGTGTCAAGCAGATTTATATTCATTACCTTTTTTTTTTTTGGTGAGGAAGAGTGGCCCTGAGCTATCATCTGTTGCCAATCTTCCTCTTTTTGCTTGAGGAAGATTGTCCCTGAGCTAATGTCTGTGCCCATCTTTCTCTATTTTGTATGTGGGATCCCACTACAGCATGGCTTGATGAGTGGTATAGGTCTGCACCCAGGATTCAAACCTGCAAACCCTGGGCTGCTGAAGTGGAGCATGTGAACTTAACCACTGCGCCACCAGGCTGGCCCCATATTCATCACCTTTTTTATCTTCAAAACAACCATTATTATTATCCCCACTCTTACAAGACAACAAGGTTGAACAATTTGCTCTCAGTCACAGGATTCAAATGCAGACACAAGGACTCCAGTGCCCATTTCTTATGCTATGATTCTCAAAACTGAATCATTTAAACTCAAATTGTGTTACTGAAACACAGCTTTTTGGAAAAAAATAAAAATTCCTAATTATGAATCCAAAGTCTTGTCTAATTCCTTACCAAATACAATCAGTACAAAATCAGATCTACTAAAATAGAGTCCAAATGGAACTTGTACCTGATAAATAAAATTGAGTTCCATGGAGGGTAAATGGGAAGAGTAGAAGGGCAGATAGAAGCTTCAGGAGAAATTCAGCATTCCTAAATTGTACCAGTAGGTGATTTTCAAAAAATGAACACACACACCCCAGCACCAACATTTTCCCCAATACCCCTAAGCCTAAGCAACTGCCTTTCTCAAAACAATACAAAGTTAAGTCATGGTTTTCAAGTAAAGAACAGAAGCTTAACAAGTGTCTGAGACTATCAAGACAACAGCTCCTTCTTTTATAATTCAATTTAATAAGCCCTGTATATGCTCTGTGATTCCCAAACAGGGTGACTCAGGATATAAATATATCTCTTAGAGTTCCTTGTTCACTAAAGAAGTGTGCAGAACTACAACAGAGAGACAGAACACCAACTCCATTTTCTAATTCTGAGAGATCTGAGTAAAGACAGAAGCAACTGATATTCTACCACAATTAAAAGAGCAATCTTGGGGCAAGCCCGGAGCATAGTGGTTAAGTTCATGTGCACTGCTTCAGCAGCTCAGGGTATGCAGGTTCGGATCCTGGCTGCGGACCTACACACGGCTCATCAAGCCATGCTGTGGCAGCATCCCATATACAAAGTAGAGGAAGACTGGCATAGATGTCAGCTCTTTTTCTACTGATACGCTATTTCATAGAATATAGGTACATGAAGTTTGGGAAGTCTTCTAAAGAACAAGAAATCAATATTTGTTCTCCTGTGGAGGCTTCTGTAATCCCTTGTACTATCAAAGGGAGAAAAGAAACTGTTCCCCATAAAATTTATCTTCCTCTTGCAAAATTGACTTATGTTTCCTTTTCCCCTTCTTGTTCACTTTTTCTCTCTTCCCATCACTCCACTACAAGATGTGCACTGACATAGATAAATGCAGCTTTCTCACTTGTAAGAGCCCTGACACATAGCACACCTGTCCCATAATTCCACGAGAGAGGAGGGGAAAGGAATGATAGTTGGGTTGCCAAATGTCTCCACAAGAGGTAAGACTTGGCTATTTTCTTTCTTGACTATGAGAGAGACTAAACCCCTGAAAGAAAGCCTCCCTCACACCATTTTCCTAAGTGAAACCTTTCTTCCAGTAACTGAAAAGTGAGTTGATATATTTATTAATTAAGGCTCTGAACCAGCCTGTTGAGATTTGCTCTTCCACAGACCAGTTGTGTGACCTGGGAACAAGTTACTTAACTTCTTTGGCCTCTGTTTCTTAATCTGTAAAATGGGTATAAAAATAGTTCTTACCTTGTAAGGCCATTGCAATGAGAGTGTGTATATGTTTATGTTTGTGTGCATATTTATAAATATTTATATATGCATATATATAAAGTCCTTAGTACCTGACACACAGTAAGACTAATGTAAGCGTTAGCTGTAAATCTGAGCCACATTCCCCACTACCCACCTGAAAGGCACCCCTAAAGGGAAGCAGGATGTGGAGAGTTCAAACTTCATTTGCCCTCTCACTCCATGTGAAATGGGATGCACACCTGGCTCAAAGAGAACTGCTCTTTCCTCTTCCTCTTTGAAGGTCAGCAGGCCGCACTCACTCACAGGTGTAGCAGGGGAAGGGGCCTGAACCCTGCCCTGCAGAAGCTCATGGTCTAGTGAGCCTGGAGAGAAGAGCATTTACCACCGTCTCCTGAAAACAGGTCTGCAGATCTAGTTTTAGGGCCAGGATTTGAAAAACTATTTGTGTATTCAGATTAATTTCTAATTGTTTTCTGAATAGAAACACATATGAATTAAAAGCTATTAAGATAAAAGAGGTCCAGCTGAACACAGAGACACCATCTTTCAACTTACCATTCTAGGTCAAATAAAGTCACATCTTTGAGGATGGCAGAGCTGAGGGGTCACCATCCCCATGAAGGTACAATGGCTCAGAATTAGAAACCTGGGCAACCGCTCAGGGCCCCACTTTAGGGAGATTCTTACACACTATTTTTAATTGAGCAGTGATTCAAGGAGACTGTTGGTGAAGGAAGCACTGTGGGCCAGTAAGGATAAAAAACTGGGGCTTATACAGACAACTTG
Organism: Tapirus indicus; assembly: GCA_031878705.1. NCBI lineage: Eukaryota > Metazoa > Chordata > Mammalia > Perissodactyla > Tapiridae > Tapirus > Tapirus indicus. The sequence goes on along the minus strand of CM062929.1, from coordinate 86,928,654 downwards.
AAGTAAGAACCCAACTCCTTTACCCCCTCTCCCTACTATTCTTTCCTGTAGCAAGTATGACAGGGCCAGGCCCATATCCCTGGGGCCCTCATCACCCCAGTACCTGCCCACAGTGTCCTCCTATAAGCATCTCTACCTCCTGGCCTGAGCACTTCCCTCGCTGCTGTGCAGCTGCCAGAAGTGCAGCCAGGCAGAACACTCAGTCAGTGACAGACGGGAGGTGAAGGGTAAATGCCTCCTTTTCCCACCCCCAGATGTGACAACTCTGAGGTATGTTCTACACAATCTTCCGAGGTTCTGTGATGTGAGTGAGCTCCAGGTGCTCACAGTGGTAACCTACTCAGTCACACACTCTTTATTGGCCACGTCACTTTCCTCTCTCCTCTATCTGGGATTCTGGGGACCACCTCCTAAGTAAACTACTGATACTCAAATCCGTGTATCAGGATCTGCTTCCAGGAGATCCCAACCTAAGTCATTTCCTCCTTAAATATGGGCACTTCTGGATAGTCTTATGACTCTTTCCCCCTTGCCACGATGTTCATTTCCATCAGGTGTCCCCTCAGAACACTGGTCGCTTCACCCCTTGGAGATGAGCCTGGGCCCTACGGTGGCTGCCTTGGTCTTATGAATACGGCTCAGATCCTGGGTCTGCAGGCTGTCCCTTCCTGCTGTGTAATACTGGGATGTCTGGTGCCTCTCCTGCAGTGGGGCTGCTCCCAGTCACAGCTTTGCCACCTCTACTGACATGGCTCAAACCTACAGCCAAAGCCACTGCACGCTAGGCACACATCTGTCTTCTTGCTTGAAGTCTTCTTCAGTGGAGCTTTAAGGCATTTCTTCTGACCAACAAACCCAGCTCAAATGGATGCTCCTTTTATTGGAAATGTGAGCAGTTTAGAGACGGGCACTCTGCTTTTCATGGCTCACCTGATTCAGCTGGAATATTACAGCACCTAGGGAGACCATTCACTCTCTCCCAGGGTTAGATAAAAATGCAGCATCCAAATAAATAATTGAAATGTTTCATACGATGTGGCCAGGATGTTTTTATCTGATCGGGAATTTCTCCCAATGTTTGAAGAGCATTTCACCCATGCTACCTTAGAAGTCAATGTAGCAAGATGGCTAATAGCATGGATGCTGAAGCCAAATGGTCTGGGTTTGATTTTGGCTCTGCCTAAGTGTGTAGTCAACTTACCCCTTTGAGCCTCCCTATAAAATGAGGGTAACGACAGTATCTACTTTCAGGATCGTTGAGAAGATTAAATGAGTTGATGACTATAAAGTGCTTAATGCAGCACCTGGCACAGAATGAGTGTGCAATGATCATCACCCATTGTTACTATTAGTATTAGAAGTGGAAGTAACAACCTGCATAATCATGCTCCAAGTGACCCTTGCAGGAAGGTTTACAACAGGGGAAGCAGAAATCCCCAACCAGCCTTTAGCCCAGTAGTGGCATTCACCGGTCCTCCAGTTCTCCAGCCCTGGGAGAGTACAATCTTGCTGTGAAGTATCTAGTTCACTTCTGCTTTCAGTAGAATATATTTCACAGCATAACAGTTCAAAGAAAGTTCACAGTCCCCACCCCAAAATTTATTCATTCACAAATGCCATCCCCATCTCTCTTAGGTACAGATGTTTTGATGTATTTTTTTATATATATTCTCTAGGCACTGCTCATACAAAAAGTTGAGCAACTAGAGAACATGCCTAGAGACCAACAGAATTAGAGTTTACCCCAAAATAAAAAATGACAATGTATAAAATAGGGGAAGGATTATTAAATTATAGTAAAATTTGTGAGGATTTAAACAGGGGCCTGAACTTTGTCTTTTTCCTATCTATTAAACTCCCCCCCAAAATTTACTAAGCAAACTAATAGTGGAAACAATCTTGGGGGATGTGCAGACCAATCATTAATTTTCTTAGGAGAACACATGACTCTGAAAAGCAGCCACTGGATGCACGAAAACATTGGATGTCTTATTACAAAAGTGAGCAAGAGTTTTACATTCAAAAAATGAACTACTACTACTTGATGACCTTTTTAGTAGAGTATCCAAGTTACTGCTACGGTTGAAAGTTGCACAACCACTTTAAAAAATATATCTTTTTCTATAATTCAGAATTATCATTCATTTGATAGATCCTCTCCTCTTCATTAGCGTTTTCCACTTTGATGGACACCCCCATTCAGGCACTTGGTTAATTCCTCCCATCTGAACCAACCCTGATTTCCTCAGCTCCACTAACTCCTCCCCCCAGTTCTGCCCGCACAGCACTGCCAGCCTCATCTTCCTACAGCTGCTCATCTGTGATGTAACTGCTCTGTTCACAAGTCCTTCCCTGACCTACCCCAACACACACACACACACACACACACACATGATTCCAGGAGGAAATCTCAATTCTTGAGCTGGTACTAAGAAGTTCCATGATGTACCTTTCCAAGCTCATTGTCTACCACTTCTCCTCAAGAATGTTAGACTTTAGTCAGCCTGGACAACTATCCACTGGGCTTTCCTGCTTTACTGATAACATCTCCTAACCCTAGAATGTCTACCACATTCCCACTAACTGACACACTACCCATTCTTCAAACCAGCTCAAACACCACCTCCTCCACCAAGCCTTGGGTTCTCATTTCAGAGGGAGCATACCTTCTTTCTCCATGTAGCTCATGCCTGCCCCACGTAACTGGCACTTATCATGTACTATCCTGTACCCTAGAAAGAACATCACCTTGTGGGGAGCACCTCAAGGGCAAGTGTTGTGAAATTCACAGGAGGGCCTATTGTGGCTTCTCAAACAGAACATTTGCTCAACAACTATTTATTGACTTCAACCAGTGAAACTGTACAGTGCTTCAGGTCAGTTCCTGGAGACCAACGACTCTGGGCACAGAGACTTAATTCATATGACTGCCTCAAGAAGAGGAGCAAAGATTTCCACCGAAAAAGAAAATGTAACTCATATGATAAGTTCTGTTCTGGAACTAGTATGTAATAAGGATGAACTAATTCATAATTTTACTGAAAAGTATTTGTCTTCTAATTGATGGAACATCAATGGGAAATCGAAAAAGGCAAGATATAAATTTCTCAAAATGTTGCCTAATTGATTCTTATATACAGTCAATAGTCAAAACTTTTAAGGAGATGATGCTTTTCAGAATAAAGGAAACACTTCTTTTCTAATTATTACATGTGACATTTTTAAGGGGTTGTCAGCTGTATGTCTCTTGTTCTAATTTTAAATATAACTAAAAAGGAGACTACATAACTATATGTAAGGTAAGGAATCAGTAGTGCAAATAGAAAAAAAAGTCTCCCGTTTTACTTAAGTACCATTGACACTGCCACACTAAGAACGTGTCTATCAAGAATGGCATAGAAAGAACAAACCAGTTTATAGATGAAAAACATGTCAATTATTTCATGACCAAATGTCAAACAGAAAAAGCGTCTGAATGATTTAGAAGTCTATCACATCATACCACATTTGACGTACATCTAATGGCATAGAAATCATTTATCATTAAAGGCCCTTTTATATGGGTCAGCGTTGCTGGGGCTTGGTGTTTTGTATCTTACAGTTTAAAGAATGCTCTAAATTCTAGGTTTTTTAACTTTTTAATCTTTGGGAAGGAAAACTAAAACTTCTTATAAACTCAGATTAATGCCTGCTAATGCACGGAAAAAAGGAAAACTAAAACCTTCCTCCTACTATAAAAACAAAATAGTGTGGCCTCTGTTTCTTTTCTGATAAGAGTCTTAAATACCAAACAGTTAACTGCATAATAACATTTACTGGCAGCCAGGCAGCCTGCTTAGCAGATATATAAAGCAGGTAAAAGCAGAAAAAGTTAATTTCTTGGCTGAATGATTCCATCGGTAGCTATAGGGCAAACCTGAAAGTCTTTTAGTAAAGTAGCAGTTGATTCTTCTATCAATCTGTAGCACACATACTCTTCCAAGGAAAGCATTAAATATGAAAATCATATCCCGTTATCATCTGTTTCCAGCTTTCAGCCCAGTAAGCTTTTCTTAATGAATGCTGCAGCCTAAGGAACAAGCACGCTGTTGGCTTTTCTGAATAATGGAGTGATGCTACCATTTTTGCTTATTACAATATCGACTGGCTGAGGGGGTTTCACACATAGTCACAAGTGACTACTCTTGCCAGCATGCTCCAAGTTATTACAAGATGTTTTTAGACATTTCATCTAAAAGAGCTTTACTGCTTTTAGTGAAAAAAACGTCTATGGTCTTGAACGGAATCATTTATATGGAGATAGACGGGAGGATTAGAAGCCTGCACCACGGCAGACCCACAGCAGTTTACTGAAGGATTCCTTGCCGGGCTTTTTGTCTGTGCTTAGATATGCAATCTTTTCTTTCCACTTTCTCTGTGAAAAGGTTAAAATGTACAAAATTATATATACAAAAAGAAGAAGCAAAATGCCACATTTTGTTTACTTTTCATTTAAAACATTTCCGGAACTAAGAAAAAAGCAGCTACAAAGCAGCATACAAATCACAATTTCACCTCCTAACGACACTGAAGTTTTCTTTGGAATCTCTCTCTTAAACCCACAGTGACAGCCTTTCAGCAAATTTAATTGAATTAGACATTAAAGCAACACTCTATAAGCAAAAGTCTTTAAATAATCACTTAAGGTTTAATCAAAAAGATCTTTGTAATAAGATGATTTTATTTAAAACAATATCTTAAAAGATGAACACTCCAGAAATCCTCTGTTAACAGAAAGTTTAGCATTTTAATTCATTACCTTTTCTCTGCCTTCATCTCTCAGTTCACCTGTTATTCCCAGGCTATCTTTTGAGAGTAGCTGCATCTTCTTAATTTGAGTCTCATATTCAATCTAAATATAAACAAAGTTCGATTTGTGGTGGATATTATTACAACTAGCACTTGTCCATATTTTTCAGTCTTTACAACATAAAAGGAACAGTGAAGTAGAAATTCAACTTATCTTAGAAAATAGACAATTTCACAAATAACACACATCAAAAGCTGAATTCTGTAAATGTTATATGTTTTTAAATAAAATAAGATCTGATGGATTTTTACTTACTCTTTCATCAATTTAGGGAATAAAACCTTGATATATTAAGCTATCATGAAAATGCAGTTACTTTAATAGGAAGGTTAACACATTAGACAGTGTTTTCTCCTAAACAAAGGAAAATAAATCAATCCTACTGACTTCTTATCTCTGTAATATCTACATGATATCATGGTCCTACTAGTAACAGCAATGGAGTATATTATTTGTTAGATCATCAACTTAAAATGAATTCCATTTTCTATGAATACAGATACACTGTAGCCATCAATGACCAGCACTATAGGAATCAAGTTTGCTCTTGCACTAATAACTACACAAAGATGTCTGCATCATTATCACACTATAATTGATGAAAGTGATTTCATCGTAAAATGTCTTATTCTTAAAAGCAAGGCATAAAAAGCACTTTGATTCAGTATGTTAGTAATTAAAACCTTAAAAAGTCACTGATTGTGGTCCATCACAGATAAGTATCAGAATATTTTCCAAATTAGGCAGTGATGCACTGCAATTAGAAACACACCTATGAGATAATCAAATTAGAAAACTGTTTCATTAGTTCTCAGTCTGAACACAAAACAGGCCCAAGTTTGTTTTGACACACAAAAAATTAACAGATGATAATAACCAAAATTGACTTGTTTCCCTCAAAGTATCTTAAAAGGTATTGTACGTTGCCCCAATTCTAATAACAGTTAAGTAGGGATTTTTTTTCTCTGTCAGAATGCTATCGATATGACAGATGGCAGTAATGTTCTAAATAGATACCTAATTAAATACAAGTGTTATAAGGCCAGTACAAATGATAAAATAAATCAGTAAAAGATAAAGCAATAAGGCAATTAAGAAAATACAGTTTACATCTCTCTGTTCTATATCTACTCCTTTGAACTCAGAGATATTAATTTTTAACCCCAAGAGCTTTAAACAGGCATGCTTTACAGATTCCAAGGGAAAGTATCTTTAAAAAGGGATGGGGGTGGATTACAAACTAAACAAAATAAACAGAAGTTTATTAAATAAATAGAGGTTACGCAAAAATTCTTTGTTCCTAAGGCTACAAATGTTTTCTCACGCTCTTTGAGATTAGTTGTAAACATGCAATGGGCATTGTACCTGATTTCCTCATTATGGGATAATTTCAGAGCCATACCTCCCAAAGACAGAGCACTTTCTCATGGAAACATGAGAGTATTATTCAATTTGTTTTGCTGAAGAAAAAGTGATAACTGCATTAGGGCAGTAAGAACAGTAAGAAAAGTATTTTCACGAGTCCAATTTAGATTATTCTCAAGGCATCTAAAAAATTTACTGAACTGTAGGTACTCTTCCAAATTAAGGATGCAAATAAAAACTGTACAATGTATTTGAAATCAAAAAGTTAGTATGATAAATTGATAATCGATACAAACTGCAACTCTGCATCAACTAGGACCATGGATTTCCACCTAAAACTGCTTTGCCCTCTTTTTTTGCCTTTTATTTATACATATGATACTTGGTTATTATCCATCAAATCCACCTCCTGGACACTGGAGAGCAGGGGTTTTCAACCATGCTCCGCAGGGGCTGTGAGACCCCCTAGTTCCACTTCCTCTTCTATCTGCATTTAAACAAAGGGTTCTAATATGTTTAAAAGTTTTTTTTTAAGTTTAGAAAACATCATATAGATGAATCTTTCAATACTTTCCCAGTTAAAAATGTCTAACGAAACAGCAGAGCATGTGTCCTTATATGCATCTATTTCTTCAACCATCAGTGTTTCAGGTTTTATTCCCAATTTCTTCTCTGATCAGGTCCCATGTGTTTCTTCTATTCCACAATACATTGGGGCTTGCATTGCATCCTTTCCTTCTGGTGCAGACTCAGGTCCCTGTTCCCTTCTTGCCATGTGGCCTAGATTCCTCACAGTCAGATTTGCTGCTTCAGGGGCCAAACCACTCCTGCTCCAGCAGTATCTGCCTGTCCAGAGCCTCTCTAAGGATAATCTCCTCATCCCCCAACTCTCCTAGGGAAATCTGTTTTAATAAACCCAAGAGCACTGAATTAACCCAGCAGGTAACTTGTTCTGTCCATTACTGTATTGGTTATGGAACTGGGCTTGATGCTGCCCACCTAAATTTAGGAGAACCTTCCTATTCACTTCCTTACTCTGCACAAGCAGTTTTATCTCAGCTCAATTAATGAAATCTGTTGATAATGACCTGGGGTCCTGGGAAGAGGAGAGGAGGTTCTGGCAGATCTTTCAGGACTCTAGGATGTCTCTCCATGCTCACATGTCCCATTTTCCATTATGCTTCCTTCTTTTCTTTTTTATCCTCACTTAATTCCTTCAATTTCCCCTCATCACATTACCACTTGCCTAAAAGTACCAGCACTACCTTTTTTTTGTCCCCCACAGGCTTTCTTTTGTCATTGGTTTTTGGGATTGTACAGTAATTCTCAGTTATAGAACTGAATAGACATTAAAGATTGGCTGGCCTGGCCTCCTCAGATTAGAGTTGAAGAATGGGCACAGAGAGTCACATAAATTGTCTGATTTGACTATTCAGTGAATATGAGAGAAGGGACTAAGATTCAGTCTTTTTTTCCTCTTCTCCTATTTTTTCTAGTACATGGGCTTCCTCTTAGATGCTGAAACCTTACCAAAAGATATGGAAGAATATTTATTTATTCAACTAATACATATTAACAGGCAGGACTCTGATTGATAAAAAATTTGCTACAGACTTTGTCCTCAAGGAGCCTAAAGGTCGTGCCCTGCCCACAGTGGCTGTCACAAAGCTTAGCAGGAATCCAGTGAGAGCTCACAAGATTTGTTCTCCTCAAATTTTACCCCCTATAGGCACATACAACCTAATGACTGAATTTTCAACAAGAATCCTGTCATTAAATAATGACATTAAATATCTTCAGAATGCCTCTGCTATTAATCACAAACGCTCCTAGAAGGTATAACACAGGGCATAATCAATACCACATTAGTTCCCACATAGTTGTTCATGGTCCATAGAAGAAAAAGACAAAACACATGGAAAAATTAACTTTCAGTCAAGGGGGGCGGTCTCAGTGCTCACTGAGTGCTTACAGTCAAGGATGGGGGGGGTCTCAGTGTTCACTGAGTGCTTACAGTCAAGGATGGGGGTTCGTAGTGCTCACTGAGTGCTAACAGTTAAGTTGGGGGGTCTCAGTGCTCAATGAGCGCCTACAGTCAACTTGGGGGGGGTCTCAATGCTCACTGAGTGCTTACAGTCAAGGATGGGGGGTCTCAGTGCTGAGTGCCTACAGTCAAGTTGGGGGATCTCAGTCCTCAATGAGCGCCTACAGTCAAGCTGGGGGGTCTCAATGCTGAGTGCTTCTAGTCAAAGATGGAGGGTCTCAATGCTCACTGACTGCCTACAGTCAAGGATGGGGGGGGTCTCAGTGCTCACTGACTGCCTACAGTCAAGGATGGGGGTTCTCAGCGCTGAGTGCTTACAGTCAAGTTGGGGGGGGGTCTCAGTGTTCAATGAGCACCTACAGTCAAGTCGGGGGGTCTTAATGCTGAGTGTTTACAGTCAAGGATGGGGGGTCTCAGCGCTCACTGAGCACTTACAGTCAAGGATGGGGGGTCTCAATGCTCACTGAGTGCTTACAGTCCAGGATGGGGGATCTCAGTGCTCCCTGAGTGCTTACAGTCCAGGATGGGGGGTCTCAGTGCTCACTGAGCGCTTACAGTCCAGGATTGGGGATCTCAGTGCTCCCTGAGTGCTTACAGTCCAGGATGGGGGTCTCAGTGCTCACTGAGTGCTTACAGTCCAGGATGGGGGTCTCAGTGCTCACTGAGTGCTTACAGTCCAGGATGGGGGGTCTCAGTGCTCACTGAGCGCTTACAGTCCAGGATGGGGGTCTCAGTGCTCACTGAGCGCTTACAGTCCAGGATGGGGGGTCTCAGTGCTCACTGAGCACTTACAGTCCAGGATTGGGGATCTCAGTGCTCACTGAGCACTTACAGTCCAGGATGGGGGTCTCAGTGCTCACTGAGCGCTTACAGTCCAGGATGGGGGTCTCAGTGCTCACTGAGCGCTTACAGTCCAGGATGGGGGGTCTCAGTGCTCACTGAGCGCTTACAGTCCAGGATGGGGGGTCTCAGTGCTCACTGAGCGTTTACAGTCCAGGATGGGGGGTCTCAGTGCTCACTGAGCGCTTACAGTCCAGGATGGGGGGTCTCAGTGCTCACTGAGCACTTACAGTCCAGGATGGGGGTCTCAGTGCTCCCTGAGTGTTACTGTGTGCCACATTCTGGGTCAGATACCAAGAGCACTGAAATAATAAGACAAGGAACTCACAGTTAGGTGGGAAGCAGACACGTACACAATTATAATACCATGAAGGAAGTGCTTACTGAGATAATTATGACACAGACCTAAGGTAAGACAGGGGAAGAGAGGCCTTCTAGTTGAAGGAGATAGGAGGTAATGTGGTGCTTTCAAGGAAATACAAATTGACCAACAAGTTTAAAATTATGTGGTGCATGTGAGTGAGTAAATGAGTGAGAGTGTGTGTGTTCATGCATGCGTGAGAATGTGAGAGTACACATGTGAGAGATAAAGACGTAGAGGGACAGTGGGAAGACATGGGAGTGAAAGAGATAAAGGAGAAGAGAGGGAGGAGACAGGAGTGGGGCGATTTGGAGGCAGGAAAGAGGGAGAGAGGACTAGGGGAGTCAGGGGAAAGATAAGGAGGATGAGATGGGGATAGAGGGAAAAGGTGGAAGGGGACAGTTTGGGGAGAGAAAACATGCACAAATCTGTGTATTTGTGAGAGATACAGAGAGACCATGCGTGTGTGCATGGTCAGCGGGGGCAGTCATAAGGTTGAAGCTTTGGGGTACTATGCAGACAGGGACCAGTGTCTGGGCTTTGTCCTGAAAAGGCTGAGCACCCAAGGATTTCAGGCAGAGGAGAGATATAACCAAATGATGACTCTCTCCCCACTTGGGGACCCTCCCTGAATACCCTGACATGCTAGCCCCATGCCTGGCACTTGAATGTGGAAAAGCTAAAGCAAATGCTGGCAATACACCACTCATGTCCCTGGGATCTTTCTGGGTGCTCCTAAGTTCCAGTATCTCTGTCCCTGTGCCTAAGGCTCCTCAGAACCTGGGGAGGCTGCTCTGCACACAGGAGCACATAGTTAATTTCCCACCACCTGCACCCCTCCCCCATCAGTTCTCAATCAATGATGCTCAGAAGCCAGTGTACGCATATCCCAAATGCTCTGAACCATTTGCCAGAATTTCCCTGTGGGATTAAGCTCCAGGTGCCGACTGTGGTATCTGGCTTAATGAAACACCCTATTCCAGCCACCTGCTCCTCCCTGTCTCACCTCCCCACTTGCCTATTGACTTTTCTTGTACTTCCCAAATAAATCACTTAAATTTGAATCCTTGTCTTAGGGTCAGCTTCAGGGAGAACTCAACCTGAGACAAGGACAAAGAGCACCCAAGGAAAACTGCTCTAAGGACCAACTGGGGCACTTCTACAAAGCTGCTAATGCAGGGCAGGAAGACAGAGAGAAGGACACAATCTTCACAGCACTACTAATACTAATATTTATACCCTTGAGCTGAGCTTCTTCAGCCTCTTTAGCTATCTGACAAGTAGCAATACTGTAATCTCAAAACTACACGACATATCAAAGCCCTGAAAATTATTATAGGCCCCCAAATAAAGTAGCATAAGTCATAAAATCAGTTGAAAAGTTTTTTTAAGCTTTTAGCCCATTTTAAAAGGTTTTAACATATAATTAAGCAGGCCCAGTCTTACAAAGAGGGAGAAATTCACTTAGTATAATTTGTACAAAAATCCCCACTTCTCGCCTACTGCTTCACTTTGTTTCACTTTCTGGAATTCTACCAATTAGAAGTTCATTCAGATTAAGAATATTCTATTCAAGGGGAAATACCCCTGGCATTTGGAGGGGGGGGGTGTGTGGGCAATATACTGTGAATGTACTTAATCAGAACACCCTTCTCCTAAGACTTACGTGAGCTCAGTCAGCAAAGGAGGTAAAGACCTGATACCTGAGTGGGGCGGGATTAAAGGGAGATAGTGGTTCGGGCATACCTCAGGCCACCACTGGACACCAGCACCAAAGGACAAGGCAGCAAGAACTGAGGGGACAACAGAGACAGACACCCCTAATCTGAAACTCCACTTTCTGCACAGCCTGCTGCGGTGAGTGGCGTCCCTGCCTGGGGCTTCTGACATCACTGTCTGGTTTCACGGGCACACATAAAGCATCGGAACTTAGGGTGACTGCCAAAGTACAGTTCTCCATGGAACTCAACACCTCTCCCAGCTGAGGCAACGTGATCTGTTCTTTCATGCCATCAGCAGATTTTTTTTTAAAAAAGGCATTCCTTATCCAAAATTTGAAAAGAAACATCCATGTAATTTTTGAACCATGTTTATGAATAAAGGTTTACACGTGCCTATATAGTTTATCATTCTTTTCTTTAAAATGATCCCCTATACTGACATTCTTTAGTAGTTCATTATATAAGTTTATTTACTTTTTTACATATCCTATTATATGCAACAAATGCTTTTAGTATAAAAATATTTACAAAGGATGATTCTTCCTTTCAAATTCCTCCCTCACACTTGTTTATAACAAGAAATCAATAAGTAAAGCATCAATATGAAAATAACAGGAAATTTTCTATTATTTCCTTTATTCTACTGGGAAGGCGAAAATTTCCTGCTTTGTCCATCACTTTTATTTTCTCTGTGAAATCTTTGAAAAGAAAAGAGGTTGACAATCTTGATAATGATAATCGCTTTTTTAACTTGAAGCTTTCTACTTCAATACTAAGAGAAAAAAACCTGGAGTGCTATAGCTAAAACTTGCTATTGCTCGAGCACATCTAATTTCCAAATCTTGGTTTCTAAATACCCTTCCTCACCAAAAGGAATCACAGCTCCTTGGATAAGAGGCTAATTCCATGTCTGAGGCAGGGAAGTATATGTAAACCTGGAACATCTTGTGCTCAAAAGCAAAGAGGGGGGGCCAGCCCGGTGGCGCAGCAGTTAAGTTCACGCTTGGCAGCCCGGGGTTGGCGGGTTCGGATCCTGGTCGCCAGCCGACGCACTGCTCGTCAGCCATGCTGTGGCAGCGTCCCATATAAAGTAGAGGAAGATGGGCACGGATGTTAGCCCAGGGCCAGTCTTCCTCAGCAAAAAAAAAAAGCAAAGAAGGCTCAGAATTAACAGGGTCATGTCAAAAGGACACAGGAGCCAATTTGAAGAGACTCTCACTGGTCAAATTTGGGAAAATATGAACAAAAAGAATAATTATAGTAATTGATAATATACTGACTAAATAAAAATTCACAAGTCCATGGTGATAATTAAAAAGAGAGACAGAGGGAGAGAAAGAGAAGGGAGACGAAGGAAAGAAAGCTCTTTTTTAATAGAAGAATGCCAGCTAATGTAGACAGTAAGATAAAATTAGAAAATCACCATTTCACAACCTCCACTATAACTGATGCAGGCATCGTTAATGGATCCTAAAAACACTAGGTAAAAGGCTGTTGAGGAACAAGATATTCCCAAGATGCCAAACTATCACTCCATAGATTATTCACTAATTTACAAAGGGAAAAAAGGTACCTTACAATAGAGAGATCTAGAGGTCACCATCTTAACCAAGGCATCAAACTCAGCCTCACTCAGGTAGGATCACCTGACATCATGACATCATGAGCCTCCTGATAGGAGGCAGTGAGACGTATATAACCTCAGCTGCAATTATTTAAATTTAATTAATTAAAATGAATAAAATTAAAAATTCAGTCCTCAGTGTCACAAGCTATATTTTAAGCACTCAATAGCCAAGGATGCCTAGTGGCTACTGTATTAGACAGCATCGGTATAGACAGAGAACATTTCCATAAGTACAGAAAGTTCTACTGGGCAGTGCTGCTCCAGACTAAATTTCTAGTTTAAAATATAGGGAATGCTATACAAGTTAAATGATACCTCAAAGAAATAACCAGTCAAATTCAGACTGTGAGTCATTCTACAAACAACTGGCCTGTCTTATTCAAAAAGCCAGTGTTATTAAAAAGAAAAGGAAGAGTAGTGGGAGACTAAATTAGATTAAGAGACTAAAAAAGATATAATAACCAAATGTAATGTGTGAACCCTAGTTGGCTCCTGGTCTGGAAAAATAAAGGGACTTTTGGGGGTAACTGGGGAAATTTAAATATTGACTGAATATTAAATGATATTATGGAATCATTATTAATTTTCTTAGGTGTGATAATGGTATATGATTATACAGGAGACTGTCTTTGTTCTTAGGAGATTCACACTCAAGTATTTAGGGTAGAAGTGTCATGGTGTCTGCAGCATATGTTAACGACTCAGAAAAAAATACACACACACACACACACACACAAAGAAAATATAGCAAAACATTTACAACTACTGCATCTAGGTGGAGAGTATATGAGTCGTCTTAGTCCATTCAGGCTGCTGTAACAAAACACCACTGACTGGGTCACTTATAAACAACAGAAATGTATTGCTCACAGTTCTGGAGGCTGGGAAGTCCAAGATCAAAGCACCAGCATGGTCACCTTCTGGTGAGGGCCCTCTTCCTGGTTCACAGCTGGCCCCTTCTCACTGTGTCCTCACATGGTGGAAGGGGCTAGAGATCTCTCTGAAGCCTCTTCTATAGGCACTAATCCCATTCATGAGGGCTCCACTCTCATAACTTAAGCACCTCTCAATGGTTTCACCTACTAATATCATCATCTCTGGGGGTTAGAATTTCAACATATGCATTTGTAGAGGACACAAACATTCTGACCATAGCATGAATGCTTGCTATAAAAATTCTTTAAATTTTTCTGTGTATTTGAAATTTTTGTAATAAATAGCTGGGGGGAAACTTCTAGAGGGAAAAAAAAAAAAAGAATGGGAAGTATTGACGCCAACTCCTTCTGTGACCAGTATTCAGCTGGGTTAACTTTGGCAACGACCCCTGACTAGCACAAATGGTGAGAAAAAAAGCTTAGCCCTTCACACATGGCATAATTTGTAGAGCAGAAGGTTGCCAAGCATCTTAAGGGAAAGGGAATGACAGAACCAGGGAGGGCCGTGAGGGCAGCTGCTCTGGGTTGCACTACTGAGGAGCAAGAAGGCCAATTCCTCGCAGCCAGTTCTACCCCTCAGGCTCCCCACAGTACACTGCATGACCAGAAGAGAGAAGCCCAGGCTATAGAAAAAGAACCCTTTAAAGAAGGATGAAGTCTCTAGAGGGAACCCTGTATAGGAACAAACATTAGTGACTGCCACTGATCTGAAACTTACTACTCATAGTTTCCAATTTTAGCAAAACAGGATAAAAAAATTGTACAAAACAAGATGTCACCTTCAGTTCTTGAAGCTTCTCTGTGCTTGTGGTAAAGTGTCCAACATGAGCTTGGACACGCTCAAACTGCTTTAAATATTCTTGGTTTCGAGTATGAGCCTTCTTTTCTGATTCACATATTTCCTTCAGGTATTTCTTTAGTTTTACATACTTCAGCTTAACTCTAGAAAAATAAAAGCAGATATTTAAGCAACAGAGTTAGACTTTGACAAACCTAAGGAAGAGAATTTTCTTTAATAAAATTGTTAATGAGACAATGTATTCTAAGATATTTTATCCAAACATTGAAACCTAAAGAACAGAATGTGTGTGCATTTTGAGAGAGAGGAAATTAATGCAACATCACTGAGGTCTCACATCTAGGCATAACTCTCCTGAGAAATGTATACAAGACCACATTATAACATTCACACAGTAAAGATTTATATGGATTTCTTTCTCAAAATTAAACATGAGTTCAACAGCAGTGTCTATGTGGTCATGTTCAGTTGAATACTCCATTAGCATTCCTTTATATGACAGACAATTTCAAAATTACCTACTCATATGGAAATAGAATCAAACTATAAACCACCATCCATAAACATTAAGAAAATTTTAAACTTAAAATACAAAAAAGCTCTCATTTAGATAATATATAAAAAATTTTCCTAGAAACTGCAACATACTATATTATTAAAATATTTTATAATAATATATGGACTGTAACTCTACTCAAATTGTGAAAAAACCCTTTAGAGATTCTTATCCAAAGTGTAATGCTGGATAGCTCAAGTTGTGCAGCCCATTCTTCTCAAAGAATCAACACTGCTAATTCTAGCTCTTTCTTCTTCACAAGTATTTAAATCATAAAAGAGTACCTGGAATATAGCATTTCTATTGTTGGCTCAATAAATTATTCAACATTCTTTTAGCAAGCAAAAATAAGTTAAATACCACAAAAATGTTCACCCTCAAAACACAGATTTGCAAAGATACTGGAGATGTCCAAAATCAACCAACGGGCTACCCCTGAGCCAATAATTTTTTAAAAATTCATTACCATGCTAATACTGTGCTTTAATCTTGGTTGGCTGTCTCCATTTTTCCTTCTGAAAAAAAAACTTGAGACTAGTTTTACTGCTGCCCATGTCTGTGATTTTCAACACAAGCAACAGTAATGGAGGAAGAACCTAAGGTACTGTCTTTCACATGCACCAATGGTAAAGCTGCCAGTGGTGGCCAGTGTCCACCTGGAGTGAGGACAATAATAACCACGCCTTCTCCATCCAAATTCTAGTTTCATTCTTGCCCCCACATTAACCTTCAAAGCTGACCACGTAAGCAAGTCATCCAACTATCCATACAATCATTCATATATCCAGGGCTCTGAATATGAAAGCCACTGAGCTAGGTCAACAAGGAAAACAATCAGGTAAGTACAACACAGTGTGATGAATGCTGTGAGGGAAACTGCAAGGGACTCGGACAGACTGGAGACCCAGACTGGAAGGGGTCATGGAAGCTTTCCCAGTGGAAATTATTTTTCAGCTGAGACCTGAAGGATGGGTAAGAGTTAACCCAAAATTGGGGAAAGCAAGAGTAAACAGATGAAGGGAAAACATTCAAGCAGGGGAAATAGCATGTTAGAAAGCTCAAAGGCAATAAATAAGAATAACAATGAGATTGACAAAACTAGTAATGAATAATAAATTACTGACTCACTCTGGGCCAGACACTGTTTAAGGTTCTATATGTATTAACTCATTAAGTTCTCATAACTAGCGTTATCCCCATTTGACAGATGAAGAAATGGAGGCACAGAAAGTTGAAGTAATTGTCTCAAGGTCACATGGCTAAGAGCTGGAGGGACTTGTACTGAACCAAGGCGCCTGGCAACAGAGCCCACCTGCTTACACTGCGCTACAAAAGATCTGGTCATGCTTCAGAAACTGAAATTTCAGTCCATTAAGAATTTCAGGGGGAGACTGGCAAGAGCTAGTGATGACGAAACTTAAACAGGGGCAGATAATGGAGGGTCTGGTAAGCCCTTGTGCCAGACACCTCTCATGCCCTCCTCCCATCCTCTGGGCCCACCTTTTCTTCTACCAGCCACAGCTGCAGCAACCTGCTGTATGCAGTGTAAGCTGGTAGCACCTGCCTCAGCTGCATCAGGTATCCCGCTTTCCCAGGGCTGCAGCCTGGAAAGCCTGCATGTGAGGAGTCAACACCTCCTGGGACAGCCCTGACCAGTGGGGGTCAGGAACCAGTAGGTAAACAGCCCCCTCATCCTTGCCTTCAGTGGACACTTGTGGGGAGCAGAGGGGCAGTCTACATGGCTCCTCTGAAGACCTGGAGGGATGGAGCCCCGGGCGCCCACAGCAGTGATCAGCTCCTACTGCATTCTGCCCAACCCTCCTCTCCAGTTTTGTGACTACGTCCTAAAACAAACTACCACCTACACACAAACCTTCCTCTCACACTCTGCCTCCTGCGGGGAACCAGATCGAAACAGCCAGGTTGGACAGTTTGGATTTTATCCTGTGGGCAGTCAAAGAAAGTATATTTTCGGCAAATCATACCCTCTCTTCCAGGAAGCCACAAGAGGCTGAGGGAGGGGAACAAACTCAGCAAAATGATGGCTTGGTAAAGGTTCTCATTCTTCTCTCACCTCACCCCTCCTACCACCATTACGCGAGGAAGCCATCCAGGAATAGGGTGCAGGAAAAGTCTATACCCTGTCTTCTGCCCCTTTAGCAGTAGGATAGAAAAATGGCTGCTGCCATGGACCCTTTCAGAGGGGGGCACACTTCTGAGGCCTCGGCATCTACAACACTGCTACTTCTTCCATCATCTTACTGGCTCTTCTTGTCTCTTCTAAAGCTGCTACAGACACATGGCTGGCTATCTACCCTGACTGGTACCTTTGGAAGTACACTAAATCTTAAAGCCAAAGAATAATTTTGAAGATGAGGAAATAAATGGAATAGACAGACGATTTGGTTTTAAAGTATTCTTGGCTTCTCTCTCTTCTGGATGAGATGCTTTCATTTCTCACTCACGTTATGATGTAAATAAATCACAGACTAAATGTTATAATAGCCAGAAATTTTTCATATGACTCATATTGGAGGTAACACTATATATTTGGTTTAAGGATGAAGTTCAGTTTCTATAAAATAGAATTAAAAATATTAAAAGTTTGCTCTTAATATTAGAGTAAGTAACTGAAAAAGGACAACATGTATATTATCCACTGCTCATAGTAATTTTAACAGTCATTATCATATATCCATGAACAAATGAGACACCAGGTAACCATGCCTACAACAATTTGTTGAAGTCAGCTACAGCAATTATGCCTTGATCAATACACAGGCTCAAGGTGTTTAAATTGTGACCAAAAAAGATAAGAAAGACTATAATGCATCTTATTCTTAAGATATTTAAACAAAATAGATTCCTGAAATAACACAAATACCAAATAATGAAAATAATTTTTATCTTTTACTAATTTTAACCTTATTCTTACATCTGATAGTGATTAAAATGCAATGTTTAGTTGAAAATACATTAGAAATAAGAGAATGGTAAAAGTACTGTAACCAGGGTTTTTGTAACATATATTAGAGTTAAATTTTTATTGACTAACATATGCAAATTGGTTTAAAAACTGTTACTGATGTCCTTTCTTACCTGCATATATCAGATTGATTATATTCATAAAGTTTCTTTTCCAGGTCCAATCTCTTCTTTTCACTATAATACAGAGGGAAAATGTTTTATGAATAATTACACTGATAAGGAACAGGCAGTTGGATTTAGGACACGATCTCCTTTGAAATCACACCTTTGTGAGAATGCATCTCTGGTCTAAGAAGCAGAAAATGCCAGCTACGTTTCAAAAGACACAAAAATACTTGGCAGTCATCATGGAAGTCTACGCAGCAAAAAGGAAGCTGAAATGAAGCAAAAACAACATTCTCCAAGTAAATGGGGAAATGCAGTAAGAAAAGGCTGGGGATGGAGCTGGCCCGGTGGCGTAGCGGTTTAGTTCGTGCTTGGCAGCCCGGGGTTCGCCGGTTCGGATCCCGGGCAGCGCCCGACGCACTGCTTGTCAGCCACACCATGTCGGCGTCCCGTCCCATATAAAGTAGAGGAAGATGGGCATGGATGTTAGCCCAGCGCCAGTCTTCCTCAGCAAAAAGAGAAAGATTAGCAACGGATGTTAGCTCAGGGCTGGTCTTCCTCACACACACACACAAAAGGCTGGGGAGCAGGTTCATTCACTCAGCAAGTATTTCTTGAATGCCATGAATGAGCCAGGCATTGTTCTAGGCCTGGAGACTAACACAGTGTACAGCCAACCAAGGCCCCTGCCCTCAGGCAGCTGACATTCTAAGGGGAAGGACAGACAATAAACAAGATAAATATGTAAAATATAACGTGGCCAGACTTCTCTGAGATGGTGACCTTTGAGTGACGTGGATTCCACCAGGTCTGGACACAATGCCTCCACACATCTACCCTGGATTGAAGGCTGGTGGCTTGCTCAGCTCCCAACTAGACAAGCTTGGGCAGAGCAAGTGGCTGAGTTAGGAAGAGGTCCCTGAAAAGTAGACCTCCCCTCATTCACAGTTCATTAAGACTAGGCCCTCTAACACTATTGGAATTTGGGGGAATTTCTTTTTACAACTTCCTAGCATCGCCATGATTTGTCCTGTGATGATCAGGTGAGTGCTGGCAGTCAGCTAGAGGACAGAGCTTACCCTGCACACACAGCCTGGGCAAGAGGTAGGGGAAACTGGGCAGCAGGGGAGGTGGCAGCAGCCAAAACCAAAGGGCTAGGGGGTAAAACTGCCAAATGGGAAGCCATCCCAGTCCCCAAAAGAGCCCTTGGGGGGTTTAACCACAGGGGGCTCCACTCCACCACCACCAAAGTACCAGCTTCAATCCCATCTAATTGAAGCCAAACTGTGAATCTAAGTTAACATTAACTAAAGGCCTAAAGAGAAATCACATAACATCTGAGAGAAAAATGCTGGGGAAAAAAAAAAAAAGACTGTGAATCAAAGACAAGGGGTCCAACAGAAGGTAAGCCCAGGCTGGCCTCCTGAAGGACAGGGGCGGAGCCCACATGCCATTTGTGAGCTCTTAATTATTAGTCTTTGTTTTCCTTCAGAGAAAAAAAAAGCCCAAAAGTTACTGTTAGCTAAATTATAGGTTAAGTAAATTTCTTTGCTTAGCATAATCTAGAATGGAAACCATCATTTAACCAAAATTCTTTTAATGGGAAAATGGGGTCCAACATCCAAACACTGAATCTTTGCTTGGGGAATAATCTGTTCCTTAGTTGGGGTATGCCTATGTCAAGAAAGGAAAAAAATTATAGAAACGCAAATTTTTAATCTAATAGCTTCACACAGATCTTTACTTTCTCATTAATAAGACTGAATTTAGATGAAAAGTGAAAGAAACATGGTATAATTGCTTCTATGTTAGAAATTTTTATTAGTTACTTTTCCTTCTTCTAAGGTTCAGCGATCAATAGGATACTTAGTTCATGAAGAATGAATGTCTGGACAGAGTGAGCAATTTGTCATTAAATTATGAGGACAGAAAGACCCTTAAATGTATGTATAGCCTTGTGCCTCTGATGTCATGCTTCACTTCTGTGGAATTCCTGCCAAGAAAGCATGACTGGAATCAGGTCATGAAGAAACATCAGACGGACCCAGCTTGAGGATCACTCTCCAGAATGAAAGTTGTACTCTATGTAAGTGTCAAGAACATGCAAGATAGGGAAAGACTGAGGAATAGTTATAGACTGGGAGAGACTGAAGAGACAGCAACACAGGTTCATAGATGGAATCCTGGACCAGAAAAGAAAAAAGACAGTGCTAGGGCAGTTGGTAAAATTTGATTGGGGTCTGGGGATTAGTATATCAAAGTTGATTTTCTGACTTGGAGGGTTACATGGTGATCATGTAGGGAGCATCCTTGGTTTTTGGAACTACACACTGGCGTTTTTAGGTGTGATGGGGCATCATATCTGCAATTCTCAAATGGTTCATAAAAGACTAATAATTTTAGATAGATAGGTAAATAGAGAAAAAGAAAATATAACAAAGTGTTAAGAGTTGAAGAATCTGGGCGAGGGGAATATTAGAGGTCTTTCTCCTCTACTTGCAACTTTTCTGTAAGCTTGAACTTATTTCGAAACAATTTTAAACATTTACCTATGACCTCTAGTGAAAAAGGACCACAGTCTCTTTGGGAATCCACCACCTCCTGAGCAACAAGTTCTTTTTAATAATGAACATAAAACTCCTTTGTTCCTGCTCTATCCTCAGTAGATATAGACTGGTCAAACTTCTCTAGCATGACGCTTCATACTCTGAAAAACCTCAAACACCTCTTGGCCTTCTATTCCAGGCAAAGTGATGCTAATCTCACTAACTCTTCATCACAGGCCCATTTTGTGTGTGTGTGTGTGTGTGTGTGTGAAGAAGACCAGCCCTGAGCTAACATCCGTAGCTGGAGTGGCCTGGCCCTGGGCTAACATCCGTGCCCATCATCCTCCACTTTATATGGGACGCCACCACAGCATGGCTGACAAGCAGTGCGTCGGCAGGAGCCTGGGATCCAAACTGGCGAACCCCAGGCTGCCAAGCCCAAACTAAACTGCTGCGCCACTGGGCCGGCCCCCACAGGCCCATTTTCTAACCTCCTCATCCATGCAGCAGTGCCTCTGAATGCTGTCTTTCATATGTTCTAAATTTAAGACTTAAAACAAGATATTCACTCCAATAAAAAGCCAGACAACGGCTTATTGGGAGGATCATCTTGCAATTCTTACATATTAAATCTCTGTTTCAGAAGATTTGAAACACCCAGCCCTGGGATGTGTACCCATTGCCCATGGTTTCAGGCACCTACATTCCGCACTTGGACCTTTCCAAGATTTACACAGCTGGGTGGTCCTTAAAGTGTAGCATGTGGTTTAGTTTTCTCCTTTTAAGCCACCTATTATTCTGTTTTTTGTCTCAGTATCATCTTCAGCTTTACTTAACTAATATTTCAGCATCAATTTCTGGACCTTTATGATATCTCACCCTGAATCAATACTGGCATTGAAAAAACTGGGGCTGGTTAATGGGCTTTTTAAAGGTATGTTTTTATATAACTGTAAAAGTCTACTCCACTTACATGTTTTTACCATGCTTGTGGCACTATACACACTGTAAGGAGTCACTCCATCAGGCTCTTTTAGATTCAATGACTTTCCCCACAATGCAGAGAAAACACTGTATACAAAAAAGAAAAATTCAGACTATAAAATTACATCTATGTGTGACTACAGCTAAGACAATTTGGGCTAGAAATACACAAAGTACAAGGGAAAGGCCCAGTTATTAGACCAGTGAATACTGCAATGACCCACCCTCTAAGAGGGCAGAGAAAGGGCAAGTTGTTTATCTCTCTCACTCCCAGGAAATTTCCGGACTGATAAAGCAGCTGGGACTACCCAAGGTTGCAGTCTTTAAAATGTCTGGAGTTTTAGGAGACAATGGTCCTTGTGGTCACTGGGATTGGTTAAGAAAAACAGTTACATTCAAACACTCGAAACAGGAAACAGACAATGATCTTCATTATTTGTCGCTTTACAAAACTATAGCTTTCAACTTTTGTACTTTGAGGCTCATTATCTGCCAGAGGAAAAAAAAAATCTGTGGCCTTACTTTACATATTAGTCAAGGCCCCTCATTTCTGGTGAAGAACCAAGGTTCAGAGAAGCTGAATGACCTGCTCAAGGTCACACAACTGTTCATGGACTAGAACCCAGGTTTCCACGTTTCTACTGCAATTTTCTCTGTATCCAAAATTATTTGCCTCTGTACTTATTAACTATGCATTAGAGTTAGTTATGGACTTTTAAAATGAAAAAATGAGTACACACAGCATCCGATCTGTACTGACTTAAAAATAAAACCAGCCTCCAAATGGAGAACCATGAATAGGCCATAAAATTTGACTCAAATTCCTTATATAGTTTCAACAGCTAACCTTGCTTAATAGTTAAAACATTAAGTGTTAAACATTAAGTGAGTAATAATCATCACACAATTATACCATAAGGACTATAAACAGCCAGGTGTTCCTAGCACAGGAAGCAAAAATGATAACCCACAATTAACTTAGTTCAAAAAGAATGCCATTTGAACCAGTAACATTTTAAAATTAGAACTTGGGCTAAGAGATACAAATAACTAAAGACCTGGGGTAACAAAGCCACTCTTCTAACAGAACAGAGTCAAAAAGCACTTAAAAAAAACCTCAACAAACACACACATAGATAGAGAACAGATTGGTGGTTACCAGAAGGGAAGGCAGTGTGGGGAGGGTGAACGGGGTAAAGCGGGACATTTGGACACATTTGGACATTGTGACAGATGGAAACTAGACTATTGGTGGTGAACACAATGCAGTCTATACAGAAGTCGAAATATAATGATGTACATCTGAAATTTATATAATGTTATAAACCAATGTTACCTCAATAAAAAAAAAAATTGGTAAAAGGTAAAGAAAAATCACACCCACACCCAGAGGTGAATTTGTTTTATTATTTGTTTGTTTGTTTTTTAACTTGGAGCTGGACTTTAGTATCAGACTTCACTTTGGGGATAGGAAAACATCTTAAATTGGTTTGAATCTATAAACCAGACTCTAGTTTTTCAAAATGGTTAAGGAACCTTGGAGCAGAACCGAAATTTTAAAAATTATTTTATTATTCCTACTGTTCTTCCCTTTGGTGATTTCTTTTAAAGTATTTAATCTTATATAACAGTTTCAATTTAAACACAATATAACAAACAACATTAAAGAAACTTTTTTTTTTAAAAAAAAGCACTTTAAGTGTATTGATGCACAGGGCAACGTCTTGTCTTTTAATTATCAGCTGTATGCAGACACTTAATACTGTCTTTGAAATATCACACTGTCCACTCCTCCTGGTTGACTGGAAAATGGTCATTGTTTAGTGGCAATGTGTGGCTACAGTGTTCTATACAAGACATTCATAACTCCCGGACACTAGCTGGTTGACTTGGGATTTCTTCCATTCATTCAACAAACATTTACCGAGCCTCTCCTCCACCTAAGGTACTCCATTATGAGCTAAAGATTCAGCTAGATATGGTTTCTGTGCTCCTGGAATTCTCCATCTAGGCAGGGAGCAAGTCACTTAAGCCATTATCTAGAGTGCTGTAAGAATGCCAAGGCTGCATAAGGTAGAGAATAGGTGGATCAATACTTGGCGCAGGGATGGCACCGCAGGAAGTGATTTTTCAAAAGCTGGATGGAGTTGAGGAGGTCCTTAGGGTGGGTGAGTGGTGGTATGTCAGAAAGAAAATAGGATGTAGAAAAGGATTAAAGGGTAAAATAAGGTGAGGACAATTAAGGAGGCCTGGTGTAGATGCTCTATAAATAGTCGACAAAAATTAAATCTAGCATAAGATGAATATAATTCCTTTTCAAAACCACTTAATTCTGCCTTTACCTTACATGTAACTATTGTCATTTTAGAATTGTCACACACAGCTCTCCTCTTCGCTAAAATGATTTTGTAACTTTTAACACTCATTAAACGTTTTATCAAGAGATCCAAAAATCTATTTCCTTTCTTGTCAACTAATGAGATTTCCAACAGTAATTTATTTAGCAGCTAAATAATAGTTCCAACAACTTATCTTTTATGTGGTTATTTATAGTAAAGTGCTTCATAATTTTCTCTCTTTATGTGCTCTTAGATCTAGCTGTTTTCAGTGGTTCTCATCTTTCACGTCTTAATCGACGTAACATGAATCCTCTGGAAGCTGGATTTCTCTGTCTGGAAATCTCATCCCTTCGCTGGAAATATGGCCCCAAAGTCTCCCGCATTTAAATAGGGCGTATGTACAAACACACACTCTCCTGCCTGCGTTCCTGGACCTGTCATCACTGATGCACTGCAGCTGTCAGGGTGGGATGACAATTTGAAGAGAGACTGGGGAGGGGACGTGTAGAAAGGAACTAGAGAAATTCACAAGGCTTGACTGAGAGTGACAGGCACGAGAACTCCCACTCCCACTTCTGGGCAAATTCAGTGACGCGACCGCATCCTCCAGCGGCAGATCTCCGATAAGGGGGGTGTCTCTGGTAAACTTTGTCCTCCAAGCCCCACTGGGAGCTCGGGGGCCGTGGCGGGCGGACCCAGGCCCAGGGGAACCACAGGCGGGGGAAGTGGGAAGGAACAGGGGCAGGGCACCAGCTGAGCCTCGGCGCCCGCCGACTCCCCGCCCCCGCCTCGGGTAGGCCGTACCTGTCCCGCAGCCCGTGCTGGAGGCGGCCCAGCCTCTCGTAGTAGTCGGGGCTCGCCAGGGGCGCGGACCGTGCGGAGGCCTGGCGCATGCCGCCACCGCCACGTTCGCTCCGCTCCGCCTGGGGACAGCGCGGGGGGGGAGGGAGGAGGGGGAGGTTGTCCAGGGCAACGGCCCCACCATGCACCGCGGGTAAACACGGCGTCCCGACGCCGTGCAGGGGGCGGGGCGCCGAGAATGGGCGGGGCATCCGGTCGTGGAGGGGCGGGGCAGAGGCGGGGTGTCCTGGGAGGATTGACCGCCGCCTCCGCGGCAGCAGACGGGGCTGCACACTGGATGATGGGAGGCGTGGCGTCCATGTGGGCTGGGTACCCAGGCCTTTCTGCCCGAGGCTGTCGTCTTCCTTTCCCCCAACCCTTCAGAATTCTCACGGGAGAGACACTGGCCCTCCTCCAGGCGGGGCCCTTCTCTGAGGGTGAGTCAGAAGCCTACTCCTGATCCCCACCGTGGGTAAAGGATACAGGCTGGCTAGGAGCAAGTCACATGATCATTTTTTTGTCTTGGCATCACACTGCATTAATTTTACAAGATGCCTTCCCTTTCCCTCCCACAATTTCTCCCCAGGATGTGCTGAGTGCCACGCACTGTGCTGTTTGTTTTCCTACTAGCACTTAAAAGCAAGAGACACCACCAAAAAAGACAAAATCCAAAATTCTAAGCAGTTGTGCTCAGCCCTGACCATAGAACAACCCCTTATAAATCCATGCTGACCCTGAAACCGGCAAACAGCCATTGATGATTAAGCAGCTAGTGACTAGGGGGGATGGGAATTGGCCACCTCAAAGTGTGTCTATGCCTGAGAGACACTTTGACTCCCACCCCCACTAACTGACCAAAAGAGTTTGGGATGGGAGGCCTCTCCCTAGAACAGGCCATCACCATAGACATCTCCAGGTATCAGGGAGGGTTCTTGCTAAGCCCATTCTTAGTTCTGGTTACCCTTTGAAAGAGATATTTACATTTGTAAAGGAAATCTCCATTTGTAAAGGTATCTTCTTCCCTGTACCAGGAAGAAGGAGGGATGGCCTTACCCAGAAACTTGTCAGAACAGAAGGTGAGGACTTAAATCTGCATGATAAACTTACCTATTGTTAATTGTGCTGTTCACTAGGTCCCTACAGACATCTCCCTGGGGCCTGGGTCGCCATGGTAATGGGTTTTTTGAGCTATATTTTCAGGAGCCGCTGTTCTATGGAATGCATCCTACAAGGAGGCATGAAGCCTGACAATGCTTGCGCAGCTCATCAATTACCTCATCTCTCCTTACCTGCAATCATTTCAGACCACCTTTCCCCCTACCCCATAAATATCCCTGAGTCCCTATTTTTGGGGAAGCAGATTTGAGATTCATTCTCTCCTGTTTCCTCCCTTGGCTGCCTTGTGATTAAACTCTCTCTCTGCTGCAATCTCATCGTCTCGGTGTTTGGCTTTCTGGGCAGCGGGCAAAAATGGACGTGGCGCGGTAACAACCCTAAGGATGTAGTTAAAGCTGTAGGTCACATTGCTGGTTGGTGAAGAGGGGGAAGTTGCTAACAAGTTGCCTGCAAGGCAGACATTTGTTTGTGCAGACATAGCTCAGTGGGGAAAGGCCATGTAGAATCCTTCAGCAGGGACTTGGGCCAGACTGCCTGGGCTCAGATCCCCTCTTCCACTGCCCAACTGTGTGACCAAGTGCAAGTCACCCTCTGGAAGCCCAGGGTTCCTCACATGTAAAACCGAGAAGATTGTTACTGCAGGGTCCATCTATGCCATTGTTATAAGATTAGATTTGTTAATGTGTGTGTTTAGAAGAGGGCCTGACACATAGGAAGCATCAGTTTTTATCATCGTCATCACCAACTTGGGGGAAAAGCTTCTTGAAGAAAGACAAACATACTCCAAAACCCACAGGGTAGAAAAAAAGAAATTTAGTCTCTTATTCTTCATTTCTTTTGGTTTCTTTTCTCAGTCATTAATTTCACTTACTTACATTTAATGTGTGACAAACTAGTAAATCAATTATTAGCCAGAGAGATGGACCACTCAAAATATAAAATATATAATTATAAAAATATAAAATTATGATGTTAGCCTTCCCTTCATATTTGCTGGGTCCAGGGCAAGAGTATGAATGGAGGCCCTCATACCATCTGTTGAAATATTAAACAATTATAAATCAAGATGACTACTTGTACATAAAATATGTTCTCTCCTCCTGCCTTGACAATGTGCCTTCATAAGAACATGGAAAGCCACAGGGAAGTTTAGTTCTCTGATTCCTTCCCCAGCCAACCCCCTTATTTCCCACCCCAGGCTCAGTCCTGCACTGTAAGGGGCCTCACACTGGCAGAGATGTGTGTGTCTCCCCCACTCCCCTACCCCAGTCTACAAGTCACAGCTCTGTCCTCATTCCCACCTCAGCCTCCTCTTGGCCACTCCTCAGGCGTCAGGGTGAACACCTTGCAGGAAGTGATAGTCACCCTTGCAGGAAGGACCCAGGAAAGAGGTCTTTAAGGGCCTCAGAAAGGAGCTTAGGGCCCTATGAGCAGGGAATGTCAGGGTGATGGGTACCTGGAATATGTTCTAGAATGGTGTGTGTGAGAGAGCTCCAGGCAGGCATGTCCTCTGGCCTGGGCCTCCTTGCGTTGCATAGAGTGGCATAGCCAGAAAAGGGCCAGAACAGGCTCTATAATATATGGAAGCCAGGGCAGAGGCCCTCTTGCCCAGGTCTAATGGTAGTAATGATGTTACTTTTATTTAGTTGTTATATCAAATCATTATACCAAATTGATTTCATAGTAGTTGTTGACTTTAAACAAATAGCCAGTCATTTCTCCAGCACAAATAGGTTTATTTGGGATCAACAAAGAATTGCAATCTTAGGTCTATAACCATGTCAAGCAAGCCACCTGCAAGCAAGGGGAGGAGAAACTCTTATAGAGGGGAAGAGAAAGTTGGGAGGGTGACAGTAAACAAAGAGTCCATTGGAGGAGACAGAGTTTGAAGTGTAGTTGCTTTTCATTGGCTGAGCTGTTGCTGGCAAGAGGAGGAAGTCTTTCTTCTTCCTGTTGGGCTCTGCTATATTGATAGGGTGTCAGAGCTTCCCCTTTTGGCCTTCTGACTCCATTTTAATGAAGTTTCTGTTTATTAATTTCCACATAGTGTACAAAGGTTTACTTTACTGATTTTACTGCAAACAACATTTTATTACAACCCTGGCAAAAAAAATGCATACTTTTAGAATATTTTATTTAGGTTTACCCTCACCCAAATTAGCTTTTTAAGGAAAAAAAATCCCCCAAACAAATATTATAACTAATTATTTTCAGCAAATACATAGAGTAAGCAGAAGAGGCAGTCATTTAGCATCCCCCATTTTTTGTGTGTGGGGGGGAAGATTAGCCCTGCGCTAACATCAGTTGCCAATCTTCCTCTTCTTCTTTTTTCTCCCGAAAGCCCCAGTAGATAGTTGTATGTCATAGCTGTACATCCATCTAGTTGCTCTATGTGGGATGCCACCTCAGCATGGCTTGACGAGCAGTGAGTAGGTCCGCACCCAGGATCTGAACTGGTGAACCCTCGGGTGCCAAAGCAGAATGCGCAAAGTTAACCGCTACACCACCGGGCCAGCCCTTAGCATCCCAAATTTTTATTAGGCCATTTTAGGAGAGTCTAAAATTAAATATAATTGAACAGTAAATAGATAATTCAAAATAATCATAATTTGCATTCTGTGCTTGATTTATTAATGACATGACAAATTTAAATGTAGGACCCTCTTTATTAACAATAACACGTAGCAAACTAAATGAATATTTCTAGAGTACTTGTCCTAAAATTATGCATTCTAAATGGTGACAGACTTTTAGTAAATGCAGAATTCTTCACTTTGAATATTTAACGTGCTGGAGCACTCTCTTTTAATGTTGTTCTTGAATCCCTTTATATTAGCAGAGCTGATTTCTGTAAACAGTTCTGGTTTTACTTACCTGGACCACAGGCCATCAAGTTTGCCTAGATGGCAAGTCTCCCTATAAGCTACAGAATGTCTTAGCTGAAAGTTCAAGGGAATCTAGCCTCACTCCCTTAGTTTTTTAGAGGAGGAAAAAGGTTCAGCGCAGGTAAGGGACTTGGCCAAGGTCACAGCAGGTAATCTATGTAATATTAATGAGTCTAGTTCCAAAGATGGGTCCCTAATGGCCCCATTAAGCAAACAGCAAGGAAAGTCAGTGTTTCATCCCAGTAGTCATATGGATCTTTGGATGAACAATATGAAATTGCTGCTTTTGCAGCTCAGAAACAGTTGGGCCAATGAATGGAAATATGGTGAAATTAGAATTTTACATT
This sequence comes from Tapirus indicus, assembly GCA_031878705.1. Taxonomy (NCBI): domain Eukaryota; kingdom Metazoa; phylum Chordata; class Mammalia; order Perissodactyla; family Tapiridae; genus Tapirus; species Tapirus indicus. The sequence continues at coordinate 86,899,407 of CM062929.1, read as the reverse complement.
TTAAGATGTAAACACCACATAATTTAAAAATTAAATCCTGTATATTTGAGTCAATAACTGCTTGGATATTATATTATATAGTTTGCTATGGCCGCCATAAGAAAGTACCACAAACTGGTCAGCTTAAACAAAAATTTATTGTCACAGTTCTGGAGGCCAGAAGTGTGAGATCAAGGTGTTGGCAGAATTGGTTCCTTCTGAGGAAGAATCTGTTCCATGCCTCTCCCCTAGATTCTTTGGCATTCCTTGGCTTGTAGATGCATCACTCCAATCTCTGCTGTCATTTTCACATGGCGTTTTCCCTGTGTGTGTGTGTGTGTGTGTGTGTGTGTGTGTGTGTGTGTGTGTCTCCAAATTTCCCCTTTTATAAGGACACCAGTTGTACTGGATTAGGGGCCTACCTTCCTCTAGTATGACCTTATCTTTACTAATTACATCTGTAATGACCCTATTTCCAAATAAGGTCACATTCTGAAGTGCTGGGATTTAGGAACTTCAACATGTGAATTTAGAGGGGTACACAATTCAACCCATAACAGACATGAACATGGGAAGTTTTCATTTTGCAATCATTATGCAGAAATATTTGACACTGTATCCTATGCTGTTAGAAAATTCAGTTTGTAAGTAGAGAGGACTCAAAAGTAGAAAGTAGGGAGAAAGGCTGTGATGTCACATGTATATATATATGTAACCCCTCCTATCATTGAGCATTTACTTCAGTGTAAGCATTTATTGCCTTATTTAAATCTAATAACAGTCCTTTGAGGGCACCACAAGTTTAAGCAACTGCCTAAGATCATGCTGCCAGTATGTTCTTGACCAGCTAGTGGTAAAGCTAGAATTCAAACACAGATTTTTTCCAATTCCAAAGTCCATCCTTTCTTATCTCCATTCCATATGGCCTTGAAACTCATCATTTGACAGCTACTGATATTTTTTATTTTCCATGTGCGAGGTAAAATATATATTTTGTGATCCAGAAGGATTTATACATATACATGGTTCATTGTTTGGGGAATAGTATTCATTGACATAGGATGCATTTTTTACATGCTGTGATATAACACTATGTGTTCACCATTCTGTTAATTTTCCTCCTTGGCATTCAGTAAGACTACATTTCTCATCCTTTCTAGCAGTTAAACAGGTCTACATGACCCAGTCTGGCAATGAAATATGAGCAGAAGTGAGGCAGCCACTTTCAGGCCTGGCCCCAAAACACCCTGCACTCTCTTCCTCATTTTTCATTAGTTGGCCAGTTAGATGCAGAGGATCCAATGGAAAACTCTGAGGTCCTTGAAGAATAGTGGATGATTACAAAGAGCACTTTGTGTCTTGGGCAAGAAATAATCCTTTATTGTACTGAGCCACTGATATTTTTGGGTTGTTTGTTTCAGAGGCTGGCATTACTTATCCTAACTAATACACAAGCATTCCATGCAACAATTACACAAATACACCAAAACATCTTTCCACAACATTCTCAGTGAGGATTTATGTGACTATCCAGATGGTCAAGGAGACTGCAAACCTGGAACTCTGAGATTAAGGGTCAATATCTGACAATGGAATACTACTCAGTCATAAAAAACAGATGAAATCTTGCCATTTGCAACATGGAAGGACGTTGAGGATACTATGCTAAGTGAAAGAAGTCAGATGGAGAAAGCCAAATACCATATGATTTCACTCATATGTGGAAGATAAAAAAACAAGCATACACATAGACACAGAGACTAGATTGGTGGTTACCAGATGGGATGGGGGAGGGGAGAGTGAAAGGGGTAAAAGGGCACATTTGTATGGTGACAAATGGAAACTACACTTTTGGTGGTGAACACAATGTAGTCTATACAGAAGCCGAAATAGAATGATCTACACCCGAAGTTTACATAGTGTTATAAACCAGTTACCTCAATAAAAAAATTAATTAAAAAAAAAGAGTCAGTGTCTGAGAAGAGAAGCCTAGACAGTGAAGGCAAAGTTACAGTGAAGAACTACCTAGAGCAGCTCTGTCCAATAGGACTTTCAGCAATGATGGAAGTGTTCTATTCTGCACTCCCCAATATGGTAGCTACTAGCCAGATGTGGCTGTTGATCAACTGAATGTAGCTAGTGCAACTGAGGAATTGAATTTTTTATTTTGTTTGATTTTAATTAATTAAAATTTAAATTTTAGAGGACCTGTGAATCTAGTGGCTACATATGGGACAGTGCAGATGTAAAGTAGAAAGATGGATTAGCATGGTGAGGGAGAGGGGGAGGTCATAAGTCACTGGGAAGTGGAAAGGCAGGAACTAGAAGAGAAAATGTCATCCCTGGTGGGAAGTGATGTTGCTCAAGAGGGGAGGTGTGATGGTTAATTTTATGTGTCAACTTGGCTAGGCCATGGTGCCCAGTTGTTTGGTCAAACACCAGTCTAGATGTGGCTGTCAACGTATTTTTAAAATGTGATTAACATTTAAATCAGTAGACTTTGAGTAAAGCAGATTGTCCTCCATAATGTGGGTGGGCCTCATCCAATTAATTGAAGGCCTTAAGAGAAAAGACTGAGGTCCCCAGAAGAAGAAGGAATTCTGCCTCCAGACCCCTTTCAGACTCAAGACTGCAACATCAACTCCTGATGAAATGTCCAGCCTGAGGGCCTGCCCTATGGACTTGGGACTTCCAAGCTCCTACAACCGCATAAGCCAATTCCTTAAAATAAATAAATCTTTCTCTCTCTCTCTCCAGATATAAATATATATATAGATATCTATCCATCTATCTTAACTGGTTCTGTTTCTCTGGAAAACCCCAACTAATACAGGAGGGCATGGGGTTACCAAGAGCATTTTGCTCAAAGGCATTTGTAATAGCTAATTTAAAACAATAAGAATTAGGTGCAAATTCCAATAAATGAAACGAAATCATAGATTCTTTCATTTTATTTCATATCATGTAAACCAAGAACTAATGTGTGGGTCTCTAAAATACAGCAGTTCTATGAAAGCTAAATAACAGCCAAAAAATAGGATAATTGAGTAGTTGAATGGCTCTAGCTAGGGCCTCACTACTTCAGTGAGATGGGCTCCCTCTCTCTCACAGCTCTTGCATGCCTATTTCCACTGAATTCCTTGAATTTGTGCTTCCACGAGGTCTCCAGGGTTATCCATTTGTTGACAAAGAGGAATCCTCAGAAGTGATAGATTTGACACGCCAAATCCTTGTACTCTTTTCTCCCTGCAGGACTGGATGGTGTCTTGGTTCTGCCTGGGAGGGACTGTTCCACAGCCCCGGACCCCTGGTGCATGAGCGGCATCCCTGCATCCCCGTAGGTGCTGATGTCATGCATGAAAAATCTTTGAATGCTGATATTCTTCTCAAAAATCATTCGGTGGATTTCATAATTGTTTGCCACTTGGATGCACTTCTCATCAGGGTTCAACAAGTACTCCTAACTACAAGGATTGTAAACAAAGGGACGCTGTAGGACTGCTCTTACAACTCAACAGGCAGGCTGAAACCAAAGGGTCTTGCATAATAAGTACCATTTAATTTGACGGCTATGTGTTTATGTTTACAAGGTGACAGGGCACCAGGTGTAGAACATTCCACTTCTCACTGTCTGCAATTTTCCATGGCATGTGTCTTTGTAGAAATGTTGACTTCGTTCATTCCTGGGACATCTGGATGGTGACCGCCACGCAGAACACCCTTCCTGCTCCAACAAACACTTGCCATTGTGTCCTAGAGAAGTGTAGAATACAGAGGTTGAGAATTTTGGCTCAGGTCCCACTTTGCATGATATACTACCACCTCCTCTTACAAGCTGTGTGACCTTGGGCAGATTACTTAACCCTGCTGTGTCTCAAATTCCTCACCTGTAAAATGGTGATAGCAATAGTGCCTTCCTTTCAGACTTGTTGAGAGGATTAAACATGGTCGTCTGTGTGATGCCCTTAGAATCACGCCTGGTAGAGTTAGCCCTTGGTAAACACAAGCTAGCATCACTTCTACATAAAGCAAGAAGAATATCACTTTGGGAGATGGAGAGTCATCAGAAATAAGGGCGCACATTCTGATTTGCACTATTTGTCTCTGTCTCTCAAAGTCATTTCCCAAGCTTCCTCTCTAACCTTATCAACGCTGCTGGCCCTGCACTCACATGCCCACTCAGAGAGGTCAGGTCATCTGAACTCATTGCTGCTGACTCAGTAAGTGAAAGTCAGTTGGGAACCTCAATCCAACATTCAGTTTCAGTCCTTTTGTGTCAACCCTGGCAGTTGTATGGATCCCAGCCCATCACCCCTCAGAAACAGAAAACCGGGACACGGAAGGGGGCACACAGCACCATGTTGTCAAAAGATCACATGCTTTGGAGTCAGAAGACCTGAGTTCAAATCCTGACTCTGCCTCCTATCAGCTGTGTGGCTCTGAGCACATTCCTAAACATCTTGAATGCTTCAATTTGCTCATTTCTAAATGAGGGTAATGGTATTTTTATTTATGAAGTTATTGTGAGGTGTGAATGAGGTAACATTTGAGAAGCTCTTAGCATAGGCCTGGCCCATAGAAAACATTCAGTAAGCAAATGATTCCAACTTCTCCCTGTGGACAAGGAGCATTCCTAATTTTATAGGACTTTTAAACGTAACCAAAGAGGAATGGCAACTGGTTCATTTCATTAATGGTTGTATGTGTGTGCACGTGCACCAATAAATAGCTAATATTAGCAGAGTCTTACTTTGTTCCTAGCTCTTTACACGTATTATCCCCATTTTCCAGATGAGGAATTTGAGGGCACATCAAAGTTAAGCCATCCAACGGAGGCCACACATCTCATAAGAGGAGGAGTGCCATTATAACACACATGAGGTAGCACAGAGCCCAAACTCTCAACCACTATCTTCTCCCGCTTCTCACGGTGGCAAGTGTTTGTTGGATCAGGGAAACTGAGGCACGAGAGGCTATGTCCTGTCCAGGGTGGGGCACTGCAGTTGGAGCAGATATTGGAGTGTGGCCTGTGGAGGCATGACACAGGCATCGCTTCTTCCCAAAGGAAGACCTTTTTTGGGTTGGACTCAACCGAGAATCCTTTCAGCTACTTAAATAATGCGTTGTGAATATTTTGAAGCCATGTTTCATTACCATAACTCAATCGTAAGTCTTCTGCAGGAAGGAAGACTGGCATATGTTTCTTCGGTGTTCTTCAGCCCAACTCTGGGAACAGAACTCAGCGCAGAAGACCACCCAAAAATACTAGCTGGGCAAATGTGGTAACAAGAAGCCATTTTTAAAAATTGAGGTATAGTTGACATATCATAAAATTCATTCTCTTAAAGCGTACAATTCAGTTGTTTTAGTATACTCACAAAGTTGTGCAACCATCACCAGTATCTAATTCCAGAATATTTTTATCACCCCAAAAAGAAATCCTATACCCATTAGCAGTCACTATCCATTCCCCTGGGCCCCTAATCCCTGCATACCACTAATCTACTTTCTGTCTCTGTGGATTTGCCTATCCTGGAAATTTCATTTAAATATAGTTATACAATATGTAGCCTTGTCTGAGGAAGCCATTATTTTTTAAATGCAATAGGATAGTCAGTATGGAACCTAGCTTCCACAGTGGCCCCTGCATTAGTTTGCTAGGGCTGCCATAACAAAGAACCATAGACTGGATGGCTTAAACAATAGAGATTTATTTTCTGAGTTCTGGAGACTAGAAGTTCAAGATCAAGCTGTCAGCAGGGTTGGCTTTTTCTGAGGCCTCTCTCCTTGGCTTGCAAATAGCCACCTTCTCCCTGTGTCTTTCCATGGTCTTCCCTCTGTGTGTGCCTATGTCCTCATCTCTTCGTTTTATAAGGACACCAATCATATTGGATTAACCCCACCCTAGTGACCTTGTTTTAACTTAATTACCTTTTTAAAGGCCTTACCTTCAAATACAGCAACATTCTGAGGTACTGGGGGTTAGGGCTTCAACATATGAATTTTGGGGACAAACTCAGCCCATACCATTCCCCCAATGTTCCTTCCACCAGGAACTCATGCCCTTCTGTAGTCCCCTCCCACATCGAATCAGGGCTAACTAGAGTGACAGTGTGTGATATTCAAGGATGGCTCACTTTGAGGTAAACCAGCCACCATATTGTGAGGACACCTGAGCAGCCCTGAGGAAGGGGCCATTTGGAGAGTAACAGAGGCTTCCTGCTAGCAGCCAATATCAACTCACTAGCCATGTGAGGGAGTGTGAGTGGGTGCTCCAGCCCTGTCTAACCTCCTGAGGACTGCAGCTCCAGCCAACATCTGACTGCAACCTTGTGAGAGATCGCAGGAGAGAACTGGCCAGCCAAGATGCTCTTGAATTCTGATCCACAGAAACTGTGAGATGATAAACGACCCTTGCTATTTTAAGCCATCAAGTTTTGGGGTGATTTGTTACACAGCATCAGATAACTGATAGAGCTGAGGTGGGATGGTAGTGGTCGAGGAAGTCAATGATTATTATATACCCACTACCTTTTAGCCGTAGAATCAGCTGCGGGAATTGTCTTCAAGCCTCACAAGAGCTTTGTAAAATGTGTGTTATTATTGCTGTTTCACTGAAGCTTGGGAGCTTCAAGGACTTGCCCAAGGTTTAAATCTACGTGCCTTCTACCGTATCAACGGGTCCTTGCTGTAGGATTCCCTCAGCTAGGACTGGCGTTGTGTACACAGTTACTTGCCATCACTCAGCAGCAACAAGAGTGACCCAAAGCGCACCTCATACTTATCTTGGAATTCTACTTTGGAAAAGTCACCCTTTTGCGTTCAACATTTCCTTCTCTTTTTTTTCTCCTATATATTTCTTTCCTCGTTTTCTTGTGTGTGCATGTGTTAGGATCTTCAACAAAAATGATTTATTATGCCTCACAAATGTGTGGGTGGCTGGGCTCAGCCGGGTGACCTGGGTTACATATTAGGGTGTTTTCACCCAGGAGCTCAGCTGAGGCTGGGATGTCCAAGATGTCTTCACTCTTATAGCTGGGCCTTGGGATACTCTGGGTTGAAACTCTCTTTTCACATGGTCCTGCATCATTCAATAGTCTGGTTTCTTTCTCCAGTGGCTGGCTTCTAAGAGAGCTCTCATATTTCATTATTTTTAAAGGAATACGTCATGCAAAATTCAACTGTGAATAAGATATACTGTGAGAACTATCCCTCTTACCTTGCCACCAACCCTCCAGTTTCTTTTCGCAGAGGCAACCAGTTACCACGTTCTTAACTAGCCTTCCTGAATTATTCTGAGCACACATCTATGTCTATGTCTATATGTATATGTATAGCTCTACATTTCTATATCTATAGCTATTATATCATTTAAAATATAGGGGCCAGCCTGGTGGTGTAGTGGTTAAGTTCACCACTCTGCTTCAGCAGCCTGGGGTTTGCGGGTTCAGATCCCAGGCGTGGACCTACGCACCAGTCATCAAGCCATGCTGTGGTGGCATCCCACATACAAAGTAGAGGAAGATGGGCACAGATGTTAGCTCAGGGACGATCTTCCTCACCAAAAAAAAAATTATATATATATATATATATATATATAAATGGTAGTATTCTTTACACATCTCTGCATCTTGTGTTTTTGCTTAACATGTCCTGGAGATTTTTCTGTATCAGTATATGGAGAGCTTTAGATCTACCTCCTTCTGTCTTAACAGCTATATAGTGTTTCCTTTTATGGATATTATGTGAAACAATTTAATCAGTCCTCTCTTAGGTAAACAAGTAAGGCCTTTCTGAGTACTTACTCTGGGCCTAAAGGGTGCTTAGCATTTGGGTGCACAAAAGAAGTTTACATAAGGAGCTTAGAATATGAGGCAAAGGGCACTGACATGTACTGAGTATTTGCCCTGGGTGGACCTTTAAAATACCTGATCCCATCAATCCTGATATAGTGTGGCTCTGAGAGGTTGATTCTTTTGTTCAAGGTCCTACAGCAGACAGAGAAATAGAGACCTATTCATGGTCATCTGCATAACAAATGTCCTCTCAGCTGGCTAAAGGGGAGCAGGGAGACCAGGCTGTGTCTGACCTCTGATTTCTACTGCCTTGCTGAGAACTAAGAAGTGAGCTTATCAGGGTTGTAGGATAAAAGATCAATATAAAAAAAATTGATGGTATTTCTCTATACCTGCAATAAACAATAGGAAATCAAATTTTTAAAAATTCTGTTTATAATAGCATCAAAAAATACAAAATACTTAGGGATAAATCTGACAAAAGAGGTGAAAGTTCTGTACACTGAAAACTGTGAATATTGCTGAAGGAAATTAAAGAAGATCTAAATAATTCATGGAGAGAAATATGGGTCAGGAACTCAACACTGTTAAGATGTCAATTCTCCCCAAATGATCTATAGGTTCCATGGCATGCCAATCAAAATGCCAGCAGGATTTTTTGTAGAAATTGGCAAGCTAATTCTAAAATTCATATGGAAGCGCAAAGGACCTAGAATAGCCAAAACAACTCTAAAAAAGAAGAAAGTTGGAGAAGACTGACTTCAAGACTTGTTACAGGGCTACAGTAATCTACTACCTTGCTCAAAACAAAACTGTTCAACTGCTCCTGCATGATTTGGGTTGAAGAACTAGGTGGACGCACTCAGAAGCTGGAAGATGGATGAGATTGGCCAGAGCAATCCTGAGCCTAAGTCTTGGGCCAGTTGGCTGCCTTGTGACATTAGCAACTTCATGAAAATGACTTTTTTACCTGCTGATTATACAGTTGTCTCCTCCTATCTGTGCAGAACATGTTCCAAGACCCCCACTGGATGCCTGAAACCAGGGAGAGTACCAAACCCAATATATATACTATTTTTTTCCTATACATACCTATAACACAGTTTAATTTATAAATTAGGCACAGTAAGAGACTAACAATAACTAATAACAAAATAGAACAATATAACAATATATTGTAATAAAAGTTACCGTAGATCTTACCAACCTCAGCATATGACTTTTTTCTTTCCTTATTAAGTTGAGAACTCTCACCTTTTCGCTTAAAGGAAGTACTTGACAGCTTCTATTTGGCATATTCAAATTGCCTGCATCACTACTCTTGTGCTTTGGGGCCATTATTAAGTAAAATAAGGGTTTCGTGAACACAAGCACTGCGTTACCACGACAGTCGATCTGATAACCCACATGGCTACCAGATGACTAACTGGTGGGTAGTGTATATGGTGTGGATACACTGGACAAGAGGATGTGGATACACTGGACAAGAAGATGAGTCATGTCCAGAGCAGGACAGAGCAGGACAGCATGAGACTTCATCACGCTACTCAGAACGGTGTGAAATTTAAAACCTATGAACTGTTTATTTCTGGAATTTTCCATGTAATATTTTCAGACTGAGGTTGACTGTGGGTAATTGAAACCACAGATAAGGAGGGATTACTGTATAGTACTTGCTGATTTTCTGGCTTTTATTGTTGTAAGATTGGGAGCAACAGTCTTTCCAGCTCTCTGCATCACCAAGCAGGAACTATAAATCAATGGAATGAATTTTAAGTAAAAAGTAGAGGGGATGAAATGATTCAGAGGTCTAGAAGTGACAATATGAAATGAAGAAAGAGCTTCAGGCCAACTGGATATTGAAAGGTGTACGGAGAAACTAAGATTGTCAGGAAGTCCTAGAGCGTAAAGGCAAAGTTCTCTATCATGTCTCCATTTTCAACACCCCAAGAGATTCCTTTTCTAACATTCTCTAAATTGCTTACCTTTCTTAAGCTTCCTTGAATATTTCAAAGCTGAATTTCTCTATAAGAATAAATTTCCAATATACATGTTGGAAATTGTAACATCATTATCTTTGGGCAATAAAAGGACAAAAAGGGAAAGAATTATCTGCTGTGGGGGTGAAAGAGAAACACAAGATTACCCATGACCTTTCAAATCTCAGAGAATGCACCTGGCCATTCCAAGAGTAAGAGAGTAATTTGGACCTCATGTTATTTCCATTAAGACATTCAACTACATCTCCAGAATATTTTGGCTACATCATTGAAGAAAATGATTACCTCTTGTTCTGTGGAAAGCCTGTAGACAAGGTCAATGTCATTGTGTTTTACAAGAGCATCAGATAAAAGCTCCCTCATAATAAAACCACAGAAATATTTTAAGGTTTATTTAAGCGACTTTATAGAGAAAGCAGATAGAAAGCCTCTTTCACCTTAATCTACCAACTGTTTAATTAACTTTATAACCTCTTCAGGTCTACAATTTTTATAGTTTAGTAATTGGTCCATATTATTTCATTTTTTATTAATTATTTCATATTTTGGCTTGTCTCAGTATTAATAAAATATGTATTATCAATTTAATGACAGAAAAATATTCCATCTCATAATGAGTCTTGGGATTTTGAGAACAAGAAAGTTGAAAAAGACCTAAAAGGTAAATCTAGAAGATATTCACCACAGAGATGATGAAACGGAAGCCCAGAAAAGCAGGGTATAGCCAACTATGTCATATTCTGTTCTGATTATCTATTGTTGCATTATTTTTTATTACCTTTAGTGGTTCTGTGGGTTGACTGGGCTCAGCTGGATGATTCTTGCTTCAGGTCTGTATCATTCAGGGTTCTCCAGAGAAACAGAACTAAATATATACACAAATATATAATATATGTGATATTTTTTTCTTTTTATCTTTCTTTTTTTTAAAAAGATTGGCTGGAAACTTTGGCAGGGTTGATGCAGCAATCTTGAGGCAGAATTTCTTCTCGGGGAAACCTCAGTTTTTGCTCTTTAAAGGCCTTCATGATTGGATGAGGCCCACCCACATCCTTGAGGATAATCTCCTGACTTAAAGTCAACTGGTTTTCAATGTTAACTACATGTACAAAACACCTTCCCAGAAACACCTAGATTAGTGTTGGATTAAATAACAGAGTACTATAGCCTAGCCAAGCTGGCACATAAAACTATAGGGTCTCATATTGTTACAGTCAGATGTCTTCTGAAGGCTCAGTTAGGCTGGATGTCCAAGAGGACTCAATTCCATGGCTGGTGGTTGATGCTGGCCATCAGCTGGAAGTTCAGCTGGGGCTGTTGACCAGCATGCCAACCTGATCCGTCTCCACTGGTTGGCAATTCTCTCAGCATGGTGGCTGCATTCTGAGAGGGAATGTCCTAGGAGCCAGCATTCCAAGAGACAGGAAATGGAGGCTGCTAGGCCAGTTAAAGCCTATGCCTGGAACTAGTACAGTGTCACTTCCACGGTGTTCTATTAGTCAAAGCAGTCAAGGGCTGACTCAGATTCAACAGGGTGGAGAAATAGATTCCACCTCTTGATTGGAGAGTAGCAAGGCCACATTGTAGAACATATAGGCTGGGAGATTTAGATGTGGACATTTTTTGTGTGTGTGTGTGTGAGGAAGACCGACCCTGAGCTAATATCCGTCGCTAATCCTCCTCTTTTTGCTGAGGAAGACTGGCCCTGGGCTAACATCCCTGCCCATCTTCCTCTACTTTATATGGGACACCGCCACGGCGTGGCTGACAAGCGGTGCGTCGGCAGGCGCCCGGGATCCGAACTCGCGAACCCCGGGCTGCCAACGCGGACTAAACCGCTGCGCCACCGGGCGGCCCCTAGATGTGGACATTTTTTGAAAATATGAGGGCTCTTGCTATTTCCATCCACACTGGCCCACCATCCAACTGCCAGCACCTGCAACTCTGTGCCTCAGGGCTTTCACTGGTGGCCAGAGTCTGCTGCCTCTTGTGGGGCAGGTCTCCAGCGATGGCAAATTAACAGCCAACCAATGACTGACAAGAGCTGGGTACTGCAGTTGCAAACAATGGTAACTTGCCTGATAATTCACTGTTTATTGCTGACTTCCCTTCCTTGTTTCTCTTCCCTGCTCCCTCTACTTTGTTGCTTCTTGAGAGCACCTGCGGAAACATTTACTTGCCCTCAAATCTTTGTCTCAGTATCAGCTTCTGGGGGAACCCAACTTAAGTTATAAAGTAACTTGTCCACAGTCAGAGCTAAAACCAGGGCTGCGCGGAGCCCCAGTCAAGAGTACTTTCCATATCTGTCACAGTCTGAAAGAGGTTCAGGACATTCTAGTGCCTGACTACTGAGTGATGGGGGGACGGCTTACAAAAGAGACAAACTGGAAGTGTATACGTTAACTATCTTAAACAGATGTTTGGAAAGAGCACTGTACTAGGAGTCAGGACATGTGGGTTCTTGCTTTTGCTCTGTCATGAACAGCTTGTGTAACCCCCCCAAGCAGAGTGGGAGAGGTTAACATCTCCTCCTGAGATCAGGCCTCTGGAGTTCTCTTGAGAGTCAAATGGATGCTGTCTGCAAAAGCAGTATCATGATGAAAAACAGGCAAATGAATGGAAGGAATTAATTTTTCTCATTTTTGGTGTCTCCATTCAACAAAATATTGTGTTTTTAATCTTTTTCACAAGCATCTCATGTAGTCTTGATACTTATTCTACATTTCAGAAGTAGACAATTGCCCAGTTCACCAATCCACGCTGTCTGGATAGAGCAGGTTATGTTGAAAGTACCCAGTTTTAAAACAAAGTTTTCAGATAGGATTTTTATCAAGCTGTTGCCAATGGCCACTTTAACTAGAAAGAGCTTCTGGGATAGAAAGTCATCTCTCAGTCTGGACAACAAATGTCCCCGTCATTGCAGAACATACTTAGGCATGAACTGCCTAGATAAAGATAGTCAAGATAATTTTTTCCCATTGATTTATTTTAAAAAAATCACACCATATTATGGCTTCTTCTTTTCCTTCACTAGCTTCTTTAGAATTTATGAATTTCACTTAGTAGTGTGTGCATGTTGAGTTTTTGATACCTATCTCTTTGTGTGTTAGTGAGTAGGGTAGAAAAATGCAGACAACAGATTAATAGGGGAGGAAATATGTCAGACATGGTCTTGGACATATTTAATAATATCAGTCATATTCTGTGATAAAACATAACCACGGGGTCAAGATCTATGCACGTATTTGCTTACTAAATTGATCACACTTTCTGGTCAAAAAGGTAAAATGCAATTTAGCTGCTAAGGATTTTGAACATGCCTTGGGTTGACAATTGTTTTTACATTTTTTAAAGGGAAATAATTTTATTTGATCTACCATTTGCTTAGAAGACTTCGCTTACGAACTTAACTAAATTCACAGCCATTTCCACAGGAACAGGAACTGGCCTTCTCTTGTTAGACATCAGCCTTGGCTTATGCTAAAGCAGGAAAGGACTTAATATGGGAATTACATTTCTTTCAGATACTAATTTCAAACTGGATATTTAAAAAAAATACTGTTGGTTGACAGATTCCTATCTATGCCACCCCCTCCAGAGGGGGGACATTCTTTCTTTTGTTCATTGTTCTGCTGGTGGGTTATATCCCGAATACTGAGAACTAATTATCCTCCTTGTGCCACTAAGACAATTTTTTATGAGCACTTCACTTGCATCTTTCATTGTGTGGAATCAAATCATATGAATTTTCGTTTAATTGGTTAATTCATTTCAAAAATCCATCTAATAGAAATAGGAAAAGGAAAAAAACTAGAAAATAAAACCAGTTTCTAACGACTTTAAAGTGATACACGTGGATCTTAAAAAAGAAAACCTCAAATTAAGGATTTAATTGAAAAAATCCTTTATTTTCCTTTCTTCGTGTCTATAGTATGCAAAAGGCAAGAGAGCCTCTTTGAGTTGGGGGGAAAGTCGTCCTTTGAAATGACTTCAGTGACATGATTTCATCTGTATTCAAACGCATTAATTTCACACCGTCCACAGTAGGTAATGAAGATGCACAGATTCGAGTCAAATTCACCCTCCGGAAAAACTGCAAATTAAGATGCTGTTGATGGATACGCCGCCGGCTGTTTTCATCATCGTGATCAAAATCCAAATAGTAAGGAAAGGGGCCCGGGAGGGATGCTTTTGGGCTTTTGACAAACCCTAGACCAAACTCAGACGCCCAGGCTGCGCTGTCGCGAATCTTTCTTCCGGGCAAGAGGCCCCATCAGCCCGCGTGGGGCTCGCAGTGTTTCTCAAGAGTAGTTCGACACCCCCCTCACCCCCCAAACCAGACACACCCCAACCCCGCAAACGCGTCTGGGCTGTCAAAACACGCAGCGGTGTGTTCAGCCCCAATAACTCGCTTGATGATTAATGAGCGGCCTGATAATTTAACATCGCGTGTGATTAAATTATAAGGCGTGGGGGGAGGGGAGCTCTGCGCTCCCTCTCCCGCGCCGGCCGACGGCGCGGAGCAGCGGGTCTGGGCTGCGGGCGAAGCCGCGCTCCTCCTCCGCACAGCTCCGGGCCAGGCTCCGCGAGCGGCCGGTTCGCGCCTACCCAAGGTCAGTGGGTCCCGGAACGGGAGGGCGGCGGGGGTGGGGGTTGGAGGAAAGGCTTGCAGAGCAGAGCGGGGACGTACGGGCACCGGGCAGCTTGGGGCTGAGCCGAAGAGCTGGGCGACGCCGGCTCTTCCCCCCGCAAAGGCGCGGAGGGCCCGGGAAATGGCTCCAGGCGGGGGAAGATCTCTCCTTTAAATTCTCTGTCTCTCCGCCACAGGGGCTTAGAGAGTCCCAGGGACCCCAGACCGCTGGGAAGAGGGGACCCCTGGTCCCGCTGGGTCTCCTCCCAGCCCCAACCCCTCGCGCCTGGACTTTGAGAGGGTTTCCTTGCAGGCAGTGATGTGGTGGCCCGGTCGAGCCACCCAAAGCCCCCTTTTACCCCAGCCCACGGGACCCAGCCCTGTGCCGTGCCCGGCGAGGTCTATGACAGCCCGGGCTTCAGGCACGTCCGGCGGGGACGGAGGAAGTATAAAGCCTCGCAAGAGCCCGAAGCCTCGGGAAGGCGGAGAGAGGAAACTCTAGGCGAGTCTCCAGAGTTCCAAGTTTGATTTATTGGGGAGGAGGTGCGGAAAGCCGATCTAAGCCCCTTCGAGGTTACTGGAGGGACTCCTTGCTGTCACTCTCTTCTCCCTAACGGGGCGAGGATAGTTTCCGGCGTGTCCACCCCTTCCTCTGGGTGTGAGCGCAGGTTTGGAGGCGGCGCCCCGCATCGGCCCTCGTGGGTAAAGGGGCCGGCTGCCCTCACACTGTCCCCGCCGCCTTTCTGTCCCGAAGAGGTAGGTGGATGCTTTTGCTGCAACGCAGAGCTCCGGGTCTGCGCGGGGGACGGCAGCCTCGGAGGGGTCTCTGAGAGGCCGCTCGAGGGCCGAGGGAGGGTCGCCCCTTACTTTGTGATCGCATCGAAGGTCTTAACATTCAGCACGGGGAGGACAGGCCCTCGAGAGGCGGGGATGTCTCCAGAAGACCCTAGGAAACTGCAACCCGGGCTGTTCAGACGACCAGCCGGAGGGAGAGAACGAAAGCGCCACGCCCGGGCTCCCGAGGGCCGAGTGTCCAACGGTGCTCCGGGCCTGGCAGGAGGACCGCTGCTGGCTGGATTTCAGCCTAGCAATGACATATTGGAGGGGACGCCGCGGGCTGAGCCCAGGCCACCCTCTTTCCTTCAGCTAGAGAGGCCCGAGAGAGCTCTGGGAATAGCGTGCCTGATGTCCAGTGCCTTGGGCTCCAGGTGCGGTGTCTGAACCTCCCTCTGAGAAAGGGATAGAAGCTTCCTAGGCCGGGCTTCTCGGATATGCAGGAAGTATCATTTCTTCGTCAGCTTCTCTAGACATTAGGAAGTAGCGCCAAGGAAAGGGGAAAGATCATGAATAACCAAATGGACTTGTAAACAGAGGTCACAGTATGGAAAAAAAATATATATATATAATCTCAAAACACCCAAAGAGAATATAAAAATAAACTTGTCTAGCTAGAGCACCAACAAGCCACAAATTCGTTCTAAGAGGCTCAGCCTGAAATGCTGCAAATTAGCAGAAGGTGTAGGCTGTGCCTACAATTCCAGGATATTTGGAATACACAAAATCCTCCTTAGGAAAAAAAGTTTGAAGGGTAGGGGTGGGGGGATGCGGTGGAGGAAACCCGCAGAAGCCTTGTCTTGTCCTTTGCCCGGGTGTAGTCCTGGAGGTGCCTTTCACCCGGGTGGCAGAACCCCCCTCTGTCCAGGCCTGAAGGCTAGTGTAAAGAGGAGGCCGCTCCCTCCCCTCAAGGTGCCTGAATAATAAGTAAAAAGGGTTTATGGGCAAGGCTGCTGCCTGCGACCATCTCTGCAACCGGGAATAATTCTGCAGAGAGGTAGCCCCTGATATCACCAGTGTGTGCGCAGGCGCTCGACCCTGGGGTACCGACACGCCACGAGGCCAGACGCGCAGGTAGCGGAGTGCCGCTTTTGTCTTTGTTCTTAAAATCATTTCTTAAACATGCTCCTCGTCCGTGCTTCTCTCAGACACAAGCAGAACCCCTATATCTGGTTTCCACCCAAAATAGTGGCTGGGCCCACGGAGGACAATTTAAAAGCTCAGGGCCAACTTTTTCTTCCAAAACGTGCCGCACACCTCGTAAATAACAGGCGCCTCGTGGACACAATATCTTTCCCAGAAATTAAATTTGGGTTCCAGAAACCGGAATGGGAAGATCCTAGGCAGAAGTGTATCCTTGGACGGAAGGACTCCGCGTTCTCAATAGTAACATGGGGGGACGAGTTGCGCCAAGGTTGGTTTCATTTCCCAGATTATCGTCGATCTGTTATCTGACTAAACGACGCCCGGATACAGTGAGGCTGATGGCAGTCTCCAGTCTCTAACGATTCCCAAAGTTTCGAAAGGAGAGTTAATTTTATTCTCTCATGCGCAAGATCACTCATGTCTAATGATGTCGGACACCTGCAAAATAACGTCGAATTGGTGGCGCTTTGGGTGGCATTGTTCATTCGACGTGCCAGGACGCGAGCGGTACTGCCTTTTGCTGCCTCCAGGGCGCGAGTTCGCGCATTGATCTCACCCCCTCGCTCTCAGCCCCGCTGCCTCGCATCATTTAGGCCAAGATCGGGTATAATGGGAAACACCATCAGCAGACAATTACCCTTTCAGAGGATTCACTTCTCCTCACAGACACTGTTATTTGAGAAATAGGATCATTTGATTTCATATTGCACTAAATAACACCCAGACGGTTCAAATTGCTAGCTTCTTAAAAACCGCCCACTGGAATAAATTGCAGCAGCCTCTTGCTTTTCAGGGCAATGTGCTGGGCACCGGGCAGAACTTGTGAAAATAACTACAAAGCCAACCCTGAGCTGTTGGTGGGAAAGGCTCCGCTACCCCTCAGGCAAAGGCATTCAGCTACCCGGTTTCCTGCCACCGCCCCCTTCGCCCGCCAATTTAGAGATGATTCAACCACTTGGCTTGGGAATTAAAATGCACAGCCCTAGCGGCCGGGAGAAAGCGCTTCGGGCCACACGGCGCGTCAGTGTCCAGCGGAGAAAGATGGGCGTGTGTGCAAGGCAGAGATTTCCGTGTGTTCTGCCGCGCTGCCTGCAGGGCTTACGCGTTTGGAGACTGCTGCGTGTCTGGGGCTCCGCGGCCGGCGTGTGCGCTCTCCAGGTTCGCGGCTCTTGTGTTCCTAGCTAGAGCGTGCCGCTGCCGCAGTGCCCTGCTCACCGGTGCGCTCTCCAGGTCTTCGGGCCGCGGCGCCCCTCTCTTACCTCAGCACGGGAGCCTAGCCCGGAGCCGCGGCTCGCTGAGTCCGACTGGGGACAGAAAGAGGAGGGAGCGTCACTGTGGCTTCAGCGCGGAGACCCGAGGGAGAGGGCGAAGGAGAAAAGGAGGAGAGGAGCGAACTCGCGTTCGCTGCACACCCGCCGCCAGAGAGGTTTCAGCAAGAATTAAGCTTTTTGAAGTCGGCCACGAGCTGCGGTTTGTTAATTGGCACCCTGCTCAACTGGGTGACAGTTGTTCAGCTCGATGGGGGCGATCCAGCCCCCCCTCCACTTTGATAAAAAAATTTTTGACCCCTTGGTGCTTGGTTCACTTGTGCCAAGGGGCAGGGTAGTTGTGCCAACAGGCAGAATCTGTCTGTTGAAGTCTTTATTACGTTTGTGTTAATGTACTTCACGAAGGCCGAATTAGATTCTCCCTCCCCCGGGTAAATTGAAGTCCACTTCCCGGAGACTCACCTGTGCACTCGATTCGGAGCGTGAACTAGAAGGACCTTTCTAGTGGGTCCTAAGACCCGGAGGGAGTTAGTCTGGGACTTTGGGGACACGGTGGGAGGCTTTCCCCTTCCCTGGCACCTGGAGGAGGTCGTGGCATGCGTCCAGAGGGAAGGTTACAGGTGCGTCGAGAGTGGGAAACTAAATTTCTCTCGCTGGGGTCGGCGCAGACTTTAGCTCCGGAGCAGTGTCGGGGGCAGATTGCGGGGAAGGCGTGGGCCTCTGCCCAAGATGGGGTGATGGAGGCCTGAGCGTGCCTGCGCCCTCCACTTTGGCCTTGCCCTGCGGCCCCTGAGCCATGCTGCCCCTTAGCGTTTTGCCCAGCCACTCTTCTCTCCAGCAAATAAAAGCGACGTCCACGAGGCCCGAGTGTACCCAAACCAAACCCTGGGCCAGGTTGGGCCGCGGGCCTTCAGAGCGGCCCTCTGGGCCTGGGAGGCGGCCAGGAAGCGCAGCCTCCCAAGCCGCCAGCTCTGGCCCTGTGTATTCCGATCCAAGGCAGTGCTGGGGCTGCCCACACAAGCCCGAGAGCCTCAGGGCCTGCTCCATCCAGGTCCCTACCCCAAGGCCCTCACGCCCTCACCCCGCCTGGCACTCTACCCCTGCCCCCTGCGTGCGTCTGCGAGCCTCCAGCACTCCCCCCCGCCGCCGCGCAGTTAGGGCGCTCCCCCCAACTCCTCACTCTTTTCCCATGGGGGTGCAGCCAACAACCCCCCCCTTTTTTTTGTCAAACGCCGGGCCCAAACACGACAACTTTTCGAGGAGGCAGGAACAGGGTGATTAAATTCGGAGAGGCCGGAAAACACGCCTTGCCCGGCTCCGGTCTTCTCTGTCCGCACGAATGGAACTGCAGAACTACGGGTGGAACGGCCGCGCCGCCGGCATCGCGACGGACATGGGGCCGGAGCCCTAGAACAGGCAGAGACTGCGCCCGAAGGGGACTCCAGGGACGGCGTGGGTGGGCCTTTTCCTCCACACGCTCCTCCCTCACTCTCTTTCGGACCGGAGCCGGGCAGCGCTTTAAGGCCGACCTCCAGCACCGGCTGGGGGAGTCTTGTGTTCGCCCTGTCCCGGCCTGGGAGCCCTAGGTGAGGGCAGTGAGAACCAGATGTCGCGGCTCCTGTGGGCTCCGGCCTCGGGCTTTGGCCGTGGCCAGCAGGTCATCCCCTTGGCTCACTATTCCCGCCCCGACCCGGGGTCACGTCTCGGCAGGGCGGCCCCAGCTACCCTCCCCCGCCCGCTCTCCCTCCATTTCGCCGCATTTACCAGCGCGTTTTGTTCCCCTGTCGGATTCCGGGCCGAGGGGCTGTAACTGTGCTCTCCTCCGACGGACGCTAATCAAGTAATTTCCCCATTCCAGCCCCATCAAATTGCTCTTTAGCTGTTGAACCGCGGAGTTTTGCTCGCCTTTTCACATGCTAATCACGCCCATTCAGCGGCCCTCGGTGGGGCTGTTTGTCGCGGGATAAATCTCCTTGTTTGCCGGCTGCATGATTAATTGATATTGTTGTCTGGCTTTTGTGGGGCCTCGAGGAGCTGAAAGGCGGCGCGTCGTGACTGCGCCGGGGGCCGCTGGCGACATCATCGGGCTGCCGAGGTCCCGGCGAGGTCGAGCCGGGACTGATGACATTATGCGCCCGATTTGGTTTTCCTTATTAAAAAGACGATGAAAGACTCAGAGACCCTAGTTTACAACCCACCACTGGGGCCCAGAAACCGCATGGACTTTAAGCCACAAGCGCAGACAAAGCCCGGGTGTTTGCTCAATTCAGAGAAAAGAGTGGGTGTCACTTCACGCGGGAGACAAATCGCTTTTCGGCCCACTGGGGGTGTCAGTAGGAGTTGAACATGGGTGCACAGCCTTGTGCTTTGGTTTTTCAAACAAAGCATAAAATGTTTGTTTTTTGTTTGGGCGTTGTAAAGACAGGTTAACACCCTTAAAAGATAAATAAAAGGAAGCCAGAGCTCAGATGGAGACCTTGCAGGCAGAGGTCGAGGAAAGCAGCGCAAAGGTGCTTCTAAGCTTGACCCAGGCTGGAGGAAGCGCGTAGTGCTTATACCGCTGACGCTGACCTCGCAGGATGGCCAAGGCCGGCGTCCGCCTGCAGGCCGGTGTTTCATTCGCCATCGCAGGTGCCTGCTCTTTGCTGTATTTTTCCGTTGTCCGCAGGTGTGCAGTCAAACCAACAAATTCCTCCGCCCACCGCACCCCTCCCGCCCTCTCCCCTGCGTCCTGGGGTTTTATCCTCTACGGACGTCCCCGAAAACTTGGAGATTCAATTAAGTAATTCCAGTTACGCGGTGCTCCTACCGCCTGCTTACTGCAAATATTTCCTTTTTCGAGTTGTTAAAAAAAAAGCAAAGAGAAGAAAAGAAACTGTCGCCCTCGCTTTCACTGCGCGCGGAGTAATTGATAGGCGCCATCGGAGGTCAGAATTTGCATAAGAATTAAGAGCAGTAAATTAATTTAATATTCCATGCACATCTCCAATTATTCCCGAAGACCTTTGTCTCCGCGGCTGCCAGAGAGGGGATTCAGCTGCTCTTCAGCCAAACAACATCTGTGCGGTTAATAATTTGATAAACAGCTCATACAAATAGTTTCTGAATTATCTGGCAGGCCAATGGCTATTCAGTTTGGAAACGTTTTGGCAGGGTCTCCTGGTGTCCTCCGAGGGCCTCAGGCGTCCGCCTAGACAAATGTCTTCTTATCTTTTAAACATCAGCAGTCGACAATGTGTAAAATAAGTCATTATCATTAAGTAATAACCCTGCCCTTTAAAAAATAAAATAAAAATGCCTGGGTCATCACAGTGTCGGCAGGTCGTCTATTAAAGACCCTGAGATGAACAGACCTGCTGGGGAGGAGGACTGAGCGAAGAACTACCTGAAGGGGAGGGAAAGACGTGAGTGTTGGGGAGGGACTGACTGGGGGTGGGGAGCTTTTTTTCTTTGATATCATGGATTGAAACTGAGTGACTGGACTTGTGTATGGAAATGTCTCCAAGGCCAGGAAGGGTCTTGGTGGTTGCTACTGGAAGTTGCCGGATAGGTGGGTGAGAGGGAGACCAACTCTTCACTGTGTTGCTTCTGTACCTTTCATTGTTCTCCCTACACGCAGGTATTTATTCCAAAAATGAATACATAAAAAACAAATTGTCACCAGAAAACAGGGGTGGATTATTTTGGTTGGATATAGAACCAACTTCTCCCCATTTCTCCTACTGGCCCCACTCCCTCCTTCCTACCTTCACCCCCAGCCAGTGCCCCCTGCCTGCTCCCAGCTTCCCCCAAAGCACAGATATGTCAGCCTAAACGTTGGGTTGGCCAGAATTTGGAAGGAAGCACTTGAAGAATGATGCTATCCGGTTGTCAAAACAGAACTGAATTTAGACACTTTTCCTTTGCTATCCCTGTCTCTACACTAAAGATTTCATGCCTGTGATTACACCCCTTCATCTTTCTGCCACCCATAGCAGAGCCCTGTTCCTGACATAAAGTCTAGAAAGGAACCATTTGATCTTGAATGAGACTCAGACTGCTCTAATTTTTGCAACCTGTGCAATGCAGCTCTATTTACCACATCTGTGTTTACCCTGGGATTGTTCTGCCCCGACTTCACTATAATAGGATGTTCGACTAGGATCCTTCTCTTTGTCTATACGTTCCTACATGTTTGATGTATACACCTCACCCATTCAATATTCTACTTTCTATTTCCTACGCTGCTGACAATCTAAGTACTTGAAGCCACTGTAAACTACCCCGAAGTTCTGAGTAGTGCCGAAGCAGTAATATGATAGAGTCTTGTCCTTGTACTCTAATGAGCCTGGGGCAGCACTGAGCTTTAAATACAGGCAAACCCTTCATACTTCAGGTCTAAATACACAACTTTACAGTGAATACAATGCTTGCCTGCGCTCAGTTGAAGAATTACTTTTCCAGAAAACAAGTCATTGTGTCACAAGAATAGGACAATAGCTTTTCTACCAGGTACATTCATTACAATTTTTAGTGTTTTCTTCTTGCATTTCATTAGATTTTTTTTTCCCTTAGAACTATGGACACCGCCAGGCCTTGCAGGCTTTTATAAGCATACAAATCGTCTCTGCTATTTATGATTGGGGGGGTCTCTGTCTGCATCTTTTTATTAATTTCTGACTTTGATTCAGACTTCTCTACTCAGCGGGCTGATTTAAAAACATTTCTTTTCTTAAATGGAACATTATCAATTCTTTTGGGAACCATTCTAATTTTAAACACCAACATATTCTGTTTCTTAATCTGCAGCTCTGATGTTACTCATTTTTATGCACACAACCCATCCCCTTAGGTCGTAGTTCTTTTATGCTTGATATTTATCTTCTTTACATTTGTTTGACTATTTTTCAAGGCAGTATATGGGCAGAAAATGACTATTAAACAAGAAGGCAGGGAACTCTGATTATGTGTTTGGCTATGTAAGTAAAGCCACAGAACATTGAAATTTTGAGTTTTTTTTTTTTTTTTTTTTTTAACTAATGAGCCCTCTCCAGAAAAGCCGTCTGGATACCATTAAAGTTGATGAGTTTGGAAGGATTATCCTGATAAATGCTGGGCTTCTTGGTGATTAAACACATATTTTCAATACAGTCTCCTAAATGAGACTGAGGTCTGCATTTGGAGGGAGGTTTGCTGAGCATAACAGAAAATTGTTGGGGAAAAAAATCTAGAGTACCACCTTACTTTGTAAAGTTCAAATCTCTACAAAGATGATGATCAAAAACTTAAGCAAAACATAGCCTAGTTATTTCCAACCTAATTGTGAAAGAAGTATACCTTCTTTCTTGGGAAAAGTTAAAGAATGGCCAAGGGGCAGAATAATGATTTAAAAACTCAGTGCTATCTCTATCGAGGTTAAAGGATTTTATTTGTTTAATTTGAGAGAGAATAACAGGGCAGAGCTATTAAACAGATTCTTCCAATGAAGAAATTCTTTCAATTCATTTGCTTCCATTGCTCTTAAAAAAAAAGAGAAGTTCTACATATATGGCCAGCTTAAACCCAAATATAGTAAAAAACTGAATTTGAAAAATATGGGTTAGCATGTAAAAGTTATGAACAGGATTCACTTAGATAAACCTGTCTGCTCTCATTTTCCTCTATTTTAATATTTAAATGAGCTGTGCTGGGTGGTGATGCTGGGTGAGTATCTCCATTCCTAATACGGGGTTCAAAATGAAAAATAGCTTCAGCACTTATTAGCCTGTGGATAATTGCAAGCCATGGAAATAAGTCCGGATTCTTCAGCGATGACTGTAAAATGTCTCTGATTATCATGGATGTCAGCCAGTCCCTTGGTTCTTGCCTCTCTCTCCCCTGGCTGGGAGTCATGATTGACAGATGGGGCTTCGCCTAACTCCAGGGGCACACTTCACACCATTGTTGTTGTAGATTTGTATGGTTTTTAAGACAATGTTCTGGTGTATAGCAGTACAGTTCTTTGAGGAAGAGGGCCATAATAATGTTTTCAAAAATAGTCACCAAGGGGCAACCTGGGCTACAAGTGAGGCTGGCTGGCTCTGCTTCAAAGGGAGGATCATGGGCAGTAGGGACTGTGCCATTTGCTTTGGCCAGAAAGTCCAATCTAGCTGCCTAGTGTAGACTGAACTTGAGAGGGGTTCCAGGGGCTTATTCCGGTTTGCTAGCTCTCTTATAAGGGGAGATGAACCCTGCAGAATGTCAGACTGTTAAGCATGACATATGAGACCCGCCACAGTCTGGTTGGAATCAGTATGGGGGAGAGAAGGAAAAAAATGGTGGGCAGCAGACTTATAGTTCTAGTTGTACAGTAACTAGCTGCAAGCACCTGGGCAATCATCTAATCTCCCTGTGTCAGAGACTCCTGTCTGCCACTTCTTACCAATTTATTCTCTTCTTGCTGGGCACATGGCTGCCCAGCTGGACTACATTTCCCAGCCTCCCTTGCAGCTACACTTAGCCTATACGACTAAGTTCTCACCAATGGATTGCAAGCAGAAGTGGTGGGTGTAATTTCATCTGATCCTTGCATCTTTCTGTTCTTTCTTGCTGGCTGGGAATGATGCTAATGGAAGCCACAAATTGAGGATGACAAAGCTCCTCCAAGAGTCTGGGTTAGCAAGATGACTTCCTGGAGCAGAGTCTGCCCTTTCACCTTCTCTTTATGGAGAGAAATAAATTTCTATTGTTTTTGAAAAACTGCATATTTTTGTTTACTTTGTTACAGCACTCACCCAAAATCTGCATCTTAGTTTTATTTTTCTTAACTGTAAAATGAGAGTATCTTAATTTGGGTTTCCCCAAAAGCAAGGAGTGTATTCGGAGGTGATCTCAGGAAATGCCAGTAGAGAAGTGGGGTTGAGAGACAGGGAAGAGGAGATGGCCATTAAAGTGCATTATAAGGCAGGTTACCATTGTGGGCAACTGGGATTTAATTCTACTGAGAAAACTCTGGGAAACTGTAGAACCCCTGTCTTAGAGTAAGTCCACATGAACTGGAGTATTTATATACCAACTCCCACTAGTCATTAGCTGAGGGTTCCTCTTCACAGGTATTATTTCCCCAGCACTTCTGGCCTGTTGCATAGGCTGCCAGGGCCGAGAAAAGCACCCAGGCAATGAGATGCAGGTGCTGGTGGTTGGATATTGAACTGGTACATACTGAAGTATAAGGACAAGGGTCTACTGACAGCATCTGCTACAGAGGGTGTTGGTGAATAGTCTTAAAGATCTCCTTCCCACAGTAAAGTTATCTGAGCCCAGTTTATCAATCTGTAGTCTTCTAGTTGCTAATCTGAAATGTCCGCTCTAACCAGGTAGGTTTACTCAATTTAGGGCTACCCAAATACTAGGTGCATGCATTCTCATTTCATTTATGCCATCCTTTCATGTGGAAAGCAGCTCAGTGCTCATGTACTCCCCTTTATCCCCACTGGATCAGTTATCTATTGCTGCTTAACTAACCACCCCAAAACTTAGTGGCTTAAAACAACAACAGTATTTTTCACATTCTATGAGTCAGAAATTCTGGCAGGAGTTGCTGGGCACTTCTTCTCCATGGAGTGTCAGCTGGGATTATTCATGTGGAATGACCAGGATGGCTTCTCATCTTCCAGGGGCCTCTCTTCACATGGCCTCTCATCATTCGGTAGCTCAGGCTGGACTTCCCCACAGAATGGTAGCTAGGCTCCCAGAGGGAAGAAGTGGAAGCTACTAGTCCTTTTAAGGCCTGTACCACTGGAAATCTCAAAATTTCACTCCCATCTCATTCTATTGGTTAAAGCCAGTCACAAGGTCAGGACAGAAAATAGGCTTCTTCTCTTGATAGCAGGAGCTTCATGAGTGTAAAGGAATGGAAGAACTGATATGACCGTGTTTGGGTATTATATCATGCCTACCCATTCCTTTCCACTTATTCAAATCTCTAAGACATACTCCTATACTACCTCATATAAGAGGCCTTTCCTATCATGCTCCCCATTGGGGTCTTCTAGCCCTGTCTGAACTCCTAGGGCACCTCTTATTATACCCACTTGTTGTTTTGTCCTTAGTCATTTACTGTCTTGTGACACTTTTTGCAATGCTTATTGTTGGCTCTTTGAGGGCAGAAAATGCACGTTAGAGTTCAGAACACTTGTACAGTGGGAGCTCACAGTGGACTCTCGATGTGTGTCTGTGCAAAGACAAAGGAAGGACACAGAAGTAAGAGCTGGGTGGAGGGAGTGACCACTATGCATATGCCCTTGGGCTAAGATCTAGATCAGTCAAGCTCATATCTAGAAGATTTATCTAGAGTCATCAACTGCTTGTTCTGAAAATCAAATAATTCTGAAATCTTCCCAGCCTAAGGGAGGCTTAGGTGACACACATCTACCCAGGAATGGCTATGTTTGTGACTGGAATGGATCACCTGGAAGGTGCCTGGAAGAATTTCCCTTCTAAAACATCACCCTTCCCCCATGATGCACTCATCCCTTGTGTCAACATTGCCCTCTTTTGAAAACACCAGTACTACCTGTTGGAGAGGGAATTGCAAGTGGAGGGGGGATGTGGAAATTTGAATCTCTGATGTCTTAGTGCAAAATTAACTGATAAGAGCAGTGTTTATTTTTCTCTCGTAGAAGAAACTGGGGCAGCATGAATGTGCTGGAAGATTAGAGACCACTGATACTAAAGGAAGGAGAACTGAAGAGGAAGGATACCTGTACCTGTGGACAAGTCATCTCCCTTCATGTCAGAAAGGCCAGTTGTCCAGGAGACATTCTGACAATGCATTGTCCTGGGCATTAGAAAGTGGGTAGCATTCTCATGGACAGCAGAGAAAAATGGAAACATGAGCCAAAAGAAGATTCCAGAACCTGTGAACATGTTCATGTGGGTTTGCAGTCGGAGGATGGACATCCCTCCAGTCTCTGGGATCTAGTCTTCTATGTTGTGACTGTATCTTTAGTCACTAGATTTCCAAAGGCGTAGAAAGCCTGTGGGAAAACTGGCTCATGGTGTCCACAAGAAGTGGAATAAGTATTGTTGTTATGTTTTAGTAGAACCGACAAAGGAAGATCAGCAGACAGTTTGGATGAGTCTAAGTGCTGAAGATTGACAAGACTTCCTTTGTTGCTCCTAGTGACTAGTGGGGGCACTTCTAAAGCTCCCTGAGCACCTGACCATTTACCATCTGATCATTTCACCACACCACTGTGCTTGCAGGGTGTGTGTATGCATTTTCCATTAACCATCAGAAAATATACATAGGCATGTGTGAATTCTAAAGATAGGGAAGAAATCCAGAGGATCTAGAGTTACTGGCCCTCCTGTTAATTGAAGAGAATCTTTTGGCACCAATTTGTGGGATTCACAAAGAAGATGAGATGTTAAAGCCATAACAGAGAGGAATTCTTTTTTATGGTTGAAATAACAGATGAGCTGGTTATAAAAATTGGCAGAAGCCCCTGGATGGAGTTCTTCCTTCTGCCTAGAACATTCAGCCCCCAATTGCCCATTGACTGGGAATTCCCACTGCTTCATTATTACAATCTCTTATAAGTGTGTAAAGAAACCACTTTCCTTTTGGATGACCCCTGGTTGTTGAGAGTCACCCTCTTCCACATTCTCTGAATCCCAACCACACTGAGACTTGCTCCTCAGATGGGAATTTTGTAAACAGTCCTGCTTGTTCTATCTTCATCCTTTGACCCCCCCCCCGCCCCAAAAAAAGAGTAATCTTTCCCATCGTCGTCTTCTATTCCAAAGGCTACTTGTTGGTTGATGACAGCACAGAATTTGCAGTGTCCTCAAACACTTGGTGGAGCAAACATCTCTCCATTGACTCTTTAATTGAGCTGAAGCACTGAAAAGAGGGGGTCTTTATTTAGCCATTTGTCAGGAAGCTAGGACCCAGGGATTTCAGAAAGAACAAAAAGAACTTGGTAACTTTACAAAACTCCTCTCCAAAAATTGGAAAAAGGAAAAAAATGTCTGGAGAAAATTAATTTAAAGATAAATACCAGACATACCTGAGAAATTGCTGGAAATGAATATACTTACAGATGTCACCTTTCTGAAGGCAGTTAGATTCTTGAGTTTTATTTCACTCATTATAGTCTGTGCCCATTGCCGAGGATGTATTCTTCCAGGAAAAGTAAAGGCAAATTTCTTCACATTTGCTTTGCTGTATCTCCCGTTGGAAAACTCATTAAAGAGCGATTCCTGATGGCAACTAGAGATGTAAACGAAATGGCCTCCCTTTTAGTATTTGGTTGAGACAGCCCAAATGTTTGACAGTCATTAAACCTTCTCCAAGCAATATTCATAAAAATAAACCGAAGTTGTCAATATGCAACATCATTAAAGTTATGTCAGTAGTCACCATTGGAGGGGAATGGAAATCAGGTTTGCATTGCAGAATGTACTCTATTCGAAGCTATGGGTTCATCTCCACTTTTTGGGGAGCGGGGAGAGGTTGCACAATCTCTTTACTAAGTTTTTAATTGAGTTGCTATTCCACTCTTTCTTTTATGGAGCCATAGAAGTGTTTGTAATGAAAGATTAAAATGGTCCTGTGCAGTGGTTTGCAATGGCTATGCTCAAATAAAATATGACAGCTCTCTTACAGGGCCAATGTGTAAGCAGAGGGAGCTTGGTAACAAGCCGCATTATGCTTTCTGCTGTGCATACTGATTGCAAATTGTGTGGATTCTCCTCAATGCCATAAAAAAAAAGGTGTGTGTGTGTGTGTGTGTGTGTGTGTGTGTGTGTGTGAGAGAGAGAGAAAGAGAGAGAGAATTTCTTTCTTCCAACTAGTTATGAACCGTATGCATAGCAAGCAATGGAGAAATGATGCTCAGATTTCCTGTAGCAGAGGACACACACACAGATACACACACACACACACACTTACACACTGACAGGCTAATGGCTACTTTCCCAAAGAGTGGTTAGAAAGAAGTAGTAAATGGGACTGTGTTGATGCTGGGAGAAGACCCGGGCAAAGATCAAGATACCCAGCAACATATCGGATAACACATAATTGGCGGGTCACAGCCAAATGAGTGTAGTCATGCATTGCCGGGCAGGCCTTTGCCGGTGATAAAGACACTTGTAAACAATTCAGTCCCAGAACATGGCAATAATATGTTGATCCGGCATGTAATGAGGTGTCCCTGGAATCAATAAGCAGTCCTGGAGAGCAGGGAGCAAGGGCAGTGGCTGTCTTTTTGATGACCTTTCCTCACCACCGAGGACCCCATCTCCCATGAAGAGGACTTTTCTCATTTTGCAGCCAGCTCCAAGTGTCAGAACTTCCATTCGCAGCCAGCAAATGAACAGCCAGGCCCTGCATGCTAATGAAGTCCAGGCTATTTTGCACCTTTTCATCCGCACATTATGCTCTTGACTCTGGAGAAGGTGGGAATTAGGCCGGACCCCAGTGTCAGACTGCCTGATGGCTCAGCTCCGGAAAACTGGTAATTGAAGCTGATGACTGATGCGAGGGAGGCCTGAATTTGGAAATAAACAGTTTCAAGCACTGCATGTCATTTCTAGAGAGACTGCTGAGAGAATGGAAATGAGCTCCGTTTCTTGAATCTAATGCAGTTTCTCAGCAGGAAAAACATCGTCTTTTAGACAACAATGCCAGTCATTAAGATTTAAATGTTCTGGCGATAATAGAAGAACTGGCCTCCCTGTTCACAAACAGCACTTATGTAAATGTCTTTCAACACCCAGATCTACATTTAATCCACGCCCAGGAAGATAACTGTGTCGGCAAGCAGAACCAAATGCAATTCTTAGTCTATAAATATCATTCAGAAGGAGAGAGAGGAAAACAGTAAAATTGTTTGCCAACATGTCACATAGCATTGCCTGTCAGCACCAGTGACAACAACAATTCCCTGCTGAAACAATGAAAGGACATTAGGAAGTCTACAATAAAACATCCCGAAGCCACACTTTTACTGGTTAGTTTTGCACTGCTGTATTTCATTCCAAATAGTATACCATCCTGGCCTTTTATGTGGAAATGGCGTGAATGTTCCCTACCTTCCATGCAGAATCTATATTTGGATGGTGAATCTGTTTAATATTTCAATAGAAGCCCAAATCTGAACCCATTCTCTTCTAATCTTTTAAAAGAGTTCTTTCATCACGTATTTATTTCATTTTCTCTTAACATTACTGGGTTGTCACAAAACCCCAGACCAAACACAATAAATGGGTTTAGTCCCTTCTCCCCAGTCTGCTGAGATTAATTGGACATTGTGTTTGTGTTGTTGTATGCAAAAAGAAGGGCTCGTAACCCACACGCAGCCTTTTGTGTTTTAAGAGGCTTTAAAAATCGTTTTTTACTAGACATCCCTCCAGCCCAGTTCTTCCTGTGCAGGTGAAACATCTTCAGGGAGAAAATTACAAGCCCGGAGAAGAGGAGAAGAAGGCCAGTGGTATTTATCATGGCAGGCTGGAGTGATTCATGAATAATCATCCGTTTGCTCTTTTCTCGCTTCTCTTCCCTACCAGAAGTGAGATTTCGACATTTCGGGCCTTTTTCAATTTAGTGGTGACATGCAGGATTCTCACAGGCAGTCTTTGGTTTGTTAGCCACGTCAAGGATATCAGTACAACTTGAGAGAAACCGAAGACGGCTGGGGTGTTATTGTCACCTCAGTTTAAAGGTAGCAAACCTATCTCGCAGAGGATCAACACTGAATTATTTCAACCTTTCAAAAATATAGATAAGCAATGCATTTCTAATAGTGTGGATACTTGTGGATACTGGATAGGTCAATGAATATTCAGCAATCTTTTGCATGAAATATGTGAAACTCAATGAGAAATAGGTTAAATCTTAAACACACACACACAGGCACACCTACCCCTCGCTGTGACAATGTTGCTCCATTCTGACGTTATTCTTGTGTCTTGTGGGGTCTCCCATGATATAATGGCTAAAATAGAGGGTGAAAATTGCGGTCACTAATATGCAATAATGATAACCATAGGCTTTCTGTGCATGATGTACACGTACACTGGGAATTTGATATTTATATAGTGATTCCTTCTGTGTCCAGAGCAGTGTTGATTTTTTGAAAAGCTTTTATGTGTATTTCCTCATTGGACTCTCATCACAAGCCTTGGCACAAAAATCTATTTTATTAACATGTAAGAAGAGGGAGGTGAGAGAAGTGATGTGATTTTTCTAAGGTCACACAGCAAATACAGTGGTAAAGCCAGAATCAGAACTTTCTGTTTTAAACATTTGCCATGGTGTTCTTTTCTATAAATCCACGTTCCCCTGTGTAGATACCTTTGATAAAGTTATGCAGTACTAGGCTATTTCTACTTTTATCCTTCACAAGCACTACCTCTTCTGTTGCTGTTCTGAGGTTGAAACTGTTCTGACTTGGAAGCAGGACGTGCAACTCCAATTGTCCTGAGGAAGAATAGCCAAGAGCAAGATATTTTCCAGTCTTTAATGGCCACTGGCGGTGACTACTATACTAATAGCATCCCTTTTGTGTGGAGAGCATTGCCTGGATAAGAAGCAGTGATTCAGTGTAGTTTAAGGGTCAAGAACCTGGGCTTGGCTTTGATTCAGATCTTGGCTCTATCACTATATCAGCAATAACAGAAAAGGAGAGTGGGTCATTTCTTGCTCATGTAATGGGGATTCCAGAAGTAGGTAGTCTAGTGTGGAAGAGAACAGGCCCCATGATGCTATCAATTTCCCAGGTTCCTTTTGTTTTTCTATTCCGTCTTTTTTAGAACACTGATTCCATCTCCAGGTCACCTCATGGGCGTATCATGGCTGTGTACTTTCAGTCATCTCATCTTAAGGAGGAAGAAGAGAGGAGGGCAAGGCAAAGAGCCCGGTGAGTCATTGTTCTTTCAAGGAGCTTTGCAGGAAGCAGCTCTACCCCTCAACTTGTGTCTATAGCTCATTGATAAGAACTTTCATATGGCCATTTCTACCTGCGAAGAAGGCTGGGAAGTGTAGATTTGAAGCTGACATGTTGCTGCTCCCTCCATAATCTGAGTTCTCTTACTAAGGAGGAAGAGAACAGATATTGTGTAATTAATAGGAGTAAGAGTTTGCTGCCACAAACACTGACTAGATGTGTGAATCCAAACTAGTTGTCTAACTTCTTTAAGTCTCACGTTATTCATCTGTCACATGGGAAAAAATCGTGGCCCCTTCCTTACTACCATACAAGGGTTGTAAGAATAAAATGAAGCATTTCACGTAAAGTGCCCGTTGCAGTCTCCGGATCAAAAATGTTAAGGTATGGTGACCTAAAATGAGGTATGAAAATATGCTCAGCCTTACTAGAGATCAGGGAAATGCAACTTAAAACCCCCAAAGGATGTCTCTTTTCTCTCCCTTGCAATTGACAAAAATTAAAATAAATAATAATGTACGATGTTGGCAAGTTCATGGGGAAATGAGCGCTCTCATAAACTACTAGTGAGATAACTGGGACAGTATTTTTGGAGGGCAATATAGCAGCAATCCTTCTCCTTGGAATCCACCCTAGGGAAATAGTTGCATAAATGTATAAAAAGGCCTGTCTGACAATGGTCATTGAAGCACTGCTTGTAATAGGAAAAAATCCAAAAGCAACAAAAACTGAAAATATCCAAAAGAGGAATGCTTAATTAAACTGTAGTACATCCATGCCATGGCTTATTATGCAGAAGATTAGAAGAATGAGGAAGATCTGTGTATACGTAGAGATAAAGAAAGAAGGAAGGGAAGAAACATCAAGACCTTGTTAAGTGAAAACAAGCTGCAGGATGACATGTAGGATCTGATGTCATATATTTAACCCATACTCTACACTGTACTCTAAATCACTCTTTCTCTCTCTGTCTGTCTCCCTCTGTGTATATGTATATACAAAGAGAATTCTAGATTTTAAAAAATCATCTTTTTGTTAAGTGTGTATATACTTCTACCATCTACGCTAAATTTTATCCATGAAGTTGAGCAGGGCTTATCCCACCAATCCACCAGGTTCTGACAGCCATGGGGATTTGTGGAGAGATAGGTTCCTAATTCAAGTTCGTCCAATCCTCATTCTCAGGATTTTTGCCAGTATTTATCTTTTGGTTGAAAAAAATAGGTAGATAGATGGATAGATAGAGATACTTGTAATTGTATGGCTAATGATCAAAGAAATGCACCCAGTTAATAATGATCACCTCTGGACTCAGAGCAGGGGAATGGTCAAAGGAACTTTATCTTTGCCCTTCTCTGTAATGATTTATCTAAACAATTTTTTAAATGTACATTTTTATTGCAATATTGTTGGGAGGCAATTCTCCATGGGTCTCATATTTATACTGCATGTCTTGTGAGCAGAGGCACCGACAGCTTTTCTTCCAGACTATCCGTTCAAGGATGTTTGTACAGCGAACAGCTCTGAAAGACAGAGAGGGTCTCCCTCTGAGGCAGGGACAGGTTTGTTTGCTGTCCAGTATAATAAAGATAATGTTCCCCTACAGGACCAAGTTTGAGCAGTATTTGCTTGCAGCCCTTTAAAGACTGAGATTTCCTAAACTCAGAGTTCCTCAGGTCTGATGCAAATCCAGTGTGTGTGCAGCATCCACTAGGGCCACCTTCATGTCACCCCCATGGTACTTGAGAGTCAAAGGGAACTGATGCAAACATGAAGCTCACGATTCCTGTGAATAATAAAGTCCTTTGTCTCTGATCCAGGAGTCTCCTATCTTCTGCCAGCATCCATGACATCGTGGCAGGCTAAGACTCAGCCCCTTCACAGTCCTCATAAATGTAACATAGATATTGAAAAGAACACATATCATAAGTGTACAGTTTTATGAATTTCCACAAAATGTACTCACACATGTAACTAGCACCAAATCCAGAAAAAGAACATGACCAGCGTCACAGAAATCTCATTGACATCTCCCTCCGCCAATACCCTCCCAAGGATAACACATTCCTGCTAACAGCATGGATTCGTTTGGCCTATTTTTGAACTTTACATAAATCGAATCATACAATCTGTGCTCTTTTGTGTCTGGATTCTTTCTGGTGACATTATGCTTATAAGACTCATCCATATTGTTACAGATTGTTGTAGTTCATCATAATCATTACTGTGTCAATAAACCACAGTTTATATCTATTCTATTGTTGGACATTGCATTATTTCTGTTTTTTACTATGTAATTATTTCTTTTTTTTACCCAGTTTTACTGAGATATAATTGCATACATCTCCGTGTAAGATTAAGGTATATAGCATAATGGTTTAATTTACATATTTTGTGAAGTGATTACACAGTAAGTTTAGTCAGCATCTATAATCTCATATAGATACAATAAAAACAAAAAGCAAAAAAAAGAAAAAAATTTTTTCCCTTGTGATGAGAACTCAGGATTTACTCTCTCTCTCTTTTTTTTTTTTGTGAGGAAGACCAGCCCTGAGCTAACATCCATTGCTAATCCTCCTCTTTTTGCTGAGGAAGACTGGCCCTGGGCTAACATCCGTGCCCATCTTCCTCCACTTTATATGGGACGCCGCCACAGCATGGCTGACAAGTGGTGCGTCGGCGGGCGCCCGGGATCCGAACCTGCGAACCCCGGGCTGCCAAGTGTGAACTAAACCGCTGCACCACCGGGCGGCCCCCAGGATTTACTCTCTTAACAAATTTCATATATATCACGCAGTAATGTTAACTACTGTCATCATATTGTACATTATATCGCTAGTACTTATTTTTCTTATAACTGGAAGTTTATACCTTTTGACCACCTTCCTCCAATTTCCCCAATTATTTCTTTTTTTTAAAGAAGAGCGTGTTTATATATTACTTGTATGATTTTTATTATAGAAATTTTTAAACATGTGCATAAGTACAAAGAATGATAAAATGATCTCCTATATGCCCATGGCCCAGTTTTAACAAGTATCAACTTCTGACATTTTGTTATAATTACATTATTTACAAAATTATATATTTTATATCTAATTACATTATAGTTACAATCTATTAATTGTAATTACAACTATAATTAAGTTACAATTTAATAATATTTAAAAAGAAATAGGCCAACTTTTTGCCCATTTGAATTACTTTCAAGATGAAAGCATCTCTATGATGAAAGAATAATATCAACTCACTCTCATGGTAACCTTATTCAGTCTCATGCCTTTAAGTACCATCTATATCTGGTTGACATCCAAGTTTATTCCTCTATCCAAAACCTCTCTGATGAACTCCAGATTCATGTAGCCATCTGCCTCCTTGACATCTCTGCTTGGATGTCATTTTAGGTCTGGTTCCTCAGAAGCAGACCTTAGATGAGGGTTTGTGTACAAATGATCTATAAGGAGCTACTCTTAGGAGACATTAGTAAGGGGTTGGGGGAAGCAGGACAGACAGAGAAGGTGAAGAAATCAAGCAAGGTGCAATATCAGGCAAAAAAAGTTCCACAGCTAATGGCTTCAACCTGATCCCACGGAAGGTGCTCTGGAATGTGAGTTATGCCTCGAAATTTGTCCCAGTGCCAGAAATGGGAGCTGGGCTATTATAGTTCTGTACTCATCAGTCGTTGTCCAAGGGTGGCTCTCTGGGGGACACAAACTCCCAGGCACTTCCAGCTTGGCAGCAGAGCACCAGCAGAGTCTGCTACTGAGATTATTAGACATCTCAAACTTAACATGACCAAAACTTCTGACGCTCCTCCCCCAGACTCCCATCCCCAAAGTATATCCTTCCAGTTACTTACACAAAACACCTTGGAGTCATCCATGACTCCTCTCTTTCTGTCACACCCCTGTCCCTACATTAGGGAATAGGTTGGCTCTACCTTTAAAATGTACCTAGAATATCCTCCACACCTCCACTGCTATCCTCTGAGGCACCATCATGTGTCACTTGAGTTACTGCCAGAGCTTCCTAGTTTGTCTACAGGCATCTACCCTTCTACCCTCCCCCAATCAGTCTCTTCTCAGCAAAGCAACAAGAAAAGTCCTTTTAAAATGGAAGTGATCATGTCAGTCCTCTAAGCAAAACCTTTCAATGACTCTCCATTTCCCTCAGAGTAAAAGTCAAGATCCTTACACAATGGCCCACAAGGCCATGCTTGGTTCCTGGCCTCCCACCTGTTTGCCTGTTGACCTCATCTCCTCCTACACATGCTGTCGCTCACTCCCTCCAGCTGCACCGGCCTCCTTGCTCTCTCCTGAGGACACCAGGTCTGAGCCTGTCAATCCCTCTATCTCGCGTCCTTTTCTCCAGATAATTGCAAAGCTCCCTCCCTCACTTCCTTCAAGTTTGCTCAGTGTCACCTTCTCAAGGAGGTCTAACTGGACAGCGCTATTTAAAATTGCAACTATTCTCCATGTCCCTGTGCTCCTTATCTCTCTTATCTTGCTCTCTCTTTTTTTTCATAGCATACCATATAATTTACCCCCTTAACATGTGTATTGTTTACTATCTGTCTTCTCTCACTAGAAGGTAAACTCTGTGAGGACAGGAATTCTTGTGTGTTTAGTTCACTGATGTATACCAAGCTCCTGGAATAGTTCAGATACATGGTATATGCTCAATAAATATTTGCTGAATGAATAAATAATCTTCTGTAAATCTCAATTTATTGATACCATCTCAAAGGAATATGCTTAGATTCAAGACCAGCTGTACCCCTGCAGTGAGCAGTCAATGGATGTAGACTGCCCCCAGGGAGGTGCAGAACCTTGGGCCAGGCAGCTCCCTTTAGCTAAGGACTGTTTCTGGGGAGGGACTCAACAGTGAGTCCTAAGTAGGCAACCTACAGTGAGCGCCTCAGTCCTGAAGGGGGACTCTGGATGGTCTCACAGTGTCCACCATAGAAGTCCCCGTGCCTCTCAGGTGCACTTGCTGCATGTCAATTCACCCCTTCAGGGTTCTCCTCATTTTTTCCTGGGGAAACGTAATTAGCAGAGGAAGGTTAGTGGGATGAACCTGGTGCTGAAGCTTTCTTGGGACCATGGTTGATACTCATCTTCTCCCTGCCCTGCTATCTGTTGT
The DNA here is from genome assembly GCA_031878705.1 of Tapirus indicus. Lineage (NCBI taxonomy): Eukaryota > Metazoa > Chordata > Mammalia > Perissodactyla > Tapiridae > Tapirus > Tapirus indicus. Next base: position 86,862,702 of record CM062929.1, on the reverse strand, counting down.
TGATTTCCATCTGTCTCAGCCAGCACCTCTCTTGACCTAGGTGGCTTACCTCTTGGGGTGACCCAGAGGGAGTCATCCTTGAGGAGTCTGAGCCTCTGGTCCCCTCACCCTTTGCAGACTTTGCTGCACTTGTCTATTTGCCATCAAAGTGGTCAGGGGAAGACCAAGAGGCACCCAATGAGAGATGGTGCCATGATAGGACTATTCATTCCTGTGGTTGGCATATTGGACATTCCGTAGCAGCATTAGCCATGGTGAGTGACAACTCATGCTGTTGGGCCCGTGCATGACGCCCATACCTGCCATTATGCCCATTCAGTTCATACACCCATTTTGCCAGCAGTGAGATAGTTGATGATAGAAGAGGGCTGAGTCATTTTCTCTACTTGATTTTTTAGTGTCTTTTGTGTGGTGGGCATTAATGTGAGATAAGAAAATCTTTATACTTCATGCTCACTTCATTATGTCCATCCACATTCCTCTGTCTCTATCCTCATCTTCTTATCTTGCTCCTTCCAGACCCTTGATCGACCAGGTAAGTCATTTGCCACTGCCTGTGAATTTTTATATAGTCTTCCCTTGGGCCACTTCTCTTTCTACACAAAGTAGATGATCATCTGCACTGCCCCAAAACTCTGCTTATTGGGAGGATTTTCTGACTGTTAGGGCCACCCCTCAGTGGGGCCCTAGGGCATTTTCTGCTTCCACCCATGTACTGAGTCAATCCATCTGTGAACCAAGACTGATGTTTTTCCTTCTCTGTCAGCTAGTCATAAGGGACCCACCCATGTGGTTCAGATATTACCTTAGGGAGTGAAACTCGTGGTGGATGGCATGGAAGTCTGGCCACTTGGTTGTGTAATTACTTGCCCCTTCTGAACCTGCTCATGCTGCGTCCTGGATCTATCATCTCCATCGTACAAGGGATTATTATTGGGTCCACCCTTCCTTACGACTCTACAGGTCTGATAGAATCCACCTTATGATGGGCTATTCAGGCTGCAGAGTCACTTGGTTCTTCATTGTCAGGTACTCAATTTTGCCTGGGCCCAGAAGACCACTAGGAGCAATTTTTAACCCCCCTTTTTTTTCATTTTGGTAAAAAACACAAACCATAAAATTAACCATCTTAACCATTTTTAAGTGTTCAGTTCAGTGGTATTAACTACATTTGTTTTGCTGTGCAGCCATCCCTATCATCCATCTCCAGAACTCTTTTCATTTGGAAAAATCAAAATTCTGTACTCGTTAAATAACTTCTCATTCTCCCCTACCCACTGTCCCTGGCAAGCACAATTCTACTTTTTGTCTCTATGAATTTGACTTCTCTAAGTACCTCACAAAAGTGTAATCATACAATATTTGCCCTTTTGTGACTGGCTTATTTCACTTAGCATAATGTCCTCAAGGTTCATCCATGTTGCAGCATATGTCGGAATTTCCTTCCTTTTTAAGGCTGAATAATATTCTATTATATATGTATACCACATTTTGAGGAGAAGCTTTTTTTTGAATGGTGTAAAATTCTGCACTGCTGGTGTCATGGGCTTATTTAGAACTCTAGGGTCTAACATTGTGATTCTTTTACTGGGACATACATAAACTCCACTGGGCTTCTTTTCCCACCACATATGCCTCTAATACCACAAGTTCTGTCAGATTGTTTGGCCCAAGTGGCAGGCCCGACCTGCTGCAGAACCCTCTCCTGCTCTGAGCCCTATCAAAGTTGGCAGCCTTTTGTATCCCTTGGTAGATGGATTGGAGAAGCATTCCCAAGTATTTCCCAACAGAGCCTGAATAGGTTTATCGGGCATTGCGTGAGATGCAATAATTTGTTTTTTCCTTTGGAGAAGATGTTCCTTCATGCCGCAGACCACTAAAAACGTCATTGATGGGTAGTTTCCTGAATCTTCATAAGGTTTATCTCCCATTCTCGTTTTACCATTTCTTGCTCATTTGGTCCTATTAACTTAATGTCATCAACATATGGACAAATGTGATGTTCTGCTGGATATTCAACCAGTAAAAGTCTCTATGGACCATAGAGTACTTAGTCCATAGGTCTAAGGGAGGGACAGTTTACATAGCCCTGGGGCAAGACTGCAAATGTGCACTGTTGTCCATCTTGGGTAGATAGAAACTGCGTCTTGTCCTCATTCCTGGCAAGTATGGAAAAGAAATCCTCCAAATTAGTGGCTGCGTGCCACTTGCCTGAAGCATGTTAATCTGCTGTACAGATACCACATGTAGCACAGCTATGACTGCAGCTATGACTTGGTTCCATTTGCACTTAGTCCACAATCATCCTCCAGCATCTGTCTTGGTTTTGTAGGGCCAAATTGGTGAATTAGATGAGGATGTAATAGAGACAACTCCTCCTTCCTTCTTAAGAGTATCATTCTCCTAGAATATGATATTGTTTTTGATGTAACCTCTTGACTAAGAGCAGAGGGGGCTATATCAGAAGGGGTCATTTGACTTGGCTTTCCCCACTATGATAGCTCTTACACCATAGACAGGGGAACCAATGTGGGGATTATGCCAACTACCAAATATATCCATTCTATACTATTAGATAAGCCCATGGATGCAGTGGGCCCACTGAGAACCTGGCCAGGACTCTACTTATACCTGCACCAATCTAATAAGGACCCCGGAATGATGCTTTGGTTCCTTGGGTATCAAAATCACGTCAGTCCCTGTGTCCAAGGGACCTAAAAATGTTTGGGAGGCAATCTCTTTTCTGGAAGGTCAACCTTCAGGGGATCAGCTGTGGACACATTAATCCTTCTCAAGGAAGTGTAAATTTAGGTCTCAACCTCAGGGTAAGGCTGGGTTGTGGAAGGATTTTCAGGGGAGATTGTTTTCCCCAGCCCATTGTCCATGTTAAGAGAGGTAACGTTTTGCTTTCCACTTACATGAGGGAGATTTCCTTTTACTGAAGTGTGGCTTTTTGAGAGATGCTGCTTTATGTGAGGTATTTCTAATTCCCCACCTTGTATGGGCCCTGCCTTCTGTCTCTATGGGCAAGTCATCAAAATGAAAGCTTTTTGCTACCGGATGGTGGCATCTGGCTTCAGGTGAGTTGATGGTTTCAGTGCTTGCTTATTGCTCCGGATCCCTGCTTTCACTTTGTTTTGGCCCATGAGGATTTTGGTTGCCTTTTCCCTGTGTGTTGTGGGCTGAATTGTATCCCTCCCAAATCAATATGTTGAAGCCCTAACCCCAGGTACCTTCGGATGTGACTGTATTTAGAAACCAGACCTTTAAAGAGGTGATTAAGGGATAAAAATAAAAGCCTTTAGGGCTAATCCAGCCCTAATCCAAACTTACCGGTATCCTTATAAGAAGACGAAACTTGGACATACATAGAGACACCAGGAATGTGTGTGCACAGAGGAAAGACCATGTGAGGACACAGTGAGAAGGTGGCCATCTACAAGCCAAGGAGAGAGGCCTCAGGAGAAATCAAACCTACCTACATGTTGATCTTGGACTTCCAGCCTCCAGAAGTGTGAGAAAATAAATTTCTTTTGTTTAAGCCAACCAGTCTGTGGTATTTTGTTACGGTAGCCCTAACAAACTAATGCTTCATCTTTGAAAAAGATTTAAAAAAATTTATCTGAATTGTTAATAACTTTGCAGCAGAACATTATTCAGGGTAGATAGTTAAAGTAACTGCTGTTTAAGTCCACCTCCTTATATTTCTATGAGTTTTCCTATAAATATTGTGAAGTTGTTATGAGTTGTATACAAGTTTATAACTGTTGTCTTCTGAATGGATTTCGTCTGTTATCAGTATGGGACACATCTTTTTCTTATTTATTTATATAGTTTTCTAATCACATTTGGTCTAATAATATTTTTACTGTACTTTTCTTTCCTCCCTGCCAACCCAGCCTCCCCGCTTCCTTCCTACATTTGGATGGTATATATTTTCATTCCCATTATTTGCAAACTTCTTTATTTGCTTTGGATTGTTTCTTATTATTGGAATACATATGTATATATTCAATTTTTGAATTCAATTCAGATTTTGAATCCAGTTCAAAAATGTATATATATTCAAAGTTATTTTATAATCCAGAAATAGATATCTATATCTATATATGGATTTTTTAAAATCTGGGTTATCTGTCTTTTTTATGTTGAGTTGTAGGAGGTCTTTATATATTTCTGGATACTAGACTCATGGCTGATATATGATTTGCAAATATTTTCTCCCATTCTGTGGGTTATCTTTGCATTTTTCTGATAGTGTACTTTGAAGCACAAAAGTTTTTAATTTTGACAAAGTTTAATGTATGTAGTTTTAATTTGATTGTTCGTGCTTTTGGTGTCATTTCTAAGAAATCATTGCCCAGTCCAATGTTACACAAATGTTCTTTTCTAAGAGTTTTATAGTTTTAACTCTTATATTTAGACCTATGATCCATGTTGAGATAATTTTTGTACATGGTGTGAGGTAGAACTCTAAATTCGTTGTTTTGCATGTGGCTATCCACTTGCCCCATCACCATTTATTCAAAAGACTATTCTTTCCCTCATTGAATGGTCTTACACCCTTCTCAAAAATCAATTGACCATAAAAATATGGATTTATTTTTGGACTCTAAATTCTATTTCACTAATCTGTATGTCTGTCTTTATGCTGGTAGCACACAGTCTAGAGTAATCTCTAGCTTTGTAGTAAGTTTTGAAATCGGGAAGTATGACTCTTTCAAATTTATTTTTCTTTCTCAAGATTGTTTTGGCTATTTTTGGTGCTTTCAATTTTCATATGAACTTCAGAACCAACCCACCAATTTCCGTTAAAAAGCTGGCTGGGATTTTGATAGGGAAAGTGTTGAATCCGTAAACCAGTTTGAAGAGTACTTCTATCTTAACAATATTAAGCCTTTCAATCCATAAATATGGGATGTCTTTTCATTTATTTAGGTCTTCCTTAATGTCTTTGAACACAGTCTTATAGTTTTCAGTGTGTGTCATATTTCTTTTAAGTTTATTACTAAATATTTTATTTTTGTTGATGTTGTTGTAAATGGAATTATTTTCTTAACTTCATTTTTGAATTTTCACTGCTAACGTAGAGAATATAATTGACATTTATGTGTTGATCTTGTATTCTGCAATCTTGCTGAACTTGTTTGTTAGTTCTAATAGTGTTTTTGTGGATTCCTTAGGATTTTCTATATAAATATCATGTCATCTGCAAATAGAGATAGTTTTACTTCTTCCTTTCCAATCTGGATGCCTTTTATTTCTTTTTCTTGCCTAGTTGCCCTAGCTGGATTTTATAACCCAATCTCAGAGCCTTTGCTTTTTATTTCAATGGAGAAATAATTTATATACTGTAAAATGCACAAATCATAAGTATGCAGCTTGATGGAATTTTATGTGTGTACATGAAACTGCCAATCAATATATAGAACATTTTTGCCACCCTAGAAAGTTTCCTCTTTCCAGTCAATACTCCTCTGAATTAACCACTACAAACTTCTATTACCATAGATTACTTTTGCCTACTTTTGAACTTCTTCTAAATGTAATCATAGAGTACTGCATTCTTTTATATCTGGCTCTTTTACTCAACATAATGTTTTTGAGATTTTCAGATTAAGAATGGTTGCTGTAATGTACTGCCCATATTCCTCTTTCAGCATGGAGGCACTCTTTCCTTAGTTGCTGGGAGTTCTCAGCTGAATCCATCACTGGGAACTGTCTTTGGCTGAATAGAGCAGTCTGGCTCAAGGTGTGTCCTTGTGGTTCTCAGTTACATTTCCCTGATGAGTAGTTGTATTGAGCTCCTATTTATATGCTTATTTTCCATTTGAATATATTCTTTTGAAAATGCCTGTTCAAGTCTTTTGTCCATTAAAAAATTGGGTTGACTTTCTTTTCTTGATTTATAGGAGTTATTTATAAATTCTGTATATGAATCCTTTGTTAGATATTGCTATGTTCTGAATGTTTGCATCCCCCTAAATTCATATGTTGAAATCCTAACCTCAAGTTGATGATATTAGGAGGTGGGGCCTTTGAGGTTAGTAGGTCATGAGCATCGGGCTCTCATGATTGGGATTAGTGACCTTGTGAAAGAGGCCCCACAGAGCTCCCAAGTCCCTTTTACCTTGTGAGGGCACAGTGAGAAGGCACCATCTATGAGCCAGAAAGTGGGCCCTCACCAGACAATGAATTTGCTGGCAATTTGAACTTGGACTTGCCAGATTCTAGAACTGTGAGAAATAAATTTCTGTTGTTTATAAGCTACTCTCTGTTATGGTAGTCCAAACGGACTAAGACAGTTATATAGGTTGAGAATATTTTCTCCCAGTGTATGGCTTGCCTTTTCATTCTTTTTTTTTTTTTTTTGTGAGGAAGACCGACCCTGAGCTAACATCCGTCGCTAATCCTCCTCTTTTTGCTGAGGAAGACTGGCCCTGTGCTAACATCCCTGCCCATCTTCCTCTACTTTATATGGGATGCCGCCACGGCATGGCTGACAAGCAGTGCGTCGGCGGGCGCCCAGGATCCGAACCCGCGAACCCTGGGCTGCCAAGTGCGGACTAAACCGCTGCGCCACCGGGCGGCCCCTACCTTTTCATTCTCAATCACATCTCTTGATGAGTATGGGTTTATATTTGATGAAGTCCAATTTATCAGTTTTTTTCTTCTGTGGTCTATAGTTTTTGTGTCCTGTTTAAGAATTCTTTGCCTACCCCAAGTTCGTAATGATAGTCTCCTATGTTTTCTTTTAGGACCTTTATAATTTTAGCTTTCACATTTAGTTCTATGATCCATCTTGAATGAATTTTTGTGGGTGGTATGAGGTAGGGCTAAAGGTTCATTTTTTAAAATACAGATTTATTGAGATGATATATTCAAAATGCTGAAAGAAAGAACTGCTAACCAAGAATACTGTACCTGGCTGTTATCCTTCAGAAATGAAGGCTAGATAAAGACTTTCCCAAACAAGCAAAATTTGAGGAAGTTCATCACCATTAGACCTGCCTTATAAGAAATGCTAAAAAGAGTTCTTTAAGTGGAAATGAAAGAACACTTTCTTTTAGTAACATGAAAATAAACAACACACTGATAAAGGCAAGAATATAGCCAGGTTCAGAGTACTTTAATACCGTAACATGGTGGTGTGTTAACTTAAACTCTAGTATAAAGGTTGAAGGACAAAAGTATTAAAAATAGCTACAGCTACAATGATTTGTTAATGGCTACAAATGTAAAAAGATGTAAAGTGTGACATCAAAAATATAAAATGTGTGTTTGGGGGAATAAAAGGGTAGAGTTTTTGTGTATGAAGAAAGTTAAGTTGTCATCAGCTTAAAACAGACCAGTATATCTATAAGATGTTTCAAGTAAGCCTCAGAGTAACTGCAAAACCAAAACATATAGTAGATACACACAAGATTAAGAGAAAGGAAAGTATTCCAGTAGGGCAAATCATCAGATCAGAAAGGAATACAGCAAGAGAGGAAGAAAGGAACAAATAAACTATAAAATAGCCCAAAACAATGAACAAGATGGCAATAGTAAGTCCTTACCTATCAATAATTACTTTAAGTGTAAATGGATTAAATGCTCCAATCAAAATGCATAGAGTGGTTGAATGGATTAAACAAAACAAAACGCGGACCGACTATATGCTGCCTACAAGAGATATACTTCAGCTTCAAGGATACACATAGGCTCAAAGTGAAGGGATAGAGAAAGACATTCCAGGCAAAGGGCAAACAAAAGAGAGCAGGGGTAGCTATACTTATAGCTGACAAAACAGACTTTCAGTCAACAACTGCAAAAAGAGACAAAGAAGTTCATTATATCATGATAAAGGGGTTGATTTATCAAGAGGATATAGCAACTGTAAATATATATGCACTCAAGATTGGGGCACCTAAATATATTAAGCAAATACTAACAGATCTGAACAGAGAAACAGGCAACAATACAATAATAGCAGGGGACTTCAACATCCCACTTTCAACAATGGATAGATCATCCAGACAGAAAACCAATGAGGAAACATTGGACTTGAACTATACTTTAGACCAAATGAACCTAACAGACACACAGAACATTCCATCCAACAGCAGCAGAATACACATTCTTCTTAGTGCACACAGAACATTCTTCAGGATAGATCATATGTTAGGTTTCAAAACAAGTCTCAGCAAATTTAAAAAGATGGAAATTATACCAAGTATCTTTTCTGACCACAATGATATGAAACTAGAAGACAATAATAGGAGGAAAACTGGAAAATTCATAAATATGTGGAAATTCAACAAGACACTCCTGAACAACCAACCAATGGTCAAAGTTTTTTTTTGATTTTCTGTCTTCCTGTAGTTGCCTACATAACTCTAATTAACATGGCCTCCCACTAGTTCTTGATTTTTTTGATCTTTTGACATTTTCTACTGAACTTCTGTTGTATTATATGAACATTTGGTTCATGTATACACTTTCTTCCTTTCCTTAGTTTTGGTAGGTAGATCTTTTGTATTTGTCTGCTGGTTACCTTTACTAATCTTTCTTTCCCTATTTTCTAATTTAAGCCCCTCTGCCATGTATTGCTGCTACTACATACACAGAAAAACAACATTTGCTTTATGTGTATGTGACAGACATTTATATGTCGCTTTTCTGGCTGTAAATATTCTTTCCATTTTGGATCTGAATGCATTTTTCATCTTTAATTCAATCTGCATCACTTCAGTTAAAGGACAGAAAAATAAAACTCACATGGGAATCCTTGTGTGTGTGAAATGGAAGCCTCATCGAATATTAAACCACATACACACATACACACACACAAAACCAAACTCAACACCTGGTTCTTCTTTTTATCTGGGTAACAAGGGTGAGAGACTCTTTGAAATCCTCCCTGGGATCCATGTAAATGACCAAGACAGTTAGGTAGCAAATGATCTTCAAAGTGGGCATCCTTCCAACAAATGTTTGCATTGATTTCATTATTTCTAAAGGCTGATTGATGCCAGAAAGAACAAAGAGATAAGGCAAAAACCATCTCCTTTATTGCTCCCCGTCCTGCATTTTAGAATGAGGATGTGATGTTGGACAAATTCTGTGGTCATTTAGGGAATTTTAGACATCTCCTGTTGGAGGCTAAGACAGGCTGGTGGGTGGGGTAAGGACAACTGCACCATGGGGTCAGGTTTTCAGAAGTTCTGTGCGCTGTTTGTTAGTTGTTCTTTATAACATTTGGGGGTTAAACTGCTTAAAAAGGGTTAGAGACAACCAACCAGTTATTCTGACCTAACGTCAAACAATTGCTTTGTTTGAATTTTTAACTTTTAATTCTTTTAACTTTTAATGCTATAAAATACAGTATAGCTCTTCCATACTGCAGATCAAGAAATTAGAGTGGGTCTTCAGCATGTGTTAAATAGAAATAAGGAAAGGATATCAGATTTCTTACCCAAGGACTTTCTAGCAACTGAGGCAGGAGGACAGAAAACAAAAAAGGTGAGAGGGACGGGAGGACAAATGAAGTCAGGGTGTTGTGGGGAAAAGCCAGAGGTACCAGGACAGTGGGATTAACTTATGAGAAAGAATCTTTTCATTAAGAAGAAAATTATTCCAGATTCCTAAATATAGGCGTGTGTTAACAAGATTTTAATGTTGAAAATATTACTGAGAAAACTTACAATATTATTGAGACAAGTAATGGGACATTTAATAGTATATTAGTATCCAAGAAGGAATGGTTGGTTTCAGTTATCTTAATCTGAATACAGAGGACACAAAAGGACCTGGAACTTTAATCATTCTGGCAAAAGGAATTTATCCTTTAGTTTATCTACTGACTCAACTTTGGTGAGCAGAGGGGTGTTGGAGGACAAAAGTTCTAATTTAATGCTGTCCAGTAGAAATACAGTGCAAACCAGACATGTAATTTTAAATTTTCTTATAGTCAAGTTAAAACATAAAAAGATACAGGTGAAGTTTATTTTAATAGTATATTTCATTTAACCCAATATACTCAAAATATTCTGATCAATATAAAAATTATTAATGAGATATTTTACATATTTTTATTCTAAGTTTCAAATTTCAGTGTATTTTTCATACTTACAGCATATCTCAATTGAGATACTAAATTTTCAATGTGAAATGTATCCCTACTAAAACAATAAAATTATATTTAACAGAAAACCATTCTTACACTTCTTTAGTTTTAATACTTAAATTAATTAAAATGAAATGAAATTAAAAATTCAGTTCCTCAGTTGCAGTAGCCACATTTCAAGTCTCAAGAGTCACCTGTGGATATGGTCTGCCATTTTGGATGGCACAGCTCTCACCAAAGGATACCTTTAAGATTTTCATGCAGTCCAAGCCCATCGCCAATCTTCCAGCAAGAACTTCTTGGGTTAGACTAGTCACAGTTTGTGAACATCCTGGCCACAACATCCACAGTTTGTTATATCACCCTCAAAATTCATATGCTGAAACCCTAACCCTCAATACCTCAGGATGTGACTGTACTTGGAGACAGGGACTTCAAAGAGGTAATTAAGGTAGAATGAGGTCATATGGGTAGGCCCTAAACCAATATGATTCATGTCCTTCTAAGAGGAGGAAATTTGCACACATGGAGAGATGGGAGACATGCATGTGTGCAGAGGAAGGGCCACGTGAGGACACAGCAAGAAAGTGGTCATCTGCAAACCAAGAAGAGAGGCCTCAAAATAACTGAACCTACTGACACTTTGATCTTGGACTTCTAGCCTCTAGAAGTGTGAGAAAGTAAATTTCTGCTGTTTAAACCCTCCAATCTGTGGTATTTTGTTCTGGCAGCCTGAGCTGACTAATATACTGGCCCAGCACATAGAGGGTTAAAAAAAATCAGATAAGGTCTTTCTCATTTCAGATGTGTTCCTCCTATTTTGTCACCAGCTTCATGTTTTGATGTTCCACAAATCCTTAGAGCTTGGCTCTCTGAAAACCATTTTAAGAAAAATAAGTATCCACAGGGTGTATTTTTTAAAACTGGCCTTGTGTGCAAGTTCTTTAGTGGTTGGTTGGACAGGATGTCGTGTGTGTTTTCATCTGGAAGGTGGGGAGTGAATGAGTCACATCGACAAACCACAAACACGTGGCTTTGAGGCCCAAAGTGAAGTGTCCATGCCCATCGGGCCGAGCCTCTTGTCTTTGTCCACTGCAGATGTCGAACCTCTTCGCGATCGCCATAGTTGGTTAGTAACGATTGCATCTATGCTAATACAATCAGAAAATTATGCAGGCCGTCTATTCCTTCCCAGAGAGAACAGGGTGATCAGCCATTAGTGATTCACACTGATGAGCCTCCACTAATTGCGCAGAATATAATTAGTGATTATATAATATTTGAGCTCTTGCAACTGTCATTAGTGTCTACGATTCACCAGACATGGGCCCTCCTGAATGGAGTGTGATTGCCGCATACTAAATCTAGTTAATCCGGGGTATAGTAATCAGCACGGGATGTACTTTACGCAGTGGTTAAAAGCTCTGGTGACCTCAGAAAAAAACCCTGCCATGAACCAAAAGCTGAATTGCTTACAATAGGGATCCCTTTCAAAAAAGAAATTTAATAATTAAATGGCCTGGAAAACTTGAGGGCGGAATCATTGGATTGTATTCACATTAAGATTTTTCTGTATGGTATTAACATTAAGATTTTTCTGTAACAGATATGGTGACCAAAATGTTGTACTTTTGCTGGCATTAATTTATGCTACCTCTTACTATTGACTTAGGGTGTATTATATACTGAAATTATAATGGTTTTGTTTCATGGCTAAGGAGAACTGGATTAAGAACTAGTTCTTCATAAGAGGAAAGATGACTGTTTATAATTGCCCAGAGCCCTCTTAGAGCACAGTTTTGTAGTACACCTTATGGAACAAAGTTTTAAAAGCAATAACATTATAGTGATATTTTGCTTCCTGTAATAAAAGTTTGGTTCTAAAATGGATTCACATGATAATACATTTCACCGTGTCCTGAGTCATGGTAGATTTTCAAGACATTTGTAGCAGATGCTATGGATGCCCTCCCTACCCTCTGTTCCCTGGGTCACTGAGTTCACCTGTAGCTGCAGTGGACAGTTCCCGTATATACTGTCAACTTCCCACCCCAAGCATCTTTACCTCTCTGCTTTTCTTCCCAAATGCTTTCTTCAGTACCCCCATGAGCTTGGTCAACACACTTGTAGGGCAACCTGTAAGTGTCAAGGATTCAACAACTCTGGGGTAAGTATCAACCAAAAGGGGAGTTGGTGGAGAAATACCCCAGCCTCCCCATCCTTTGGTGGGACAATTCTGAGGGTATGTTAACCACAGTTTCACCGAGGGTCCCCAGCACCACTGAGCACCATTTGTTCGTAGTGGTAGCCTGTTTGTTAACACTGTCCTTATTGGTTTTTCTCCCTTCCCTGTCTCCCTTCCTGACTCCCTCACTTGTGTTTCCTGGGATCATCTCCTATGATGCCCAATTTTATGTGTCAACTTGACTGGCCGTTGGGTGCCCAGATTAAATATTATTTCTGGATGTCTGTGAGGGTGTTTTTGGATGAGATTAGCATTTGAATTGGTGGACTCAGTAAAGTAGATTGCCCTTACCAGTGTGGGTGGGCATCATTCAATTCATTGAGGCCCTGACAGAACAAAAGGCTGAGGAAGAAGGAATTGGCCCCCTTTTTCCTGCCTCACTGTTAAGCTGGAACATCTCATCTCCTGCCCTTAGACTCAGGACTGAATTATGCTACTGGTCTTCCTGGATCTCTAGCTTGCAGGCAGCAGACTGTGGGACTTCTCAGCCTCCATAATTCTGTGATCCAATTCATCATTATATACATATAACCCCCTACTGGTTCTGTTTCTCTGGAGAACCTTGACTAATACACTTCCCAAATAAACTACCTACACTCAAACCCTTGCCTCAGGGTCTGCTTTTGGAGGAACCCAACATAAAGCTTTCCCTTTTTACCACCCATTCCGGATACTTCCTCACTCTAACCAGCTGTGATAACTTCCAGTGGGCTCTTTCTATGTGTGGCAAGTCCTGAGTAGTACTCTCCTGCTATGTAGTTTTTACCGGTGAATTTATGTGAATTATAGTCTTTTAAACAAACCATAATTTGTGCTGTAAGTGATAGTACGTATAAATGGTTGTTTCCAATGTGGAATTTACAGGTTTACAAATTTCCAAGGCCTGTGTAATTTAATATGGTCCAGTTATTCATAAAATAATAGGGCTACTGTAGACCTCAAGGAAAATAGCAACTTAGGATTTACGTGATTTCCTCCCTTTTGTGTATTTTATATGAGTAATAAATTCACTGGCATCTTTGCTTTGTAAGGTGCTTTCTAGTGGTTGTTGAACCAGTTCAAAGTCTCTCAGGTATTGTTTGAGAAAAGTTCTGCTGAATAATAATAATGATAGGAACTCGGATCACCACTTACTCTGTACCAGGCACTGTGCTAAGCTTTCTGTTTAACAACTATCATCATCCCAAATTACAGATGGAAATGTGGCTTAAAAAGGTTAAGTGATGGCTTGCCTGAGGTCACATGACCTGTAAGTGGTGGAAACAAGAGTCAGCCTAATATGAAAACATGCGTAAAGATACACGCACCCCTATGTTCATTACAACATTATTCACAGTAGTCAAGACTTGGAAGCAACCTAAGTGCCCATCAAGGGACAAATGGATAAAGAAGATGTGGTATATATACACAATGGAATACTACGCAGCTATAAGAAACAATGAAATCTGGCCATTTGTGACAACATGGATGGACTTTGAGGGTGTTATACTAAGTGAAATAAGTCAGAAGGAGACAGTCAAATACCATATGATCTCATGCATAAGTAGAAGATAAAAACAACAACAAACAATCACATAGAGACAGAGATTGGATTGGTGGTTACCAGAGGGGAAGAGTGGAGGGAGGAGGGTGAAAGGGGTAATTAGGCACATGTGAGTGGTGATGGATTGTAATTAGTCCTTGGGTGGTGAAGATGATGTAATCTAACAGAAATCAAAATATAATGATGTACACCTGAAATTTATATAATGTTATAAACCAATGTTACTGCAAAAAAAAAAAAAAGCATCAGCCTAGACACTCTTTGCTTTAAAGCCCACTGTTCTGAGGCTGAAAATCAAAGATATTAGGATGCTTCCCTTGCATCTCCCCGATTTCCCTTCATTGGCCTGCACTGAGTCAAGGGCCAGGACACCGCAGCAGACATCATGTCTGCCCAGGCAGTCTCCTGCACACTAGCTCCCCAAAGCCATTGGTTGTGTCTTTTTGTCCACAAGCTGCCCTCGGGGCTCTTCTACTCTGAGGCCAGTGGAGATGCTGGAATTTATGTCTCTTCAGGGGCAGCCCATAACGATGTCGGATGGGAGGAGCATGCTTGCCCTGGTCAGGACATGCTGAAGAGGGACCTCTATTGTCCCCAGAGCTCCCCTATTGGACTGAATCAAAGTCACCTTCCTAGGTAGTTTGCATGATGCTATACCTGGGCTGGCCTCCTTCCCTGTCCTGCTTCACCATTCTCCCATCAGTTTTTCCTGGGCTCAATTCTTGATAAGCAATGTTCACAGAAATGCTCATCTTAGGGACTGCTTCTGGAGAACCAAACCTAAGACAGAACCTATGAAAGGGTTTGTGAATTCTTGGAGTCAAAGGCACCCAGAGAGGTAAACCTGAAAGACAAACTGGAATTGGGAAGTACAAACAAGGTTTTTCATTATTTAGAATAGAATAGAATTGGAATACAGTTGGAAACAACTTGAATGTCCATCAATAATGGATGAATTAAATAAATTCAGCACATTCATGCAATGGAATAATATGCATCTATAAAAAAAAGAAGAGATTTCATTTTAAATCAACAGGAGTAAATTTAATCTATTGGAGAGTAAGAAAAAAAAAAGAAGAAAAGAAAAAGCACTAAATAGAAAATATAAAATAAAAAGGTAGACTAACTTCTAATGCATTAGTAATTGTAACAAAGGTATGTGACTTAAAAACAGACTCTCAGACTGGATTTAAAAATCCAATGATATATACAAGAGACACTCTTAAAATGGGAAGGTAAAGACGATTAGAAAATAATAGCATGAAAAAGCTGTACCAGGAAAATATAAATCAAAAGAAAGTTGGTGAAAATAAGTAAGTCATGGGGATGTAATGTACAGCATGGTGACTATACTTAATACTTCCATACTGCATATTTGAAAGTTGCTAAGAGAGTAAATCTTAAAAGTTCTCAGCACAATAAAAAAATAGCTCTGTAACTATGTATGTGATGCATGTTAACTAGACTTATTATGATCATTTCACAATATATACAAATATTGAATCATTATGTTGTACATCTGAAACTAATATAATGTTATATGTCAATTATACTTCAATAAAAAAAGAAAGTTGGTGGGGCCGCCTGGTGGCACAGCGGTTTAGTCCGCGCTTGGCAGCCCGGGGTTCGCGAGTTCGGAGCCCGGGCGCCCGCCGACACACTGCCTGTCAGCCACGCCATGCTGGCGTCCCATATAACGTAGAGGAAGATGGGCACGATGTTAGCCCAGGGCTAGTCTTCCTCAGCAAAAAGGGGAGGATTGGCAACAGATGTTAGCTCAGGGCTGGTCTTCCCCACAAAAAAAAAAAAAAAAGAAAGTTGGTGTAGCAATCTTAATATTCAACAGAATAAAATTTAAGGCAAAATATCATTAACAACAACATGAAATGTTATATAATTGTAGAGGAGCAATAAGACAAAAATATATATCCATCCTAACTACTGATGGCCCTTATATATCAAGTGACAACTGATGGAACTACAGAGAGAATTAGATAAACCAACAGTTGTTTCTGGAGTTTTAATACAGCCCTTTCAGAAACAATTAGATTAAGTAGATCAAAAATAAGCTAAGATAAAAATCTGAAGTATAGTATAGCTTGAGCTCATATAGAAGTCTATACAGAGAGAGAAAGAAAGAGAGAGAGACAGATTGACTTTTTTTGATCACACATGGAGCATTTTTGAAAACAAACTGTGTATTAGGTCATAAAGGAAACCTCAATACATTCCATATAACCACTATTTTTATTTTCTCTATGTGGCTATTTTCTCTGCTATAATAGAATCAATTAGAAATGAAGAACAAATGATAGCTAAAAAATCTGATTGGTTTAAAAATTAAAAACATACTACTAATTAACCCCTGAGATAAAAACCACTAAAGAAATGAAAAAATATTTAGAATTGAATGATAAATGCCCCTTATCAAAATTTGTATTTCATAGCTAAACACAGCACTTACAAGGAAATTTTGTTTTTTTTCATGAGGAAGATTGACCCTGAGCTAACATCCCTTGCCAATCCTCCTCTTTTTGCTGTGGAAGATTAGCCCTGAGCTAACATCTGTGCCCATCTTCCTCTACTTTATATGTGGGATGCCTGTCACATCATGGCTTGATAAGCGGTGTGTAGGTCTGTGCCCAGGATCCAAATCTGTGAACTCTGGGCCGCTGAGGCAGAGTATGCGAACTTAACCACTGTGCCAGCCCCAACAAGGAATTTTTAAAGCTTTTAAATATGTTAATTAGGAAACCATTAATAATAAATAAATATTCAACTAAAAAATTTGGAAAAAACCATAACAGGACAAGTCCAAAAGTAGAAAGGAATAAATAGCAGACATTCACGAAATAGAGAAAAAATACATGAGTTTTAAACTAAAAACTAGTTCTTTGAAAAGATTGATAAGACAGGCCAACCTCTGACCTCTAATAAAGAATGACAAAAGGCAAACAACTACAGAAACACCAGAAATTTAAATACAGTAGAAGAATATTATTATATGTATGTTATTGACCTAAAATTCTATGTTGAAATGGTCAAATTCCTAGACAAAGTATAATATCCCCAAACTGAATAATTTTAAGAGAAAATTATTTGAATAGAAATAATTTAAAAAGAAATCAATAGAAAGAAATTTGAATAACCAATAAATATCAAATAAATGAAATCATGGTCAAAGACCTCTTTTTTCTAAACTGCACATGCCTAGATGGTTAAAGCAAATTCTTAAAAAAAATTTCAAGGAGCAGCTAGTTCTTGTCATAAACAAGGTGTTCCAGAAAAATAGTGGAAAGAATAAAGGCTGCCTGATCTCTTTTATGGCATCATTTTGATTCTAAGACTTAATGAGGAAAATACAAAGAAAGATCAGAGGTCCATTTCATTTATGAACATAAATGTAGAAATCCTAAATAAAATATCAGTTAACTGAATCCAATAGCATATACAAATATTTCAGGATCAAGTAGGATTTATCCCAGGAAAGTAAGCATGGTATATTTACCATAATAATAAAATGAAGGAGAAAATCATAGGATTTTCTTAATTAACCCAGAAAAAGCATTCGATAAGTTTCAACAACTATTTATAATAAATTCAGCAAGTCAAGAACACAAGGGAACTTCTTCTAGTTGACAAACGTTTTATACCAAAAGTTGCAGCAATTATTATACTTAGTGGAGACTTTAAATTCATTTTCTTTAATATAAAGCCATTGTTTGAGAGTGCAAAGTGGGGTTGCTGGGCTGGAGGATGCCAGGTACAATTAATACAATATTACCATAATGAAAACAGGAATTTGTTGATCAAATTCCTATATAAATGCTACACGCTGAAATTCTCACTCCTCTTTTGGAGCTTTCCAGAAAGCTAGAAGTCAAATCTTCTCCTTCCAGATAGAAGACTGGAAGACTACATTCCTGGAAATCTGAATAGCCTCAAAGGAAATGTCCAAAGATATGGATATTGAAGATTTGTCAACAAAGAGCCCACCCAGATCACCCAGAAGTAAGGCTGAAAATCAAAAAGCCCTGTATAAAAGCAATAAGCTTCTACAGGACACAATACAAAGGTCTGAACATGTGGATTTGGAGTCCCAGAGGAGTGGAGGAAAGAATTGGCAGAGGCAATATTTGAAGAGATTGTGGCTGAGACTATTCCAAAGCTGATAAACGATATCAGGCCACAGATTTAAGAAGCCCTATGAACCTCAGGCACAATGAATACAAAGAAACCAAAGCTATGGACATCATGCTAAAATTGATGAAAACTGAAGACCAAGAGAAAATCTTGAAAGTAGCTGGGGAGTAGGGTGGTAGTGTTGGGAGGAGACACATTAATAATTTCATTCCACAGTTTCTGTTGAAAAATTAACTATAAGTTTAATTGTTGCTCCTTTGAAGGTAAAGCACTGAAAGAAAACAATTGCCTATCTCAGATTTGTACCCAGTGAGAATATCCTTAACAGTGAATGTGTGAAAAGGCAATGTTTTCAGGGAAGCAAAAACTGAGATAACTTGTCAAAAGAATCATATTTAAAAAAAATGAAGGCAGAGAAATATTATCCCAAAGAAAAGCACAGAAATGCAGAAAGAAATTAAGAGCATTGGAAATGGTAAATATATGTGACATCTAAGTTGGTGCTTCTTAGCTGAAGGCAATTTTGTCTTTTGGGGGACGTTTGGCACTGTGTGGAGACATTTTTGGTTTTCACAACAGGGAGGAGTGCTACTGGCGTCTAGTAGGTGCAGAACAAGGATGTTGCTAAGCATATTATAACGCAGAGGCCACCTTCCCACAACAAAGAATTAACAACCCAAAATGTCGTTTGAGAAACCTTGATTTAAATGAATATTGATTGTGTTAAACAACAGAAATATTGTCTTATGGTGTTAAAATACCTAACCAAAAATAGAAGTTAATAATAGCACAAAAAATCAGAGAGAATAAAAGGAGGTAAAATGTTCTAAAATCCTTGAACTGTCTAAGAAATGGTAACAGCACTAATTTATAGTAGATCCTAATGAACCAAGGTACATGTTATAATTTTTAGGGCAAACACTAAAAGAATGTATAACTTACAGAGAGCAAAAATGGAATAATAAAGATACTTGATTAATCCCAAAAAGAGAAAGAAAGAAGAGAAAAAGCACAAAGATTAGATAGGACAAATAGACAACAAATAGTAAGATGGTAGATTTAAACCCAAATGTATTAGTGTATACATGAAATACAAACAGACTAAATGTCTTAATTAAAAATCGAGACTGTCATATTGCATTAAAACTTCAATGATATGCTACTTAAATTTGACATAGTTTTATTACAGGACACAGAAAGTTTGAAAATAAAAGTCTAGGAAAATATACCATGCAAACACTAACAAAAAGAGAGCTACATTAATATTAGACAAAAAAATAGACTTTAAAAATGAGGAATTACTAGAGATAAAGGGGAACATTTCATAATGATAAAATGTTCAATCCAGCAGGAAGTCATGACAATCCTAAATTTCTGTGCACTTAATAACACAGTTTTAAAATATATAAGCAATAGAATTAAAAGAAGAAATATATGAAATTGTAATCATCACTATAAATTTTAAAAAACTTCTCTCAGTAACTGATAGATCAAGCAGACAGAAAAATCAGTAAAATTATAGATTTGGACAACATGATTAATCAACTTGACGTAAATAACATATATAGAATACTTCAAACAACAATTGTTGAGTGACTAATTTTTCAGGTGTATATGGAAAATTCATCAAAAATGACCATATACTGGGTCATAAATCAAATTTTACTTCAAAATATTAAAAACAGAGGGAATATGTTCTCTGACTTCAGTGGAATTAAGGTAGAAATCAACAATAAAAAATAATTAGGAAAATCTCTATTATAAATTAAGCAATATTTTTCTAAATAACACATGGGTTAAAGAAGAAATCACACTGGACATTGGGAAATATTATGAACTGACTTATAGTGAATATATGACAAATAAAATTTGTGAGAGGTAGCTAAAGCTGTTCTTAGAGGGAAGTTTGTAGCTCTAGGTGTATATATTATAAAAGAAGACCATTTATGATCTAAATATCTCTCTCATGAAGTTAGAAAAAAATGTTAAATTAAACCTAAAGGAAGGAAATAAGAAAGATAATACCAGAAATTAACTATATAGAAAATAGGCATATAATAGAGAAAATCAATACAGTAAAAGATTAGCTCTATGAAAAAAATTAATAAAATTATTAAACCTTCAGCAAGACTTATCAAGAAGAAAAAAGTTACAAATTACCACTTATCAACAATGAGGAAGAGGACATCACTATAGATCTTTTATACATAAGAAAGATCATAAAAGGATATATGAACAACTTATGCCAATAAGTTTGAAACTTAGATGAATTGTACATATTCCTTGGAATACACAACTTACCCAAATGAACCAATGAAAAAATAGAAAATCTGAATAGTCTTCCTGTATCTATTAAAGAAACTGAATTCATAATTTGAAAACCTTCCAATGAATAAAACTCCAAGAGAGATGGCTTTACTGTTGAAATCTTCCAAACATTTAAGGACGATATATACTAAACTCACATATACACATTTTCTCTTTTGGAGAAAATAAGAGGAGAAAACACCTCCCAGCTTGTTTTATGAGGCCAGAATAACCCTTATACAAAAACCTCACAAGGACAGTATAAGAAGGGAAAATAACAGGACAATAACTCTCACGAATATTGATGAAAAATCCTAAATTATTAGCAAATCAAACTTGGCAATATACCTCAGAAAGGTAATCATGTTTAAATTGGATTGATTCCAGGAATTCAAGCTTAAGTTGATGTTTTAAAATCAATTGATGTCATTCTCGTTAACAACAACAAAAAATCAGAAAAAAAAATCAAATTATCTCACTTTAAAGCAAAAAAAAAGTACTATTAAGGTCATAATCTAAAAACTCATAGCATACTAGAAATACAAGACAACTTTCCTAATCTGATAAAATGAGTCTGTAAAAGCCCTACAGAAAACACCACATTATTAAATTGTTGATAATTATTATTAATTAAAAGTTTCTCTCTGTGATTGGGAATGAAAGAAGGATGCCTGCTATCACCACATTTATTCAACATTATACTAGTGGTTCTAGCCAGTGCAAATTGGGAAGAAAAAGAAAGAAGGTTGAAAAGGAAGAGAGGAAGAAAGGAAAAAAAGGAAGAAATAAAACAGAAGATAAGTTTGGAACAGAGAAAAATTAAAGCAATCTACAGATAAATAATTAGGAGTAATACAGCCTTAGTAAGGCTGCTGAGTGCAATAAAAATATGCCCGAATCAGTTTAGTTTCAAAATATTAGCAACAATTAGAACACGAAACTTCAAAAAACAATATTTCAAATAGCATTAAAAATGAAGTATTTAGGAATAAATTTTGATGTGCAAGAGATTTACACAGAGAACTACATAAAATTACTGAGAGATATTAATGAATTGGAAGACAATATTATAAAGATGCTAATTCTTTCTAAATTGAAAAAGATTCAATGCAATCTCAGCAAAATTTTTTTAGTGGAAATTTATAAGTTGATTCTAAAATTCATATGGAAATGAAAAGGGTCAAGAATAGCTAAGGCAATCTTGAAGAAGAACAAAATTGATAGATTTATTTAATTACTGGTGCTTTATAATAAGATATGGAACAAATGCAAGATAGGCAAATAGACCGATGGAATCAATAGTCCAGAAGCAGACCCACACATATTTAGTCTCTTGTTTTATTGCAAAATCGCCACTACGGTGCAGTAGGGAAAGGATGGTCTATCCAATAAATGATTCTAGTTTAATTGACTACCCACAAGGAAAAAAGGATCTTTGACTCTTACCTACACCATACACAAAAACCAATTTCAAATGGATTGTACATCTGAAAATAAAAGGTAAAACAAATCTAGAAGGTAGGATAGGGACATATCTTCATGACCTTGGAAGGCTAACATTTCTTAAGTGGATTCAACAATCAGTTACCATAAAAGAAGAAAATTTCACGCCATAGAGTAGGAGAAGATATTTGTAATATATACATATATGACAAAAGATTGATACATGAATATGTAAAATATTCCTACAAATCAGTTAGAAAAAGATGGATCACACAATTCAAAAAATGGGTAACAAGGCTTTTAAAGACATGAAGAGCTGCTCAGTTTCATCAGGCAGCAGGGAAATGCAAATTAAAACCTCAATTAGCACTACATACCTACCAGAATGCTTACAAGTAAAAAAAAAAAAAAAAGATATTACCAAGGATTGATGAGGATGTGAGGATAGTGAAACTCTCATATACTGATGGTGGGAGTGTAAATTGGTACAGTCGCTTTGAAAACCTGGGTTAATATCTACTATAGTGGAGCATGTAAACACATCCTATGACTCAAAAGTTTCATTCCTATATATTCACCACAAATGTGTGCCCATGTACTCAAGGGGCTTGTATAAGAATGTTCATAGCAGCAGCATTTAAATATCCTAAACTGGAAATAACCCAAAAGTCTACCAAGAATAGAATGAGTAAATAGGAGTACTGTACAGCAATAAAAATGAAGGAACTATGAAACTATTTCTTCATGCAAAAAAACATGGATGCATCTCACCAACAAATGTTGAGCAAAAGAAGCCAGACATAAAAAAATGTATACTGTATGATTCCATTTATATTAAGTTCAAAACGAGGCAAAACAGGGCACAATAGTGATTACTTTTGGGGGGGTAACTATAGGGGAGATATGAGGAAAATTTTCTGGTTTTGATAACATAATATTTCTTCACTTGGGTGGTAGTTAGGCAAGTGTATTTAATTTTTAAAAATTCATTGAACTATACACATGACTTCTGCATTTTTCTATATGATGTTCTTTTTCTAATAAAAAGTTTTCTTAATAAAAGAATACTTGGAAATTTTGAACATGAAAAACACGATAGCAAAAATGAAATCCTTCATAGAAGGTTTTGAAAATAAACTTGAGGTAATAGCCAGGAAACTAGAGCAAAGAAATGGAAAATAGTGGAGAAGGAAAATTAGAGGACCAGTTCAGATTCAACATCCAAATAATGCAATTCTAGAAACAAAAAGAAGGAAAAAAATGATTGAAATAATTTAAGAGAAAAATCCCAGAACTGAAGAAGAGTTACCAGATTGAATGTTCCCACCAATTACAAGCCCAATGGTATTTCATCGCAGTGAAATATGAGGGACAAAGAGAAGCTCCTAGAGAATTAAAAACAGATCTCATACAAATGATTGGGAATCAGAACAGCTTCAGAAGCAAACACCAGACACAAAATGACGATGGAGTAATGCTTTCGAAATTTTAAAGGAAAGTGATTTCCAGCCTAGAACTCTATAACAGTGAAACTATCAATTAGGTATAAAGGTAGAATAAAGACACATTCAATAGAGAAAATTTACCTTCCACATAACCTTTCTCAAAAAGCTACTGAAAGATGTGCTCCATCAAAACTAGGAAGTAAACCAAGAAAGAAGAAGACATGGGATACTGAAAACAAAGGAGCCCATCATAAGAGAGGTGAAGGAAGTCTCCAGAAGGATGGAGAAGGAAGACCCCAGGATAATAGCTATGCACCAAACACAGAGGGTAACTAGTATAGATAGATCAGAATGACTCAAGTCAACTTCTTAACAACATCAAGATATTCACTGCCATTGATATATTTTTTAGTGTGAATACAGACCATCTACACTGGCCTGGCCCAGATTCTTGTATGCCCTTGGTTCCTGTTGACACTGTGCTCAAGAATCTCCTGCTCTTTGGTCCATGCTCTGCAGCCTGGATTGGCTGAGGGCACTCATTACAACTTACAGAAGTGTTTTGCTTGAACTTACTCCTGAAAGACCGAGGTAGGGCATGGTGAATTTAGAAATAGAAAATGCAGAGTGACCCATGCTCACTAACTATATTCTGGCAAGGCATCCAGCGCAGGTCACACTGAAGTCATTCCAGATGCCCTGACTGTACTGAGCTCTAAGTTTGCCAGGTTTCCACTCAAAACGTTGCCCTCTGATTTCTTCAAAAGGGGCTCTTATAAACCACTGGGATGGCTGATGACAAACCATATCCCAGAGAACCTCTTCAGCTTATTTTCTCTAGGAGCCATCATCTCACAGTGGTAATACTGTCCTTTCTTTACATAAAGAAACTTGCATTTCTTGTATAGTTAAAAAAGTGGCATTGTATGATTTAGGAATACATACATAGGTGTCAGAGGCATTTCAATAAAAAATAAAAACAAAAAATGGTTGTTATAGAAGTTCTCATGTTGTTTGTCTCTGGGAAGACAGAATGGAAGGAGAATAATAAAAGATGGAAGTATGTAGGCATGATTGATTAAATCATTGACCATTGGTGACTCAACTTAATCTCCAGCCCCTCTCCCCTCCCCAGAAGTCAGGGGGTGGGACTGAAAGTTTCAAACCTCTAATCACATGGTTGTCTTGACTGGCAACCAGCCCCATCCTCAGATTTGACCCAACAGTCACATCATTAACATAACAAAAGACACTTTTTATAGCTCTCATCACTTAGGAAATTCCAAGGGATTTAAGAGTTCTGTGCCAGAAACAGGGACAAAGACCAAATATATATTTCTTATTATAAATCACAATATCACAGCCTGTTATCACAAAAAGAGAGAGAACCAGACATTATGTGCTTCCTGATGGAAATACACAACTCCACAATAAAGCAGTCTTCCAAAAAGAAAAAAAAAAAAAGCCTGAGTTTGACCAACTTGTATACATATCCAATGACAATTTTTTTTCAGGAAGTACAAAGGACAGTTGAACATGATAAGCTACACCATGGAGATGGACTCAGCAAAATCCAGACTGTGTGAATTCATATGGGCCAATAAACCTACTTTCTTCAACAAATAAATTACAAGGAAAGAAAAGATTGGTGTGGAGAACCTACAGAATAAAATACACCTAAAAGACAGAACAATCAAATGCAATGTGTCGGCATTACTTGTTTCTTTATTTTATTGACCTTAAACAAATAGCCAGTTATTTCTCCAACAAAAATTGGATTTATTTGAGACCAGCAAAGAATTGCAATTTGGGGTCTGCAACCATGGTGAGCCACAGTGCAAGTCCTCCTGCAGCAAAGGGAAGAGAAACTTAGAGATGGAGAGAGGAAGTTGGGATGGCTACTGTAAACAAAGAGTTTGAGGTGCAGGGCTTTTTATTGACTGAACTGGGACAGTCTCTCATTGGCTGAGCTTCTTGCTGGTCAAGAAGAGGAAGTCTTATTTCTTCTTATTGGGCTCTGCTAGGGTGTGAGAGCTCCCCCTTTTGGCTTTCCAACTCCAATTTAATGAGATGTCTCTTAATTAATTTTCACATTTTCCCCTTTTGATCATGATCTTTCTCTGAAAGCATGGCTAATCAAGAGTCAGGTTTTTCCAGTTTTATCAACCTTTTGTTCCTTGATGCCAGGAAGGACCTTTCCTGAGTGTCATGTCCCAAGTTGGAGGGAAAGTGCACAGATTAGAAACCTATTGAGGTCACATTCAAGTAATAAGGAGGGGTAGGAGGGAGAACTCTCAGGCATTTTTCTTTTCTAAATTCTATAACTTATCAAGATCATAGGCATTGGAGATCATCTGAAGCATTATATTATCATCAAAGGGTTGGCAGACAAACTTCCAACAGGTCTGGTCTGGACCTATTGGGAAAGCTATCTCATCACGTGTCATCTGCTTCAATTCCACGAAATCTTTATTTTCGGGTCACCAGATGATGTGCAGGTCCAGTCAGGGTTTGGTGCTTTTTTTAGGTGTGTCACGTGAATCTAAGAGTCTATTCCCTGGAGTTTTGTGGCACAAGGGTTAGTTAACAGTACCTGATAGGGGCTTTTCCAATGAGGTTGAAGGTGATTTTTCCAGTAGACAAAATCTCCAGGTTGCAAGGTGTGATGCTTGAGGTCTTTGTCTCCCTGGAGGGCACCATGAAAAGGCTGCTCTACCAAAACATGGTTATTTTTAATGGAAGCAATTTGGCCTTTGCAATATTGGAGTATGTCTCTTTTTATCAGCTGTGGGTCACAAGAGGCAGGAGCCAAGTGCATTGGGCATCCTGTGACCATCTCAAATGGTGAGAGTTTATGAGTTCTAAAGGGGGTGGGCCTGAGATTTAGAAGGACCAACAGCAATGCTTTTGGCCAAGGTATTTGGAGGGTCTACAAATTTTGCCAAGTGAGTCTAAACAATGCTGGTACTGCATTTGACTAAGCCAGAGGCTTGAGGGTGGTAAGCGCAGTGAAAGTGTAAAACCAGCCAAACAGGGTGGACTTGTCAAAGTACCTGACCAGTACAGTGTATTCCTTGATCACTATGAAGTTTGAAAGGGGTCCCCAAGTAGGGTTAATCTTTTCCAAAAGGACTTTAGCCACAGAATAGTCAGTAGCCTGTCTGCAAGGGAAGGCTTCAGTCCAATGAGAAAACATACAAACCATGATTAAGCATATTTATATCCATGAGATGGTGGAAGTTGTATGAAATTCATTTGCCAAAACTTGAATGGTCCATTAGGTAGTTTAAAACGTCTGGGAGTAGTACGAACAGACTTCCCTGGGTTGTATTTTGAACAAATGAGACAAGTGAGATAGGTTCTTTTTGTGGCCTTGTTATTAATTTCCCACCAATATTGATTCATGAATGCTATCATTTTGTCAGTAGACCAATGGTTTAATGCATGTACAGTGGTTAGAAGTGGGAATTTTAGAGTTTTTGGTAAAACTGGATTGTTATTGGGTCTGAACCAGAGCTTTCTCTTTTTATCAAACCTGTTACTGAATACAAATACAGGTTCATTCACCAGCCACACAGGAGGGCCAATAACTGGAACACCAGGCTCTGGCAAGGAAAGAGGTTTATTATCAAAAGGCAGCCAGATGAGGAGATGGGGGTTAGAACTCAGATCCACCTCCTCAAAGGGAGAAAGGTGGGGTTTTTTATCTGGGGTTTTAGGTAGGGGAGGGGGAGCATGTGACCTTGCCAGTTGGTGGCTTCCCAGTGGTTGCTGGCCTTGAGGACTGAATTTCTTTTCCCTTAACTGTCTGGACTTTGCAAGTTAGTTTTCATCTTCAGCCCGTGTTTGGCCTTGTGAGGCTGAATCTTGACATCTGGACCTTGACTTCCTGGGAAGGACAGCTCACGCATGTATTAAAGAGGGACAGAAAGACCTGGTTAGCTTTAAACAACAGTTGAGTATGCACAGTTGCAGTTAGCAAAGCTTATCTCAAAGTTTTTGCTCTAGGGAAGATTTTAACTTCTTCGTTCTCAGTTTCAAACCAATTATTGAATTCCCACTCTTGTTTTTCCTTTTCTGAGGCCAATTTCTAGGGGGCTTGCCTAGCCAGTTTTTCTAAGCTATTATTTGCGGAAATATCCTTTTGGACCACGACAGAGGTTTGGTTGCTGTTGGTTCCTTTAAGGGCTGCATTCCTTTCATAAATATCAGCAAGGTGATTTCCTTTAGTTTCCAGAGAGTCAAGTTTAGAATGCCCCAAGATCTTAACAATAGCCACAGTGGCAGGTAAAAGTATAGCGTGTAATAATTTCTGAACATAGGGGCCATTTTAAATTTTATTTCCCCTGGAAGTAAGGAAGCCATGTTGCTTCCAGAACATTCCAAAATCATGAACTACTCATTTATACTGATCTACTACCAGTATAAATGTTGGCAGTTTTACCTTCGGCTAAAATACAAGCCCAGGTAAGAACATATAATTCAGCCTGTTCGGCTGAAGTAGATATAGGTAAAGGTGCAGCCTCAATGATACCAAAAGGAGTTGCAATAGCACACCCAGCACAGTACTTGCCATTGTCACCCTTTAAATAAGAACCATCAGTGAACCATGAGAAGTTGGCGTTACCCAAAGGAGTTTCCTGCAGATCATCACAAGGAGTCGGGAGGTGATCTGTCAGTGTTTAGCAGTCATGAAAGACTTTGTCAGTAATGGAGAAGAGAAGAGTAGCAGAATTAAGGTTATTACAATGTAAAAGAGTTATGTGAGGAGCAGTTAACAAAAGGTTTCACAGGAGGTGAGGTGGCTGACTGAAAAATGTTGAGTGTGATGAGAATTCAGGAGGGCTTCTACTGCATGAGGAATGAAGATGGTTAAAGAGGATCCCATAATGATGTTCTTGGTGGATTTAACCAAAAGAGCAGTGGCAGTAATGGTTTTAAGGCAAGGGGGTATCCCTGTGCCACAGGGACAATTGCTGGCTATAATGCCTAAGGGTCGAAGGTGGTCCCCGTGTTTTTGGGTGAGTACCCCAAGGGCATTCCCTTCCTTTTCATAGACAAAAAGGAAAAAAGGAATCTGATAATTGGGATATCCAAGGGCAAGTGGGTTCATCAAACTCTCCTTTAAGGCTGTAAGTGGTGTGTCACTGGGTTCTTCCCATAAAATCGTGTTGAGGTTTTTGTTCTTTAATAAAAGATAGAGAGTTTTGGCCATAAGAGAGAAATTTAGAATCTAGTTTCTGCAAGAACCAACTAGCCCAAGTAAACCTCGCAGGTGGCACTTAGTTCGGGTTTTGGGAAGCTTGAGACACCATGAAGGCTGTCTGGATCTACGTGTAGCCCTTGTGCTGATACCAGACGTCCTAAATACTGAACCCGGGTTTGGCAAACTGCAATTTCTTTTTGGTGACCTTATGTCCCTTTAAATCTAAATATTTAGTAAGTGGATGCTGTCTTCCTGTGAGGAGACTCGTGAGGGAGAGCAAAGAAACAAATTGTCCACGTATTGCAACAAAGTAGAACCTCTTTGTATCATCCAGATCTCTCAAGATTTGAGAGAAATAAGAAGGGCTCTCAGTAAAACTCTGAGGCATTACGGTCCAGGTGAATTGTTTTCCTTCCCGAGCAAAGGCAAAAAGGTACTGACTAGCATCATCAACTGGAATGTGAAAGAATACACCACGTTAATCAATTACTGCAAAGAATTTGCTTCCAGTGGAATAAATGTTATTAGCGGATGAGGGTTAGGAACAGCAGGGTGTTGAGGGATAGCGGTGTTGTTGATTGCTCAGAGGTCGTGAATAAACCGCCAACCTCAGTCCTTGGGTTTTCTCACAGGTAACAGAGGAGTATCACTGGGACTAGTACAACAGGTAATGAGGCCTTGAGCCTTGTAATCCTCTATTATGGGCTTTATACCCAGAAGGGCTTCATTACTTATAGGGTATTGATTAATTTTGGGCAGAGGTTTTGAAGAATCTATTTGAATCTTGATGGCAGATGCACTGTGAATTTTACCAATATTGATTGAAGATTTCGCCCATAAGGAGGGTAGTATCTGATTCAACAGGGACAAATGATCAGCGTTTCCAGAATCAGCTCTAGTGCCATCAGAAATGGAGCAAATAAAAGATGTCAGTGTCATTTAATTCACCTGTTTGGCTATTTTGATGGCTACTGTCAACTTTTAGAATTATTTCCCCCTTTTGGGAGGAAGAAATTCTGGCATGAAGCTTTTCCAAGAAGCCTTGGCCTAATAAATGAATAGGGGTGGACAGACTTAGGAGAAAAAGTTGTTGTCTCTCAAAGGGCCTACACAAAAGGAAGCAGGTTCAGATACAGGAACCTTTTGAGGTTTATTAGAAATCCCCTCTATTTGAACTGTTTTTGTACTCTGAGGCAAGGGCTGCTTTATAGTAGTGGGGTTGAGCGTCAAAAGGGTGGCTCCAGTGTCATTTAGGACAGAAATAGATGAATCAATTTGGAGAAATGTTTCTCCAGGCTGATTAAGAGGGAGGATTGGGGGGCCGGCCTGGTGGCATAGTGGTTAAGTTTGTGTACTCTGCTTCAGTGGCCCAGGGTTCACAGGTTCAAACCTGAGCACGGACCAATGCACTGCTTGTCAAGCCATGCTGTGGCAGCGTCCCATGTACAAAATGGAGGAAGATGGGCATGGATGTTAGCTCAGAGCCAATCTTCCTCAGCAAAAAGAGGGGGATTGGCAACAGATGTTAGCTCTGGGCCAATCTTCCTCACCAGAAAAAAAAAAATCACACACACACACAAAAAGAGGGAAGATTGGGAAGGGCCCCTGTAGTTCTTGGAGTCCCAATACTGAGAATTTGGACACTGGAAAGGCTGGTTAGAGGGCTGAAGGCACGTGAAGCACTTAAATTGGTAACAATCTCTTTGCAATAATAACAGAAACTAGGAGGTTTTGGTTTCTTTTAGGGGCTTTCACTTGCTGGAGTTGAAGAGTAAGAATTTTAGTGGTCTGTCTTTTAGGTGACTCATCTAGAGTGCAAGAGAATTGGTTTTCCAGATCAACTAAGTCTGGAGTGGACATAGTTTCCCATTCCATCCTGGTCCTTTTACTAGAAGGGAAGAGTCTTGGTTCAGCCTATTAATAAATATAGAGTTAGAAGCTACCTTGGTGGAATCAACATCTAAAGGAAGACCAGAATTTTCTTTAAAAACATTCTGAAGTTGATCATAATAGTCATGAACAGGTTTATCAGGTTTTTGTGCACAAGCCTGGATTTTGTTCTAATCAACAGGCTTTGGGAAAGCCCTGGGAAGTGCCTGATGAAGTCGTCTAGAAATTGCCGAGCCTGATTATGCAACAGGTCAGCAGATTGGTCTCTTGGTTGTAATTCTAGAGACCTTTCCAGATTTTCCCAGTTAGCAGTTTTCCTTCTATAAAACTAGCTATTACTGGCCTTCACTGACAAACAGGTGAACTAGCAAAAGTTTTTAAATGGTTCCTTTCAAAGTAACCTATGACCTTGAGGATTATTTTGTGGCATATACACCCTTTCATTCCCTCAGGTCTTGTTGCTTTCTAGAAGAGATCCTGTTGAAGTCACCTTACAGAATTGTAAGGGCTCCATTTCGTGACCCCCTCCAGCTGCCTCGCCTATTTATTTATAACTTAGATGGAACCCTGGGGAGATTTCTCCTCAGCTGGCCTAGATTTATATGACGTATGAGCTACAGCTAAATCTAAAACTGTAAATAAGCTGATAACAAGCAGAAAAGATTTCTTTGGCGTAGCATCTTCATGGATGGAGGAATGTCCATGCAACATGGGAATGAACGTGTTAAAAATCAGTCCGACTGGATTAAGGGTCTCCTGGCCAGTGAGCTCTGCCAGCGAGAATCTTTCCTTTGTCTCAGCATGCCCCCAGCTGGCAGATGGGGCTCACAATTTGCTTTCAAATATCTTGGCCTGGCCATGGAATCTGGTGTTTAAAAGGAAAAGAGGCACACGAAGATGTCCCCAGTCTGCAACACTCTGGGCAAATAATAGTCTTTGCGGGGTGATCTTTGGCTGTTGCAAAATGTGAGGATTAACCATTCAAATAAAGTTCCTTCTCTAGTTGAGAACAAGCAATTCATTCAAGCACAGTTTATCTGCTCCAAGCTGTGGTCTTTTGCATTTTTGCATCAACATTTTCCCGCTCTCTTGATCCTTTCTCCAACATATGGGGTGATGGAGGAGGGAACACCAATTACAGTCAGGGTCCCACCTACTGCTTTGTTATAATCTGAATGGTTTAGCCAGTAGGCCCATGATGGGCAGGAGAAACCTTGAATTTTGAGTTTCGAGAGCTTCTGGAACATAGCAGATGCTGTCAGTGCCATGCCTGTACTCCCCTAGCCACTCCTGAGGCGGCCTGCAGACAGTTCCCTCACCCATTAAGCTTCCCTCATCATGCATAGGGCAGACCACCAGTGCCAAGAGGGACCCTCAATCAACGAGGGGTGAGAATTAGCACAAAAACATCCCAGTATCCTGGCCTCTGGGGAATTGTCCTGAGGAAGGTCCTGGGGGTTTGAATTCTGGGTGCCCACAGTGGTAACATGCTCACTAATGCATATTGGGTTCCCTCCTGCCTGCCTTTCATCATTTCCTCACAGGGCTTCCTGGGATCAGCTCCCAAACAAACCACCTGAACTCAAATCCTTGTCTCAGGCTCAGGGAACTTTTTCAAGGGGAACTCAGACTAAGTCAGGCAGCCTTTACTGTTGGCTGAAGCTGCCAAGGGCAGGCCCAAGAAGAAGTGGGCAGGAAAGGCAGCCTTGTCTGTAGCATCTACCAGGTGCTTGGGGTTGTTTACCAGGTCCCTTCCCATTTAAATTTGGTTCTTTCCCCTCATTGACAACCACCACAGTCAGAGCAAGACAGTCTCTGGCAGGTTCTTGAGTGCAGTGAAGCACAGGGCACCACTCAAGAGAGGGACCAGTGGAGACTGAAATCCCCCTGCTCCAAGGCATGGGGCTGGGGCAGCAGAGGAAGGGGAGATTTTGCTAACTGATGCATCCAGAGTGTGTACCAGTCATATCCCCACAGGGTTGACTTTTCTAACTTGCCCAAAGCGTCTTTAATTCTGGCAGCTGTGGCCAATGGAGGATTACTAATTGCGTTGCCAACTGTGGCCTCTTCTCTGATTCCTGTCTTTTTGATGAAGACTGTGTGCTGCCCAGGGCAAGGTCCTAAGGCAACCCAAGGCCCCATTCCTGGGGGACTCTGCTTCCCAGACATCACCACTTCCAAGGAAAAACTCTGGGATTAAGGTCACCTCTCACCATCACAACATAAAAACAGTTGCAATACAGCACAGGTTTTTTTTGATTTCCATTAAATTGATTTGTATAAACTCGTATTCACATTCATAAAAACTATTGTGCAGTTTCCAATAAAACTAAACACATGTTACCAGCAATTTCACTCCCAGGCATAGGTTTAAGAGAAATGATTGGATATGTCTAAAAAAACCATGTTAAGACATACTTTTCCATTTCAAAACTTGTTACAAAGCAACAGTAATCAGGACAGTGTAGAACTGGCTTAAGGAGAGATATATAGACAAATGGAATAGAATTGAGAGTCAGATACAGAGTAATGTGTTTATGGTCAACTGATTTTCAACAAGAGTGCCAACATCATTCAATGGGGTAAATTGCAGTATTTTCAACAAATGGTGTAGGGACAATTGGATGACCACATTCAAAAGATGGAAGTTAGATCTTTACCTCACACTATATACAAAACTTAGCTCAAAATGGATCAAAGACCAAAATCTAAAGAGCTAAAACTATAAAACTCTTAGAAGCAAACTAAGGGTAAATCTTCATGACCTCAGAGTTTGCAATGGATTTTTAGATATAACACCAAAGCACAAAAAAGAGAGAAAAGTAGATAAATTGGACTTTATCAAAATTAAAAACTTTTGTTCCTTAAAGGACACTATCAATAAAGTGAAAGACACCTCATAGAACGGGAGAAAATAATTGCAAATCGTATACGTGATAAGGAGCTTGTATCTAGAACATGCAAAAAACTCATATAACTCAACAATAAAAAGACAAACAATCCACTTAAAAAACAAGAATGGCCAATAAGCACAAGAAAAGATGCTTGACATCAAAACCACAGTGAGGTATGACTTCACAGCCACTAGGATAACTGGAATCAAAAAGACAAGTGTTGGTGAGGATGTGGATCCACTTTGGAAAACAGTCCAGCAGCTTCTGAAAAAATTAACATAGAGTTACCATATGACCAGCAATTCCACTCCTGGGTATATACCCAAGAGAAATGAAAGCATATGTCCACACAAAAACTCGTACAGCAGCAATATTCATAATAGCTAAAAAGTGGAAACAACCCAGATGTCTATCAATTGAAGACTGGCTAAACGAAATGTGGTCTATCCATACAATGGAATATTATTTGGCCAAAAAAAAAAAAAGGAATGAAGTACTGATATATGCTGCAACATGGATGAACCTTGAAAATGTCAGGCTAAGTAAAAGAAGCCCGTCACAAAAGACCACATATATAATTCCATTTATATGAAATGTCCAGAGTAGGCAAAACCATAGAGATGAAAAATAGATTAGTGGTTGCTTAGGGCTGGGGGCAGGGCATGTGGGGACAATAGAAGAGTGACAGTTAAAGGGTACAAGGTTTCTTTTTGAGGAGATGAAAATGTTCTAAAACTGACTGTAGTCACGGTTGTACATACCTATGAATATATGAAAAACCATTGAATTTTCCACTTTGGGTGAATTGTGTGGTATGTAAACTATATCTCAACAAAGCTGTTAGAAAAATTGTGCCATATCATTCAATACTACTCAGCAATAAGAAAGAATGAATGAGTGTTACATGCCATGGCATGAACAAATCTCCTAGGTATTACGTTGGGAAAAGGAAGCCACACCCAGAACCTACGTACTCTATGAGTCCATTCACACGAACATAGTGGATCTTCTGGTGCACCATCCAGATCCTCCCCACCTTTAGGACTGAAGCATGTGTTGCCCCAGGGGCCGGGAGTGTTCAAAGCTGGCAGCTGGTAGTTGAGTCTCTCCCCTCTCTGCTGTTACTCTTGGCTGAAGAGAGCCACCTTGCCCAAGGTCACAGCACATTTCTGGAGGCAGTTCACATTCCGCAATTGGTCAGTGAGGGGTGTCAAGTTTGCCCCCTGGCTCCAGTGAGGGATTACTTTGCAGGGCCATCCCAGTTCTTAAGGTCCCTGAGTGATCATCCAAGGCCGTGTGACCATATCCCAGTCCAGCTTCTCCCCGCTTCTTTCACACCCTCACAGGTGTTGATGCCAAGAGTGCTTCCTAGAAAACTTCCTGCATGAGAATCTCCATCTCAGCCTCTACTTCTGGCGAAACTGACCTGTAAGAATGCAGTCTAAGATCAAGCAAAGGTAATTGACGATGCGAGCATTCAGAACAGTGATTTCCTTGGGGCAGGGGGTAGGGAGTATGCTGTTATTGTCTGGGATCTGAAAATATTCTCTATCCTGATCTGGATGGTGGTTACATAAATGTATATTTATGTAAAAAAAAATAGTGAGGTTATACTTCAGATTGGTGCACTTTATGAACTTTACTGAATGTTACATAATTCTCTTTAGTGTTTGAGATCTATGGAAACGATTCCACCCTTGTTCTTTCACACATAGAAATCAGCCAATGGATTGGGACACCATGCCCCTTTTTCTGTACCCCTCATGGGGGCTCCACCGCCTGGTGTGTCCCTCGTTTGCTCTGAGCTGCAGTGTGTAGGTGACATCCTTTACATCCCCATGGCTGTGCGGGCCATAACACTGTGCTCGCACTGCAGACAGACCTCCAAGCCATGAGTCCATAAGCACTGCCCCAAGCCTCATTTGCTCATCTGTGAAATGAGGGAGTCAGATGCGATGATTTCTCCTTTTGATATAGCTTTATTGTGTTTTGAAAAAAATTATACAACTTGTTACAAAAAATGCTGAACAGTACAGGGAAGCATAAAGAAGAGAATAAAGAATCTTGCTTCCCAGGGCTGACTGCCATCAATAGTTTGGTAAATATCCTTCCTGACACTTCTCTATGTGGATTGCATACCTCCTGTGCCCTCCTCAAAGCCCCTTGCCCATCTTTTTTACTCCAGCTGTTGCCAACACTGCCAGCTGTGCAGGTGTAACTCCAGCTCCTCTGCCTACCTCTGCCCCGGGGCTCCTCTGCCACTTCAGGGGGAGCACCTGTGCCCATCCTGGTGTTGGTGCTCACTGGAAGCTGAAGGAAGTGAATACCCCTTGGGGTGATCCACCCAATGGGGCCTGGTTCTAGTGGATAGAAATGCCCCTCTCCTGTTCCACAAGTGGATAATTCTGAGGCTGTCTACACAGCTTCTCAGAAGGTCCCAAACAGGACTGAGCCCAGATGTTCACAGTGGTGACTGGCTTGACGATTGTCCCTGAGTTGGCTTTCCCTCCTTCCCTGTTTCACCCTTTTCCAGTCCTCACCTCCTGTTCCTGTGGTAACTTTTCAAAAATAAACTGCTTGTATTAAGTCCTTGTCTCAGGCTGATCTGGGGAGAACCACACGCACTAAGACACTGTGTGTGCATGTGAATGAATGAATGAATGAACGTGCAATGTCAGATAAAGGGACCATGCTATACACATGAATCTATAACCTGAATTTGCACTTTCTATGCTAGTAGATGTATATCTATATCCTGGTTTCTATAGTGATGTAGAATTTTATTGTTGTATGTTCCATGCTTTACCTAACTCACTGGATGGTTTTTACTGTCTCACACAGGACTTCACCCTTGAATAAACATAAGCCAGACAGTTTCTAAAGTATTGACTAGTAGGAACTAAACAGCCTTGAAAATGCCACTCTGACTGGTGGCTGGAAATGTCATTTCTACCTCACCAGTTAACGCTGAGCAAAGCTATGATCTTGCCTGGGGCCCAGTCTCAGCCAGATCCCATGGGGTGCTCCCATAGTGCAATTCACTACGGAGTTTATGTCCCTTGAGGCACATATGAACCCTTATCACACAGTCATTGGACACTGGCTGCCCATGGGGTGGGCTCATAACCCCCAGGTGAGGTAGCTTACCTTTTGGCTGAGGGTGATTCTCCAGAGAAGGAGGCAGCTGGGAGCTGTTAGCAGCCACCACTCCCAGCAGCTGGGGGACCAGGCGTGGCCTGGTGAAGGGGAGCTGGGCGTGGCGCCAGCAGTGTGCACTATAGCTCAGGTGTAGAATATTACCTGAGAATTACAGTACATTCTCTTTACGATGT
This sequence comes from Tapirus indicus, assembly GCA_031878705.1. NCBI lineage: Eukaryota > Metazoa > Chordata > Mammalia > Perissodactyla > Tapiridae > Tapirus > Tapirus indicus. Next base: position 86,826,146 of record CM062929.1, on the reverse strand, counting down.
ATATGGATTATCAGCTTTCAACCCACAATTCTGCTGTGTACTCAGTGGGGCTGCCCCACCCATTCCATTTCCAAATACTCTGATGAAGTTGTATTAGAATAAATTTCAATTAAGTGACAGCAAAATCAGCACTGAAGATATAATGCACCATTAGGCATTAGTAACTAACAGTCCTTAATCAGCCACACTCTCTCAAAGCTCCATAAAAACCAGTTCCCAGGGGCCGGGCCTGGTGGCGTAGTGGTTAAATTCGTGCATTCGGTTTCTTGAGATCCTGGGCGCGGACCTACTCATGGCTCATCAAGCCATGCTGAGGTGGCGCCCCACATAAAAGAACTAGAAGGACCTACAACTACGATATACAAATATGTACTGGGGCTTTGGGGAGAAAAAAGAAGGAAAAAAAGAGGAAGATTGGCAACAGGTGTTAGCTCAGGGCCAATCTTCCTCCCCACCCAAAAAAAAAACCACTTCCCAGTCACACGAGGTCCCTGGGGACTCTCTTACTTCACCAGGATTGTGCACTTTGTCCCACTTCCCCATCCTCTCAGGCCGTCTGCCCGCATCCCTTCTTCCCTGCCCCACCAAGTCCTTTGCGCCTTCTTCTTGCCCCTGGACTCTGCTCACTGCCGCCCTCTAGAGGGCGCTCTGGTGAGCATCAATGCAGTTGCCCCACTGGTCCTCTGGGAAGCCCATAGGGCGTCGCTAACCTGGCATGCCACTCTTCTGGGACCTCCGGGGAATAGTGAAGGAAGACTTTCCTCTGCTTTTTTATCTCTGGGCATGCCTGGGGTCACTGCTGCTCTCCTCTGAGCAACCTACCTTCCCTGCCTCAGTTTCTCTCCCACCCCACGCATCGGAGCTCGTCTGCATGTTTGTGAGTGAGCTTGAGGAGGGACTTGTCATCCAGTCTGTTCTCATTCTCCTAGTCAAGGAGCAGCAGCCACTGAGAGAAACCTGTTGTCAGCTGCCCCCTGCCTCTCTGAGATAACTGTCACATGGGAGAAGAAGTAGTGCCGACCTCATCAGGTTGTGAGGAGGCTTCAGTGAACTGACATATGGAAGGTGCCCAGTTTGTCATAGGGACTTAATAAATGTTTGCTATTATTGGCGTAAGTCACCCAACCACTAGGATTTCCTGCCTCTCATCAAGTTTCATGGTAAAAATGGATATTTTTCATTTGTCTATGCCAAATTAAAAGGTGTTTGGCTTGACAAGGGCAGCCTTGGTGAGAGCTGACTAGGTCTATCTTGGTGTGAATACAGCTGGGAAATAGGAGCAAGGTAGGATGCAGCAAGCTTGATGCAAGCAGTGTGGGGTTTAGAGCCGGATAGAACCAGGCTGGAATTCTAACTTACCCAAGCCTCAGCTTTCTCATCAGTAAAATGGGAAAGAAATACCTCCATCATAGGGTCATTATGGGATTAAATGAGGAAGCCTGGTTGTTGAGAGTGTAGTAGGTTGGAGAGCCAGACTGTCTGGCTCTAGTTCCACCACCTGTCAGTTGTATAACTGTGGGAAGTTCATTAACCTCTCTGTGTCTTGGTTGTTCCATCTATAAAGTGGGATAATAGTAACATCTGCTTTGTAGTAGATTAAATCAGTTGACATCTACGCTAAGCACTTATCTTTGGTAACCACTTAATAACCAGCTCTTTGTGTTACATAACTATTATATTACTGTTAATATAAGAATTAATTGTTAGCATAAAAATGAAGATATGACAAGTAGTGAGGACACATTTTATGAGTTTAATTTAGTATAATACATTAATGGTTTTATATTTCTGTCCCAAGTTTCCATGAAATAGCAATTAATCCAGAATTGTGTAACTTCAAAGCTGGTGGAGGGAGGAGGGAGTTGTTCACTGGTTTATGCCATTACCACATAGCTGGTAATCAGAAATGCTCGTGTCCTTCTTTGGGATTAATGTTGAATTTTGCAAGCTTTGCATTATGCAATATTTTTCAGGAACAATACCCTTTGCATAAAGTGCCATGAACTTGCAGATAAAAAGCCCTTGAAGGCTGTCTAACAGGGAGGAGGCACTTGATGAATGGCAATTACTATGAAGGTGTAGTCTTCAGTTAGGTACCGTACAAATCACTTGGGTTCCCATGAGCTTGGTTGTGCCTGAGTCTTCTATCACCAACATACAGGGACTCCCTAGGAATAGCAAGATGGGTGACATCACTGCCCTTATAACTGCCCAACGTGGAGTTTCCTTCTCTGCAGGCCTCTCACCTACCCAAGTTGTCTCGCACCATTGCTGTGAGTGCAGGTTGCTCCTCTGGCCACGTTCCAAGTACTGTGACGTGGGAGTGTGCTTTTTCTCTTGCATTTGTTGCATTGTCTAACAGAGCTGGGCATACAGTTTATATGCAATACATTCTTATTGACTTAAATATTTTTCAAAATTTGGAGCAAGAAAGAGGAAAGGCTATATTTGACAAAATTACCCATTCAGGGCACATGCATTATTTGTAAATTTGTGTGGATGTTCACGTGCACATCTTCTAGGTGCCTAATAAAAGGCATGAATGAGGATGATCTAGTTCCCTTCCCGATCTCATCTCAGGCGGGGCACAGCCACTGGCTCCATTTTCAGCAGCTCCTCAGATGCTTCGTGCGATCTGAAGCAGCAGTCAAAGAGCTGGGGTCTCAGTTGACATCACCCCCTTGCCCTCAGCCTGGTTCCCCGTTATCTTTGTCTGGGTTCCCTCAGAAGCAGACTCTGAGATGAGGATTTGTGGACAAGTGTTTGGGTGTGATGCCATGAAGCACCCGAGGGCAGGGGAGTGAGGCAGGAGGGGGACGGCAGTCAGAAGAGTATTATCAAGCCCATCACAACTGGGCAGATGGGATAGAGCATGCATCGAAGTTTTCCCACCTGAGGGGTGAAGAGTTGGGTTGTTTGTCCAGAAATTTCCATTTTCCATTAATTAAGTGCTTCCCTGGAGGTAACAACTCCCTGGCACTTCTGGCCTGTCCCTCACTGACCATGCAGGCTGCAGGCAGGAAAGCCCCCAGGCAGAGAGTGATAGTGGCTTTCAGTATGGTAGGGGAACTGTGAATGCCAAGGGGGTGTGGAGAGAGCACCAGGAGTGTCTGCTCTATCCATTAAGGAAAAGGGTGTATATATAGAAATATTCTAACCATACTCATGTTCTTAGGATGTAGTGTTCTGGTTATGTATTGCTGTGCAACATAATGCCAAAACTTACTGGCTTAATCTCCAACTACCATTTTATTACTACTCATAGTTTCTTTGGCCAAGAATTCAGGAAGGCTTCTCTGGGCACGTCTTTCATGTGGTTCCATCAGTTGATGACTGGAGCTGGCAGAGCAGATGGGTGTCTGGAGTAGCTAGAGATGGCTGGGAATCTCTTTCTCTCTCCATGTGGTCTGTCTGCATGGGCTTATTGGGGCTTCCTCACAGCCTCTGGGCCATTGGGTTGCTAACATGGTGACCAAAGTCTATAAGAGCAGGCATTCCAGCTCCCAAGGCAGAAGCTGTATTCTTTTTTATGATCTTGCCTTGGAAGTCACTTCTGCTGGACTCTGTTGGGTACAGGCTCATCGCAAGCCAACCCACTCTCAAGGGCAACTGAATTAGACTCTACTTCTTGGTGGAGGAGTGGCAAGATTCTAGAAGAGCGTGTGGGACAGGTAATAGTGAAGTGGCCATTTGGAAAATACAACTTGCTCTTTGTGTGTACATTAGTAAATGCTGCCATCTTTCAATACCTATGAAATAAGTAGTACCTACAGAATAGCAAATGAGCATGGGTCAGCACAAATGCCTTCACTAAGAAGTATGCAGAAATGTCCAAGTTTGGTAATTGCCTGAGGCTGCTCACCCACAGTCACTGGCCCAGGCTGTCGGTGGAGCTGTTGTATTCCTCAGCCAGCTGGAGTGTGTGTGTGTGTGTGTGTGTGTGTGTGTGTGTGTGTGTGTATGCGCACATGTGCATTCTTAGATGAGACAGTATTGGCTAATGATTATCAGCAACTGCGGAAATGAAGGAAATCAGTGACACAATAAAAACTCTAATTGCTTGGCAACAGTGTTTAGGCCTCATTAGGTAGATTTGTAACAGCTTCAAGAGAAATAAACTCCTGTGTCATTAGATAACAAGGCAAGAAATAGGTTATTTCCTTTTTGAAAGGTATGAAAGCTTCCAATTGCCTGATACGTTCGCTTAGTAGATTATTTTCTGTCATCTCAGTTAATTGAATTTTATCCCTTGCTCTTAAAATGCTTTCCTTCAAAATAAGGTTATAAAGTCCAGAAAAGTCATATTTTAAATCATAGTCATACAAGGCAGAAATCAACCTTATCTAGACAAAGTGCTCCAGGAGGAAATAAAAGACCCCAAACCTTTAGAAGATCACCTTTCCCCCCACACTTGGGTGACTTGGCATTCAAACAATATTTTGTGGAATATATCTTTACAGTACAGCAACCAATTTAGATTTTAAAAGAAAACTAAAAATTATTTATGGTTCCTTTTATATTCTTTCCATGGGAATTCCATCAAAGCTTTCATTGTTGAAATGTTTTTATTTTAGTTAAAAAGGACAAAAATCAGAACTCAGGTTTGATTTCAATATAAATTTGGATTGCAATATACTTGGTAGTAGCATACTTTCAATCTGCCTGTTCAGGCCTGCCCTTTTGTTATTTGTAAACTTTTGAGTCTTTCCGGACTATACACACCATGCACACACAAATACACACACACACTTCACACTTCACAGTCAGGTATAATGTGGTACATAAATAAGCTTATCTTTCCTTTTAAATGCTAAAAGGTAGACCAAATCAATGTAGCAAAAATATTCACAGTGTCTCACATCAGGACTTCTAAGGCTTAAATGTCCTTGACCATCCTGTTCACCAATTTCACTACCAACTTCCAAATCCATGCTCTCTTAGGAAAAGGAATGTGGGTGTTTACCAGCCTCCTTGCTGCCTCGAGTATGTCCCCTAGTTTGTTTTACGCAAAGCCCCTTTGCCCCAGCCCCTCAGAAGGTTTGGACCATGGAGGAGAGAAGCAGGCAGAAGTAAGTACTTTGGACATTCTCCAGCATACTTTCACTTTTTGGTGCCAAATCACATCTCGGTTAGGAGGTTGCGGGAGTGGGTGGGATATAATCTCTTCCCTCTCTCACTGGTGAAAACCTGAAGGGGTCTAGGGAAAGAAGAGTAGTCTATCCTCAGTGGTCATAATTCCAAGCATTGGCCAGAACAATTTTCTTTGAATGACACCTCTGAGAAGTGATTGTCAAATCTGGAGCCAAGAATATCCTTGTGGAAGCATACCTATGGAGCAAACACTGTCAGTGGCCGCCCACGTCCCTGTCCCCTGGCCTCACCACTTTTGTACATGCCAGTGCCTGTGTCAGGCAGAGAGCCTGCACAGCTCAGGCAAAGAACAGGCCAAAAGTACCTGGAAGTTAATGCTATGGGAGGTGCCCCCAACCACTGATGGACAGGGGTTGGTGGATACAGAGCCCAGCTTCCTTAGCCCTGGGTGGGACAACTCTGAGGCATGTTCGACATAGTCACCAGATGTTCCCAGGGGGATTAAGCCCCAGCTGCCCACTGTGGTAACATGCTCATGAGTGCACCTCGGACCAGCTTCCTTCTCTTCCCTGTCTCACTTCCCCATCCCCCCCACATCCTTTTTGGAATCACCTCCCAAATAACCTACTTGCACCCAAATTCTTGTCTCAGGGTCTGTTTTGGGGGGAACCCAGGCTAATTCCATCTGTGAGGGCAATAAAGTCTGTTAGATGCTTTCATGTAACAAACATGAGGCCAGTCCATGTGGAACAGACGAGGGTTAGCTAGGCAATCCCTGGTCTCTCGTTCCCCACTGTGCACTGGTCCCACCTGGTTCCTCTGTATGCTGAGTCCATAGTCTGGAGTTAGACCACCATGTGCTGAGATCAACCCTGCCCTGCGACACTCAATATTTAGTCAAGTCTACTAATGGCATCAATTTTTGGTGTCCAGTGGGTTTTTGGTGGAAATCGGTAAAGGAGGTGGGTTTTGCTTCTGCAGACCATGAGGTCTAACCCCTAGGAAAGGTATCGGATTTTCTCAGGCTACAGAACTGGGGGCTGAAGCAATCTGATGGAGATCCCAAGGGCCCTGACTGACCACTGGCTGATATAGAGATCCTTGGTCAGGAACCCAAGAAGCACCCTGTCAGAAAAGCAGGAGTCAACAACCATGAATTCCAGGCCTGGTTCTTCTATGAACCAGCTGTGTGAACCTAGACATTGGCTTGACCTCTCTGGGCTTTGTGTCTTCACCTGTATCAACTATCTATCACTTACATTTCAAAATTGAGACAAAGATAAAATGAGATGACATATATGAATCTTAAATAAAAAGTGCTAATATATATTGAAATGAAAACTGTACACTCCTTTTGACCTAGCATTTCTACTTTTAAGGATCAGTCTAAAGTGAACAGTCAGAACAATTACACACAAGGATAGTAGCTCAAGTGTTTAACAGCAAAATGTTGCAATCAACTTAAATGATCTGCAAAACATTTATAAATAAGTGATACAACTATAAAATAGAAAGTTATAAAATGGAAAATGCCAAAAAGCTATATTTATTTACAAAAATATGCCCATCATATATTAAGTAGGAAAAATGAAATCAGCCTACACAATAGTATGTACAGTGTGACCCAGTTTGAGATATACAAAGAACAAAAGAACTGTCCGGAAGACTATAGATGAAAATGTTAACATTGGTTATGTTAACTTGCAGGTTTAGGAGAGATTTTCATTCTTCCTTCTTTGTATGGCCTGAAGTTTTACAAGGAGCACGTATTATTTTCATAATCAGAATGTTTTATATGACCAAGGCAGAAGGTCTCAGCGTTGGTCATTGAAATCAGTCACGTGGGGTCAGAAGGTCTTTGAGGCCTGGGGTCCTGTGAAAATTCAGAAACTCTCAATGGGCAGCCCCTGCCTCTCTCTGCCAAGCAGCCCTGGTCCCACTGGCCTCTGCTTCCCCTTTACTCTGGATTAGGCCCTGGACAGACAGTCCCAGACAGAACTTACTGGGGCTCAAGGAACTTATTTTCAGCTTGGTTTGAGGGCAGGAGACAACTGATTTTTTTAAAGAAAGAAACAAGTTTTCTAAAGAGAGCCTACCCTAAAAGATGAAGGATAAGAATCAATTCCTCACAGAAAAGTTGTTATTATGACTCTGATCCTTCTAGTTGAATCTTATGTGTCTGAAGACGGGCAGTGGCGTACACCTCGTCCTTGTGTCTGTTCCACCTCAGACTGGTTCTGTTCTGAGTCCAATGCTGGGAAGAGAAGCTTAGGAAGCTTGAGAATCCAGGGATGGGCAATTGCTCTATTCTCCGGACCACTTGGCTGACTCCCTTACCTCATGCTGTGCTTATTTCCAGGCTCAGCCGCCCAGAGTTGGATAACCCTGGGTTAGTTACCTATCCTCTCTAGTCCCATCTCAGTTTCTTTACCTGGGATTGGAGCTCAAAATTGTTCCTACATTATAGGGTTGTTGCAGAGAATGAAGGAGAAAATGTTCGTGAAGGGCTTAGTACAGCTCCCAGCACACTGAAAGTGCTTAGCAAATGTTAACTATCATGACTGTTATAGTCATTACACTGTTATTGTTAATATTATGCCTAACTTCCCAGAACGTACTTCTGCACATAATTTAGGAGTTTCCCATCTATTTCTTTGACTCAGTCTTAAGGTAGATATGCCACAAAAAAACCAAACTGGCAAAGAAATTTTGGTTCAGAATATTTCTATGTCATAAAATATCTGAATTCTGGAGCTTGGCATTTGCAGATCCTAAACTGTGTAGTGACAAGCCACGTAGTCTCCCTTAAAAGGAGAAAGTTTCATCTGACAATCTCTCTAGATTTTCTCTTCATAGTTGCAGCTTCATCTTCCGGAATATTTCTAATTGTCTTTACAATTTGGTGGAAGCATAATTTGGAAAAATTACCCATTTAAAAAGTATTTTAACTTTAAAAAACTTTTTAAGCTACCAGCTTTCTCTCTTCCACCTCCAAACTGTGCTCTCATCTAACACTTGCTCTTCAGGGCAACCAGGCCAGAAAGTGACCTGGTTCTGCTGTCTTGGTGGAGAATTTACTACATTGATTTTACTGTGACCCAGACAAGCAACCATATAAAAGAGAAAAGCAGAATTGTTTTGGGAGTCTCTCTTATGTCCTCCCTAGCCTTGCATTCCTAACCTCCTCTGTCTTTCTTCCTTAGGAACTTCTCCTTTCTCAACCCTCTCCTCCTTTCTTGCCCTACCAAATAGTCTGGCCCCGTAACATAGGCTTCAATATGGAAGCGTCCATCAGTGAGAATTCTTTAAGGGGTGATTTCCAGCCTCCTGCAAGAAAGGGGACTCTCTGGTGATCACATCGCACGTCAGATTGTGCAAGCCTGGATGAAGTGCTTCTGTCTCCTTGTGTGCTCACATGAAGTGGGTGACACCAAATCATGCAGTGCACTAAGTCTCTACCTACTGTCTCTGGTTGTGTGTGTCCTTCACTGCCACCTCACCCTTTCAGGTGCTTAATCTCTTCCTTATTGTTTGTTCCATTTTGGCCCCCACTCTGCCACCAGTGTTCAGGAAGAATCTGTGGTAAGTCATTCACACCTTAATGTTGTTGAGCAGAATTATGGGGTTCCAGTGTTATTAGGATGGCATTGGGCCCAAGAGAGCAGGCATTCCTGAATCCGACCCTGGACTGCAGCTGTTTTCTCCTCAAGGATGCCATTAGAGTTCGAGCCAGGGGAAGTGAGTCCCTTACTGCTGTGGGTCGTGTTTGGGCTACCAGTGTAGAGAACACGGGGCTCTGGCGTGCTGGGCTAGAGAGCATGGCCCAGTCCTGCACTGCTCCTCAAAAGCGAACCCATGGCCTTGCAATGCCCCACGCACCGGCCAGCCACCCCGAAGGCCTGGGGACCCACAGAAGGAGAAGACCAAACTGCATTAGGGAGAGAAGAATGAATGGAATGCAATATAGCCAGGCCTCCTCCCAAATATGAAGCCTTGGCCCTCTTTACCATGTTGGCCATGTGAAAGAAGGAGGCAAAAGAGAGAGAGGGAGGCACCAGCAAGATGAAGCAAGGGGATCAGGCCTCCTTCCTTGTGGGCAAGGTCTTAGGACAGTTTCTGCTGTTAGCCTTCTGTCTGGAAGAGGACAGGTTTTCTGTTTGTTAGTGCCATCAGGTCTATTCCAACTCCCAGCAACCCTGTGCACAGCAGAGCAGAACCCTGCCTGGTCTTTTCGCTCCATCCTCTCAGCTTCTGGTGCTCTATCAGACAGTGCTCCACTGCTATTCGTAGGGTTTTCATGGACAATTTTTTCAGAAGTGGGTGGCCAGGTCCTTCTTCCTAGTCTCTCTTAGTCTGGAAGCTCCGGGGTGGTGTGGTTCCTGGACTGGGAAACGAACCTGGGCCACGGCAGTGAGAGTGCTGAATCTTAACCATGAGACCACTGGGCTGGCCAAGAGGACAAGAGGATCACACAAATAAACATGCCCCAGTCTGTGTCTTGGAAACGGATAAATTTTAGTGGGGTCTCTGCGTTTGGGGGCCAGGAGGGAGTGGGGTGAGAAATCCCCATCTCTAGAGATATCAATGAATATAAATTCATTATTTCCCTCTCCGAAGGTCATTTGCATTTTTAAGCTTTTATTTAAGGAATTTCAGGCATCATTGAGGAGGTGAAATTTGGGTCCGTTGATGGAGCCTTCTACTCTGCCCTGGGGGTGTAACCCTAGCTTGAGCCGATAAAGGACCAACCATCAATAAAAGCCCATTTAGTGATTTACAAAGTTATGGATGAAGAGATCCGTCTCAGCCTGGAAGTGCCTGGGAGGGGGGACAGATTAGCGCCTCTTCTCTCGGTGTTGAATTGAAGGTCAATACCTTGGATTCTCCTGCAGTAAGCAGGTGTCTAGAGAGTATAGATTTTCTGCTATGCAAGCTCAACTCTGCCTTATTGTTGGCCTTTATCAGGCCAATTTCAAACCTGTCAAAACATATTACAGAGAAGTCAGCTTTTAACAAACCCTGCACACGGTGTTTCTGGAATTTAGGGCTGATGTTGTGCCTCAGTCTCTCTTCTCCTCCGCCCTCATCCCCTTCCCCTTCATTTCTGAATGACAATAGACCCTGACTGGGAGCAGCACAGCAAAGAGGCCACACTCTAGAACAATTCACATTTACGGTTTTGTGTTCATCCATTGCTATAGCTGTTCTAGAAAATGATGGATGGGGGTGAGCCACCTCCACCCTGGAGATTCACCACATGGACAGAGTACATTTAAAGGATATTGATATGCATAAGACCAGTGTGATGGTTAATTTTATATATCAATTTGGCTGGGCCATGGGGTGTTCAGACATCTGGTAAAAAATTATTCTGTTTCTGTGAGGGTGCTTTTGGATGAGATTAACATGTAAATCAATAGACTGAGTAAAGCAGATTGCCCTTCCCAAAGTGGGTGGGCCTCATCTAATCTGTTGAAGGCTTGAACAGAACACAAGAGCCATCCTCCCCCGAGTAAGAGAGAATTCTTACTGCCTGATGGCCTTTGAACTGGGACATTGGCTTTTTCCTGCTTTTGGACTGGAACTGAAAACATCAGCTCTTCCTGAGTCTCGAGACTGCTGGCTTTGGAGTAGAACTAAACCTTGGCTCTCCTGGGTCTCCAGCTTGCTGACTCGCCCTCAGATCTTGGGACTTAACAGCATCTAGAATTATGTGAGGCAATTCCTTACAATAGATCCCTTTATATATATACACACGTTCTATTGATTCTGTGTCTCTGAAGAACCCTAATACAACCAGCAACTCAAAATAGGCATTCATGCTAGCTCTCTCAGTGTTTTCCTTTGGTTGTTATGCATTCATTCATTTATTCATTTTTATAGTCACTCAACAGTTACTCATTAAGCATTATTATTTGGTAGACCTGTGCTACATGCTGGATGTACAATAGTTAACAAGACAGAGTCTCTGCCTTCACAGAATTTAGAGTTTATCTGTATCAATTAGCAATCGCCACATATGCTGCATAACTCACAACCACAATACTTTAGGGACATACAACAGTAAGCGTTTGTTGAACTTGTCTGGTTGTGGGTTGGCTGGGGTGGGCTGATCTTGGCTGATCTTGGCCAGGCTGGATCACATATCTGGGGGTTGGCTGAGTTAGACTGGCTTGGCTTGGCAGCTCTACTTCAAAATATGGATCGGTCTGGGCTTGGCTCCTCCCTGAGGATTGGGCTCAGATCTGCTCTTCAGGTGTCCCTCTGGAGCTCATAGTGGAGGGGAGCACTTCTCATGATGGCTGAGGTGCATGCCTATTTGCGCAAGACTTTTCAAGCCTTCAGTCATGTCACCTCTGCTCACATTCCAGTCACCAAAGCAAGTCACGTGGTCAAACCTGCTGCGATGAGGGTGGGAAATATACTCTGCTTCTCTAATGGAGGAGCTTCCCAGTCACATGTGAAGGGAGGAGTGATGAGTCAGGGCCATTAATACAATGCAGCACATCCATACGACTAGTTTTCTCTCTCAGAGAGCACCCCAAGATCCAGGCAAAAACTTCTATCAGAAGAGTCTGAGCATTAGCAAGGGCAACTCAGGGTGCCGGGGTGTGTGTGAACGTAGGGATGATTTTAGAACCACGGGCCTGCTGGTGAGAATGGCTGTAGGGGAGTCAGGAGGGAGGCTTACAGGACAAAGGTGGTGGTAGACAGAAGAACGGGTGAGCCTTAAGTTGGGGAAAGGCTGAACTCACCTAATGACGTGAGAAATGTGGATGTCACTGTGTACACATGTGTATGCACACAAGTGCCTGTGCTGGGGGGTGTCTGAGTGAGGGGGTGTATTGAGAGGGACAGCCCAGAATACCTATTTTGGAAAATAATTGACGAAGCAGAAAAGTGATAAGGATGTCAGTTTCTTTCCATCTGGCTGTGTAGCAGAATGTTTTTAAGAATGTACATGGCTGGGTCCTCTCTGTGGTTCTCCCTATGTTTCTGATTCAGCAGTGCAGGGAGAATTCTTCAGTTTTATAATAGGTTAAAAATATTTGTATTCCATTCTAAAGCATTCTTTTTGGGTCTATATGGTAAGGCTAAAAGTTGGAAACCAGTAACTGATACTTATATTATTGTCATTATGTGATTATTTGGTGTTCACCAAAGTGTTAAATATAGGGCTAGTATATGTCTTTCTTTACATTTCCCATTCTCAAGGTGAATGAGCAGGCTGGTGAGGCAGGGATCCGCTGGTTCCCATGACCTCGAACCAGCAGTTTTCAGTCCTGGCTGCACACTAGAATCACCTGGGGAGCTTTTAAAACTCCCAACACCTGAGTTGTGCCTGAGCCCAATTAAATCCTGGCCTTGTTGCTTTCTAAAGCTCTCTAGACATCCACTGGGCAGACTGGGCTGAAAACCACTGCTTCACTCCACCCATGATCAGTCTACTTCTCGTCCCTGCCCTGCCAGGCCTGCCACCTCCTGTCACAGCCTTGGCGGGGTTCTGCAGGCAGGTGGGGGCCCCTCCACCTTGGCCCCACCTGCAGTGTTTCTGCCTGCAGCTCCCTCATGCCTCTCACTAACCCTCTCCTGGCTTCAGAAATGTGTTGAAATCTCACTGGCTGCAAATGCTTCCTTCATCCCATTTGCTTTGCTGTTACTGGATTCTATCTTTTTAAATCCATTATGACAATTTTAACGGAATCTCAGAAAGGTTTGGAGACAAAAAGTATATGCTCAGTCCACCATCTTGAGCTACAAAAGCCCAGGATACTTAAAAATATTTTTGATAGTTTCTGTTTAAAGTTATCTGCGTGATAGTGACTCACAACCATGAACATGCTTGTATGCATCAGGGAATGAGGATACAAGGGATTTCTTTCTTTTTCTCCCCCAGTTTTATTGAGATATAATTGACAGATAACACTGTATAAGTTTAACATGTAAAAATAATGATTTGAAATGATCACAACAATTAGTTAATATCCATCACCTCACATGGTTACAATTTTTTTTCTTGTGATGAGAGCTTTTAAGATCTATTCTCTTAGCAACTTTCAAATATCAAATACAGCATTGTTAACTGTAGTTCCCATGCTGTATATTACATCCCCAGGACTCATAATTGAAAGTTTGTACCTTTTGAACACCTTCACCCAATCCCCCCACGACCCCACTCCCACCCCGGGTGACCACCAGTCTTACAACGGATTTCCTGAGAGATTTGTTGATGGTGCCCGATAATGTCGACCTGATGGATAATGTGGTTGTTTGATCACAAGGTGCTGTAGCAGGAAGAATACGGATTTGGAATCACATAGATGTGGGTTCCAATTCCAGTTCTGGGCAAATTACCTTTGCCAGGGCTCAGTTTCATTATCTGTACAATGGGGCTAGTTACACTTGCCTTCAGGGCTGTTGTGAGAATTTAATTCTATCTCCCATAGGGAAGCTCCTGGGACAGTGCCTGCAGGCAGTTGTTTTCCTTCCTACTTCAAAACTGCCCCTGGGGTTGTGCAAGTGGACCTGGGCTTTCTGCCTAAATCGAATGTCTATTTTATTCTATGATGACGCCAGGTACACCAGTGCAGGAAACTGTCCGCATTTTTCAAAGGAATTTAATGGGAAAATGAAAGTGTAAGAAGAAATTGTTATTTCTTCCTGGGCAGGACCCAGATGTCCCTCTCCCATTTTAAAGTATGCTTGGCCATGCACTAATTTTGTTAGTAATGCGATTTCTTTCCTTCGTGGGCAAACCTGAGCAGATGTTTTTACCTTCGTGGTTATCTCTGGCATATGTCACTCTTATTTGGTTTCAGCTATTCTAAAACATTCCCCCCATCCCACATCATTATAAAGAACAGGCCCAAAGCAAACTTCAGGGTATTTCCAACCCATATCCATATTTCATCAGGACCCAGCTGTTGCTCCTTGGTGATAAGTTGACAAGAGTAGTTCAAGTCTCACAGGAGAAATAATACTGAGAGATTTCAACCTTAGCAAGTTGGCATCCTGCATATTGTTTCAGCCAGGGGCATCTGGATGGGACAGTGGGGCAGGTCTGGGGCTTACCTAGACAGCCCAAACTCTGCTTGTCCTGTCTTAGTCACCATCCTTCCTCTTTTTGCTACCTGGTAACATTGAATAGTGTTTCAGCCCAAAGCCTCTTGAGATAACGGATGTTGATTTCAGTCCTGCTGGGCGCCTGATGGCCGTGTGCATCTGAGCCTCTGTCCCCCACTCTGTAGCCTGGACCTGGGGATCCTTATCTGGCACACCTGTGTGTGGATTAAGCACAGGGCGTGGCACACAGTATTAGGTAGTGGCCAGCATCACTGTGTTACTGACTGGGGCCAGAGACAGAAAGGAAAGTGAGACACTCATCAGATTATTTCCCCCATTAGCATTGCTGGAGAAATGGCTGAAGAAGATGAGACCTAGCAGCGAACATGAGGTGTGGGAATTGTCTGCTAGTTTTGGAAGCTGGTGTCAACTCTGTGTATAGGAAGACGGAAGCACAATGTCTTATCTCTAATTAATGATGCTATGGACCTCCTCATATACAATGTTGTTTTATCCTCAACCATCCCCATGGAGCCAGGATGGCAGAGATCATCTGTGTCAGCCTCAGATTTTAGCCATGTCAATAGCAGCTGACCTTGCCCTTGAAAAATGAGGAGCAGCACAAGGACTGGAATTCTAGTGCCATAATCAAATAAAACTTAGATCATAGTTAATCTGACACCTTTAATGAAATGCATCATCATCTCTGGGCCAGGTGTGAATTAGGCCCAGGTTACGTCGTGGGGGTGACTTTCGTTCTTTCTGAGAGACTGTAGAGGTGGATGTGTGGGCGGCAAGAAAGGAGTAGGGCAGTGAGCTATGCTTCAGCATCTTGTGTCTCAAAGTGCCTGGATCATAACCCAAGGGGGCCTAGGCTTCTTCCGTTTCCTCCAGGAGCACCTATGACCAGGGGTTTCACCCACCTCCGGGTATGGAGAACAGGGACAGGGTGGATATTGAGTTTCATATTATATAGTTGGGGAAACCGTTTGTCCTGGAAGATGTCTCTGTTCATCAAGAAAGGAGGATCAGACAGGGCAGTTGAGACTAAAAGCTGATGAGTGGCCAACTTAGCCATTTGGTTGGGGAAAGACTTTGTCAGGGAAGTGAGGGTGTGTGTGTGGTGGTGAACCCTTCCTATTCAGACCAGCTTTAAATAGCAAAGAAAGCTGAGTGTCATAAATTAGGGAGAGACTTTCACCAGTGTACACAAATTCCTTCCTTACGTGGCTTGGAATACTACTAATGAAAAATTAATTTTAGCAAATAAATATCTCTCTGTGAAAATATAATGGCTGTAGCAAGTCATTCCCTACCTAGTATGAATTAATCAGCTTGTTTTCCCAGAGCTTCACAGAAACACAGTAAGGGAACAGGAGCTTTGTTAAGGCCAGCAGTGAAAGCAGGATCAAGAGGTTATCTGTGGGGAGCTGCAGGACGTGTCAGGACAGGGCTCGCTGGGTGGATGCCATGTATGGCTGCAGACGTCTCACTCCAATATAAGGAGGGTGAATTACTATCAGCGTGTGTGTGTGGTAAACGTATGTGTGCTTGCATGTGTGTGTGAGGGGGTGCTGGTGGTGGGAGAAGTATTGGGTATGTGGCATGGAGAGGGTAAGCAAAATGAGAAGACCAGGAAGTGGAAGTAAGGGAAGAAAAAAGGAGAAGTGGGAAGGAAGCCCATTTAGTCAATAAATTAATCACCTACTATGTACAAAAGAGAATTTTAGGTCCTGTAGGACAGTGGTTCTCAAGCTTTTTAAGTAAAAATGTCTCTTTTGTATGAAAATATGTTATGGATTAATCCCTTTATAATTTTATATATATATATATATATATATGTTTACTATTTCTTGACTGAAAAACAACATACTGAAAAAAAGTGAAAACACCGCCAGCCTCAGCCCACAAGGTTAGAAACTACCCTGTGGGGCACACAAAAATGAACTAAATGCAGATATTGTAATAACTGTTACAATACGTCTCTCAGACACTTACTGTGTTCCGGTCTGCTGCTAACTGCTCTGTACGGACCATTTCATTTAACCGTCACAATAACCCACGAAGAAGGTATTATCCCTGTGCCTGTTTACAGATGAGAAAATTGAGACTCAGAGATAAGCAACTTCACCAAGGTGTCACAGCGAGGCAGAGACTGCTGTGTGGTCACTGACCGCATTTTTCCTCCTTCTAAGCATCTAGCTAGAATGTTTCTCAGCTGCCTTGCAGTTAGGTGTGATCACGTGAATGAGTCCTGACCAACAGATTGTGTGGGGAAGTGGCCACAAAACCCTCCTACATAACCTCTGCACTCTCTTCCTCTGTCTGGCTGCTGAGTGCCAAGAACCCAACAGAGGACCCTGAGGCCCTGGGTGGTGGTGGAGCCACAAGGTGAAAGGAAACTGGATTCCTGAATGATCATGTGGAAAGTACCTCCTGACCAGAAACGTCCAGGTGGAGTCTGTGAACTGACTGCATTGCCGTACTAGCTATAAACAGCGAAACACAAAGGAGAAAGTGACCAATGTCTTCCATAAATCTTCTTATCCCCTTTGTTGGCATTCTTAAGAGATCTACCTATGCCTTTATTTTGGCCTTTGAAAGAGCGGTCAGCTGTAGACATGGACAGATGCAGGAATGGGGGGGCATTGGGAACTTGGAAAGGGAGGTGGGGTGCAGAAAGGGAACTGAGGTGAAT
The DNA here is from genome assembly GCA_031878705.1 of Tapirus indicus. Lineage (NCBI taxonomy): Eukaryota > Metazoa > Chordata > Mammalia > Perissodactyla > Tapiridae > Tapirus > Tapirus indicus. Next base: position 86,809,294 of record CM062929.1, on the reverse strand, counting down.
CATGTGGTCAGGAAAGGTGAAAGGAAGGTACATGCTGAGGCAAATTGCAGCTCAGCTGGATACCTGAGGTTGGGATGGCTCTTTAAAAAAAAAGTTTCCATTTCTTTATTGAGATTTACCATTTGTTTCCAATTATGGTGTGTTTTTCTTTAAACTTTTGAATATATTTTTAATAGCTGCTTTAAAGTCCTTGCCTGCTGATTCCAACAATGCTGTCATCTCTGAGTCTGTTTCTACTGTCTGATTTTTCTTCTGGTTGTGGGTCACATCTTCCTACTACTTTGCTAAAAGTTTTTGATTGTATGCTGCTGAATTCTGGATTCGGTTGAGTGCTGAGTATTCTGGCAGGCAATAATTTACTTGCAGAACAGTTTGATTCCCTGGAAGCTTGTTTTTAAGCTTTGTTAGGGTGGGTCTAAAATAGATTTGCTGTAGAGCTAGTTTAGCTCTACTTCTGGGGTGTGGCTTTTTGGGGGTCTTGACTCATTGCCTGGAACATTAAGTGATGTCTTTCCACTCTGGCCAGTGAAACTCCAGTGTCTCCCTGTCCCACACAAACTCCAGAATCCCCCTTTAGCTCACAGTCCCCCAGTGATTGCTCTCTCCCAGGCCTTGTGGATTCTTGCTTTGCACATGTGCAACTTAGTATTTGGCCAAAGGTTCAAGGGGAACTTTATGCAGATTTCTGGACTTCTTTCTCTGGACAACTCAGTCCTCTTTGGTATCTTGCCCCTCATACTCCAGCCACTCCAGCAGACCCAAACTCTGATTTTCGACTCCTCGCCTCAGGGAGGATACCATGGTCTGTTTGGTCTCCAGCTCTCTCTAGTGTCATCTGGAAAGTGCGTCCAGGTATACAACCAGGGCAATAATGGATCTCACCTTGTGTGTTTCCCTTCTTTCTAGGGCCACAGTCTTGTGCTGCATTTCAATGTCTGAAAAGAGTTCTTTCCAGTTTCATAGTGGTTTACAAAGGAAGGGCTAGTCTGGAACTTAGTACTCCATCATCACGGGAAGCAGAAGTTATTTTTCTTTTATTCTGATGCTCTTGGATTTGGAAGGGTCAATTTACTCTTCCATCCCTTCATACTCACTCAATATTTGTTGTTGTAAGCAGGCTGGAGGGTACTCCAGTAGGGGTTCTTTGGGAGAAGCCATCTTGTGCTGTGGATGGGATCAAGACCTCAGAGGGGCAATGAGTGCAGGACAAGAGGTTGTGCCCTGCCAGCTGGGGCCAGCACTGGTTGGGGTTGGCTGCTCAAGTCCCTTTACTTGGCAGGATGCAGGCTGTCTTTTTTTAAAATAGAAGAGTAGGATGGAACTAGGAAGAGTAGGAGGAGGTTTGGACTAGGAGATCTGAGGACCAGACCCAGTTCTGTCACTTAGAAGCTGTGGGAGGTTGGACAGCCATTTGGTCTCTGAATTTCCATTCTCTCATCTGTAAAATAGAAGAAATGGTCTCATCGCTGTATAGTGCCAGTGAGTTCATGGTTGTGAATGCATCACGTAAACCGTGAAGTCTCTTATCCATATGAAGAGTTTTTCCTCTCAAGGAAGTGAGGTGAGGTTTAGAGTATGATTTTCCCAGGACCCCATCATCGCTTTAAGAAATCCCAGATTGCTGAAAGAAGCAACCAAGAGAAAGAATAAGGGAGAGGCTCCCTCTCCCACCATTCCCCTCCAGGCCTAATTGGTCCATCTGTCTCAGGCAGTAGTGAGATCAAGCCTGTCCTCCTGGGTGTGCGTGTGCTGGGGCTTCTTGGTCCAGAAAATAAACAGGCAACCCTGAGGCCTGCAGCTACCCTGGAGAGGCTCTCCAAGGGCTGCCTGGCCTGCCTCTGTGCTGCAGGGTGCTGGTCACCCGGAATCCAGGCTAGTTGGCTTTGGGGTCCGACAGAAGCGTCAAGCCTTTCTTCCTGTGAGGGTTCTGTCTCCTCTCCCATCAGCCCACTGTGCCCCACAGGCTGCTGCAAAAGGTCAGATGTACAGTTGCCTGAGAGTCGGGGTTTGGTAATCCCTCTGGGCTCTAGGGCTGCACAATGGGGACCACCAGAAAGAGGTGCCAGTTTGGCCTCCAGGGCTGACCCCAAAGGCTTTATCAGTAGGATCAGGCCATATGTCCTCATTAATCCAACATTTGGGTCACAGGGTGGAAAAGTGTATAGAGCCTGGCTAATGCCACAGCTTAACTCTCCTCCTAAATTATAACTCTGAGTCTCGATGATAGAGGAAATTTATTTATTGAGAGATGGCAGTGGGGGTGGCAGAAAACAAAGCAGATTTTGGAAAACACACACATTTAATTTGCACATGGAGTTCTTGAGAGCATAATGAGTTAATTTTAACATCATTTCATTCCTTCTCCCCTTCCAAAGATAAAAGTAGAAATAGTGGGGGTGGGATGAGAGAGGACAGAGTTCTTTACGGAACTGCTGACTGTGATGTGGGATTTTGCAGCTTTCTCATTAACCTTTCTTGAACCCAAGTTATACGCACACCCCACTCCCACTTGTATTTTTTTCTTGTTTCAAAAGTGAAATTTAAGCCTAACTTAACATCATTAAACACCCTTCCCAATGTTTACAACATAGCTCTGGGCAGCTGGCACACTTAGCTGAATAAAAAAAAAATCTGTCTTTGCAAATTAAAAAGATAATCAGGATTTGAAGAGGACAAATAATTGAAGGAGAGTTTTCAGATCTAGTAATTTTAATTATGTAATCACTCTCTCCATGTCCACGGACACATTTTCAAGTTCGTTTTCCACTGGGTGAAAGTTCTACTTTCTAGAAAGACCACTTTCCTCCCTACTTGATTTAACAGACACAGGTGAGCTGGCCTGAAAGCAGTTGGTGTTTTTTCTCTCCCAGGCACTGGCTTCGTATGTTCCGCATCAGGAATGTAAGCATCTGGGTTTGTAAACACATTTTGCTTTCTGTGTCTTTCCTGAAATCACAAGAAAGCAACTTTGAGCTACTGCATGTATCTCTATTTAAAGCCCAGGATTTCTATTTAATTATAACAAACACCCTTCCATCGTGAGAAAGAGAGCTTTACCTTCGTCAGATCAGAGACTCTGCTCTTTGCAGAGCAGCCTCGCTGTCAGTGAAGGCTCGCGCTCGGCCACCCAAGACTCCCAGGTAATCCCAGACGGCTCTAGAGCGGGGTGGGGGGGGGGTGGTGGTGGGGAACGACGGACTTCCACCACTTTTGAAAAGGCAAGCTCCATTTTCTGCTTTGGTCGGTAACGATTGTCCACCAGGCACATTAGAATAAATCACACAGTAGGTACAACATTTTTATAGAGTTCCCAACAATTACAAAATCATTCCTAGCTAAGCACCTTTTTCCTGGGCCAGTGGGCTGGAATGATCCCAGAAAGCAACACACCATGGCAATGAGCGCAGCCTTCTCGCTTTGTGGGCCGCAGGTCGGCACAAGTTTACACAGATAATTTCAGTGGCCTTGCATTTAATGATGAAAGGGAAAAAGTATTGAAAGGCAGATAGAGACCCCGCTACACTGAATTCTAGAGGAGTGGATGAACAGCGAGAAAAGACATCTTTGCCCATGCTAAAGTTTGCCCTTAATTAAAGGGGGAAAGGGGATAGCGGTGACACTTTTAAAACATCGTCTCTGAATACACGTTGAATGTTAATTCTGTGTCTGAAGTGTCAGGTTGGTAGCTTGGGATCCTTATTAAATTCTGAGCCACAAAAAGGCTCATATACTAGTGTGAAAGTATTGACTAAAAGAATCATTAATGGAGCATCCTTAGAGCTAAGCTAATGTGCCAAACATTTCATGAAATAGAATAAGGTGTGTCTGGTTGCAGGCCCAGCTGGGTGAGCAGTGTGGGATAGGTTGTGGAGAGACCAAAGAAAAGACCTGGAGATGGCAAACGGGACATATAGGTTTACTGGGAGTTACAGGGAAGTCCAGTGGCGGCTGGCTGGACAGCAATGTGTACCCGCAACCGTGGGTGGGGAGAGGGTTGCTTATACAGGCAGGGGACCCAAAGGCTATATGCTTGCCAAGGGGCTGTCCCTGGTACGACCAGTGTTCCCTGGAACAGTAGCTCATGTGGAGGGGCTCTTTAAGATGTGATGTTCTTTTGAGTGAGATAAGGTAGGATCCGGGCTGGCCAGGCCCTGGATTGTTACAAATCCCAACAGCTGGGAGTCTTGCCCAGAAGGGAGCCAGAAGGACACATGGTTGCAATGGGCTTGTGGGCTCTTGCTGAGCAAGCAAGGCCCAGGCCCTACATTCCACCCCCCGTGTGTCTGAATGGCCCTTACAATCTTATCATGTCATTCTTCCGTGGAGTCCCTTTAGCCGGACACATAGAGGAGCATTATTGTAACCACATACCACAACAGCAAGAGCACAGCAAGAGAACAAAATCAATAATAAGAAGGCAAGAATGCCAAAGAACACCTTTTGCCAGGTTGAGGGGAGGGATTGAATCCGAGCAGAGACCAGGTCAGTGGACAGGGCGTCAATAGCCTGTATATGGGTGCATAAGGCGGCCATTGCGGAAGAAATGTTATGAGCATAGTCATAGACACAACATTCTACCTTTATTAGAGCACAGGTCCCTCCCTGGGCAGCAGTGAGCATGTGCAGAGCCATTCTATTTTGCAACACCACTTGTCTCATTTGGGATGTTTCCTCATTCAAAAGTGTTATTGTGTGCCTGGTGTTATTTAGAGCTGTTGCCACCTGTTTGGCTGGGGCAGGCACTTGCTGTTCTACGTCAATAGCTGCAGCTGGTGGGGAAAAGATAGTGAGGCGGTAAAACCACCCTGCAGTGTGTTGCACACGATGGCGTGCACAGACCGCCTCCCAGTTGGAAGGCAGCTACTGAAAGGAAGACAGGATGCATGCAGGAATGTAGGAATGCCCCCATGTGCATCTGCCAGTCCAATTATAAGGCAGATAGGGCCAGCCCTGAGCACCACAAGCCGACAGCCACCCCCAAGGAGAGGCATAGGCTCCTCTGATGGTGTTATTTTGTTTTCCCAGCCACATATTGGCAGTAATGACAATTGTTTGGTTACACATTGCTTTAGGTGTCCACCCCACATTTTTTGAAATACTTTCATTTGGTGCAGAGTTATTGTGACGTTCAATGCACCAGGGAAGGGAACCTCTTAATTCTATTTGTACATCACTTAACCATCCTACACCATCAAAAACAGAGTACCCCACCTTTGGGGTTGTATTAACCTGCTCATGCACAAGCTGGGAGATATACTTTCGAAAGGCAGCGTAAGAGGGCAAGGACAGGTTACTTGGCAGGAGGGGAGTAGAAATGGGAAAGTGGATGGTGTTCCTCCACTCTCACAGGGTTCTCCAGTCAGAGGCGTGGGCAGCTTGGAGACGCCATGGTAACCCTGTGGCTGAAGAGAGAGGCAGCTCACTGCATACCCAGTAGTTGGAGTGATTTTGTATGTCAGCAACGGTGTGTGCCCAAGCAGCAGAAAGGATGGCAGACATTGTCTCAAGGATGAAAGTAAGATGTTTAGAGGGAACTAAAACAAGGAGGTCCTGACTGTCCAGTAAGACACATGCAGTTGCAGTGGTATAGGATAAGAGAGGAAGGACACACCAGAGAGAAAGGATGAAAGTGCCTTAGGGAATTAGAGGCCCTGGACTAGTAATTTTGGAGGTTTTGGGTGGCCTCCCCACAATGAAGGGTGTTACTATGATGTCCTGTTCCCCAAGGGGCTAAGAGACCACACCAGTGGAGCCCCACCTGCCAGTCCAAGGGTCAAGTGACCACGTGGGTCCCGGTAGGGAGTTCCTGTCGCAGAGGTGAAATCAAGTTGTTGAGTGCCCATCTGTGGTTGTAGTGTCTCTCCTTGATTAGTCCTTGTCTGTCCCTGGCGTCCAGTAAAAGGCATACCTTGGTTACTGTTGATGTCCCTGGGAACGCCATACATGGTGCAGAGGTGCTCCAGGCCTCTTACGGTGGTTTTATGTGTGGCCCTCTTGCTGGGGTATGCCTGTAGCAGTCCTGTACACATGTCACACAAGTAAGGGCACACCAGCAGCCATCAGAAGGAGGCAAGGGCCCAATGTATTCCACCTGCCAGCACTGAGCAGGCTGGTTGCCTCTGGCAATTTGGCCCATGTTCCAAGGAATGGCCCGGGGTCTCTGCAAGGAACAAGAAGGGCACATCTGACAGACCTGCACCATATCAACATAGTGCCGGGGAGGCCCCAGGCCTTGGCAATAGCCTGTAAGGTCCTTTGTCCTTTATGTCCAGTCTTCTTGTGTAGACATTCTCCCACTCTTTTGGCTGGTACTTCTTCCAGGAGATGGAACCGAGCTAATTCATCTGCTTGTTGGCTTTTTGGCAGCACTGTTGCCTGATGTGCAGACACATGGTATACTGTTATTCCCCAAACCTGCTGCCAGATATCATCCCAGAGTTCTGCCCCCAACAACAGGTGTCTATTAATAGTCCACTTTTGTTGTGTGAGCCCCTTAGAGACCGTGCAACTGTCCACGTACAGACGTATTGGATCAGGCTCACGAGTCAAGACCATTCAGGCAGCCCACAATTCGGCCCATTGATTACTGTTCCCAGAGCCAGAGTCCAACCACATGCTGTCACTTGAAGGCTGGATGGCCACTGCCTTCTACTGGGAAGGGGGGTTGCCCCTTGTGGGCCATCTGTATACCAGGCCTCCACTGGGATTGGTCCTTCTCCTTCCCTTACATTTGGCAGGGTTTCAGGCATGGGCACCTTGTCTAACGGGGCTGTTTCTTCTGTGGTGTATGTTACTGGTCCCAGGATGGCATGCAATTTTGCACTTAGGGGACTACTGGTGAGGGTCCCTCGTTGTTGCAAGTATGCATGCCACTTTGCTGATGTCTGTGTTTCGGCTGTTCCTGAGTGGGGCTTTTGGAAAGCGTCCCGCAGACACCCTGCAATGGGCAGATGAGTACAGACCGTCACCGGCAGGGAATGGGTTATGGGCTCCACTTGCTGGAGGGCCAGGTAAGCAACACACAACTGTCGTTCCAGGGTGCTAAACTGGTTTTCAGCCACTTTCCACAATTGGGACCAGAAGCCAAGGGGGACTCGTTTATTGCCTTGCCTCTGCCAGAGACCCCATCCAAACCCCTCTGGGTAACCAGAAATGTCCAATTCACATGGTTGTCCTTGTGTTAAAACACCCAAGGACTGGATTTGTTTTACTGCTACTTTGGCTTGGGTGAAGTCTTCCTGCTTGGTGGTTCCCCAGTCCCAGATAATACCCTATTGCTCCAACTTATAGAGGATAGACAGCCTGCATCTTATCTATCACAGCAGCAGGAACCACTTTTGTCTTACCCGACCAGACAACACCCAAGTATTTGACAGACAACCCAGACCCTTGCGCTTTTTGTCGTTTACTGTGACAAGGGAGCAGGAGGCTTCCTGGAGGTCTGGAAAAGACTCAGAGGTTAAGACGACATCATCAATGTAATGGAACAAGGCAACACGGTGGGGGGGGGGGGCAGGGTTTTTTTCCACTGGGTGGCGCTATAGAGGCATTGCCACAGGGTGGGAGGAGAAGTGACAGAAGCCATTTTGCTCTTTTCCATCCCTGACAGCAAACTGCCTTTTACCCCCGTATCCCAGAGACACAAAAGCCACCCTGGGATGCTTTTCCTCCCCTTCTGCCTGAATTTGTTTCCCAGTTCCACCAGTGGTCCCTTGATCTTAGCAAAACGACAGGCTAGGATCCCTATTTTCTCATGGTATCAAGAGATAACAACATTAAGAAGGTTGTTATGTTCTTGTTGATGCTGATTATTGGGGCTCATAAGTAAGGATAGAAAATTCATCATTATCATCATCATCCACGACAATTATTGAGCATTCATATGTAGAGTGCTATTTGAAGCACTTGATATATTTTAATTCAGTTGACTCTCACAGAAAGCCTCTGAGGTGGGCACTGTTACTGTTCTCATTTCTGAGATGGGGAAAATGAGGCCTAGAGAGGTACCCTGCCCAAGGGCACCGAGTTAGCAAGCAGCAGAGCTTGGCTATGTAGATACACGTACACAAATCACTAGCAAGATGTGGCTGGGGCTGTTGGAGAGGCATAAATGGAATGTGATGGTGGTTGAGAAGGGAGAGGTCATATCTGGTCAAGGACAAGGGCAGGCTTCAGGGAGGAGGTGGTGGTTCAAGGGGGCTTGGAAAGGTAAGAGGGATTTCACCAGGTGGTGACCAGGGAGGGGGCTTCTCTCTCAGACGGAGGCACACCTCCACCTGTACCCCAATCTAGTTTAGTGGGCAGCCAAGTTTTTCTCCCAGCTAAATCTTCCTCTCAAGTCACCTTATTCTATTTCATGAAACGTTTGGCGCATTAGCTTAGCTCTAAGGATGATCCATTAATGATTCTTTTAGTCAATATTTTCACACTAGTATATGAGCCTTTTTGGTGAAAGGAGGACACTATGGTAGACCCTTTCATGGGCGAACATTCAGGCCAGGAGTTGCCCCCTGTTACAGAGGACTCCGTCCCAAAGCTCAGGATTGGGTCTTGTTGTACTATATGTCCTCACATTACCAGTGATCACATGATCCAAAAAAGTGGGTTTCTATAACTCAAAAGCGTTAATCAAGACAATATTTACATGGAAGAAAAGGTAAGCAGAAGGTTCCAGAGATGGCAGCTTTGAGGGTATGTTTTGGGGAAAGGATACATAAGGTTCCGTGTGGGTGAACAGTTGGCCATAAAGATGGAAAAGGAAGAGAGGACCAACAACTGCTGGGGGCCAGTGGGACAGACCTACTGTGTGCCCAGCATCTTTACATACCTTAACTAATTTCATCCTAAAATAACCCTACAAGATAGGTATGGTTATCACCATTTTATTGATGAGCACATTAAGTATTAAAAGATGAAGTAACTTACTCAAGACTACACGGCTATTTCAGTGCAGGCTCTGGAGCATTTGAGTCCAGGCCTCTCTGATTTCAAAGCCTGAACTCTTTCCTCTACACCAAAGAAGGCTAAGGCCACTCATGGAGGATCTTGAATGCCAGGCAAGTATCATTTTTAAGTGGAGAAGTAGTGTGCTTCAGAACACTTAATCTGGTAGAGATGATAGGATGGATTGAGGAGGTGAGGGGAGATGGGACTCAGGGAGGACAGTTGGGAATGGGAGTCTGAACTAGTGATGGTGGGAGAAAGAAAAGAAGTCTAATTCTAGACAGAGTTTAGAGTTAAAATCAATAGATCAGTGGTTCTCAAAGTGTATGCCCAGGCCAGCAGCATTAGAATCTCCTGGGAACTTGCTAGAAATACAAATCTACCTTCTGAAATGTTAGTGGTGGGGCCCAGAAATCTGGTGGACTGGATTTGAGAGGTTGGGAGGGGGGTCATGGATGCAGCTTAGGGGCAGACATATCTCTAAACCATTTGTTTTCCCATGGCATTCTCCCCTCTCCCATCCCCTGGCAACTACCATTCTATTCTGTCTCTGTGAATTTGACTACTCTAGGTACCTCATATAAGTGGAATCATGCAGTATTTGTCTTCATGTGACTAGCTTACTTCACTTAGCATAATGTCCTCAAGGTTCGTCCATATTGTAGCATGTGTCAGAATTTCCTTCTGTAAAACGCTGAATAACATTCCATTATACAAATATACCAAGTTTTGTCTATCCATTCATCTGCCAGTGGACACTTGGGTTGCTTTCACCTTCTGGCTACTGTAAATAAACCTACTATGAACATGGGTGTACAAGTATCTCTTCAGGACCCTGCTTTCAATTCTTTTGGGTATATACCCAGAGGTAAGATTGCTGGATCATATGGTAATTCTATTTTTAATTTTTTGAGGAACTGCCATACTGTTTTCCTGTGCCAGTTATGCTATTTTACATTCCCAACGGTGCATAAGAGTCCCAATTTCTCCACATCCTTGCCAATTCTTGTTATTTTCTTTTTTTGATAGAGGCCATCCTAACGGATATGAGGTGGTACCTCATTGTGATTTTGATTTGCATTTCCCTAGTGATTAATGATGTTCTGTATCTTTTCCTGTACTTGTTGGCCATTTGTGTATCTTCTTGGGAGAAACGTCTATTCAAGTCCTTGGCTTATTTTTGATTGGATTCTTTGGAGAGTTCTCATTTTTAACCCTCTTTTAAAGACTGTGATTGGAGAGGTCTGGAAAGTGACCCAGGTATCTGTAGGTTATAGAAGCATCACAGATGTTTCTGAAGCAAGTCAGGTTTGAAAGCCACTGTGTTCTGTGGCAAGAGCTTCACCTTTGCCAACTTAATTAAGCATCCACATATTCATATGAACGATTCAAGGAAAACTTTAGAACTCCCTCATGTTGTCCAGTTTCTCTCTATGTCAAGTAGAGTCACTATGATTTTATTTTTGTTCATGAATTATCTAGCCCCTTCCTTCTTTACTTTTAGACAACCTCAAGGCAGTTAACACTGATCACCAGTGGCTGAGGAGAATAAGGAAAGAAGGAGAACTATAGTTTAACAAAGTAAGAATTTTGGTTAGGGTGGAGGCTGAAATTATTCTCCATGGTGCAGTGAATTTCCTATTTTTATTCTCAGGATCACACTCCAGGAGCAAATGAAGAACAGACTTCAGGAACTCCTGAGAGGAAACACCATTCCCAAGATGTGACCAAGAAGGCTCAGGCAGAGTATGACTCTTGTAGGTGGGTTCAGCCACTGGATTTCATACAGGACCATGGGTGACAGGAAGCCTGGAATTCAGAGGTATCAGTCAGCCAGAGATATGTGGGTTGCAAGTGACAGAAACACACCTCAAACTGACTTGGAGTCAAAGGACACACTGATGTCTCATGTCGTGGGGAAGGCCTCAGGGACACCCCATGACACATTCTCTGTTGATCTGTCTTCTCTCTGTCTCTCTGAATGTCAAACTGGAAGGAAACGCAGCTGCCGAGAGGTTCCTAGTGTAACCACCTATCTTTCCTCAGCTCCAGTTTGAAAAATCCCAGGACAGGATTCAAATTGGTCTGATGGGTCACTCGCCTGTGGATGAACCAGTCAACTGTGGCTGGGATAGGGGTGGCTAAGACCGTCAGTCCATGAGAGCTCCATGCTTGGGTTGGGTGAGGAACAGTTTCTCCTAAAGAAGGGAATCTGCTTGCAGAAGGAAGGATGGATACAGAAAAACAAACAAGAGAGGGTTGTCAATTATCTCACATCAGACATGGGTTGAGAAATCTTTTGTGTTGGCCAGGATTGGACATGTGCAGACAGGAGAGCAGGGACATCAGAACATCTTGTCCAAGCAAAGGATATCCTTGACACTGATGGAGTTTCTAGGCCAGCTAAAAGCTTCTCTCAGGGGCAGGAGGGGGTTATTTTGGCCTGGAGGAGGAAGCAGCTAAGTTAGATTGGTTTCCAGAAGCAGTCCCTGAAACAAAGTGTAAGAGATTCATTAAGAAGTGATTCCAGGAAAATTCAGTACAGGCATGGGGAAGTAGGGCCCGGACAGCTGAGCAAAACTTGGTATCCAACAAACCTCATGGAGGATAAACTTTGGCTCAATCCTTCAGGAGCTCTGGAGTCAGGGTCAGACCCCAGAGTTGTCCTGCTCAGGAGATGGGATGTAAACCCCCAGACACTTCCAGTTCTCCCTGCTCTCAAGCAAAGCAGGCTGTAGTGGCTCAAGGGCTGTCCTCGGACAAAGAGATACAGGTGCTGGTTGTTGGGAGTGAATGCACAGGGGGAGGTGGTTTGCATAAAAATGACAAGGAATTGTAGCACAGCACTGATCCCATCTGCTACACCCACACGCTCTCATTCAGTCTTCAAAATATTGAAGTGTCATTTCTAATACAGTTGCCTATATAGTTATGGGCCAGCTTTGTCAGATGATCTGGTATAATTGGTGACAATTAGGAACACCAAGAGAGTCATAAATATGCCATCAAGACTCATTGGCACCTATAACAGTGTGCTTACTACAATTTTGATGGTTCAAGAATTAAAAAAAATTATTTTGATGGTTCAATAACGAAAGAGAGTTTTAAAAAACATAGGCCTAGGCTGCATGCTCTGTGCATATAGCACCTTGAATGTTATGTTACGCTCAAGATTCTTTGGGTTTGTGGGTGGCTTTTCTGGGCTGGGCTGACCCCTGCTAGACTCTTGCAAGATGTCTGCAGGCTGTCTGGTGACCAGCTGATCGGAGATGGCCTCACTCACAGGTCTGATGGCTGGCAGGTTGGTGGGTCTTCTCCACCTGCCTCTCATCTCCCAGCAGGATGGCTCGGGCTTGTTCACACGGCGATCTCCAAGTACAGCAAGAGGGTGGGTGCTAAATGCTTTTCAAATTTCTGCTTGTGTCACATTTAATGATGTTCATTGACCAAAGCAAGTCAGTCAAAGCCACGGACAATTTCAGAGTCAGGAATGGAGGGCACTACCAAAGGGCGGGTGTGGGTATAGGGAGGGGAAGAATTTGTGGCCATTTGCCACCTACCTCAGTCATATTTTGTGGGTACTTGTACTTATACATAGTTTCTCAGAAAACTTAGCAACTTTTCAAAGAAATAGAAAAAAGGGAAATACTTACATCCCTTTGTATAAAATTATTTATTTGAAGCCTTGAAATATATATGCTATTTTAAAATTGTAAATTCATAAATAGATCATCAGGAATGCAGATGAATATATATGTTAAAGGAAGATTTAAAAAAATGTCTTTGGATACTATAGCCTCTCTAGATACAGCAGCATTTATACATTTCTAAAAAGGATAATAATTAGCTAAGACACTTGAATACATTTCTCAGTACTCCTGTGTGGGCATCTGGTCCAAATAAATCCACAACTTCTTAAGGGCTTTATAACCTTACCTAAGATAGGTGGTCATGACACATGTTCAACAACCCCATTCCCCACATTTTCATTTGACTTTCAATTCAGTTATAGGATAACTGATTTGGGGATTACAATATTTTATTTTTAAAATAAGAGTAACAGGGCCAGCCCAGTGGCATAGTGGTTGGGTTTGCATGCTCCGCTTTGGTGGCCTGGAGTTCGCGGGTTTGGATCCCGTGTGCGGACCTACACGTTGCTTGTCAAGCTATGCTGTGCCGGCGTCCCACATATAAAGTGGAGGAAGATTGGCACGGATGTTAGCCCAGGGCCAGTCTTCCTTACACGCACACGCACAAAGAATAAAATAAGAGTAACATTTGTATCTCAGCCTCAATAAGGACCCTCTCCTACCTGGAGGTACGTCCCACAGTTCTCTACCCAGGAGGGTAGTCTGTGAGGCATTTCCTTGTCCTCTTTACCTTGGCTGGGGACATGTGAAATGTTCACAGTTTATGTGCTTTGCTTGCAGCTTGTGGCAAATCAGTGTGCTTCTTGTTCTGTCAGTGAACGAACCAGAGTCTGCAAAACAAGATCATTTGGAAGTGAGGTCACTTGGTGTTTGTGAGCAGCACTTCGCTCACTTGGGTACACCCTATATTTTCTCCGTGATTACTCCTAAAAAAGTTTTGATCAAAAAATAATCGACACATTTCAATAAATGTGTGGCCAGCAACATTCAACAGAAAAGTAACCTAAAAAAGCTTTTTATGATGCCAAATGTAGACCCCCAGTAATCACTATCTTTTTTTCATTTCTCCCCAATTAAGCACAAATATTTTTCTTTTAAGTCTCTTCTTGAGGTATAGCACGGTTCCGGGGCCTTCCTCACACCGGGAGGAACAGTTTCTGCCTATTTGCCCTTGTCCAAAACAGGAGCATATAGTTTTAAAATGAGACACACACCCCCTTTCCCCACACACAACTCTTAGAATCTACCTTTTCCATTTTGTTTCTCTGTGTTGAACTGAGTCACCTGCCAGTGGTGGAGCCTGTGTCCAGAAAGGAATGATACCCTGACGGTGCCCTCAGCCAGCTTCGAATGCGAAGTCTGGGTCAGGATTGATTGTGGCTGCCAGCCTCAGCAGTCAGGATAACAAGGCAGGGCGGACCCAGGCCACCTGCACACAGTGATGTGGCTGTCCCACTGTCAACCGTTTTGGCTATGCTTTGAGCAGGACTCCACTTGGTTCTGGAAAGATGGCCCATGATGAGAGCCTTGCCTACCCTAAGAACTCATTTGGGGAGTAGGGAAGAGGCCGAAGCCATGACAGCCTAGGGGAATGTGGACACAGCTGTCAACTGTCCTAGCAGAAATGCCAGTGAGCTGAAGACTGGAGCCCATGACAGACAGCTCCTTATTTGTCAGTAGTTAATGTTTCTTAGCAAGCACTTCTAAAAGAAATTGGTATGTAATGACAGCACTCACTGGAAAACAGGCCGATTAGAAAATGCACTAACTTATCTGGTATTCATTTGAAAAGTAAATGGATGCACGGCAAGGTGAGAGTTCACTATCAATTCAAATATTTTCCCTTAACAGGCTCTAGCACTCCTGCTTTAATTCAAGCAGAAACACAAGTATGAATAATCAAACTAGATGACGCTCATCAAGAACCTTTGTGCCTTGCACCATTTCAAATGGTCATTGAAGCTTAATGGCAAAAAATTTACATTCTTCCTTTAATTTGTATTCTATTCCTTCCTTCTGAGTGATGTGATTGTGGCTTGCTGCTGCCCGCTGTATTATTTTGATGCAAATGCTGTGTTGTGTGTGCCTGAGTCCAATTTCCTGGCCTTTGCAAGGAAGAGAAGTGACTGAAAATAGTTCAAAATCAGGGTTATTTAGAGAGTTTATCACTACTGCTCCTAATGAGTGAAACAACACCATTGATGAGCCCTCTGTGTGGAGACACCTTGACAGCCCTAGGTTAACAGCTGCCCACAAAGAAAAACAAAATCAACAAGAAAATCAGTTTCCTTGTCTCCCTTTCCTCAGCCCGAATATTAGACTTTATACTGATTGCCATCTATAAAAGAATTAAAAAGTTTGTAATTCAAGCAAACCCCCCTTTCCAGCGACATGCTCACTGGGGAGGAACGCCTTATTGAGATACAGGGGGCTGCTGGCCGAACACTGCAAACAGCCGGCCCCAAGGGCGATCCCGGAATGTAATGTATGCACAAACTAATTTATGATACTGTGACTAATTTCCATTTCTTGTGCTTAGAGTTGCCTGGCTAATTACAGGGATGTTTTCTTAACTTTAGTAATTACGCTGTGTGCTTTCGCCAGGCGGCAGAGCAAATGAGTGAGGGCGGCTCGCGCAGTACTTGGAGCCGCGCGCGCCCAGGCGAGAGGGGACCGCGCGCCCGCGCCGCAGGGCCAGCATCCCTGATCAGAAGCCTCGCCAGCTTTGACCAGCGCCCACAGGCTGCATCGGAAGCATCTGGAAAAATATTTGATGGAACGCCCCGTAATTAGATGAACTGGCTTAATTAGGAGAAGTTTGCGGGCAGAGGGAAGCCGGCGGGTCTGCGCTGGGATCTGAAGGTTTGCAGCCTCCTCCCAGGAGGCCCGAGCACAAAGCTCTGCCCGCTGAGCGCGCCCGCGCTGGGGCGTCTGTTCTTCCAAAGAGGCCCCCGTGGGGTCTGCGAGTCCAGGGCGGGGGCCGGAAAACAACAGCAGTCACTATCATCTGGCTTTTTCCACCCTCTACAGATATAGCGAAGCAAACAGGAGGAAAACTCCGACGTGGTCGCCCTGTGGAAGCTGGCTCTTGGAGGCATTTTTTTGAGATGGGGCGGGGAGGGGGGATTGTGGACCGTGATACTTCTCTCATTCGAGGGCCCCCTCCCCCAGCACATAATGCGGCGTCCCAAGCAAACACTTAGCTCTTTAGGAACCAAGGTCTTAATTGTCCAATCCCATCAGTCAGAGCTTTCAAGCAAACTTAGAAACACTGCCCTAACCCTATATAATTAGCTGCCCAGGATGGCAGAGGAAGCACGGTGGGGCTGGAGCGGTGGGCATAGCACACGTCTGGGAGACACCTACCCATCGTCAGACCGAACCTTTCCATAATCAGGAACCACCATGGCCAGAGGAGAAAGGAGAGATAATAGTCACTAATGCATCACAAACTCACATTTACCTACTCTGCTCACATTCTGGAGACTTCTCTCTTTCCTCCCACATGGGGAAGCCGCAGGGAGAAGCTGAAGGTGTCTGTGAGTGTGCCTGTGAGTGTGTGTGCATGTGTGTCAGTTGTTTTCTCCTCAGCTCAGTGGTTTTTGTTTCTGGGACATCAAAGCTATTTATTTTTGACATACTATCAGAAAACACAGAAAGATTCCAATAATCTGTTCTCACTTTACCAAATTAAAATGGTTCCTTCCACTTTATAGAGATGAGGTGATTTGTACAGCAGGCCATTCAAGATATGAAAAATGATCTGTCCCCTAAATATCTCATTAGCTATAAACATTTGATGAAAGGCACTTCAAGCCACTCGTGATACCAATTTTAAACGACACCAACCAGGTAACCTGGATCACAGGAGACTGCACTGAGGACAACGCTGTAGAATTTTTAATGTATCATCGAAAAACATTGAGGGGCTTTACTTTGAAATTCTAAAAATGGATTTCAAATGCATTCGAAAAGACTTCTTCACAAAATATGAAACCTATATCAGAGCTGTTACCAAAGCCTTTTTTAAAGTTTGGCTTCCCAGTTAAAGAATTAACGTTTCAGAGGACATCGCCTTCAGCTAAAGAAAAAGAAAAAGAAATGAACAGAGGGAATGCAAGGGAATGGTGGACATATCAACAACATCTCAGACATCAAATAGGACATTTGTGGGGTAAATATTCCTGCCAGTATGGCTTCCCAATCAAACGAGAAAGAAGAGGCACGAGTGTACCGCAAATGTTGGGTAGAATTAGCTCATGCTGCACCTAGAATCCCAGTCAGCCGTGACAGACTGGAGTTCTTACTGTTGGATGTGTTTTCCTCTTAGAACAGCCCTCACTGAGAAAAAGTCCTTCTTTCATTCATTCAAGTGAGGCTGATGTGCTTGCTCATGTGATGTGAAAGAAAGGAAAGCATCAAGAAATGTAATTATTTTGACACATTCTTTTTTAAAAGGTTATTATTCCTACTTAATGCAAAGTGGTTTACACTGCCATTATGAAAGGGAGTCCACTGTCCTTGGTCTCTAAACTGTGAGCACTCTGAAGATTCAATGCCAGACACAATCGGCAGTCACCAATAGTTTGATGACAGACTACTGGGGGGGTGGGGATCACTTCAGAGCTGTGAGAAATGCAGACCTCTCCCTCTTCCTTCCTTCTAGCATTCTCTGTGCCCTACATTTTACTCCCTTTTACAAGGAAAAGCTCATTTTTACCTTGTGAGAAGGAGAAAACAATTTTGAGGGATTCTGTCCCTCGTTCATCCATCATTTTCTCCCCAAATGACTTTTATTTATGCTGAAACTCCGTAGCACGAAACCTCGATTGTGTAATTCCTCTGAAGAGAGTTCTGGAGACTTGTGCCCTTGAATCATCATAACGCTGCGCTGCCTGTTGGGAGAGCAGCTATGGGTGCCTGTTAATCATTGTGTGTGAACAGTTGCTGTTTTGGGGGACAAGTGTGCCCATTTCTGTCCCCATCCCATTTTGTCTTGAAGACAGTTTGATGCAGGAGATGGACACCTCAAAACCCCCAAACGCTGCTCCCTTTCGACCCTCCCGGTAGCTGCGGAGGGGGCCCAGATGTTCCCCACAATGTCATTTGCGAGTAGGAGATCAAAGGCTCTCTGGTAACTCATCGCCTTATCATGCTCCTTGTGGCATCCAGGGGAAGGAAGGGATCAAAGTCATAAACAGAGGCCATATCTCTGATGAATAATTTACATGCACAGTAGGTGGGAGTGAGTTAGTACGTAAAGGTCCTTTTGAAGAGGAAAATTTGCTGCCTTTCCAGCAAACATTGACTTTGGGAGAAGCCTGTGAGAGGAAACCTTTCCACCGGAGGGTTCAGCTTTGCTCTGACCATGACCGTGGTTCTAAGAGTCACGCGTGTGCACAAGGGCAGGCCTTGCAGGCTGCAGTGGGTTTGTAAACACGTGTTTGTTCACTCACTGCCTAAACGGTGAAAGGGTTCAAACTCCTCATCAGAGTTAATAACTCCAGCTGGAAGCCTGAATTGGAAGACTTGCAGTGCTCTGGTTTTTCTTATCCTGAAAACTACCTTTTCCTACCACGTCCACTCTCATCTCCACAGGTTCTAATAAAGTCATTTGAAATTAATGACCGGCTTAAAATTCCACCAAATCGAGAATTGTACCAGATTTCCCTGCAGAGTGATAATTATATTCAGAACAAAAGTGCTTTCAGGTGTATGCGTGTCTGGATTCAGTGAGGCTGCTGGTATCCTACTGCAAATCCTTCTCTCTTTTCGGGACGTAGGCATAAGAACTGGCTTTTGAAAGCTGTCAAATGCATGCTTGTGAAAAGAAAAAAAAACACAGGAAGAAATAAAGATGAATTTAGCTTGTTATTTAAGACCAAGCATGTTGTTCTCTCAGTCTGTCTTAATTTTAGATGCTGGCATCATTCATGCATTTTAAATTATTAGACTGATAATCACTTCTTTAAAATAATTTTAGCACTCAGCTACAATAAAATAGATTTCTTTCAAAGACCCCTTACTTAAAATGTGCTCAGTGCTACTTTCTGTATTTTGCAGGTCAATTTAATTCAGCTCGGCTCTCTCTGCCCAGCCAAACAATTGCTTTTCAGTCTCTGGAGAGCATGGTGAATGCAGCCAAGAATACCCATCTAGAGACGGCCTTGGACACTTTGCTCATAAAAACTTGACATCTGAAGTCCCACTCTTTATTAATCTCTTGTCAAAGAGTTAGTCAAGATTTCTGAAAAAAGTCAATGTCACATAAATCATTATTAATGATTCAATAATGAGTGAGATTAAAAATAGAATGAAATATTTTAAGAATGGTAGCCTGGCATCCAGTTTATAAGCAACGCTTCTCATGATGGCTGCACCTCCTCATCTGTAGTCTGCTTTTCTCAGCAGCTCCAGACCCAGTGAACTATCCTTGTACCTGATGGTTAAATAAGTGGTTTGTATCTCTGTGTCTCTGTCTAGGTCTCTGCCCATGGCTTGATTTCTTGCTTCTCCTATACTAACATGGCCTCACCATTTGTTTTTCTTGCAAGATGTCTTAGTTTGCTGTCCTCCGGAAACCAACCCTCAGACAAGGTTTTGAGTGCAAGTAGTTTATTTGAAAAGTGACTCCAGAAAGTATAGGTGGAGAAGAATAGAAGTGAGACCAACATATTTGCATTAATGAGCAGGTTACAGATGTGGGCAACTGGGGCTCAGTCCTTCTGGAGACCTTTGGGAGGTGATGTGGAACACGTCTCTGAGTTGTCCTACCCAAGGGGTGAGGAAGCCGGAGTATGTATCCACCAACTCTTGTTTGTCATTGGTTGAGGGGACAAGTACACCCCTTAGGCCAGAGAAAGCCCCCTCTGAAGTTGCTGACATGCATGGGAATGGTGAGTTCCTAGAGGAAATGGAAGGAGCACTGACTGTTTCTGCCACACAAGGCAGGCTGAAATCGCTCAGACAGTGCCAAGATGCTCGTCTGAGGGCTGGGCTCCTAGCTTGATTCTGTAGCTAACAGGCTGTGCATGACCTCTGGAAGTCATGCACCCCCTTCGGCCTGTGTTGTGTGAAATGGACTGAAGGATTCCAGGGTGCTGCAGACTCCAATGGGAGTCCATGGTGGTCTTCCCCACCCTTAAGGTACTGCTCTAAGGACTTCTACCAGAGTTTCCCATCACAGTGATTGCTCCATACTCGCTGTGGGGCAATGTCCTAGACCTCATGCCCATTTCCTGCTCTAGAATATAGTTGTTTGGGTCAGAGTGGCCACCTGATCCTAGGCAACCAATCAGAAATCTGGTTAGAAACATTTTGTGGCTTGACTTGAAAAGACAAACTAGGCCAATTGGAGTGGCTCTTTCAAGGTTCTGAGCTAAGAAGCAGGGAAAATGTGCCCATAAATGGTGGAAAAGGTAGTTGGAAGGTCATAAGGTAGAACTTTAGCTGTAAACAACAAAGTAGAATCAAGGTCAATGAGGTCAGGGATATTTGTCCGATTGACTCAATGCTGTACCATCAGGGCCTAGAATGGGTGCCCAACACATAGTAGGTTCTCAGGAAACATTTGTTGAATAAATGAATGAATCAATTGTGTCAGCTGAAGTAATGGGGGAGTAGCGATGGTGAGTCACCAAAGGAAACCAGTTGCAGAGAGAACAGTCAGAAGTGAAACTCATTCATGGCAAGCTCCATAATGAAGATAAAAATAGCTAACCCATCATACAGATGACCTTAGATTACAACTTCATATAATAGGTTCTAGTGTTATCTGTTTTAACAGATAAGGAAGCAGAAGAATGGAGAGATTAAGTAACGTTCCCAGGATGACACACCTAGTCAGTGGTAGAGCCAGGGTTTGAATCAGGCTGCATGCTCAGGAAAGTCTGCTGTTAGTACTGAGTCATCTCTGCTCAGGGCCCTGGGCCTCCTTGCATCCAGATCAGGTTTCAAAGTCAACTGCCATGAGGTCCAACACTATTTCCATGTCTGGCTTTAGATTTCTACTTGACTGCATCCCTCTGCTTATTATCCCATGCTTATCCTTACAAAAACTTGCCCTCCTCACCTCTCTAACTGGAGACAGCCTCAGTGGGTTCCATTCCTTGCAATCAAAGAGCAAAGTTAAAACAGAAAACAGAGATAGCACTGAACATGATGTCCCTGCAACTGTCTTCTAGGTGTTTGCCTGTGGTCTGGCCTTGGCCCTATAGGCACCATCCCCACATGGTGTGGTCCTACTTTCAAAGGGCACTTGCTGAATAAATTCTGACATAGTCACAGGAACCAAGTCACTCGTCTACCTTAGGTGTGCTGGTTATCTTCTGCTGGATAACAAACCACTTCAAGTCTTAGTGGCTCAAAACGATGACATTTATTTTGCTTGTGAGTCTGCAATTGGAACAGGCTTGGCAGGTGTTATGTGTTCCTTCAAATAAATTCATATTATTCCAGTGCCTTAGAATGTGACCGTTTTTGGAGATAAGGTCTTTACAGAAGTGATTATGTTAAAACAAGGTCATTAGGGTGGGCCCATATCCAATATGACAGGTATCCTCATAAGAAGAGGAAATTTGGTGCAGACATGGACAGAGGGGAGATGTTGTGAAGGCACAGCAGAGAGAAGATGGCCATCTCAAGTCAAAGAGAAAGCCCTGGTACAGATCCTTCCTTTTAGCCCTCAGAAAGAACCATCCCTGCCAACACCTTGATCTTGGACCTCCAGTCTCCAGCAGGGGTTGCTCATCCATGCTGTACGTGATATTAACTAGGCAGCTTGAAGGCTGGAGGCTGGATTCACCCAAAGTTGCCTCATTCATATCTGATAGCTGATGCTGGCTGTTGGCTGGACCTCGGCTGGGGCAGTTGACTAGAACATCTCCATGTGGCCTCTCTGCATGTCCAGGCTTTCTCACACATGGTGTCTGAGTTCTGAGCGTGGAACCAGCCAGGTGGAAGCTGTGCCTTTTATACCTAGCTTAAAGTCACTCAGAGACACTTCTGCTACATTTTATTCATTAGAAATGAGTCATAAAGGCCAGTTCATAGTCCACAGGAGGGGGATTAAACTCCCTACTTTTTGTTGGGATGAGAATAAAAAAATTTGCAGACAATGTTTTAGTATCACCACACTAGGCAAACCAATCAACATCCTTGTTTGAACAGGCCCTCAGTAGACCATGAGTCACACCAGCTTGGACTCCTACCATAATTCTTCCTACTTTATTCACACAAATTCAGTTTTCAGAAATGACACACTCTAAATGTGTGCATAGAGGGAGTCATTGTATGTGGTCACCAGAATCCATTGAACTGGACACTGCCAGATATTTAAAGCTAATACAAACTACATAAGATACAAAAACTTTAGAACTGTGAATTCATTGAATAGTGGTTACCCCAACCTGCCCTGTTGTAAAAGTGCATCTCCATGTGATGTTTGAACCAATGGGCCTCAGGAAATTTACCCAGTCAGAAATTGGCAGTACCCTGACCCCACACCATGGGATTGGTTATTTATTTCTGCTGTCATAACTTGATAACTAAATCAAAGATTCAAGTAGATGTGGCATTTTATGGCCAATATGGATAATGACTAATGATATTTTACTAAGGTTTTATGCATTGAAGAAAAGTTTGTGAGTAGGAGACAACATGTCAGGGGCAGAGAATTAGAATCTGAATGTGCAAGGAGACAAACTCAGAAGACTTGGGATATGTGCAACTTGCCACTGGAATAACTTCTGCCTCTGACCTCACAGCAATAGGGAGTCTTCTGGCTGGGGAAGGAAAAAGGAGCTCTCTTTCCTCCACCTGAGGGCATCAGCTACCTCTCCATCGTTCCTCTAACCTTTCCCACAACAGTAGTCCGAATTAGCCAATTGGATAGTTGGAGATTACTCCATGAAGGCTGTGGACATTTCCCTCACCAATCCAAATTCTTCTTTTCTATGACAGGAAGACTGAAAGCTGCTATTCCCCAAGAGAGGACTCCTGCTTATTCTTCCATTAGGGGCACCTGCTCATGCCTGCAAATCACTGGGACACCCCATCACTCTCAGGAAGCATAAATATTAATGGGTGTGTGGCCCAGCACTGAGGGCCACGTAGCACTTATTATAACAGAGAGGAGAATGCAGTACGACCATGGAAAACATCATTAGTGAGGCACGTGGTGTATGCATTAAGCAGTGTCTTCACCATAGAGATAGATGGCCGGGAAGGGTAAATTGAGAAGTAAGAGCATCACAGGCATTCAACTGGCTTCAGACCTGTAATTCCCTGCTGCAAAAATCTCTTTCACCCAGCCCAAGTCTCACCCCTCTGATCAATCTAGAAGTAGTGTAAAAATGGTAGCATCTTTGCTCTACCCCTTGTTTGAATTCCATCTAAATTAGCAAAAGGGACTAAAGATAGAGGGAACACAATCCATTGTCAATGAAGTTGGAAGCTGCAACAGCATCACACCACAAACTATGAAACATTCCTGCAAATGCCAAGAAATCTAGACGAGATGAAGGAGTAAGCCGATAGCTGACACATACTGTTCAAACTCTGATGAGGATGTGTGTTTCTTCAAAAGAATTTATCAACACCAAGAAGAACATATCCAAGGATTCTTACAGAGTTGAGATCCTGCTTCATGGGCAGATTAGGGGAGAGGTAGGGAATGTCCTTATCTCTATGTGAAGGTATCCACTGTTTATAGAGAGGTCAGGGACTGGTGTGCTGGCAGTCTGTTTCTGTTGCCTGTGAGCTTGACCTTATGCTCAGGGAAAACTCCTGGAGAGGAAGCTAGGGAAGGGTGGGGAACAGCTAGAACCTGATCACACCCCAGAAGGCATGTGCCCTAAAGAGCTTGCTGTGAGCAACACCCTCCAGGAGCACAAGACCTGAGGAAAGATGTGCCCTTAGGGTAAGAAAATGAAAGGTATAGGGAAAAGAATACTAGAAAATAAAGAGATGGTGTGTGTGTAGGCTTCAGGTCATTACACAAAATAAAACGGAAAAGTCAGCTATAAATAATAATTGCAAAGAAGATGATAGACATGGGAGACAAAGGAGACCCACATATTCATAATTACTGCTTCTGAAAAAGAAAACAGGAAAATGGAACAACATACTCAAGGATATAATAGAAGAAAACTTTACTAAATTAAGGAAGCATTGATAGAACAAAACGCTGTACAATAATCAACACTAAGCTATATACTGGGGGAGCCATTGAACTCCAAGGCTAAAGAAAGAATCATAAAGACATCCAAGTAGAAATATTTCAACATTCAACACAGGTTTTGAGAATCTACTATGTGCCAGACATTGTACCAGGCTTTGTGGATTCCATAGTGAACAAGATAATCAAAGTTCCTGCCGTCATGGACTTTTCCAGGGTAGGGTTTGGGGTGGGAGGGTTGGAAGACAGAAAATAAGTAAACAAACACAATATCGAGTATAATCTTTTCTCCTTAATAGACCACCTATCCATATTTTGAGCATTTGAGCTGTGTAAGCGCATGGAGAGATGCCTGGGATGGTGCTCACCAAATGCTGAAAACTGATTTCTAGGCAGAAAGGTTTTGCTTTTTTCCTTGGTACTTTAATGGATCACTTGAAAATGAGCATGTGCTTAAAAAGTCTAAATAAAAACATTATTCTAAAATTAATAAATAAAAGCATAGTGTTGGAACCAGTTGACCAGTGACTCCTTTCCATTCCTGACCTGCTTGTTCTCCTCTGCTCATCATGGAGTGCTCCACAAGATGATTCAGTCTAGATGGTGGATAATTTATGTGTCTACAGATTGTCTGGACTGAACTAGAGTCTAGGAAATGAGACAGATCATCTGGTGGTATTGTAAGGATCTTGGGAATAATATGCTCTCTTGCGTGCTGACTTTTAATTCTTTAGGAATAAGACTTCCTAGGCCAAGCTCTCTGTGCCAAGAGTGGGACCAGAATTCAGGGATTAGGAATCACAATCCATTGATACCTCTGAGATCAGAAAACAAATACTGCCTATCACACGCCAGCCAGAAGGGAGGGCTTGCAGAAGACTTTTTCATATCTCCTTAAAAACATCACTGGCCTAACTCTGCTAGGAAGACACTAAGTGTTTTGGCTGTGGAAACTTGGTTTAAGGAGCAAATGCCTATTTGTTGAGTGCCTACTATGTGATAGGTACATCATTTCATTTAATCCTCATCAGAACCTTACGGCATGGTATACCATTAAACAGGTGAGGAAACTGAAGTTCAGAGAGGGTAAGTCAGTCACCCAAGGTCACAAAGCTACTGAGTAGCAGAGTCAAGAACTGAAACCATGTCTGTCTGGGAAACTAGTATCTCTTCTCACCAAAGGGCTTCCAGACAAAAAAAAAAAAAAAAAAACTCCTGCCCACAGAGGTAAGAGGGGCATTCAAAGCTTTCTGATTTTATGAGTGAAACCAATTTAAGAGCTACAAGGAGTGGGAAGAACAAAGACTTTTGTTGGTATTTCCAGCGTCCATTATAAATATCAATTTACAAGTCTTGTGACACAGGAGCCAATGACTAAGGGGTTCTGTCATGGCTTGAACCAGTTTGCTGGGAGCCAGAGGACCACGAGACAGGAAAATGCTGGCCTTGCGTGTCTCCATCTGTCTTTCTGCGGATGCCCGGATTCAAATGTTGAGTGGGACTCTCAGGCAGTGTCTTTAATAATAAAAACTGGAAACAAGCCTAAGTGCATCAGAGAGAGAGTGGTTAAATAAACTACTGTCATATCTATGCAGTCACGGAAAAGACTATATCAAGCCCTGTGTGCTGGTGTAGAGTGATCATATAGGTAAGTAAAAAACCAAGGTGCAGACCAGTATACTTTTTATGCTCTCATTTATGTTAAAAAGATATATTAGATTGAATGATATGACAATCCTGCTTTTGTAGGTCAAAAATGTTTCAACAGTGGCAATTTCATATGGTTCAATACTATATATGTGTTACACACACACACACACACACGTTTGCTTGTATAAGTACATAGTAAGTAGGAAACTAGTAATGGAGCATGCGTCCTGGGCAGGTGACGGGGCTAGAGGTCTAGGATAAGAAGGACAGGGAATTTACTATCAAGAGCAAATATTATTTTTACAAAATAAAGATAATAAAAAGGAAAAAGAAATATACTTGACACCTTCAATCTGAGGTTATAGGTTTCCCAATTTATGACAGATTCTTGATCCAAATATCAAAAAACTTGAGTCAGATTTTTCATTTCATCAAATTCTGATGAGAGAAATGGAGTATATTTACTCTTTTATTTTGAGAACACTTTAAGCAAGAAGGATCATTAATCAAAAAGGGCCCCACTTTACTGGTAAGAACGTGGATTGGAGATGGGAGCAGATGTTTAAAAATGGAAGGGGGAAGCCAACTCTGCACACAGTTTTCTGTCTCCTTTAGTTATTCCTCTCCCATAGTACAAACCTCTTCCAACCCTCTGATTTTTTTCAAGAGAAGAAGATATAATGCAAGATGACCATCAGAAGAGGTAACACTAACCACAATAGCCAAACAGACCTCCTCTCAGTTGGGTCAGAGAAAAAATATGGTTTAGATTCAGTGATTTTATTGCATCATAAAGATGGCTGACTGCTCATGTCAATCACATCAGTTATACAAATTCAGCTCTTGAGAATATTTGGGCATCCGAGAGGAGCTAGGATACTTTCACATAAGCTAAGGCGATCCTAGAAGAATAGTTATCTTCACATAGAACTGTAGTCCCAGAAAGGATAATACATATGGTGGATTAATTACAGTAATGGCCCCAAATTGTTCATGTCTTTTGGTAGTTTTTATCACCCTGATTCTAGGCTTGGTCATGTAACTTTCTTTGGTCAAGGGGACAGTAGCAAATGTGACATAAACAGAGACACGTAAAGCACTTGAGCTTGCTGCTCTTGAGATCCTGCTGAGCTGCCATGTTGAATAAGCCTGCTGGAGGTTGAGAGACCAAATGGAGCCGAGATGAGCTATCCCAGCTGAGCCATCCTCCACCTGGCAACGGACAGCAGACTCATGAGCAAGCCCAGCTGACATCAGCTGTGTCTAGTCCAAATAGGCAGAATCGCCAAGCTAAGCCCAGCCTGAACCGCCACTCCTTAGGATAGTGATTAAATAAATGTTGGTTGTTTTATTTTGAGATGGTTTATTATATAGCAGTATCTATCTGATACAACATCCTTACTTTTTAATATTTGATATAAAAAATAGCAAAAATAATAGACTTCTTTTTAGCTCCCCAGAAGTGACATTTTACTTAATCCATCTAACTCTTGAATATCTAAGTAAGCAAGGCACAGGAACATAGTGGAAAACAAAAATTACAGACAACCCCAAATTCTACAGTCTGTTGAAAAAGTTCTGGAAACGGATGGTGGTGATGGTGAATGTACTTAATGCCGCTGAACTGTACACTTGAAAATGGTTGAAGTGGTAAATTTTGTGTTGTGTATATTTTGCCACAATGAAAAAAATGATATCATCTGATATATATTTATCATCACTCATTCTGGCCTGAGTGAAGTTAAAAAAAAAAGAACTCCTGTGGTTCTGATCTCACCCATTGCTCCTTTGCCTTGGGTGCTAATGAGCAGTGAAAGGGAAAAAGGCCAGCAGCTGTGGGGGTGGGGGCAGAAATGAGAGATCCGGATAATCAGTTTCTGCTTAATGAGTCAGCTAGCTCCAGGGCTCTGCCGTAGGTGAGCACTTTTCTCTCCTTCGGTCCTTTGATCAACTTGAATCATAATCAGCTAAGACATGCTGTGGTTCCTCAGTTATACACATCCAAGGCTTACTTCTTCCATACACTCCAAAGTAATATGTGACCAACTCTAATGAATGAATCTTGTTTTTGAAAAATAATGTGTACTCTGCCTACTTCTAAAAAAGAATTTGATGTGATGGAAGGTCTGCTATGGTAGAGACAGGAAAGAGAAGTTTGTATCAGGAGCTGGTGGTTAGACGCTGCCAGTACCCTGTCGTGTTCCCTGGGTCTACCATGAAGATCTCCTGTGGAGAGTGGCTGGATATGCCAACGGCTTTCTGTGTCTCTCTGCGTGTGGCAACTCAGAGGTGCTAAGGAGTAAGTGCCCCCAGGAGTAAGCTCCAACTGATGAGGGGCGGGAGATGGCGGATAAAGACCCAAGTTCCTTGACCCTTAGTGGGACAGCTGAACCTGGTTCTACATGGTGACTTGAAGGTCCTCAGTGATAACCCAGTCATTACCATACTTTCTGTTAGCTTTTCTCCTTCTCTTCTCACTTCCTTGCTCCCTCTCAGTGCTTCCTGGGATCACAAATCAGCCACTTGCACCCAGTTCCTCATTTCATTGTCTGCTTTCAGGAGGGGGGAACTCAAATACAAGAGTTATCACAACTGGTATTCAATATACTCTTAGCTTCTTAGCAAGTAAGGTTAAGAAAAACACAAACCCTACTCTTCAACAGAGTCAAATATAAGTCATTCATTAC